>OZ025299.1:133594809-135994809 GCA_964019185.1 Maratus speculifer
TACGACGGGGAAAAAATGCAGATTTCATCAGTCAGTTAAGAATCGCGAATTTCATTGTTCGGTGCGGTATTTCAGGGACCAAGAACGGATAAAGGCGCGAATCTCGTCGATTGGGCACGGAAAAATCCCGAATATGGTCGATGGCTTTCGTAAAAAGCCCGAATTTATTCGATCAGGAACAACAAAATCGCTTTTGGTAGGGCACGGAAAAATTGCGAATTTTGTCGATCGGGAACGAAAAAGTCGCAAATATGGTCGATCAGTTTCGTAAAAAGCGCAAATACAGTCGATCGGGAATGAAAAAAATCGAGAATTACATTGATATGGCGAACAAAAATTGACAATTCCATCGATCGTGAAAGAAATTATCGCGAATATGGTCGATCGGCTTCGTAAAAAGCACGGATTTGGGCGATTGAGTACAAAAAATTTGCGAACTTTGTCGATTCGGGACGAAAAAATTGCTAATTTTGTCGATGATGCGCGGAAAAATTAAAAAAATCTTTGAGCGGTTGAAGAAATTTCATCGAACAAGAACGGAAAAATGTGCTAGTTTCATGGATTGAGCACGGAAAAATCATGAATTTTGGCAATCAAGTGAAGAAAAATCGCAAATTTCGCAGACCATTCGTGGAAAATTTTCAAATTTTGTCGATCACACCCAAAAATTCGTGAATTTCGACGATTAGGCATGGAAAAATTGTGAATTTCGTGGATCGGCTTCGAAAAAATCGCGAATTTCACCGATCGAGGGCGAAAAAATCGTGAATTTTGCTAATGAAGTGAAGAAAAATCGCATATTTCGCAGACCATTCGTGGAAAATTTTCAGATTTCGTCGATCACACCCAAAAATTTTTGCGTTCCTGTTTTAGCACTTTTTACTTAGACTGTACATCCCTCTTTGAAGAGCTCCAGGGGGGGTCATGACGGGGGGGTCATGACCCCCATGACCCCCCCCTTGGATCCGCCACTGCAGACGTGGAAAGATTTTGGATTTACTTCACCAATCGTGTAAAAATAATGAATTTTCTTGATCGGTTTTTCAAAAGTTGCAAATTTTATCGGTCAGACACGAAAAGATTGTGGATTTTCTTTGGTTTTGTAAAAATAATGAATTTTCTCGATCAGTTTTGCAAAAATAGTGAATTTTGTCAATCAAACGCGGACAGATTTTGGATTTTCTTCATTGATCTTGTAAAAATAATGAATTTTCCCGATCTGTTTTGCAAAAATTGTGAATTTTGTTGATCAGACGCGGAAATATTGTGGATTTTCTTCACCGATTTTATAAAAATAATGAATTTTCTTGATCGCTTTTGCAAAAATAATGAATTTTGGAAATCAGACACGGAAAGATTGTGGATTTTCTTCATCGATTTTGTAAAAATAATGAATTTTCTTGTTCGGTTTTGCAAAAATTGTGAATTTTATTGATCAGACATGGAAATATTTTGGATTTTCTTCATCAATTTTGTAAAAATAATGAATTTTCTTGATCACTTTTGCAAAAATAGGGAATTTTGTTGATCAGACGGGGAAAGATTGTGGATTTTCTTCATCGATTTTCTAAAAAAAATGAATTTTCTTGTTCAGTTTTGCAAATTTCATGTTGGGTGTAATTTACATTTTTTGTGAAATCCGTAGTCGTGATTTGCGTTTATGTGATTTATGAATGTAATTTGTGTTTTTAGAGCGATTTATGGACATAATTTGCTATTTTTATGCGATTCATCAATGTAATAGGCGTTTTTAAAACTTCCTGTTGACGAAATTCGCGTTTTTTGATCGATTTATTGACGTAATTTACATTTTTTGAATGTAATTCACTTTTATACACAATTTTTGGGCGTAATTCGCATTTTTTCAGCAATTTATGGATGTTTCGCATTTTTATGTGATTCATGGACATAATTTGCGTTTTTTGAGCGATTCATGAACGCAATTCGCTTTTATTATACTTTTATTTTGCGATTTATGAATGCAATTCACTATTTTTATGCAATTTAAAGACGTAATTTGCGTTTCAGCTTTCTGCCGATGAAATTCACGTTTTTTTGAGCGATTTATGAACATAATTCACGTTTTACTACACGATTCATAGACGTAATTTGCATTTTTCATACAATTTATGAACTTAATTCTCACTTTTTTTACATGTTTTATGGACGTAATTCATGTTTTGAGCGATTTGTGGATATAATTCGCGTTCTTTACACGATTCATGGATGCAAATCACATTTTTTGAGCGAATCATGGATGTAGTTTGTGTTCTTTACGTGATTCATGCATGTAATTGGCATGTTTTACGCTATTCATAAACGTAATTCGTATTTTTTACGTGATTCATAGATGAAATTTTCTTTTTTAACACGGTCTTTGGACAAAATTCGCATTTTTTATTCAGCCTTTGGATGAAATTCACGTTTTTTGCATGGTATTTTGTCGAAATATTGTTTTTTTTTAAACGATTCTTTGTTGATATACATTTTTTATTAAGTTATTTGTCGAAATGCATGTTTTCAAAATTCTTTATTAAAATTCACAATTTTTTGAGTTTTTTTTTAACGACATTCGCATTAACAGTAAATAATTTGTTCATAAAATATAGGGAATATTTTTATTTTTTTGGTACTAAAAAGAAAAAATACAAAAATAAAAATTGTTTCTTTCTTAAAATTTTTTGCAAACTTCATAAAATTTTCTGCACAGAGCATGCGTCAATATTATACAACTCTGTGTATGTACAACCTTTTAGGTTTAGAATTAACTCTATCACTTCAATTTATTAATAGTAATAAACAGAGCTGTCTTCACAATTCTTAAAGTATTGTGAAATTTAGTATACATAGGTTAAAAAAAAAAAAAAAAAAAAAAAAAAAAAAGAAAGAAAGAAAAGAGAGAAACTTTAGTTTCATACTAAGCAAATTACTTATAAATAAAGGAAATATTTTTTGACTCGCATATTGTAAACACCACACATTTATTTTGATTTAAACAATCGAGAAAAAAGAAAATAAATTACTTACTGGTGAAATGGTAATCCAACTTTATATCAAGCTATAACGCTTCTTAGATAAAAAATGTTTTATTATATAATGTATAGTGTTTCCTCTAGAATATTTTTTACCATATGCAGTGCCTACCCTTCTTTAAATTGGCACCCCTACCATTTTCAAAATAGTGAAATCCACTTTGCTATTTCACCTATGCAAAGACACCCACTTGCTAACCTTAATCTAGGAGAATTTTTTTTTAAATATCTCATTTGCAATTCCATAAATTTTAATGATTTTGTTTCCATTGGGTAACTGATCTCTACAATAGCTTCTTCTTTTACTTTATCGATTTTTTTTTTTTTTTTAATGAGGTATTTATACTTATTTTCAGACAAAAAAAAAAAAAAAAAAAAAAAAAAAAAAAAAAAAAAATCCTGCAAACAAAGTGAAAAAAGTAAAAAATGAGCCTCGTAGATTGACTTCAGCTAGCATAAAGAATCATTTAAAATATGGAAATACAAACAAAATATCAGGAAATACAAACAAAAAGACAGATGTAGCTCGGTGCATAATATTACTTACGGCTATGTATATAGATACACATTAAAAAAAAAAAAAATCAAACAAGTTTACCCACAAGACTGATTACGAACAATAAATACTACACCAACAGAATCACGAACACGAATCGGTAACACGAATCGACTACACGAATCGGTAATACTAATAATACGCCGATAAATCTAGCTCAGGGCATAAATTTGTATCTTAAAGTGATTCTATTCAAACAGTAATTAAGCGATAGTATATGAAAAAAATAATTAAAGAAAGCCGAATCAGAACGGGAAAAGACGAAACGCGAGTTTCACATGTGCTAGTCATGTAAACATAAGCTACCAAGAGATCGTAAGTTGAGTAGTTTTATGTCTTCTATAATCGTGGGAAAACAGAGAGCTTTTTCGCTGTTTAGCGAAACGAGATTGGCCAATCAGAGGCCTGTATCTTCATGATCTCTTGGTTCTTGGTAAAACTGCAGGGTTTTGATTGGTCAACCTCGTTTCGCTAACCACGAAAGTTAGAAATCAGCCTCATTTAGGTGAATAATAATAAAATTTTAAAATGTAAATTTAAAATGAACTATTTAATGAGAATTATAGTTTTTTTATTTGTTTTTATGAAGTAAAAATAATTTTCATAAAAACTGGAAGTCATTTCAGCGGAAAGTGGGTTCCAATGTCCATCAAACGACCTTTTTTTTTTTTTTTTTTTTTTTTTTTTTTTTTTTTTTTTTTTTGCGAAATTTTAAAAAAAGGAAACGAGAAATTTCCGATAAGGGGAGGAGGGGGGACATGGGAGAGTAATTACTCCTCCCTAAGTTTTGAAAACATAATAAAATTTATTCTTTGCGAGTGACTAAAAAAAAAAAGAAAGAAAGAAAGAATTTTTCGTTAAAAATGAGGGGGGGGAGATTATGGGAAGTCATTTCTCCCCCCCCCCCCCAGGGCCATCGCTAAGACTTTTTATTGAGGGTGGAGAGGACCAAAAATTGCCAAGTCAAATTTCAATATTTGCCAACTCATTTTACAATTTTGCCAACTTACCACAATTAGAAAATGTAATATAGCCCCTATTTGTTAAAAGGTTAATAATATTCCCAATTAGTTTTGTAATTTTTGCCAATTCTATCAAAAATTGAAAATATATTATAGTTTTTATTAAAATTTTAAAGAAAATTTGCCAATTAAGTTTGTGAATTTGCCAAGTGTAACAACATTCACGAATGTTTGGGGGGGGAGGCTCCCCCCCATCCCCCCCTTAGCGAGGCCCCTGCCCCCCCCCTCTCCTAGATTTTTCAAGTTAAGTCACACAATTTTCTTTTTCTTCTGTTTTGAAAAGCATAGAAAAATTTATTACTTACGAGTATCTTCAAAATTATAAGGAATCAAAAATTTCTTGCCAAATGTGAGGGGGGGGGATCACCCATCCGGGGCACCCACCAAAAAAACTTGGCAGTGATTGCATTTCTTAGATTTTGAAAGATACTTAAAGGAGGGACTGAAAACTGTCAGTTGGGTGGGAGAGCGAGATACGCCCATGCCTATATTTTTTTTAATGATTTTTTTTTTTTTTTTTTGAGTAACGAAATAAAGTAGGAACTAATAAATTTTTCACTAAGGAAGTGGGTGGATGCGATGAAAAATCCCTCCTTTGATTTTGAAACATAATTGAGTTCATTTTTCTCCGATTAAAATCTATGAATTTACCGGACGATAAGTTATACTGGAAATACACCAGAAAATGTATTTCTAAATTAATGGTTGGATAAAAACTTCAAATTTACTGCAGTATTTCTGATGTTATAAAGTCTCATATATTTTTTTATTTATGATTATAAAATGACTTCATAAGAACTACAGTGTTTTTAAAGTTAACAGTTCACAGAATATTTAAAATAAATTACTACAAAATCACCTCAAATTAACTTTAAAATAACTATAGTGATTTTATAGTTGAGATTGCAATGTAGAGAATTTATAGTTAACTTTAGAAAAACCTCAAAAATACTTTACTTCTTCAAAAAAACTGCAGTTCATTTTTAGCTGGTGTTATCTAAATGTATAGAGCAACTTTATTAAAGTTTCAAAATCATAGCTTGAAAATTCTGAAAATTATCGTCTAACGAATAAGATCAAAATCCGATATTCCCATAATGAAACAAAAAAAATGACTCATTTTTAGAAGATGGATTTGCGTTTAAATTAACTCACTTTTTATTCGTGAATTTGCAAAGCAGAGTTTTATCCCTAATACACGCACAAAATTCTGTTGCTATTTTATACTGCTCCACATATATTATCTTATTAATATTTAATTCATAAAAATAATAATTCTAACATACCGCGATTCAATATTTCTTTTTTTAATATGTAAGTGAACCTGTAACTACCGCACTTTTGGTTGTCATCTAACATCTAATTGCGTGGTAATTTCCTAAAAGCATATGCTGGTGGACAACCAATTATGCATGTGGGTAGGCGATATTGTGTAATCCAAATCTCTTAGTTGCTTGCAATATTCAAAAAATTATGCGAAGGGTGGCGTTATACATTAGCACTTTGAGGGTAGGATAATATTACGTAATAATTAGTAGAAATAAATCAACGTTTGGGAGAAGTTCTTTCCATTTTTTTTTTTTTTTTTTTTTTTTTTTTTTTTTTTTTTTTTTTTAATGATATACGAATTTTTTATGTGGAAGGCAGAGTTCATTTTATTAAGGCATTAATTGTCACCCAATGTTGGTAACATTCGTTTATTTATATATATATATAAAAAAAAAAAAAAAAAAAAAGGGCGAAATACATTTTTAGTTATATGTAATACCTGCCAACATTCGGCATTTTTTCTTCTCTCTCTCTCTGTCTCTTTTATTTATTTATTTATTTATTTTTTGTAAATAAGAAAACTACTTTGAACCAGAAAATTTGCTTAATTAAATGTGCAAACCATTAAATGTTTCAGCAATTTCAAATCTACTTAATTTCATTCATTAAATAAATTTCTGTTTTTAACCAGGATTTCCCGTTTGGCCTCCTTTTAATATATTCAGAAATTCCAAATAGTAACTTTTGCTTTCTTTAATGAGAGAAATTCTGTAATTATATAAATTAAAAATTCTTATCGAATTGCAGGATTCGATTCAGAATTTCTGAATTAAAAACGAAGTTTGTCCCGGCTTTATCCGTTTCTAGATATCATGTTTAGATGGCTGCAGACAAAAATATTTTAAACGGAATGTTATTTTGAATCATACATTGAAAGAAGTGATATTAAAGATATTATAGCATCAAACTGTGATTAATTAGTATAAATATCTTGCAATTTATAAGCATTCTTATTAAAATACATGAAAACCCTTGGACGGTGAAAGGGTTAAGTTGGCCAACTTGCTTTAAAGTATGCTACTATGATTAAAAAATGCAGGAGGTTGGAATGTATGGAAGTAATTTTAAAATATTTTAATAAAAAAATCTTGCTAAATCCTTTTGGGCTTGGCCTCATAACAATACCACATATGTTTACATGACTATGTTTACGTCTTTACAGTTGTAACCATTATTACCTGCATGTGGTAATGTATCATATTTGTTTATTTTACTATCATTGCTTTATTTATGTATCAACATTAAACAAAAAATCAAAACATTTTATTAAAGCATTATTTTTGTCAAGAATTTTATTTGAAACTTGCGTTTTCTTCTTTGAATTTAAACAATGGGGATATTTGTTCGAACCAATAATTTAAAATATAAAAACAAAAGTACTGCACAAATGTTATGTTTATTTATTAGTGTTTTACAAAGACATTTTTGAAAAAACTTCAAAAATTCTTCCATAGCCCATTGCCATATTAATAGAACATAAAATAATTAAATAATTATACTCGTTGTAATACTGAGCTGCACTTAAATATTCTGGAATCGACGGGTTGTCAGGTGGCTTGAAATGGCTGTGATTTAAAAATTAATAAATTAATTAAAAGAATCAATTTTATTTCATAATTAATTTAATTAAATTCATATACACTTTAAATTTGTTTCTCTTGAAACTATAATGAAATTATACGAAGAAAAAAAAAATAATTTAAAAATGAATGAGAATTCATTGTTTTCGTGAGTAGTAGTGCACATATCAGGTGTTTAAAACCAAGTATGATCAAGTACTTTTTTTTTATGAATCGAGTTTGATTTGAATTTTTATTATACTGACAATACTTTATTCGATGCAATACATATCGAGCTCTAGGTTGAAATTTTAAACATCAAATGGCTCTAGTGGACTATAATTTTATAACAAATAAAATGAAATGGAGTCCAAAATCACCTTCAAATATTTCTAGATTTATGGACTGTATTCGATAGGTAAAATATTAAATCGCGTTTTAACTTTTAGGAGATACCCTGTATTCGAGTACAAATGTTAAATTTCCTTACAACGATAAGTCTATACAAAGTATGAAACGATTCCAATAAATCTTGCTTTTTTGAGAGTGATGAATTTTTCAATATTTTTTTTCGTAAGAAAACAATCTACAGTTATATAGAGGACATTTTCGCTATTTGAAACAAAGCGAAAAAAAATCGACGAGGGAAAAATTTGTTTTTTAACAAATAATGAAAAGATTTGTGGGAGCACGAACACAAGTGAGGCTGCGGATGTGCATTTGACTAGTTTTAAATTCGTGTGATAACTGAAGGGGGGGGGGGGCATTCAAGGAGGGGGGCATTCCCCCCCCCCCTTCGGGAGAAGTGTAGTCTCCCGAAAGATTACATGTTTTACATTTACTAATGATTAGAAAGTATAATACCCCGCAGAACTCTATAATGTACCCTCCCCCCCCCCCTTCTCCGAAGCTGCAGAAATCTCGCCAAGTGAAAAATGTCTGAAATTAAAAAAATTGTAGTGTCTGTGATAGGGTAAAGCCGTATTTCATTTGCATTAAATTTATTTTCTCAAATATACAGTGTATCTTTAGTTATTATATATATATATATATATATATATAGAAAAATGTTACTTAAATTGTTATGCTAAATTTATGCAAAATTTGTGACATAATGCTTTTTAATAAACGGAAATAAGTCCTGTTAATCTACTAAATAATAATAATAATTATAATAATAATAACAATGAAGCTGAATTCCAAATGCCAATCAAGCATTTTCCCATCATATTTTTTTTTTTTTTTTTTTTTTTTTTTTTTTTTAATTTGGAATTTTTTCGGACAATGAATTATCCAGAAAGGACGACAAATAATAGTAATAATAATTTGAATTCTATAATTATCGGCAAAAATTAGCTATTATTTTCCGTTTGAAATTTTATTTAAAATTAATATTATTAATTTAGGTATTTTGTTATTTTTTAACTTTCTATCATAAACAGTATTGGTAAGCAATCTACTTTTAGCAAATATTAGGCTTTTACAAGCATCATTATGTTGATAAACCTGATATTCTCTTATTTTACAATGGAATAAAGTAAGTAATTCATGTGATTAATATTGTGAAAAAAAAAATGTATGTCTATCATATAATAATGCTCTTTTCTCATTTCATCAGGATTTGTGCTTTAATATGGATACTTTTTGGATTACCATTTTATTTGGATACACTTTTTCAAGGATAAACACGTAAGTACATTTTATTTTATTTTTTCGATCTTCATGTTTTAGATTTTTCTCACCAGAGGTCGCAGTCAAGCTGAAGTTATTATTAAATCGACGATAAAAAAGAATGAAAATTGTAGTTATGTTATTCTTGAAGGAAATAAAGAAAACATATCTCGACAACATAATTGTTACAAAGCTATAAATATATATTTAACTGTCAAAAATTGTAAATAATATGAATATTGCTGCAAGCAAGTGTTCTCTTGATATAAGGAATTGTTATTAATATTTTTATTCTTTTAGAAGCAAAGTGTTATAGGGAAAAATAATTGAAAACAATTTGAATGCAGTTTTGAAATTATTATTGCGGAGTGAGTGCTGCCTAAACAGGTACAGGTACAAGATGCAAGAAACCTCCTTGGACCCTATATATCTCTTTTTTTTCCCCCTTTAGTTTAATATTATTTTCTTCTATAATTAAGGAAAACGGGCTGTAGAAATCGTTTAAGCGTTAATTTTAATTAAAATTAAAAAAAATATATTTTAAACCATTAAGGACCGTACCTTCTTATACTTGGCACAAATGAAAAAAAAATTTTTTTGTACATATTAATGACTAATTAATAGAAAAAAATATACATATTGAGAAAACGCTGTGTCAGTACAAATAAAAACTACATTTTTTATCATATGAAAATCTTTGAAGCATTTAATAAAATGTGATACATTACATGTACTACAAGTAGTTATAGTTTGACTGCTGCAATATCTCTATTTTGATTTTATGAATTTTATTTCATTCTTTATTGTGCATCTATAAACTTTATCTAAAATTTATCATTGAATTTTGAATTTTGAAACATTGCGTACTATTTCATTCATATTTCTATTTTTTTTTTTCAACTGGAATCAATTAATAAAAAAAAGAATTAAAGTTATATACACAATATGTGATAATAAATATGTTGAGAGAAGTATCTACAGTAAAAATTAAAAAAAAAAAAAATCACAAACATAATGTTGCGAAACACAACGTCAGTTTTAAATAGGTTAATGTCATTTGGGTAAACCTATAAGTAGAAGAACCGAATGTACTGTACCTTTATGAGCTTACAGTGTTCTGAGGTATAGAGCCTGCCTGATTGGCAAAAATTGTACGATTTGATCATTGTTACTTTTTAATTCTTAAAAACTTCTATATTATATATAAAATTTTTTCAGAAGTTGTTTCTGTGAGAAATAAATCGCTAAATACCACAGAAAATCTTAATAAATGAAAATGAGAAAAAGAAAAAAAAATCATAAATTTTCATTACCAAACCATTAAAAGAAAAGAGAAAGAGAAACACAAGAGAAAATTCAATCGTGGGATCCCAGCCGAAACATTGTCACGTGATTTTTGCGAATTTAATACATACACATGAGAAATATCAAGTACAAAATTAATGTTTCATAAAATGCATAAATTTTTTATTTAAAATTAATTCATTTCTAGAAGTTCCGAGTATGCGTATATTGCACCTTGATCCACTAAATAGTTTTTTAGTTATCCTTAGAAAACACCAGCAAAACTGTCTGGGAGAGGATATATGAAAAAAAGAATATACTTCATTAAGATGTTGAATAAAAGTAAAAGTTGCCGTAATTATTTCACTGTAAACTTAAATGACTACAATTAAGACACATGAGTATATGAGTAATCTCTTAAATGGATAATTCAACAAGGAGACATTTTAAAGCGTTTTATTTTTTAGACACTTGAATGCGTCAAAATTTCAGACAATTAAAATGTCAGCGACCATATTTGACCATATACCCCCCCTCCCCTTTTTTTAGCATAGTATAATGCAATGTTTGACCATACTGAGTCTTTCTCAATAATTGACAAATAAAGAAATAGACTGGGTTTGTTCCAGAAGAGAGAATCTGATTAAATCATGATGAAACTCGCCAACCTTGATTTTAGGTACCATAAATTTGTTATTAAATTTTCGTAAAGCTGATATTTAAATGTCTTCCAATATTATACTGATTTTTGATACTTTGTACTTTTAGAGTAAGATACAATTAAAAACAAAAAAATTATATTTATCTCTAAATATAGTAAAACTTCTTAATAGCAGACAGCACAGGGCACCAGAATTTGGCCGCTATTCGGAGCTGTCTGCTTTTCAGAAGTATGCAAATATGTATGTGTCGTTTTTTCGATCCACAACACGTATTATATATATATTTGCAGACTTTTATCTAAAAAAAGCGGACACCTCTAATTTAGCAGGCAAATTCCGCGTGCCGAGGAGATGTTTGTGATGTTTGTGACTTTTGGGATGTTTTTTCTGTATTTAATATATATATTCTTTATTGATTAAATGTGTAATCAAAATAAAAGTTTTAGTTTCTCCGATATGTATTGTAATCAGAGTTTAGTGTACTGACTCTACGTCATATGCAAATCTCCTCCTTGCGCCCCAATCGAGTTTTTTCTATGGGGGGGGGGGGATTCCCAGAACGGTTTTTTGTGCGTGCATAACATGTCCGTTTCTTGCGATACACGTACGGTTCCAACGCTCTTTAGGGTTTTAGCATGCGCTGAGCATTTTGCGATGAAAAAAAAGGGTGTTGCCATTAGAAATTTTCGAGTTTCTGTAACTATAACCGTAACAGTGAGCGCCATTTTGTTGTCGTTCACAGAATCTCGAGCTCATACCTCTGAATAGCTATATCTGAAATTTCATTTCGATCGGTTGAGCGGACTGGCCGCTAGAGCTCCGTATATCGGCAAAGTTTTTTTTATGACCACCCTGTACTATTGTTACATGGAATAGCTTAATAATTTTAGAAAATCGCTGACGTTTTCAAATTTATACCTCATTATTTTATTAAAATAGTAATTATTTTCTATATAGCAGGGAAAATAATTACGGTAATTACTTGTAACAAATCTTCAATTTAAATCATTTTGTTTGCAGAACTTACTTCACAGACGCAAATTATAAATGCCATTCATAAAGTCCATTCGGAAATTAATTTCTCTTTTGAAGATCGCACACAAACATTCTCTGCTGTAAAATCTTAAAGAGCATGCTAAATGCTCTCTTACGTACATACTAACAGTAAACAAAGTCATTGCCAGCAGCCATGATCAATACTATCTCCTAGACAACGATGACTTTTTAATCGCATTTTTCTCTCTCGAGATAAATAGCGGCATAAAGCTTCATTTTTTTTTTACGACTAAAGCAAAAGAAAGGGGAAAGAAAGCTCTGTAATAAATATTTTCTCTCCCATTTTTATGTTTACTGATCTCAGTATGCTTTGTTAAATTCATTTTAAGAATTTGGACTTTTTCTTTCTGTTTCTTTTAAGAATGTTGAAGAGTGAGCTTTTAAAACTGCGATAAAATTTCAAATTATTTGCTGAATGTTTAACTTTTATCCTATTTTTCTATTTATAATTGAATAATGTTTCAGAGAATGTAAAAGTTAGTTTTTCCGAAAATAGATTCAAGATGTCCTCCAATGATACCCGAAATTTAAAAATAATCAATTCGTAAAACATATTAAATTAAAGAATTAAATAAATTACCGACATTATTTATATGCATTTGTAATTAATCTCACTTTTCCTTCACCAGAAAATTATTGCTTTGAAATGAAAATGAAATACAATTCCTAACATATTTCCTGATGCAATGAATCATTTAATCAATTCAATTTAAATTTATATAAATTTTATGTTCAACGTGAATTAAAAAAAAAAATTAGATTTTAGTTTGGCGCCAAAGTAGGTCTGGGTTAACCTTAGGCTAAATCTTCTGTAATCAGGACCACAGCCATATGGTGCATTTGAGAAAATGTGTTTTAGACAGTGTTTTTAAAATTTTTAATAGTATTAATACTTACGTTAAACAACACTGTACACATGAGGGCTACAAAGACCACAGTGAAAGAGAATTTTGCAGCTATTAAATGTATCTTTATAAAATACCTCAAAATTTTTGCATACAATAATTAAAAAAAAGTATTCTAAATTTTAGACAATAGATGGCGTTATAGTACCTCAACCCGTAAGAATCATCATTTTCAATATATAACGAACATATATATTTTAGTTTCAACAGCTAGAGTTAATTTATATCTAATACTGAATTAACATTGTTTCACATTAATTTGTTAGTTTGAGTTTTCTTACAGAGTTAGACAGCCAGCCATTAATTACATAAATTCAGCGTTTTCTAGGTGTTACATTAAATTAGATAAATATTGCTTAAATAACTTACTTTTAAATATTAATGCTATTCCAAAAAAATTATCAGGGTCCAGGATATACCAGAGAATGTATTTATTTCGAAAAAATATATTTCTTGAAATTCACTTTCGAAAATAATAATAATAATAATTCGAAGCAATGAATTTTTAAATAGAAATAAACTTATAGAAGCTCCAAATTTGCGAATCTAAAATTACACCTCATTCGGCCGAGTAATGTTTGATTTATGCTTGAAAAACTGCCCGCGTATGTGTTTCCAAATGATTAAAAAAAATTTCATATTTGGCGTTCTTATTTTAAAGCTGTCTCCTGTTTGATATACTATGATGAGAAAATTAGGTGTTAGTTTTGAAAATTTTAAATTTTGTAGCAATTTCTGTATGTATACGTCACCTTAAAGAAAATTTTAATGTACCATAAAGTACTGAAAGTAAGTCTCTCAAAATATGTCCCCCCCCCCATATATTTTACAAGCTGTATGAATTCTGGAAAATTTATAAATTCCAAATATATCCCCTCCCCTCCTAATTTTACCTGTCTATTTCACAAAAGTTTCAACTATCAGCATCCATTAAAATTATTAGAATTTCCTGTCTGCTAAGTGGGGGGGGGGGGGGGTTAAGAGGTCTGCACGGGCAGGGCTCGGGCCGATTTCAATTAACGGTATTCGGGCCGGGCCTAGTCATTAATCTTTTCGGGTCGGTCCGGGCCTTAATTTTTTTCCTGGAGTATCGGGCCGGGCCTAAAGTATTTTTTCCGTAAAAAGCTGAGACTGATTTCATTCTTTCTAGTCTTCACGGACCAAAATAATCAGTTCCTGTTGAATTATCCCGTATGAAAGTCCTTTTCTCGACGTGGCCAAGTCTGTTCATAAATCAGTAAAATTTGGCTTGGTCCTAAATTTTTTGCAAAAAAGGCATTAAGTCGTCAATATTCTACAATTAAACATTAGAATTTATTCCTTTTAAAGAATCGCAGATAACTAGACGTTTTAAAATAGAATCAAACGCATCAAAAAAAAAAAAAAAAACATGATTATGACGGAATTTTTTTTTTAAACTGAAAACTGCAAATTTCTTTTAAACTGTTCATCCATGCAAAATGAATACAGCAATACTCGAAAAAAAAAAATATATTAAACATTTACATCTGCTAAGAAAAAAACGTATTTTTTTTTTCTTTTCAATGAGATTCCATCTTAGAAGATTTTAGTTTTACCATATATACCATTTTTTAGATTTTTATGGCTCCATTACGTGGAAATGGATTAATAATACTAATGATTACTGAAACATTTATATACAACAAACAAATGTTCATTAAAAGCGTAAATATCGCAGCCTACGACACTTCTGCGTAAATGGATATTAAAAACATAAAAAAAAAAAAAATAAAAAAATAAAAAAAAAAAAAAAAAGACTAAGATAAGATTTTTGGTCTGAACTCTTCCGTAAGAGTAACGATCAATGTTCTCAATGTATAGAAATCACTCCGGCCGGGCCAAATTTTTAACTTTTTTCCGGGCCGGGTCGAGCTCGGGCCGAAATTTTAACTTTCGGGCCGGGCTAATATTTTTTCGTTCGGGACGGGCCGGGCCGGGCTCGGGCCTGGAAATTTCGGACCGTGCATACTCCAGGGGGAGGGGGGTTGCTATCAGTACTTTACGGTATCATTAATTAGTAAAACGTTACTATTAATGAATTGATACGAGTCATTTTTTTATATCAGAATATGCAGCAGTTAGTACGGTTTGCTCTTTCTCTTTTTCGTTTCTTTCTTTCTTATTCTTATTCTTTTTCCTTTTTTTTTTTTTTTTTTTTTTTTTTTTTTAGAAAATTGTTCATAAACAACAAATATGCTCCCATTATATACGTTTTAGAGGAATGAAAATGAAGTGGTAACGACAAGAACAAAATTAAAACAATCAACTTCCTGTTTTTTTTACTTCATCTTTGCCGAAACTTTCTGCAAATCATGATTCATTCCTCGGAATAAATTTTGACAAGATAGGAATATTCCAATTCAACCCAAAGCTCTGTTTTAAAATATCTAATGCACGTTAATCAGCTGAAACCTGACAACACCAATGAAATCATGTCGGCATTAATATAATAGGATAGTCATTAAGGCTCAGACTCTTTGTGGAGCCACCAAAAAGTTCCGCCACTAGGAAGGAAAAGCCGAAGCCAAGTTCTCGTAATTAGTCCCCCCCTCCATGACTTTTTCCAGCGTATTTACGACCGCAGTAACACAAGTTCATAAATATCCAAATCGTTTCTTGGTTTGTTCTTGCTATACCGCTCATTATAGCAGCCATTTTTAGTGGATGCCATGACAATGTAGGTACGTGTTCATAACTCGTATATCAGTGCTTACCCCCTAACCGTTTACTTCATTTGACTTCTTAGGATGCTTTCAATTTGAAATGGCTTTCTTAGAATTCATGTCTTATTGGCATCAAAACATCAGAACATGTCTAGCTGATTATTATTTTTTTACTTTTTTTTTTTTTTTTTTTTTTTTTTTTTTTTTTTCTTTTACCCAAGTAATAAAGTGGTTCAACCATGACATCGAATTCAGTAGTTTATGGCGAGAAAACTTTTAGGATGAGCGGACACTTTTGGTGGACATTTTTAATTGATATGTGCGTTCTTCAATTTATTCCGAAATTAATAAGTAAACTTGCAATAAGTGACAGTTGTTTAATGTCAATTTGAATTGTAAAAAATAGCAATGATAAAATTTAAGAAATTAAAAAAAAAAAAATCCTTGCATAAAAGTTAAATATTATAATATTATTGTCTTGAATGAGAAAAGTTAAAAAACATATTTAAGATACTAAGAATGTTCTCAATTTTTGGTTTGCCCTAATACGATACTATTTTGAACTATTTTTCAGAACGTGTTAATCATAACTCTTGTAAAGCGAATGAAAACTTTAAAATGACTTTTTAGAACGACTTCATGTATTCTAAGTTAATGTAAAGACTCCTATTATTACCAAGAAAAGACCAGCACAAATATACTTATAATTTTTTTTGAATTGTTCAAAGTATACTACATAGGAATGAGCTACTTTACACCACCTTATGTACAAAATATTTTAAACAAGACAATCTTTTAGTAATTAGGATTACCTGAAATTTATTTTATTGCCTCACAGAGCTACAGTATACTGATAAAAAGCAGATTTTTTAGGTTTTAAAGGGAGACAATAAACAAAATTCACAAAAATTCAGCTCATTGTATTTAACAAGCAAAAATAATAACCAAAAAGGTAAAATATTGTTATTATCATTATTATTACTATTATAAAAAAGAAAAATGAATGAGATCGATTATTGATGTGGAAGTGTGTTCGAATTTATTCATGAGCTATTTCGCTTTCTTCAAAGATTTCATTATGAAACTTGCTATCGCTTCACCTTCATCAAAACTTTAATTGACTCTTGTATACGTATACACTTAAAAAAAAAACACTGTAAAACAAGCTATTTGTTTCTCATAAAATACGTGGTAATTTTTATATTTTATCGAGTTCTGAAAAACAAAACGGAGCTTAAAATAATCCATGACCAAAAAAAAAAAACAAAAGAAAAAAAATGTTGAATTTAATAAATTTTTATATTTTGCAATATAAAATACAAATCTTGTCGTTTTTGCTTTAGTAATAAAATGAAGGATTAAATAGACATTTACATAGCTGTAAAGTAAAAATGCAATATTGAAAAGTTAAAGTGTTAAATAATTTTAAGAAATATTAAAGAAAACTTTTATAATCATAAATAAATTTTGCCTGAAAACTCATAAAAGTCTTATCGACAAAATTATGCTTGTTTTTACTCTTTTGTTACACATTCAATTGAAGCAATAAGTCGATACAGATTAAACATAGTTGATACTATAATGTTGTCTTTGTTATGTATATACAAATACTGAGATAGTCCAAAAACTGAAATGAAAATTTCCGAAAATGGGGAAAAAAATAGAATTATTTTACGAACATTTTTTTAAGCGCTCTAAAATTTATAAAAAACACTCAACCTATACCTAAAAACAGACAATTATGTTATGTATAATGTTATATTTACTATACAAACATCCAGGTAGTACAAATATGGAAAAAAAAAAAATTCAAATTCGAAGTTGATATAAAATTTGTAATACCATTTTTAGCACTTTAAAATTGATAAAAAAAACACGCAATGAATATTGAGAAACGCGAAGCTAGTTAAAATTTGTTAAACAATTTGATTGTCATTTTTTTATTTCAACGCAGTCTGTTTGTTGATTGATTTATTCTTTATGAATTTTCGCTAGAATCATAACCCATGTGTATGTCCCCAGTATTTTTCCATTATCTTTTTTTCTGAAATAAAAATAATATTTTTAAATGATGCAAAGTTCCCCTGCTCAGAGCTTGGACTTCAAATTAATATCGATCATAAAACGATCAGTAATCGGTTAATCATGATCTTAAAGGCATTATGTAACGAATATTTTATAGGTTTCTGAGGTTCCTAAAACAGTTCAATAAAGTGTCAGTAAATTGGTATTTTTTGTAAACAAATACATTTCCTTACAAAAAATCACATCTCGTGTAATCCTGCGATTACCTGCACTGTTAAAAATTTTTGTTAAATAATGACGCGTTGACTGCATATTTGATATTCACTTTACCGTTTTTCTAGAAAATTTGTTAAACACGATTAATTTACAAAGATTTCGTTCGACCAATTGTAAAAAAATGCTCATTTAGCTGTTATACCTAAATACGCTCAAACGAATGCTATTTTACGTAATGTTACTTCTCTTCTAACCAATCAAAACGTTTCTCATTCAGTTTAAGAATCTGGCAATATCTGAAAAGTTGTTTGCGCGGTTGTGTTTGTTTACGATGGCGGAGCGAGCGCGAAATTCATCGTCAATCTTGTTGGATGGAAATGAAGAAGGAGAAATTTCATCATTCAAGTAAGTTATTTTGCTGGTTATTTTAAGGCTTATCATGTTTACTTTCATGTTGGTGGATTAAAATGCGAAATTTAAAAAATGAATTCGAATATGTAACATCGAGATGTGTTTAAATTCTGTTGTCGCAATCCATTCAAAGTTGATTCAGAATAGAATTAGATAATTTCTTTCTCCTGTTTTTATATTATTTATATAAATACGATATTTCATCATATGATAGGAATCTTTTAAAGATTTGTGTGAATTTTTTTTCTTATCGCTTTTGATCGTTATTATTTAATAATAATAATTATTATTTTTTATTAACACTAACTACACTGATTTAATACGTTGAAGAGCAGTTTGTTTTGAGCGTAATAGGCCAAATAAATAATTAAATGTTTATAAATTTTAGCAAATGTAATCGCAATGAAATTTTCAGAGTAATGTTGCACTAAAATACGAAAAAATATGTAAAAAAAAAGGGCAAGTTGATTTTTTTTTTTTTTTTTTTTTTTTTAAGTAAAATGAAATTTGCCCATGTGTGGTTGAAAATAATTTTTTAAACTAAATAAACAGTTACTTGCATAATTAATAAAAATTTGTAATAGCTAAACCTGAAGCAACATTACTTCACTTTATGCTTTTATTGTCTTCATGAAGAAAAACTCATTGAATTGACAAGGAAATTGCATCATGTTTATTAGGTTCGCACATTAATATTTATTTGAACTTTTAATAATTTAGTCATTTTGAAAATTTTCCTACTTTTCAGTTTATTACTTGTTAGTTTTAACGTTTTACTATATTGCAAGCATTTTTTATAATTTGCATTGTGTTATTGCATTCAAGTTGCTGTTTAAAATTGTAAACAAAGCAATGACCAGAAATCTGCAAAATTCTAAAATTCACACAACCACTGGTCCCAAGTTGTGAGAATTTGAGGTCGTCTACTTCATATATGATGATATATATCAATGAACCCTGCAATAGCATAACTATAAATTTAAAAAGTAAAAGGCGAGTGGGGTGGTGTGGGACACTTTTTATAAAAGTAAGAAAATCAATTTTGTTTGACACAAACTAAAATTTCAATATATAGAGGGCAAGGTGATTCACTTTTTAATCGCTCTGAACAATTTAGAAATATAATATGCAATAACTATTTTATAATTATTGAATATCCTTCTTTTATCTTTATGACTATGTAAAAAGAATAATATCTTATCTACACAAGCTTGTGCATAGTGACATGAATATCAGAATATCTAACGCTGGCTCAGTACAGCCATCTAGCGGATCTAAATGTAAACACTGGTATATATTTGTACCTAACAATAAGTAAAGAAATTGTAAGTTTCAAAATGTGTCCCAAACCCCCTCACTATAGCAATTAATCAAAACTTTATAAGGCACAAGTTGTCTAGTATCAGATAGCTATATTACAATCAAACAAGAATTGTAGGTTGATAATGTATGATGTGTCGAATATAAAATTTACAAAACCTGCTTGCCTGAAAAAAAAAAAAAAATCAAGATAGTCATAGATGGCAATAAAAAATCATCAATTCAATTTATTTACATTTTGAAGTAAATGAATATGTTATAAATGTTATAATTTCCTGGATATGTCCTGACTTTTCTCACAGGGTCCTATTTTTGTGGAATTCAGAAATTTTTCTTACATTTGTGAAGATTCTAGTCAAAATTTTGTAAATTTTAAATTATCAAGTCTTCAGGTTCAGATTTTTCATGTGAGCTAAGTAATATGCTTTTTGTGGAGTTGAACTGCTTATTTACAGTCCAGATTTTAATTTTAAATGACTAAATTTTGAAAAGTTCAATTCGAAGGGGAAAATTTCTGAGAAAGGTCTATTTAAGAAACGAATAATTCTGAATTGGTATAAACTGTTTTGCGAAGGGTCCTGTTTTAAGATAAATTATTTTGTGAAAGGTCCTTTAAACATTTTAAAATTCCCTGATATTTCCAGGTTAGTCTCAAATTTCCAGATTACTGTTAAAATAAATTTTCAATGATTATTTCTTTAACAATATTACGTTAATGCATGGAAGCAGCAGTTTCAGCAGAAAAACAATATGGGACTAAACAATGCCTATTATTTCTTCATATATTATTTTTGCAGTATATTATGATTATTGCTTACTGTTGCTGAAAAATTACCAAAAATAAAAACTATTTAAAATTCTATTTCATAAAATAATAATAATAATTTGTATGCTTGAGAAAAGGATGGCAAAGGAAGGTAAAATGTGTGCTTTTTAGAAAATTTAAACAATTGATTTAAGTATATTTTTGACAAAATCAGAATTAAGTAATAAAACTTTGAAAAAAAAAAAAATAGTAAAATGCATCACTAGTTGTAAACAGATATTTCTAATAAAAGTTTCTCCATTCCATAGTATTTCTAAACCTGTGTTCTTACAATCTTGCAAAAAAGATAGAATTTTCTTATTTCTTTAGGAAAAAAAATTGAAATTATTCAACCACCTTGTAATTTATTTGTATTTTTATGTCATAAAATAATTCAAAATTAATGTTTATTGCATATTTTCCAACATTTTTTTCTTCATTAAAGTCAATAATATATTTTCTCTTGCGATAGTCCCCTTTTTCTTTCTAGTGTAAACGAGGGTTTGAAAAAACCCGGGTTTTTTTTTTTTTAAAGCCCAACCCACTGAGCCCACCAGTCTAACACCAGTCTTTTTCGGGTTTTATCAAGTTTTTTTTTTTTTTTTTTTTTTTTTTTTTAAACACTTTAAATTTCTAATTTTTATATACATAATAGTTAAAATCTGAATGTATCAGTGAAACCTGGGTATAATTTTGCATTAAGAATAACTTAACAAAATGTATATATTAAAAAATCAAGTTAATTTAAAAGGTAGATTTGTGTCTGATATGACTAGTTTTTTGCATTAAGATTATTTTAAGCCAGCTATTTTGAGTTAACGAAGAAGGTTCAGAATGTTCGAAAAAAAATGTACTTAGCACTAAATACAGTTTGAAGTAGTAATTACAACTAAATCAATGAAAATCAAAACTACACTTTGCTTTTACAAAAATTGATTACTAGTAATAATTTTACGAATGAAATTATGATTAAAATACTATACTAATGCTAAATCAGAATTAGTAAGTACTTTTTATTATAACCAATTAATAAAATAAACCAAATAATTTTACAAAGGTACTGCAATAAATTAGGATTCCCAGGATATGTGGTATTTTGTTATGAGTTTCAATGGTATAACATAACATAAAACAGATTATGTATCAGTTTTTTTTTTTTTTTTGTTTTTTTTTTTTTTTTTTTTTTGTTTAATGGAAAAAAAAGTTTGTTTTTGTGATATATAAAAAATTAAGTTACAATTATTTCTTTTAAAAATTTTCATTTCATGAGAATTAACATTTTTTCTCCTTGTGGTGGAGAGAGAAACTTTATAAGTGATGTATTGTTATTAAGAAATATACCTTAATATCAGTATTAAGATCTTACTTAATAACAATATTATGAAATTAATCTTATGTAATTAAAAGTTGAAATTTTGAAAAAACCCAGTTGGTTTTTTGAGTTGGGCAAAATCATAACAACCCTGTTTTAAGTTAAATATGCTAAATTTATATAGTTTCTTTCATTAATTTAAAAAAGAAATCAGTTGAAAACTTTTTTTTCCCCTTTTTTACAGCTAATTTACTTTTTGGTCATTATATCAATGCTTAGAAATTCTTTTTAAATCTGGTTCTTTTGAAATATATTTAAATTGGCATTTATCTTTACATTAAGATACCTTAGATTAAATAATTATACAATTGTAAAAAGTAAAATCTTGAAAAAACCCACAATGGGTTTTATTATGGGTTTTTTCAAGTGGGCCCACTTGGGCGAACCCTGGTGTAAACACTAATTTATTATAGCAGTAAATTGGCTATTTTAAAAATTACTGGATTATTATTATTTTTTTTAAATATTGTGATATTTACAATCCTTCATTATTTAAAATTTAAAAATTTAAAAAATCTTAAATCTTTTTTTAAATACATTAAAACTATATTTTTTTATATTTAAAACTTTAAAAATTACAATTAAAATAAACAAATCAAAAGATATCATTTCACCACTGAAATAATAAAATTAATACTTATAATATAATAAGTATGGTAACTTGTAATTAAATCTGAGATTTTCTGCATATAGAAATGAAAACCATGGCCTGTTTGTGTTTAAAATTATTGATCTTGGAATTCAGAACAGGCTCAATTAAAGATATTTTGATTGAAACACTTTGACATCATATCAAATATACAGAGCAATTTTAATCAAAACCAGTTTTGTTTGCCAAAAGTAACCAACAGTGATGTCTGTTTTTTTATTTTCTTAGGTATACTTTAGTTCAAATTATTCTAGGGTTAAATTGCATAACATCTGTATATAAATTTAGTTGATGTGAATAATTCATCAATATTACTTTTAGTTTTTATTATGTGTAGTTTGAAATATTGAAATACAGACTGCACATTTGCAATCTTCTATTCTGAATACTAAAGGTTTCTTTTTTTTTATACAATTTTCAAAGATTTTGTATATTGAAAAAACTATCTCTAAAAAAAGTAATTAAAATGAATGATTCTACTGAATCAGTATTTGTTGACCACTCTTTTTCTTTAAAAATATTTATTTTGATGCAGGAAAAAGAGAATCATCAAAATAGATATATTTGTGTTTGTACAAAATCTGCCATTATATTTAGGTTTACTTGATAAAGGGATTAAATTTTTTGTATTTTTTTACCATTTTACAAGACTTTTATCAGATTGAAATTAGTTAATTTCTATTTCCCTTATGTTTATGTAACTTAATTGTACTTGGAACTGCTTTCACTTTAGAAATCAGTCATTTTCTTTGGAAAAAGTTAACGACCTCCCCCCTCCCCCCAGAAAAAAGTAAATGTTTGTACAAAAAATTAGAATATCCCTCAAAATAAAATATTTTTTAAAATTATTATTAAGAGAACAGCCAAAAGAATATTTAATGATCTAAAAAATTTGTTGTCAATATTTCAGTTAAGCACTGTCTAGTGCCAAACATGATTAAAATCTTACCTACATCATTTGAGATAGTATAAGAACATTGTTTAAGTGAAAAATCTCTGTTTTGGAATTTTGATACAGTAGCATTTTAAAAATAAAATATGTGCATATTAAAAAAAAGAGGGGGGGGTGGGCAAAAATGTAATGCTAATTAAACATAAAGTCTATGTAACTGCAGTAACTGTTTAAAAAGCCTTTTTTTATTTCATTAAAAATATTTTATTACAATGCGCATTTTTGGTCATTTTGTAACACTTCTCTTTCTCCCTCTTGTAAAAAAAATAAGCATATTGTTCAATACATTATTATTGGGGAAAAAAAACTTTAAGAAATACATCAGTCTTTAATTTAATTAGGCACATACCTAAATAATTAAACAAGAATCATAGCAATATTATCTGTTTGGCATTCACATTTCCACTCTGGCATCTTAATCTTTGAATCAATGTTTCTGCATTGTCCATTACAGTAGACTCCATCAAATCCGCACATAATTTATGAATGTAAGAAATGAAACATTCAGTTCGCATACAGAGAGAGAATTTAAATTTTTTGAATTTATACCAATTCTATGTATATTTTAATGTGTATTTTCTGTTAATATTCCTGAATCCATGTGTTTTCATGAAGGAAGAATAAATTTAGTTTTGAAAAAATTCAAGATATTGCTAATATCACTGCTAATTACAATCTTCTTACCAAATATATTTATGTATTAATCAAGATTTTTTGGTTTTTAAGTCTGGGTAAACCTGAAATAAAACCTCCTTATTTTATGATTTTGATGTGAATTACTAATGTTCCTGTGAGATAAGCTTCATTGAATCATTTAGGAAAAATAGATTTCTTCTTTACAATGAATATTTAATCATACATTATTGATTATTAACTTGACCTTTGCTTTCAATATTTTAATCATTTTAAAAATTATCTATATTTTTATTTTAGTTTATTACTTATTTTATTATATTGTAAGTATTCGTTATAGTTTAGATTGCATTATTTATTGCATTCAAATTACTGTTTAAAAAATTTAAACAAAGTAATGACCAGAAATTTGCAAAATTCTAAAATCTGCACAACCTCTGGTCCGAAGCTGTGCGGACCCCACCAGTAGGGATGGGACGAATAGTGATTTGGCCGAATAGCCGAATACCAAATATTCGGCCAAATTTTAGGCCGAATACCGAATATTCGGCCGACCGAATAATAAAAATTTTTTCCAATAAAGAAAATAAATTTTGATTATATATAATTTAAAAAATAGGAGCTCATTAATAATTATTACTTTTAAATGTGCTTATAAATGTAAACTTATTTTAACACAAAAAAAATTATGAAATTGCATTATATCCTTTATTGTAATATACATCAAATTGATTTTCAGTATGTCAAGATGGGAAAATATTTCCATTAAAATATGAAGAATGTGCTTTACTTTTACTATCAATTGATACTTCTTGCATCCACAATCAATAATATTCTTAATCTCTCTCTCTCTCTCAGAACTCACAAGGACATATTTTCTGAAATAACCTTTAATGAAGTAAATTTGATCATTTAGAGTTTGTGTCCCTAGTGATAAGCAAATTTGTAAGAATGAGACTGTTCTGAAATCAGATGCCAAGCTTTAAATTACAAATTACGTTAAAGCAAAAGGTTATGCTTAAAGTAGAATGCATATGTTAACAAAATCTTTGACATTTGAATCGGCACATACAATATTCAACTTCAATATTCCACTTATTCAACAAGCATTAAAAGGATAAACAGAAATTGATAACATGAAGGAAGGAAGATTAAATTAAAAATATATATATAATAATGTTACATATTTAAGTCAGTAATTATGCAAATAAATATTTAAAAGTGAAAATTATAGAATGAAAAAATTATTTTGTTGAGTGTTTAGAATTTATATTAAAATATTTATAAAACCATTTTCATAAAGCAAGTTGTGTCATCTAATGTGTATCGAGTTTGAAACCAGTTCTGCTTTCAGACGTACCATTGTATTTGGAATGGTGATATATTATATTTAATTTTGAAAATGAATCTTTGTTAACACACCTAGTGAATAATTTTTTTCATTTCTTACTTTATAGAAAATAAGTTATGAATTTCATAAGAGCCTTTTTTATATGTGCATGGAATTTGCAGACATTAATAAATATTCGAGCATTTTAGAATAAGGCAGTGTTTTTATATCTTGAATTGTAATATATCATTCTCAAATGATGACATTTCCCATACAATTAAATCTCCAACTTGGGCAACATTTTCTAGAATATCACTAACTTTTATAGGAAATACAGAAAGGCTTTATATCTTTTAGTATCTGAATAACTCTATATTTGGTATGTAAGAATGAGAATGACTTCATAAATGAAGTAGCCAATTTGGATTAGAAAAAAAAAAAAAAAAATTGCAAGAATGAAATTCTTTAAATCTGAAATTTATTTGGCAAGATATCTTTCACTATTCGGCGAGATTTTTGCAATATTCGGCAAGATATCTCTAAATATTCGGCTACAGGTATTCGGCCGAAGTATTCGGTCAACAAGCCTTCAATATTCGGCCAACCGAATATTCGGCAAAAGGGCCGAATACCGAATAGTGGCCGAATATTCGTCCCATCCCTATTACAGACTATTTTGAAATTTTGATCTAAATAACAAGTCACAAATAAAAAGATAAAGTTTTGGTTTGGATCAAACATGATAATGAAAATGATATAAAAAGACAAATCCTCTTCCTTTCTAGAGATATCTTAAGGTATCATGTGCCAGTCTACCTCCCCCCCGCTTTTCCCTAAAGTGATAACATTATATTATATGTACCAGCCCATTATCAGGCTGTTCATGTATTTGCTTTTAATTGTTCATCTATTTCCTTTCAGGGTTTAATTGGAGTTCTTTGCTGCATCTTAATTTAAAGTTTATTGATGGCCTATGTTTTTCGGATGCCTGCCATTCTGATGTCTTCATAACAAGAAATCTGGTACTTATGCTTAAAAATTCTCATTTTTACATATTTGACATTTTGCTTAAGATACATAGTAATTACAACATGATTTGCTAATTTAAATTTTTATTAGCATGATTTTAATGAGTTTTTTTTTTTTTAATTTGATTTAAATCAATAGTTTGAAGATTTTTATTTAGAATTTAGAATAAGATATTTTGTAAAGAAAATTGGGTATGGCCATAAACATGTTGCACATTTTAGGAGTAGAGGAGAGAAAGAAGGCATAAATCTATGCTTTTAAAGTACCCCCCCCCCCTTTTTTTAATCAAGTATTGAATTTTAAAATAAAAGTACAAATAGAAAAATTTTAAGTTATTAGTAAAACAATTTACTTTCTATTAGGATAAGAAAATTTTTAGGGTAAATATAAACTCTTTCTAATGTATTTTTTAAATCAGAGTGAGAAAATGTAGGCAAATGCAGCTTGGGAGGGGGGGGGATCAGATATTGCGTTTTATTTTTAAAAAACTAATAAAGTATTTTTTAATTTTTTTTGGTACAAATTTTGAAGTAGTTAGTAAATAATTGTATAATCAATCATTTGTTTATTATTTCATATTCATTTTGCTTCAAAGCATATGAATAATTGTTTTTCGTTAACAAGCTAAGATGATTTCTTTCTTATCTGTTATAAATAAATTATGTAAGTTTATAAGATAAACTTATTCATAATTAGTTGTGTATGATTAAAAAAAAAAACAGATGTATCTTACTGGCAAATAGGATTTTTTTTTTTCCATTTTTAAAAATTAAACATATAAATATGGTGCATCCAAACAAAAATGGAGTTCTGCTGGAGGTCTCTTCCAAAAGTTCTTTAACTCTTAGACATTATGGGATATTGTGCTTCGCAGTGTTGAATTCATACCAGATTTTTCAAATTTATAAACTGTCTTTTGTGTACTAAATAATAAACATTTGGATATAATTTGATAAATATTCTTTTACGCAGTTATTAAAATAATAAATTTCAAATACTTCTTGGAGATTTTTGTTTCTTCTTTTGAGTGATTATTTGAAATCAACATTTTTAGTCATTAGATTCAGCTGATAACAGAAGGAGAAAAAATATTATTAGAATGCTATAAATAGCAACAAATCTTTGAATACTCTCTTATTCGACTTCATATTTTGATTTTAATTCTTCGTGATAATCTCCTCAACCAAGAAAAAAAATTCTTGTACAGTTTGGGCAAAATCTTAAAGATAATCCTGTTATGTATTAATTGCTTTAAATAATCTGCATTTTTTAAAAATTAATTATTTTCTATTAAATATTTTAATCTATTTTTTTTTTTTATCATTTCACATGTTTTAAGCCTTCTCTTTTGAGCAATAGATATGTTCACCAATGCATACGGATTTTCATCTTATACATCAAAAAATGACCTAGACCCACTTTATCCAAGGCTTATTGCTAATAAAGTGTTAAAAGTAGAAATTACTTGTATCCATTAATCTGAAACAAATAAATTATAAAGGAAAAAGAGAAAATATCATTAGATTTCTTCTATTTTTTTTTTTTTTTTTTTTTTTTTTTTTTTTGAGGGGGAGGGAGAAACAGTTGGTTTTAAACTATGGTTAAAACCAATTGGTTTAAACCGTGCCAACCCTGATAATTTCTCAACATTTTAATCAAAATTTATCTTATTTCTGTTTTTATTCCCAAGTACTTTGATTTTGAAATCAGTTATGTTGAAAGCAGGTACACATTGATATCTATTAGCAAAAAGTGTGGACTAATAACTATCCCTAAACAGATTTACATATGACTGGAATGTCTTCAGCATTGACATGCTGACAAAACGCAATAGAGCATGATGATAACATACATACAACTTATAGATATTTTAAAACAGGGAACAATGAAAATACAAATCTTTGGCTTTTGCGATTATCCATATTATTCTGAAATGTAGTGTGAATATATGTAGTGTGAAATGTAGTGTAAAACAGTGAAGCTATAAAATGTAAGGCCAGGTGAGGTAAAATAATTGCAAAAAATATTATTTTAATCTACAAAAGAATTACATTGAACATGCAAACAGGCATTGCGCTCAACATTTTAAAAACAATTTCAACAATAATATTTATAATTATTACTGATAATGAAAATTTAAAATGCATATTTTGCTCATACCATGAGGGTTTTCTGAAGAAACATGAAATAAAATCCTTCATTACTTTTTTTTGTGTGTGTGTGAATTTAACTACATTATAACCTCGATCCATTGTTTTTCTAAGGGTGCGGGGGAGCAATAAATGCGGGAAAATGATGAATGCGGATTACCTTCAAAACATGAAAAAACACAATATTTAAGCATTACTAATGAATGTAATGTATACAGTATACTAATTTATTGCTTACTAAACTGTAAAATAAATAATCCGAAGTTATAGAAAATTGATATTTATTTTTAAAAAATCAAAAGTTTTGCTTGGATTTTCGATTTTGTAATTTCCTTTAAATCAAAAAATAAATTTTCAAGATATACATTTTTTTTTTTCAATTATTAATGAATGTTTATTGTATAGGCTACAATAGAATTGATGCATAGTATCTTGTTATATGTACCTACATTAAAAATATTTGCACTTTTCTACATTTATTTTCTTACAGAAAAAAAAAAAAAAAAAAAAAAACTAAGCTCCTAAAAGTAGTAGTGAAATTAAAAAGATGTTAAGTAAAAAAAAAAAAAAAAAAAAAAAAAAAAAAATGTGCTGTTCATGTGAATTTAGTATGTACTTTTTAGAAAAGCACAATTTTACCCCCCCCCCCCCCAAAAAAAAATAAAATAAAAAATAAAATAAAATAAAATAAAATAAAAACAAAATAAAATAAACAAAAATTTCATTCTTTTAAACAGTTGCATTTAAAGATACTATATTTACTGTGTGTATGTACTAATTATTCATGTACATTAAATAGTGAATTTTAAAAATTATGTGTAAGGTTGTTATTGTGTGATATTAATTCTGAACAGGAGGTATACAATATAAACTTTCAAAAACTCAGTCTTACTGAAAAAGTGACTAAAATAATAAGAGATAAGTTACAAGTTTAAAATATACATTTTATTTAAAACGTTTTACTTTTGGGTTGTATTTTCAACTTATAACATCTTTTTTTATTATCTCAGTTGGCTTTTATGAAAAACAGTGAGCTTTTTTAAGCTCATATTGTATATTTTTTGTTTGAATCAGAGTGGAATTTTTTAAATCAATGAAGTATTTGGGTTTTTGATGTGGTCGTTCACAAGAACTTTTTGACATCACAATTTAAACTTGTCATAAACTGAAACGTCAAAAATCACCAACCCTGTGGTCAGATTTTTTTAAAAATAATTTATAGCCTGAAGATGATTTTATAAAACTTTCCACAAGTCAATTTTGTTTTGAAAATTTATTTGAATGTATTTTATCTGAGTATCATTATATTATGGCTAAGTTTAATGCATTTAACTTTTTCTTTAAGGTACTCAATGTTGCTTAATCCTGTGTGTGGAACAAACTACAGCAAACCAATTGGCACTGCTATTTATATTGTAACATGGCCAACGAATGCATTATTCTACCAAAAAACAAATTATGAAAATAAATTTATATGTATTAATATAATTATGTATTATAATATAATGTAATTTATTTATTGTAATAAATATATTTCTATGTTTTAATTGATTGTTTTGTGATTATTTCTAATTCATAATAATCTTTATCTTTTTAATCTACTAAAATAAACAATCTTAACTTTTAACTACGTTTTTTCTAAATGCACATGAAGCAGTATTTTTATTGCATTTTAAATTGTCAATGGTTAATATGTAGAAGTTTTGCTAAATATTGTTTGTTGACAATTGTAAAGATTCATAAATTTATCGGATTCGTTTTAATTTATTAATCTTTTTAATTTTTGTTTTGAAAATTAAATTTATAAATGCAATTTATAAATGTTTTTATAGTTTATTAAACTTCTACATATTTGTTTGTGAAGGCCCATTGAGTATTCCACTTAAATACTAAATGTAAATTCATATATTTCAGATAATCAGTGACGGTGCTGCAACTATATAAGTCATTTAGAGAATAAAGTTTGAATATTTCGATATTGTCTTCAGTTTTTTGCAGTTGTATTAAATTTGTTACAAAAATTTTGGTTTTTTAAAAATATATATAGGAAATATATTTAAAAAACACAAGTATAGTAACATGTGTATTCTTTGTACATCAACTCAATCTAAATATTCATAACTTATTCTGCAGTAATTTTTTTATAATTTCATTAATTCTTTACTTCCTAATGGCACTTTAAATCACTATTAAAATAACTTGTTCTATGATTCATTTGGTATATTGATTGTAATAATACAATTTAAAATGAATTATACTTACTTTACATTATTGGTTGCAAAAAAAAAAAAAAAAAAAAAAAAAAAAAAAAATTCTAAAAGGATGATTTTTTCCCCCCATTTCCATCTTTTTAGCTATTTTGGCGTTGAAAGAAAAGAGGGGAGAGGGGCAGTTTAAGTTTGGAAATATTTTTATATTTCAGTTGTAGTTCAGTTATATTTCAGTCAATTATATTTGTGCATTTCTTGATTCTATAAAATATAAATAAAACATTTGATTGAAGATATAAATATTGCACAGAATCACTATGCATTCAAATTTAATTAATTTTACTTAGCAAAATTCTTCTAAAATTTATTAAATGATTGTGTAAATTTTCTAATGTAGCTTCAAATATCACAAAAAATGCTTTTGAAAATGAAAGTTTCACAAATTTATAATTGGGAACATAAAGGTTTAAAACCCCAACATACTGTAGCAAATTTCTCAGTGATTAATTGATTTATATAATAATATTGTAAAAAATTGATTTTAAGTTAACTACATACAGAATTTCTAAAAGTCTGGTATTAGTGCTCTACATTTAAAAATATATACTAAGTTTTGCAAGAATAACAAAACACTATTTTTCCATTCTTAAAAAATCACAAAAGTTTGACTTGTTAGGCAGTGGCAGTTTCAAACATTTAACTGAAAGTAAGAAAGTAAGTAGATAGATTTGTATGTTGAGAGAAAATGGAAAATTCAATTAACTGATAAGAATCTTGGAAGTAATTGTAAAATTTTGGTCAATTTTAAATTTTATTCTTTGAAAATATATGATTTTTTTTAAAAATACATTGAAATTCTTGTTTAATACATATAGATAACATAATATAAAAAAGAAACTCATGTTATACATGGATAATAATCTATATTGCATGATTAAGAAATTTTAATCTAGTGCAGTAATGAATTATTTGTTATATGGCCAAACGAAAAGTTGGTTCCTGGTCGGGCATAATCAGTATTACATACTACTCTTTATATTTTTTAATATATTATTTATTGTACAAGAACTGCTATTTATTTATTTTACTTTTTTAAAACTGTATATCTATACATTAGTAAAGAATGAAACCAATTTGATATAATTTTACATGTACTTCTGATATTCTTGTAACATAAAATCAGATTTTTTATTTCCCATTTATTACATACATTTTTAATTTATCGTTTTATGACTGTGAGATGTATATATACGAGCTTTTGATTATTTGATTTTTAATAAAGTCAAACATTCATATATATGTGTATTAAGCTTATATAACAAGCTGAAAATATGATTAAATAACTTATCAAAAATTATAATCAAAAGACCAAACATGTCCAGAGTGTTTTTGAATTTGACTGACAAATTCAGAGGAGTTATTGTGGTTATTTAACTGTATTATGATTTTTTTTAACATGTGACTGTAAAATATCAATGTATGATCATTTTATTTTATTATGGATTTATTAGTATATGCTTATAAAGTATGCAAGATGTTGCCGAATTTGGGCGACAAAATCATAGAGTTGATAGGCATCATGGGATGAAAATTTTTCATGGTATATGAGATGATTTCAAACCATGCTGAGTTAGATAAAATCCCAAAAATAGTTGTGAAGTGTGTGTTGAGTAGAACAAATAAATAGGAAAACATTTACTTGACCTTAGCAGCAATACAATGTATTACAATTCCACATCAGGGCATGATTCGACATGACAAGGGATTTTTACTTCTATTGTTCAAAATTACATGTGCAAATGTCATTGCACAGCAATCATTTTGTACATGTCTACTGTGCAATTAACTTTGTGGGTTCAATTTCAAACAATTCCTATAAAACTTCCTCGTCTTTTCTTTCTCATGTCAAACTGTAATGCATTATAATCCTGCTTAGGTCAAATAAATGTTTGTCTGCTTATTATTTGTTCCACTCAATGAAACACCCTTCATAACTACTTTTGAGTATTTCTTTCAATGTGGTTTGCAACCATCTATGTTCTATGGCAATTTTTCATCCTCTTGATGCCTACTATCACCCCTCTGAATTTGCCGATCTAATTCAGAAACACCCTATATATTTTATGGTCATATATTAATAAAACCGTAATGCAGTCAAATGACCGTACATACATATTTTACAGTCATATGTTAATAAAATCATAATACGGTCAAAAAACCATACAATGTATATTTCACGGTCAAATGACCATCTTATACAATTACGGTCAAATGACCATTTTATACAATTGCGGTCAAATGATCATTTCATACAATTACGGTCAAATGATCATTTCATACAATTACGGTCAAATGACCATTTCATACAATTACGGTCAAATGACCATTTCATACAATTATGGTCAAATGACCATTTCATACAATTACGGTCAAATGACCATTTCATACAATTACGGTCAAATGACCATTTCATACAATTACGGTCAAATGACCATTTCATACAATTACGGTCAAATGACCGTTTCATTGAGTTACGGTCAAATGACCATTTTATACAACTACGGTCAAATGACAATATATATATATTTTTACGGTCATATGACAATATATATATAACACGGTTAAGTAACCGTTATCTCGAAATACGGACAAAATGCCGGACAGAATGCTGCCGTTCAAATGACCGTTTTCTGACGATGAAATTTTTAACAGTGTGAAGAGAGTTTTCATAATATACTGCTATTTATCTTACTTGTCACCAGGAAATTGTTTGATATATCGGGACCTTGAAAAATGTGATAATTAATTAAGTTTATATTTCACTGTTTACGCTTCTTTCCTTTTTTAAAAAATAAATTCTCTACAATCTTTTATTATTATTTTTATCATTATTTAATCTTTTCGTTTGATGTAGATCTCTGAATATTTTAAATGCGTATTTTTTAAATTAAGGAAAATTTGTTTAAATTGGAATAATGTAACGAAACGAAATAGCATTTACCAAATAAGTATCCAACAAAAATAATAAAAGCAAATTCTGCCTTAATAGCTTGATTTTTGGGGGAAGGGGGGGGGGCGAAAAACAAATTCTAATATTTTGTCTAATGCAGCCATCTGACATGGAAAAAGTAAGTCCTATTCCATTTTTTGGACTGTTCTTGATAAGCTTAACAGAGCATATTGGCCATATTCACAGCACATAATGAGAATTATAGCATTTTTAGGTATGTGCCATATGTGGAACACGGTGTAGCGAAGGGTTAAACCTCATGAATTTCTGAGTTTTGATTTTATATTGACATATATTTGTATTGCAATAATATTTGAAACGGATTTCAAAGTAAAGTACATAAAATCAATAGTTCTGACCAATTTTTTGCATAATAATGCAATTTTTTTCTGTAATCGTTTCACCACAATTCTTTCCACCCTTGCTTCCACTGGATTTTATTTTATTATTATTATTATTAAAATCTTTAAACCATCTGAACAAAGCTACTCTTGGCTATCTGTGCTTTTATACATCTAGTAATAACAAAATAAACGAAATAACTTTATTGCAAATAATTTTAAATTTCTTAACTTTTAGGAAATAGTACCAGCCTACGCATATTTGCGTTTCGATTATGTACACACATCTATACATATAACAGCACTATTTGAAACAAATTTAAATGAAACACACACAATATCAATGGATCTAGCATGTAAAATTTTGAACATTAATGGACATTTTTTCTGCGTAATATTCCCTTAGAATTAGATTCGATTGGTTTCATCTCAGTTTTTATTGCTCTTTCATTCCTCGAAATATTTTAAATTAGAAGGCTTTAATACATTCGATCGAAATATTTTTTGGATATTTGTGCTTTTTCACAGCTGGAAATAGCTCTTCATCTCTGGTAAATATAACGCAGCAGATCGTTGAGCTAGGCGTTTTTCTCTCTTTTTTCACATCACCCTAATCGATATCTCTAGTAAAAGTCAGCCCAAAGAAACAAAGCGCAAAAAAGTGGCTGGCCAGTTTTCCTCTACGATGCTATTACCTCCCTTTCCAAATAGAGAATAATTTTATCACAGCGTAATTTATTTGAGTGAATATGACTCTTATAGTCTTAGATTATACGTAAAACTTGCAATCATAATTTAGAAACATGAAGATATTGATATTATTCTTTTGTTTTAGATTGCACAGAATTTGTAATCATATAATTTATAATTTTGTGCGCATGTAAATATTATTCTTATAGTCTTAGATTACACAAAATCTGTAATTATATAATTTGAACTATGAAGATGTGACTGCATTATTCGTGTTGCTTTGATTACGTAGAATTTCAAATTATATGATTTGAATTATAAAGAAGTGGATAATATTCTTGTAGACTTAGATTACGTATGAGTCTGTGATTATATACTTTAGCTATAGGGAGCTGCGTATGTTATACTTTTGTGATTTCAAGTTATATACCTTATAGTAAATAACGTTGAGCCAACATTTGGTATGATAAACTTTAAGTCAATATTATACATTGGTGTTTCGTTACAAATATTTAAAATGTAAACCCATATTCTTGTTTTATAGTGACATACTTCGTTGAAAATATTTCCCGTGTAAAGCTAATATTTCCGTAATAGTTATATTTCAATACGATCATTTCTATGTAAAGTGAATATTAAAGCAAACATTAGTATTTAATTGGAAGTATTGCCAATGAATGCAATATATTATCACAAATGTTGGTTTAAAAAATAAGCCAATGTAACCAGTAGAGGTTTGCTGCTAGGGAATCTGGAATTATGCAATTTGAAAATTTGGGCTGTTTAATTTTTTTTCTTCAGTTTTATGTAGTTTATTAATATAAACTTTTAAAAATATAAAGCTTAAGATTTTTATTAAATAAAAACATATTTCTAAAAAATCAGTTAAATTTTTTTCTAGCATTCCTTTAACACTGTAAAAAAAATTGTGCGATTTTACTTAAATATTCTTAGTATCATTACAGACATCATTAGAGTTACTAGAAAATCATCTGTAACTAAAGCTTCTTGAATCATTGCTAATATAACATTAGTAACATTACTGAAATAACGTTTGTATCTGAATGCTTATGCCGCATGCGTTTTTATCTGACCTTTTGTAATCTTACGAACGACGAGCGTAAACACCAGCCGACCAATAAAGAAAATAACCTTTAATTTTGTAATATATATTGAGGATTCTGTTTTGGTTCTGCAAATTTGGTTAATTTAATTGTAAAATTTGAACTAAAATGAAATTAAAGTAGCAAAGAAAAATATATATAAATAAAAAAGGGCATAAATAATATTTTTTTCTTTTTTCCCTCCTGTGGAATGTGAATTAAGTTATGTGAAGATAAATGAACATACAGGTATAATTTTATGGGATTGTTTGTGAGATCTCCCCCCCCCCCCAACACACAGACACCTTTACACACTCAGACTTCTGATTTTATTATTTTCTGTTTTATATCGATTAGAAATAAAAATTCTCCCTGAAACTACAGCTCGAAAAACAAAAAATACATAGTTTTTATCACAGATAGCATTTAAGAAGTATATAGAATATAATTATTTATTAATACTTAACTAATATAAATTATTTATTTACAGAAAGTTATAATTGATTTTCCAATATAAATTATACATAATTATATTAATATTATTATATAATAATTAATTAAAAATATTATTAATAATATTTACATGTTATGTAATAATTTATTAATAATAATATTAATATCATTATATAATAATTAATTGCAGCTTGAAAAACAAACTGTATGTAGTTTTAATTTCAAATGACAATTATAAAAATAATATAATAATTATTATTTTTGTAAATATATTATGTACTAATTAATTATGTAATATAATTATATAATCAATATTTATATAATTATTAATAGTTATATAATAATTAATTATACAATAATTAATTATATTGATTAATTATTATTAATCAAACTTTGAAAATATTTTTATAACTTTAATAGTCAAAAATCTAACTTCATTCTGCTTTCAAACTTTACAATGACCCCTTTACAACTTTACAAAGATGTCAAAAAACTTTACAATTAAAATAAAATTCATACAAAAACACCAGAAGAGCCTAGCCAAATGCGAGAGCACGGTAGATACGCATGCGCCAGTTTTGTGGTTCCAAGAGATGCTGTCAAGAAGTAATGATCTCCATGGGTGCTTTATAGACACTACCGCTGATCCACCACCACGCCACGCCAGCCAGCCATGGATGGATTATATGCTGCTGACCAGCTATATGTTTTGTTTTTGATTTTCATTTTTTAAGGTAAGCTTTACTTTATATTTATTTAAACAACAAACATATACAAATAATCATTTTACTAAAAGTTTATTTGTCCACTATCTTTTATTTATTTTAGGCTTAACTTTAACTCTTGCGTACGTCGCGTTTAATATTGATATTCTATGCGTAGTAATGTAAATTTAAAACCTGCTTTTTTTTTCGCTTTGATTAAATAAATATAAAAATGAATTGTTAATAAATCTTCAGGCAATCTTTGCTATTGTAACTGGAGATTTAATTGTCATTGGGACTGATAATCGTTCATATTCGTTTGTTATGTTTTGGGACTTATAAAAATCTTTTATTAAACTATTCTACTTATTTAATTTCATCTGAAATCCCAATGTTCCCACACCTAAATGCGTACGTTATGTATAAAAAAACAATCATATTGCTGACACTATAGTTATTGTGGTATTTACAGCCATTGTACAATCATGCTTCAAAATATAATTAAATAAAAAAAAAAAAAACTTTTTAATCACAGTTATTACCATTTTATTTCATTTTAATTTATTAAAAGTATTAGTAATGTAAAGTAGACTTGAAATCTGACTTTTGAATTTATTTATTTGGCTGTGCATGCTTTATTATTTTTCCATAGTGTGGTTTGTTTACGTTTTGAATACCCGAATGCAATATTGTTAGCAAAATTTTCGTTTGAATTTAACTCGTTAAATATGCGATACTGCTGCTTTTGTTTATTGAATTCACATCATTTATTATTTAAGTTTTGAAAAAATGAAAGTGAATGCAAGAATAGTTGTTTCTTGTGAAACGTATCGCTAATGATGGCAGCATAGAAAAATTGTACTGGCAGTACTTCAAAAAATAAAAAATGCACCTGCTACGTTTGATAGTTGGCATTAAACATCATTATCATACATCATTGTTTTTAGCAAGAAGCACCATAAATGCAAAATCGCTCATTTTGTCCCTGAAACATTTCTTACAATCAGTATCTTCTACCAATCAGTATATCAAGCCAATTTGCGAACACATATTAGCAGTTTGTTTGTACAGTCAAACCTCGTTAGCATGAACCTCAAGGGAAGTCAAAATTTCATTCATGTTATCAGCATCAAATCTTTTTACTCATTTTTATAGCGCACTGTGGAAACAATCTTAAAAGTTTTATTTTGAACAAGTGATAATATTCCTTGATTTAATTCAGGGGAGTAAATTTTGTTGTATTAAAAGTAAAAAAAGACATGGATATGAAACCAGTATCAGAAGTAAATCATCAAGGCAGCGAGCACTGCATATATTGTTATAAATCTTGCAAATTTTTTTTTTCCTTTTGAGACACACCAATGAAATTCATGATTTTTTTAAAGCCTGACCAAGAAAATTTTATTTTATTTTATTTTTTTTTTAGGGCAGGATTGATGACTCACTTTTTTTTCTCATACCCAATCGATTAAATGTTAAGGCTTTATTGCACATGGTCAGCAAAATTTATGTTAATTTTTCAAACTGATTAATAAAATTTTTTATTCATAACTTAAACTGATAAAATTTGCAAATTGTCAAAAATCATTATTTTTTACTGACTTTGGTGGAACTTTCAATTTTTACTGAGGTAAATTGACAAATTTTGCAATAAACAAATAAAACAGATGATTTTCTGCAGTCTATCAAAATTTGAGATTTTCTCCTTCCTAATTAATAAAATTCATGAATTTTAAACACATAATTGAGGAAATTTGTGATTTTTAACTGACAGACAAAATTTGAAATTTGTTTTGCAAATCAATGAAATGCAAGATTTTTTTTCCCCTCTTGCAACTGATAAAACACAAGATTTTCCATTGCTGGTCAACAAAATTTGCAAATTTTTAATAAAATGGATATTTTTTTTTCATACTTTTATTATCGTTTGATTTTTCCTGTGTCTGATTGATAAAAATTTTTTCCCATGGCTAATCAGCAACACAGGAATTTTTTTCCCACACCTAATTAACAAAATTAGTGATTCATCCATGCCCAATCAATGAGATTTATTACTGTTTTGTATCTCATTGATAAAATTTGATTTTTCTGTGCCTATTTAAAAAGACATGAGATTTTCTTGTGCCCATTCGACAAAATTTTCTTATTTTTCTGCACTCGGTGAAATTCATTGTTTTTTCTGAAGCAAATTGTTTAAATTTATGATTTATTTTCTGTGACTTCTGCACAAAAATTGCAATACAAGCTATATCATTTAGTCTGGGATTACGGTGCCTCACTTAAGTTCGGTGTAGACACTTATGATGTAAAAAAAAGCATGAATGGTATTACGGTACCTCTCAATCTTAAGACAGCTTGAAAGCTGCCGTAAGTTTAAGATCAAATTAATGTGCATGCAACCGCTACAAATGTAACAGTGCACTCTAATTGGCTGGCTACAAGATGTCTTATGCCGTGTCACAGTAATACAAAGTTACGATCGATTGCAGTAATGCCCATCTTACGATCGAGCGTAAGATAGCAAGGCACCGTAATCATAGCCATAAAAAGAAAAGAAAATTATTTAAAATTTAAGTTGACAAAGTTCATTGTAAAAAATATGCCATAACTAAGAACGTTATTTTTCAGAAATTTAGCAAGCAGTTTCAAAGCATTTTTTCCCAAATTAACAATTGCTACTTTAATTACTAACAATTATTACTTAAATGATAAATTTTAAAGAAGATAGTTTAAAGTATCTCTATGATTTTTTCATTTTGGTTAGGATACTTTCAAGTGTTGAAAAATGCCGCGATCAAGAATTAGCCTGAAAAGTTGTTGACCAGGAATTACACCAGGTGCCCCTGCTTCTTCTGTGTTCTTGACATCACATTAGTTTCAATCAAGTAAGTGTTGATATATATTTGATTGTGTTACAATGTTTATATATTTGATTGTGTTTTTATGAATAATTGCAAATATTATAGATTTATATTCAAATAACTTTTACAGATCAATTATAAATTCTTGTCTTCAGTAATGTTATAAATAAATCAAAAACATTTAAAACACCAAAATATTTTCTTTCTTAAAAACTTGTTTCAATAGCCATGGACCATCATCGGTGCAAAATATGATGATGGTATGCTGTGGCTATTAAAACTAGCTTGCAAGAAGAAATGAAGTATTTTGGAGCTTTAAATGTTGATTTTATTCATTTATAATGTACTGCGACAATTAATTTCTTATTGTATAAATAATCATGCTTAAAAATTGAAATTCTTGCAGCTACTCAGTCCAAAATTTGCCTGAATACAAAGTACTCAGTATGACCCTGGTTTATTATGCTTAAAATATTTCGACTTAAACACATGGTTATGCTGTGGCTATCAAAAGTAGTTTTCAAAAAGGAATGAAGTATTTTGGAGCTTTAAACATTGATTCTTTTCATTTATAATGTACTGCAACAATTTTTCATTGTAATGGTAATAGTAAATTTTAAAAATTAATTCTTACAACTACTCTGTATTGTACATGGTACTCGGCAAATCGTCTGAATGCTGAGTAAATACAGAGTACTCGCTGCATCCTTAATTTATGATGAATAAATATTTTGACTTAAATCATAATCAAATTGAATTCAAAATCCAAAAATTAATTCTTCAAAAAACACATTTTTATAGGTAGTTTTTTTTTTCAATGTTTTTTCAACGGTGGTTCTGTTGAATTTCGAATGTTCTAAACATATAATTATGATGATTAAATCATTCTAATTATACTATACTTGATTATTTCATGCACAATGTACTAATACCTATCAAGTTATACATATTAAGTATAAAATTTATACATTTGGATTGTTTTTTACACTTATAATTTTTGGTACTACTTGGTTATTCCGTCGACCAAAAATTATCGCCAAACCAAAAGATTAAATGCCAATAATGGATGACTGAATATCACATTCAATGACATTAAATATGATAAAGGTGCTTAAAACATCATTAAGTGCTTTTATTTTGACTTTTTATTTGTATTTTTATGAATATTCTACTAATTATTTGTTTTTTCGCTATTTAAAATAAAAATTATGTCAATATATATAATTTTGCTATTAGTTTGATGATTTGTATAATTTGGCGAAATTGGTCAATGGGATAACCAAGTAATACCCAATTTTTTAATTATATTTTTGTAAAATTTTCTTACAAACTTCATTTCCTCCCTTAACTAAAGAATTATTCCTTATTGGTTTTAATATAAGTACTTAAGGATTATATTTAAGTATACAGCTTTTAAAAAAAATCACTAACATATTATAGAATAAATAAGTATAAAATATGACTAAATGAAATTTTCGCCTTGCTTTTAACATAAAAGGAATAGTGCTTACTTAACAGGCGATTAAATAATCAATTATAGATGTTAAACATTAATTTTATTTAAAAAAATCTTAGTCAGTAGAACCCTGATAATCCGGATCGTTTTTTTTCTTTTTTTTCTTTTTTTTTTTTTCCAACTTTGAGAAGCGAATGGCAAAATTTTTTTATTAGTCAGAATACGACGATGCAACAACTTAATGTTATGGAAATTAGCCAAATGCTTCTCAAACTTGAAAAAAAAAAAAAAGGTGAAAAAACCGATCCGGATTATCGAGGTTCTACTATACTTTAAGGGCGGATCCAGCCCAACCTCCAGGGGGGGGGGGGGTCACAACTTTTGACAGATGATTTAATGAATCAATTTTAAAATACAGTAAATCTTGTGAAAACAGAATTATGATAAAAAATAGCAAATTTTACTTATCGGGCATGAAAAAAATCACGAATTTTATCGATTATACACGGAAAAAATTACGAATTTGGTCGATCGGACGCGAAAAATCTCCGATTTCGTTTATCGGGCAAGGAAAAAAAGTCTAAATTTTTTTATAATATTTGGAAAAATTGCAAATTTTGTTCATAGGTTGCAGAAAAGTTGCCTGTTTTGTCTGTTTACCGCACGAAAAAAACGCGAATTTCGTTGACCGAACGCGGAAAAATCGAATATCGTCAACTGTACATTGGAAAATCGCGAGTTTTGTCTATCGGCTTTCGAAAAATCTTGAATTCTGTCTGTATGTCTCAGAAAAATCACGAATTTTGTCGATCTGGAACGAAAAAATCGTAAATTTCTTTAATAAGGCACGAAAAAAATCCCAATTTTGTCGATCTGCTTCGTAAAAAGCGCAAATTTATTCGATCGGGAATGGAAAAATAACGAATTTTGTTGATTGGGAATAAAAAATCGTGAATTTAGAGTTGATATGGAATGCAAAAATTGCCAATTTCGTGAATCGGGAAAGAAATTATCGCGAATGTAGTCGATTACCTTTGTAAAAAGAGCGATACGGGCGATTGGGTACGAAAAACTCACGAATTTTGTTGAATCGGTACGAAAAAATCGCTAATGTCGTTGATAGGGCAAGGAAAAATCAAAGATTTTATCGATGATGCGCAGAAAAATCGAAATTTTTTTTGAGCGGCTGCAGAACTATAGCAAGTTTTATCAGTTTATCGCGAGAAAAAAATTACAGATTTCATCAAATTACGGCGGGGAAAAATCGGGAAGGAAATCATCGCGAATGTAGTCAATTGCCTTTGTAAAAAGAGTGATACGGGCGATTGGGTACGAAAAACTCGCGAATTTGGTCGAATCGGTTACGAAAAAATCGCTAATGTCGTTGATAGGGCAAGGAAAAATCGAAGATTTTGTCGATGATGCGCGGAAAAATCGAAATTTTTTTTGAGTGGCTGCAGAACTATAACGAGTTTTATCAGTTTATCGCGAGAAAAAAATTACAGATTTCATCAATTTACGGCAGGGAAAAAATGCAGATTTTATCAGTCAGTTAAGAATCGTGAATTTTATTTTATTGTTCGGTGTGGTATTTCAGGGACCAAGAACGGATAAAGGTGCGAATCTCGTCGATTAGGCACGAAAAAATCCCGAATATGGTTGATCGCTTTCGTAAAAAGCCTGAATTTATTTGATCAGGAACAACAAAATCGCTTTTGGTAGGGCACGGAAAAATTGTGAATTTTGAACGAAAAAGTCGCAATTATGGTCGATCAGTTTCATAAAAAGAGCAAATACAGTCGATCGGGAATGAAAAAAATTGAGAATTACTTTAATATGGCGAACAAAAATTGACAATTCCATCAATCGGGAAAGAAATTATCGCGAATATGGTCGATCGGCTTCGTAAAAAGCACGGAATCGGGCGATCAAGTACAAAAAACTTGCAAATTTTGTCGATTCGAGACGAAAAAATCGCTAATTTTATCGATGATGCGCAGAAAAATAAAAAAATCTTTGAGCGGTTGAAGAAATTTCATTGAACAAGAACGGAAAAATGTGCTAGTTTCGTGGATTGGGCACGGAAAAATGGTGAATTTTGTCAATCAAGAGAAGAAAAATCGCAAATTTCGCAGATCATTTGTGGAAAAATTTCAAATTTCGTCGATCAGACCATACAAATTTTGCATTCCTGTTTTAGCAATTTTTACTTACACTGTACATCCCTCTTTGAAGAGGGACCCCCCCCCCCCCTTGGATCCGCCACTGCTGTATTTCAAACCTTTTCCAAACGGGTTCTTCCTCGGAGAATATTTTCTTTATAAGTACAAATATAAGATTTCATTTTGAAAAAATGAACGAGACTCGTGGCTTGAAGATTGGGTACTTCTAGGTTATCCCGTCGACCAATTTTGCCAAATTATACAAATTGCCAAAATAATAGCCAAATTATACATGTTGACATCATTTTTATTTTAAATAACGAAAAAACAAATAATTAGTAGAATATTAATAAAAAGTCGAAATAAAAATCGCTTAAAGACATTTTAAAAATGTGAATCGCATTTAATCTTATAGTTTGGCAATAATTTTTTGGTCGACGGGATAACCTGGAAGTACCGAAGATTGAGTTATTATTTTCGGAACCTGATCAGTAATATTAGCAATTTATACGAAGTTGATCGTCAAATTTACGAGTTTACATGGCCGTTCGACAAAATTCGCGAATATTACGAAGCCAATCGATGAAATTCACAATTTCCATGAAGCTGATTAGCGAAATTTGCAATTTTTTCTTACATGATTGATAAAATTCGCTATTTTTACAAACCCTATTGACGAACGCGATTTTTATCAAGCCGATTGACGGAATTCGCAATTTTTACGAACCTGATCTATGAAATTTGCGTTTTTTGCAAAGCCGATCGAAGAGATTCGCCATTTTCTTCCTGATTTTTCTGCACGAGATAGACGAAATTTTCCTGTGTGGAGTCGAAAAAATTCACGATATTTCCGTGTGTGACCAACGAAATTCCCAATTTTTTGAAACCTGATCAATGAAACTCGCGATTTTTAACTATTTTGACGCATTTTTGATTGCATTTTTTTCGGCAAGATGAAATTTGTGATTTTTTTTTTTCTCTTGATAAATTTACAAAACTCATGATTGTTTCGCAACTGATCAATGAAATTTTCAATTATTCCATGCATCACCACAGAATTCTCAATTTTGTCTTACCTTATCAACAAACTTTGCGATTTGTTTTTTGTCCCTCATCTTCAAAATTCACGAAATTTTCGTTCCCGATCAAGGAAATTCGCATTTTTTTTCATGTGATAAACCGAGAAAACATTAGATTTTTCCGCAGCCGATGAGTTTGAATTGCAATTTTTTCATGCATCAACAAATCTCGCGACGTTTTCTTGCCCGGTCAATGAAATGTGCGATTTTTCGCATCCGATCAACAAAATTCGCTATTTTCCATGCCTTATCGACAAAAGGTCTTAATTTTTCAGTGTTTGATCGGCTTAATTTGCAATTTTTCCGACTTTCATGAGCAAAATTCGCGATATTTTCACACCTGATGAATGAAATGTGTGATCTTTCTTCACTTTGTCAATGATATTCGTAACTTTTCTGTGCTCAATCAAAGAAATTTGCAATTATTAAGTGACTGACGAAATTTTATTTTCCTGCAGTAAATTGATGAAATTTAAGATTTTTTTTCTGAGACTTTTGCATAAAAATTGCTATTTTTTCTAGTTGTAAATTGACGAAGTTCGCGGGCCACATTTGGCCCGCGGGCCATAGGTTGTGCATCCCTACATCAAGAGATTGTACAAAAATTTTATTGTCGTCAGGTTGCAGAGAATTTTGTCAAAAAATAGCAGAAAAATTCTATTCTCATAAAAAAATTTAAAATATACAAATTTCATCAAAAAATCATGGAAAATATGCAGATTTCATCAAAAAATCATAGAAAAAACCTCCTAATTTCAGTGAAAAATTCCAAAAAAGAAAACAAATAAAAAAATAACAGATAAATCGTATAACAAATGTGAATTATGTTCATGAATCGCATAAAAAAATGCTAATTATGTCCATAAATCGTTCAAAAATGCAAATTACATTCATAAATCACACAAAAAACGCGAATTACACCCAACATTAATTTGCAGAAAGCTTTTGGCCGAATATTACGTGCACAGAAAGTTTTTGGTTTTATACAAGTCTGACTGTAACCTTTCAGAAAATTTGCTGTGAATTTCATACGAAAAATTTCTACTCGGAATTCCCCTTAATTTTATATGTCATAGCTGTCAGCTTTGTTTTTAGCTTTACCCAGTCTAAATTAAACTTTTCAAATACTGTTGACATGGATATGAATGTTTCACATGCACTTATTTTTTTTTATAATTTTGTTTCAACATCATTGTATTTTACTGCATATAATTTTTGACGTGTTGAATTTTGTTTAAGTGATGCATTGAAGCAAGTGTATGTGTGCGCAGTCATTGGGGGATGGGGGGGGGGATTCAGATAATTTCAGTCTTAGCCAAATTTCAAAGTTGCATCCATGCTTTGTAGTAAAAATAATTTTTATATCTATATCCCTCCCTCCTCTCCAAAATTATTTTTAGTTATACCAGAAGTTAATTTTAACAGTATAAATTTCTCCTTTTTCTAAGAGTCTGCAAAATCAGATTTCAAACAAAAATTGTAAAATAATTTCTTGGAAATTATAATTATCAAATTTAAAAACATAATGATAAAATGTGTGCTTCCCTCAACAAAACACAGTACCAAAAAATGCTTTTAAATAACAGCATTTTGGTTTTTATTTTTTTTAATTTGTCAGATTTTTCAGATTTGCAGAATGCATACTAATTGAAAAATTTTACATTATTAAGCTCATAAAACCTGAAATTTATGCCAAAATAGAAAAGTATTTTTTTTCCCTTTTGTTCGAGCAGTGGAAACAGAAGTAAGACAGTTTCTTCAATTTCATTATTTTGTTTATTATGTTTTTGCATACTTCAGTGTAATTATCTTGTGTTTGCACTAGTATCAATTTTATCTCTGAAAATTTTCATTCTTTCATTATCAAAACAGGTGGAAAGATTAATCTGATGTTTGGAGCAATTCCCATTTTATTGACTTTGGGTTACCTTCGTACAAAGTATACTAAGATTGTGGATTTTGATGCATTAAATGTATAAGTAAAGTGGCTACATCGTTTCCCCAAAGACCAGGCAATGTTTAGCAGCTCTCCGAACACTGTCTGGAGAAACCTTTGTTTGTAAAATGTGTTGTTATTGAATATTAGTCATATATCTTTTTAATATATATAATTTGTACTTTCAATAAATGAAGAGTATATTGCAAACCAACTGAACTGTGTTGCTTTTTTATTGTATATGTGGTTTTTTATTTCAGCTAATGATGAGCCAACATTGACAACTATTTTTTTTTTTTTTTCTTTTTCGCTTACCACTATTTAAAATTAATTGTATATTATTATTGTTCAAAAAAATAAATAAATAAATAAATAAATAAATAAAAAGAACATAAGCAAAATTTAGAAAATTGTTTCACTGTTGCAGCCCTGTTATTTTTAAAAAAGTCTAATAGAGTAAGTATTTTAATTTGAACACTTATAGTTCTTAAATTGTATTAACACATACATTACTTACAAATAAAAATGTTTTATATTTGTATTGTGTTAAAACTATCGGTGCAATTAAGAATTTCAATTGGGCAAACTGGATTAAACCTGTTGTCAAATGTGGTTATTTTCAAAGTGTTTAGCATATTAAAAAATTATTAAATGTCAGAAGTATGAAGAAAAAGCTACTATGAAATACATATACCGAGTTTAACAACTTGGTAAATTTTGTAATGAAATGTCTAAAACATCAATAGTGTGCTTAGTATTAGTTGCAAAAATTTTCTTCAAATTCACAACTTAAGATTTTTTATATGAAACATAACAATTTTGACACCTGAAATTCTCTTTTATCGGTGTAGAAAAATGGAAATGAGTTATTATAGCTCATATGATGAAGATTGATTTTTTTTAAAGAGTTGTGCTAGAAAATTATTTTAAAAATCTTGAAAAATCAATAAATTGAAATAGTTTTCAAATAACTTAGTGCATTGTTAGCTTTATTTTATGGTTAGAAGTTATTAATTTGAGAAAAAAGAGAAACAAATTCTTGCCACTGCCTATATGTGTCAGCTTTGCTCACAGACATGTTTTATCATATAGTAGTGTTTAATCTGGACCATTTTTGAAGAGCGCAGCACCCTGCCCTTTTTCAAATTTACAAAATGCGCCCTGCCTTTTTAAAAAGTAGTAAAATGCACCACTAGTTTTACCCCGAGATTTGTAATAAAATATTTCTGTATATGTATTTCTAAATTAGTGTGCCCAAAAATATTTTTTTTTTCATTTCTTTATGATTAAGAACATGAAACTATTCAATCATGTTTTAATTTAATTATATTTTTTATTTTTATATTATAAAATCATTTGAAAGTAATGTTACTTGATTTATCATACTTTAAAATTACACATTTTCCTACTTTTTTTCCCCTCCTTCCAAAAGCAATAACATCTTTTCTTTTTTTTTTTCCCCTCTCATAAGTGCCTTTTTCTGTTGCAGTAGTGCCTTTTTTAGTGAAAAGCACCATGCCCTTTTTGTTTCTGGAGTGAACACTAACATATAGCATAAATTTCAAAGAACTTAAGTAATTTTGCACCAAGTAAAATTATTATTTGAAGCTAATATCCAAGTATATGCATTAGTGATTTCTTAGAAATGAGGTTTTTGACAGGAATTGTAAACTTAAGTCCAAAAAAAAATAAAATAAATAAAAATAAAAATAAATAAATAAAATAAAGACAATATCAAAAGAAAAATTATATTTCAAGTCTACATATTATTAAAAAATGCTGTTTAAAATGAAATATGGGGCGGTGGGTAGAAATTTTTTCTGCATTGGTGCTTTTATTTCTATTTCTGTGCAAAAATCCCTTTTTAAAGAAATTACTAAAAATATAAGTATTGTTTAGTAAAAAGATAATAAAACAAGATACGTATTTAAATCAAAGAAAATTATTTGTGAAATATGTAATTATTACAAACATTTATATATAAACAACCATTAAAGCAAATTAAAGGTTTCATAATATACATGCTAAAAAAAGACATGTAACGGCTGCTAGCAATTTCTTAGTTAAGATACAAAAGAAGTATCTAATAGTACTAACTATTTCTTAATAAACATCTGTAGTACTACTAGAAAATCTCTAGGCAACTGGGATTCCATAAACTTTTCTTGTAACCAATGCAGTTTCTTTTTAAGTATCACTACTGCATTAAACTTAGTAAATAGTACACAAACTTCTTTAATGAACATACTAAGAAATCATTAGTAAACATTACAGGTGCTTTTTTAGTTTAAAAACTAAGAAATGATTAGTAGTATTACTATTCATATACTAAATAAATACCTGTAATGGCTACTAAGAATTTCTTAGTGAAGATACAAGAGAAATATCTGTAATACTACTAATCATTTCTTAGTGAAGATACAAGAGAAGTATCTGTAATACTACTAATCATTTCTTAGTATTCATATTAAAAAAACACCTGTAAGGTTTACTAATGCTTTCTTAGTATGTTCACTAAGAAAGTCTGTGCTGTTTACTAAGTTTAATGCAGTAGTGTTACTTGAGAAAAAGCTGTATTGATTACTAGAAAAGTTTATGGAATCCCAGTTGCCTAGAGATTTTCTAGTAGTACTACAGATTTTTTTTTACAGTGAAGGCTGTATTTGAAAAAATGATTTTCCACCTTCAACAGCTCAAAATTTTCCGATACTTTTTCAGACTCATTTTAAAAAGTAGAAACATGAAACTTGCTGGGGTGATTTTTGAACACTTTGTATAAGATGCCATGTGATGTAATTTTTCGCTGAATTAATTAGAATTTAATTTATAAACAACTTTTTTCTCAGTTCCATCTTTTTTTTCGTTCCCAGATCTCCAAGCTCGGAAATTTTTGTTCAAATTGGCAATTTTGACAGCATTTTTTGCAATATTTTCTACATTTACCAAAAAATAGACAAACACGGCACATAATGTAGTTTCTAAATAAGAGATTTTGGGAGCTTGGTGCATTTGAGTACAAAAATTAATGTAAAAATAAATCTGAAAATAAGCAGTTCTGATCGGAATACACCCTTAATATATAAAATTTAACCTTTAAACGTGACAATATTGTGTGATTAGAACTCAATGAGAAAAACATATGTTTTTTTTTAAATATTTTTATTAGATTGGACATACAATACATAAGTAATATTGACATTTCAGAAATTAGAAAATATATCCTGTTGGAGTTAGGTTTTCTCAGTAGCTCCTTTAATATATAACATACAACACATAGTTCATATAAAATATAGGCAAAAAAAATGCTCATCTATTATATTATATATTTATGTAACTTAGTCGTCTTTGAAATATTAATGAAAAATTGAGTATTATTAACATTGCAGCTGATGATAATTACAATGAATTTGGTGGATAATTGATACTGCATTCGAGATCATTTGTATTGTAATAAGTTTCAAAGAGGTATTAAACTACTTTGAGGACAAAAATAAATAGCGTTTTCTCCCCAAAAATAAAATAAGGTTAATTATATCCCGCGGAAAATATTGTTCCATTTTTGAACTATTTAAAATAAAACTCAACAGAAACATTTAAACTCCTCGAATATTCCGAAATAAGAAAGATTAATACATACTCTCTCTCTCTCTCTCTCTCTCTTCAATTTCATTTAAATATCCCAAGTACAAGGTACTTATATAATTGCAATGCTTCCAATGGCTTACCAGGGTTGTTCAATTTTTAAAAAGGGTCCATTTTTCTTTTTCTAAAAAACAAATAAACTTTTGGGTCATACCATGTCAACTGGTCTAGAGGCTCCCACTCGACCCCCTTCAATTATTTTATAATTGATACAGAAAATGCATGTAGGTATATGATGAACATTTGGAAACTGTTTAGTGCAAGAAGTAGTATAGATGGGGCGCCAGGGGTCCATTTGTATCAATCACTATTTCATGGTCGTAGAAAAAACGGCCAAATCATCAAGTTTGGCATCATATTACTCATAATATATGAAACCTTGATTAATGAAAATAAGTGATCTAGTACAACATTTTATGCTAAAAAATGTAATTGCAGTATTCAAAATCACAAATTAAAACTATCATCATTACTAGGCCTCAAAATAGGCCGTACAGCCAATCTGGTTGAATTTTACCCTTATTTTAACATGCTGTAACTACTGTAAATATTATTAAAAAAAATTTTCGCTTCGCAAATCAATTACCTATGAATATGTCATAAAGCCGCTGAAGTTGTTTATAAATTGCTTAAATATTCATTAAATTATTCATGTTCAAAATCTAATAAAAAATTAAAATCGTCGATTTTGCCCCATATTCCAAAGGGACACTTCTGATTTGGTTACAATTAACACCACTGGAAAGAGCATATCTTAATTTATTAAAAAAACTTTTTTTTATTTTGGGCCTATTTGATGCAGAAGGAAAATAATAAGATTCAAAAACCTGTTGTACGATATAATCGAGATACATACGAGAAAAGTGTATATTACGACAGGGTTTATATTTTGCATATTTTGCACCATTCTTTTTTATTACTGCGATTAATGTATAGATAATTATCACTTTTTCTGGTCACAGTTACTTCCCCTTTACCATTATGAATGATTTGTAACCGCATTGCCAATAAGTTATATCCAAGAACCAGAAAAGACTAGGTTCTGGTTGGGTATTACATGTTTCAAATTATGAATGTGGGTACCTAACAAGATCAATAAATTATTATAGAATAAATGTTTTGAGTATTTCAAGCTCCCATTATGTTAATTCATGATCCTCAAGCTATAAAAACCATTACGCATTGGTTCAATTTGTCAAATTTCTTATTGATTGCGATTGCAACATCTTTCGGTAAATTGGATATTGCTGACTAATTTTTGTTTTTATTGGAACTGGAACAGTAATTATTATATGCTCTTCTGGAATCCAACAAATGTCTTGTCTAGTGGGCCAATAAAATGTTTTCGAAAGTCCATGAGGGTGCATAAAATTTATTAAGACATCGTTCTCTTCAAGTGAGATTTCATGTACATTTCCAATCCAGCAATTTTTATCGTAGATACAAAAAATATAAGAGATTTCATGTACATTTCCAATCCAGCAATTTTTATCGTAGATACAAAAAATATACTGTCCAAACCTAGTATATCTGATAAGGGTACATTGTTAAATGCAGTCTTAGCATTCTTATCAATGTGTTATAAAGAATGTTGCATCATTTGATATTCTACTGACACGAATTTGTTTTTCATTTACTGGTACAAAATCATGATGTTCCGTTGTTCCAGGAACTGTACACCGATTTTGAAACACACTTCTTGCTCAATTTTTTGCTGCTTCATTTTTCTTAAACAAAAATGAATTGAATTTCATTTATATTCTTTTCACAGAAGTTCATACCGATCCATCGGAGTTAAAATTTGGTCTTTAATTGGCCTTTGAAGACTTGCCTTTGCAGCTAACCGCTTTTCAGTTCCTCGTACTTGTTCACAGTATGATTTCACATGACTTGTGCGAAAAAAGTTCCACTTTGCAGAAATTCCAAAGTCAGTTTGGTGATAACAAAGATACAGTAAATTTTTTAAGTTCTTGTACTGCGACTGAAGATCCGTCGCTAAAATAATATATATGCGTAATTTCGTGAAAGCTTTTTTTCAGATGCTCCATTTGTTTTATTAAAAATGTATATACAGAAACTGATTCATGTTTTAGACAATAACTAATTATGCAGTAACTCTTGCACTTTTAGTTTCCGAAATATCTTTAAAATAGATAATAAATGGGTGCAATGTCGCATGGCTGTTTTCCCAATGGAAACCTTGAATAGCATTCTGGATTACAAAGCTGTAATTTTCTGCAAAGTCCATCAATATGATCAGTTCATCTGGCTTAAGAGTATCTTTGGTCATTCTCATATGTTTACTACGATGCTTTGAAATGTAATGATGTGTAAAAAATGCTGAGATTTTCAATACCAATTCTTCAATTAAATCTTCAGTTGTCATCTGTTCGTTTCTAACGTGTCACGATCTGTGTGAACCCAATGTTTAAATTTAATGGTGTCTTCTGGATCATTATCTTTGAAAATACTTTCCAAAAATTTTTTCTATCTATTCAAAAATCTATACAAATTCTGTAAAAAGAATATAAAGGAAATTCAGTTCATTTTTTTTTCAAAAAAAGAAATTGAAGCAGTAAAATATTGAGCAAGAAGAGCGTTTCAAAATCGGATGTACAGTTCCTGGAATAACAGAACATTATGATTTTGTACCAGTAAATGAAAAACAAATTCGTGTCATAGAATATCAAATGATGCAACATTCTTTATAACACATGTTGATAAGAGTGCTTTAAGACTGTATTTCACAATGTATCCTTATCAGATATACTAAGTTTGGGCAGTATATTGTTTGTATCTACTTTAAAAATTGGTGGATTGGAAATGTACATGAAATCTCACTTGAAAAGAACAATGTCTCAATAATTTTTATGCATCCTCATGGACCTTCGAAATTTATTGGTCCACTAGACAAGACCTTTGTTGGATTCCAGAAGAGCATATAATAATTACTGTTCCAGTTCCAATAAAAACAAAAATTGTCAGCAATATGCAATTTACCGAAAGCTGTTGCAATAGCAATCAATAAGAAATTTGACAAACTGAACCAATGAGTAATGTTTTTATAGCTTGGGGGATCATGAATCAACATAATGGGAGCTTGAAATACTCAGAACATTTAGTTTTAAATAATTTATTGATCTTGTTAGGTAGCCACATTCATAATTTGAAACATATAATACCCAACCAGAACCTGTCTTGTCTGGTTCGTGGACAAAACTCATTGGCAAGGCGGTTACAAATCATTCATATTGGTAAAGGGGAAGTAACTGTGACCAGAAAAAGTGATAATTATCTATGCATTAATCGTAGTAATAAAAAAGAATGGTGAAAAGTATGTTGAAAAACCTTGTCGTAATATATACTTTTCTCAAATGTATCTCGATTACCTCGTACAACAAGTTTATGAATTTTATTATTTTACTTCTTTATCTAAAAGGCCCAAAATGAAATAAAGTTTTTTTTAATAAATTCAGATATGCTCTTTCCAGCGGTCTAATTGTAACCAAATCAGAAGTGTCCCTTTTGAGATATACGCTGCTGAAAATGGGGCAAAATCGACGATTTTAATTTTTTATTAGATTTTGAACATGAATAATTTAATGAATATTTAAGCAATTTAAAAACAACTTCAGCGGCTTTATGACATATTCATAGGTAATTTATTTGTGAACCGGCAAATTTTTAAAATAATATTTACAGTAGTTACAGCATGTTAAAATAAGGGTAAAATTCAACCAGATTGGTTGCACCGCCTAATTTGAGGCTTAGTAATGACGATAGTTTTGATTTGTGATTTTTAATACTGCAATTACATTTTTTAGCGCAAAAAGTTGTACTAGATCACCTATTTTCATTAAGCAAGGTTTCATATATCATGAGCAATGTGATGCCAAACTTGATGACTTGGCCGTTTTTTCTACGACCATGAAATATTGATTGGTACAAATGGACACCTGGCGCCCCATCTATACTACTTCTTGCACTAAACAGTTTCCAAAAGTTTATCATATACCAACATGCATATTCTGTATCAATTATAAAAAAATTGAAGGGGGTCGAGCGGGCCAAAATTTAGGACACTTGACGTGGAATGACCCTTTTACTAATACATTTTACATTCTGGTTCTGGTGACCATATATGTATTGATGTATACGCATTCTCTTACTAACTGATCACAAGTTATTTTAACACTAGAACGCCCGAAAATTTTACTCGAGTTTCATAATAATATTTCTCACCAGAATTTTCATTCAAAATTATTTAATTGATTTGTTTAAAGTAAATCTACGTAGATTAAATTTAAATCATTTCAAGAAAAATTTTCTGGTTAGAATTGAAATTTAATCACATAGTTGGAGTCGATTCGACTCCATTCGGGCGTTCTAGTGTTAAAGGGAAGTAAGTTTAACCCATTCATTAACCGCCAAAACTACAAGGTTGAAATTTTAAACTTTTTATCTGAACGTCGGTCGCCACCACAAAGTCTGAAGAATAATTTTCCTTTTACATGATCTTATAATTTTATGTCTTTAAGAAAAGCCAATTTGATGATTGAAAAATTTTGGTGGATATGTAAATAACTTAAATATATGCATTTATTTTGACCGCTGCGTGAATGCAACGTCAGCGGGTGATGGGTCAATGGGGAAAAAATTATCCGGAAAATTTGCTGCAAAAGACATAAAATTAAGCATTTGCTATTGGATATGGTTTCTGCCATACTCTGCCTTTTCTTCTCTTTGTAAAACAGTATGTGCAAAATCGTCTATATATTATTGTCTAGTGATATTAATAGTTTGGTATCTTTATTTTTCTAAAATTATTGAATCTTTTTTCCAACTTAAATTTTGACATATATAAACCCTTTGACATACATAAATTATCAAATAAAGGTAAATATAAAAATATACAAAAGGAATTTTGCGTATCTGTTGTAATTTATTGTTGCGGAAATATTGTAAAAAAGATAATAATTAAAGTGTATTTGGCTATTTCAAATATGAATTTTTATGCATTACATATTTTTATTACAGTTTCAACAGAAAAATTAAATTTTAAGCTTCTTTTTTTTCTTTTGCGCATTGTATGAAGATATTCCCTCTGTTTATACTAGATGGTGGAGATATAAGGTGTCGTGGGGTGATAACGCCACGTTAAGGCTCTATCAATTTTCACGGTTTAGTTTTAGACTGTATTTTTCAAACAAATACAGAATTTGATACAGCAACTCATTGACTATCTATATAAAAAAAGTAATTTAACAGATATGTATTCACAAAATGTAATGGCGTGATTTTTTGACCAATGCAATTTGGCGTTATTACCCATATAGGTGGGTAATAACGCCATGTAAACAAAACTATGAAATAAGATGGAATAATGGCATGTAGTGACCAATTCTAAGAATACAAACTCTACAGCTCTAGAAATTGACAAATTGCATTCTAAGCTATTGAAAATCTTCAATTTTTTGTGAAAGTGTAAGAAAAATAAAGGTGTGATGTGGGGAGGGGAGGAGACAAAAGAATATCAGACCCTGAGGCTTCTTTTTGCTTAAAAATGACCATTTAAAACTAGAACGCCCGGATGGAGTCGATTCGACTCCAATCGTGTAACTAAATTTCAACTCGAACCAGAAAAATTTTCTTGAAATAATTTAAATTTAATCCACGCAAATCTACTTTAAATAAATCAATTAAATAATTTTGAAAAAAATTCTGGTGAGAAATATTATTTTCAAACTTGAGTAGAATTTCCGGGCGTTCTAGTGTTAAATAGAATTATTAGAAACATTGCATAGTTTTAACTGTGTTTATTTGCATCAGTATTTAGGATGTAGTTCGTCCACTGTTGGGAATTAACCGGGGTATTAATGCCAAGGATTGGCGTTATTACTCCGGTGTAATTATTGCTCAGTACATTTTAAACTACAAATTATCTCGAGAAGATATCCAAAATCTTCTACAACATTTTGAAAGTATACATGAAATGTACTACAAATTTATGTAATAAACAAAGTATTTCCCGATAAAAAAAATAGTGTTCACTTCACAAAACGTATCTCGCAAATTTTAGATCAAGCGTCAATTTTAGTTGCTTGTAAAAACAATAGCGAAATAAACTGTAAGATATTAGTGATGTCCAAAGCATTTGGCATCCCGATTTACGACTGACACGTGAGAACATTAGTTAGTGAGTTAGTCACCTCTAGAGTGCAAAGGATTAAAAGCCACAATCTGATGCTAGAGGATTCAATCATACTTTGCGATAGCGAAAGAAGCGATTGGTGACTCTTTCATGCACAGCTGTAAGAATCTGGGTAACATATTCACAGGCCAAAATTAATAATCCTTTTTGCTCTAGATTACTTTCATAAGAGAGTAGCTGGCACTATTGATATACAACCGGACAATCCAGAATTAGGCTTCACTTGTTCTCTCTACCAAACATTTTAAGAGACTTCGCCAAAATTTGTTAAATTTGTAACTGGAACTTCTGACTACACAAGTTTATTCTTCTTTTTATTATTATTAAAATAAAAAAAGATTTTAAGTATTATTTGAAAAAGCTGGGTTAGTTACTTGCAGGTCTCAGCTCAAAATTGAAGAACAATTTCAAATAAGAAAAATAATTCAGAAAGGAGAGTTCCACTCAATTCTGACGATCTGAAAAATAAGTACGTTTCAGACAAATGCTCACTGAGAGATGTTTTGATTCCGGGTTGTTCAATTTAAAAAACTTCAAGTTATGGAAATTAACAATTTACTGACATACTTTAACCTTTGTATTAAGGGAGTGAATTTACTATATGTTCACCGTTCGGAAGTCAATGAGAATGGGGTCAAGAATTTAATGGGTACATTGAACATTTGTGATTAATTATTTAGCAATCTGCAGTTATCTAAAAATTACACAAGATCCCCTTTAAATATCATGGACATGAGTCTGAGTAAGACTTTCTGTTTTCAAAAATATTCACCAGCAAATGAGCTGTGATTTTTATGACAGATAAGATTAACCAGATGTGTTAAAATAAGCTTACTCATGTTAAACTAATTTATGCATTCATGCTGCGATTGGTGTCTTTAAAAGGCAATAAACTAAATTTTATCCGCATGTTCACAGTTACGAATGCTCAGTTTGTGTTATTTTATGAGGCTTAAATCGAGAAACCAGTAATTGCAATCTGCTTCAAGCTGATTTTTCGGAACATCTGCTCTGCGATTCATCTTCTTTTTGCTTACTTTTATTGCGACCTTAATTTTTTGCAATTTCCAGTGGAATAATTGATTCTTGTAAATATTGTGAACGAAAACCACTGAAGTGAGGATGAGATGGCAACAGAACGATAGCCAGGTAGGATTTTGAAAAGCAATTTTGAATAAAATAGCTAAACTAAAATTTTTCTGATAACACCCTGTGCAAGAGAATTTTAAGCATCATAAAAATCAATGGAGAAATGTAGCAGATATGAAATATTAAAACTGAAAAAGTAAGCTTCTACTGGATTTTTACCAAACAGGGAATTAAAACAGTTTATTCCTTTTCCTCGTATGAGGTGGTGAGGATGTAGAGCATCCCGCTTAAGGAAAATTATCGATATATATATATTTTTTTAAAGAAATTTTTAAACACATTTACATGAAAGAAAAAAAAAGCAGGTCTATAAATTCTCTTAATTTTTTTAAAAAAATTTTTGGGGGGAGAGGAGGGGTTCAAGAAGACAGTGCTTCTCTGACCAAAAATTCCTAGTTTATTATTATTAAGCTATTGCATAGCTTTTATCGCGGGCTTTGAGCGCGGCGACCGAATGTAGAAATTCCATAACGAGAAAACCTAACACTCCTAACAATCTAACACTCGGCTAACGTCGTTTCAGTTTGGCAGACTTCGGCACGGTATCCTTCGGTAGACTTCGGCAGACATTGGCGCGGTATTTTTCAGATATTTAGAGGATATCAAGTTTCAAACTTATGTTTCTTATTTCAGTTACCATAAATCAATAGTTTCATTGATAAAAATTTCTGATTAATCTACATGTATTGTAAGATAATAAAAATATTTTAAACGATATTAACTTCTCATTTATTCAATAAAAGAAAAAAATTTGTTTTCTTATCGGTCATCACACTCAAAAAGTGTAACTTGAATTAATATCAAAGAAAAAGAAAAAACTTGAATTAATATCAAAGACAAAAAAAACTGCATAAATGAAAAATATATAAATAATTATATTTTTTTTTTTTCAAATTTGTAGAATGTGTATAGAAAAGAATCGTCTTAAGATAAAACAAGGGTGGATAATGTAGCTTTAGGTGAATGGAGACCCGCCCCATGGTGAGGATCGAAAAATTTAAAATGCTTATAACTCGCGATCTAATTTTCGTAGCGCGGCCAAATTTTGTTTGGTAATTTATTATGAGACAGTGTTAATTTTTGGTGACAGGAGAACCCCCACGGTGAGAGTCGAAAAAGTTAAAATGCTTATAACTCGCGATCTAATTTTCGTAGCGCGGCCAAATTTTGTTTGGTAATTTATTATGAGACAGTGTTACTTTTAGCGACAGGAGACCCCCCCCCCCCACGGTGAGGGTCGGAAATTTTAAAATGCTTATAACTCGCGATCGAATTTTCGTAGCGCAGCCAAATTTTGTTTGGTAATTTATTATGAGATAGTGTTAATTTTTGGTGACAGGAGACCCCCCCTTCCCCCCACGGTGAGGGTCGAAAAGTTAAAATGCTTATAACTCGCGATCTAATTTTCGTAGCGCGGCCAAATTTTGTTTGGTAATTTATTACGAGACATTGTTAATTTTTGGTGACAGGAGACCCCCCCCATGGTGAGGGTCGAAAAAGTTAAAATGTTTATAACTCGCGATCTAATTTTCGTAGCGCGGCCAAATTTTGTTTGGTAATTTATTATGAGACAGTGTTAATTTTTGGTGACAGGAGAACCCCCACGGTGAGAGTCGAAAAAGTTAAAATGCTTATAACTCGCGATCTAATTTTCGTAGCGCGGCCAAATTTTGTTTGGTAATTTATTATGAGACAGTGTTACTTTTAGCGACAGGAGACCCCCCCCCCCCACGGTGAGGGTCGGAAATTTTAAAATGCTTATAACTCGCGATCGAATTTTCGTAGCGCAGCCAAATTTTGTTTGGTAATTTATTATGAGATAGTGTTAATTTTTGGTGACAGGAGACCCCCCCCCACGGTGAGGGTCGAAAAAGTTAAAATGCTTATAACTCGCGATCTAATTTTCGTAGCGCGGCCAAATTTTGTTTGGTAATTTATTACGAGACATTGTTAATTTTTGGTGACAGGAGACCCCCCATGGTGAGGGTCGAAAAAGTTAAAATGTTTATAACTCGTGATCTAATTTTCGTAGCGCGGCCAAATTTTGTTTGGTAATTTATTATGAGACAGTGTTAATTTTTGGTGACAGGAAACCCCCCACGGTGAGGGTCGAAAAAGTTAAAATGCTTATAACTCGCGATCTAATTTTCATAGCGCGGCCAAATTTTGTTTGGTAATTTATTAAGCTATTGCACAGCTTTTATCGCGGTCTTTGAGCGTAGCGAAAGAATCTAGAAATTCCGTAACGAGAAAAACCTAACACTCCGGCTAACGTCGTTTCAGATTGGCAGACTTCGGCACGGTATCCTTCGGTAGACTTCGGCAGACATTGACGCGGTATTTTTCAGATATTTAGAGGATATCAAGTCTCAAACTTATGTTTCTTATTTCAGCTACCATAAACATATAGTTTCAATGATAAAAATTCCTGATTAACTTACATGTATTGTAATATAATAAAAATATTTTAAACAATATTAACTTCTCATTTATTCAATAAAAGAAAAAAAATTGTTTTGTTATCGGTCATCACGCTCAAAAAGTGTAACTTGAATTAATATCAATGAAAAAGAAAAAACTTCAATTAAATCAAAGACAAAAAAAAAACTGCATAAATAAAAAATAAATAAATAATTATAATTACATAAGTTGATAAAAAATGCTATGCAATAGCTTTACTGCGGCAGTCCTCGAGTGCCACACGTATCTTTTTTTTTTTTTTTTTTTTTTTTTTTTTTTTTTTTATCTTATTAAGATTTTTTTGTCACTTACGAAAATAAAGCTGATTTTTTTTTTTTTTTTTTTTTTTTTTTTTAAATCGTTGCAGATAAAGAAGATTAAGTTAATTTTCAAAATCTAAGAAGATGAAATAGATCTCCACTGCCTCCTCCCCCAACTTTTTCCTATGCCCATAAGAAAAACTATTCAAAGCGTGTTTATACAAATTGAACATTTTATAACTCTCTCCTATATTGTACGCATTTTAATTTCTGAAGTTATTAATAAAATCATTTGTGATGCATCTTTTTTGACTTTTTATTCCAAACGATCGTAACTGAATTGAACACTTTCTTTCCTAATGCAAAAAGGTATGAATATTGTTTGAGGTGTAGAACTAATTTTCTAAATAAAGAATATGATTATCCGTTTTGAAATTAACTCTAAGAAATGTTATCTAGGAAAGATAAGAACAACTGCGCACTTGTTTATCATATTGTTTATCCATAGATTTCAAATTTTTAGCGTTATGTTTCACTCATGAGATTTATTTTTATATCATGCGTTACTACGTGAAGCGAGGGCCCGACTTAGACAATTTAGGGGCCCGGGGTGACAATTATTCAGAGACGCATCCTTTCTAGCTATTCATAGAAAAATTTTTTAATTATGCTGAAATTACTACATTTCAATAAAAAGCATAAAGATTTCTCTATAAAGAGTATCTTAAAAAACGATTATCAATAATTTAAGAGATGGTAGAATACACTTTTTTTGTATAGGAATATAAAGATTTATGCAAGTCGTTGAAATGTAAATACAGGTCTTTCAACCAATATTTGAAGAATAGAATTTGAAGTTCTTGAATATTTATCATAATATTATACGTGTATCATAAGATGTTGTAGGAGTTAAATGCCCTCAATTACTCACCAGTAATAGTTTAAATTTGCCTTGTTCCGAGAATAGCGTCAGTAACGCAGTTCTCATGACAACAATGGACTAGCACATTATTACAATAAAATATTAATCATTAGCTTTTTTTCATGCTGTAGTTAGGTTTTCATCATTTTTTGGGGGGGAGGGGGGAGAATATGGAAGCATGGGAAATGGTCTGTACTATTCCTTTTTGAAAAACTTAGAATTTTGTTCACTTTTGGATATTTCTTAGCTTTTGGCTCTCCTTTGACGAAATTCCTACTTACGCCCATGGGATCCTCTTAAATGAGGGGGGCTCGAGGCAGTAGCACCACATACTCCTAAATTAGTCAGGTGCTGTGGTAAAGCATATTTACAATAACTATGTTTATATTAAAAGGAAAATTGTATCTCATAAGGTGTTGCATAATGAACTCTCGAATTTTAAAACTTAATAATGTGTTAAATTATAGTAAATACAAATGTGACTAACTATACAAAGACATTAACTCTAATAAATATAGCTCTACTTTTTCGATACTGAAAGTACATCATTCCGTGTTTTTAGTGCCTGAAAAGATGCAAATTCTTAAAATTCAAAGTATCATAACTTAGCATGTTTCGGACAATAGTTGGATTTTATCTGTTTTGCATTTATAAAAGCCTTAGAGAAAATATTTCTAAATATAACTTATAGGATTTAGAGACTTTATTTATATTTCGAAACTATTACAAAAGCAAGTATGTAAAACACCCTATATAAAAAATTGATTTAGTTATTTGAATGTGAAAAAAAGGTCCAAAGCAGACCTCAAAGCTATCCAATCTATTAACTTTTTTATCTATTCACGGAGTCATTTTCACTCGCAAATACAAAAAATTAACAGGCCATTCAGATTAAAAAAAATTTAGCTTATTTTTAAAAATTATATTTTAAAAATTTAGAACAAGCTTGTACACTACCTGGCCATTGATGATCGTCCACTTGCGATTTTAGACATTTTGTTAAATATCTAGAAAAATACATGAGGAATTATCCTGAAACTCTCAGTGTATAAACATAATAGTACAGGTCAGATATTTCCGTAAAGAGTTTTTCCCGAAACTTTATAGGGGACCGTCAACAAATTAAAAAAGAATGAATATCTTTTGGATAACCCTGTCAAAACTAATGTAGCAAAAGCGCTCAAACTATAGATTATGATTAAATAGCTTATTGTAATAAACGGTGTTCATTTTTATGTCGATAGTATGTATACTCGAAGAAAAATTAAGGTTTTTATAAAAACAGTCCCAAATTTTTCCAAGACTTTTGCTTATAATTTGCAGAATTCTTAATATAAAATAATATTCTTTTCTGAAAATGTGGCAAACAACATTGCACATAATACCTTGCAATCAGAATTAAAAAATAATAAAAATTGTATGAAAAATGAGTAGGATTACTAAATAATTTTTCACTGCGCATGCGTCAACGATATCAAAATTTCATTTCCATATTATGTTACCTAATGTATAGAGCAACTTTTGTCAAAGTTGCAAAATCATAGCTTGAAAATTCTGAAAATAATCGTCAATAGAATAAATTGAAAATCCGTTTTTCCAAAAATGAAGCAAAAACAAGAGGTATTGTATCCATATATTCATTGATTAACGCCAATATTAGAATACACAATATGGGACGTACTGCTACATTTGGATAAAATCCCTCTTTTTTTTGCTTAATTTTGGGAACAGCGGATTTTATGCTTATTCTATAGACGATTATTTTCCGAATTTTCAAGCTTTGTTTTTGACACTTTCACAAAAGTTGCTCTATATATTTAGCTAACGCAATATGCAAATGAAATTTTGATATCGTTGACGCATGCGCAGTGAGAAATTATTTAGTAAACCTACTCATTTATACTACAATTTTTATTATTTTTTAATTATGATTACAGGATATTGGTGAATTATTATATGTCATATTTTCAGAAAAGAATGCTACTTTATATTAAGAACTGTGCAAATTAAAAGTAAAAAGCTTGGCAAAATTTGGGGCCATTTTTATAAAAACCTTAATTTCTCTACGAGTATACGTGCTATTCGCATAAAAATGAATACAGTTTATTACAATAAGCCACTTAAGCATAATCTACATTTTGAGCGCTTTTGCTACATTAATATTGACAGGGTTATCCAAAAGATATTCATTCTTTTTTAATTTGTTGACTATAAAGTTTCGGGAAAAACTCTTCACAGAAATATATGACCTGTACTATTATGTTTATACACTGAGAGTTTCAGGATAATTCCTCATGTATTTTTCTAGATATTTAACAAAATGTCTAAAATCGCAAGTGGACGATCATCAATGACCAGGTAGTGTATAAACATATCTGCGCATTACAACATAAAGTTTTTATTTTTTGCATGATATTTTGTGGAATGACCAATATTCAAATAAAAATTATATGAAATGAGACAGTTTATGGAATAATATCAGAATGACTAAGACATAAATTGAGGTTAAGTAAGTTCGCTGTATTGTTATTAGAAGAAATTATTACGTCTTTTTCTAGACATATAAATCAGATGTGCCTCTGGCTATTATTAAAGCCAAAGTAATTTCCGTGACAAAGGAATGTTGTTTACATACTAGATGAAGGCTGGAGAGGGATTTATGAAACCTCAACTATTAACTAAATTGTCTTGCGGTCACTTAATTTTATGTATGTTACATGTAAAACGTTATAATACTTATTAATGTGAAAGAGAATGATCCTGTTTTTCTATGATGAATATAAAATTCCCAAAACTGTATAAATAAGCACATGAGACGATGAACAGCAACTTTTCAAAAATAAAGTTAATTAGTCAAAATTCAAGTTAATTAACCCTCAAGTTAATTAATTCCCATGGTAGCATACATGCTATCAGTAGTACTTCTAATTTAGTAAAATATTCAAATCGGCTATTCTGAATTAGATAACCTGAAATTTAAAATAAAAATACTTGCCTTATTGAAAAAACACACGTTCCATATTTAAATAAAGCAAAAATTATTATTGAAAATTTCTGGTAGGGAAAAAGATTATCTAAATCATGATACTTCTAGACCGTATTCTACTGGGGTTAGAGAGTTAATAATAGATGTATTATCTGGCTAAAATTATTCCTTAATAACTTTTAAAAATGCTGTTAAATATGAAACTCCGTTATTCTCTTTGGATTAGTTTCTTTTTGATCAATTTGTAAAGATTATAAATAAAATGTTTATATATGTTTAAAATATGTTTAAGAGTTTTCAGTAACTCTGCTCCCCGAAGTAAAGAAATTTCAATATTTGTTCATTACGCTTTCTGTCTCTCACTTTTTTCTCTCTAGATCTATAGAGAGAAATACCTATATAATTTAAATGAGGCTTCGAACTTTATGTATCAAAGATGCCTAATGTGAAGTTTTTGAATTTTGGTCCTAAAATAAATATAAGGAGATTAAATTAGAAATGGAAAAAATCATTAAAAATTCATTAAAAAAATGAAAAAATCGCATTTTTTTAGAGTATGTAATAAATATAAATATAAGGGTGGTAAAAAATGCAGTAAAATACTTTATTGGCAATAACTGTTTAATTCATAGTTTGTAACATAAATTGAACTTTTAAGAAAAACTTGTTTAAAATTACACAAGAATTAAATTAGATTACTAACAGAAATAAACTAAAATATTTTATTCCAATCTTATTCCTTGTGTTTGCTTTCATTAGTAGCCTTATAAATATATGATAGTTTTAAAATGCCCATAAGGGCAAATAATTAACCGAAATCATCAGTAAATATTATTTTTTTTCCTTTTCAGATGTCCATTAATTTATATGTATTATTTTAATAGTTCCCGTGATGTATGTCATCTATTTTCGTTTTTTTTTTTTTTTTTTTTTTTTTTTTTTTTTTTCATGTGTAATTCTAATTTTATTGCTGAAAAATGGATATTAATACAACACTTTTTTTGATAAGCCATATTTAATTTGAATTTTTTATTCCCGTATATATTGTATTTTTTTAATATGAGCTAAATAGATTTCGTGTGTTTTATAGGAAATGATAGATCAGGAAATATAAAAAAGAAAGAAATATTAAATAAAATAAATGACTACATACGTATTGTTCTTATTGTTTGAAAAACATTTTCAATGTAAAATACAGTTATTTATCTCTTTAAAATATATTCCATTCTATATAAGTAATACTACGAACTCAATATATATATATATATATATATGAAATAATAAGTAGATTATCGTGGAATAACACCTGATGATCTGACGAAAAGAAAGTGTCGTCGATTAATGCGATGAAGGCCATTGGTCATAGGAGAATTTCTTTTTGATTTAGCGATCGGAGTTAAAGGCAAAGGAGATGACATGTATGGAAATTTCTCCAGAAATAATGCAAGAGATCAGTTTTTAGTCCTTTATTCTTTTTGAGCAATTTTAGTGGCTATTCCACACATCTCCAATCTCCACAAATTTATAATAGATTAAAAAAATGTACTTAATTCCCTCATGTCCATTAAAAAGAATGGACGGAATCAACTAAGCCATTGTTATAAGTCCGTATCACCACAAAAAGAATAAGAAAAGCACAAAGTGGACTTTGAAAAAAACTGCCGGGAATACATTGCACTCCACAAACATTCCAAAATATTCTGAGAAGAGACGTGAGTCTTAGTACTTGAAAAGTCAAAAGCATTCTACTCGCTCCGCAAAACCAAAATGACTTTCTCAAAATTCTAAGCTAACCTAGCCCCTCCCCTTTTTACATAAGGCTTTTAAAAAGCCAGTAGAATTGATTTCAAGGTAAAGGCAATCTACCTCGCGCTCTACCATTGCATGATGGTCGTGACTAGATGCGCGGACTCTTTAACAAATGGCGTAAATCGTAGAGTAATATGACCCACGAAAGCGTATGAATTTCACGAGCAGACGATTAATTAAATAATAAAAGAAAATTAAAGTTTCGATAAAGGTTTTAATTCTAGAAAGGAAAATGGATTTGTGTAATGAATTTAAGATTTCGCAATAAGATATTGACATTCAAGAAACATTCTAGCTCTTTTTAAGAAAATAATCAATAAATTATGCTAAGTTAAATAAAATAAAATAAAAAGAACTTTAGCCGTTAAAAATATTAATACATTACGGAAACTGAGACTAAAAGTATGTTCCTATAAAACTTTAGAACAAAATCAAGGCGGGAAAATGGCGAATTTTTTTTTAATTACAAATCCCCCCTCCTAAAAAGACGGGTGAAAATGTAGGTCTGAGACCTGCAAGTTCACTGAAAGGGAGGTGATACAGACATAGATCACGAAGTTGTCGATAGAAGTAATGATAATTAAATAATAATAATAAAAAAATAGAAATAATTTTTTTCTGATAAATATGGAATTTAAATTTAGGAGCACTAATGTGATGTGTGGAATAACTTTTAAATTTACAGATAAAAAATAGTAACCAACAAAAATACAAGATATGATCTTGTTTAAAATACACATCATAAAGTAATTTGAAAATATAAGCAATTACACATAGTATATTTTTAACATAAAAATGAAAAACAATAACGTTGAATCTTCCTTGACAATAATGAACCTAGATAGAATGGAGAAATTTAATAGAGATTCATGAAATCAAATTTAAAAGTTTGGTACAAAATGTCCGTCTAAAAAGTCATATTTGGAATTGAATAGTTCACTACCTCCTTTCAAGGAGGTCTAATTACATCATTAAATTAGTTCTTAATAGATAGTCATAAATTTTTAACATCATTAAGTTAGTTCTTAATAGGTAGTCATAATCTTTTAACATCATAAAAATATCTCCATCATCTAACATCAATATATACCACCCAATCTCCATCATCTAACATCATTATATACAATCCAATCTCCATCATCTAACATCATTATATACAATCCAATCTCCATCATCTAACATCATTATATACCATCCAATCTCCATCATCTAACATCATTGTAAACCATCCAAATTTAATACATAATCGGCAAGATTTATAAATTTTAAGAGTTCCTTAGGCTTGTTTTATAAGAATATGTGCAACATTCTTTAATTTAGCATTTAAAATCCAACAAATCTAAGAGGTAAAATTGAGACAGTTGATCCATTGTCCACAACACAACACACTTTTTTATTGTCTATTTATCCAGGAATAATTAATTGTCAGGCATTATTAGTAGGGGGTGGTTGTATAGGAGAAGGAATTTGAGTTTGCAATGGATTGGAGTAAAATATACAACCCCTCTCCCAATGGTAAGCATTTTGTATCCCTCTGTCTAAACACATTCTACAGGGACGACTAGGAGAGTTATTTTGGTAATGTGCCGTAGGCATTCTAGGAGTGATAAATCTAGGATTAAAATTTTGTGTCTGGTTGTTTGGAATGGGAGGAGTCCAATGTCTAGGATGAGGATTGGATTTGTGCATCGGTCTAGATTGTTGAAAATGTCTATTATTATTATGAGGGGCAGGTGTGGGCGTCGCTACTAATTGTTTAGCAATGCGAAACCATTCACGCGTATTAGAAGGACGGTTTACAATTAAATAATTTTGGTATTCTGGTTTAAGACCAGCAGTTAATCCCTGAATAATTATATTCTCTCCAAGCTGAAGTTGTCTTCCAACCTCAACTTTCTTTCTGAAATAAGAATCTAATTCACTTAACTCATTTAATTTTAATGAAGCAAATTCAGAAAATTTTGGGACTCTAATCTGGATAAACTTTTCTGTTACAATCTCAACAATTTCATCATAAGTGGTACAATCCAAACAATCATTAATAAAAACCTTTAAGGTTTTCATCTTTCAAATATTTTGAGATATTTTGTATTTTCCACTCCTCATCCTTTTTCTCTATAGCACATTCCCTTTCGAAATGTTTGAGCCACGACAGGACATTCATCCCCGACTCAAAATCAAAAGGGACAATACCGAGTTTATTTTCAGACATTTTATCTTTCTTTACTAATCCAGACCTTAAAAGCATAAACGAAGGATAATTCATATGTTAAAATATTTAAATTTTATAACTCAATAAAATAAATAAATCAATTTTTTTAAATTGAAAATGTTTGCTCCCTTTGAATACATATAAAATAAATAATAAATATATAATAAATAAATAATATCACAATTTCAACAACACAAGAACAACAATAAATAAAATAAATGATTAAATAAGTAAATAAGTAAATAAATTATCTTCCTTTAGTATAAATCACTAACACTCTTTACCAGAAACCCTTTTAAAATGAATGGCACTATAATTTCTCTAATTTTAAGAAAAATGAAAATAATAAACAATACTAAAATAAAACATTAAAAAAACAAATGAACTTACATTTACTTGTACCTGTCTTCCAAAAGGTCGAAACTATAAACTAATTTTTATTATGATTTTTTCAACACAATCTGAAAGTAGAACACAGATGCTGTATTCCGTATGTCTAAAATGATTGATACAAATTTGTTAATATGGTGATATATTGATAAAAAAAAAAAAAGAACACTCGTTCAGCAAACGATTCACGCACCTGCAGACGAATGTTTCGGAGCGCAGAAAAACCACACTACGGTTGCAACTCTTTTATAGACAGTTTTCGATAATAACATAATGCTTTGAGCATATTTCACAAACAAATTTTCCTCGACGTCAGAAACAGTGAAGAATTCAAAACAGGGTTTTTTGGTACAACTTTGTTATAACATATTTTTCATTTTTCTGAGTTATATATACCGTAATTTCGGGTGTATAAGCCGCGGATCAAACAATTCTTTTTCGACCCAGAAATTTTTTTAAAATGAATGTTACTTCTTAGATCGCCGTAAATACTTGTGTTCAATCACTAAATAAGTTTTCTGGGTCCAAAAAGAATTGTTTGAGCCGCGGCTTATACACCCGAAATTACGGTATATATATATTTCTCTGCTGAACGATGAGAGATATATTCAATAAGAGCCTCGATTTAGTTGAAAATCAACTATATTTATAACAATGATAAATAAACTAAATTAGGACGCGAGGGGACGTCGAACGAATTGAGGTGGCACTTAGAATGTTATTGTTGAAATTCACAGGATTCCTTAATTCCTGACCGGCTAACTTGAAATAATAAGCAGATTATCGTGGAATAACACCTGATGATTTGACGAAAAGAAACTGTCGTCGATTAATGCGATGAAGGTCATTGGTTATAGGAGAATTTCTTCTTGATTTAGCGGGCGGAGTTAAAGGCAACGGAGATGACATGAATGGGAATTTCTCCAGAAATAATGCAAGAGATCAGTTTTTAGTCCTTTATTCTTTTTGAGCACTTTCAGCGGCTATTCCACACATCTCCAATCTCCACAAATTTATAATAGATAAAAAAAATGTTCTTAATTCCCTCATGTCCATTAAAAAGAATGGACGGAATCAACTAAGCCATTGTTGTAAGTCCGTATCACCACAAAAAGAATAAGAAAAGCACAAAGTGGACTTCAAAAAAAACTGCCGGGAATACATTGCACTCCACAAACATTCCAAAATATTCTGAGAAGAGACGTGAGTCTTAGTACTTGAAAAGTCAAAAGCATTCTACTCGCTCCGCAAAACCAAAATGACTTTCTCAAAATTCTAAGCTAACCTAGCCCCTCCCCTTTTTACGTAAGGCTTTTAAAAAGCCACTAGAATTGTTTTCAAGGTAAAGGCAATCCACCTCGTGCTCTACCATTGGCTGATGGGCGTGACTAGATGCACGAACTCTTTAACAAACGGCGTAAATCGTAGAGTAATATGCCCCACGAAAGCATATGAATTTCACGAGCTGACGATTAATTAAATAATAAAACAAAATTAAAGTTTCGATAAATGTTTTAATTCTAAAAAGGAAAATGGATTTGTGTAATGAATTTAAGATTTCGCAATAAGATATTGACATTCAAGAAACATTCTAGCTCTTTTTAAAAAAATTATCAATAGATTATGCTAAGTTAAATAAAATAAAATAAAAAGAACTTTAGCCGTTAAAAATATTAATACATTACGGAAACTGAGAATAAAAGTATGTTCTTATAAAAGTTTAGAACAAACTCAAGGCGGGAAAATGGCAAAAATGTTTTTATATGTTATATATATATATACTAAAGCAATCTTATCTATAAACAACAGATATAAGAAACACTTTATTTCAATACTTAAATTTCATACTTTATTTTTAGTGCCAATAATTACGTGTGTGATAAAAGTAGAAAAAACTTTTACAATAGAAGGAAAGGTAGTAACTTATTCAGAATGTCTATAATTAAATGTTTCATTAAAATCTTAAACAGCAAAAAAATGTTTACAGACAATTTAAAAAAATAAATATAGCAATCTGAAAAACATTCAAAATAATAATTTGTGTTTCATAATTGTACTATTAAATAACAACAAACTATATGCTAGAGGAATTAAATGATTAAATGATTAAAAATTTCTCAAACATTTTGCAATATGTTATAAGAAATTCCTATTATTTTTAAATTCCTCAAACGTTAAATCTGAAAACATTAGTATGAAGATATAGGATTTTAAATAATAATTTTAAAATATTATTAGTAATAAAAAAAATCTTTCAACAGTTTCACAACTTTAACATGTAAGAAGACATTTTCTTAGTGTGATGCTAATTTTCTGTCTGAAGCCGTTCGTAGTATCAAAATAATCGAATATCATATTTAAATCCAAAATAAAAATGATAATAAATAATAAATATTGGTAATGAAAGAACAGTAAAAAACCGAAACTAATCGAACAGCACAAATGACTCACTTAACACATTTTCAATCTCAAGTATAACTGCAAATTAACGTTTTGCTCTATTATGAATGGAGCACCATGAATTATTCAATTGTATCACCATTTTTTTCGAGCTATAGAAAATCGTTCTGATAACAATTTGAGATCAATCCTAGAACATAAAACTATTTAACTCATGATCATTACATTTAAAATTTGCAGGAATTAAAAGGTTAAAATTAAGTAAGACTTACCTTTACGTTTTTTAAATCCCTTTAATAAGATCCGTGTATTGTAACCTTTTCGTTACTGAGTATTAATGCGGTATTATTGATAATTACCGAATTATTTCTTCTTCACTTTGACTCCAGAGCAAGATTTTTAGTCTATTTGGATTATTTCGAATCATAGACATCGAAGCATATCATTCTAAGTTTGAAATTGCAACTACGTTTCAGTATTATTAATAAAAATGGAACGAATGAAGGTTCACATATGTGGAAGATTCTAATCCCAAAATGGTGGTCATGTTTCTCTTATCTAAAAAAAGCGTCTTAGACAACACTCATCTGATTTGCTGATGAGACTCAGATACATAAGTCACTCTTTCAGAGGATATGACTACTCACTGTTGAAAAAGAGTGCGGTAAATTCCACACTTTAGGGAGTGTATTTTTATAAAATTCTCACCAAAAAAAGAGTAAAAATTCTTGTCACTCTTTTAAAGAGTTAACTTTTCACTCCTCCTAGTTTTAGAGTGAATTATTGAAAATTCTGATGTAAAATAAAAAAGTTTAACAAAATTATTGCATTTTATCTAAAACAATGAACATGCTATCGGTAATTGTATGGCCCTACATTGTAAAAAATACGGACAATTTTACGGAAATTCTGCAGGTAATCGGGACGCCAGTACAATTCACTGTTTTTAACTGATAAATTTAGCAAATTACAGGAAAAATTTTGAAAAAACGGAAAAATTTCTGGAATTTACGAAAGATTTTTCTTTAAAAAACAGTAAATTAAACTAGCGTCCCGATTACCAGCAGAATTTCCGTAAAATCTCTCATTTTTTTTACAATGTAGGAACAACATCGGGATGATTTCATACAAAATAGGTTATTAAAAATTTCTCGTGGATATTTGATATATTTGATATCGTATATAACACTTAAGAGATCAATTAAAGCTACATGTCATATTAAAAAACACTTTTTGTTTTATTTTATATAAATATATACATATGTAGCACCATAAATTAAACATTTTTGTTTCATCTTTTTCATCATCCTTTTCTTTTTTCTTTTCCTTTTTTTTTTTTTTTTTTTTTTTTTTTTAAATAAAAAAGGAAATTTTAAATGAAGAATTAATAAACATTGAGGCCTCACGCAATAGATAAAAACAGATTCAGTATTTTCTTCTGTTGTTTTATCCTACTCAGTTAGGTAAGAGGTTTTATCAGCTGGCAGCTTTTAAAGCAATCTCAAGCAAAAGATATGAGCGAATGGATGGCGTTTACTCACCTCCCTTAGTGAAGCACTCCATGTTGTGCTCGTAAAACGTGATAATACAACAGTTCAGTAATCTCTTAAATATTGCTCTTTTAAAAGGAATCGATGTAAGGTGGGTAGAATGTTACATTTATTCGGTGAAATCAGTTACAAAACTTTGAATTAGATAGGATGAATAAAACAAAATTAAAATAGGCCTTTCTGGTATATAGGTGGCGGATGAATTTAATTCGCAAATCGAAATAGAAGCGGTAGAACGCAGGTAATTTCTTCTTTGCTTGATCAACATGTTTTTTTTTAACAATTTTGTTCTCTCCCCACAGGACTAAGTATGCATAATATCTTTATTATTTCAACAGTTTATTAACAGTTATAACAGTAAGTAATTAAACAACTTTAATACTACAACAAAAAACAAATACAAGTGTATTATTTTCAACTGACTGTTCTTATTTTTAATCATCTAGATTCTCACTGTTTCAGAAATAATTATTCTCAGAATTGTAGGTTTTTTTTTCTTTTTTTCGCGTATAAACACATAGTTTTATATACTATGTAAGGTCCATCTTGAAATTTCCTTTCTTTATTTCTTATTAAAATAATTTTAATCTTCTATTATCCTCGCATGTTTTTCGAGAATGCATTAGTTTCGAATGAATTTGTTTTAAAATATACATAATAATTTTATTAGGATTCTAGATCACATTCGAAGTAGTCGTTTAATTAATTAGACACAAAAAAATTAGAAAAGTGTCATAAAATATCCAGTTGTATATAGAAGATCATTCGAGAAAAAAAGAGAACACCCCATATTATTTAGTCTTGCACTCACAAAAATTATATCTCAAATTTAAAGAGTATTGATTTAAAATTATTGTTCTTTCTATATTTGATTTTTTTTAATGTTATAAGAAATACATTAGATTATATTTATTTTATTTTGAAATACAAACTGTTTAATTTTCAAGTGTTGACAATAAATAAATTTATGTAAAAAAAAGGGCAACAAGACTAATGTTTAGCTTCAATCCTTTCTGAGATTTTAAATCCGACATATATAATCTGTAACTAATAAATAACAAATGACAATATGAAAGATTGAATTTGTGATGTAATCTAATAAAACACTGAAGAAACATGTAGAAAAATGCTGTAATAACAAAAGAAAAAAAATGTTATTCAGAGTGAAGAATCTAGAACTCTTTTCCTATTCTATCACAAATCCTTAACTATTCTTTTCTTTTTATTTTGAGTGAGATTGAGTAAAGTATTGGTGCTTTTCGTTTAACCCTCTATACACCAAATTATGAATTTAAAAAATGTTCCCTGGAAACTTTCTTCTTTGCATTACTATGATCCGTCAGAAGTTTTTGTGCACTAAAAATTAAAGATTTCATTTTTTATTGTTAATACGGCTAATTACTTGATGTGGTACATCAAAATAACATTAGGTCATAACATTTGTACAAAAATCGAGACTTGGGGGAAAGACTACGTGCAATTTTTTCATATTATTTTAATGTGTATATATACAGTGTATACAGGGGGAACTGGGGCACATTGATACATGGGGCACATTGATACACCCCCTGTACTGCACACAGGGTCATTACAGGGAGTTTCATAACAGCTCCAAAAGGTGATACTAGTGCACTCAACTACATACAGAAAGTCTTGGAATGATTCAGTAGTTTGATGAAATGGGACGGGTGATTAATTGTTTTTCTAGGTCAAAAGTAAATTTGAGTTGTACAATTGAAATGGTATTATACAACTGTTCCAGTATTTTTAACTGAAAAGAATACTCTCCCTGGCAAGTAAAGCTATTCTTTATCAGTTCCTCATTCTTTACTGTTAGATAAATTATGAAGTGTTAGATTTGAGACTCATTTTATTCAAAATGGTTGTATGGGGCACATTGATACAGTCTATGTCGGGGCACATTGATACAACCTAAATCCTTTTTTAGTAAATTTTTTCATTACCTATTATTTTTTGTTTTACCATACATTCTTTAATCCAACCATTATTCGCCGAAAATTTCTAACATTAGTTTTTATTGGAGTAAAATAGCTCTAATTTCTTTATATTAGAACATTTTATAGTATTTTTGCAAACAGAAGACGTATGAACTTACCCAACATCTAGTGCTAGTAGAATTAACAAAAGAAAAGGACGGCAGTCTGGAAAATCTGAAATTTATATCGATTCTCCAGAGGAAAAAGTATTTTCGACATGAGAAATATTAAGTAAGAGAAACAAGCTGCAGAAAAGCACAGGATAATTATATTATAAACAGAATTCTTAATATAAGTATTCTTTATTTTCTGTTTATAAACAGATTTATAAACATAAAACCTGGTAATTTTTTCACCTTTCCTAAGAAAGAAGATAAGCTGGGATTGAAGTGCCAGATATGACAAAGTTACCACAGCCAACAATCAGACAAGGCACAGCCAGAACATCAGGTCATTATACATTTCATTTTGATTGCTTTAATATTGCTTACAAATAAATTGTGGGCGATTTGAATTTCTATAAATAAATATAAAATGGTTTGTTAACTATTTTTCTAAGAAAAATATGCATTGGTGTTATTTTGTCTCTATTTTACCAGACGTATAAAAATGTCCCATGAGGTGTATCAATCTGCCCGGGGGATGGAACACATTTATACAAATAACTTTTTTTATTTTTTCTTAAATTACATGCAAAAATACTATATAAAACAACGATTGTACATTTTTATAACACACTACACAAGTTTTGTTAACACCACATGGAAAAATAATTTTAAATTTCTGCTTTCTGGACACCAAAAAAATTCTTAGAAAAAAAGCTGTATCAATGTGCCCCAGTTCCCCCTATGTCTGTGATGTATATATGACTATAGTTGGTGATGCTGTAGGTTCATCATCAATGAGCATTTTGCTTCAATATATACTTAATTTCTATTCTCACAGCTGAAATATCATTTTAAATTGTATGAAAAATTGGTACACTGTAAAAAAAAATCTGTAAAGGTACTATACTTTATCTAGGAAACTGGGATTCCAAGAACTTTTCCTGTAACGGTAATAACAAAAACTCAAGTTTTAGAATCGGTTACATGGATTTTTCCTGTTATCGTTACATGAAAAGTTCTTGGAATCCCAGTTTCCTAGAAAATGTTTAGTACCTTTACAGATTTTTTTTACAGTGTATAAGCCAGCTTTATTAATTCAATATAATTTAGTTGATTTTAAAGAGCATGCAGAATTTTTTTCAATAATTTTGTTGCAACAAAAAGGAAAAAATCTAATAGTTGAATATTGTTTAGGCGGGTGGTAGAAATGTATAAAGATTTAAAAAGTACCACTTTTTGAAAATGAGTCGCATGATTAGGTCATTGACTTAATCTCATTTCCTACCTTATTTGGAGTATCCCCTTTTTAGGGTTTCGTTCATCTGACGAAATCCTACATCTGTGAAGGTACTAAACATTTTTTAGGAAACTAGGATTCCAAGAACTTTTCATGTAACGATAACAGGAAAAATTCATGTAAACGATTCTGAAACTTGAATTTTTGCTGTTACCGTTACAGGAAAAGTTCTTGGAATCCCAGTTTCCTAGAAAAGGTTTAGAACCTTTGCAGATTTTTTTTTACAGTGTATTCGTCTCTGTCCACTGTCTGTCCGTCTCAGAATCCGTTCACAAAAACTGTATGAATCATAGACTTCATATTTTGTGTAATTACAGCTGAATACCTCGTGTCACACGACAAATCATAAAAAATTTAAAAAGTCTAATATTTTAATTTAATTATTTTTTTCGATGTCACACTGTAAAAAAAAAAAAAAAAAAATCTGTGAAGGTACTAAACATTTTCTAGGAAACTGGGATTCCAAGAACTTTTCATGAACCATAACAGGAAAAATTCATGTAATCGATTCTGAAACTTGAATTTTTGCTGTTACCGTTACAGGAAAAGTTCTTGGAATCCCAGTTTCCTAGAAAAGGTTTAGTACCTTTGCAGATTTTTTTTTACAGTATATTCGTCTCTGTCCACTGTCTGTCCGTCTCAGAATCTGTTCACAAAAACTGTATGAATCATAGACTTCATATTTTGTGTAATTACAGCTGAATACCTCGTGTCACACGACAAATCATAAAAAATTTAAAAAGTCTAATATTTTAATTTAATTATTTTTTTCGATGTCACACTGTAAAAAAAAAATCTGTGAAGGTACTAAACATTTTCTAGGAAACTGGGATTCCAAGAACTTTTCATGTAACGATAACAGGAAAAATTCATGTAATCGATTCTGAAACTTGAATTTTTGCTGTTATCGTTACAGGAAAAGTTCTTGGAATCCCAGTTTCCTAATCAAATTGACAAATCATGTTAATTTTACTTTGAATATTTTTAATGTAATATTAACTAAAATTACTGCAGTAAATTGTTCTGAAATTAACGTAAGTTACCATGGAATGACCCTACATCCAAAAGCATTATTGGTTACACAAAACAAACATATTTTAAAAAGAATGATTTATTTTGCCTGTGTATCTTTCTTCTTTGCTTTCTTGGTGCTGAGGGAGGGGGATGGGGATTTTTTTAATTCGTAAATATTTCTATATTTATATTGTAAGGACGTCATATTTGTGCATTTTATAATTCTACAAAAAATTGTGAAAACAATTTAAAAAGTCCTTCCGGCAGTACCGGGAGGAAGAGGTAGCTTTCATATACTTATTTATTTATTTATTTATTTTAAATTAAGTTGTATTATTCAAACATACGAATATCAAATTAGTGGAACCCGATTATAAAAGATTTTATACTAGTTTTTGTCAATACTGAATATTAATGGGAGTTTTTAGAAATTAGTCATCTTTTATTCAAGATCTTTTTATTTTAAGCGATTTATAGGGTCGCCAAACTCCACGATATCATGAAGTGTATGCCATTTTAAAGCAACATGATGGATAAACACAAACCATTGAGCTTGATAGAAATCTTAATTCATGTGCACATGCACACTCACATCGAAATGGATTAATATGTACGAGCTGTCGAGGGCAAATTGATTTTTTAAAAAATGTCACCCACATTAGAAATTCAAACTGCTATATCTCAGGTGTTTATCAAGGTAAAGACAAAGCAAAAAATACTCCGGAATTCATTATTAAGATAAATACTTTAGAAAGAATGTTTTTTTAAATTTCTAATTTTTTGTTTGAGCATCATTATAAATTTAAAAGATTTTTGAGAAACTTAAATGGCCGCCTTTTTGAAAAAAGATGGCGGATGAAGTTGGCCGATGAACTCGGTCAAGACATTCGTATGCACTATGTGCACAAGGAGTAACATCGAAATCAGTTTATAAATATGCGTATTATCGCGTAACAAATTTCAGACTGTTTCAAAATGTCAACCACACTGGAAATTGAAAGTGCTATAACTCAGCCATTTTTCAAGATATAAATGAAACAGGAAATGTTCTGGAATCTTTGGATCAAGGTCAAACACACAAAAGAAAAATCTTTTTTCAATTTCTTACTTTTTTGCACCTAATTTTAAAATTTAAATAAAAAAAATAATAATCCGCTATTTTGAGACAAGATGGCGGAGGAAACTGGCCAACGAACTCGTTCCAGACATCAGTATGTACTACCTACGCACCAAACTACATCCAGATCGGTTTATAAATATACGTGTTATCACGTGACGAAAATCGGATCATTTCAAAATGTGTGTAACACTAGAAATTAAAAGTGGTATAACTGAACTATTTTTTAAGATACAGACGAGACAAAAAATGCTCTGGAATCTTTGTATCAAGGTCAAATGTATAAAAGAATTTTTTTTTTCAATCCCTCACATTTTTGTAATTAATTTTAATTAAAAAAAATTAAATGGCCGCCATTTTGAAACAACATGGCAGATGGAAGTGGTTAACGATTTCGGTCCAGGCCTCACCATGTACTATGTACTCACCAAGTTATATACAGAACGATTCATAAGTTCGCGTTCTATCACGTGACAAAAATCAGATCATTTAAAAATGTCAGCTATAAGAGAAATTCAAAGTGCTATTCAAAGTGCAATTATTTTTTACTATATAGACAAAATAAAAAGTGTTCTGAAATCGTTCTTTTAAGTTCTAACACATAAAAGAAAAACATTTTTCAACTTTTAATTTTTTCGCATTCAATTTAAAATTTAAAATTTAAAAAAAATTAAATGGTCGCCATTTTGAAACATGATGGCTGATGATGCTGGCCAACAAACTCGGTTGTATGTGCTATGTACGTACCAAGTTCCATTCAAATCGGTTCATAAATACGATTACAGCATGACAAAAATCAGATATATGTCAACATTTGAACGGAGGGTGGTTTTGGTATCTGGGGGTCAAGATCGGTGAAAATATACCAAAATTTTCCGGAAGTGCTTTCCTCCGGACGGCTGCAATAGGTAGCTTTTTACTTTTTGTAATGAAAGGTACCTAAAAAAATATTTTAGTGGGATTTTAAATATTGCACAAAATCCCTGTAAATTCAAATTTAATTAATCCTTCAAAATCCTTCAATCGTTTTAAAATACTTCAAAAATTTATTAAATGATTATGTAAATCTTTTAATTTAGTTTAAACAATTTACGTAAAATGCTTTAGAATGTAAAATTTTCATGAATTCAGAATGCGGTAGCTAAAGGGTTAAGTTGGTAAAACACAAGTAAAATGATCGTGTCCGCCAATTTAATTGCATTTTGTGGGAAAGCTCAGTATCTGCAAGATGGGAAGCGGAGTAGTTAAGAGGTGCAAAGTAATTAATTTTCGGATACACCAAAAAAGGGCTTAATTTTAAAGCTAAAAATACATTAAAAAAATTAACTAACCAAAATTTTGGAGTGCTCTAGCTCCATTCTGCCCCGTTCTGGCTATATAGGTACCCATGAAAATGATATATTTAAACATGCTAATACATAAAATTTCGATTTTCATCAACCAACTATTAAAATATACATTAGTAAATTATCCCAATTACATAAATTTTTCCAACTTTTCTGCGTAAAACTATTAATTTTAAGTTATTATTTTATTAAATTTTAAAAAGTTATATTCCAAGTTTTTATATCATTTTTATTATTATTTTTGTTGTTGTTGAAGTAAAGTAGACCAAATCAGGCACGATGTAAAATATCAGTGTTACTTTACACCAAAGATAGTGTCTACTAAGCTGCCACGAAAAGTGGTGTTTCTTAACACCAGTTAACTGCTGCTGTTTTCTTACACTTCTTTTGCCACCATTTCTGGTGTAAGTTCACGCCAATATTTTTATAGTGTACAAACGAAATTATTGTTCTTAAAGGGGTGAAATTTTGTGAAAAATACAATAAAGGGAGAAAATTTGTTTAAGCAATTAAAAAAATTAGTTGAAAATTTTGCCACCAGAGAATTTTTTAATGAATAACATATTCTTTAATGAATATATTTAGCATACATTTATTATGCTTTAGAAATTTTATTTACTAATTTTACCTGATCTTAAATCCAACATTTCAGGACAGGTTCTTAGCATTTCAGAGAACATACTGTTGTCTAGTATGGAACCAACTAGCTTTCGACTTCAGATAATATCTAAAAATGATGACCACCATGTGGAACATGTTTGGGTGTAATAAATTTGTAAACTATCGTAAATTTGTTCTAAATCTGTAATTCGTTAAAAAACCCTATCTGGCGGCTAAATTTTGAACTAATATTTTTTTTTCTCTCTCAAACACATTCGCATACTTTTATCATGTCCTCCACAAAATTTCACAACATTCTGAACAATAGTTTCGTCTGTAGGCAACTTTAAAGATAGGTGTCTTAAATTTGTGTCCTGTGGGCAATCAAGTAACCGATATTTCAGAATAGAAAAATTTACCTTATTTACTGACAGAATGCTTCTGATAAAATCAAGCGAATATTACCTTTTGGAATCTGTGTTGGCAAATGACTCTCAGGCAAAAGTTTTGCAAATCGTCTAAGTACGGATGAGAGTTAAATTTTGAAATTTAACTGAAATGATCATACCTTTTTCTCCCTTATATTATTATCTCATAACATTAAAAATAAAAATAACATAGTCGAATTAATTGATATTTTTTAAACAATAATATTCGATACATTTCGTGTAATTCTACCATAATTTTTATCCATTATTTTAAAAATCAGAATCTCAGTTTGTATCTCACAACTACCCGCAGTAGAATATGGAATACAGTGCTATGAAATAAGCACCAGTTATCCACGTGAATCCGAGGTTATTATATAAGCTCTCAGAGTTTTCAAATTTAAATTAGTTTCCAAAATAATCATTTCTACCGAAGAAAATATTTTTCTCCATTTTCTATGAAAAGTATATTTTTTTAAAAAATGCACATAAGCTAAACGTATAAAGAACATTGGGTTTCTCTGAAAATACATTTATTGCAATCGAAGTTTAATATATGATGTTATTATTTCTAAACTTTTAGTTATTTTTCATTATTGATGTCTTAAATATTGTGAACTAAAAAAAGTCACCTTACGCCTAAAGAATAAAGAAAGGAAAATGATAAACGGAAAAGAATGAATGTTTCGAATAAACACATAGAAAAGATTAATGAAAATTCCACATTTTGATGTTGATTCCGAGATTTAATGAAAAATTAAACTCGTCCCATTTTTTATTCATCTAATTTAAATTTAAAATGAAATAAATTTCAATTGCGGATAATAATTTCCCCATTCTGACGAAATAATAAGAAAAAAAAGAATGATTCTTTATAACATTTTTCTAAAATTAATTAAAAATAAATAAAAGATTAACAACATTATTTTCACTGTGATTCATACCTGATAAGAGCACTGTTAATACTAAACTATTTTTAATATCTTATATGTTACTAATATCAGGTAAATTGGAGCTAAAATAAAATGTGTATCACAAGCAAATACACTTTAATGTGAACCATTTTAAATAATCATTATAAAAAATAGTATTAATTAAAACTAATCTCTGGTTAATATTTTTTATTAATAACATGATATATTAATAAGATGATTTATTAATAAGAGGATAAGGTTAATTATTGTTACTAAATTTATTACTGTTAGAAATGAAATTATTGTTTATAGGCAGATTTTTTAATAATTAAAAAAATTGAAATTATTCAGCTAGTAATATATATATAACTCGATAACTAATAGTAAGTAAGAATAATTTGTTTTATTTCGTACACTTTATCTCGAAATAATGAATTCTTAGTAATTTTTTTAGTTAATCAGAACATTATGTTTGTTAATTATTTTACATAAAAAATAATTAAAATGTTTATTAGCTAAGAAAAACTCATTTTTTCATATTTCTTCATCTAAATAAATAAATAAATAAAGTAATAATATTTATTTATTTTTTTTTTTCAAAATTTTTGTCTTAACGTATTCACAAACTTATTACTGATAATTACATTTACAATTTTCTTATTAATGATAAATATTAAGAAAATTTAATTGAAATAAAAATGATTTTATTTATAAGAAACAATTATGTAAATAAGAAGTTAAATTTTACTTAATAGTTATATTCTTTGTATGAAATAATTATTTCTTGACTATTATTTTTAATTTTTGGAAATTTCACTCTTCAAAATTTCAGATTTTTTTTAAATTAAAATATTTGAATTTAAGAAAAAAATCCTGTATTATTATTATTATTATTATTATTATTATTATTATTATTATTATTATTATTATTATTATTATTATTATTATTATTATTATTATTAATTTTTTTTATTTCTTCTCTAATTTTGTTCTTAAATTATTCAGAAAATTATTGCCGATAATTATATTTTAAATTTACATTTTAATGATAAAGATTGATAATAAAAATAATTAAACGTAACATCTTCAGCATAATTTCTATTTAATTATTATTTCCATTTAATTTACACTAATTTATGTTGTTTCTCTGTTTCAAAATTTTTAGCAAATTTTTAAACCATATGAAGAAATTCCATGACATTTATAAGCAATTAAATTAATTAAATAAATAAAATTAATAAAATTAATTAATTAAAAATTATTACTTAAAAGCTATTTTTTTCATTCAAATGTCATTTAAAATTTTTCTATATAATTCGATTAAAACATCTCGTTTTATCAATCTGTTATTAAATTATTAGACTTATTGAGGGACAAAGGAAGGATCGCATACTTAGTTAAACATCTTAATAATAATAATAACAATAATAATAAGATTTAAAAGAATTAAAATTATTGTTGTTAAAAATATGTAGTTTTATTTAGCTGTCTTCATTTATTAACGAGAAATAAATATATATATATATTTTTTTTTTACTTTTAGCTCTTGAATGTTTCAAAGAATTGTTTTTAATAATTATTTAAAATTATCTTATGAGTAATAAAGACTAATTACATTTAATGGTAGTTAAGAAAAATTTGTATTGTTTAGTCTTCTTTATTTCTAAAAAAATAATAATTATTTTTAATAATTATTTTTACTTCTGAAATAATTAGTTTTATTTAGCTCTCTTCATTTTTAAATAATAAATATTTTTTCTTAATTATTATTTTTTCTTATAATTTTTAGTTTTTAAATATTTCAGAAAATTGTTTCGGGTAATTATTCTAATCGTAATTATATCCTTATAAATCGTAAAGGTTAGTAAAAATTAATGGTAGTTAAGAAAAGAAATGTATTGTTTACTTTTTTTTCACCATTTCTAAAAATTAAATAATTATTCTTAATGCTTGTTTTTTATTCTTTTGAATTTTCAATCTTAAATTATCCAGAATATAATTTCTGATAATTATCTTTAGAATTTTCCCATTAATAATAAATACTAATAATTAAATATAATTATTTTAAATATAATTGCTGTTAATTTTGATTTATACTTAATAATTATTATATATTTATACGACTTCTGCAAAGTTTATATACCGCATGGATAAATAGCTATTCTAATGTTCCATGTTATTGATAAATTATAAAACTGAATAAAATAAATAAAAATAAATACTTTATAGCTCCATTTTTTACCAATTAAACATTTAATAATTTTCAAAATAATGAAATTAAAGCATCTACTTTGCACACCTCTTACTAAACTATTACTCCTATCGAGGTATTAAAAAAAGATCGATACTCAATAAAGCAACCGAATCCTTTAGTTTACGATAAAAGATGAATATGGAAAAATCCATGGAAGAGATGCTTCTAAAATGTGTTTCAATTGTTCTAACGATCCGTATATTTTACTCCAAACCGAAATTTTAACTAAAACGTCCCTGTTCTCGATAGTATCTCTACAGTGGGGAATCAAGTCACTGTAATTTATAATCCAGTCTACAGTTGTCTTAGAAGTCCGTTAAACAAAACAAAACGAAGGGAGGTGGTGTGTGTAAGAGAAGGAGAGGAGGAGAGGGGGAGAGCGAGTGATGGAGCGACGGAAACGAACGAAGAGGAGAGACGGAGGCCTCTAGAAGCTGAGGCCGGGAGTGCATTCTGAGCGCGGTAGCGGAAACGACAAGTCATTGGCTGGATCTTTACGTCGAACCTGTGATTGGCTTTGCGTTGTTTACGCGGGTCTAGCAGCTGACTGCATTGCTGCGATAGTACACTGACCGGCACAAAATAGTTTTTAATATATAGAATTTCTGTTTTAACATGAAGTAAAAATGAGTTCGAACACGTTTATGGACTCTTTCCTTGGGAGCAAGTATGCCAGTGATGCTGTTTCATCAGCCGCAGCTTTGCAGGGCTACGGTCATCACCCGCAGCACAGAATGTATCCCTATGGCTCCCTATCGCCCCAGTCATCTGTGGCAGTCTCAGGAACCCTTTACTATACCTCAAATTCCGATCTGGCTAAATCGTGCAGGTTCAACTCGACGGGACAAAGCAATGGCATAGACATTTCTAGTACTGGCTACGCGTTTAACTTACCAAACTGCGGCGTCTCCAGTTCAACAGCGGCCGCTCAGGCCATGCTAGCACCGGCACAATTTCTACCCCATCCGGCGACAGACCTGGCTTCATCCCTAAGTCCCTGTTCACAGCTGGGTTACAGACAGCTTGACCCTATTCCTGACGTCCCCCGTTATCCATGGATGTCCATAGCGGGTAAGATATTTAGTTTAATACTGCTACTCGCCTATTGTGGCCCTCATCGCCTTAGGCCTAATATCGGGAATATTCAACGGCGAAGCGGTCTTTAATATAGCCGTAGTCTGAACGACAGTAGACCGAAACGGGAAAATACATGTTTATTCTCTATATTTGTTGCCTTTTTGTTTTTCTTTTTTTAACTCAGGTTTCTATATATACTTTTTGTGCCCCATCAGCATATACATGAGACTGTCAAATGAAAAAATCCATGAATTTATTGTCGAACAAAGTGTATTAGGAATATAAACAATGGTAATAAACACAATATTTTTCAAAAATAAAATCTTCTAATAGATGAAATCGATTCATATTTAGTTGTAATTGCATTTAAAAAGTGACAACCTTGATAATTCAGGAAATAGAGTTCCCAGTGTACAAATAATTGTCATTATGAAACAATAATTGCTGAATTAGTAAAAACGCAGATTTTAAAACATAATTTGCTAAAATTATTTTTAAAATTGTGATGCATGTTTTTAGCTTCGTTAAATCGTTAAATATTTTTCAAAAGTTTTTTATTCAAAGACCAATTGTTGAATTTAATAGATTATGAAAAACCATAATGTATGAATAAAAAATTCAATCTACTATAAAAAAAAATAATAAGAATATTTTTTTTTATAATTTAAAAGTGCCCTTTAGAGTTTTTTCAGATTTTTATTATAGTTATATCAGTGTTAATAAGTTATTAATACAATAGGACAGTTATTAATACAATAGGAACATTTAAAAAATATATTATGTATAATTCTAGTTACATGATAACTAATTTAAAATATTGTAATTTTTGTAATGTTTTTAAAGGTTAAATATGGGATTTTTATTTTTATTTTTTATTTCAATGTTCATGTAAGAGAAACTAAACAAATTTAGTTGTTAGAATACTATATTTCTGATCTGAATAATTTTAAAAGAATAAACTTATTACAGAATTAAAACTTCATGGTGTGATTCAATAAAAGAAAGAATTGTCATAAAAAAATGCTTGAAATAATTCACATACTCGCAAATTGAAATCCAACTATGCAAAATCATTTAAGTTAATAATTCTGGAAACTTTATTACTATGTTAATTATTCAGATTTTAATTTTCTTAACTGCAAACATCAACAAAAATACTATTAAAATTCACCATCTTTATTTTCTCTAACAACATTCTTTAATTTAAAACTACTAAATTTATTAATTTCAAACTTTTTATTAATGCTATAACTTTCATTAAAAGGACAACAAAAATAATATATTAATTACCTGTATATTTTATATGCATATTTTTATTATTAAAAAGCTTTAGTTTAATCAATTGTTATTTAACAGAATAGTTAAACTATGCAAATTATTTATTGTAATTTTAGAAATACTTTAACCTGTTTAAAAAATTTAAATATAATTTTTTTAATTTTAAAGTGAATATAAATATTTTCAGCAGATTGTTTTCTTGCTGTCTTCTATTTTAAAACAAATATATCAGTAAATAAATGTGCTTATCCTTACTTCTAAAATGTATTTTTATAAATAATGGTAAAGAATTGTTAATAACATTATGTCAGTATAAAAAAAAAAAATTGCCTCCTCTTAATTATTTCAAAGTCAATTTGCAGCTTCATTTTTCTTTTCTTTACTTATTTATATTGTTAAGAGAAAAAAAAATCAAATATTAAAAAATTGTCACGGATACTTCATTTTTTTTAATGTCACAACAAATATCGAAAATAGAATTCTACCTCTCTATATTACAGTCGGAATAAGTACTATTTTTTACTGTTTGTTTTGTTGTGTTTGCTTAGAAAAGTTATCCAAAATTTAGAAATTTTGATGTGTCATATAACACCATTCACAAACACTGTTTTGACAATAAAAAACTATTAATAAAAGAAAAAAAATATATTCATTATAATGTTTCTGCGAAAGAATTTTTTTAAAAATATGTTTAAAAACTGTACAGGTATTTTTTATTTATTCATTTTTTACTTTTATTTATTTATTGTTATTATGCAGGAAGGTTTAATTTAAATTGCTCAATTTGTACGCCAAGTTCTAGACTAAGCTCTTCATACTGTAAACTTCATTTAAATATCTCAATTTGTGTTCAAAATTTGTTTACTTTGGCTAATCATATTCATAATCAATCAAATGACTATTCATAGTTCCTTATTTAAACTTCCAAAACTTTAATGTCTACCTCCTTGGATGATAAATATTCCTATAAACATGGATGAATGGGTCATATGGGAGACATAAATGCAGAGTTAATGTCTTCTGTATTTTGCAGAAGAATGCAAACTCAATTTTGCTCGAAAACCTAACATATTTTCAAGGTATTCTTGTATATTCAATTGTTATTTAAGGCGATTCTAAAAAAAAATTTTCCTCGCTCAGCAATGCAAAACTTTCTGACACATTTAAGGACTCATTTTTACATTATTTTATTTAAGTGATCTTAAATGTGAACAATTGTAATTGATTTTTAACTAATTCCCTGATGTGCTACAATTATAAAAATTAATCACACTGTCGAATCAATCACGATAATAGTGCAACATTTTACTATTTTTTGAATTCAATTACGAACTAATAAATTAATTTAGAAGCATTTTCCTAGAAGCAGGGTGGCGGTGATTAATGGTCAAATGATAAAAGAATGTAAAAATCTGTCACTTATATAAAGAGTGTGATATAATTAAAGAAGTTTTTATCAAACAATAGTTTAACATTAAATCATGATAATATGTTAAGAATTTTTTTACTATATTTTTACAAAAGAAATAAATCAAAAATTATATATTTTTTATAAATTCACTTGTTCTTATTTTCTAATAAGCGTAAATCAAAGGAATTTTCCATAATCGGGTCTCACAGAAAATTATCATGTTCTAATGGAAAATAAAATGTTTTGGGACAAGAAGAATTGCAGCCATGAAATTAGGCATGCTTTTAAATATAAAAATTGAATAGTTATAAAAGAGTGCTTTAAAGAATACTATTTCTATTTTTAGTAGTTATTAAACGTAAAAGTAAGACACGTGCATGCCTGATTATTGAAATAATTTGCAATTAAACATTTTTAAGATTAATTAATTACATCTTGAAGTACAAACGGATTATTCAGCATATGTTTAGCATAAAAGCAGTTTTTTTTCTATTTTTTGCTATGTCACTTCCGGAAATTCGGTTCGAAAGGTCAACTTTGATAGTATTTTGTGAAATATATGCCTTTGACAGAAAATGAAAGAAACTGCTCGGTTACATTGTCTCTGAATATAAATACGTAGCAATTTTATTTCCAGAAAAAAAAAATCGTTTGCAAAATTAAATAAATAAAAATAAATAAATAAAATGTAATAATAATGATTAAAAAATGTGTCAGAAGTTTTGTAGTTTTAATTTTAGAACAACCTCAATATACCGACATATATTCTCACTATAAGGAGCTTTTAGTGTTCAGTGTTCATTCTCTTTATGGAGATTATGGCGGAATATGGAAGATATTATGGAGCCTTATTAAAATGTCTGTTAGTTAGCAATATTCGCTTTGCACTTTAATTATTATTTTGTTTGCTTAACTTATTTATATATTTAGTAAAACATTTTTAATTTGAAAATCTAACTCTAAAAAACTGCAAATTTTAAGACAAACATTTTCATGATATACTCTCTAACCTCCTGTTTAAAATAACATTGCTGGGCTATTTAAAAGTGGTCCTTCTGTTTCAAGATTTCTTGGCATAAGAATTGCATTTTTCTTGTCAAGTTTTTCTTGACACAAAGGTAAAGGAACGGTTTTATTAAAATTTAAAAAATGCAAAATGGTAATTTTAGCCAATGTTTGAACGGTCACCAATAAAAAACAATGAAATCTTCTTTAAAAATAAAATAATGTTAGTCTTATGAAGCATGATATTTATCTTAGGTCAACTTAAAAAAATAGTTATATACATAATATAAGTATATTTATTTTTGAGAAGAATAAGGATTTTATATTTTCCTTTATGACTATTTTCTTTATGTTCAAGTGGTAATGAAAAAAAAATTTCTTGAAAATTGTCAGAAAAAAACACAGTGAAAATCTTATGAAATTCTTATTCAATTTTTGTTTACATAAGTAAAAATAATTATGTAAATAAATGAATTTGTATATAGATAATACGCACAATAGGCGAGTAAGCAGTTTGTAGTGTATACATTTTGTATTATGCAGTCTATTCCTCCCTTTCTTTAATTTGTCTTTTAATTGCATGGTTTAATTTCACCATTAATTGCACTTCTTTATTTATCAAACATTTATTTTTGTATTTATCTAGAGTAAGAGTTTCCAGTGAATGTCTTTTATTTTTTCTTCTCAAAATATTTTCGAAACAATTAATGTGAATGTACCTCTCTGTAAAGTAACTCATTTGCTCATCTTTTGTCATGTGTATATTTCTTTAGCATGTTTCGAAAATTGCTTGCTTGAACCGTAGATTAAAATTTTTAATTTGATTAATACAAATTTTAGATTTCATTTTCTTAATTTCATTTTTTTCCTTATATATATATTTTTAAATAAAACCCCCATTTCTCTAATATGTTATGTAGTAGTCTCCTATTGTTATTTGTTTTCTTGGAAATATCAAATATTACAGATTTCTCAAGCTTAATAAAGTAAAATTTTATGCAGGATGGACAGAACACTCCCTTCATGCTGGATACAGATCTTTAAGAAGTAGGTGCCCATCACCTAATATTTATTTTCTACAAACTTTTGTTTATTTTCTTTGCTAGTAAGGATTGTTTCTCTTTAAAAATACAAGGATTTATTTTTAGTCTGTTAGTTATAGCTATCACACCATATTTAACAAAGGTTATTTCACTTTTTGAGTAATATTATTAATAACATACTTTTTTCTTGAGTATTTTGTAATATATTAATTAATAAAATTTGCAGTTTTACTTTTCTATAATTTCTTCGATCAGCTTTGGTGTAGTAAAAAATGAATGGAATATATTTAGCATCGTAGAACTTTCACTGGGTGATTCTAAAAAATATCTCAATTTTATTTAAGATTTGCATATTGTATTTTTTCCTGCCTGAAAAAAAGATTGAAAGTGTGCTGAGGTTGGGGGTGGGGGGAGGAGGTATTTTATATTTTTAATTCTATAATCTATTTTCCATCTAAATACGTAATGCAAATTAAGGCATAAATTGCTCATATTTATTAATTTCAATTTCGCATATACATAAAATTGAAATTAATAAATACGTGTAATTTGCATGTATCCATTAGTCTTTTACATTCTTTTTATTCTTGCATAATTGGGAAAATATTTTAATTAATAAACATTATTATAATAAATTAGTAAACAAGAGAAAAATACACTAATTTATATTTAAAAAACAGCGTAATGTTTTTATGGATTACTTCCTTGATAACATGTATGTATTCTTTTTACTACTTGTATAAAATATACAAAATATTATTATTTCATGTTAATTCCCATTATTGTGTTTTAATTTGGTACTTAATTTATTAATATTGATGGCAAAATGTGGATTTTAAAAAATGAATGACAGGATGAACTTTTTTTTGGATTTTGTTCCTTTTAGAATAATTTCTAATTTTGTTATAGATGTTTAAATATGCACAAAATATTCTTACACAAACACCAAAACATGAGTACGTAATTCAGAATGCATTTTTCTTTACATCCACGCTCTCCTTGCTGCACTAGAGTACCCAGATTTTTGTTTCGGGATGGAATGGAAAGAAAGCAAGGATGGGATTATGGAAGGGGATTAAATTGTGGTCCATTGAGTAAAAAGAACATAAGTTAGAGGGGTGAGGAGGATAGGGTCTGGCTCCTACACATTGCTGTAACACATTTCGTCTTTATTACTCCACTGACAATAATACCATTAAGGAACTAACTTTATAGTTCATCTTAGGTTTTAAGATGATGTTGGAAGAATAATCTTTTTTAATAATATTAATGTATAATTCATGAGTGTTCCAGATTACATTATTATTGTAATATACACCTGTCTGAACATAAGAACTGTTTTTATTCCAAATTTTTTGTCTGGATATAACGCGAAATCATTCTCATCCTTACATGTGTGAAAATATCCATATGTTCTTCAATAGGTTCCAAAGGTAAAAGAAAGATTTTTAAAAAATATAAATTAACCCTCTCACTGATAAATCCGTGTTAATACGTTCACTATGTTACAGGTTTCACTGCAACATATCAATATTTAAAGTAATATAAATATATTGATTTAATGGATTTTAATAGATTGAACGATGATTAATACTCTCGAGGATTACATTTATATTCATAATTAATTTATTTTAGATGATGTTGAAAGAATCACCTTTTTTTAACATTTAAAACAGAATACAGAGAAAACAACATTACATTTTTGCCTTTTTGCAAAACTATCAGGGGTTATAAAGGATTTTTTTAGCAAATATATTCAAACTAGATATGTTTAAAGCTGTTTTCTGGATATAAAAATCCCTAAAAATGGGTCAGCAAGAAAATGTCTATATATTTTACAAATTAAAACTACTTAATTTTTCATTATGAAATTGCTTCACCTCAATAACTATATATTTTTTTATATATATCATGATATACTGGAAATTTTAAATTATAATATATAACTTTTTTCTTAAAAGAAAAGTTATACCTATGGAAATGGTTAAAAATATTACAGCTTTTTGAAAATATTTAGCTTCGACTGTTTCTCTATGCTATCTAAATTTGATCGAGAAGAATTTATTTTGAGGAAAGACAAGTAAATTTTCATTAACAGACTGAGTAAATAAATTTTATGTTAAATTTTCTTCAATGATATTTAAAAGCACCGTAAGTGCTTAAGGGTTAAACAATATTATATAATAACTTTATCACTTGAAATTGGTTCATTCAATTTTGAATTCATAAAAAATATTCATAAAAAAGGTATTTTTAGTATTATACATCACTAAACATTATTAAAACTTTTATGATCACTCCGCATGTTTTCCGTATTATTATCATTTGCTTTTATTTTGAAGACCATTTTTTGACATATTGACCTTTTCTTTGATCTTTATTAAATGAAAATTAATAATGAAGAAGTCTTAAAATTTTATAAAGTGCCAGAAAATGCAGTTTATTTTCAGATATTTTGCTAAAGATAAATATTCAGGAAATACTTCAAGAAAAACATTTTAGTTCCTCTTTTCATGAAACTGCATAAAACGATTTTAAATTTAAAAAAAAAAAAAAAAAAAAAAAAAAAAAAAAAAAAGAAGTATTTCACTGGAGATATATTTTCAAACAACAAACATAGGTGACTGATGGTTTTATTATTCTGTCTCATATTGTTCTAAAATAGTTAAATAAAAAGAAAAGTATATTAGAAAAGATAAATTAGATAAGTATTGATTACGTAAATAAAACGATTCCAGAAAAAGAAAAGAAATTATGCTAAAAATAAAATAAAACAAAATAAATACAAGCTTTTCCGAAGTTTTTACATGCATCTTTACAGATGAATATATTTTTTATATACATTTGTGTTAATGTTTTCCTTATGAGCTGCTTTAAAGTAACTAATCAGAAACGAAAGGTTATTTAAAAAACCGGCACTGTGATAAATGCAAATAATAATACTAATAATATTAATAATAATAACCATTTAAAACCCTACATATTTAAGCTATTCTCCCCTTATTTTTAACTATTATTAAATTAAAACATTTAATAAGACAAAATAGATAGTTTGGAAAAACAGTGGTTGGTTTTTTCTTTTATATTTTACTTTTATGAGAAATGGAATATTAATAAAAAATATATATAAGGTACCCTGGGGTAATAACGCCAGGCGGGGTAATAACGCCAAGTGCTTATATTTTGCATAATTATGAAATAATCAGGTAAATGACACCCATGTGCTCTGCGCAGAAGGGTTTTGAGTCATATAAATCGCAAAAAACAGCTTCAAGTTAATTTGTTTCATTTTTAGGTCTTATTGTTTTTACAAACAACTAAAATTAACGCTTGATCTAAAATTTGCGAGATACGTGTTGTGATGTGAAGACTATCTTTTTATCCGGAAATACTTTGTTAATTACATAAATCTGTAGTGCATTTCATGTACTTTTAAAATATTGTTGAAGATTTTGGATATCTTCTCGAGATAATTTGTAATTTAAAATGCACTGCGCAATAACTATACCGGGGTAATAACGCCAATCATTTACATTAATACCCCGGTTGATTCCCTACAGTGGCCAAGCTACATCCTAAATACTGATTCAAATAAACACAGTTAAAACTGTGCAATGTTTCTCATATTTCTATTTAAGCGGACCTTTTTAAGCAAAAAGAAGCTCACTGTCTGATATTCTTTTGCCTCATCCCCCCCCCCCTCCCAAACCACACCTTTATTTTTCTTACACTTTCACAAAAAATTGAACATTTTCAATAGCTTAGAATGCAATTTGACAATTTCTAAGTTTGTAGAGTTTGTATTTTTAGAATTGGGCTATCTACATGCAATTATTCCATCTTATTTCATAGTTTTGTTTGCATGGCGTTATTACCCATATAGGTGGGTAATAACGCCAAATAGCATTGGTCAAGAAAAAACGCCATTACATTTTATGAATACATATCTGTTAAATTATTTTATTTTATATAGATAGTCAATGAGTTGCTGTATCAGATCCTATATTTGTTTGAAAAATACAATCTAAAACTAAGCCGTGAAAATTGGTAGAACCTTAACGTGGCGTTATTACCCCAGGGTACCTTACATGATATGTAAAAAAAATTACAAGGATGATTTTATAAATATATTTTAATTATGAATGATACACTGACCGAAATTTGAAAGTTAACGTTGTTTCTACTAGATATAAAGTGACACATTTCTTTAACATTAGACACTTTCAATTTTTTGCTATTTTATTTAAAATATTTTAACTAAAATAGAAAAATTTCAAACTATTTTTAATACATGGAGAACTTATTTCAACAGTTATTTCATTTTAAAAACAATACTCGAAACATTTACTGAAATAAATGGTATTAATAAAATTGTGGTGTATATTGCGTTAACTGATATTTTAATCAAAATTTATCTTTTAATTATTAAAATAATTAAATAAATAAATGAATAAAAAAGGAGCAAAATGTAATACAAGCATATATAAAAACTCATGAATTTTGATTTTGATGATTTTAATCATGAAAATGAAAATGAAATCGAAGTTTTCGAGCACAAATTGAGTTTATTTGAACTGTTCCTTTGATTATTAGTTATGTATTTTTAATGAAGAAATTTCATTATACATACAAAAAAATGTCAATACTTTCAGTTCTCCATAGTATATATAAAACTGTGAATTTTTTACGCTTTTAATTGTATGAATTATCCTTCATTTATTCATTTACCAAAATCGTTCCAATTCGAAAAAAAACACCCAGATTTCAAATTTTTAGGAATTCCGAACCTATGATTTCTTTGATCCATAAATACTACACTGATTCCATACCTGATCAAACTGCTGCAATTTTTACTAAAGTTTATGAATTAATTAAATTTATGTAATTTTAGTTATTCACTGCAGTTTTAAAAAATCAATCAACTATTAGTACTTCAAAGGTTTATCATCATACATCAGTTTTTTCTTAATCATACATATTAAAATAAATACAGAGAAAAAAAAAATACAATTTTGTATGGAAGTAGATTATTTTTCAGTAATATAATTATGTTCGTTCATCATTATTATTATGAACATAAAGCTTTTAATTATTTTCCATCTCCAGTTAATATGTTATCGATTATTACAGTTTTGCTATTTTACTGGATAATGCGAGAGAATAAATGATAAATACAATTTGTATAAAAATTTTATCATCTGTAACAATGAGGTATGCTTATGAGTAATTATTTAGTACAGACAGTGATTTTTGTTATTTAGAAATTCAATGATATTTCAAAATCCGTTTAAGTAATTTATTTATTTATTGTATTGTGTGATATCCATAAAAAATGAATAGCAATAATTGTAATAATGGTACTAAACACTGTTATTATGTATATATGAGTCATACTCAATCCTACAGGGGTCGCATTCCATAGGGAAAATTTTATTGTTCCTACTACTCTTTTGAAAATAATATGATTATTGTGACTTTCTATAATATTTTAAATAAAATGATTATGAAGATTATGATTAAGAGTTTTGGTAGTAACAATAAAAATTTTCCTATACACTGCGACCCTTGTTGCTCCCTCTTTGTATGTCCTTAAACAAATTAATCTTTTATTTTTATTTATTTATTTATATACATATTCGTTCTTCTAAAATAAGTATTTTCCTCTCTTGATTTTGAGTGATTTCGCACATAGAAAGAACATTCTCAGGTATGCTATGTTCAGTAGCATTTTTTTATGTGTTGATTTCTTCATCTTTCTAATATATTTACACTTTGAAACAATAAAGTAAAAATTTATATATGTATATAGATAGTTCAATATCTATTTTACATAGTACGGTTTTTACTCATATGTTTCATTCGTTAATTATGGATTATACATGTCCAAATTTTTTAACTTATTTATGTTATGGAATCTTTGCATTAGGACTGTTCTCCTGACTTCTATCTCAGAAATTAATAGCATATTTTTGTGATCACGTAATATTGCCCTTGATAACGAGTTACGTATCACTAATTCCATTTTTATTCACCATGGTTCTACTTTTGTGCATTCCGTTTGCTTATCTCGTTGATTTTTTTTTTTTTTTCCCATAGAAATGAATTGTCATTTTACATAGGGATAGATCGTCAATTTTGGAATACTCTGTATATATACGTAAATCAACTATTCCCTTTCATGGTTTATTTGATTTCAATTTTATATGTTTATATCTTAACGTTTTGTATACAGTTGATAGGACATTTTGAGAATTGACCCCAATATTGCCATTATCTTTCAGAAGTCTTTATTATATTGGGAAATTATCTTATATTTCCATTTTTATTCATGTTTCATAATTCTTTTTGTAATTTTACCTATTACAATTTCTATTACTCCAATTTTATAGACAGCATTTTGGACAATAAGTGATCTAGTATTATACGTGATTTCATTTTTATGGTCAATTTTTCATTTATTTAAATAGTTTAAAATTATAAAATGTTTATATATGTATATATGTAGTCAAACTTTTTGTAATAAAACATTTTAATAAATGAAAAATTGACATTAAAAATTAAATCTTTTATAATACTATAAAATGTTATCCAAAATATTATTCATTAAAATGGAATAACTGAAACATTAATTTTAAATTACTTTATTTTTCTAATTTGTGAAAAATTATAAAAGTGATGTAAAAAACATAAATAAGAATTTAAACTTATGTTATAAAATTCTCTTCGAGGGTGTTATTTCGCAATATAAGTAGAAAAAACAATTGATTTCTCACCGATAAATAGAAAGTTTCGCTTTAGTTGCTAATTTATATAAATTTAATAATATTTAATTTTTGAATTATATCCCAAACCTTTTGTTTTAGACAAGTTTTACAAAACCAAGAAATTTTATTTACGTTTTTTTCTTAGTATGGTGTACTATAAATTCTTGCAATTGAATCTAACTTAACTGAGCATAATCATAAATGCTCTTTTTCGTGATCAAATGTGATAATAACCGGAATGTCATCCGTTTCATGCGAAGAAAATCAGATAAGATCTGTATAAACGATAAAATGAATAATTCATGAGTTTTATCTAGATGCATTTTGTTGCTGTTTGATGCGTGAAAGAAAATTAAAATATTCAATTTTACTTTCATTTTCTGTTGTAATATTTTACACAGTACATTGTATCACTTTATTAAAGAATGGTTTTAACAAAATAAGCATTACGTGAAATCTTCTTAAAACTGTTCCTTTCTATAACATATTTCAACCGTATCAAATGAGATTTTTAAGATTTTTATTGCTTTTTATTTCATTTGTAATATTTGTTTAGTTTATAATTATGGGAATAAGCATTGAATACACTGAATACATACATTTTTGTTTTAAAAATTGCAAATATACTCATTTTAAATAGAAATTTAAAAAGGTTGTTTTTGCATCAATATGCATTGTGTAACATATTACTATCGATAATAATTTCTTTTAAATTTTATTAGACATTTTACAGTATTTTATAGAAAAAACATTCATTTCTTTTATTTATAATTTTACTTCCTGGGTTTTCTAAAATTATTTTTAGTTTTTTATTCATTTTCAAATAAAATTAAAAAATAAGAAAAATGAATGCTTTTAAAAATGGTCGTATTAGTGTCATATGGAAATATTGTTTACATTAAAATATATATATATTAGTTATCATTATTAACTTTAGCAAATATTTATCAGTAATATGTCTTTCATTCCTGCGTCTACCATTTGAGTAGACTCTATGTTCTTATATCTCTTGTTTTCAGTTTTGAAATTGTTCCATGGGATATAGTTTTAATTTTTTTTTTTTCAAATAGTTGTTTAAGAATTGTATGAATAGTGTCCTACCTTTCAAAACGAATTGTTTTGATAGATTCAAATTAAGAGAAATTGGTAATTACTTTCTTGGGATTATTTTTAAAGAATTTCTCTTCCAATTCTTATTTTATTTCTAATATTTTAATTACTAATAAGTTTTCTGCTTGCCAATAATTTTAAGCTTCTAAACTCACTGTGATATCCTCGTTACCAATCTCATTCACTCCCGCCCCCTTCCCAGGAAAAATATTGTTATCCCAATAACATTAATTTTCGACCACATTTAAGCATAACATTTTATGGTGCGAAACAATTCTTTCACTCGATCAAAAGTAATATTCAGTAAAAAAAAAGAAAAAAATATTTTTGAACCAACAATTTTTTTTTGTTCAAATATGGTATAATAGGAATATTATTGGGACAACAATGATTTATTTTCAAACAGAATCCTTTCTTATTTTTTATTTTTATTAGAAATTAATTTACTGTGTATTTTTGGAGACACCTAGCCTGAGGCATAAATACCCAATTTTTCTTTGTTAATATCGGCTTTCCATATTTATTTTCCATTTCTCTTTTTTTTTTTTTCACTTTCAATTGTCAACCTGTTATTTTCTAATTGACAACCGTCATTCTTAACGCATTTATTATAAAGTTTGCTTACAAATAATGTTAAAGTTATTTGAATCATATTCTGGATTATGTTACATACATAAATGCTCATATAACTTATTTTACGTTATGAAAATTATTAAAATATTCGAAGAATCAATGTATAAAACAATAGCAGTTCAAAATTTCTAAAATTTGAATTGGTAATGACATCTACTAACTTGAGCGGTGTACTATTGTTAGGCGATTTTGTTTCAGGGCAAAAAATAAAATAAATGAATCCTTTGAAACACACAGACACAGTTGAAGATAGGTATAAAGAGGGAAGAACAGTGAAAGTCCATTGAAAAACTCCATTAAAGATGTGTCGATATATAAAGACAGGGTTGTCACAGGTGACAATTTTTTAATTCTATTTCGCATCACCTTTTTCAAAACAAAATTATTTTATATATATTTTAAGAACTTTTGCAAAAGAAATGTACCACAAAATGTACTTGTTTTTAAAAGCGATGTGACCAGACTGCAAAAATAGTCACTTGTGGCAGCCTTTTAACCTTTCTACCCTGAATGGGTCTAATCGACCCATTTCCATTATTTATTTCATAATAGCTCCGTCGGGTTTTAACTAAGAGCTCTTATATTTTAAGTATTCCTCAAACAGATAAATATCTTCAGTTTATAATTTTTTCAGACTTCCGAAATTATTTTTTTTAGCCAAAATAAAAAAAGTCACATTTTACCTGAATGGGTCTAATCGACCCATATCACTAATCGCATATAAATGCATGGAAAACAATTAGATTTTTTGATGCTATTGTGGAAAATGTTTAATCAAAATAAAAGTTTTAGTTTCTCCGATCTGTATTGTAATCAGAGATTTGTGTACTGACTCTGCGTCATATGCAAATTTCCTCCTTGCGCCCCAATCGAGTTTTTTCTTTGGGGGTGAGGATTCCCAGAACGGTTTTTTGTGCGTGCATAACATGTCCGTTTCTTGCGATACACGTACAGTTCCAACGCTCTTTAGGGTTTTCACATGCGCTGTACATTTTGCGATGAAAAAAATGGGTGTTGCCATTGGAAATTTTCGAGTTTCTGTAACTATAACCGTAACCGTGAGCGTCATTTTGTTGTCGTTCGTAGAATCTCGAGCTCATACCTCTGAATAGCTATATCTGAAATTTCATTTTGATCGGTTAAGCGAACTGGCCGCTAGAGCTCCATATATCGGCAAAGTTTTTTTATGACCACCCTGTATTTTCTTCATTATTCGGGTTTCAAAAAGATATGACACTTGTCTCATATGTGCCGAAAAAAAAAACAAATCTGTAATCCTCCTTTCAACCTCCTATGCATCATGAGGTCAAAGTTTCAAATGGAGAAAGAAAAGAAACCGGAAATAATTTTATATTATAATGAAACTAAAGGTGGAGTAGCTCCTACTAATAAATTAGCTGCTGCACATCCATGCAAAAGTGGCACTAGGCGATGGCCTGTGTGTTTATTTTACAATTTAATTGATCTAGCTGCAATAAATACATTTGTTGTTTTTATGCATGTAAATCCTTCTTGCCATCAAAACAAACTATACAAAAGGCGGCTTTTTCTAAAGGAACTTGGGAAACGGCTGACCGAACCTCACAGAGATATTAGGATGAAACAAAATATCCTAGTAACCATAAAGAAGCAATTGGTTACCGCAGCAGGTGAGAAAAAAGAAAGTATTAGTTCAGCTAAACGTGGAAGATGTAAAGAATGCGGTCCTAACAGAGATCGAACAACGCAGACGAGATGTACTTCATGCTGATCATTTCTTTGCCAGGAGCATGTAAATGTGTACTGTAAATCTTATTTATCATAAAAAATGTATCAAAACAATGGAAATAAAATAAATTTCTAATGTACATTTTTTATTATTATTTTCCAAATTATTGCTTATACAAACAAGGCATTTCAATGAAGAGGGGGAGGGGGTGCAGTTAAAGTGGAAGGGGGGGGGGGTTATAAAATATGTTGGTCTCTAATAGTGAATACAAAAAATAATATCTAAAATAAAGCTAGTTAAAAACACTTGTTTTGAGGTAGAATAAATAAAAACAAGTAAACTGGGTCTAATCGACCCATTCAGGTAAAACGTAACTTTTTTTTCAACAGGGTAGGAAGGTTAAAGGGAATAACGATTAAAATGTATGCTATAGTAAAAGGAAGAAAATTTGAATAACGAGGGGAGGGGTGCAGACAATGAACTCAGACCCAGTATACTTATAGAGACCTCCAAAAGAAAAGGTTTTTTTATGAATCTCTTAAGAGTTAGTCACTCAGTCTCCGTTTTTCTATCCGTAATGTTAAGTCAATGGGCGTTTGATGCATTCTTATATATAAAAAATCTCCCCAGGGAATTAATATTTTTAGCATCTGTTTTCAGTGTTCTCTTCTTAAATGATGTCACTTTTTACAATGTTGTCAAAATATTTCTAAAATCTGTACTTAATTTATTGTTTTATGTTTTTAAAACTGTTTTCAAGTTACCTAAGCTTACCAGCGTGAAACTTTCTGATGCATTACCTGATTTCTTTTAACGTAAATGCATAAAATTGGCTGAAAAGACTATCATAGCGATTTAGAATCGAAACGAGTTTTCCATTTTCAGGTAAATAAATTATCTATTGATTTAAATGCGATTTTGCGTCACGAGACGACTGGTTTTTCTTCTTTCTTACTTTGAAAATGTGGAAAATCAGTTCAGAGCACCAACATCAGTAGTAACTTTTCTGAACGATCTTTTGTATTTACCGAAAAATGGAAAACGTCCTTCCATTTCATAATTTCTAAATAATATTACATGTCAATTTATTACGTTTCCGAACAAAAATGAATTATAGAATATGTCAGAAAGTAGCTTATTTAGATTTGAGAGTAATAACCTTAAACAATTAAACAAGGACCAAAAAACTCACAGTAGAGCACACACTTAGTTCCCAGATTATAAGGATCTTTTATGAGACTTAAATACCTTCTTTGAAATTTAAATAATTTTAAGATCTCCTTTTTTTAATTTTTTTTTTCTAATCGAAACTTTTTTAGATGCATACAGGTTTTGGAAGCGACCTAAGAGAGCGATTTTAACTAAATGATTTATTAATGTGAAACTCTGGACGACTAGTAAAAAAATGTCGCAAGGAAATATTTTATTATTCAAGCATTGTGAATTAAATGTTAACAATTTTTCATATTAAATTCCGTTTATTTATCACAACACTTTTTTTTTCAATCTTTGAATGTGGTTAACTTCTATTCTTCAAAATATACTTGTCGATAAAATAATACAAAAATGATTTTGATTCCTTTATATTTTCCTTTAACGACGCATGTGTTTTAATGTATGTATATTGAAAGTTGTAAATTAAGTGTTAGGATCAAAGGGCGGAAAATATACTTCAACTGTATTAAAGACTTGGGATATTACTTCCTAGTATGAGACAATGCTTCTCTTACATTACAATCAAGGAAGTGGTCGAGTTATTGCCCAATAAAAATGCTAATTTAAAAGCCGAAGAAGGATAGTCTTTGAAATTCAATCAATTGTAATGTATTTAAAGTTAAAAACTTTTTATTATTGCAATCAATTATAATAAGATTGCAATGTATTAGGCAATACATTGATATGTTTATATGTTTATCTCATAATACTTGGTGTGTACTATATTCATAAAAATCCCATCCGTTCAAATCAAGAGAAATCACCTAAGTTGAATACTCCCATATGTTACGTGCTTTTCTGACACTTTTTCTGAAAATGGAATGTATTCATAGACAGTCGATTTTAAATGTCTTATATTTAATATTTCACATTTTTAAAATAAATAATATGATATTATTAAAGCATCTTTTATTTAAAATACCTTATATTATGCTCAAAAGCATAAATGTAAATTTTGACGCCAAAAGACAGCCGTTTATTTTGCAGGAAATAAGTAAAATTTGCTCAATACAAAATTTTCTCCTGAATTTTTTTTTTTTTTTTTTTTTTTTTTTTTTTTTTTTGAGTTAAAAAAAAATCAATATTTTTTACTGTGTTGAAGAAGATAACTTAAAAAAAAAAAAAAAAAAAAAAAAAAAAAAAAAAAAAATGGATTTTGTAATTTTCATAGAAAAAATTTTATATTTCGTTTTACAGAAATGCTGATTTAATGAACAGAATAGCTATATTTTCTGTAAATTAAACGTCTGTCCACTGGCTCCAAAGATGATAGTTTTTTTCATCAATTTGACGGGAAAAACGTTTTAAAAATCATTGCAAATCAAGAAATTAAGGGTGTATTTCGATTCAAACTGCTTGTTTTCCGATTTATTTTTGAATTCACTTTTGCTCTCAAACACATGAAACTCGCAGATTCTCTTATTTAGAAAGTGCACAAGGTGCCGTAAAGGTCAATTCTTTGATAAGTGTACAAGATATTGCAAAAAAAGCAATCAAAAACGGCAATTTGAACCGATTTTTCCAAAGTGGGAGATAAGGGAACGAAAAAAAGGGTCTTCCAGAGAAGTTAATTGCTTATAAATCAAATTCTAATGAATTGAGCGTAAAAAGACTTTACTCGGCACCTCATACGTCCCTTCAAAAATCCCCTCAGCAAGTTTCATGATTCTACTTTTAAAAATGTGTCTGAAATTGAATCGGAAAATTTCGAGCTGCTGAAGGTGGAAAAGCGTTTTTTCGAATACACCCTTAAGATGCCGATTTCGAACAAATTTCATTTGAAAGAATAGTTTTTTCCTGTAAAAATGATTTATTATACATACATACATATATATATATATATATATATATATATATATATATATATATATACTATAGTGTATTAATAAAAAAAATAAAAAAAGCTAGTTTTAAAGCAAATAAAGTTTAATTTGGAATTGTTAAATATTATGTCAGTAGTTATGCTTTGTTTTCATGTGAGGTAGTAATAATTATTAGATACGTTCATTTGCATTTTTTTCCCTTTCTAACATTTTTTGAGGTAGTTGAACAATATTTATAAATTCGGTTGTTTGTCTTGTCGTCCATCAATATGTGCTCTAACTCTCATACATGTATTCAGATGAATATGTTTTTTTTTTTTTTTTTAATATGGTATTGAGGTTTATTATTGAATGTTCTGTAACTGAAAATGAAATGTGTAATATTTATCAGGAAAATAGAATAAATAGCATTTATAGTTTAATAAAATTTCTTAGTAATAGCCTGTTAGAATTGGAAAATATTTTGTAATCTGTGCCTGATGCATGATTTTTCGTTCGTGTTTCCTATTGTTAAGGTTTTAATTTAAAAAAAATTGTATTTAAACGTACAATATTTTGTTGATTTTCATTGTGCTTTTAGATTTAGTTAAGTCTAAGTTCGCACAAAATTGTGGCTTTATCTGTAAAAGGAGAAAATGTAGATAACAGTCATAGATAAAATATAAATGAAAACTTAAAAATAATTTTATTTATAATGTATTTGAGAGAAGCTGAATGATATCACGAGAAGTGGTCGAAGTGGTCATCACCCATAATCAAGCACTTCTGAACTAGATGCTCCATATTTAAGAAATGCAGCTGACAGTACATGCATTTTCACTTCTGAAATACTGTGTGTTTCCATCACTTTTCATGATGGTTTTGCATTTCACACACAGCAAGGCAAGTCTGTTGAAAATTTCTTAATAGACTAAATGTAAGCCTAAACCTAAGTTGAACTTTTAATAAACCTATTTTCTTTTTTTGTTTTCTTAACAAACTTGAAATAGATTACATAAATATAAATAATCAAAGATAAACTTATTGTAACATTTTTCTTTCATGTAATGCATTTTAATAAAACGTTTAAGGGAATAGCAAATTCTGAGAACCTTCCATTCAGTTACGTTGCAAAATATCGATAATTTCTACATTAATAAGACTGAAACAAGAACGTTTTATACGTTGTCATATGTAGCATTCAAATTAAATCTCCAACTTTAGTTTAAAGTAACAATTAATTAGAAAAATCTGCTTCTCTCATTAAATATATAAAGTTGTCATAAACAAAACTTTGTTTATAATAACTAAATAAAACGTGTTTTCACGTATAAACAGCAAAAATATAAAAGAAAATCTCATTGTATATTTTTTGTATAATTCATTTAAATAAGCTCTTTAATCTAGGCGGCGTAGCTTACACAAATTTTATTTCGGTAATACCTTTTTTTTTTTTTTTTTTTTTTTTTTTTTTTAAGGACTTCCTTTTATTTGTGAAATACCAAAATAGGCTCTAACTAAATAAGACAAATATTACATTCATTTATTATTGGTGCCAATAACAAATTCCATATGCAACATTTAACGATGCATGTATGCATAAATAGTCTCGAAAGGATTAAAAGTCAGGTAATTCATGGAAACCTTTAATATAATTACTATAAAAGATATAAGTCTGCCTTGTTTTTAGAGTAGGAAAGAGGAGCAAAGATAACTATATTTTTATGGGCTAATAAATATAATTATGTACCGTACATACCGAATAATTTCTTTAGATCTAAAGCTGAAATTATACGAAAAATACTCATTCATTTCTTCTGTAACAAAAAAATTGACATAATAGACAACAGAAAAAATGCGTTTCTGAATTTGATACTTTAAAGGACTGGTAATTTATGTCACATACATGGATGTAAAATGACAGAAACTCCTAAAATATCAATTTAATTATCAGTAACATAAATTCCCGCAATCACACATTCAGGGGCTATAGACAATTGAAATATCTGCAAATTCTCAAAATTGTCTGTTATTGACTACTTAAGTTAAATATAAGTAAACTGTGTCTATGGCGGAATCGATCAGGACCGAGAAAATTTTTCCGTAGTGGACAGTATTTGATAGTAGGCAAATTTTACAATATGTCTCTGGATTTGCAGGGACAGGAAAATATTTCCGAGTTAAACAGATTTCTGCTTTACACAGAAACACCCTTACATAAAATTATTATGAAAATTACTTTCCTTGTTGTCCTGTCTTTAAAACGTTTTACAAACTCAGATCTAAATAAAATTTATTTCAGGAAGAAATCTGTATCAATGTTGACATTTATTGGTTTGGTTTTAAATATATTTTTTAACTAGATAGAAGTAAAGTCAAAAAGAAAAAAAAAGTTTAATTTTTATCGGGGAAAAAATAGGTGTCTATACAAGCGTGTATTTCGTGCCTCAAGAGTTTAAATAGGACTACAATTTGTATAGATTTTTCTCTTATTAATTTCTATTTCCAGAAGAGTTTAAGTGTTTTTTAACACTCCATTAAACTAGTTGAAACATGATTGTTTATGCATACTCCAAATAAATCCACAACATAAGATAGCTGTTTTAATCTTTTCACAAACAAAACAGCTTTGTTTCTAAAATGTTGAAAAGATTGACTGCCATCAGAATTGACTGCCATTGAAAATACATTGATTCCTTTTTCACATGTGTTAGAAAATAAAAACCTGTGACAATTTCTGCACTTTGGAATTGCTATAAAGTTGGAGGTATACATCTCACCGCCGTTGAAAGAGTTAAAACTCATTAAATTGTTAGTAAAGATGTCACGAACATAACTTTTTAATAAATAAACAAATAAACCTTATTTTCATAACCTAAAAAACATATAAATAAACATAAAAACACGAATAATCTCTTATTGTAACAAGTTTTTGTGTAATTCATGCAAATGCACTCAGGCAAACCTTGAAAACGTTCCCTTCCATTTTCTCGAATGACATCTTATACCTGTATTAACATAAATTAAACAGGAACGTTTGTTACTGAGTATATATCGTATTCATATTAAATATGCTTAAATCAACAAAATGAATATGTTTAAAAAATTGCTGTCAACCTTCATTTATTTTTTGTAATTTATTTTTAAAAGTCAAGTAAAGATAATTTTAACGAATTGATGAAATTATTTAATGGAATGTTTCTTGTTCCTGAATGCAGATTTTTTAAAATTAATTTCTTTTATTTAATAAAATTTCTGATTTTATCAGATTAAAAAAAAATATATATATATATATATAAGGCTGATGTCACACAAAGAGTTTTTAAAATGTTTAAAGGAAACTTCATATTCTATAAACCAGTAGTACTCGCTACATTTGTGAAAATTATTTTTACACATGTATTTAAAAAATGTACAGAAATTCTGAAATTAAATAAGGTGATAATTTCTGTTTAATAAAAAGTGGTAACTCCGCAGGTCGTGTAGGTACCTGGCAGGTCGTACCGCAGCATATAAAATAGAATTAATAATAATAAAAACTCACTGCAACAATTTTTATGTAATTCATTTAAATAAACACTTTAAGTGGCAGGTAAACCCCAGTAACCTTCCGTTCAATTACCTTGAAAGATCATATGTAGTTCAACTTGTTTCTAGAGTATAAAAGAGGGAAAAAAATTGAAGACAGGAAAGATATTTATATCTCTGTGTTCTTTGCGAATGTGCCAACATTTTTTATATACAGTATGATGGCTATCGGAGCACACGCCCTTCTCTGTACCTGTCTCCGCCTCTTAGAAGGTCGTGGTGTCACCTGGAAAAACTGTAGGTGCCTCAAGTGCTGAAGTCTGAAGGTGTGCCCATCTTTGAGGGTTGCTTGTGTCACCAACATTAGTTATCTACCCACGAAATACTTTATATTATGTTTTATACTTTTGCTGGAATTTTTTTGCACTTTTGCATAAATAAGATGAGATTAATAGAGTAGGATGAAAAAAGGTTATTTTGTGTATGTATATGTATCCAAATTGTTTAAATTTTTCTTTTTCTTTTTGCTTTTTTGCGTTGTACTTGAATGAATACTCAGGCATTTTATTATTAAAATTTATTATTTGAATACTGCTGTAGGAAATGTTTGGTAGATGGCTTTAGGGAAACTTGAAACAAATTATTGTCACTGTGTAACCATAAAAATGAGATGTATTGAATAAAATATTCTTTACAAAAATATGTAATAATAAGTACATATTCACCTACATGTAATAAGTACATATTTTTTCTTGTATGAAGAAACATATTCATATATTTAAATAGAAATTGATTATATCTAATGATGATGCAGTCTCCTTGATTCAGAAGGGATTGTACATTAATGTGTACAGATAATGCGTTCGTTAGAATATCTTCTGCAGTTGGAGAACGGGGAAATTTCGTTTAAATAGGCTAAAATCGACAAAGAAAAGGTCGAAATAATAAAAAGAGGTTGAAATTCAAAGTTCTTTTATTGTTTACACTATCATTAATGCTTTAAAACAGCAGTTCCAAAAATAAACTGTAAAAAAAATTATGTGACGTTACTCAAAAAAATTGGTGTCAGGCTTGCTGACTATATTTTATTGAGTAATTTAACGATGTTATGTTACACTGATGCGTAATATTACAGCAATTATATCGGTTTAAATTACACTATTATACAAGTGAAATTACTTCATAAAATTGGAGTCAGCATGTTGCCAACAATTTCATAAAATAACATTACTTTTTTTTAAACAGTGTAATGAGTCACTTTATGCTAGAATGGCGCAAAGGACTTTTGATGAGTCCCGGCAAACGTTTGGATGTGTATTTGTCAAATTAAATTTTATCTGCTGCAAAATGAATGATATTAGAAAGAGTTTGTTTTTAAAGAAAAATTTCTTCCAAAAACATAGATAAGTAATTTTGTGAAAAGCGTTTTGTGTAACTTTATGCAGTGAGCTGAATAACACTCAAATTAAAAAATCGTTTGTTAAATTCCTTCTTTACATACATGAATTAAGCTAAGTTAACCATAAGTAATGATGCTAATACAATGTTGAAATAATTGAATGAAAATCGAGAAATTACGAACAAATTGATTTGAAAGTAAATAAGTGTGTTTCTTCCCTACTTTATAAAGGAAAATTTGTATTAAAAAATCATGGTAGTTAGGGATTAAAAGTAACTAGTTTGAATAAAATAACATCAGCCTTCAAAGGATTAAATAAAACAGTGTAAAAAGTTTCAGATCCCGATACATTTTCTGATGCTGGTGCGCAATAAAGTCATTAATTGCATTTACTTTTGACGTGTAATTTATTTTTATAATAAATTCATAAATTAAAAGACTTTTTTCTTACGTTGTACTTTCTTAAAACATCAACCACAAAACAACTCAAGTTGAGCCGAAATCCTCTCATCTCACGATTTCAAAGTCAGCTTCTGGTAACGAGTTGAAACAACTCGGATGAACGAGTTAATTTTAAGCAATTGAAATCTAGATGAATGGTTTAAATAAGCAATTTAAATCAAGATGAATAAAATGTTTATAAAACATCTCATTCACGATCTAATAAATTGCAGCTTTCTCCTGAGAAGCCAAATCCACTCTTTCGTTTTAAGAGTGTATATATACAGGGTGATTCATAAAAGATGGGCAGAACTTTAAGGGGTTATAGTACACTTAAAGACAAATAATATTAAATAGGAGACTAAGGGTCCCAGACGTATTCCCAAGGAGATAGGGGGCATTAAAGTTTAGGGTCCGAAATTTCAAATGATTATAAAAAATGGAAAAATTGGTCGATTCGTTTGCGGTTTTTGCAAAAAATTTTCTTTATGCCAGTATTTTCTTGAAATAAAATTTTAAAGTTCAATTTCAAAAAATGCCGATAGGGGGCGCTTTAGACTTTGGAGTAACAAACAACTATTTTTTAACGTTATTTTTTGTATTTCTTTAAATGATTTCGAAAGCTTAGACTTAAACTTAAATTTTGATCTAAAAATCTGAGTCCTAACGAGTAGTTAAGTAGCGCAAACTGAAATTTGAAATTTGAAACCCTTCTCCCCCCAAGAACAAAAATCAGTTATTCCCGATCTTTGTGTCGTAGATTAGGCTCTAACTACTGCCGCGTTTTGCTAAAATTATTCTTTATGTCAGTATTTTCTTGAAAATAAATTTTAAAGAAAATTTTCAAAAAATTCCGATAGAGGGCGCTTTAGACTTTGGAGTAACGAACAACTATTTTATACCGTTATTTTTTGTGTCTCATTAAATGCTTTCTAAAGCTTAGACTTAAATTTTCAGCCCAAAATCTGAATCGTTAGACGTGGTTAAGTTTCTGGGGAGAGGGGTTTGAAATTTCTACTCCTGAGCACAGTTCAGTTTACCATGTCCACACATTGTGTGCTGTGATACGAGGTAAAAAGACACAAATTAGGATTATGTTACCAAAGCATATTTATTAACATGTAATTACAATAAATGTTCAAAATTGTGACCACCAGAGGTTATGCACGTAGAACAACGGCGAAGAATGGAACGGCGAACATTCGCGAAAACATCAGGCTTTTCGAGCACTTCCCTACAGCGGCGGAAAGTCTGGCGACCAGTTCCTCGGGGGATTCAATGGGTGTCTCATACATAAGAGCCTTCAATTGTCCCCAAAAAAAGAAATCGAGGGGTGAAAGATCTGGCGAGCGAGCTGGCCAAGCAACAGGACCACCTCGACCAATCCATCTGTTCGGAAATGTGATGTCCAGATAGTTGCGGACGTCTTGTACGCAATGGGCTGGCGCTCCATCGTGCTGGAACCACATGACCCGCCGGATGCGTGGAGGAACAACGTTTAACAGGTCTGGCAGCACATGTTGCAGAAATGTGAGGTATGTTTTACCGTTGAGGCGTTCAGGAAGAAGGTACGGTCCGATTAGGTGGTCTCCGAGGATTCCTGCCCAAACATTGATGGAAAAGCGTCTCTGATGAGCATGTGGATTGACATCCGCCCATACATGTGCATTGTGTGTGTTAAATGTACCTTCACGTGTGAAGGTACATTCATCGGTGAAAAGCACAGTTCGTCCAAAATGTGGATCTAGCGCGTTCTGCTGCAGAAACCAGCGGGCAAATTCAATACGATTTGGATAATCCCCTGGAGACAGTTTCTGGACTCGTTGCACATGAAACGGGAGCAAATGTTCATCCTTCAGTACCCTCCAAGTCATGGACTGTGAGGTATCCACCTGCCTAGCCACTGTTCGTGTACTTGTACTTGGCTGCGCCGCTACTACATCCAGAATGGCTTCTGCAACAACTACTGATTCGTCCTTTTTTGCACGACCTGCATTCGACCGGGAAGCGAGAAATGATCCCGTCTCACACAACTGTCTGTGCAAGCGCTCGAAAGTTTTGCGGTTAGGCAACCGCCTGTTGGGAAATCGCTCTCCGTACATTCGTTGTGCCTCAGCATCATTTCCATCTGCAGCTCCGTAAATTAAATGCATCTCAGCCTTTTCCTTATTCGTGAAGGGCACCATCTTCCGATTCATTACTACAGCGACTTACACTTGACTCACCGTTCAGTGGTTTTTATGCCTGAATCGTGTCGAAATTTTGCATACGTGTTCTTCTTCTTCCCCATTTGACATTTGCATACTTTCTGTCTCCTTCTTCACCTGGTGACTAGCGTCGGGAATGGAGCTTTAACGTTTGCATGAGCGACGTTTCTAACTGTGCCAGTGCCTTTATGAGTGAATTCCGACTATGCAGTCCTTGACGAAAGTTGTATTTTTGCCTCGTATCACAGCACAGAATCGTTGGGCATGGTTAAGTAGTGCAAACTGAACTATGTTCAGAAGTTGAAATTTGAACCCCCTCCCCTCGCTACTGAACCACGCTCAGCGATTCAGATTTTGAGCTGTAAATTTAAGTTTAAGTCTAAGCTTTAGAAAGCATTTAATGAGACACAAAAAATAACGGTATAAAATAGTTGTTCGTTACTCCAAAGTCTAAAGCGCCCTCTATCGGAATTTTTTGAAACTTTTCTTTAAAATTTATTTTCAAGAAAATACTGACATAAAGAATAATTTTAGCAAAACGCGGCAGTAGTTAGAGCCTAATCTACGACACAAAGATCGGGAATAACTGATTTTTGTTCTGGGGAGAGAAGGGTTTCAAATTTCAAATTTCAGTTTACGCTACTTAACTACTCGTTAGGACTCAGATTTTTAGATCAAAATTTAAGTTTAAGTCTAAGCTTTCGAAATCATTTAAAGAAATACAAAAAATAACGTTAAAAAATAGTTGTTTGTTACTCCAAAGTCTAAAGCGCCCCCTATCGGCATTTTTTGAAATTGAACTTTAAAATTTTATTTCAAGAAAATACTGGCATAAAGAAAATTTTTTGCAAAAACCGCAAACGAATCGACCAATTTTTCCATTTTTTATAATCATTTTAAATTTTTGACCCTAAATTTTAATGCCCCCTATCTCCTTGGGAATACGTCTGGGACCCTTAGTCTCCTATTTAATATTATTTGTCTTTAAGTGTACTATAACCCCTTAAAGTTCTGCCCATCTTTTATGAATCACCCTGTATTTAAAAAAAAAAACTTCATTATTCATCTTTCACATTCCTATTACGAATATCACGGTTCTCGTGTGTACACTTTTTTCAAATGTTTATCATTACCACTGGATAGCTTATATAAAAGATTCTAATTACGTATACAATACTGGATGCTCGCAAAGAAAAATTAGTAGAGCATTGGCTCCGTAAACCAAGGATCTGGGTTCGATTTTCGGGCAGGGCAATTTTTCGATAAATTGGAGATATCCAATTCGCATAATTAGCCTTTTAATTACTTGTAAAAGTATTGTTTCGCTAAAAACCTGAATATTTATCATATAGACGTAGTTAGATACAAATAACTATACTTGATTAATTTTAAAACAATTATTTTTTAATGGGTAAATAAATCATATGAATTGTAATTTTCCAATTGAGAGAAAAAGTGAACAAGTCATGTTTTGAAACAGGGACCTTTTGGTTAATGCTACCAATGTTCTGCCAACAGAACTATCCTGGACAAATCTGGCGAGTACATTTCACCCAGAGAACTTTGGCAGGATTGCGTACTCCAGATTTGTCCAAGATAACTTTGTAGGTGGAAATTTAGTAGCTGATGCCAAAAAGTTCCCGGTTCACATCCTGCCTCGACATTAAATACAATTCGTGTGATAAATAACTATACCTATATTTTATAAAAATGGCTCAAATTTAATATTTTTAATGTTTAATATATACATGGAGGTACCGAAAAGTTTCAATTACATTGAATCTATTACAATCAGTTACATAACATTACATCAATTTTTATATTCTATTCTCACCACTACTTTTTAAAGATACATCTCGAACTTTATTAGTCTTGAACATTTACTCAAAGCGTATGTAAATGATTTTTGTTTTGAAAAATTGGTGCAAGATAGCTTTAAAATATTCGTCTATAATTGAAACTTTGCGATATTCCCACGTATGTATTCATAGTTATTATTCGTACTTTATACACACTTTCATTCTGTCTTTTCCATGTACATGTGATTGAAGTTAAAATGCGTACCCTCAATGACGGAGGTCAGAGAAGCCATGATCCTTTTAATATAGAAAATAATCACAGAAAGAGAAAAAATACATTTTGCTATATGGAAATGCACATGAAACTAAAAAATTGAAATTGAAAAACAACTATATACACATCTCTGGCGATATTATTTCTTTCTATATCGGGGGTTGGTATCACCCCCTATGTTTTAGGCAGAGTACAAAATACTCAAAATTCCCTTCTGAATGAGCTTAAGCTCAAATTTTATGTCACATTAGTTTAATTCTCTAATTAACAAGTCCTTTGACGACGTTTAAAACAATATGTTTGGCACGTTTGAATTCTTAATAAAAAGTTACACATTTATTATATTTTGATAAAGGCATACAAATATTCCTATTATTTATAAAGCCTGACTCAAATTTAATATCTTTTATGTTTAGTACATGTATTCATAGTCATTATTCGTACTTTGCGTAGTCTTGCGTGATGTCTGTTCCTTGTACTCACGCAAATACGAGTGAAACGTGACCTTCACACATGAAAAACTCATATGAAAGGAAACGCTTCATATGTTCACGTTTTTTTATTAATATTATTATTCCGTCAAGTGAAAATGGTTTTAATTTTACAAAACAGTCCCACTATAAATACTTTCGCCATGATAAAATTTTATTGCACTGTATCTAAAACTCGTAAATGCAGAATAAAGGTTTTTAAAAGTGTTGGAAATTGTTTTACGCTGAATGGTGAAAGTGATCATTAAAGTATTTAATACCTAGAAAGCTTACTTTAGTCTCAGCGTGAAGAGACTGAATTTTGTAATAATTATTAAATATGGAGCCATAAAATTTCTTATTCAAAAATAGTCTATTAATTAACTTTTTCAAGATATTTTGTTTTATAAGATAGGAATTTATGTCTCATATATTTTTATGTATTAATAGTGATATAAATTTTAATGTGCAAATATTTTTAATAGATTTATGTTTGCAGTCATTAACGGAAATTGCGAATCAGAAATGAATTGAATATCGAAAATAAAACAGCTATTATGTTACTAATTTCTTACTGTTTACTATAAATTTTATAAATTCTAATTAAAATTAAATAAAAAAATCAATTACATAATTGCCATATAAATTTTAATATGCAAATGTTTAAATAAATTTGTGTTTACTGGCATTAACGGAAGTTTCGATTTGCAAGTAATTAAATATACCGGATTCGTACGGGTCCAGGTGAAATATCAGTATTTTTTATTAAAAACCTCAGATAACTCAGGAATATAGGAAGCTGGGATTCCTTGAACTTTTTATGTAACTATAACAGCAAGAATTCATGTAACACTTGCATGAATTTTTGCTGTTATCGTTACATAAAAAGTTCTATGAATCAAAATTTCCAAGAAAAAGTTTAGTAACTTTAGTTTTTTTTTTTTTTTTTTTTTTTTTTTTTTTTTTTAAGTGTAGCATATTAATTTTATCTAACCACAATCAATTCTCATCGATTCGTTATTGTCGTAAACATCCTATTTTGAAATTAAAAAAAATATCTGATTTCTAATTAGAGAAGAATATAGAATTAGTTTGATTGCGCTCAAAATTAATTTTTGATTGCTTATATTACAATTCATTAACGGACATACAAAATATGAAAGACTAGAACGTTAGTAATTTTAGTGCGTTCATACATGTTACAAGGAATGATCTCGAAACTAAAAAGGTGTGTTTACAATATAGTTTGAAACAATAGTAACAAGCGAGAGACAAACTATATGCTAATAAAATATAAATAATATATTTTGAGATCTGTTGAACTGAAACTATATGCTGTCGTTTTAATATCAGACTTTAATTTAATTTTTATAAAAATTTAAATAACCTGCGAGTCGGAAACTTTAATACAAGTTTTATATCATCCAGTCTTCCATAAATATTCTTAGTGTTTTTGAACGATAATCCTTTTTCGAAGTTTTGCAACAAAATGCTATCATCATGTAAAGAACGTGCACTGACAAAAGAGTAATGTTAATCGAATAAAAATTTTATTGGACTACATTTAAACAAAATTTTTAAGCCAAATTAAATTTGTTGTATCAGTAATATTTTTATTAAGATTATTACTGATCAAAGATTGTTTGGCTCAATAAAAAAATCTGTTTAAGTATGGTCCAGAGTTTACTATTAATATTAATATCAATATTTTTATTTTTAATATCAACAATGATTTCTTTTTCTGTGTGCAAGCGAACAAAATTTTATATCCAAGAATAATTTTATCGCCATAATTGCCTTTTTTATGGGAAAGAAAAATATAAATATAATTAAGAATTCACTTTTGTTATCCAAAACTGTTTTTTATTTAGAACACTTTGAATTGATTCCATGGGTAGGCTTAAAAAGCTGCTTGTGAAATGAAAAACTCATAAGGAAAAGCGTATGAATTTTGATCCACTGTAACAAGCTCTATGTAAAAGTGGTTGGTTACCACATATACAGATTTCGTTCCACTTCATACTGAGTTGTATACCCACAGAAAGAAATAAAGAATAATCCCCCCTCTTTTGCAATCGTTACGTTATAATAAAAGGAGGTATATGCATTTCTCATACCTGCCGAGCTATTGTACTTTTTGAATAACCCCCTAGAGAAAAATATCAATAAATTTCCAGTACCTTTCTCCATATCGGATACTAAATGGTTCTATGAGGATTTTTCTTTTTTTTTCGTCCTTTTTTGGGGGGGGGGGAGGGGGTTGCACACAGAAGAGCCAAAAATCTTTAGAGGAAGTCACAAAAGTAATATTAAATCTTGATTATTAAACCAGAATGCTTATCTTACAATCAGATTTACTTACCAAATGATTGAATTTTCTGTAAAATAATAAATGTAATAACATGTTTTAAGTTACTTTCTTGTTTTTATTTTTATAAGAATGTTTACATTTTGTTTGTTATTTTGAAATTGATTTTAGTTACTTAATATTTGATGTTATTTCAAAACACATAGTATTAATATTAACTAATAATGTTAATCAAACTTATATTTAATATTTATTAAGTGATTTATCATAATGCATTGTGATGCTTACTAAATCACTTGCTAAATATTCAAAATCACTAAATTACTAAATTACTAAAATCACTTACTAAATATTCAATAATTTCAAAAAATTTCAACTTTCATTTATTTTTGTAGTAGAAATCATATGTCGTTATTTTTTCACAATGAACGTCTTCATGAAACAATATATTCAGAAACATATAAATACTTGCATTCAAAATATATTTGACTTTTTTGAAGTTGGATATTTCAGATGTTAATTTAAGTCCATGGGATCTGGTAATACAGTCCTATATAAAACTTTATAAGTGCTAAATATTTTACCATTAAATAATTTACGCAAATATAAACTATATGTCATTTGCTGAAAAAAATAATCGAATAATGTATTTTAACATTATCCATACAAATTCCATACATTACATTTTTTCAGAGTTTGGCTAGATTAAAGATCCCTCTTTAATCTGGCTAAAGTCTGAAAAAATAGCAAACTATATTATCTACTATAAGCGGATACACTCTAAATTATTACGTTACCTGCATAGAAAAAAAAATCATGGCTTGAAATAACCTGATAATACTGGGGAGAAAAAAAAGTGTTTTCATCCTGAAAGATATCACATTTTTCACATGTTATCATTTGACACCTGTGGCGACACAAGAGTGTGTCAGAAACTCTTGATAATGCATCTTTTCAGACATGCAATCTCCTAACTCTGAAGGAAATATCTTTCCTTAGCGTCTGTCTTTCTCTAGTTTTTTATCCTATTATGGTATAAGCATCACTTACTTAATACATTAAGTAAACGTAGAGCAGTATATTTCAGTGACATACAAATACGATAAGCATGTTTCTTTTTATGCATCTGCGCGTTCAAACTTTCTTCGCTGTATAAAATTATACGCTTGTGTTTGCATACTTTTTATGATTATCATTCGGTAGGTCTTTTTTCTGCTATCGTGTCCAGATTTAAAGAAAATTTTCTAATTGTATGTACAACGTGTCGTAATTATTGTAGTTGAAAATGGCGTTAGCATCTTAGATAATTTAGAAATTAAAATATTGTAATTTGTGTGTTTCTGTATTTTTTTGTTTAATCTTTTATACGCAATTTATCCATTTGTACACAGTAAGAAAAATCTGTAATATAAACAAAAAACTTTTTCGAGGAAACTTGGATTTTTTGAAGTTTTTATGTAACGGTAACAGCAAGAATTCATGCAATAAAATCGGTTACATGGATTTTTGCTGTTACCGTTACATAAAAAGTTCTAGGAATCCCACTTTTTTAGAAAATGTTTAATTACTTTGCAGATTTTTTTTTTACAGTATAGCCATTATTTTTCTTAAGCTTTATCTTCAGCATTAACTTTTTATATATATATTTTGCATTAAAGTATATGTAGTTGCAATCAACAACTGCAAATTAAAGGCAATAAATAATATTCATTATCAGTTAAACTTTAGAAATTGAGATAGTTCACCAATGTTTCTATTTTTTTCTTTATTTTGTTTATTTAAGTCCTTTTGATTCATAATTTTATGTAAGCTAAATTAAGTATATGGCTACAGTGTTTATTTTTCATGATCAATTCATTTTAGCATGTTAACATAAATTAAAAAAAAATTTCCTTCAAATCCCAAATGAAGAACTAAAAAAGGTTACCTTATTTGCGCACACAAAACTGAAATAAATATTCTATAAAAACCTTCACTTTTTTGGAAATTTTGAAATACAATTCGATGCTTTCGATGTATTAATTTTCAATTTAAGATAACTCAGCAGTGTAATATGTTAATTTAACTCTTCGAAATATGCTAATTTAAATTAATAAAAAATATTCCTATAAACTCCGAAACACAACTTAATAAAAAGTTGACCAAAATTTGAGACATTGTCTCAAAACAGTAGTTTTTATTTGCGCTCACAGAAGATAAATAAATGTGGGATAGAAAATCTTACTTTTGCATTTAGTGTTTGATGTTTACTATATAATAAGTCTCCAACTTAGGATAACTCATCAAATATTTTCAATATGTTCATTTAACATTGCGCAGTAATGTTAAACATTTTTGTATAAATATTTTTTTAATTTATATTAACAGGATGAGATATAGAATAAACATTCTAATCTATAATTCTAATGAGATAAAGGATAAAAATTCTTACAAACCTCACAAACAGGACTGAAAAAATTCATCTAATAACCAAAAGTCGAGACATTCTGTCCAGAATTTTTCATTTGCACACACAGGTGAAAAAGAAATGGGGTGTTTACGCCACATTCTAATGCTTACACTTTTGGAAACATTGAAAAAAAAAGACTTGATATTTCAATATGTTTGTTAACTCTTTATTTTTTGTTAATTTACCACTTTAACTTATTATATTAAATTAACGCTTCCCAATATGTAACCTTGAATTAAGAATTACTCCTACAAATCCCATAAGCTAAACCCCAAAAATTTCTCTAGCGGCTAAACGTCGAGACATTCTGTCAAAGCAGCAATTTTCATTTCCGCACAGATAAAAAATAAAATGGTGCTTATAACATATTCGAATGCATATTTCTTTGAAAGTTTGAAATAAGACTTGATGTTTACAATACATTAACTCTTCAGTTTTTGCTAGCTCAACAATTTAATTCAATATGTAACTCAACTCTTTTCAGTATGTATATTTAAATTAAGAATTATTCCTACAAATCTCACGCGCAGAACTCGAAAAATTTATCTGACGACCAAAAGTCGAGACACTCTGTCAAAACAGTAGCTCATTTGCGCACACAGAAGGAAAAGATATATAGCATAGAGAGTCTACTTTTTACAAAACTTGGAAATACGATTTGATGTTTGGAACAGATGTTGGAAAGATAAACAGGCCACCGTTTCCACGCAAAAAGGGCAAAAGTTGTAAATTATGCTGAATAAATAAGTTGACAGGTTACAGGAATTCGTGAGAAAAATATAGTCTCTCATACCTCGCAAAATGACTTCTACTTCCAATTTTTACAGCATCATTACTAAACACAGAGCTTGTAAAAGTCAAAATCTCAATAAAAAGAAAAGTTTTCAGTTTTAAGGATGTTTTATGCCGGATACATTAGTCAACGAAATTCACAACTTTTGCGATATGGTGGTAATTCTGTGGGTTTTGAAGCATCATCTGAATAGTTTTAGTCATGAATATTTTCTTTAAGGATATATTCTCAAGAACATTGAGATAACATGTGTGTTTGTGCTAAAAAAAAATAACTTCAGTATTTTTTCAATAGCATAATGTTGGTTATAAAATGTTCTAGGGAATAAATCTCAAAGGTAGGGCAATTTTAAATAGTTATACATGATAAAAATGAATCTAAACTGCAATTTCATATAAAACATTTTTCATGCTATAATTTATGAAGTAAACTTAAAATTACATTATCGATTTAAGTTATATTTGAACTGTTCAGGTTTTATATTCATACTTAACGTGAAACTTAATCAAAATTTGTTATATAAATATGCATAAATTTAACATTTTAAAGTTCTCACTTTTTTTTTCCAAAGTATGTTCGACAAAGCGAAATACAGTGCTTTTCAGGGTGGAATATAGGAATATAGCTAAGTAAAAATAAGCTTATGCAGCATCTACAGCATTTTAAATTCGATTTTGCGTTTAAAAATTGCTTACGTTTAAATTATGTTTAAAGTCAATTTTATGCTTAAATATGCACATGTTTTACACGTATACAACCTTCAAATAATGGTATTTTTTCCCACAGAAAATTACGAACGATATATAGTTTAAAATACTTAAGGTGTGTTGAATTTGACACGTTTGTATTAAAGTATGCGATAAAATTCCACTTATTTTGAAACTGCTGCTATATAGATATGTTATTTTGACAATATCTTCTGAAATGAAATTTTTATCATTAGACCATTGATGTAGAGCTTGCCACGCAACATTTACATCAATCTTGGTATCAAATGCTACATGTTGATGATTTGTATAAATGTCTAGGAATATTTCCTGTAAAATATATGCAAAACTATGTAATAATGTTTTTACAAGAACTGAAAGTTTGTGACCAGTACTACATGCACAGGCTTCTCAATGCTATATTAATTGCCTCAGAAAAAATTTTTAGTGTAAAGGAAAAATTAGTAATCAGGATACTGACATATAAAAAAAGCATTAGAAATATTAAAAGTTCTCTTTCAATTAAGATAAATTAAGACCTATATATAAATGTTTCATATTTGCTCAAAAGTCATGACTCAATTGTTTGCAGATCTAATTGAATCTATGTTTCGTTTAGAAGACAATAGATTCCCACTTTTGTTCCAGGAAAAAAACCATGGCTTTTATTCAACTGCTTGAAAACCAAATCTGCCAGTACTTTATAAAAAGCCCACAGAATATTATGTCGGTGCTTTTGTTGCAACACCTGGCAAAGGCGTCGTAAAACTAATGCAGTCTCATATTGCTTCATGTAATCATCAGTTTACCAGAGACAAGAAAGCAATATTTATTTAAGTTTAAGATGGTGTTACTACAGCAGGTAAATCTATTGATGTTTTGACATCTGATATATATCTTAACTTCATAACTATTACATGAGTCAGCACTGAATCTTATTAAAAATAGCAACTACTGTTTAGTCAGAGTGTCTAAAAATCGTTTTGCAGACTCTTTAGATAAAAGATAAGGCATAGGCGTTTGTTTAACATTGCGATGGAAAGTATCAGGTGGTCTCGTAACTAATGCAATAAATATACTATTTTTTTTTCCTTTTAAAACTATAATTAAATGTTGAATCCAATAAAAATTTATGGCATAAAAAGCTCTAGTTAACTTTTTACTAATTTAAGAAAACTGCGTAAAAATGAATTCTGTATATTAAATTTGTCAAATTATTTAATGGTAATTAGAAACATTTACTTCACAAAAGCTTTAAAATAGCATAAAATATTTATGAATTAACTTACTCCGTTGTTCTAATACATTTTGACCACACGAATTTATTACATGCCAACCTTTTAAGGCGCAACACTAGGCACAGACAAAGACCCGGATGATAATGTTATGTTATATATTTTTTATATTATGATAGGTTCAGTTTTAGAACCAGTTTAAACCGGTTTTAAAATGTAAAGTATTTTTTATTTATTTATCTCAAACCAAAATCAAAAAAGTAAAAACTAGTGGATCGTCCTCAGCTATTCTATACAAAAAAAAAAAAAAAAAAAAAAAAAAAAAAAAACATGTAAAAATATTAAAATTTGAACGAGATGTTTGAAAAGAACTATCCCATATACTTTACATTATCATCCGGGTCTTTTTCTGTGTCTAGTGTGGGACCTTAACACCTTTTTATTTGCAAGTTTTAAAGATGGAACAGCATGTTTATTTTTAACCTTCTAATTACGATTGTAGTATATGTTCTAGAAATTAAGTAATTCAGAGAATCTGAATTCATGCCATAAAATTTCAATAATAAATTTCGCTTCATTTGGCGACGGAACGTATATTATTAAATAATGATAGTATTACTAATTTAAAATTCTAAATTTAAGTTGCAAACAAGAAGCGTAAAACCAACAGTATTCAGGTCAGGGTTCGAATCTGTGTCTTTGGTTCTGCGTACCTACACTTTTCCAACTGAGCCACCTGGAACGGAACACCTATAATCCCTGTCATCATTTAAAAGTATTAAATTACTAGTTTGAATTTGAAATATCTGATCTATAATATCCACTAAATTGGAAACACTGGTGATAGAATATATGCTGTCATGGGCATTAAAGTTCAGCGTTAATAGCTTTCGATTTTTCTCCAGTGTTTTAGGGGGGGGGGGGTTGGGAGGATTAGATTTAAAAGAAATTAAAGAAATACATCAACTGCTTCACCCTCATAATTGTGCTCTAAAATCCCAAAAATGAATCTCCTAATGTTTATACAGTTGAATCGCTGATTTCAAAAACTACAGAAGCCCAAAATTTTGATTCTTCTAGAATCGATAAAAAACTATAAAACAAAAATGATAGATACTTTAAGGACTGTTCTGTACTCTCTATATTTCTTAAGACTATATGCTCTAAAATCAAAAATAGTGAAAAATTCATTCTTTAAAAGAGCGATAAGCATTTTTAACCTTTTTGGAGTGAATTTTACAAAAATGGATTCTTTAAAGATTGCATTTTTCCACTCTTTAGAAGGAGTTAAATATGTCACTCCGTTGTCGAGAATAAAATATCTCATTCCACTGATGAGAATGACAGCCTGCTATAGAAAATGATTACTTCACTGTATTATGGAGTATTCTCATTGGTCAAAATAGAGATATTTTATAAAAGCGGTGGAATTGCGATGCTGCAAAAGTTTCAGATTTTTAACAGTGTGGCCTTACACCTGTTTATTTCTGATAATTTAGCAAATTTTAGCAGTTTTTTATGCAGAAACATTTGTAAATTCAGTATGTCTTAAAGTAGATACACTACCTGGCCACTGATTATCGTTCACTTGCGATTTTAGACATTTTGTTAAATATCTAGAAAAATACATGAGGAATCATCTCGAAACTCTTAGTGTATAAATATAATTGTATAAGTCATACATCTCCGTGAAGATTTTTTTCCCGAAACTCAATAGGGGACCGTCAACAAATTAAAAAAGAATGAATATGTTTTGAATAAGCCTGTCAAAACTAATGTATCAAAATCGCTCAAACTCTAGATTGTGATTGAGTGCCTCATTGCAATACACTGTGTTCATTTTTATGCAAATAGCATGCATACTCGCAAAGCAATTAAAGTTTTTATAAAAATGGTCCCAAATTTTCCCAAGTTTTTCTCTTATAATTTTCAGAGTTTTCAATATAAAATAATATTTTTTTCTGAAAATATGACAAACAACATTGCACACATTACCCTGTAATCAGATATAAAAAATAATAAAAATTGTATGGAAAATGAGTAGGTTTACTAAATAATTTTTCACTACGCATGCGTCAACGATATAAAAATTTCATTTGCATATTATGTTAGCTAAATATATCGAGCAACTTTTGTGAAAGTCTCAAAATCATAGCTTGAAAATTCTGAAAGTAATCGTCTAGAGAAAAAGGACAAAATCCGTTGTTTCCAAAATGAAGCGGAAAAATGAGGGATTTTATCCAAATGTAGTAGTACGTCCCGTATTGTGTATTCTATATTGACACTAATCAATGAATATATGGATACAACCCCTCTTATTTTTGCTTCATTTTGAGAATAACGGATTTTCAACTTATTCAATTCACGATTATTTTGATAATTTTCAGGTTATGATTTTGCGACTTTCACAAAAATTACTCTATACATTTAGCTAACATGATATGCAAATGAAATTTTAATATCGTTGACGCATGCGCAGTGAAAAATTATTTAGTAAACCTACTCATTTTTCATACAGTTTTTATTATTTTTTAATTCTGATTGCAGGGTACTGTGTGCAATGTTGTTTGTCATATTTTCTGAAAAAAATAATATTTTATATTAAGAACTCTGAAAATTATAAGGAAAAAACTTGGAAAAATTTGGGATCATTTTTATAAAAACCTTAATTACTCTGCGAATATACATGCTATTTGCATAAAAATGAACACAGTGTATTACAATAAGGCACTCAATCATAATCTAGAGTTTGAGCGCTTTTGTTACATTAGTTTTGACAGGGTTATTCAATAGATATTCATTCTTTTTTAATTTGTTGACGGTCCCCTATGGAGTTTCGGGAATAAATCTTCACTGAGATGTATGACTTTATACTATTATATTTATACACTAAGAGTTTCGAGATGATTCCTTATGTATTTTTCTAGATATTTAACAAAATGTCTAAAATCGCAAGTGAACGATAATCAATGGCCAGGTAGTGTAATACTTGTCTTTCACATAAAAATGTGATGTATTATTTATCGAAAGAATATTTGATGTCAGTCTATTATTGGGTGATTTTATCTGACATTTGTACAAAAGTGTTTGAGCAACGCATTAAAAGGTTTTGTAGGAATTCTTTTCAGATTTTAGATGATTGGTTCTATTTTACATGCTGTATGGAAATAAACTATTTAATAACTAGATAAGAAGTATTGATTTTTGTAGCGGTAAAACTTCCATAGTTATTGCCTCAGCCAATGCTTGTTGCTTTTCAACACTTTATTTTAAATTTATTAATGTGACGAATTTAAGTGTTAGTGTTTAAAGTGAAGAAATAATGCAGGTGAAATTTAAATTAAATATTTTTAGCACTTATTTATACATTGTATTAACGTTATAGATATATACATATGTATGTATAAATGTTCGGAATACTTGTAAATGCGAAAGAGATTTTTTGAGTAGAACAAATCAATATTAGAAAAATTTGCGTCAAATTGAAGATGTAATAGCATCCTTATAACAGGAGGAAAAAAATGATTTTATGCATACTTCATATGCAAAATAAAAACATCAATCACAGTACTATTACCGCAAGTAAAGAATTTTTCATGATATTAAATTATAAAGATAAAGATAAAACCTGTTATTGCCTATTGAAAGCCATATCATACATTTTTAGTTCATTAGATTATGACAATCTTCTTCCTGAATGTGCTCTTCAGCACATGCCTGGCATTTTAAATTTCGACGTGGGTAGAAACCACTTTTTATGTACATAGTTTCGATAATAAAATTGGTTAAATCTTTCAGGCTAAGCTTAAGTCACTTCTTGTATTTTTGAGTACTCAATTAGCCAATTGTGAATTCGTTGCATTCAATATTGCTTTTGTATTAAAAAATATTTAGAATGAACGAAAATAATAGCGCAAATAATTATATTACCGTGTATGTGTATATCATGTGTAACATAAACTACATGTCTATAAATTTAAATTGTGAGCTACTAAGAATCCTTTTACTCATTCTCGCATGATTTTGTGTAATCCGAAAATTTTACCAATCAAATATTAATGTAATTCTCAAAATAAATAAATAAATAAAAACTGTTACATTTTTTATTTTTATTTTTATTCTTCTTTTAATCAAAGTTTCATTTCGGATTTTGATAGCTGCACCTGATATTTACTGAAATCAAAATAATGTGCTTAAACAAATTAAAAAATTGCGTTCAATGGAGAAATCAATATACGAAATACTGCAAATTCTATATTCGGTGTTTTTTTGTGCCTAAAGCTCAATTACTTAAACTGAATTAAAATTATTATTATGCTATAAAGAAATCCAAATGAAGTTATTACATTATAAAGCAGTGTACCTAAATAACTTAAATTACTTAAAATTATTTCTTTAAGTTATTGAACAAATTTAAATAGTATCAGAATAATTTTCCCGAATAAAACTTTTATTTTTATTTGATACATTAATTTATATGCTTAAAAAAACACTTCTTACATTCAAATAAAATATATTCGAAAAATGCAGTTAGTTCAATAAAAAAAGTTACTATATTATAAATTTTGTGATAAATCTTTGTCTTACATGTAGCTCCCCTAACCTGAATTTAAATCCGGATATCTTGCTTCAGAAAGAAGCACGGTATACTTATAAAATCATATGAGCTATTTGGAAGATGATATATAAACTCTTTTGTAGGTTCTTGCACTCTGTCCCCTCTTTTATATTCGGGTGGAGAAAGCGATCTTTTTTTTTTCTATACCCTAAGTACTTTCCGTGATATATCGATGATCGAGAATCTCTGCTTTGATCAGAATTGATCTCGAAATAATTGAACTAACAACTGCATAATGTGAGAAATAATCTAAAGAATTTTGAACTGTAGATAAAGGTGGATCCACCATAATTCCATTTAAAGTGGGAGGGGGTCACCTCTCTCTCTCCCTCTCTTTTTTTTTTCTTACAAGACACGGTGTCCGAGCTAAAATAGCAATTTTTATATCAAGTGCAAATAGACGTATCATATTTATTATATAGTATGTAAGGCATTTTTGTGGTTACACGGTGATTTTCATCTTTAATGGCTTTAAAGGGAAACTGACTGGCATCCTGCAAGAAGACTTTTCTTTCAGCGTGGTCTAATCTTTTTATCTCCTGATCCACTGTTGAATGCCAAATGATGCATATAAATAAATAAGGAACAAACGACTTTTATATAAACATAAGAGCTTTTAAAAATTTAGTTGAGTAGAAAAGTTTTTTTTTTTCTGACATACTTCAGCAATAATTATGCATGTACTTTCCTTTCTTATTATCACATCATGAGTCTCAGATGAATCTCAGAAATTAAATTTCTTTCCTAAAGATTTTTTAATATATTTTTCCGCACATATCTGGATGCAATCAAAAATAAATAAATTTCCCTTTAAAAAGTTATTTCAATGGAAATTTTCATCAGATAAAACTGTAATAATTACAAAATGAGAATTACGTAAATCTCTATAATTATTTTAAACTCACAGAATTTTTTTCTCTTTTATTATCCTTTCAATGATTGATTCGTTTTTGAATCGATTTTCTGACAAACCAAGTATAACTCTTTTGATTAATTAATAAATTTTCAATAAGCACATTATTTCAGAATTAATTTTAAATGCATTTTTTTTTTTTTTTTTTACTTTCTAGTTATAGTTAATTTATAATTTCAGTACTTAAAAAAATTAAAATTTTTATCTTTATCGAAAATACGCAAAATGTTTTAATAGAAAATATGCGCGGTACATATATATTTTTTTCAGAATCAAATTAATATTAGCAATAATGTTAATATAGTACAGAATATTGCACTTACCGGTTGTAATATTTATTCATGAGCACTTTCAGCTAGTATTTTAGTTTCGCATATCTATAAAAATTGCCTGGAAATACATAATAAATTATAACACTAAGTGTAATGTGTGAAAAATCGATAGCTGTTTACTGCTATTTTATGCAAGCTGAAACGTTGCTTTCTTTTTGTTTATTACAAAGATGTCCACCTATTATATATATAGTGCAGGCAGGTAAAAGCATTGCATATACCAAATAAATAATGTTGGAACATCACATTATTGAAAAAAGAATACTAATTATCTATCTACATCTGCAATATTTGACAAATTTGAAAGTATAAAACAAATTTAGCCTAGTTTCTCTGCCACATATACCTTAAAAAGATTTGTATAAAATACATTTTGAAAATTATGACAGATTTTTTATGTTCCACACTTTTTAGTATTTTTTTTTTAATCTAACCATTATTAAATTTATTAGATAATAATTTATTAGCATAGAGCGTAAAATTATTCCTTTTAATCATGTGATTGAATCAATTAGTTTAAACTATGTTGATTTAGTTATATTTTTTATACATTGAAATATCGGTAAATGATTTACATTTCTTCAGTGATGAAATTAAGCAGATGGTATTAAAAGCGTATATGTAATTTACTCCTTAAAATAAGTCATATCGCTCGTAATTTGAACTTCAATTTATTTTATTATTATTGTTATTATTATTATTATTTGTGTCAAAACTTGCTTGAAATAAAATTTCTATCACTCGAATTAACATAAAATGAGAGAATATATATTATTAAAATATAAATTAAATATATATATATATATATAAGTGGCTGCGATAATCCCGATGTTTTTTTCTTTTATTTTAAAATAGCTTGTGAATTTTTTTGGGTGAAAAATACTTACTAATCCAGTTAATTAAATTGTATAAGTCATAAGATCAAAATGTAATCATTATCATTTATTAATTAATGCAATTATCTTAATTAGAGTTTTCAATAGCCGTAGGGTTCATAAATCCTTTGTGACAAAATAGCTCACAATATAAATATAATGCAGAAAAATAAATAATTTACTCAGGTGTTAAAATATTTCTTTTCAGGCATGTAAAAAACAATTTTAAACAGATAGAATAAAAAAATATATTGAATAAAAAGTACATTTTTCACATCTGCAACAAAGAGACAATTACGCAGTTAACATAAATATTTTCAGTTTTCTAATACAAAATTGTAATACGAACTTACCTTTGTGGAAAAAAATGCATATTTCCAGATTTTTTAAGTGTACAAAATTTACAGAGTCCATTTTAGCAATCATGATGTGAAACTTCTCACATAATTAATTAAACTTTGGGATGAAAAATTAACTCACTATCACCGTCTGTTGAGAATTATATGAGCGACGTATATAAATTGCTGCGTTGGACGATGGTAGCAATAAATAAAATCGTCTTTTAAAGTCCACGTATGTAAAACTGACTTTTGAATATGTTGCAGATGTGCAACGGGGTGATACAAAGGTTTAACATTGATCAATTAATTCTCGAGTGTGCTCAACTGATTGGTGAATTTATTAATTGACTCTCATGGTTTTTCTGTGTTTTCTCAAAACTGTTTTCGATCTGACAAAAAAATGAAGTACTCAAATGAGTACATAATATATTTATATCGAATTGAATATGTCTGGAAAAAAATTAACGTTACTTTTTACCAACTTTAAAAAATCACATGTTATCTAATACAAGTAAAATGATAATTCTGTACTTTGTAATATACAGGGTGGTCATAAAAAAACTTTGCCGGTATATGGAGTTCTAGCGGCTAGTCCGTTCAACCGATCGAGGTGAAATGTCAGATATAGCTATTCATAGGTATGGGCTCGAGATTCTGTGAACGGCAACAAAATAACGCTCACGATTACGGTTATAGTTACAGAAACTCAAAATTTTCCAATGACAACATCCATTTTTTTTCATCGAAAAATGCTCAACACATGCGAAAACCCGAAAGAGCGTTGGAACCGTACGTGTATAGCAAGAAATGGACACGTTATGCACTCACAAAAAACTGTTCTGCGAATACCTCCCCCCCCCCCTCCATAAAAAGCACGATTGGGACACAAGGAGTAAATTTGCATATGACACAGAGTCAGTACACTAATCTCTGATTACAACACGGATCGGAGAAAAGAAAAATTTTATGTTGATTACACATTTTACACATGAGTGCCATCACAGACATTTACGCATTGCATGGTGGCGACTGTGGACAATACAGCCGAACGTTACATCGCATGAGGGATGTTTGCAATCTCACGTTTGATAGAATTTTTCAAATTTGGCAAAGTCAGCGGATTGCACATGTACACTCTAGATTTTAGATACCGCCAGAAACAGAAATCCATAGGAGTGAGATCGTGGGATCGTGGAGGCCATTGACGTTATTAGTTACGGTGAAGTGTGCCTCGGCCGTTCATAATATGCGAAAAGGCCGATCGTTATCTCCATCATATTGGATAAGAAATTCATTAACAAAGTCTATATGTTGTTGATGGTCTCTCACTTCCAACAGCTGAGTGCGCTGGTACCGGTCGGGAAACATGCGGATTACAGAACGCAGTAACTTTAAGACCATTGATTTTGGTATATCAAATAAACGAGATGCACCTTTTGTAGTTTGCATGCGTCCTCTGGTCACTATGTGATGCACTTCCATAACAGTATCCTCCGTCGGGATCGCGGACTATCACAGGTGCAGCCAGTTTCTTCAAATTTCATTAGTAAATCACGAAGAGCTTGTGAAATGCATAGACCACGTATTTGGCGATGGGTTCGACGGTAAATGCGCCAAGTTTTCGCAGCGTTCATCTCATTTTGATAATAGTTTTACCAACTCACCACGAACGAAGTCATTTTGTTGGCATCTGCGAGCTCCGACTGAAGAACTAACATTCCCAACCTACTTTTTATCCGTTTTCTACGCTGACTATCTGGCAAACGACGTTCTGTGATTTGTATTTTGTCTCTGTCATGTTAAAATTTTCTTCGTGCGCCTTGGTCGTGTTTTTTTTTTTGGGGGGGGGGGGAAGCGTTCGTAGAGCTGATTTTGTGCGAGCATAACGCGTCCGTTTATTGCAATAACCATAGCGTTCCAACGCTCTTTAGGGTTTTCGCATGCGCTGAGAATTTTGCGATGAAAAAATTGGTGTTGCCATTGGAAAATTTCGAGTTTCTGTAACTATAACCGTAACGATGAGCACCATTTTGTTGCCATTCACAGAATCTCGAGCTCATACCTCTGTGTAGCTATATCTGAAATTTCACCTTGATCGGTTGAACGGACTGGCCGCTAGAGCTCCATATATCGGCAAAGTTTTTTATGACCACCCTGTAGTTTATTTTATTCACGGGGTCCTATAATATGCTTATTATTAAAAATAATAAATGTACAGTATTTTAAAATAATTTAATAGTGCTTGCAAATATTGCAAATAATGCTCTTGTCATAAAAAAAGTATCGATTTGGGAATCTTGATGGAATAATGTTGCTACTTTTTAAAAATAAATAATCAATTAAACGTCTCTTATTAAAAATTTTCAGCGGTAAATAAATGTCAGCATACTTTTACTTTAATTTCAGAATTTAATTAACACTTTTACTTTAGTTCAGAGGGTCGGTAGATACATATTGATTGATAATTGAACACAACTATGGAATTAAAAATGAAAGCATGTGTTTCTCGATTTTGAGTGCATTTAGATTGGAGCTATTTTGAGTTTGTGACGCATTTAAAATTGAGTACTTTTTACTCAATTTTGAGAACCCATTTTTTTCAGTGAAGCGGCGAAAAAATTATCAATTTTTTAACTTTACAATCGACGTTCCTTAAAATTAATCAATTACTTTCCGAGTTCTTTATTATTGAATTTGGATTTTTTTTTTAAATAGTACATTAATTCATTGAATGATTCTCTCGATTTTTCTTATTTTTTCAAAGACTATTTTAGATATCGGAATGTGCAAATCTGCAGTTTGTAGACAGAATTGCAATTTTTAAATTTTAAACTGTTCAATTGCTGAAATATTCCTTTAAATTGCTCGATTACTTTCATAGTTTTTTATTATTGAAATAGAATTTTTTTAAGTTAGTTGGCTGATAGGAATATCTCAGTTTTCCATGTTTTCTCAAAAATTATTTTGAATATCGGAAGACAAACTTCATATTGTAAACAGACTTATAATTTTTAAATCTTAGCTATACACAATCGCTGTAAGGTATCTTAAAAGTAATCAGTTAGTTCCCAGGTTTTTTTAATTATTGAATTGGAGTTTCTTTTATTTTTAGACTGGCTGATTTATTGATTCGTCAGTTTTCTCTGTTTTCTCAAATAACTGTTTTAGAGAATACGGCAATTTTTCTTACTCCAATTAGTAGCATTAAACATATAGAGTGAATAAATCATGCATGTTTCTTTACTAGAAATTTTATTGCAGCCAGAAACATTCTTTGCCTGCCCCTGCTAAGTTTAGTGTTTGTTATGCAACTATTATGGAGCCAGACATTTGAGATTTTAAATATTAATATTTCTTACTGCACACCGTCTAAGTAGAATTAACTTAAAAATAAAACTTTTTTTTTTTTAATATCAGGCAGTTGTTCCAATTTTTGTATATTAATATGGATAAATTTTTAATTTAGAAACATAATTTAAATACAAAAAATGTCATTATAAATTTTAAATTGTACACATAAAATATAATCGAAAATTACTAATTTAATAAGAAAATTGAAACTACTTGAATGAAAATTATTCTTTTTGTGTGTGTCAGTGGACATACCTAAGCAGCTTTTCTATAGACTTTATTTCTCAAAACACGTAACTTTATGTCTTTTATGTAATATTTTAAAGCTTACAGAAGCGCCGTTTGTGAACCATATTTGAGATCTTGTATCTCGAAATGCCTAACACTTTGCACATTTGCAACTGACAACCTTTGTCGGCATAAAGCTACATATCGAGTGATCCAAGTAGCAAGTATCTGCAGATGTAAATCTGTTTTAAAAACACTCATTACGTCTCCACAATGGCGCCAAGTTAAGATTTAATGCACATGCAACATAACTTTGTAAAGCCATTAAAAATCAAGGACTCTAAAACTAAAACTGCTTCATTTAAATAATTTGAATAATGAGGGTGAAGTTCAATATATCAAACGGTACATGGGGCATTAAAATACTGAGTAAATAAATCATGTTTCTTTTCTAGAATTTAATTTTGAAAAGCACTTGAGCATGATAAATGTGTTGATAATATGAAGCGCAAACGATAAATAAATTACCCAATTCAGAAAGCCATGGGTTGCATTATGATGCTTTGAATCAGATAACATTTAAAATGCTGGTAATTTAAATATTTTGCTTCGAATATGTTGAATTAAAAAATTTTAGTATAAAAGCTCACCATTAAATGTATCCATGCAGCTGTGAAAAAAGCATTTTGAACCATGTTTTCTGCACATTTGGTGAAACTCATTGCATTTATCGATAGGAAATATATGATTTCAGGAATACATCGCATAATACTGTTTGTAGATGAGATTTTCTTAAATATACATTTGCTTTAGACATTCTTCCCCCCCCCCTCCTCCAGTACCTGGATATATGAAATTATGTCCATTTATGAGATGATGTTCTTCACTATAACTACGTATAAGCAAGTGTTTTTATTGGGAGGGTTGCATTCGTGAAATAATTGAAAATTTCATATTCAAGCGAAATGTTAGAAAGGTTGACGACCCCGCTTTTAGATTATAATATAGTGAAAGTGAAAATTTATTTCATGCAGGTTATCTTATATTATAAAACTAGCAAAACTGTGTATATGTGTGTGTGTAAATTTTACCTTAAAAACGGCTCAAGCTATTTTTACTAAAATTTACATTTTACCATTTTCGAGTACGAAAAGACCATCTGGCTGGGACACCTATTTGAAAAATGTTTATTGGTGGGTCATTTTGGTGTCATAATATGTCTTGGTCAAGCTAAATATACATAAAAATGGCTGAATCGATTTTAACTAAATTTCGTTTCCAAACACTTTTGGGCGCAAGAAGAGTATTGAGCTAGGTCACATGTTCGAAAAACTTAGGTTCGCAGTCATTTTTTATGTCAGTATGAGTCAGAGTCAAGTTTAACATATTTAAGACGCGTTTAATGGATTTTGACTGAAATTTGTATTCTACCATTTTGAATTATGAGAAGACCGTTTGGCTAAAGTCACATGTTCAAGAAAAATGGATTAGTGGATCATTTTGGGAATCACCGTGGGTCAAGTTAATTTTAAATGAGGAACGACTGAACGATTTTTATTAAATTTCGTATCCAACTGCTTTCAACAAGAGAAGAACTAGGTTAGATAACATGTTAGAGTGAATTCTGGTCATTTTGGGTCACTATAGATCAAGATAATTTTATTTAAGGATTAGCTAGCTCTAACGATTTCATATCATTCCGTTTTCGAGCACTAGAATACAATTTGACTAGATCCCATATTCTAGAAAAATAGTTTAGTGGGTCATTTTTGGACCCTATGGGTCAGGATCAAGCTGAATTTATCTAAAAAAGGCTCTGGAGTGTTTTTAAAATTGCATGTTATTGTTTCTGGGCACGAGAAGACCATTGAGATAGCTCACACAGTCGATAAAATTCGAATAGTGGGTCTTTGCAGGTTCATACATTTCGACGGGAATGTAAGTCGAAACAGTTATTAAGTTTTTCGATATTTGACAGTAAACGAAGCCGAAAAGTTTGGTGATACTTGCCAAAATATTCGCGACATTTGGAATCGGAAATCGACTTTCAGGATTACTAATGCCAAAATACATATTTAGCATCAAATGGAAGAATTTCGCAATCATCGGCGATGTTTGGCTGAAAAAAGACTTTCAGATTTTTTTCTAGAATTTCCTTATAGGAGCCAAGATACATGGTTCAACTAGTCAGAGTCCAACTAAAAATGCATTTTGGAATGACTAAACTATGTAAATATGAAAAGAATGTATAATAAATGTAAATACTTGTATAAAATTAGAAATAATTGCATAGTTTTCATATACTCTTTAAACCCGAAGGTAAAATAACTCTGCGAATGCGCATTCATTGATTTTGTACAATCAAAAAAATACCATAGATGACAGAAAAAGTTTTTTTTTCTGAAATTGATACTTTAGACGACTAATAATTTAGGTTCATTAATGCGGATATAAAATGACTGATACTCTTAAAATGTATATTTAATTATTCATAATCTAAATTACCCATAGACAAATTGAAGACTTTTTATTTAATTGAATGATCTACAAATCCTCTATTTTTTTTTTATTCTAAAGCGTTTAAGTTAATTATTTATAAATATTTCTTATTTTCTTGTATATACTGTCTGGAATGCATTTTGCAAACTTAGATCATAATAACACTTATTTTATGCGGAAAGAATCATCAGTGCTGCCGTTCTTTGGTTTTAATTCAAAGCCAGAAACATTCAGCTACATAGAAGTAAAGTAGAAATGTAAAACATCAATTAGTTTAGTTTATATCCACCACTGTTCGGAAGTATCACATGTTATACTTCAGAATTGAGGAGGATATTGATTGTTTCTATAAATATTTGTGTTAAAAAATAAAAACTTTATAGAAATAATACAGGGAGAAGGATATAGTGGGTTTAACATAAAGCTAATTTTAACTGAACATAGATCGGGTTTAAAAATCATTACTTTTATCTAAAATAATTTTTAAAATATAAAGTATGTACAAACCGGAAATTATCAACTGTCGCCTTTCTAAAGTTATTTTTATTTACAATGTCTATTTCAAGCTTACACCACATATAAACTTTGTTTTTATTTTATGGAACGTACATAACCATCTCGTTATGAATTAGACAGAGACATTATCTGTAAATTAATTCTAATGCAATTCATATAAAATGGATAAACCCACCTTATTGCTAAGAATAATTTTCTTATCGCACGATTTATATTGACCATGGCTATTAATGTGTTTTCAAACAACTCGCGATAGCTTCACCTAATAGAATATCCGTACTCTTGAATATTAATGAGCTCTGGAACAAAAATTCCTCTGTTGTATTTTTTTATTTCCCGAACCCTTTCAGCTTTCAATTCTTGCATATGAAATTCAAACAACCTTAATGATGAATTCATAATGAACCAAGCAAACGAATTTGGAAGCATTTTTTGAATAATTTTCTAATTTAGCCCGTTTTCAGTAGCGGCTAAATTAATATTACAGATAATTACCGCCCAGCTACGAACCAACATAGCCATTTTATTTTGTTTTGACTTCCACACTGGTCGTTAACAAGCGGACTCGGGTCTCTTATCTGTAATTTGTATTCTTAAAGACTCTGAAAGGGTGTTTTCAGGAGAACTACAGCAAATTATGAAGAATTTACTAATTTTTTGAGCTAATTATGAGCCTTTCTTCATGCAGCGTTTATTTTCCAATGGAATTCTTAAAGTAAAAGAAGGGAAAAAATAGATAATGCGAGAGAAAAATTTCGGTGCAAATTCATTTGCTTAATGGCATAAATTTTAAAACAGTTTTTAGTAAAAGTAAGATAATTAGATTACTTGTATGAAAATTGCTTCGATAAATTTTAACTCTTACTCTTGTAATTACATTTTAGTTGCATTAAAAAAATGTTGTCTTTAATTTTAGAAGAATTTAAACATAGCGAATAGAATTCTTTTATTATCACTTTTAAAAGCAAGTGAATTCTAAATATTTTTGCTTTTGTACTGTTTTATTGTAAAATATAAATTAATATTTAATATATATACATATATGTACATACAGTGAAAACCGTCTAAGACGGAAAATTTAAAAAGCGACACATTTTTAGACTAGATATTTCCAATAAATCTGTCTAACAAGGAAATAATCTCTGTAACGCGGAACTGGACATTTATTTAGGGGTTCAAGGTAGGAAAGTTACTGTTTAAGACTGGAGAAAATTGAGCCTGGAAATATAAATAGAAAGAAATCTTATTTTTTCATAATATCATGTATTGTCCTGTCCCACATCCATATGTCAGAAGGGGGGACTCACTGACTGATGGCAGTGGTTTGGGGAGATTAGGGTGATTCATATTTATAACTGCGATATGTTGGACGATGGATCCCGTGATTTCTGATAAGTTCATTCTTCCATTACGGTAAGGTAAGAGGGTCTATTTAAAAAGAGAGGGCTACTACATTGACACTTTATGGGGAGATTTCAGAATTTTTTTATCCTCTCCTGGAATAGTTTCGCCCCTACTCAATTGCCACCTTTGTTTGTCATATAATACAATAAAGACTGATTTCTTCGTCAAATTTTAGACAAAAATAATATTGCCACAATTTTCCGAAATAGCTACAAATATCTCTTTCCGAAATAGCTCTTTTCAAAGTGTGAAGATAATGCAAAATTGGAAATTTTAGTTATGTTTTAGTCCAATAAGTGCTAAATGTAAGACGACATCGTTATCGTACATATTCCTAGTTTATAAAAACGAGATTTTCTGTTTATGTACTATCAATTTGTTGTGTAAATTAATATTATTATAAATATATAAAAATATGTTCATAGACTTCATGTCTATTTAATTAAAAAAAATAAAATATACGTTAATTTTTAGCCAAGAAAATGTTTAATACTATGTGAATGAGACGTCTATAATTTTTCTTTGTTTAATCCTGAATTTTGTCTATAGCGGAATTTATTTTAGTCCAAAGCGATTCCGCCTTAGACAGATTTCAATTATATATTCCTTTGGAGCGGCAGTGAACTTTAAAATTTAAATTATTTAAAATTTTAATGAAAATTCGTTTGAAAATTAGCAGAGTTCTAAAGAACACGTTAAAATACATGAATACAAAATTTAGAATTGAAATATTTTTTAATTTTTACATTTTAAATATTTTATTACGACAAAAAATTGACACGTTTCAAAATGTGCTATGCGCATTTCTTCGGCATAAAATATGACAATATTTATTTATGAGATGCTTTTCATATATTACAATGACAGTTAAGCTGCAATGTAAAAGTTTTCTGTATATAAATAATGTATAAATTGAAAAAATATTTTTTATAATTGTTCTTTTTAAATATATGTAGCTATATATTTTAAATATACAGGGTGTTTCGCTACCAGACCGACAAACTTTGAGGGATGATAGTACACATGAAGACAAACATTATTAAATAGGAAACCATGGGGCGCAAACGTCTTCTGTAGGAGCTAGGGGCCATTAATGTTTAGGGTCCAAAACTTCAAACGATGATAGAAAACGGAAAAGAAGGTCGATTCGTTTGCGGTTTCCACTAAAATTATTCTTTATATTACGATTTCTATAGAAAAAATTTTAAAGGTTACTTTCAAAAATTATCGATAAAGGGCGTTTTAGACTTTAGAGTAACTTACAACTACTTTTTACCGTTATTTTCTGCATGGGGTTGAATTTATTCCAAAGTTTAGACTTTAACTTAAATTTTAAGCCCAAAATCGAAAACATTGGGGTGGGGTAACTTAGCGAAAATTGAACTGTGAACAGATAGGGAGATTTTAAGCGCTCATAAACATTGGACAAACTAATCGATTTTGTTGCGGTTTGCATGAAAGTCATTTCTTGGTTATTACTTTATTCAAAATGACGTACAGCTTTGGTGTCCTCATTTTTTGATAGAGGGCGCTTCCGACATATCTCCGATATTTCAATGGCATTACTCCTGTGTATTTTACTACCAGACCAACTTACTTCCAGGAAGTGTTAGGGACACAAAGATGACTCGGAATCACATAGGAATGTAATGTTGGAAATGTCTTTTTTGCGATTTAAGGTTAAAGGAAACAGAAAAAATAGCAACAGAAACAGTTGAGAAAGAACAACACGTTGATGTGACAGAAAACAGTTTATTTAAAGCTTTTACCACAAAAGGTGTTCGAAATTGCTACCAGAAGTAGTCCGGCAAGTTTAACAGCGACGGTAGATGGCGCTGCGGTTTCCTTGCGGTAGATGGCGCTAAACGGTAATTAGTGTGAACAGCGATCACTTTGAAGTGATCATTCGCGAACCGGCTCTAAAGGTAGCAGAATGAAGTATTTGAAAGATGAACAGCCTGATGGGGCTCCGCCACATTTTACCAATGACGTTTGCCGACACTTCAAAGTAATATCTGGGTAACGGTGGATAGTTCGTGGTGGCCTGCCGAATTGCCGAACCTATCATGTATCGACTTCTTCTGCTGGGGTCAAATGAAAAGTTGGGTGTATGAGACTCCCGTACCATCAGTTAAAGACCTCGCATCTGGTGTTTCTGTAGCTTGCCAGAAAGTTGAGATGCCAGGGACATTTCAAAGCGTGAGAAATTCCATGTGACGCCGCTGTCAAGCATGCCGAACTACTTCTAGTCGTAATTTCGAACACCTAATGTTGTAAAACATTTAAATAAACTGCTTTCTGTCACATTAACGTGTTGCTCTTTCTCTGCTGTTTCTGTTGCCTTTTTTTCTCTGCTTCCTTTAACCGTAACTCGCAAAAAAAGGCATTTTCAACGTTACATTCTTATGTAATTCTGAATCGTCTTTGCACCTCTAACACTTCCTGGAAGTATGTTGGTCTGGTAGTAAAACACCCAGGAGTAATGCCATTGAAATCTCGGAGATGTGTCGGAAGCGCCCTGTATCAAAAAATCAGGACACCAAAGCTGTACGTCGTTTTGAATAAAATAATTACCAAGGGAATGATCTGCACGCAAACCGCAATAAAATCGATTTGTTTGTCCAATGTTTATTACCGTTTAAAATATCCCCCTTCGTTCACAGTTAAATTATCGCTAGTTACCCGATTCGAATGTTTCCGATTTTGAACTTAAAATTTAAGTTAAATTCTAAACTTTAGAATAATTTCAACCCCATGCAGAAAATAAAGGTAAAAAGTAGTTGTTCGTTACTCTAAAGTCTAAAGCGCTCTCTATCGATATTTTTAAAAGTAACCTTTAAATTTTTTTTCTAAAGAAATCGTAATACAAAGAATGATTTTAGTGAAAACCGCAAACCAATCGACTCTTTTTTCAGTTTTCTATCATCGTTTGAAGATTTGGACCCTAAATTTTAATGGCCCCTAGCTCCTACAGAAGACATTTGCGCCCCATGGTTTCCCATTTAAAAATGTTTGTCTTCATGTGTACTATCATCCCTTAAAGTTAGTCGGTCTGGTAGCGAAACACCCTGTATGTAGTATATTTTAAATATATGTAGTTAAAATACCCCTTAAATTCAAATTTTTATGCTATTTATTATTGTATAGAAGATATGCAGTAAAACTTTAGAAATCTGCATTGAATGTTTTAAAATTTACAAATTTTCAAAATTTTCAATTTTGAGAAAAGAGAATGTTAAGATGTTTTGATAGATAGTTTGTTTAGATATTTATGAAAGCTATTCCCTGCTCAGAAGCGCCAGAATTGAAAAAAAAAAAAGTGTCAAATGAATTTCAGCATTTAATTTCAAAATTCATCAAAAATAAATAAATAAATAAATAAATAAAAATTCTATTTGAGTTTTGTGAGTTTGAAAGTCCTCTTTTAACAAAGAAATGAGTGTCCCAAGTTAGGCTGACCACCTGACCGGGACATGTTTTGCATAGAATTTCAGACACATGGGCGAAAAAAAATGGGGGGGGGGGGTGCTGGCCCATGTAATTCATAATTTTTAATAAGCTTCAGAGCCGCAAGTTTTTTTTTTTTTTAAACTAATTTAGTCATACTTTTCATATTTATATAATTACATTTTTTATTTTATTATTGTTTTTTCTTTTTTTGTGTGTGTGTGTGAGAAATCAGAGATTTTTATGGTAAATTTATGATTTGTCATATTTTAATCACACTTCCCACATTCATAATAGTTGCATTTATTATTAGTCGACCGACAAAAATTATTTCAATGTATGACGAATCTGCTATAAATTATTTCTAAAGAAATAAAGTGTTGTAAATTATTTCTAAAGAAATAAAGCGTTATAAATTATTTCTAAAGAAATAAAATTTCTTTTGAAAATTTTCCCGAAAGATTTGTTTTACCGGAGCATGTGTAATTAAATTTAACATTTTTGCATCCATATTTTTCGAACCAAAAATGCTGATAAAGCATGTGGATTGGTATTTGGGAAAAATTTACATGTTTACTGCACCACATGACTCCCCCCCCAAAAAAAAAAAACTGTATTTTATTTAACTTGTTATACCACTACAACTTATTACCATTATTATTAGTGTTATTATCATCATGATCATGATATTAATATTCAGTACGACGAAAACAAAGAGGTTTGAAGCGGTGAAGGTTATAAACATTGCTCTTTCATTAAATAAATGAATGATGGTTTTCTTATGATTCTATTATGATTCTCTATTCTCCATGATGGTTTTCTTATACTGAATTTTGTTGATTACAATGAAAAGTCAAAATAATTTATCTGTAATGAAACTTTTTTTATAATGTATATTTTTTATAAGAATAATTTAGGTGAAAATGTTAGCTGCATTCAGAAATATTTACGAACCAACAATTTAAAATACTATAGTTAACTTTTTCAGAAATTTTATAGCTTGGTGTCACAGATAATTACGTTTTCGCTTTAAAAATTTGATTCCTTAAGTAAATGATTTTATCAATTTATTGAATGTACCGTAAATTTTCAAAAATAAGCCCCCCCCCCCCCCCTTTCTTCGAGCAATTTTCAACAAATCTCATTCTTCTAAAGAATTCCACTTATAAATTACCTACCAATTTTTTTTTTTCATTCTCCCTAGTGTGCGCTTTTGCGGACACACATACACAAAATCAAATGGATATACATTTTTTTTTTTTTGAAACATATGATTTGTACTCACATGGTTACACACCTCGAGTTTCAGGATAATTCCTCATGTATTTTTCTAGATATTTAAAAAAAGGTCTAGAATCGTAAGTAATCGGTCAGCTTGGCAAAATCGTGTGTGTATTTAATATCATAAATAATAATCGTACAGAATACAATTGTTAAGCTATTAAATGAATTTGAAAATAGATGCAAACAATATACATAATTTCAGTGCACAAAGGAACGAGAAATGTTGCATTGGTTGTAAAGATAACTATAAGAATTTTAGAGATAATTTAAAGATAATTATAAGAATTTTATTATGTATTTCTATCAAAAACTAATCAATAAATACTGGGCTGTAAAAATAGGTATCAAATAGGTATATTATTATTATTATTATTACAGTCGAATCTCATTAACCTCAAGGGGAATAACAGTTTTTTTCATGTTAACAGTAATTCATTTTATCAGTATCAAATCTTTGTATTCGTTTTTATAGGGGACTGTGAAAACAGTTCATGTTAAAAGTAATTTACGTTAAGTGTGTTCATGTTAACGAGGATTGACTGTATAATTATTATAATGATTTTTTTTGGGGGGTTGGGGGCTTTAAAATTTGATCCTATTAAAAATGTTTCAAAATGAAAGTTGAAAGTAATATTCATAAGATCTATAATAAATTTATGAGGGTTTGATAGATTGTAAATTGCCGAAATCATAGATTTTTTTTTCCTTGTTCAACCTCCCTTTTTAGTTTTCGTTTTTAATTTTCTTTTTCATTAAGAGTTTGTTCTATCAAAAACATGCCAGTATAAAAGTTGTAGATAATAATAAGAAAATTTATAATAAATTCAATTGGATTTGATATCTTGAGATTTGACAAAATTATAATTTTTGCCCCTAAAACCCTATTTTTTTTTCGTTCTTTGAGACCATTTTAATTTTTATGAAAAATCTATCATATACAAATGTTCGACCATTTCTTTAGAAACATTAATAGCTTAAAATTGATTCGATATGTATTATATTTAAGACGAAATGGGATTTTTTCGGTTTTCACATAACCTCTCCCATTTCATCCCCCTAGGTCTGATTTTGCCCATTAACGAACTTGACCGAGATTTTATGCCTCTTGACTTTATGTTTCAGTATTTAACCCCTTAACACGCAGTGTTGCCGGGTCGGCAACACCTAAAGCTCCCCCTGTTTAGAGACACAAAAACTCCGTGAATATTTCAAAAACTACTCTAATGGCTACTTTAAATCTTTCTTATGAGTTCTAGGTAGCAGCACCACAGAGATCAAACTCTACTGTTTTTAAATAATAGGTAAAATGTTTTACTGTAATACGCGCTTCACAGCAATGCTCTTCTCACTGCGTTTATCAATGCTTTACTTATGGGAGGTTACCACTTCGACAACAGCTGTATAATTAAAATGGTTAGTGCAATCTTTACAAAACAATACCTGTGTACTCCTCTAGGCCTAAATAGATTGCCTAATTATTTTTTTCTTTAAATTCTAACTTTAAAGAGTAGTGCGCCGGAAAGGGTTAAGGTATTCGTGAAGAACTATGGAAGTTATCGTGTTCATAAAAATGTGATAATAAAAGTTTTAATTTCGATTCAGCATTTTAAAAAATATTAATTTATATAAAAATTAAAAATTAAAGTTATTTAAAGTAAAAATTAAAACAAAAATGATGCAACTATTTTTAAAAATTCATATTTTTAAAAGTAAATATTTTATTTTTTCAAATTTGTTGAGTCAAAACTAAAGTAAAGCAAGTGAAAAAGACATATTCTAAGTTTAAGCCGTTTATCTTTGATGGTTCTTGATTTATAACAACTCAAATACGACACATAGTTAAAAAGAATAATAATAAAAAAAAAAATAAAAAATAAAAAAAACATCGGGATTAAAAACGCATTTTACTATTGCTTGAAAGCTAGATTTTGAAAATAAACCAAACGAAAAAATTAATATTTCCTGTAACAATAATGATAGAAACATGGCGTCGTTTTAAGCAGGGGAGGGGGGTACAGAGAAATTTTTAATGCAATAAACATTTTTTGAAATTTTGAAGATTTTTTTGTCCCGGACCTTCCGAAAAAAGAATGAGAAATGCTGCATTGATACTGACGATATGCAAAATAATAAATCGATAAAATTTAAAATACCTTTTTAAAACATATGCTGATCATGATTCCATCTGTCTGAATAATTACTGCTTTTAATCACTGAAAAAAAGGTGATTTTACGATAGAATTGCCAATTTAAAATCCTAAAATGAACAGTAATAAACTGTAAAATATGAACGTAATAAACTGTTAAGCTATAATGTTAGGTGTAATTTGTTTATAATGTGATACAATGCTGCTTACTGGTTATAAACGGGCACGACAACTGCCAGTGTTATACCGTAAAATCAACATTTTTATTTATTTATTTATTTATTTATTTATTTATTTATTTATTTATTACAGGTACAAAAAGTTAAAGGTATAGTACTTAAAATAAAAAAATATATAAATAAATATATAAACAATAAATAAATTTTTAAAAAGACCAAACGATGGTCATTATTTTAATTAGAAAAAAATATTTCTTAATTGATTTTCAAAAAACCAATGAATGGCTAATAAAAGCACCCATATTACTTTCAAAACAGAACTAGATTTCTGTAAGCTTCAAATATGGAAAGCCAAAAGTACTGCACATTCCGGTAAGTAGGTTTTGAGCTATTCATAAAGCCTATCCATATTTCAATTTGTTTTGCAACGATTAAAAAGTAATTTAACATTAGCAGTTCAAAACTTTTAAACTTCATAATTCCTAAACTCTTTTGATAGAATGTCTTCCAGTTCTGTAAAATTTAACTACACATATAAATATGCTGTGAGTGTCTTTTGAAAATGTTTAGTGCACTGTAAAAAAAAAATCTGTAAAGGTACGAAACATTTTCTAGGAAACTGGGATTCCAAGAACTTTTCATGTAACGGTAACAGCAAAAATTCAAGTTTCAGAATCGGTTACATGGATTTTTCCTGTTACCATTACATGAAAAGTTCTTGGAATCCCAGTTTCCTAGAAAATGTTTAGTACTTTTACAGATTTTTTTTTACAGTGTGCAATCTTTGTATGGATACGATCCATTAAGATTTTTTGAAAGATATATTAAAAGAAGACTCAATTTTTGTGGCATTTTCTTTTCTCTTTACTCTGCGAGTTTAACAATTGAAATAAGGACCGTCGTTCGGATTTTTTTCGGATATTGTATACGTGTCTTATTAAAAACATCTGATTGTGTGTTTTGTTTGAATAAATAAAGATATGGCAACTGAATTGAGATGTAATAATAAATTTAAAAAAAAAATTAAACGATATTGGCTATATTTGTAAATACTGCTAAAATTCTAGGTTATGGATTCATTAAATCTGGATTCGTCACAATTTTGTATTTTATTCTGATTACTTTGATTTTAGTAAGAAAACAAATAAGGTACCCTGGGGTAATAACGCCACGTTAAGGTTTTACCAATTTTCACGGCTTAGTTTTAGATTGTATTTTTCAAACAAATATAGGATCTGATACAGCAACTCATTGACTATCTATATAAAATAAAATAATTTAACAGATATGTATTCATAAAATGTAATGGCGTTTTTTCTTGACCAATGCTATTTGGCGTTATTACCCACCTATATGGGTAATAACGCCATGCAAATAAAACTATGAAATAAGATGGAATAATTGCATGTAGATAGCCCAATTCTAAAAATAGAAACTCTACAAACTTAGAAATTGACAAATTACATTCTAAGCTATTGAAAATGTTCAATTTTTTGTGAAAGTGTAAGAAAAATAAAGGTGTGGTGTGGGAGGGGGGGGGGATGAGGCAAAAGAATATCAGAATGTGAGCTTCTTTTTGCTTAAAAAGGACCGCTTAAATAGAAATATGAGAAACATTGCACAGTTTTAACTGCGTTTATTTGAATCAGTATTTAGGATGTAGCTCGGTCATTGTAGGGAATCAACCGGGGTATTAATGTCAAGGATTGGCGTTATTACCCCGATATAGTTATTGCGCAGTACATTTTAAATTACAAATTATCTCGAGAAGATATCCAAAATCTTCAACAACATTTTAAAAGTACATGAAATGCACTACAAATTTATGTAATTAACAAAGCATTTCCGGTTAAAAAGATAGTCTTCACATCACAAAACATATGTCGCAAAATTTAGATCAAGCGTTAATTTTAGTTGTTTGTAAAAACAATAAGACCTAAAAATGAAACAAATTAACTTGAAGCTGTTTTTTGCGATTTATATGACTCAAAACCCTTTTGCGCAGAGCACATGGGTGTCATTTACTTGATTATTTCATAATTATGCAAAATATAAGCACTTGGCGTTATTACCCCGCCTGGCGTTATTACCCCAGGGTACCTTACTATAATTTATTTACATACAATATTTTTGTTTATTTATGCACAATAGGTAACAAAATATCAAACTAGACTGCTTCTTTTATGTTTCGAATTTTTTTCTCTCTTTCTTTTTAGATATAAATATCCCATTTTTTTTCTTCTTTTTCCGGAACAACCTCCAAAACAATGAACTCATTTGCATTGCACTTACTCTTTTAAAAGCCATAAGCTGCAATCAAACATATGTTTTCGCAGTCATTTTTATGATATTGTCCATTTATTTTCGTGAGCACTGCTCATGAACTTAAATAAAACCAAATTCACGGATTCGGGTTTTTACGCCTGCAAAGAAAGACAGTTGTATTTTCATTTTAAGCACCGAAAGACAGGAAAACAATATCATAACTGGCATTTACTTGTACATTAGAAAAACAGCAAAAAGTTCCTGTAACATTTCAAATGTCCTCTTTTGCGTTGTATTAGGCAGTAAGTAAAGAAAATAATAAAAATACTTTGGTTGTCATATTTACGCTCTTACGACGGTTGTTAGTGAATTGCTAGCATGTTGAAACAATCTGAGAATTCATTCGTGCGGCATTTTCTTTACTTCTTATTTGTTTAAGAGAGGAAAAAAGCATTGTTTTATTCAATAAACCATTAAAAGAAATCATTCAGTATAAAATTCTAGATACCACTTACAATTATGGTCTTTTTTAGTACTATATAAGTAGATGGCCTTATTTACTCTTTCTGTTACGCACATTGCTTTAATTTAATTTTTTTTTTCTAGCATATATAGAAAGGGCAATTAAGGAAGCCAGATAGATTTAAAATGACGAATTTATATATATGTATAACCAATATATAAAATATTACAAATTATCACCTATATTACCTATATAAATTATACATTGGGTTTTAAGACAATAATCAAACATTATGAATTTTAACTGTGGAACAACAAATTATTTAATGGAGTAATTATAAATGAGACAAGATCCGAACATTTATAAATGAAGTTTTGAATAACATTCAAACATTAGTAATTATAATTAAGACAGGATCCAAACATCTATACATGAAGTGTTTTAGATAAAATTCAAGCATTTTAAATTTGGAGAAAATATTAATATGAGAGGAAATAGAATGCATAAAAAAGCATTGGAAAATAAAAATGTTTGACATGTGTGATCAAACTTTTAATGAATGGTAAATGGCCAGAAAAAAACCTGAGTAACTGGCATTAGCATTAAACCCATTACCCAAAATATTAAAAATTAGCATCAAAGGGGCCAAATTGAAAAAAGTGTTTTTATTATTATTATTATTTATAGAAACTGATGAGAAATATTTCCACATAAACTTTTAAATAACTGCATTGCTGTGCAATTTAAATTTGAAATTAATGAAGCGAGCTCTTAAAATTATTTATGTTTAGTGATACATTGTATATACACCACACAAATTAATAAATAAACACTGCTCAAGTTGAAATCTCATCATGTAATATGAATAATTGTAGTCTCTAACGTAAACATAATAATGCGCGTACAAATTGTGGATAGCTGAATTATTTAAGTGGACCATTTATACATTGACTTTCACTAAAACTTTTATAATATTCTCTAACAGAGGCAATATGCAATAAAACGTAGTTTTGTTTGATGAAATAATTACAAAAGTATATTTCCGCAATCACTAATAACTGTCCAAACTATGCGACTTTTTCATCTTTCAAGTGATTTAAGGGTATAGTGGACTTTCAAAATCGCAAAAAATCATCGAATTGTCGATTTTTCATTTTTAGCATAATAACATTATATGAACTCCCTGCTATTGAACACAAAAAGAATTTTTCAATTTCGACATTTTTTACTGGAGTTACAAGCGTTTTTGTCTAATCAGCTGATACTGCCATGCCCCTTTGTTTACTTTTTTGCCGATTCTCATCCGTAAAATTTAGTCTAGTTTTTAGTTTTACCTTACAGAATGTTATTATTTTGCACTGAATACTTATTAATTTTGTGATTTTGCAAAGCAATACTTTAATTGTAACTTTAACTGTCTCTTTTAGCATTTGTTTACAATGTATTTAGAGGAATTGCTTTTTAGTGTAAAATTAAAAAATATTAATGTATTTAATATATTAAAAATACTTAATATATTTAACAAAAATTTGTACAATAAAAGGTATTTATACGATGAATATTTCTAGAAAATTTTTTAAAAAATCATTAGAAAATACAAAAACTTATTTTTGAAAAGATTTTTAAAAATTCCGGTACTTCACGTCTTTGCATGAATTACTGTCGAAGCCACATATTTTATGTGAATTTACCATAAAAACATAAAACACTTGCATATAAGCTAGAAATGATATTATACCCCTTATATATAGCTGAAACTGTGTCAGTAGGAAAATATTAAGCAATTACAGCCATTGTATAGTTACTAAAACCTGTTTTTCTCAGAATGAATATTTTCGTCGTTTTCATGATTTCAAAATGTTCCATGCGAAATTCTTTATGCCGAATTTTTCTGATTTTTTGTTTAAAATGCTCTCTGTGTATATGCTAACAAATGTTACTAAAAATAAACTTTTTTAAACGATTTAAATTTTTAAAATTTCAGTTATATGGAATTTTTAATGATTTTTTTAACGAAAAATACAAAAGAATTAAGTTAAAATTATTGTTTTTGATTTTTTACAAGTAATATACTAAACATTCTTAGTAACATTTGTTAACACATACATAGAGAGCATTTTAAACAAAAAATCAGAAAAATTCGGCATAAAGAATTTCGCATGGAGCATTTTGAAATATTGTCATTTTTCGTTAATTAAAAAAAAAGAAAAATCTGTCTCTCAAAAACTATTGAATATATTTTTTTAAAAAATTGTGAAATAAGAGATATATATACTATGACTATTTCCAGAAATTTTTTTAAAAATTCAGTGAAAAAAAAAATAGTTTTGAGAGTCCACTGTACCCTTAATTGTGTTGTAATATCCTCCCCCCTCCCTCCAGAAAAAATGCAAAATATGTTTTCTTCTGGTTGGTTATTAACTAATTCTGTAAACCGTTAGGTTTTGAAGGACAATTCTAGTTCTATAAAGGTTTCAAATGTTCTTTTGTTTCATATTAAAAGCCATTACGTAAAGATAGTTCATTTTGCAAAAATTACCCAATGACTTATTCCTGTAAAATTATTCTTATACTGCAGCTGGGCCCCATAAGTGATATTTAGAAAGATAATTTCCATGTTACAACAACTAAAATAACAACAATAACAGTAGCAGAATATTCTATTTTTACGACAAAAATTTACATACTTATAGCACTTTGAATTTTAATAACTTTCAACTTTGGCAGTAAAAGAGAATTACGTGTTTTTAATACTTTTACATGTACGAAAAAACAAACAAACGTACTAAAACAAGATTTTTGATTTACGAATTTTTTTTTTTTTTTTTTTTTTTTTTTAGACTACGAAGAATTTTTTTTTTCTTTTTTTAAATATTATATTGAAACCAGGGACTATATGAAAATTAAATTTCATAACTTCTACAATAAATAAATTCACTTAAATGACTCTCTATATGATGCTGAATACCATTTGAAACATCTTTGCATTTGCAGTGTTAACTTCTAAAAGCAACTTTAGAATCAGTTGGGATAACAGGTTTAAAAGGGTTAATAATAAGTCTTTATGTATACATACAGAGAACTTAATTTCTAAAATAAAGTACTGATTGAAAATGTGCATATTATAATTTCCCTTTGTTTTCTATAGATTTTTAATCGAGCTGGTATTTTAGAGTATTTATATGTATGTATACATGTATCCAAATTATAAATTAATTCAATAGTTTTCATTTATTGTTAACAAGAAATTTCCAAAAATGTCCAAAAAGTATCGAAAAAGAAAATCCTTCTGAAGTTTAGAATTTTTATTTATTACCATTTTATTTGTTGTATATCCTAAAAATGGGACAAAAATTATTTTGATGGAAAGTTGATAACGGAAATAACAGGAAATTGAAAAAAAAAAAAAAAAAAAAAAAAAAAAAAGTTGAACTTTTTGCGTTGATATTTTCACAGATCATAAAAATTCAGATTTTTTTTATGTTCTGATGCCAGCAGATGTTATTCTTTTTATTGCATAAACTGTCATAAAAATAATTGAATACTCATATGAAACAAATAGGCAACTCAAGTAAATTGATAATGGGTTAATAAGTAAAACTTCTAACAAATGTTTTATTCATTGTGAAACTAATTTAAGATTATTACCTGTGACATGCTTCTATAACGTTTATGTGTGAAGGAATTTCATATATAATGATGCGATGCCCATAAATTTTATATATGGCTTTGTAAATCGCAATTCATGATGTTATTTTTTAAATGATTCCGACAATTTGAAGTGTATTTAATATGTTGATTAATGTTGTATATTTGTTAAAGCCCCTTTATGGAATGTAACCGCGCTGTCAAGAAACTATTTATGCAATGTTTTTGGCACTGAAAAAATGTCTCAAAAAGTCAGGAGTGTAATTAATATATGTATCTATTTTCCAGGCATTAACGATTTTGAAGATTGATTAAGTAATTTTGTATTAATAGGTGAGTTCGAAAGAAAAAATGAATTACATTTTAATATATGTAGCAAATGAAAAATGTCCCTGCCTGCTCGGCCTACGGGTGCAGATAGATGTGAAAGTCAAATACTAATTTCACCAACAAAAACTAAATCAAGATTAGAAATAAATTGAATTTAAAAATTTTATCTGCCTACTTTTGAAGAGTTTTCAAATTCATTTTTCCGTAAGAGCTGACTTTGTCAGAATCGTGCTAATACAATATTTTTTTTTTCATCCACTATGTATTTTTATCTTGTTTTTTTCTAAGAATTGATCCCATCAAAGACTTGTCAGTAAAAATGTTATTGATAATATTAAGAAAATTTATGATAAATTAAAACGGACTTCATATCTTATGAATTGATAAAGTTATGATTGTTTTTCTTCTTCACCCCCCACCCCTTTCTTTAGTTTTTATTTATTTATTCATTTATTTATTTTACTTTATTTTTTTCTGTAAGAACCTACCAAAAACTTGACAATAAAAAAATGTAAGTAATGATAAGATAATTTATAATAAATTTAATTGGATTTGATATCTTTAGAATTGACAAAGTTATGAATACTTTTCTCCCTAAAACCCTATTTTTTTCGCCCCTTGAGCCCTTTTTTAATTTTATCAAAAATAGATTTTTGGCCCTTTTCTAGAAGTGTCTTTCCTTTTTCTAGTGTTTCTATTTATGTTTGCACGTTAGTGATTTTGGCCTTTAGATGTACTAAATTTATTATTATTATTATTATTATTGTTATTATTATTATTATTATTATTATTATTATTATTATTATTACATTTTTATGCAAGAAATCGAAATTAGATTATCTTTTTATAAAATAATAAATTAGATTATCTATTAATAATATTTTTAAACACATACTAATTTAAAATTTATCTTAGCACTGATACAACATGTTTGTAATCACTGCAATTTAAAACACTAACATTTATTAAATTATTGATTTTTCGAATGACATTTGTAGACAAAGAATACAAAATAAGCTCTTCAACCCTCCCCTCCTCCCTAGCTATGAATTCATCAATGACTGCAAGGGGAATATTCCCCCTAGAGGACGCTTACTGCATACATTAACATAAGTATTATGCACTCCAGCCTAGTCAAAAGCTTTTAAATTTTCTGTAAAGACTATTTAAGTATAGTTATGAAAACCTATTTGATTTGCTTTTGAAAGGAATCCACGAACCTATAATTCAGAATGCAACAAAGAATGCAATAAAGTGCATTGAAGCATATTTTCCCGTAACATTTTCGGAATCAGTGTATCATACAACTTTTTAAATAGATTCATTTAATTATTCATTTATACAAATGTTTATTTTGCTCATTTGTTCTGAAATTATTGTCGTAAGAGAAGTGATAAAATAAAATAGGAAAATTAGGTACTAGAATTATATTATTTTATTTATTTAGTACATATAACGCTACCATCCTGTGTCAGGTCAAATACAAAACTTGTAAATATTTCATTACTCATTTCATTATTTACTACTCCTATTTTGTATTTGTCTCATTCCAAGAGATTAGCGTTATAAAAAAATAAATAACATACATTATAAAAAAATTCCCTTGATTGGCAATAAAATTTCCGTATTTTTACAGAATTTTTTATGGCATGCGATTATTTCTTGAACGTATCTGAACGTGCTTGAAAGTTAACTTAGCTAATACTTTTTAAGAAAATTCTTCACAGATAACAGTGCTTTAAATGTTAGTTAATTTATAATTTTGTCTACAGCATTTTTCATATTATAGTGTGCTAGTTCACTAAAATGCTAACATTAAAATAAAATAGCACTACTACAGTACCAAAGTAAAATAAATTATCCCCAATATCTAATTCCCCTATTCATCCTAAACTTTAAGATAGAATTTTATTTAAATACAGAGTTAAGAAAAAATCCAAACAAATTAGAAATAGCTCCATTAACAAACATATAAATATATACAGTGAAACGTTCAAATAAGGAACACTACGAATAAGGGACACCTCTATTTAAGGGACGAAACTTCTGTTCCCAGTCCCTCGGTATAGGGCGTGTAATGTATTTACCTCTGAATAAGGGACACTATATTTAAGGGTCACTTAAAATGAGACTAAAGAGAATGGTTTTTTAATTTCAGATAATGAAGTAGTTTGTGATGAAAATTAAAATACAGATTTTTGTGAACTTATCAAACACACAGACAGTCATGTTGATACAGAGGCATACGACACTATTAACGACCATTTATTTACCCACAATTCTGATTCAACATTAGTGCTTTTATCCGCATTGAAAGTAATGATGAAAATTGTGAGGATGATTCTGAAAGTGGAGAATAAAAGAAAATTGTGAAATAAAGAAGTTTACACATGCTTTTAAGCTGTTCTCAAATCCAAAAAGGCAACTTTTAAGACATATATTTTAATTAATTTTTCTCCGGAAATGCAAGTTTTATCCGGAAACTAGCAAATTTTGTTCTTCAGAAAATATGTAATCGACCATTTTTTTTTCTATTTTTTTCCAAATGCAATAAGACCTTTCAGAAAATATCAATGTGGGCGTTTTGAACCGAATTTCCAGGCGAAAGAAAAACAACTACTCAAGAAAGGGTAAAAAGTCTTTGTCACGTGATAAAAATCACGTATTACTAACAGGTAATTTATTTTTCAAAAAATTGAAAATACAGTTCAATTGCAAATCGCTTCCATAATCAAGCATTCTAATTTTGCACCTTTCAATTAAAAAAAATGAATTTGTAAATACACCAAATCATTTTCCACTTGCTAAGTAGAGCAGTTGAGAGATTTGTTGCATTAAAATGCGCAAAACAGTTGAATATATTTTTTTTTCTTTGGTAAATACTGCTGGTAATGAAGAACTAAAATTTATAAGTATGGTAAATGAATATTTGAAAGGTTTATACTGAAACATTGAAGTTTGCAAAACAATTCTTTTGATTGTTACTTCCAAGTAAAATTCTTTCTAATGTTTTGATACTTTTTGCTGCATGTATACAGTTTGCATAAAAAATACAAATCGATAATTCTACAAATCATGTAATGATTTAGTAATTAATTGAAAATTTTAATTAATTCTCTTTTTTTATTTTTGTTTGATTAACATAATTTATATACATTTCGGGTCATTTAAGGAGTATCATCTTTAATGTTTTGCTATTTTTATATCCTCCAGAACGATTAATTAAAAAAATAATAAAAACTCCGAATAAGAGACACCTCTATTTAAGGGACAAAAGATCCGGTCCCATAGGTGTCCCTTATTTAGAGGTTTCACTGTACATACAGGGTGTCACCTCTCAACGGTGGCCAATGGCTAATTTCTAAACCGTTAGACATAGACATATAGTTCCAATTGCAAAAATGCTTTAAAAAAGGCAAAGAATTGTTTTTTAAGCGATTTTGGTCAAAAAAATGTTTTACTAAAAAATTACGAAAATTAAATTTTTATACGGTCCCCCGGTCCTATAAGTGATATTTAGTAAAATTTTCTAAACACTCTAGCAAGTAATACAGAAAAGGTCCCATTCATGTAACGTTAAAATTGACCGAGTTATGGAACTTTAAATTTCATGACTTAAACCACTTTTCTATAGCTGAAAAAGGATGAGTTCGACCGAGCTTTAAGGGAACGTACACTAAGTGCTTAAAGTATTATAAAGGGAGTCGATTTCCAACGCTGTTCAAAGGCTATTTCCTAAACTATTTGTCACAGACATATAGTTCCAATTACAAAATGTTTTAAATGAGCGATTTAACTGAAGGCGCTGTCACCGTATAAGTTTTACGGTAGTGTTAATTATAATTAATTAACTTCTAGATTGGTTATTAAAATAACTGAAGACATGAATTTCAAAATTCTCTTTATCGAAAAAATCAAATTTTGGGAAATAGCGAAAAAACTTTAAATGCATCTATTGGATTTCATTATAAATTTTGAGATTGCATTGTTACAATAGTGCAGGTTTGTATAGACTGATAGAGAAATCAAAAAGCGATAAGGCGAATTTTGAAATTCATATCCTCAATTGTATTTTTACGTATGTTTTATTTTGTAAGCAAATGAAGCTGATTCTTTTCGTGATTTTATTTTAAAAAGGTATGTTATTTTGATAAGCTTTTATTTTATTCATAGTTTTCGTATGTAAATTTTCCTAATTCAAAACTTATATTCAAATTTTAACTCACTTCGAAATGTCTGATTGAGGTTCAATTCCCATACTTATTTAAACCCAATGACAATGTAATATTAATATGATTTTAGGTGCGTTCCATTTATTTATTTTATAGGACTACATCAAATTCTATTAGGTTGAGTAATCTAATAGAGCTTTAAATATGTATCATTTTGTAACGATTTGTGACTGTTGCTTTTCATAGTTTAACAAAATTTCTGTTATTTTTTTAGTTACATTTTTAGCACAATTTGCATATTTTACTTTAACATGTAAACGTCAACATAAATTCAGAAACAACATTGTAAAAATTTTTTACTCTCAATGTTTAAAGTTAAATTTTCTATCTGATGTTTATTTTTATTTCCAGTAAATTTGTGACTGACTCCTATTTCGCAGCAAAAAGTATGCTTCAACTTTGAACAGCTATAACTCGGTCAATTTTGATCGCAGAGGAATGGGACTTTTTTTGTCTTACTTGTTACAGTAGTGGTAATTTTTTTCTAAATATCACTTATAGGACCGGGGGACCGTATAAAAATTTAATTTTCGTAATTTTTTAGTAAAACATTTTTTTGACCTAAATCGCTTTAAAAATAATTCTTTACCTTTTTAAAAGCATTTTTGCAATTGGAACTATATGTCTATGACCAACGGTTTAGAAATTAGCCATTGGCCACCGTTGAGAGGGGACACCCTGTATATATATATATATATGAATTAATATTAATTATTGATTCTTATATGAAAATTTGGATTTCTAAAAGTTTTAAATAAACATCTTTATTTAACTTTTCTTTATTTAACAACTTTATTTAACATTTCTTTATCTTTAATTCTGTGCGTTGTATTTTTTAATTATTAATTGATTGATGCATATTTTAACACTCTAAAAAGAATTTTCGTATTTGAACAGTAAAAATAGAAGAAAAAGTTACTTTAGAGGAAATTAAAAGCTAGTATCATTCATCTAATACATTTTCAAATATATATATATATTTATTTATACATCCATGAAATAATTTTCATTAAGAAAAATATATCCAAAAAAATACGATAATTCTACTGCTATTTTTTTTTCCTTTTTCTTCGCAGTGTGCTAGTGATAAAATGCTAATATTACATTAAAATAGCACTATTACAGTACCACAGTAAAACATAATTATCTCCAGTATTTAATTCCCGTATTCGTCCTAAATTTTAAGATGGAATTTTATTTAAATACAGAGTTAAGAAAAAATCCAAGCAAAATAAAAATTGTTCCATTAAAAAAAGTATATATATATATATATATATGAATTAATATTAATTATTAATTCTGATATGAAAATTTGACTTCTAAAAGTTTTAAATAAACATCTTTATTTATAGAAATTCTGTATGTCGTATTTAAAAAAAAAAAAAAAAAAAATTAATTGATTGATGCATATTTTAAACACTCTAATAAGAATTTTCGTATTTTGACAATAAAAGGAAGAAAAAGTTACCTTAGAGAAAATTAAAAGTTAGCATTATTCATCTAATCTATTTTCAAATACAATTTTTTAATACATTCACGAAATCATTTTCATTAGGTAAAATGTGTCCAGAAAAATAAAATAATTCCACTGGTATTTTTTCCCTTTTATTATTTTTTATGTTTATTATTTTTTTACAGTGTGCTAGGGATACAACGATAACATTACAATAAAATAGCACTATTACAGTACCACAGTAAAACATTAGTGAAGTAATAAGTTACCTCCGATCACCAATATCCCTATTCATCCTAAATTTTAAGATAGAATTTTATTTAAATACAGTGTTAAGTAACGATCCAAACAAATTAAAAAAAAAAAAAAAAAAAAAAAAAAAAAAAAAAAAAAAGAAAGAAAGAAAGAAAAAGAAAGAAGGAAAAAAAAAGAAAAAGCTTTGTTAACAGAAAATTATGAATTAATATTAATTATTGATTCTTATATGAAAATTTGATTTATAGATAGATAAACATCCTTATTTATCGAAAATCTGTGTGCCCGATTTTTTTAATTATTAATTTAGCGATGTATATTTAATTTAGTAAGTATAAATACAAAACTTTTTTTCCTTTAAAGTTTTTTTTTTTTTTTTTTTTTTTTTTTTAACAAAAAATCCCCCCTCCCCCCAACCTTTAATTATTTTGATAATTGATAGATTTTTTTTATCATTGATTATTTTTTCCGTTCAAAAGACATATTGCTTGTCAAAATTTACATAAACAAATGTATTACATATCACACATAAAATATATATTGTTGCCTCGTTAGAATGTCTGTTGGAACTGAAGATTGTGTTAAATTAAATAAAGTTTTGTTGGCTTAAAACTATTATGTTTTCCATTTTGTTAAGTCGACAAAAATTTAATTCGACAGAATTTTCTGATCAAATTGTATTCCAAATGAGATTTTTTTTTAATTCTGTTATTAATAACAGATATATCAAAAGTTTATATTTTGAAAGATATAAATAATGACGTGCAAATAAATCTATCGTTTAAACAAAGGGCACATAAAAAAATATAAAAAGTATATAAAAATTCGATACAATTAAAAAGCATTTTCTAGTAAATAGAATGCCGCAGCATTTAATCTACAAACAATAGATTACAGTAAAATCACATTACAATGAATCTTTGGGGAGCACGGTTTAAATTATCTAATCTGAAAAATGCGTTAAAGTGAATATCTTTTAATGAAATATAGGGTAATAAGATTTTTTGACAATCGGAAATTAATTCGTTAATCTGAATACTCCGTTCAAGTGACATTCGTAGTAGAGCGATTTTACTGTATGTAATTCATGCACTTTTCACTTTATATCATATAATGAAAGAATAAATGAATTCTTATACCTCCATAATACATGAAATAGATAAAAAGTTAAAATACGAAAAATACGAGATTCTTTAAGTAAAAATATTCAAATGGAATTCACATTCTGACACATCTATATATTTGTCTAAATAATGTTCAATATGTGTATGTACAAAAAAAAAAAAAAAAAAAAAAAAAAAAACTTTTTCTCCCTCTATAGCTAAAATCTTATTACAATTTGGATTGGTAAAAACATTGCGAGCAAAATACTGACTCTCATAGCTGTCAGAAAATCAAGAAATATACGAGGAATTAACGTGATATAATAGGAGTTGTCACAAAATCAAATTCTTGTAATCGCTATAGGTGGCCTGTAAATCACTCAGGCAACCATTGTTGTCGGAAATTTCACTAAAAGAAAATAGTTATTGCCGCACCTTTATGTCTGGAGTTAAACATGGAATCGGAAATGAAAAAATAAATAAAAGTAAAACAAAAATGGGTGTTTTTATGAAATCTTATATTTTAAGGCATCACTTTATGTATATATATATTACTGTTTTACTTGAAGTAACCCGAGTTTAACTTTAGTTTTTGGGGCATCATGTCTATTAATAAAAATTTGCCATATTACTGAAATTGTTTTAATGACCTCATTATGTTTATGATTTTGAAACTTCTATTTTATTTATTTAATTATGTAACTCCTTATTGAATAAGAAATAAGGCTTGCAATATTCATTCAAGTTCTTTTTTTCTCTCTCTCTTCTAGACCACAATGAGGGTGAGCGTAATTAGTTTTATGAAAGGTTTTAATGAAATCTTAAATCGTAAAGCATAAAAATTATGTTGCTTTTTTTTTTCACTTGCTGTAAGCAGACCTTTATTTTCGTTATTTGTGAAGTACAGGTGTTTTTGAGTTTTTTCTAAACACTAAATTTATTTAACTCTTTATGCTTCGACAGCATTCTAAGTACTAATCAATAAAATTTAATATAAAATTTAATTAATCCGTCTATTTACAAAACGTACATTTTAAATTTTCATACAAAGTATTTTGCTCGGTCACATTTAGAAATCACAGTGATATAATCAAATCCAAATATTAAAATAATAATAATATTATTAATAAAATGGTTTTGAAGGGGGTATTAACAATTTACATAGGTGTAGATTTTATCGAATTAAAAAAAAATGTTATGTGAAAAATTTTCATACTTAAAAAATTCTTTCTTATAATTTTTATAAGAAATGTGAGATTTGTACAAGAATGTTTTTTTTTTTTTTTTTTTTTTTTTTTTTTTTTTAGATTATCCAATTATTCATCTATGCATTTTATAAAAATAGTTACAAACTCATTTATAACTTCAGTTTTAATATAAAACTTAAGAAATTTTAATATTAATACAATATAATTTAAAGATATCTTCAGGCATCAAGGAAAATCATTATTCAGATAAAGGAATTTCTTTATTTATTTAATATGGAACAAAAAGGAACAATGAACTCATTATGAATCGATTCAGACTGCGACACTAATTTTACTGATTTATGCACTGTAAAAATATCCGTTAAATTTACGGTAAAAATTGAAAGCAGCTATGTTGCCAGCAATTTTTACGGCAAAAACAGCTGGCAACATTGCTGCAATCAGTTTTTTCCATAAATTTAACGGATTTTTTTTACAGTCTGAAATGATATTTTTGTTATATTTATCTATGTTACAACCAATTTAATAAGAATAATGCGCAATTTGGTTTTGCATTTTTTGACACTTTTTTTGCAAAACGTTCTGTACAACGCAAAACGAAGATGCACGTCAAGTTTTATAGTCGTAAATAAACCCGGAAGTTATATGTTGTAGGCAGATGGTATATGCTAAAGTCATGAACATCATCTTAAGATTATATGCTATAATTTTATTTGAGAAACAGAAGGTACACGGAACTTCTTTAAAAATACAGAAGGTATGTGGCCTACATACCCACTACAACGCACATCCATGTAACTAACAGCACATTTTATAGAATTACAGATGGAATTTTATTTAATATTTGAAAATAGTTATTTATTGTTATTCTTTTAGATGTTTATTAAAATATATTTAGTTTGGCATTTAGATGTTCCAGCGTAGCCTTCTGAAGGTAAATCCTTTTTAAAAAATACAAAGTAAAAAATACCTTCATTTAAAAAATTTATCATAGCATCATATTATGCAAATCTACATAAATTAAAATTAAAAAGCAACCTATAAAGAAATTCCATTTGTATGATTGCATGTTTTTGTTATAAAAATTTTATGAGTGATTAAAAACAGAAATTTATTTTATAAGATTTACTTTTTATGTAACAGAGAAATCCAGTGTTTTAAGCTCCCCCCCCCCCCTCCAAAAAAAGGGGATGTCATACAAAACAAAACTAATGACGAATTAAGCTGTTAACAACAAGAAAAAATTAATTTAGTACTTTAATACATAAAAATTGCAATTTTCGATTTTAAAATTTTCGCTCTAAGGTTTTAAAACTGAAACTGAAACAAATTGCGAAAGTTATACTGAATATTATGCGATTCGATTATTATTTAAGAGAAGAATTTTATTTTACTTTTGTAATAAGGAACAACTATGCAGAAGTCACAGCATAAAATTGTAGTTTAAAAAGAAAATAAAAATAAAAAGTGTGTATAAGTTACGGGAGAAATTTCAACACATTTATTAAAATTTTGTATTAGTTGATTTAATGTGTTTGTGTTTTATTATAATTAAAGTAATATTATTATTATTGATATTAAGAAAAAAAGATAAATTTGGAATATCGTATTTGTTTGTTTATCGTATTAACCAAATTCAACTGTTTTTTTTTTTTTTTTTTTTTTTTTTTTTTTTTTGCTATTCATTACGATTTTGTTAATACATTTATTTGTCACCAAAAAATTAGAAATTAGCTGTTATACGTTACTTGTAAATTAACGTTCGAATTCAAATGTGCGTATATATATATATAGACAATGTGTTTTCCTCTCAATTTCTTTTTGCCGTTAAAAAAAATGCCTGCTCTTCTTTCATAGTATTTTCTATCTCTACCCTGCTTTTAAACGACCAGTAGTTTGGTCTGAAATGACTTGCAAATGCTTCCTCTAATACGTAACTTTTAGGTCTCTCTCTCAAAATTTTGCTATAAAGGAATATATTCATATATTTATTCCTCTACGATAAGGACAATAATGATAAGAGAGCGAAAGACAAGATAAAAAAAATGAACGATAGTTTCACATTCAAAGTTTGTTCAATTTGATGAATCCACGGGAGTGAAATGGGCTTTCATTGAAAAACATGGCTCGTAGTCGGAGATTTTAATAGCAGGGAGCGGAGCTTTTTACCGATCGATGGCCGTCGAGTCTAACATTGCTCGCCGCGTCTAATGGCCCGGCCATGATAGGCAACTGCCATCCTTTCAGTCACGTTCAATTTGCACAAACCTCCATTGCCAGAAAGGGAAAAGGGCAAATTTATAGCTGCTGCGTGCATAAAATAAGACAGGTCCAAGCTCTTGTTTTGCATGATGTTTACACGGCGCCCAGCTTTAATGTTCACGGTTCTAGGAATTGGCTCTCAAGCGAATCCATCTCCCCACATGAGAAAGTAATGAAACCGCTTCCAAGGAACTAAAGTTCGGCATCTTAATATCCAGGATTCTCAATTTGAAATTTAATTTTTCTCTCGAAGCGTGCGTTTGAAACATGTCGAAATTTGGAATCGAAAGAGAGAGTTTTGGGATAGAACTAGACTGAACATTGTTGAATAGTAAGGCTTGATTTTGATTTCGGAGATTTGGGAAGTATCTATAATTATATCTCATTTGGACCTAATTGGTGTTTTCCAAATCATATTATACAATTATGTTTAATTAGACGATATGGGAAATTAATTATTCTTGATGTTAATAGAAAGATTAGTTCTTATAATAGCAATAAAATAATAATAATAATAATAATAATAATAATAATAATAATAATAATAATAATAATAATAATAATAATTGTATTATTGAATATTTCTCTTTCATAAAAGAATGAAAGGAGAATCTTTCAATAATAATAAGAGGTAATTTACTCATTGATCATACAAAAATTACTGTCTGTCTATCCTTGCTTTAACTAATGTAATTCTGATTAGATGAAAATAATGAAAGTTTAAAGAAACTTTCTTTTGTTCAGAATATTAACAAAAACGTTAGAACCTTGTGGCTGCAGTAGAATAATTATACCAATTACAAATTAACTTATTATTTTTAATCATTTTATTTTTATATAGAAGACTAGATGTCGTGCGTTGACGAAGCAGCAGCTATACTTTCATTTAAATATATTAATAATTTTATTTAAATATATTAACTAAAATGAATATGTATCTTTAAAAGTTGAATACGAAATCAGTTAGAAAAAAAAAAGTTTGGAAGAACAATATTTAATGTAAAAATAATCACATCATGTGCAATTTTATGTTTGTGAATCTATGTTTCCAAATTTATGGAAACCAAAAATACGTACTTGGGGAAATTAATATTGCAGGTTAATGTTTTGCGAATAATAAAAAAAAGTATGTATATAAATGATGCATGCATTATTTGATGTGTGAATAACGTTTGATGATAATTATCATTTTGTGTATGATAAATGATGCATGTGTAAAATAAATTACATAATTTACATGCGTAATATTAAATTTGAACATTTTAATATCAAAAGTATCACGAATAAAATGTGAATGTGTTTTTCAGTATATTTAGACACAGAATATAATTAATACAAAATGCAGATATTTCACAAAAAGAGAAAGAAAAATTAACCTCTATTTCTTAACAGGGGTAAGCAATCAAAATAAGCAAGTGATATACAGGTTTCAATGAAATTTTTTTCACTTTATTACTTGATGTTATTTTAAGAAGACGCTTACAAATTCTGTACGGTTTTTCTACCAAGGAGTTTATGTATTTAACAAAGTCAAACATTCATTTTCTAAAGGTATGTAATATCCGTATAACTATGGTGGTAATCTTCATTAGAAAATCATTGTAATATTTGTAATATTTGTTATTTGTTAATGCACTGTAACAAGTACCCTCTACTTATATATAGTTAATTGGTAACAAAAAATATTAATAAATATTAGTCTAACAAAAATGCCTGATATTTAAGTTCCTAAAGCAGCTAAAATTCTATTGTTTTTAGACACAGACGCAAGTATATTTATATGATATAGAATGTAATTTCGTTTGTTCTATACCTAATATAATTATAAATCTTCTAATTAAGATTCTATACCTTCTTACTAGCAAGAGTTGAAATAAAAATAAATATATATTTGTCCTAAATTCTCAAAAGCCAACAAAATTACTTAAAGAAAGCTTGCAACTTTCATTTACAAAAACGAAATAATAGTTTTAAAGATATAAAATGCACTGGAGTAAACATTTAGATATCTACGTTATAGATTTTAAAATTTAAAATAATAAATGGAAGGCTTTTAAGGCAACAAATTTATGTATATCTAAACAAATGTTACTTATTTTCAATTTAAAAGATGCCTTAAATTCATGGATGTTATGGCAAGAAATTTTTAAACATTTAAGTAATTGTTACTTTCATTTCATTTCAAATAAGTAGCATAATACACAAAGTCACATAAAACACTACACATTTTGAATTTTTAAATAATTAATGGAAGTCTTTTTAACTAACAAAATTCTGTACATTCAAATTTGTATTATTTATTTTCGGTTTGAAATAATGATCTCCAAGCTTCATGACTGTTATGGCAAAAAATTTTTTAATGTTTCGACATTTTTTTTTTCGATGTGAAATAATTATTTCCTTTATTCGAGAGTTTTAGGACTACAAAAATCTGAATATCTAAACAAATATTGCTTATTTTGAAATTCGATTTTTGTATTTCTTTTTTACAAACGTTACTATAGTTCGTATACACTTGATTTAAGAATTAAAATTGTTATACAATATTTGTTGAAAATATCATTCTTACTGTTTACAAACCAGCAAATTAGAATTAGAATAAACTTTAATAGACTGCATAGAATCATATTTTTATTTTTTTTTTTAATTTAGCTCTTTGTTTAGATTTCATTGTAACATTAATAAAAAATTGAAATACACACATTACTGCTGATGTTTTGAGGATATTGGTGGCACATATACAAAAGGATAAACTACTGTATGCCATAATTATAAAGTATAAAGATTTGTTGTAGAAAATTTTGTTTTGAATAATGAAATACCAGTTTTAAATATCAAAATTATTATATTGGAATGTTCAACTCTATCTGTATTACACATTGTAAATTTTAAATATCCTTGTTACTTTTTCTACAGTTTGAAAGAATAAGTCAAAGAGAAAAAAATAACAATTTTTCATATTCAATTTGAAGTTAATTTTCTCTTTAATTGAAGTAGCTGTAAGTTAGTTTACAAGTGTAGAGTACTCATAGATTATGATATTCACATAGCAAATACACAATTTAAATATTACTTCCGTTGAAACATGTACATTCGGAATTCATAAATGACATAAAAGCGTTTCAAACAAATTCAAAATTCATATTTCAAGGCAATTATACTCGTAAGAATTTATAAAGAATCTGTAAACGCTATTTAAGAAAATAAGTTTTCGTAGAACTTGTGATATTGTATAGGCACATTAAACAAGTTAAGTCTTATTTCTTGTTTGAAACTAATATTTTTTTTATTAATTGCTATGGCAAAGAAATATTTAATGTATAATGAAAGTTTTATTCATATTGCGTAATATGCAATTAAAATATATGTAATAGGGGATCAAAATAATTTTCAGCAAACTACACAGAAAAACTAAAATATAAAACAAAACTGGTGTCTTACGCATTTCGATTTTTTATTAAAAAAATATATTTAGTAACAGAATATTTTAAGTAAATGTTTCCTATTTTCTAAATAAATGTTTCTTATTTTCAATATGTGTATGCGTTTTTTTAAGACTTTAATTAATATAAAATTTGCATAGTACTTTTTAAAAACTTGATTTATTTTGGGAATATACTTTCGACACATTAACACTATTATAAATATCAGTATACGAGATCAAGACAACGTTTAACTAATTGTGCAGAAATATTAAGAATTAAAATAGAGATTTTAAAATTTGGCTTACCCGAATTTCCCTTTTTACTCAGCATAAATGATTGTTTTCCAATATATTGAAAAATAAACTGAAATGCACAAATCACAGAAAATATTTCCACGACATTGAGACACACGTCAGAAAGTTAAAGTCCAGTATCACAAATAAAAATTCAAAAATCAGTAGCAAACATCCCGTTGATGACTCTAACGTGTGTCCAGTTTGTGACACATAGGGGGGGAGGATAGAAAGTCCCTCCTACAAATCTCTTCAGGCAAGGGGTTCGAATACAATACTTTTTTAACGTCTTGATCATGATTGTCATTTTTATTTCGATTGACCAATCCTGGTTTGGTCTGAAATATGTTGACAAGACAAGTAAAAGTAATATAGTCTTTTATCAGGCATAATAAGATGTCAAACAGAGACCATCATCACATTTCGTTCTTAAAAGTGGACAACGGTTGGAAACTGTTTTCTTTCCTGGAATATAATATTTACGGAAACAGAGGGGGAGGGGGTAAATAGCATGGCACATGTCTTAGAGAGGACAAGTCGTAAAAACATTATTACTCAATGATTATTCTTTAATGCTGTAAGCTGAAAATTGAGGGTTAGGTTTAAGCATAAAAGACTTAATTAGAATAATTTCGGAAGCACAGTATGTAATAAAATAGGTAAAATAATTGAAGTGATTTTAATAATATAATTAATTATTTTATATAAAACTAATTTTTAATTTGAAAGTTTTATTTTGTAGCTTTTTTTATTTTGTTTTATTTTATGTTTATTTTACTAATACCAAAACACGGCTTATAATTTTTTCTTTGTTTCTTTTTTACTTAAAATTTTAGATGAATTCATTATTTTTTTTCTTTAAATATTCCCTGTCCCACATAATATTTCTGCGTAAAATTAAGATTTTTTGGAAAATAGCCTTTTATATAGCAAAATTATTTTTTTAAACACGAAATATTTTAAGAATTAAATTTCTTGGAAAATACAAATTCATCTTTATCTTATTTATTGTCATATTTATCTTTTTTAATCATCTTTAACTTAAATATTATGAGCTATATAATACAAACGAATTTTGTTAGAATTTATGGAAGAGGTTTCTAAATAAGTCAGAGTAACTTCACTGCAGTAACAACTTAAAAGCGTTGTAAGAGAACACATTATCGAAATTTTAATTAATTATCCTTTAATTAATGTCATAATTAACACCAATTATAAGTGTAGTAATAAAATGTATGAAAGGTTTAATATAGTGACTAATATACAATATTGTTATGCTGATTTGTGAAAAATCTTTTTTTGAAAATATCATCACTTAATATTAAATGGATTTTTATGAAACTTTTATCCGAAATATTTCCTAAATTGTATGAATAATAAAATTAAATTGCAATAAATAACAATATTTTCAAACACTTATTGATAGATAGTGTATTACTACTATTCGTCAATGTTATATTAAATCTAGTTAAAATTTTATCATTAATTTGAGAATTTCATGTTTATTACTTCTATACTATTACTGGGCCAATGCCTTTATGTTTCTAAAAAACGCTCGCACCTCAGATTAGATGACGCACTAGCATATTGATTCAGTTCTCAGTTTTCTTCTAAGTGGTCATCAGGAAAATTACTTGGAGTATGTAATGGGTAAAGTATTTGTAACAATGTAAAGTAGTGGGAACACGAGGAAAAGTATATTTCAGTTATACATTACTATCTTTTATTTATTTTATTTCTGTACATTCTGTTGATGTATGAATATGAAATTTTAAAATGAAAATTTGTAATAACCATATTTTGGATTATTGCAGCATGAAATATTATACGTAAGAACACACTAGTAAAAACACGTAAAATTTCTCTATAATAATCTCAAAAAGAATCTTTTTAAGATCTTATACACTGTAAAAAAAAAAATCTGTAAAGGTACGAAACATTTTCTAGGAAACTGGGATTCCAAGAACTTTTCATGTAACGGTAACAGCAAAAATTCAAGTTTCAGAATCGGTTACATGGATTTTTCCTGTTACCATTACATGAAAAGTTCTTGGAATCCCAGTTTCCTAGAAAATGTTTAGTACTTTTACAGATTTTTTTTTACAGTGTACAACTAAATATGATGATATAAATAAGGCTCTAAACTTTTAAACCATTTCAACGTTGAATTTTTGTTGAGGATGACTGAAAACGTAGTTTGAAACTTAGATATTATGTTTTTATTATAATATTTATTTGTACAAGTTCATATAAAGGTTCTTGTTCTGTGCATCATTTAGCAACTTTATGTGTTTTTATGCTTATTTAGAAAAATTGTAAGTCCTGCAATTAGTGACCTGCTTACATAGTTTAAGTACATTTCATGCAGCCTAAACCGTTTATTTAAGAGATTTTGCATTCAAGAGAAACAGTAATGAATTTTACTGAAATGAAACCTAAACGTTATAAATGTCTTCCACGCACTTAGAAACAAAAGGATGTGCTTTCATTTTTATTATTTATTATTTTTACCTTTAAATTTATTGGATAAATTCTGTTACTATAAAGAGAATGTTGACTTGCTAATTAGTGTCGCTTTGCAGAATGCTCAGGCAGTTTGCAAATAAAAAGTTTCAAAGAATTTGTCATCTGAAATTATGCTTCATTACAATTTACAACAGTCTGGTGAAAGGCTTGATTTACACTAAGCATTTATCATTTTGAATGTTGTTTCAGAATTCTGTTAGTGACATAAATGTTCGCCGCACTGAAAGGCTTCGTGTGAAGCACTTGTTTATTTACGTTATTTTTAAACCTTAAGTTTAATGAGCACCCAATTTATCCATAAGTAAACAGGCTAATTTGAAAAAATATATATAGTATAACTTTTTTTAAAGTGATGAGACAATACATTACATATATACATGTTTTACATCATATTTTTAGCGCATGTTTTGTTTTTTATATTTTACAGTATAAATTTCATTTAAAAATATCAATTTTTATAATAATATCACGTGTAAAATATATTTATATTTACACTTTTTTATTGCGCGAAACTGAAGGCATATAAATACAGTAAACCTGATAAAATCGGATCGTTGAGGGAATAGAATATTTTTTGTTTTAGTTAGGTTTTCGTCTTATCAGGTTCAGGTACGTCGTTTGTTATATTTATATTGTATTCTTTTCGCGAGAACCATGGAAATTTTAGCAAAAAGGTAACATTTTGTAATAGACAAGATCCGTTTTGAAAAATATTACTGTATTCATTTAACATCTACATGCACCTGAAACTCGCATTTGGTTTTAGATTTTTTCTTTTTTAATTATTATTATTATTATTTTCGTGAATTTTAAGATTATTGAAAAATGCAAACATATATCTTTAGAGATAAATGTTATATTTTGTGTCGAGCTAAAACTAGTAATTATAGTCAAAACTAGTAAACTAGTTTTGAGTTAAAACTAGTAATCTTTACATTTTATAAGAGCTATTAATTAACCATACCTGATTTATGTTATTTTCTTATAAATGCTTTTGGCTTTAAATAATGCGGAATGTCATGTAATTTTTTATATGAAATCTAAATTTCAAAAGGATACCAATAACTTTAAATTTTACCCTAATAAAAATACACATACAATGCAAAAATAACTGTTGATTTTGCAGAATAAAACATTCAGTCTACACGCCTGTTTAAAAAAAAAAAAAAAAAAAAAAAAAAAAAAAAAAAAAAAAAACTGTTTATTTTACTGATGTAATCTCCATTTATTGAATTATATTATATATCTCCATTAATTTTGAATTCATATGAAGTCCTGCACTTATAAATGCTTTTGGCTTTAAATAATGCGGAATGTCATGTAATTTTTTATATGAAATCTAAATTTCAAAAGGATACCAATAACTTTAAATTTTACCCTAATAAAAATACACATACAATGCAAAAATAACTGTTGATTTTGCAGAATAAAACATTCAGTCTACACGCCTGTTTAAAAAAAAAAAAAAAAAAAAAAAAAAAAAAAACTGTTTATTTTACTGATGTAATCTCCATTTATTGAATTATATTATATATCTCCATTAATTTTGAATTCATATGAAGTCCTGCAAAATTATTTTGCTTCGAATTATTTTGCTTCGCTAAAGAAATTTCAAAGTAACTTATATCAGAATACTAATTAAACGAAAAACAATCTTTTTCGAGCTGTACTTTTAATCTTCCAAACATATACGCTATAAAAAAAAGAGAAAAAATTGATTCTGCAATCAGGTTTTCGAAAATATAGAGCATATTTTTTCGTGTTACCCACGATTCTAAAAAGCATTAATTCATCTTCATAAATTCAAAAACTAATAAAGTTTAAAGTATTATAAAATTTCTTTTAAATTACACATATTCGCAATTTTCGGAAACGTTTCTGAGTACTTTTTACAGTGCATTCAACTCTTTTCTGTTTCCGGTATTAATATCCAATGTTAGGTTTTTATGGATGCCTTCAATTCCACATAAATATTTTCCGGTACTTTACTTAACAGAGATTATACATGCGTAAGTGACAAAAGAATGTTCATTTTACGTTCTTTCTTTAGCATGATGTTTGTTATGTTTTTAATACTATCGAATAAAGTTGAAAAGAGTTTATGATTTCGGTTTGTCTGTTTGTCTGTCTGCGCTCTATCTCTCGTAAATATAGTCGGAATACCCTGAATTTTTTTTTCTTATTTACATTCACCTTAGCACGAACCCTATTTCAAATGAAGTTTGTAGCAAGTTTAGTTTATCTACATGGACAGCCAAAAGGTTTCTATTACATTACGGCTAATGGGAAAAAATCGTTCTAAATGAATTTTAAAGGTGCTACAGTCTGTCAAACATAAAAAAGCATTAATATGCATCTACAAATTGCACTAAAATATGCATTCTATGGAATATCCGATGCAAAGAGTAATTATTACTCTTTTACAGGGCTACACAAAAGAATTCCATTACATAGCAGTATAGGGTAAAATAGTTTGCGGCTAATTTTAATTCTGTTAAACTATTTCATATATAATGAAATTGCTATGCGTCGGTGAAGTTTTCTATAAGTTATTTCATGCATAATATGAAGTGCTTTGCCACGCAAAAGATTACAGATAATCTATTCTGTCCTAAGTACAGTACGATTGCAGGAAATGCATTTTTAATTATGATATACGCTTTGACGTTTCGCCATATTTTTGCATACTATGTGGTGCGTATTTGCTATAGTTAATATACATGACTATCCAAAAAAAGAAATCGTAGAGGTTATTGAGTATGAGCGTAAATTTCTTAAAATGGTTTCAAAATGTGTTATTTATTTTTATGCTGAACGGCATTTAATTTACCAAGAAATCTTTGTAGAAAGTAGATAAAATTATATACAGGTCCATGCAAAGAGTTGAATACACCGCCATCTATGGATGATAATTTTTGGAAATGCGGTTTTAGTAGTTTTAAGAGTTTTTGCTTGAATTCAATTTTTTACAAATAGTGGCATATAATAAAGGTACTAGGTAAACGTATACTGAATAAACGTATTTAAGTATGATTCAATCTATTGCTATAAAAGGCTGAAATAGAATTTTCAATCCGTTATGTGTTTTCTTGCTAAATTAAATTTTCCCAATTTAATACATGTATATCAATCTGTAAATAAAATACAGGACTGTTCAAAATAATTGGAATACATATTTGGATATGTAAGGTGACTGCTGAAAACAGATTTTCAAATATTTTACTGTTTTCTCATATGCTTACTTAGTTATCTTATTTAACATATTTCCTAAATAACAAAGTTTTGTTAACGGTTTTAGGAAGTGTTAAAATGTGTTTCATAATCTATGCTTAACGCATGATTTTTATTTCTTGTTTGAACATGAAAATGCTTAGTAGTTGTGCTAATGAAAAATATTAACTATTAAGAATTTTATAATAATACATTAAATTTATTGTTATTCAATATTGATTATTTAACTGTGCATTTTATTTTGAATTTTCATCACAGCTTCGGGAGAAAGAGCACGATATTTTAAAATTTCTCCTTGGTAGCCTTTAGTTTGAGTGCCAGTTAAAAACCTGTTTAGACATAATTTACGGTAGATTTTGCGACGAACAAGCATGTACATTAAAGAAAAGTTTAAAGACATTAAGTTTTTTAAGCAATTAAATTTATAGTTATTTGATATTAATTATGTAATCGTACTTTTAATCTTGATATAAGTAACGCGGTTTCGATTCTGACATGATTTTTAAAAATGTTTCTTAATAGTAATCTTTAGTTGGAGGTGCAGCTGAACAGCTGTTTCGACATAATTTACGGCAGTTTTGCAGTCAATATAGACGTTAAATGATGCAACATTTGATCAAATGTTTCCATGTCTATACATTGTCTCTTGACTCATCTTTGAATCAATAGAGACAGATTTTTTTTTCTTTTATTAATGTTATTTGTAAAAGATGTTGGATAAAGCAATATTTTCAGTAATTCTGTGTATACGAGAAAATTCTATCCCAAAAGTATCATTAATTTTATATTTTTAACCAATCGCATTTTTCAACTTGTCTAACTAGATCTTCAAATATTTCATTTGTATTAAATTCGAATAATTAAAATAATTGCTTATAAATGTAAAAAATATACATACATTTATATAGCATTATTTTCACTTTGATTTATAGTTATATATCTGTTTAACTTTTAAATGCTGTTGTAAATTTACAGACAAATGCGATTTTTCTTTCACTCTATTTTTAAGAACTGTATCGAAGTAAATATTAAATTGTTACTACTGATAGTTATAACTTCTCTTCTTCCTTTCTAACATCCGCTTAGTATTGTTATAAAATAAATTGGAATTATAATAACTAGGCGAAAAGATAAAAAACGTGCTTATTCTAATAATAATAATAATGTAAATGCAATTGCTTTAAGTGCAACTGAAAAATGAAATCGAATTGAAACAGTTTCGTGACAAACGTGTAAATTTTAATTTGTTTTTTAAATATTTGAATATAGCAAATAATTTTAATGTACGCATATTTATGTGAACATAAACTTCAAGAAAAGGATTGACAACCTATGTTATAAAAATCATTTTTATTGCAATAACATATGCCTTCAAAATTTTGCAATTATGACTTTGCCTTCAACCGATCTTAGAATTAATGTGCGAGTTAAAGACTCGTATAAAACATGTATCATATAATAACTATATTATGTGTATTTCTGTACAAACAGTAAAATTATTTTGTCTTTGTATATGCATGATTTTTCCCGATTTCAACTGTGTTCATTACCAAAGTATGATGATTAATCATAAGCATTTACAGTTATAAATCATAAGCATATATTAATCATAGATTTTATTTTAACCTATTCGTGCCCACCACCATTTGCGCAAATTTTATTCGGTTGACACCACTATTTTTAAAAGAATTAAGTTTAGTTTATTAATTACGAAAATGTTTCAATTAAATAAAATAAAGTTTGCTGTTCTTTTTTACCGGTGTCAAAAACAGTGCTACATGCACCTTTTGAAGCGTCCCTAAAAAGGGACGCTAGGCACTAATGGGTTAATCAGATTTACTGTCAAATTTAAAAATCTTCGCAATTCCAAAAAAATATGCAATGAAAAAACCCTGTTAAATTGCTGGGAAAAAAATTATGCTTAATAAATAAGAATAGAATTATGGATAATTTAGGATTATTTTTACAAATTTTCTTCTTATAATGACAGTATATTTGCAATGAAATAGCGAATTAAGGATTTTTTGTTAACACGCATCATATTTTAATTATGTAATGTATATTTCTGTACATACAATAAAATTATTTTATGTCTTTATATAACCATGTGTTTTTCAAGATTTTAATTGCGTTTATTACCACAATATGATGATTAATCATAAGCAATTTAAGATTTTTAAGCCAGTTTCACTGTCAAATTTAAAAATCTTCGCAACTCCAAAAGAAATATCCTGTGAAAAATATCTGCTTGATTGCTGGTGGAAAATTGATAAATAATGCTTAATAAATAAAAATAGAATTATAGGTAATTTAGGTTTATTTTTGGAACTTTTCTGAGTATAATGACAATATATATTTTACAGAGTGTTTGAACATGTGAACAAATATCCATTTGCTAACAATTAAATAATGATATATAATTAAACATGAAAACCTTTATATATTAAATAATTAATGTATATTTCTACATAACTAATTTAACGACTATAAGACACATGTGAAAAATTATCTAATTATATTAATATCCTTTTACATACACTAAAATTCTTTCGTGTCACATTATAAAAATGAAATTTTCACGATTTTCATTCTGTTTATAACTTTAGTTGATATAAGTTACTTCTAAAACTACTGCTAGGAAGTTCAGTTTTGTTTAACCAGCTTCACTGTCTGATATCATTCGAAACTGCAGAAGAAATACATAAGAAAAGCCTGCTAAATTGATATGAGCACATTTTTTAACTACTAATGTAAAGTAAATAAGACTAGAATTAGCAATTATTTAGTAATATGTATATTTTTTTCTGTTTAATATGAGAAAAATATTATTCCTCTGTCAGCTAATTAATTTATTTTCTGATTAATGTATATTTCTCTTAAAATTTTGAAAGATTTAATAACCATGAATTAAATATTAAATATTATATGTAATGTTTATATTATTGTATCTATGTAAACATCTAAACGTTGTCTCAGCTGTCATTCTGTACTCGTTATTATTCAAGTTGCAGATCGTTGCGCTTGTCATGGCGCTTTTTAAGGACAATTATCACATATATTACGACATTTTCTTTTGATTCATCATGAATTTTTTTTTTTTTTTTACACTTTTAATGCTTTATATAATTAAAAAAAATAATTTCATTTAAAATGTATAACGTATATGACATTCATTTGCATTACTGTTTCAGCTTAATTATTTTATGAATACTAATATTATAGCAATAAAGCTAGTATAAGCGCCTAATATAAGATTTTTTCCCTTATGTGTGTCAGAAATGCCTAGAGTTTATGCAAGTCAGTTTTTTAAAACAACAAAAAAAGGAGTAAGCCAGCTACCGTAATACAAAATATATCCGCAAATAGTTCATCAAAACACATTCAGGGGATTATATTGGGTAAGAATACAAATACAGACAAATAATTTTGTAAAGAAATATGGCAAATTATTGGTGTAAAAACTTTAAATCATTCTAAATTACTTTAAGATTAAAAAAAATTATATTGCCTCGATGCGACGTTTCAATCGACGTTCAAAACAATTGGCTAGATTAATGCAGTTTCTTTGATTTTTGTCTAATGATGCTTTGGATGATTTTGGCTTCTTTGGCTAATTTAATGCAATTCACGTAGGTCGTTAAAGATCGATGAACCAAGAAATGGATTAATTTACTAAACCTGAAATGCAAATTTATCATTTATTTAAAAAATTGTTCATTTAAATTGTCGATTATTTGAAAGTCATCAGACTGATTGGATATACGATAATTTCTGTATAACAGCTAATGTATTAACGGAAGAGCTTTAATCAGTGTGTTTATTAGTTTAAATGCATATATTTTTGTATATATACTATGTGTGTGTGTGCGGATCATTACTGTCACTTTTTGAGATTTGTCGTGTCATTTCGGATTTGGTTAATTCTTTAGGAATGTATGCTTATTATTTTATTATGGGTGCGGCAACCATTTTATTTTTTTTTTCTTCTTATTTTTGGCTTCTTTTTTTCTGGATTTACTGTATACGATTGCCCAATTTTTTCATTTTTAGCTTGTTATGGCTAATGCAAGGACGGAATTGTATATGTTTTTGTGGAACTTAGGTAATTTGAGCCTGGAGATTCTGTCTTTGCTTCACAAATATTTTTCAAATTCACAATTGTAAATGATCATTTGTACTGGTTTATATTGATTAAATATATGTCTGTCTCTGTATATATATATAAATACTTTTACAAATACATCCAAAGTTATTCAAACAATACCAATAAAAGAACCAATGAAACCAGTTATATATATATAGAAACTATTGTAAATCGATACAAATGACCGTCTACAATCGTGAATATGCAAATTAGAAATAAGTCTTAAGTTTATGTGTATGTATGATACAAAATTTTCAGCTTTAAGCTATAATGTATCTCAATAGAAATCGACTAGTTTCGACTAGTTATATATGTGACTAGTTATTAATTTGTTATAATCGACTAGTAATATATATGAATTTCTGACCCTGACAAAATAATTTATTATATAAGCCTTCAACCGAGTCTATGTTCTTGTCCTTGTATTTGATTATTATTATTATTATTATTATTATTATTATTATTATTATTATTGTTATTATTATTATTATTATTATTATTATTATTATTATTATTATTATTATTATTATTATTATTATTATTTTGCTTTATTAGCAATTCATTAAAAAAATATATAGTTATTTCATTTTATTTTGTCAATATCATATGTTTTAATGGTTTTACTTATTTAGTAAGTTTATATGTATATATATGAGAAATTCTCAGTTTATAAATGAAAAAGAAATTAATACACTGCCAATAAAACTATTCAACATGGATTATAAATGCAGTAATAAGAATAAAAAAAAGAACAATGGAAATTTGTGGTTCCGAAACAGATTCATCAAGTCTTAAATACCTTGAGTTCAGACCGCAAAATAAATTTTGCGATTTCATCTTCGTATTAGCAATAAAAAATGCTAAAGAAAGCGAATTTAGGCCTGTCGCAACCAATAAATATAGAAATAAAATATTAGAAAAACAAATAATTAAACACATTTGTTTTAAAAAATAAAATATTTAAGAATTTGTTTAATAAAACCTGACTAAAAAGGATTTAAAAATTGGAACATAATACCAGTTAAAAGTCTATCTCACCTAAAAAAATAACAAAGAAAGCAAGTGTGAGATTCTTTGCATTTATTAATATTTTTGTTTAAATTATAATGGATCAAAGAGTATAATGTACAATGTAGTCATGCACAAACCTCAAAATATGTGACCAGCGTTTTCTATAGAACATTTAAAAAGGAATTTAACAATTTTAAACAAGAAATCTATTGTGCGGCCAACTGTAGAAAATGTTATTTGTAAAATATTGTTTTGGAATAAAAATTAATTTATATTTAAAAAATTATATCTATTATTAGACTAAACTTTATTTATAAATGACAAATTGATATATTTATTAAAAATATGCTAATAAGTTATACCATATTAGAAAAAAATAATAAGTAAATGATATATTAAATAATATATCAAATAAAAATAATATGTAAAAGATGGTCTTGATTATTCTTCAATTAATGTTTCAGATACATAAATGTAACTCAGTTTAACATATCAATATTTAAATTACTTTGAAACCAGTTGCATAATCTCTTAAATAAATATAATTTAATATTAACAAATAAATGATTAAAAGTATGATACTTAGGAATAAAAAAAAAATAAGTAGAAACAAAATGTATTAATATATTAATAAAATAATACTACTAATAATTAAACTTTGAAATTGATTAGTTATATTTAATAGGCCCAGAAGCATTCTTAAAAATTAAATTTACTTACTTATGTGGAGAGAGGATATAACGAAGGATAATATTTGTAAATAAAACATGCACATTATTCTCTTGAATATACTACGTAAGAGAAATTATTAAGATACTGTCCTAATTGGTTTAAAATTTAAATACAAGTATAATGTTAACAATATTTATTAATAAAGAAAATAAAACAGATTTAATTTGAATTAATAAAAATAAAAATATATTTTTTTTTTCAATTATACATATAAGGATGACGATTCAACATCCATATTAATATGTAGTGTTGCTATGTAATTATTTAACTAATGTCCCATTCATATTTGTTTTTATTAAATTAATCAATTGCATATTTTCCAGACAACGCCACTCTCCTCCGTACTCTAACATTACCCATCAACCGATCCATTATAATTTTTATTGCTATCTTGCATTATTTATTTATTATTATTATTTTATGGTTGTATATATTTTATTTAATTGTTTTTTACTCAATGTGCATTTCTTCAGATTATATAGGTACTAACTGCATAGTAAAGACTATGAATTTTTTAGGAAAACCATATTTTAGTGCATGATAAATGAGTTTCTTAATATTTTTATTAATTAGGTGAGAAGAACATAAACACTTTATTACACATAAATAATTAAGGGGTGTATTGCGATGTACAGAATTATGTAGATTGAATTTAAAATTAGTAAATGTATTATCATTGAATTTAAATTCTGTACGTTTGTCATATAGATGAGCTATTCTTTTCTTTTCTTTTGGTGTAATATTAAGATCTAAAAAGTAATTATATTGTTATACAGGAAGTTTCTCGTTAATTCTAAATTTGTAGGATAATTTACTGGAAATTGAGAAATTTTAATCTAATGAGTAGCAATTAAAATTATGTCATAAATATAACGATATAAATGTACTTTACTATTAATATAAGTCCGTTCATATAGATATAAGTCTGGCAATATATAGGAAGCATTTCCACCTTGTGGATTCCGAATTTTTGTAGATAAATTGTGCTATCTTGCAATATAAAATTATTACAGATAATGAAATTTGTTAGTGTTTGAGAATAATCTATACTTATATTCATTGGTAAATTCAAATTATCATGATATTTTTTAAAATAATGCATTTATTATATTACGTAGACCTAATAAATTTATATTATTAAAAGGATTTTGAAATCATATGTCGTTATATTGTTTAAACATTTAAGAACATTTGTTTTCATAATATTGACCAGTTGATAGCTATACTTTATACAATGTGTACTCGATGAATTTTGTAGGTGTATATATTTGATTAAGAATTTTTAATGGAACTTTATTGGTAAGTGACACTTCTAAATTTGATTGGATTCTTATGCTTCTTATGATAGTTTCATAATAGTTATGGATTTTACGATTGTTTACAACTATACTATCATTAGTTTTTTTTTTTTTTTTTTTTTTTTTTTTTAAGATTTATTAGAACTGGTTATAAGATGTTGATTATAATAAAATTATCTATACATAAACATACTAGCAAAGCAATCGAGACAAGAGATTGAAAACACAGCAAACCATGTGCGCTAGAGGTCTGCACGGGCCGGAATTCCCAGGCCCGGGCCCGGCCCGGCCCGTAGGAAAGTTATTTCGGCCCGGCCTGGCCCGTTGTAAAACTCAAAAGTTCGGCCCGGGCCCGGCCCGTTTAAATTTTTATATTTTAAGCCCGGCCCGGCTCGTACAAAAATTAGCGAAAACAGGCCCGGCCCATTTTGGCCCGTTACAATTTCTACGATTTCTAAAAAATTCAGATTTTTATCATATAATTAAGATTCCTTTAAAGAATACTGCATACATATCTATGGAATGATTTTACAGTATATTTTACAGCAAATACACATTAACAACATTAATGATTACTTAGATTCTTAGGCTTTCAACATTCGAATAAAGATTCATTAAAAAATTAATATGGCTTAGAATAAAAGATAAAAGAAAGAAAGCTAAAAACGTTAATTTTGAAGCTGTTTAATAAAAGAAGATTTATAATAATTTCTATATCATTTTATTATAGATTTCAAATCCAAATTCATTCTTAAATTCAAAGAAGCTCCTTTCTGATACATTTCTAAATTCATTTTTTTCCCTCAGAAACGCATAAGATTAGCAGATATCTTTATTCAGAAACTATATAATCGAATGGCGTTATCCATTTTTTGATACAAGAAATTTAAGAATACTGCAAACAAATAAAATACTGTCATAATTAGCGTTTTGAATAGAATTTCCGGAAGCAATAGCAAGGGAAGGTAGAAAAACCTGCAATCATTTGAGAAACTATTATATCTCAACAAGGTTATACAAGTATTTTATTTACCAAAAATGAAAAACGCTATTCGATTCCAAATCCCTTCAATAGTTCTGCTTATCCCTTTTATACTTTTTAAAATTAATCAGAAAATGTGTCAAACTTTCGCATTATTGAGAAATTAATTTAAAAATCATCAAGAAGTATATATCCGAAGACTAAGCTAACATAAGTTCTTTATCGCTGTTAATAATTTTACAAATCATGTTTTCTGCCAATAATTAAGTCTAGTACCAGTCCGGCCAGTCTATATGTAGAAAAATAATACAAGCGTGATCTCGGACCGGCGTGAGTCAGCTAAAAAAATATCAAAAAGGTTATTATATTACACATAATGTAATTCTCCGATGCCGATACACTATGCATTTTTATATTGATGCTGTCAAACTAGTATGGCCACATTTATACTTATTCTCGTGAAAACCATTTCGTGAAAACTCATATTTTATCGTTGCTGCTGAAATCTTCAGAAAGGGCCGGCAGGCCCGAAAATTTTTTTTATAGGCCCGGCCCGTCTGGCCCTTTCAATTTTTTTGCCGGCCCGGCCCGTTTATGTTGTTTGTCGGCCCGGCCCGGCCCGTTGAAAAAACTATTCTAAATATGCCGGCCCGGTCCGCGGGCCGTGCCGGGTACGGGCCACGGGCCAAGTCCGGGCCTGTGCAGACCTCTAATGTGCATATAAAAATATTGGAAACATTGGACAAATGAAAATATTTGTTGAATCAAGGCAGAATCTTTAGGCCCAAATTACCCTAGCTCCACAAATAACACGGAAGGTTTCATCTTTGCATAAATATAACAAAGAGTAATAAGTGTAAATGTAGCAGGTGTGCACAAACTAAAAAAATTCAAAATTTGAGCTACTGTGAACAATAAATCTAGAAAAAAGAAGCGAAGAATAACGTGAAATAAGAGTAATACATGTGTACACACACACATTCATACACACACATATATATATATATATATATATATATATATTCCTTTACCTAATGGGGATTCATTGTAGTTTTATTAATTTTTTGTATTATTATTTTGTTTTATTATGATCTATCATTTACATTTTACTATGTATCTTAATTTAATTTATAATGATAAAATTAATTAACAATAAGACATCTTTAAAAAAGAAATTGTGTTCTTTTTTAAGACTTGATTACATTAAAAGCAAGAATATGGGTGCAGAAGTTGTTTAGTGACTACAAAGTGGAAAGATAACTTCTAGGCGCGACGGGCACCACATTTTTCTTTTTATTAATGCACTGTCTGGGAGTTGACTGATTTTGTCTCGAACTGATAGCTGAAATGAAACAAGTTCTGTATTTCAAATTCTTCTTGAACATTAAGGAGAAATATATGTTAAAAAAATTTCATCAAAATCAGTATTCTAATTTGTATTGGAATCTCTTCTAATAGGCAACTTCTTAATTGGCAATTATCTATATCAGTTGTCAAATTTAAATATCATCGTCTTATATAATACAGAATATAGAGTATCCCATGTCTACGATTTTAAAATAACTAATAAAAATATACTCGTACGATTTTTTTTTATTTAATAATGAAAGAAATACATGTGAGGACGTGAAATTCAAATCTTTTTATCAAGAAAGTAAATATTTGGGAAATTGTGAAAATCGTCTAAGTGTATCCATTGGTTTTCATTGCAAAATAAGATTTTATAATGGCAGAAATACAAGATAAAACCAGTTTTTCCTTCTTTCTTTCTTTTTTCTTTTTTTTTTTCAGTGCATTTTCACAAAGAGAATAAACCGATAACAAAAATTTAGGAAAAAGCGAGTTTTGAAATTCAGGTCCGCATAGATCAAGTACGTATTTATGTATGAAGTTAACTACGCATATAGATGGAAGTTTATTTAAATACAGTTGGCAAAAAAAGTATTTGTACACTCTAAAATTTTTAATTTTTAACTAAATAAAAACAGATATTTTGTCAAAAATAGTTTTAATACAGTCTGTTTACCGTGCGTTTTAAATTACACAACAGAAAATTTCGATAAAGATGTAAAATAATTTTCTAATAGGAAAAGTTTAAGAATTTCTTGCAAAAAAAGTATTTGTACATTTCTCCATCCTGATATGTACTGTGTTTTATAGTGTTTATGGTTCAAAGGACTACTTTTACAAAAGCTGTTAATAATTTTTAAGTTCATATTATATTTGTCTGACATTTAATCTAATTTGCTCTTGAAATAATTGAGTATAGAACCTAATACTAGAGAGGCACCTCTAGATATATGAAATCCTATGATTGAGCATAATAAAAATTTAAATTCGCAACAAGAATTTGTAAAAGCTATTAAATTACCATTTACAACTATTGGATGTATAGTGGGAAGCTATGAATAAATTAAAAGCATCGAAATTCAATGAAAAACCAGGACTTCTTAGCAAACTAACAATGAGGGAAAAAGAGAGTGTTGTTAAAAAAGCTTTAAAAAATCCTATGTGTTCGGTTCAAAAATTTGCCGGAGACCTTGCAACATCTTCTCGCATCAGAGTAATACCTCAAACAATAAAAAATATTCTTCTCAATGCAGATTTAAAAGGAAGAACCTCAAGGAAAAATCCATTCATCAGCGAAACAAATAGGCGAAAACGCATAGTATTCGCTTTCGCATACAGAAGTAAATCATTGAATTTTTGGAAAACAGTAATTTTTTCTGATGGGGGAAAATTCGGAATTTTCTTACCATCAAGCATTCGAAAAGATTGGCGTAAAAATAAAACTGTTCTAGATCCAAAACGTATACTTTAAACTATCAAGCATGTTGGGGGGGAATATTATACTTTTGGGGTGTATAGCTTCTAATGGAGCAGGACATTTAAAATTTATTGACAATGGAAGGACAGGTTTAACATACATTGATGTGTCGCGCCATAATTTATCAAACTGTGCCAAGAAATTATGCATAGAGGAAGCTTTTCACTTTCTGCAGGGACGACCAAAGCATACTGCTGTGATCACCAACACATGCTTACGACAATACTCGAAGACGACTGGTAACTCCTCTAAAATCTCTAGACTTGAATCCAACAGAAAATTTGCAGATGCTATTGGATGCAAAAATCCGAAAAAAAAATATGTATTAGTAAAAAACAGTTTTAAAGAAGCTCTTATTGTGTCATGGAATAACATTAACCAGACCTCTACAAAAAAGTTGGTGGAATATATGTCACACCATCTAGAAGTAGTCATAAACACTAAATGAATTGGCACAAAATATTAATTTGTATCATTTTACTAAATTTGCATTAATTATATTACGTTAATATAGTGTACAAATACTTTTTTTGCATTATATTTTTGTATATTTGTTTATTATAATGTAAAAAATCGATTCATTTTTTTTTTTTTTTTTTTTTTTTGCTTCTATAATATTATAATGCATTAAATTAATGTATTACAGTATTTTTTGCTTAAATCTTTTGTTTAATTTCATTATAATTTAAAAAAATGAAGTGTACAAATACTTTTTTTGCCAACTGTATGTTTCTTTTGTCGTGGTCAAAATTGTTGCAAGTTTTGCGTTCTTATTTGGTTTTTGACACATTAAAAAGATTATGACAAAAACATGTATTCATTTTCCTGTTTATATGTATAAAGTAAGATTTATTTGATTGCATATGGAATATTAAACTATTTTATGCTCTTGTGAAAATTTAATGCAAATTTAATTTTTTTAAATCAATTTTATGTCCATCTTCAGATGTATATGAAATTTCAAAGTAAATATATAATTATACATTTTTCTAACATTAGCGAAATAAATGACTAAAAATTAGATAAACGTTGTTTTTAATGATTGTAAAAATCGACTCATCTTATAGCATAAAATCTCATTTTACAATTCCCTACTGACAAACTCGTTTCTTTTCCTTTCTTTTTTAAGGAAAAATATGATACTCATAAAATAAAATTCCGAACTCTAACTCTTTTCAAGTCAAAAGTAACTTTTACGTATTCTTTTTTCCGCGTGTAACTGTTGCAACAAAGTACAATTTACCTCAAACATTCAAATTTCCAAACACTTATGCATATAAATATTAGATTCGCGATTCAGTTCATGTGATTTAAAAAGTATTTTCTTTATTATTATCCTCAGTTGTTTGTGAAATTTGTATGTCCATATTTATACTGTTAGAAAAATAGTGTTTTTGGTGGCAGACTAATTTTATAAAAACTGAGGTGTAAATTTCCAAAATTCAAACTATTTTTTTAACGGCTTCAAAAGTATTCTATATAAAGTAATACAGAATAATCTATTTTTATAATACATTAACACCGAGGCTTTCTTTTATGGTAGATGTGGGGCGTAAACAGTATCCCACTTAAATCAGTGATCTCACCAGATGTCCCACTTAGTGTCCAAATGCTCTGGACACCACCAAGTTATTAATTTTGATTTTGCCATCTTTAATCGCATACAATTCTGCCATTTGATAAGGCGAAGAAAATCACTTTAAGTACTGGTGTCCAAAACATTTAAAGCCCCAATTTTACAAGGGACACCTCGCAACATTATGCGTGAGCTACCCTTAATTGACAGCATGTGTTCATGTTCTAAGTTAAATTTTTCTTATGCAAATCTGTTTATTTTTTACGCTAAAGCACGATTTTCCATACGTTTATGTTCGCAATTTATAGTTTTTGGATTTACTTGCATAACTAAATACAAATTCACATTTAACACTTTTTATTTATGAAATTTTGAGACTACAATATACCTACACTGTAGGATAAATTGAATAGTGATTCATTGAAATTTAGAAAAATCCGGTCTCTTTAAATATCATTCAATCTATATTCCCGTATTTAAGTACTTTAAAAAATAACAATAACAACGAACTAATTAATTTATTTTTGAAAATATATAGTATTAAATGTATTGTATTCAATGTATAGTTTTGAAAGTAATTTAGTATTAATGAGTTTATTTTCTTTTTTTTAAAAATAAGAAAAAGCAAAGTGTTTACTCATGAATGGAAATATCAAAATTTCATTTTGCTCGTATCAAAAAGAACTTTTCTAATTTTTTACCTGACCTAACTCATGTAATGAAGAATAATTTAGGGCATGCTTGATGATTTCGATACATTTATGTATGAAATTTAGATATTTTTGTCATCTTCTATGTTTCAAAATATATATATATATATATATATATATATTATGTCTTCATTTATTTAAAAATTTATGATATTACCATGTTTTTAAATTTCCACTTCTAAGTTGCAAGTGTTGTCCGAATAATAATGTATTAAAATTTTGGGGAAAATGTGTTTATTTAAGTACTATAAAGCCTATATTTCTGAAACATCGGGCTAACTAATTTCCAAAACTATTTCAATTTTTTTTTTCAAATTATACAGGGGAAAAAAACACAAAAAAAACCCTCTAAAAATGCTTCTGTTATCGAGTCCATTTCCTTAAAATAGAAAGAAAATTTAAAGTGCTGAACTATCAATGAATGACAACATCAAAATCGCATTGTGTTCATGTCAAAAACAACTCTTCTATTTTTTTTCCGTTACGTAATTCATGTAAAAAAGTATAATTTAGCTCCAACATACGAATTTCCATACATTTTATGTCCCGTTTATCACAAGTTCCGAACGGCTTACCCGCATACTTTAATTACGTAGGTTATTTTCGTTCACCTCGTAAAGTACTTGTCATTGAAGGTAGTTGGGGCGTACATCAAGCGTCCCGCTGACTTCTCTTCTAAAAGTCACTGTCTCCAAAAAACAAGATCCGTGTCGTAAATTAAGCGTTCCGCTGAAGCTATTGCTACTTGATAAGTTAGGGAATCTTTCGTGAAGGAAACATCATTCTGCGAAAAAATATATGAAAAAATCCTGAAAAGTAAAGTGTGTACATTAGATTTCTATCGATTAGGTATACAAAAAACACATTGAATTAGAAAGATTTTATAAAAGACAAGAATAATAAATACTTATTAAACGAAAATTCTCATGTTAGGATAAACAAATTTATAGTTAACAGAACATCTTTAATTTTGTAAATAAACGCATTTAACTTTTGCATTTAATTTGTGTTTTTGTATTAACTGTGTACAGATTGGATTTCATTCAATTACATCTATAAAAATACATTAACTTATAGGGATATTTTTAAATACAATAATATTAAATATTTATTTCATGCTAAGATGACTTAGCATTTAGTTATCAACTATTTTTATTAAAGATAAAAAAAAATATATGTGTATTACTTTCGCGTTAATACTTTCTTCTAAAATTTAAATAGCTTTTTTTTCATGTTTCAAGTGAATATTGACACTCTATAAATATATTGATTTGATGTTTAAATAAGCAGTGCAAATTTTAAATTCTACATATGTCAAATAATTTATGTTATTAGATAAGAACGATTAAATAGTTGTTTTCGAAATTTTTGCCTTTTCTTGAATACAGAGAATTTGAAAAACAATATCTGCTATTTTCAAGATTATCAGCTTCTCCCCTCCCCCCCCCCCTCCTCGGAAAATGAAGGACGATCAAATTTTAATTGAAATGTAAATATAATATTTTTCATTTTAAAATAACAAAGATAAAACGTGCAGTGAGTAAAATAACAGATAAAGACAGGTATATAGAAAATCGTGATACATCATTATTTCAATATATTCTAAACAAATGTATATCAATTTAACATTTTTTGCATAAATTAATTTATTTTCTTGTTCACTCTGATTTAAAAGACATTTATAAAACATATTTTAAAAACCCATTTCTTTATACATTAATATTAGTAATGAATTATTAATAATGTATTCAGCAAAAAAATCTTTAAATATTTTTTTTTTTGTCAGACTACATTTTTTTCTTAAGTTTATTAAAAAATGAGTTTTATTTAAATTACAAAATAAATTAAGGACAATGTTTGATTTTTATTTAAAAGAAAATGAAGATTTTTTTAATTCTAATAATTAAAATACTGTACTTTGTATATTTGTTTATTTACAATTTTTTTCGTTAAAAATTTTCCAAAGCAAGTTAGAGAATCAAATTGCTTAGATGCATCAGGTTTTGACTGTATAATTATATTTATCTTACTCAGTATTCAATTCCTAAAAATATTCTTAATTTATAATATTAGTGAAATAAAATGAAATGCAAAATAATTAATTAAGAATACACACATATATAGAATATTTAACTATACTAAATAATAAAACGATGAACTTTTAAAAGACAGCACAATTGCACCTTATCAAAGTTGTTGACTGCTGTTACTCATTTCTTTGTGTTTCTTGAAAATATGATTCCAACTGAAAAATAAAAAGTAAATTAAGATACATATTTAACGTTTTCATAGAATAAGTTACAAAGACAATAAATCAAACATATATCTAAATTACATTTTTCTTAAATTAGGTTAAAAGTACAGATAATTAGTAGAAATATCACGTTGCGTGTTTTACATTTTTGATTAAATGATCAATGGAAAACATGACAATAATGTATCTTAGTAGTCTTATAGTAAAAAATCCTGATGTGCAAGAAACTTTAAATCTAATGTTATGATATCTTTTTTACGGACAAAACACTTCTGTTTAAAAAAAATGATGAAATGATTGAATAACAGCAAAAATTACGAACACAAAAATATTTGAAAATATGTAAATGCTTTTCACTGAAAAAAAAAAAAAAAAAAAAAAAAAAAAAAAAAAAACAGTTACAAAATACTTGTATCAGTGTTGCATTTGGTGATTAAAATTAGTTGGTATAAAAACTTACCACTACCACCAACCTTCAGGCGCTTAAAATGAGATATTATAAAATATTTTTATTTATATAAATAATATACTAAATGGAAATAGATATATTTGTGTTTCAAACTTTCTTAAATTAATGAATTGAATGCTTATGTAACGACCCAAGGACAAATTTAAAATGTAAAAAAAAAAAATAAATAAATAAATAAATAAAAATAAAATAAAATGAGTATGGTTTTTATAAATTTCCGATATGATTTGGATTCTCTTTGGTTTTTTTTCCCCCTTCTTTTTCGATACAATATCAAGGAGAGGGAAAATAGCGAAAAACCATAAAAGATATGGCACCAAGTTTCCGGAAAACTTCTGTAATTAAAAAATATTTTTCTGTTACTTGAAGAAATTTAGATTTTTGTCAGGAGGATTTTAGAAAATTTTGGGCTTCGGTAAGCGAATATTCTGTGTTTTGAGGAAAAGTGGCAAACTTAAAATTTCACCTTCAAATATTAAAATAAATTAATAAATAGCAGACAATACAATTATCGGGATACCCCTATGATTTGATGAAAATACAATTTTAGATTTGAGAACATCGGGTAATTTTTACATTTAGATGGGAGAGTTTCCCGTATTTTCGAAAGAAATGGGGGAATCAAAACGAAAATTTTCATGTTTTTTGCGGGGGAAAAAAGGACAGGGGAAAAAGTTACAGATTTTTCGCGAATGTAGATAGATACCCTCCTGCGTAAACGTTTTGAGTTCATGATTTTTTTTGTATGGCGGATTCCATATAAAAATAAATATCTCAATCATTATGACTTAAGAAAAATTAATTATTATATATATAGATATTATAGCGCCTGTAATAATAGGGCACTATAATAATTAAGTATCAGCAATATTAAATAGTGCATCTTTGCTCGTGATATTAACTCAACATAATAGTATTTTGTTATTTATTAACAAATATCAGTAAAATTAAAATCTGTTTTAAAAAAATATAATAAAATCACATGCTCACATGACATCCGCCTAACAAGAAATCATCCGAAAATCATGATTAGCTTATAAATTGTTATTTTCCTTCTGATAACTTATCACTGTACAATTAATTTCGGATTAGAATGTTTGTACATATTCCTTTCAAAAAACAATTTTAAACATATTTAATTTGTTTTTTGAGAAAGAGACAAAGATATATTTCCTCAAGTAAGCAATTTTTTGCATATTACGAAACTTAATGGTTGCGTGAACACGCGGTAAAGATAAGTTTCTACATAAAATGGGGAAAATGTGGAAAAATTGATACAATCGCTTTTCCAAAAAACACAAAGACGCTTTTCACATCATTAACTGCAAGCATAATTAGCTTAAATGGAAAATCGTATAATTTATGAGTGTGTGAATAGGCAGGAAGCGTAGGACTGTTACCAAATTCAAACAGACTATTTTCAGACATTTTATTTATTCAATTTTGTTCGCAAGCATATGCAATTGGCAGATGCTTTTACTAAGAAATTATGCAATCAAATTTTCTTTTCCCATTTTGCGACAGATCTTTTTTTTTTTTTTTTTTTTTTTTTTTAAGAAAAAATCGGTTTTTAGACAATGGTGTCAAAGTTGATGTTTTGAACTGAATGGCTTGTCGCGATGGACAGGAGAAAGAAAAACTTCCGACCTAATGCAACATGGAAAATATATATCTCATTGACATTTGAATTTTAGCTTTATCAAACTCTAAAGTTTGTTTTCATAAAAAAAAAAAAAAAAAAAAAAATGATTATTATATTGCAAAGTAAATTTTGCGCGTTATTGTATTTTTTCGTTTCTGTCTTTTTTTTTTTTTTTTTTTTTTTTTTTTTTTTTTTTTAGGGCTGCTTTAATATTTTCTTTTATTCTTTATCCATGTTAGTTTTGTGCTAGTATGTTTTCCGTGCTAATAAAGGGAGACACTTGCATTTTTTGAGAAATTAGGTTATTGAAATCAAACATTAAATCACAATACTGTAATTTTAAATATTTATTTTGTTTGATTTAATTTAATTTAATTTAATTTTTTTGTTTCGTATTTATTTATTTATTTATTTAATTTTTAGTTTGTTGTTTAATTACATACGTATATAAAAGTCGTTTTTTGATGATGTTTGAATGCAGTGTGTAAATTTACGCCGGATCTCATCGGAACTAAGCTCCGGAACTTGTTTGATATTAGAACCTGAAAAGATTCGCTTACTAGTGCTAATATAATAGAAGAAATTTTTAAAGATAATCGTTTACATTTCAGTATTTTTAAAATCATTTTGCATCGGATAGCAGAAATTGATCTGTAGAAAGGGCGTATTTTACTTTATCGATTTTGTTTACACATATTTTTATTAGGACATTTTCGTTTTTGGAACCGGTTTCAAAAGTGAAGACATTCTTTGAAAAAATCTGCGAACAAAATTTAAAAAGTAAAAAAAAAAAAAAAAAAAAAAAAAAAAAATGCAGATGTGTAGATTAATCTCAAGTATCCAATTCAAAACAATCATTTAAAAATATTAAAATGTAAGCAAAATAGCTTAAAAAATTTCTTTTATAGGATTAGCATTAGAGAACGAGTCTTTCCTGGTGACTGAAGTAACCCCTTGAATATTGGTCGAAATTTACCGGAGCTCATAAATACTGAGCTCCAGACTCCAGAGGAACAACAGTGCTGAAAAAACAAAGCTTAAATTATTTTTTTTCCTTTCCCAACTATTTTCAATGATTTCCCTTCTTTCTTAGTGTTTCCATATGTGACGTACGTAGCATGTCACACACATATAACGCATGAGCATATTTCTATCTAATGCTTGCCAAGTGTAGAATCAATGGTTTCCGAACAACGACGAAGAATGCAGAATTAACTGTCAATCATATCTGCCTTTTTACTCGAGGTGATGTTATGTTTACACGTTTTGCTGTTTTGCTGCTTGTTGTCCGTGCCTATAAAATATTTAATTTTTTTTAAGCCCCACGTGTTGCTTAATTTGTACCAAAACACAGAGAAGCGCAGTTCCAGTAATTCTTTATTTTTAGTGAATATTTATAAAGAGATTAGGGAGGGATGGGACTATTTTAACAAAAATATTTTTTACAAATTAGCACACAATGAAAAATTTCAGAATAAAATTTTGAAATATTTTAACATATTTAAAAAATATATATTCAATGATAATGTTTAAAATTTTAGGTTAATAAAAGGATTAAATGAACAAGAAATTTTTTTCCATCCTTCTCTCTTGTGAGAGAGGAAAGGGACATGTTTTTGAAATGAAAATTCATATTTAATTTTCCAAAATGTGTCCCCTCCCCCCCCCAAAAAAAGACAATATAACATTTACATTACTAAGATTTATTGTAAATCGCAACATTTATTTTATATTATATTACGCTTTGAAAAATCCAAATCAAATATAAAATATGCTTGTGTCAATTAGGTAATTTTGGTGGATGTTGAAATTCTCAATTATTTGGGGGGTGTTCATCAACGATTGAACAATCAGTTTCTTTCAGGAAGATGAAATTTTCTTTTAAATTTATCCTCATAAATTGTCATATAAAAGTAAAAGTTTCCAATTTGTGTTCAACATTTATTTCAAAACCGTCATATTTTATTTAAAATAAACTAAGGGATTTGATATTATGGAAATAATTATAAATATTTAAAACTAATGACTGATAAATAATGCAAGAATAAGAAAAGAAAAAATTGCACACTTTCAAAATTTCAACTCATATACAAGGCCCACCTTTTTATTAAAGGAAAGCAAGAATTTTTTTCAATGCATATTTTACGCACTTGTCCGAATTATTCGATTTTCAGCATATCCGGATTACGCCCATGTATATTAATTCCGTTCAATTGACACATAATCATACTTTAAAATAACTAATCGTAGGAATTTTAGAATAACTAAAACATTATATTCCATGCAATCGTTACTAATAAACAATCGTGATTTATAATTAAAGTATCAGTAGCATTCTTTCTCATTTTACATTTTATCAATCTTGGATATAAAATTGAAGAATTTTTTGAAATCATATTTCGTATACAAAAGGAAAATATACTTAAAAAATATTTGACATTCTAATTTCCATTTTTTTTTTTTTTTAATCTGAGGCAAAATTCGCTGAATTAATAAAACAGAATATGCACATAATTCCTTGCCTAAATGTTATTTTGTGTAATACATATAAAATATACCGCTGAATTTTTAGAAAATTCAAGCTTCCATTTCTTAGATAAAATTCGCTGAACTTAGTAACACGAAATATGCACATAATTTCTGACGCAAAGACTTTTTAAGTCTATCGTAATCTTAAGATGCCGTATAAAATATACATAACAAACTAAATGTCGATATCTGAGGCCAAATTTTATGATATTTCATCCTTTTCTTACATCTTTATTGGCTCGCAAGAATATATCGTATTCTTATCATAAAATACCAACTTCATATCCTGTAACGCCTCCTTTATTTTCAGCACAATAAAGGAAAACCGATCAATTTTGGATCAGAATATTCAAATTTTATTGGCGCAAACACTATTTTTATGAGGAATACTGAAGAACAAACGCTTTTTAGGAAACTGGAAATGCCTCATAACTCAATACATATAAGAATGCCTCGAATAAATTCATTTGAAAATGAATAGAGCGAAGAAAATTTTAAATATGCATAATATCTAGCTATATGATCCCGTTTTTGCGAGAGCATTTCATTTTTCACTGAAATGTATGCGGGCTTAGTTGAAAACGTTCACAAAAATAATTAAATAAATTAAATAACAGTGTTTATAGTAAATTCATTTGAAAATAAACATACAGAGGAGAAAATTTTAAATATATTTGTAACTGGTATATTTACTTTCAACTGTGAAAGCATCTCATTCTTTATTTAAATAGATATATTCATATTTAATACTGTATTAAAAATAGAAAAAATAATTATAATAAACTTAAATGTTATAGAACCGGTACGAGGTGCCTGTATTTGTGAGTGTATTTCAATGTTCACTGAAATGGGCTATGTTCACATTTAATAACGCATCTAAACAAATATTTCATAAAAAACATTTTCTGAAAAAACATTTCATAACTTATTGAAATAATTGTGTAAATTTTTAATTCAAGAAATTGCAAATGAGTAATAATAGAGAAATTAATTCATTTGAGAAGAAAAGAATGGACAAAATTTTAAATATACATGTATATTTAATGATATTACAGTATTTAAAAAAAAAAATATGGTTACGTATTTAACAGCTTATTCAAAAATAATCACATTTATAAATTTTATATCTGTGACTACAACTATATTCCCCAAAGCATTTAGTTATTCATTGAAAGTGTATACGAGCAAGATTTGTAACTTATTCTATAATAAATAAATAAATAAAAGCAATAACAGCTCAATAACTTCATTTGAAAATTAATAGATAGAGTAACATTAAAAAAATCTGTAAACGGCTATTTGTGCCTGTATTTTTTTTTTTTTTTTTTTTTTTTTTTTTAATCTGTTTCATGATGCGCTATCGACATGATACTGAAAATTGAGTACATTTTTCTTATTTCTAAGTAAACAATGTATACCAAAATGAAAACATAAAGTATTGTGTAGCATTAGCAGTGTTATATAATTTCTAGTTATATTTAAACACTTCACTTCTTCACAATCCAGTAGCTTGTAAATTATTTAAACGTAAATTGTTACAAAAAGCTCTTTATATTTTTACTGTACATTTCGGAAGTTGAACTTTTACCTTAAAATTCTCAATTTCTCTATTTGTATTAACATACTTTTTGCTTTTCGCAGGAATTTTTTTTAATGCACTGTAATAAACGTTATATATATATTTCTAATCTTACTTTAATGTGCCCCATTAAAAAGTCAGATTTCTTTTTAATTTCCCATTCATTTCATTTTATAACCCACATGAACAGAGAGAGATAATAACATGTGACAGTCTCTGTTACCTCTCACCGATTTATTGGATGTAAGCACAGGTTACGCATGGTTTTATGGTCTCTTAGCTATTAACTCTGAAACCCACATCATTCCATGACTGCGTCATTATTTTATGACTGCACTATTAGCGTTAGGGCTAAAATCGCGATGTCTGAAATTAAATATACCTAAAATAAAAACAGCGTACAGCTCTGCAGCAGGCTTCAAACTATACGTTTCTATTTATTATGTGATAATGTGGATCTAACTATTTATCAAAAACTTCTAAAAAAATAAAAATAACATATTAAATACTTAAATATATTTAAAACAATAAAATTTTGAGACTTCTCCAACAGCACTAAGTCCAGATAATGAAATTACAAATATTTTAATTCAAAAGAATATATTCTGTTGCTAACAACAAAATACATGCTTCTGTTTATTGTGCGATAACGTAGAGTCAATTTTGAACGCAATGAATATTTGTATGCCTGTTTTTCATTGTACATTTATTTGTATTGTAACATGGTGGTAATATTTAACCCTTTCATTCCCATGGTAGAATACGTTCTAAAAATTCCGTTGTTTAGAGAATCTGAAATTACACCAGAAAATTACAATGATAAATTACGGTTTATTTAAGTATGAAATGTTTGGTATTAAGAAAAACAAGTACTTATATTTTAATTTTCTGGTATGAATTTGGAATATCAGATTTAAATATAGAAAAATAAATAAGGAATATCATGATGCCATTTGGACTCACTGGGAATGAAAGGGTTAAGACATAAATACTCGCACAGGACATTGCATAAAAAAATAATTTTTTAAGGATGAAATCATCTGAAAACCTGATTATTGTTTACTGTTAATAATTACTGTTAATAATACTGCTATTAATTACTGTTTTTTTTTAAGTGTTAGATTTAAAAACATGAACATTGAAATAGCGTTTACGTTTAGCAACGGAATTACCGGAATTATGAGGAAATTTGAAAAGTTTTATAAAAATATTTCACACCAGAATTTTCATGTAAAACAGTTTAACAGTATTTTTTATTCAGCGTTTTTCTTTGTACTTTTAAAACTTATTTCACGATCAAATTTATAATTTGAACCGAAGCATAATCAAATGGCAGCCATCGAAATGACAGCTCATGGTAGTTCCGGAGTTAAGACGTAACCCACAAAGAACAGTTTTTTTTTTTTATATTAGAAAATTAAAAAGATAAAATCAACAAAATGCATCCGAAAATCACCATTTCTCTGAAATCTATTTAAAAATATATTTCCTCTGTAGGACAGAAATTGGAAGGAATTCACAAATATTCTCATTTAATGCGTTTTTTGGAGTAAAGATTTTCTATTTTAATTAGTAGTTGCTGTGTAACTTTTACTTCCTATTTATGAGCACGCAAAACATACTTTGACAATTTTTTCAACATGTGTGCAGTATTTCCTCAAGTGTAATACCTGCTAGTTATTAAATACATTTAAAATAACAGTAATAACTGCTAGGTAGTAAATTGTTACAACTTGCTGGTGAATTTTCATAGGGATATTGTTTTATAAACACTTTATTATTTTATTGCATTATTACGTTGGAAATAAAATCTATAGCGTTGAAAATAGGTTCCTAGGGATGTTGTTTTATAACAACTTCATTATTTTATTATAACACCTCTATCGTTACGAGTAAAATCATGATATCTGTAATTAAACGCTCTTTAACAAACGCAGTGTAAATTTTCCTCTTCAAGATTTTTTTTATTTATGATATGATAACTGTTCGTAAAAACTACTAGAAAATAAAGTAACGTTTCAATATTGTTATTTGAAGCAACAATTTTTTATGACTGCGGTATTAGCGTTTAATTTAAAATTATTAAATTAAGTGAAAGATTGTTTGACTAAACCAGCTAAGAGTTCTCATTTTGAACAACAAAATATACGTTTCTGCTTATTATACGATCATTTAAACATAGAAACTCCGAGAAAAGAAAAATAGTATAATAAATATTTTGTATTATAAATAAATTTTAAATGTCAATAATAATATCTACACTGTTTTCAAAGTTGGGAGATTTTTAATATGAATTAACTACACCACTATTTTATGATTGTGCTAACACTAAAATCACAGTATCTAGAAATAAGGATACTTTAATAACCAAGAACTTCGCAAAGTTTCTACAGAAGAATTTAAATTAAATATTTATGTTTATTATGTGATAAATTGGAGCTATTTATCCATGCAAAATCTTAGAAAATAAAAAAAGCATTTGAAAATTTCGATATTGAAATAAACATATATGTTGCCCAGAAAAAAAAAAAAAAAATATATATATATATATATATATATATATATATATATATATATATATATATATATATATATATATATATATATATATATATATATATTATATATATATATTTTATATATATATATATATATATATATATATATATATATATATATATATATATATATATATATATATATATATATATATTATTTTGATAACAACTAAATACATATTCTGTATGTTAATTTAGAATAAACTATTCATAAAAACTGTAACAAAAAGAAAATACATAATGAATATAATTGAATATTATTAAATATGTTTAAAAATAGCAATGACTAGTACAGATAGTAAATAAAAGAGCTGTTGGTGAATTTTCACGAAGTTTTAATTTATTACTGTTTCATTCTTTTATAATCTAATTATATTAGCATTAAGACTAAAATCACTATACTATTATTTTCAACACAATCTAACAGATTGGTAAAGTAATCATACGAATTAAATAATTCCAACTGAGCGAAAAAATTGCCCAGGCCGGGAATCGAACCCAAATACTTGGCTTAGAAGGCCAATGCTTTACCTGTTAAGCTACCTGGGCAATAGCCGGCTGGGATTTTTCGCTCAGATAACCTTAGGTCAAATTAAGGTTCGCGGCCTGGGCAATTTTTCGCTCAGTTGGAAATATTTAATTCGTAAAATCACTATGTCTATAATAAAAGACTCTTCAAACAAAAAGAACGTACATTTTCTGCAGCAGGTTTTCAAAATATCTTTCCGTTTATTATGCGATAGTATGGAAACTAACTAAAAACTAATCATTAAAAAATTTAATTAAAAAGAAACTACAGTTTTCTGTTACAGGCCGTTGCCAACAAAAAATACAATTTTCCACTCGCTTCGTGATAATTGTCGCATAATATCAGTAAATTGGCATTAATTCATCATAATTGTAAAAATTTTAAAATCGATAAAAACCCTCAAAATAATAAGAACATGTTGAATCTTTCAATATCCTTAAATATTCTTAAAACAATAACATTTTTTTCATTGTTCTGTTAGTATTTGGTCTAAAATCATGTTGAAATTAAAGGCACTTTCATTAAAAACAACGATTTTTTTTGGGGGGGGGGGGGGGCTAACAACAAAATTCATTTTTCTGTATATTGTGCTATAATATCGCATTAACTATTCAGAAAAAAAAATCAAAAAAAACTTATATAATATGGTGAACGTTTGCTATTTTAAGAGGGTTATTGCTTTAGTTCACGTCATTATTTTAGGATTGCATCACTCACATAAGGGCTGAAATATCGATGACTGGAATTAAAGACAATTCAACCAAGATAAACAATAGCTTTCTGTTTCATGCCGTTGCCAACAGACAATACAATTTTCAGCCTGCTCTGCGATAATTTTTGTATAATAATCTGTAAATTGCATTAATTCATCATTATTGTAATAATTTCATCAAAAAACGCCTCTGAAAAAAAATAACCCAGGTCTAAAATCATTATATTGCAATAAAAGGTAATTTGGCTAAGAAAAGCGAAAAAATGCTACTAAATACACAAAACAAATATTTATTGCAAGAAAAGCGACAATATGCTACTAAAAACAAAAAACAAATATTTATTGCGTACTATTTAAATGAATTAAATAGTCACTAAAAAAAAGTATACGATATAATATACTAAACATTTTGATTGTGTTGATTATATTTAAAAAATAAAATTTCATTTCTAACTAATTAACATACGATATAAATTCATGATATTGCGATTAACGATACTTAGAACAGAGAATTTTTCCCATTTCAAAAACAAAATACATGCTTTTGTTATCGTGCTGTAATATAGAATTATGTATTCCTAAAACTCACGAGGACAGAAAAACAGCACGACAAATGTTTAAATAATGTTAAATATATTTAAAATAAGAATTAGTTGCAAGTATTGAAATATTTCTCCAATTGTTGAAATTGCAGATATTTGCAGGATTTTTTGTATTTCAAATATACTTTTTTAAAATTAAAGATTTTTGAAAGTCTCCAGGGTCTGATATTAATCATATACACTGAAAAATATGAAGTACTCAAAAATGAATAAGTCGATGCACTCATATCGAAATGAGTATGTTTGGATCAAAAATGAATACATTACTTTCTCAATTTTGAAATAGCATATGTTATCAAATCCAAACAAACGATAATTTTGTACCCAGTATTGGTTCATCTCATTCATGGCGGCATAAAAGATGCTTATTAATGTAAATATTAAATTATGCACAATATTTTAAAGTAATATTAAACTATTCTTGCAAATAATTCTCTTAACATAAAAATGTTCGACTTAGGTATTTTACTTATAATTTTGCTATTTCTCTTAATAAATAATCAATTATATGTTTATTGCTCATAATTTTGAGCAATAAATAAATACCAGCCTATTTTCACATTAATTTGTAAATTCAGGGAGCAGATAATAGTTATTTATATTTGAACACAACCATGGAATCAAAAATGAGTACATGTGTTTTTCAGTTTTGAGTACTTTTGGATCGGAGCTATTTTGAATATGTGAAGTACTTAAAATTGAGTACTTTTTACTCAATTTTGAGAACCCATTTTTTTTAACCCATATGTTGAGAACCCATTTGAGAACCCATTTTGAGAACCCATATGTTAACCAAGAACAGTGAAAAATTTCTTACTGTCTGTTTTGGAATTCGAAAAACAAAATATGAGTATATATTTTTGTGCGATTATGTGGAACTAGTTGTTTATTAAAACTTTGAAAGTAAAAACTATAATATTTAATTATTTTAAATTATAAGTACTAACAATAATAATCACAAACAGGTATTAAAAAGTGAACAGCAGTTTTAAAACCTACAATGTAACCATTGTAGGTTTTAAAACTGCGGTTTACGAAATTTTTCAGGGTTTTAATATATATATGTATACATATTTTAATATAATGACGTATGTTTTAAAAAACACAAAAATATTTACAAATTATTTGTATACGCTTAATAAAAACAAATTTTAATTAAGTATTAAAAAAATGATTACCATTAGTTGATTATGATTTTTCAATACATTTTCTAACCTTGAATGTCAAGAACAACAAGCTATTTGAAAGAAGAGGTTATTGAACAGCATAATACAGGGTGTCCAGCAAATAACACCCTGATTTCAAAATTAAATTTCTCAAAAACAAAGATCGATAGTATTATGCGGTTAACGGCATTTTCATTCGGTAAGCTGTAAAAATCTTATACAAAAATATCAAACAGTTAATATTTTCAAAAAATTGCGTTCTGATTGCATAGAATGCTTTGATTTGACATTTTTCTTGTTTTAGATTGCCTACAGAGAAATAATTTTTTCAGCTTACAGTGCAATATTTTAAAGATTTTTCGAAATAAATTTTTAGAATTTCGAAATTGCAAAAATTTAATTAAAAAAAACTATGAAATATGGCACTTTAAGCCGAAAAACAAATTCTCTGGCAGCAATCTAAAGCAAGAAAAATGTCAAATCAAAGCATTCTTTGCAATCAGAACACAATTTTTTCAAAATATTTACCGTTCGAAACTTTTGTATAAGATTTTTACCGCTTACCTGATAAACAAACCGTTTACTGCATAATTCTATTGATCTTTGTTTTTGAGAAATTTAATTTTGAAATCAGGGTGTTATTTACTGGACACCCTGTAATAATAATAGCTACTGAACATTATGTACATAATCTATATGATAATTGAAATAACACACTTCATTTTAGAGTACTATGTTAGCATTTAAAAGAAAATGAGATGTTTGGATAACGTGTAACGAGATTAAATAAAAAGTTTGTAAATATATTTTAATTCCCTTTTTTAAGTTAATTTTTGCATAAACTGTTACCTAGAATTCTTATCTTTTAAATCTAAATGTTACACTATTTTGTAATTTAAAATCAATTCATAGGCAAAGCATATCATAAAATTCTACAAAAATGGTTTACAGTTATATGTGACATAATTTTATTTTTGCTTTTTTAATGAAATCGCAAAACAAAATTGTCGTAAAAAGATAAAACATTATTTTACTCTACAAAATACACATGTGCATGAGGAGTGTTAATTTTATAGTCTATATACGAGAATTTTGTTATGACGCTTAATTCAGCGAAGCGTTATCAGTTATTTAAGTATAATTAGAATGTTTTGTTAGCAAAAGATAACTTTTTAAGATAAATGTATGCAATACTTTGTTGCAACAATGATTGGTGCATGTGTTAGTGCATGAATTTAAACGATTATTTTTGTTTATGTGTAGTGGTTGTTCTAATAACCTTACCATACTTGCCAACCTCCAACTGTTCTTCCGTAGAATGTGGTTTAGTTTGACCCAAGTTAAACACGTTTCGAAGCAAGCTATTTGTTTTTTATACATTTATTTATTTTTATGTTCCTACACTGGAAATGCGTGAAGCACTTTAGCAAAGCAAATTGAACATAAAAATTAACACTTCTAAATAACACCCTTTTCGATTGTGTTGTGAATGTATTGTACGAAATATAAAATTTGTGCAAAAAGTTTTGTTAAAAATTACAAGTGCAGAAAATGTGCTTTTACAACATTCGTTTTAAAAATTGTGTAATATTAAACGCACCATGTAGAGAATATCTTGTGTATTTTACATGTGTTGCTTTATAGTGCTCTAAATTATGTAGTGTTTACAATATAATGTTCATTTGAGAACAAAGTGTTGTGCAGCACACACTATTTTAAGAAACTATTTTCACCAACACTACTTGAACACAATTAACATTATTTGAACACAATTAACAACAATATTTTTGAACACATTTTTATATAGCAATACTTTTGCAACAAATTAAGAACACATTTCTAGAGAGCAACACTTTTGCAATATATTTAAGAACAAAATCACAACACAAAAAAAGTTTCACAACATTTGCCCCTAAGTTCACAACACATTAATGTGTTGTGAATTTGGGGACAAAAAGTGTTCCGAAATGTGTTTATTTTTGTGTTTGAGAATTTGCAATGTATGTGAAACTTTTTTTAACATATTTCTGAAAAAAAAAAATCTTTCTGGTAGCGTGTTTAATTTATGCTAGATTAATCAACATTTTATGGAAGAATGCTAGATGGTTGGCAGGTATGCGTTACCAGTATCAGTGCATCTTCTTTCAGATGGCACCGCTGGAACGCAAAATCTTTCGTTTTCGTTACTCCTTCAACCGAATGGATTACAACCAAATGTCTTATCGTCTCTCCATCCTAAATGGATTGTGACGGGTAAGCCACTTTGTACGTTTTGTACATAGTGTTTCCCAAACAAAATATCGTATATTATGTGTATATAACTATATTCATCGGAATGTCATGTAATTAATTCATTTTTGTGTAATCATATAAAAATTCACTGCATAAAACATATTCTATTTCGAAATAAGCCATGAGATACATCTAACTTTCAAGTTCTCATAAACGTACTTTGATAGAAATCTTATATCACATTATTGTATTTACAGTACCACGCTAATAAAAATAATTAAATGGATATTTTAAAAAAAATCATTTTTAAGAAAATCGAATGCAATCGAATGCGATCTCTGAAAAACCTTGAGCATATTTTTCACAAATTAACTTCTGAAAACTGTTGAAGTAACAAAAATAATTATTATCATAGCGCAATTCTATTTTGGAGCTTGCAGCTTTGCATTCTATGTTTCTGAAGATTTTACAGTATTACATTGAAATGAGATGAAATATCCAATGCATTTTCATTCCACTCATTTTATTTTATGTCACTTATTCTATTTTAAAATATTTCATAATATTTTAAGACATTATAAATTATTATTAAAATACACATACAAAAATATTGCTCTTTTTTCTTACAAACTTTGTATTTAATGCGCCAATCAGGATCTCTCTAAATTATCACGAACATTTCAAATACATTTGTTGAAGTGTATCCTGCCGTCTTCAATGCGCAAATATTTTGACATCTTAGGAGGGCATGAAGTCAAATTAATTATTTGCTACTGTTGATCATAACTTGAAAGTAGGAATCTCCTGGGAAAATTGAAAGTAGAAATAAATATCTAAAAAATATATGTATTTGTCATTGGAAAATATCAAAATGATAGATGATAATAATTTAATATTTTTTCATATCAAAATATAATAAACTTTAAATGTCCTTTTTTTTGTGTGCATAAATGCTGTATATATTACATTATAAAATTTTCAAGCAATTAAGACGAAATATTCAATGGAAATATAAAAATAATATTAAAACTAAAACAACTTCAAGAAACTGCTATTTTATTCTATTAAACATATTTAGGGGTCGCAGCGTCCCTAAAATTTTCGCACTTTCCTACCACAATTTTAAAACGATAACATTTATTGTAGAATTTCATTGTAGATGTTAAAGGAATCTGACACGAAGATTTTTGATTTAAAATACTGGTAGAAAAGTGCGAAAATTTTAGGGACGCTGCAACCCCCTGCATATTATTATATTAGAATAACCTTTAACACAATTATTCAATTGAAAATAAATTATGTAATAAAAGTTCTAATTACCAAGTGGGTGAAAAGTGTCTGGACTAGGATTCGAACCAGGCATGCATTGGCTGAAGCTTCCATTGCTCTTCCAACAGATCCGTCCCGGACAAATACTGTATAGTATTCAATTGCACTAAAAGTATACTGTTGAATCAAATAAAGTTCACTCATGTGTTAAAGCAACTTCTATTTAGAATTTTTTAAAGATTATATTTTTATTCATTCTATTTTATATGATTTTCTTTTCTTTTTTTTTTTTTTTTTTTTTTTTTCTAACTCCAACTATATCTTTTTTTAAAAAAGTATTCAATATACTCGCATATTTTAAAACTTATATTTTATGGGTATACCGCTATAAATTATTCTTATTTAATTTTTATAAAAGTGTTTCCTAGCAACTAAATCTATTTAATGTAAAAGTTTGTTACTGTAGTACATATTTTTATGTTAGCAAAATTTAGTCATAAAATAAGAAAGTATTGACAGGGTAGAACTTATGTTCAAAATTGATGTTTTTGATATATTTACATAGTCTTTCATTATTCCTAAATGCGTGAAATTTTCATATATTTTTAATCGGGTTCTAATAAGTCAAGTAGTGTTTCTTTTATTCTTTTTTTTTTCTTGTAAAAGTAAAGGATTTTTCAGAAATTTATCTTTTCTAAGTTTTGGTGTTTTTAGCAATTTTGGGATAACGATAGTCAGGTACAGGTACACTGGTAAATTTACTTAGGTATATTTATTGAAAAATGAAAAATACTATTCAATTTTGAGATACTTACACGGTGAGGATGCAAATTTCACTCTTATAAGAATAAAAGTGACATTTTAAAATTTTAGAAAGATTATTTTTGTTGAGCAAATTTATATATTACTTCAAAAAAAAAAAAAAAAAAAAAAAAAAAAAAAAAACTTGAAAATTTTCTTTTACACTACAGCTTATTTTCTTACTGGTTACGAAGTCCCGGGATAATTCATGAACAAATTAAAACAGATGATCATTCATTACCAAATATAATAATCAATTTTCAACACCAGAATATTTACGTCCGTTAACGACATACTATTTTTTTTTCTAAAATTATTTTTCTTAATTTTAAGTATTTTCTAAGAACACTATGCTGGATGAGTATAAAAGAATATTCCAACTATATAGGAATATAAAAAGTGGTTAAAAAAGTAAAACCCTGTTGTTAGCAGGAAATGAAAAATAACAGGTGAAAGTTTAAATTCAACCCAGTCATAAGTGTTCAATGCGAACACTTCAGAAACACAACCAATATTGAGGTGGAAAGATTAATCATTCCACACTTTTTCAGCATGTCCATAGTGACACTTTGAATGGCTGCAGGTATCCAGATATTTAATTGATTAACTGATATTTTCCAACATCAGTTGGTAGTGGTTGAAGAAACACCTGACCTTTGATTTGGCGTCACACCAAAAAATCATGCTGAGAAAAGTGTGGGATGAGTTATCGTGTCACCTCAATATGATTCGTGCTACTGGAGAAACTCACCATTAACACGTATAACCAGGACTGTGGAGTCGGAGTTTGAGTCAAGGAGTCGGAATTGGAGTCGTGCACATTTTGCAGCAAAAGTGTCGAAGTAGGAGTCACTAAAAAAAGCCGACTCCGTCTCCAGCTTCGTTTGTTAGACGGTTTGAAGTGAAATTAAACCAATACATGTAATTTTAAATCCATAAAAGAATTATTATTGTTATTTTCGGATTATATCGGGCTACCCAATATGCTGCCCGTACACAGTAGATGAAAACCGTTTTTGATGAAAACTGTAGTAGATTTGTAATTATTTACAAACTAGTAAAATTATTTTTTTCTGTTTTGATTTCCATCGAAATTTTTCTGCTCTGGAGGAGACAACTTAATATCCAAATTGTAAAGATCCTCTTTTCAATTCCAAGGATCCGAAAAGTAAAATGTCTGTTTTGTTTTCTTCTTTAAATTCAGAAAGTTGGATTTTTCAGATTTGTAGTAAAGTTGGGATATTCATTTGTGTGTGATATACACCCTGTACTTAAAAATTTCTTTAATGAGCAAAATTTGCAAATGTTATCATTTTCTTAAATTTAAAGATGAAAAAGTTTTAAAGGTGCAATGCACCAGCGTTTAACATCCACTTTATGTTGGTGAAAACAAAATTTCGAAAATTTCATAATTTAATGTAACCTGTGTAAATTCCTAGAAATTTCTTAATCACAGAGGATGACTGAATAGTCCAGCATTATATTTCTAATATTTTCATCGTCTAACACGTGCTTAATTTATATATTAAAATTGAACGTAACAAAAGTTTTCAAATATTTATTGAAGAGAGGATATGCACATGAATTTAAAAAAAATTGTCTACAACACTCTAATTTACATGTTATTGTTCCACATTGCATTTTCATTTTTGTATTTCTATTTTTCACTGCTTAAAAACATATAAAAATCAAAAGACAAAAAATATTCGGTTATAAAGTTATAAAACTGAAAAGGATGAAATCTTTATATTTTAGAGGTGAAACGTATCAGGAACACGTACTACGGAATATTTCTTTTTATATAGTCTTTTAGCCGGTTAATGTATCTAATATATGCATTAAGTATAAAATCAGGTAAGTTATTCAAGCTCCTAAAAAAAAAAAAAAAAAAAAAAAAAAAAAAAAAAAAAAAAAAAAAAATACGATATATTTTGTTCGAATAAAGAAAAAATGTATTGTTTTCTTTTTCTTTTTCGGCGTTCTTTAGTAATAGAAAAGGATTAATGCAATGGCAAAAGTCATTTCGTAGTATCATATAATATGATACTTTTCTAAAGTAGTTGCTTTTTTGCAGAAAAAATTATGGAAACGACGCTTAACGTTATTTTATCATATCTCTCTATCTATTATTAATTTCATTTCCATGTGTGGAATTTTTAGTTTTATATCTTTTAACACGTTGAGTGCCACGGTGACTGACACTGAAGCTAAAAATTTATGATATTAAAGTAATTATTAAGAAAGTATAAGCCTGTAATAAATAAAAGTTAAGTATAAATTTTAAATATGTTTTCAGTAATTACTTTAAAATATATATTTTTTTAGTTCCATGCGATATTTTAGACCAATTAGCCAATTACCGGTGAATAACACGATCTGAACGAAAAGTTTAGTATCCTCACCGGTGGCTGACGTGGTGCTTAACGTGTTAAATACTCACTTCTATCACCATAAAATGAAAAAAAAAATCATCATTTTTAAAAATATTTAACTGACTACACATATTGCAAAATAGATCTCCGAAATTGTAGTACGAAATTGCTTGTACTATATGAAACACATTTAAAAAACAAACATGAAATAAGGAAAATAATCTTTGAACACATTAGTGTATTGTATTCTTGCAAAAAATAAACATTTCATCCAAACCCTTAAAAAATAATACAGATAATTTTATTTATATAAAGAAAAAGAAATACTTTATTCCTCCGTTTCGATAATCTAGTCATACAAAACAATGAATGCAATTTCTAAAAGCCATTCCGAAATATCGCATAAGATCTCACGTCACCCAGTAGACTCAAATTTAGCCGTTTCTGGCATAAGATTATTAATTTATGTAAACGCCACTTAACACTATATTCTCATATTTCCCTATAGATTGCTAAGTTGATTCCCGTGTGTGAACGTTGAAGTTTTATATCTTTTAAAAGCTTGCCTCAATCGTCAGGAAAGAAAAAAAAATGCCATCATCATTTTTTTTTCTCCTTGCTCCGCCACCCTTATCCCTGATGTCTTCTCTTTTTAAACTTAGAAAGCATTTCCCAGGCAAAGAAAAACTGAACGAAAAGTATTTTTCCCTCGGGGTATACCCGAAAAAAAGGGGGGCGTCTCAGGTATCTTATAGCGCAATAGAGAATTCTGGGGAGAGCGAAGCAGAGATATAAATATACCCTTTTTTCTTCGTTGCGCTGAAGGGTTTTCTGTGATACAGCTTGTGATGGCGTTTCAGCTCGTTATAGAGGAGCAATGCTGAAGTGCTGTAATGAGAAGTGCAGGCAATGGATCGCCCAGACTTATGAACACTTGGGGAGGTTGTGGCAGCCTTACTCAGCTAAGGGAGGGCATAGAAATTGTGAAATATACCCTGCAGTTTAGCTTGGGGCTCACGAACCATAAAATAACAACAACAAAATAAATCAGCAAAGCGTATAAGCGATGAAAATTCCGAAACATTTTTCTCTAGAAGCAGAAGCAATGCATTTAGTCTTGCAATCTTGCAGCAAAAAGCCTTTTTTGCTGCATATGGCATCGTATTATTTATATATATCAAATTTATTGTACGACAAGCCTCAGATTTTAAATGAATTCGGATAGGAATATTTATAAAAAGGTAACATTCAATTGAATGTAGCATTCATGAGGATAATGAGAAGTGTACGAAATGCATATTCGTCTAAAAGCCTTTTGCAAAATATTGCATGGCATTATTTAAATGTATTAGATTTACTGTAGGATGCTTCTGATTTTAAATTTATTTAAAATGGAATGTTCATGTAAGGATAATATTCACCTAAGTGTAATGAAAAATGCATGTAATCTATCGTCCAGATATATTTGGGGGGGGGGGAGGCAGACTTGTTCGGTTAAAGTGAAGGAACAGAAGTAGTGACATGTATACATTGTAGCATAAACTTGGGCTCACGAACCATAAAATACTAAAAAAATAAACCTGTGAAACGCATACGAGAATTGCACAGCATTTTTTCTATAAAATAAATAAAGATAAAATAAAATAAAAATAAAAAGGATAATATATTAAATTTTCCACGATAGTAACAAAAAGCGGTTTTTTAATAATATGGCATCATATTATTTAAACATATCGAATTACTTTTAGAACAAGATTCTAAATTCAAATGAATTTTGATAAGAATTCATGGATATAGCTTTATACTCCTGCATGAAATATGCGTAGTAAAATGTAATATTTTTGTTTTATTACATATTTCTTCAATAACGTTTTCTTGGTTTTTAGTACTTCTTGAAAAACTAAATATTTTCAAAATGATATTATGCAAATAAGGGTCTGAGAAATTAACTTAAATGTGTATAATGTAGGTGTTCCTCTAAAAATCTTCGTAATAAAGATTGGTATTAGAAAACTGTACAGGTAATCAAAAAATATGCCGAAAATAAATCGTAACAAAAAATTCATAGCATAAATCTTTATGTTTAAAAAATGAGGCTGTCGCGGTGAGTATTTGAAATCATCTTTCTGAGTTTTCAAGCGCCTATAAAAAAATTTCCTTTTGTTTTAAACCAACATTTTAAAGTGAAGAGCCTTCTACAATTTACAGTACTTTATTGACCTCCTTTTGTATAATTAGATATTTTTTATTGAGTCTTAATTTGACGGACAAAAAATGTCCGGACAGCAAGTCTGGACGAAAAAAGTCTAAGGAAAGAAATAAAAAAAAATCTGCAGAAAACATACAAAACTTCGAATTTTTCGCATTGATTTTTTTAAAACAATAGAGGCTAAATCCTAATAATCCATAAATAATATATAAAATCCTAATAACTATGCATCTCAAATAAAAAACTCTAGAAATTTATTCAATTTTAAGTTACATATAATTGATTTTCAGCTGCGATACATTTTTACTGAAAAATTCCTGCATTGTTTTATATTAAAAAATAATTTTACTGTTCTTTACAGAATTTGTATTATGTAATAATTTAATTTGAAACTTTTAGACACATTATGTATTTGTCGTATTTCAGAGCAGAGACCAAGATAAAAACATTTTTCCGTAACTTTAAATGTATTAGACAAAATTAAATTATTCCACAAATATTTATAACATACAAGAAACCATGTGTGACTTGCGGAGTTATGTGACTTTACGATATTTAACATGCATCTACGAAAATGTTACATTCAGATTGTATCCGTAAATGGTATATATATATACCTATAATTCAACAAATACTTTTAAGATCGCTATTAACTAATAATATTTCTATTTTTATTTGGCTAATAATAAAAGTTAAACTGAAACTAACTTAAAGCGTAAATTACATTAAAAAGTGTACATTAAAACAATTAATTAACTATTATTATTATTATTATAGAAATTAGAAATAGTTTTAGAAATTTAGGTGGCATGAAAATTAATGTTAATGACTGTGAACTAATACGTGATTTGACACAAGTAGACTTTGAGTAATGTGCAGCACTATCGAAACCTATCTTCTATATGACTAATTTTAGTGATTTGCTGAACACAACCAATATATATATATATATATATATATATATATATTTGTAAACTTAACATTTTATATTTAAGATTTTTTTTAAATTATAATTAATGGGTGACTACAATTTACTCTTTTAAATATTTATGTAACAACGGAATAATATTCATGAATACTTGGTAAAATTTTCAAGTAGAATAGTTGTTTTTCTAGATAACTTGATCACGACAAATATCTAAAAAATTACTTAAAACAAAGCTGAAAACTTAGAGATTTTTCAATTTCTTTTTTTTTTAAATATATTTTTTTTAAACCTAAAGTTTGGAATAAATAACGGTAAAGAACATGCTCGTTCTTGTATTACGTTTATTAATAGTTGCCGTTGCCATGTTACTATTGCATCCTATTTATAAATCTTTCTACTCTTTTAATAAGTAAAATAAAGGTTTAAACTTTTCAATTTTTATGTAATGCACCCGTATATTAAGCTTTACTTAACACTCCACATTATAAGTAAACGCTATCTAGAGTTATTTAATAATTTATTCAATACAGTAATTTGATATTGTTATTTTTTACATTTAACTGTAAATTGTTCTTTTAAATAAGATAAGTCTATTTCTTCAGTTTCCATGAGGGGTGATTGTATTCCAATATTTCGAACATTGCCATTTCTGAATAGTAATCTTCATCTTGTTTAGTCACTGAGTTCTGCAATTAAATTAGCCGAATACTGGTATACAGGGAGAGAGGATATTCGAAATACGGAACACAGTCACTCCTGCTTCATGTAGAAATGTACACTGTAGGTTAATTAAACATGAAATTTTCAACCATTTTAAGCTATAGACACAAACTAAATCCTTAACACATTTGATATTTATTTAAGCTATTTACACCATAATTAAATGGAAATATATTTTATTTTTAGTAGATTAGATAATTTTAATTTACATTAAATTTGTACTGCATCTATATTCATCGTTTTATAAGAAACCTTAAATTTCGTATGTTTCAGGTCCCAATGGTTGTCCAAGACGCCGAGGACGTCAAACATACACACGCTTTCAGACTCTCGAGCTGGAAAAAGAATTCCATTTCAATCATTATCTAACAAGAAGAAGAAGGATCGAAATAGCGCATGCTCTGTGTTTAACAGAGAGACAAATAAAAATATGGTTTCAAAACAGGCGCATGAAGCTCAAAAAAGAGCTTCGTGCGGTAAAAGAGATAAACGAACAAGCCAGACTTGAAGCCAAACTTAAAGATCAAGATGATGGTAAAAGAAAAAATGGTAATAGTGCCACAGGTAGTGGGGACAAGAAAGATTCTTCAAGTAGTGGTAAGGATGTCGATAAAATTAAACACGATGTAGATTCTGACTCGAGGGGAAGACGTGAAAGTCTCCAAGATGAGGACAACGATTCAAGGAATTCCACCAATACTGATATCAGTACCACATCAGTAGGTGATATTGTGGATACCAGCCCAGGCGTTGATCGTTTAGTGGCTAGACCACTTATTCCTAGCTCAGATGAGGCAAGTTTGCCATAAACAGGCTGCTTAAATGTCCGGCATCTGATTACCGATATACGATATAAACTAACCTTTCTCTGTTGCTGCTATTACCAAATGATGCAGTTAGGTTTTTTATTATTTTGTTCAGAATCCACCTGAAAACGATGTTACTATCGTAGGGCTCCTATTTCATTAATTATTTTCATCAAATTATACTTTCAATATGCTCAATTCGTCAGTGATTCACTAGTTCCCCTTCAATCTTTTTAAGGTCCTTTTCGACCTAAGGTGCAAAGAAGAAGTACGCCTATCTTATATACGTAATAGATAAAACAGAATGTTGTGAATGGCGTGTCTTTTCCTGAAAAAAGATCATTTAATCAAAATCCAAGCTGTTTTTATTTTTAATTGACTTTTTACCATCATTTTTCAGATGATTGAAATTTGTTTCTGTTTTTCATATTTAACTGCATTGAATTAACTACATGCTAATTGCCTAACAAAGTGGGAGCCCTGTCTTTTAAATAAACTGAAAATCAATTCTAGAATTCAAACTCTTATTTCAAAACAAGTATGGTTTTGTGAACATTTGACATTTAAATCTTCATTTCACAGAATTTCCTTATACGAACAAAACCATCGCATTTCGATTATTTTGTACTGCGTGTCAACGATGTGTGTTTCTATACGTATTTCAATCTGCGCGCATGCGCGACAGATGCTTCTCGATACAAGACACTTATTTTCACCTGTTACGAAAACAATAATTTTGAAAAACTGGTTGTATACTTTGTTGATTAGTTGATATTTTGTTAAAAATTGTCCATTTTTATAGTTATGTACATGTTGCTATATCTCATTTTAATATCATTTGTTCCAATAGATGAAGTATGTAATCCTTTATTACTTAAAATATGTGTTTTTATACCATTCGTTGAATTCAAATGAATAATATTTTCAGTTTGCATGTATAACATTTTCACGTTTGCCATATAAAATTTCATTATATGTGCAATGCTTTATTTTAAACTTAAATTTATTTGATTTCTCAGTTTTCAAAAATATTTATAATTAATTGTATAAGTTTTCAAAGTTTCTTTTCTGTAAGTCATTGATAGTGTTGCCAGGTTTCCCACTTAAATATGCAATCCAAATACTCTGTACACCACTAATTTCTTAAAAATTATTTATCCATCTTATTGCTGATAATTCTGCCATTAGATAAGGCGAAGAAAATGAATTTTACCCGGGAGAACGCGCGATTACCAAGGGTAAGAATGGTTTTAACTTTGTCACCAATAAAATCAAATTATAACAGTCACTTTATTTAGACGGAGACAATTCTTACAAATTTTACGATAAAATAAGTTGAAGATTGCTATAAAAAATTAGCCGTTACAATTGTAAAAACCATACGCACACCGGATCTTTTAGGCCCTGCGCGCGTCCTCCCGGGTTAAAATAGTATTATCCATAACATTTGAGCAACGATTTACGTGGGACCCCTGACGGCACTATTCATTGATCAGGTAAGTCTAATATAGATATTAATATCTTAAAAACTATTATTTAATGCATTTTCTTCATTACTATTTATTTCTAAACATTTTAAACTTTAAAAGATCTCGTGATTAAAAGTTAAATATTTTTTTTTCTTTGAAAATAATAACTTCTGTTGTTTAAACCTCTATAATATATACTAGTACGAAACAGCATTGAAAAACGAAGATTAAAAAATGTTTAGTTTATTGTTTAATATTTGTCTTTTAGGGAGGAGGGTGGCATATTAAAATTGAACTCTAAATATACAATTAATAATTAAAAAGATCTACTTAAAACAAAATAAAGCTTCTTATGTACAGTAAAATTTTAAAAGTGCATACACGGTAACATAAAAACACAAACAAAGTGGCAATATTACATATTGAGTAAGCGACATGAACCTTCGTTTTAGATATAGAGCAGAACAAATAATTATTTTAACTTTATTTCGATAGGTTTACTTTACGTTTTATTAAATAGTAATTTGGAGAAATTTTCAGATTTAGTGTTAGGTTGTTATTACAAATTCAACATTTAGTACGAAATACTTTCGAAAAAAAGTTCTTCGAATTTGCTTTTTTCAAATTTTTATAATCCTTAGTTCAATATTTTAAATACATTCAATAGCAATTTCATGAAGTCAAAATAAGTGAAACTGTAACATAATTAGGATTTGTAACTTGAATAATTTTTAAATATTACACAATTGTTAATAAGTAGCTCAAAATTTCACATTTATTTTCGAATTTTGTCGTAAAAATTTTTATGGACTTTTTTTCTACATCTTTTTAAACGAGGAAGCGCTTTTAAGATTTTATTTGGATTTTCTTTCGTGTGAGTGTTGAAATATAAAAATAAAATAACCTTGTTAAGTTTATTTATTTATATTTTTTTGGGGGGTGGGGGGGTGGGGGGCAATGTCTGAAATTCGCAAAATAGATCCATATTTACAACACATTAATGCCTGCTTGTTGATTTTTGTTTGCTCATAATTTCTTTCAAATGTTCATTGTTGCATATAATTTATTGTTGTGTATTTTTACCAATGTGTTATTTATATTTTTGTGTTGAAAGTATCGTTAATGTTTAAAAAGCTTATATTTCATTTACGGTGGTCCGCGGTACAAATTATCGAAAAAAATATTTCAAACTTTTCATTTGAAAAGTAGCCTACATTTTTTAGATTAAAATGACGCATACCGCATATAAATACCATAACTGTACAAAAAGATAAAACTTCTTTTTATGTTGTATTGTCAGTGATTGTGGAACCTTCTTCCATGATTTAAATGCGTTTTCTCAAAATAATTTGTTTAAAATTTTATTATATTTCAATTCAGGGTTCGGTGATATAATCAATTGGATACATATCTTGATGTATATCCGATAATTATTTAAATATTTGAAAATATTTGAATAGAACAGCCACACAGAGAAATACTATCTAATTTATATTCAAATTTAGATAATAAAATACGCCATCATTAGAAAAAAAAATCTGGTTTGATTTAGTTCAGTTAAAATTTTACAACAGGTTTGGAGATATGAAAAAGCAGCCAAGCTTATAGTTTTTTGAATATTATTTAATTAAAACAAATTATTTTGTATTTAAAATTGTTGAACTGTTTTCAATTAGTCGATCTTCAGTTTTGTGTTATAGTAAATACATTTATCTTATTATTTTATTATATTTCCATGCTAAGTGAAGTCTGTTTTACTAATTTAGAATAATTCTGAAAAATATTGATAATCATCAACAAATTGGCAATTTTGAAAGCATCGGATATATATCAAAATATGACATATGTAAATGAAAATATCGGATATTTTCTATATTTTAAAAATATATCATGTTATGAATGAGCCCTATTTAAATTGATATTACCTAAATTTCTATGGTTGACAAAGTTATAAGCAAACAAGAATATTTTTCTATCATGTATTCTTTAGATAGTCTTCTGTATGTTTTACTTCGAGGGAAAACTTTCAAAATATAACTCTCATAATGAAACGATCTCTTGAAAGTTTCTTTTTAAAATTTATATTATATATATAGTAAATAAATGTCTCTGCAAATCCGGAATAGATTTGTGTGCATATGTGTACTTGGAAGTGAAATAGAAAATGGAAAAAAAATTGTTATTCTTGAAGAAAATGAATCAAATTTTAAGTATGATTCAAATTTAATTTTTTTATTCTTTTAAAAAACATACATGTATTTTTTAAGTTACAAAAAATATTCATTAATTTTAAAAAGTAAGATTTTGTACCTCGGGCCATATTAAAAAGCATACAGTTCAATGTGTAACATTTTTATAGTTACATTTATTATAACTATTATAATTTATCATTACTTAAACTTTTAAGAAAAAGTTTAAAACATTTATATTAAAATTTGTATTAAATATAAATTTATATTAATTAATAATAATAAATTTATATTTAAATTATAATTCAATAAAAAACTATGGTAAGATGTCAAAATAAATTATCAAACAATAATTTGATTATAAAACTTATCAATTATTATTTTGATGCCTCATATTTTTGAAACTTTATGACCTATAAGTCATGTCCTTTTTTGGGGAAATACTTTACAACTATCGAACTAATTTATGTGTCTTCTATTTCATTTAACTTTAAAACATTTATTTTCAGTTAAATGTGAGTCGCAGACTGTTTTTAGTTTGGGGATATTTTTTAAAAAAATTATGATAAGTTTTCTTTAAACCTCTAAATTGGCAAATAAATAAGACCATATACTTCACTATGCAATGCTGTTAATTAATTAAATTTTCTAATGCAGTTTACTATTTTATTAAAACTTTAGACACTAAAAAATATTTTTTTTCTTAATTGAATTGTAGTGTTTCTAGCCATATGTTTGACAGTGTTATAAAATTGTTCTGTTAATTTTTCTTTAACACTTTGAATTTGCTATTAATTATTGCCAAATGTCGTAGATGTTTTCTAATATTGTCGTTTTGTATGTATTATTTTCATTATGAAAGATTTTAAAATAATTTTATTATCCTAATTATCAGAACATATCCTTCCTGAGCTACTGCCATTATAAAAGTTGCTCTGAACTTCTTTATAGACTGTAGCTAAATGAATATCATAATACGTACAACATTTATACGTAATTTAAAAACATTGATAACGTGTATAATAAAAGTACTTTATTGTAGTATAATATGCTTATCAAATGTCGTTTCATAAAATATTTTATGAGATTTTCTTCTATCGCAATTATTTAACTTTTCTATGTAGCTACTAAAAACATTTGACCAATTGAAATACGTTTTGCTTGACAATCTCATTTTGCTCTAATAGTATCACTAAATTTAAAATTTAAGTTTGTTATGTATTTTTGTTGAAGCGATATTTTATGTCTGCTATGAATAGCATAGATTATTTAGTTTTATATCTTTTGGGTATTAGTGGTATTATTATGCTTTTAAAAGATGTTTTAAAAAAGTTTCTTTTTTAATTAAAATTATGTAAAACCAACGTATCCTTCGTAGCATTTTTTTTTTATTTAAAAATGTGATATATGCATAAAACAGAGATGAACTTTTATTTTCAATATTAATTAATGTATCCTGAAACCTAAATATTTAAACAAATGCTTGAATTTTTAAATCTGTTGTTGATTATGTTTCTTTTTATGCAAAATTTCTCTCAGCGTTACATTAGTTAATGTTTCTTATTCAAAAGCCTTTTAACGTTCGCCTCTGTATATATAAACTTGAAAGTCTGTTTTACACTTATAAAATGCTCTCATATATTGAAAATCATTTTGCATTTTGTTACTAATTCTCTTATTTTTGAGCTGCTTGATCAAGTCTAACACATTTATATTATAGAAAATAGTGTTTGAAGTGCATATTTTAAAATAAAATTTTTTAGGCTTGTTTTCCAATTATAAAATGTGCACATCTTTTGAAAACCATTTTGCCCTTCTTTACTGAATTATTTTTCTCGGCTGTTTGATGAGATATTTGTATTCAGTAATGTTGATGTAAGATTCAGTTATGTTTGTAGACATTTTCTGTTTGAATATTTATAGATGGCTTTTGAATTTTTAAAAGATAGACTTATTTGGAAATACTTCCTTTCATTTTAAGAGTTCAGTTTGCTTTAAAACAAGACAAAAAATTGATTTTTTTTTTAAATATTAAATGAAGGCCTTTTTGATAGAATTTTTTAACACCTCAGTTTTATCCATACGGTAATTACATCGCAAGATATAGTACATTTTGATAATAAATTCCGCATAGTTGCAAATTAAAACTTTAAATAGCCTTTTTTTTCGAATTCATATTTTCTTCACTTTCATGTTTTAAAAATGCTACATTTTTTTGTATTTGAGATAAAGATTTAAACTTTTTTGCACACGATCTTTATTGTATATGTGATATATCCGCGTATGGAATTAACCTTCATGTTTTTATTATTAAAAAAAATAAACGTGCACAATAAAAAATTGCATTAAATGCAGCACTAGACGTTTTTAAAAATCCATGCGCATCTTGTGCAATACATATTTAAAATTTTTTAAATTAGTGTTCAAATATATCAATTTTTAAAAAAGTAATAAAAATTTAAAGAAATCAAATTTTTACAAATTTTTACAAATTTTTAATTAAACATGCAGTTAATTATTTTTCAAAATCTACTTTTAATTAAACGTTGAAATGCAGTATATTTATTCACCCTTTGAATAGTAGATTTCAAAATAAACATGATTCTTGAAAAAGTAAACTGTCCCCTTAAAATAGAGACTTTTATTCAATAAATATTGTGATATATAAACTCTACAGGCTATATTGTGTTTAATAATGTTATGAATTGGAATAGATTGGTAATGATTTCAGTTATATATATTTGAGTAGTATAAGTGTGTTAACAATTGCTAATGTTACCGTTATTTTAGAAAAAGTGCAATAAGATTAAAATTGTGAATTAATGCTATAGATAAATGATCGAGCAGCTTTTTGTTTTGTTAAACGATTTTTCAAAATTGTATTAATCATGCACTGCATTTGGAAATTTGTTGCCTTATATATTCTATTGATTATGAAAAGAAAATTTGAGATCCTTAATGGTAAATTCTCTTAGAATTACTAGTGCACAGCGATGCTCATATAATGAATGACACACACATACACACATAGATTTATATTAAATAGTCAAAATAATTATAATAATTAGTTACTTTTAAAGATTTTAGCTAAAATAAATTTTTCGTAAAAAAAAATAAATTAATAAAAAATCCAACTTTTTGTACAGTGTGAAAATTAAATCTTGTTTCATATTGAACAGAAATATCACACAGCCATAAAAATAAATACCCCCCCCCCTCCTCTTTTGCATAAATAATGGTTAGTTAATAATATTTAATGTTTATATTTCAAATAATATAGATATTAGATTTGTAACTGATAAATTGAGCCCAGCATTTTTATTTTAAATGATATCTTTCTTGGTAGCAGATAACATTCTGAGAGATTTAAAATGTGACGTAAAGTTTATCAATAACTATTTTTAAAAAAATCCATTTCTGCCATTAGCTATTTTTACTGTTTGTGCAGGATCTCAAATTTACTTTTATGAACTGTTTTTTAAAAAAAAGCATGCTTTCTACAAGAATGTGCTCACAGTGATATTTCCTTATTTGTTATTTAAAAAGATTCATTTGAGCAATTTTCCCAAGGTGTATTATTGTTTGTGTCTTAATTGTTTGCATTTCTACTAGAGTGTAAGACATTTAACTGATTTTTAAAGTGAGAATTATATTTATTTCAAGCAATATTTTCATCTAATGTATCCAAAAGGTGGAGAAACTCAGCAGCGCTGGAGGTGATCTTCTGCGTGCAGCAACACTGTAACTTCTTGCAAAACATTTTTTCTAAATCTGTACAGATATGTGCCCCTGTTTGTGTACTGCAAGTTTGCAGAGAAGATATACGAGTCTACACTGCACTTGAGTGTAAAAGAACAATCTTTTCCCATTGGAGTGGTTTTTCAAAAAGAAATCCCCCTCCTGTCTCATACGTATTTATTCTACCGCATACGTCAGTCGTAAATGTTGTTGGTAAATAACATTTTATCACATATAAATATATATATACATATACATATATATATATATATATATACATAATCTTTTACAACGTTTCAGTGGCCTGGCATGCAGTATACAGCTGATAAAATGGCTTTGTTGTTTGCGTCTTATAATTGTTAACTCTAGTGTGAAATGTGAGTTGTAAAAGTCACTTTTCTAATGTTATGTTCATTTGTTAACATTAATAATGAAACATTTTGAAATGCTTTCTCGTAGAAATATGTCCATTTGAATGGACGAGGAAAAAGTGTAATATTTATGCTACGTACTCCACCGTGTTCCAATGCCTTAATTCAGTTAAATCATTTTCATTATTTTTTTTTAAACATTAATTATCACCATTTCATGTTATCTTAAATCGTCTGTTATTAATGCATATTTTCTTTCACGAAATCAGATGATTCAATTGCCTCCCGCTTTTATTTTTTTGGTACTAGTATCACAATTAATCTAACATCTGTAGTTATCTTTATTGCAGTCGCAATTAGTATTGCTTCCGCAACTTGAACTTCATTAATGCTGTTATATCAGTAGTACTATTAAATATACTTGATGCGTATGTGCTCCTAGAATCTTACTTTTATATGCAAAAGATAATTTGCAATGTTTCAACTCTTAAATTTAAAGATTCATTAGAAGACTTTTCGAAAATGTCATTGCATTTGCTTATTAGTTTTTTTACTCATAATGTTAAATTTTCTTTTATAAATTAACAGGTGCTTTCCAAATTTCATAGCCTACTGCTGAAAATGCGGTATAACTTTTTGAATTTAGATTCCAAAAGGACATGCAAATCCCTATAAGACGAAACTTTCGTAAGTTATTTATCAGTACAAAATAGTTAATTTGGATAAATTATCTTGATTAAATGTAATATACCAGTAAAATACAATTCTTAGAAACATTTTAAATTTAAATCCGCCATTGAATTTTAAAAAATGTAACATATATGTATATTTATATATATATATATATATTTTATCGTTTGTAAATAATCTAAAATAATTACTCAGAATATATTAAAATAATCTAGTAAATTATTTTAGAAATGATGCAAATTAAAATTTACATAACAGAACTTAAAAGTTTGAAGAGTTATAGATTCTGGTGACAGATAATTTTTAAGAGCGAATTAATGCTAAAATTATTAAAATGTTTCTTTTTATTTATTTTTTTAAATTTTAAATAATAAACCCATTTTATATTTAAAAACTAATATTTTCACACTAAAATAAGACAGTAAAACAATAAAAGAAGATGTGATTTTATTAAGTATCTGTATCGTTTTAGAAAATAATGCATGCAAATAACAGATCTCATCATTGTAAAGTAACTGAAAAAATAGGCATTGAAAAATGGTGCTTAGCCTGTAGAAATATTAGTTGTTGGACTGCTTCTCATGCCTGTAAGTTTGTGTAGCTACAGTCTGATAAAAAATACGTCATATACGTTATAGTACTTACGGACATAATTCAGAAGACTGGTCAAATAAATAATCACCGCAAGTCGGACTTTGTGTCATTTTTGAGTCTCTTCATATTTTATTTCAGGTATTTAAAAATTATTAACTTAAATAAATTTTAAAAAAAGAAAGACTAATTAGTTTTGGAATGATTTTATTTGCTATTTCTCCAAGGATTTTCAAAGGCGCTCACCTAGACTAGGATACTTCTATATGAGAGTGGCGACAAACGTTTGGTCAGAGCAGCAATGTTCAGACAGATGTGTTTACTTAAACTATGGCAAACCTACATTCCAAAATTTAAAAAAAGTCACTTAAACGACTTTTACAAGATAAATAAGACTAATTCACAAACATTAGCTTGGCGATAATGGCAGACTCTCTAAGGCACCTTGGCGACTCGGTTTGGTTCAATATCCTATTAACCTAAGAAATTTTATATCCCATATGTTGCCACTCTCATATCGAAGCACCCTATACCTACATGTTGGACAAAAAATGAAAATAAATTATGGGTAAATAATAAATACTTTATGGAAATATAGATGAACTGGACCAATATTTAGTAAAGGTAAGTGTTAATTCTCATCATTCTACAAACCTCAAGTTATTCAACAGCTCCCGCAAGAAATTTAAAAATATAAAAAAAAGAAAAACAATGATTATCTTTTAAGAAAAAGTGTAAAGGTCAAACATAAGATATTTTGAATAAATGAATATCATAACTATAATGCAGTTCTACGTCTCTCATTTTTACTACTTTAAATTTATGTGCACTTTTACTGTGGTTTCAATTACAATTAGTTTTAATAAAGTTAAACTTTTGTCAAAAAAATAGAAATTTTGATAGTCAAGTTCAGCTAAACAGGTACATAAGAAAAGTACAAAATTTATAAAAATCTCTAACACAAACACATGGTTAGTATCATGTAAGATATTTTTAGTCTAATGATGCAATAGGAATTAAACATAGGACATTTTCTGTCACACATAATTAGCGTAAAGGACAGAAACATGGTTGTTTTTGTCATTTTATAAGATTATTTAAAAGGTTTATACCACTTCAAAAAGATTCATAGTTGTGAAATGTAATTCCATTGATTACATTGAAAAATTCTATTCCTCTTACAGGGTTAAATAAAAAGTTAGGAGGATGTTTAATTTCATCAATGCGTGAAGTTCAAACACAATATAACACAATCCATTAAAGCATCCAACACTACTTGAACTTTTATTCTATAATGGTTTCAATTATTTTAAAGATTTTTTAAGGCTCATATTAATTTTGCTTTCGGAAGAAAAAACACCATTTGTAAAGATATGAGATACGGATTCAACTGTGTATGGAATAAATGGTGATAAAGGCTAAAACATTAGATTTGTATTTACTTATTTAGTTTTGATTTATTAATTAGTAGGAATAAGCTTTAAATGTCTAAAGCTTATCTTTATTATCATGATAATTATTATTAAGATGTATGCTCAGTAAGCAGTTTTTGCACTTCTACATCATTACTCTAATATGAAAATTTTAAAAGAATCACAAGAAAGTATTCTGCTATCGAGAAGCGTTAAGACAATAATATACCATTTAGCCAAAATAATTTAAGACACAGTACATAAATTTTAAGTGTTATTTAAAATCACTTTGGAATGGTTAATTTGGATATAAAGGTATGTGATGTTTATATATTTGTAGTGTTTTCATCTATAACATTGATATTGAATAAAAGAGGATTATTTTTTCTATATTTTATGCCTTTGTACTCCAAAATATTTATTTATTAAAAGCAAACATTGTATACCACTTGAAATTCGTGACGAACTTTTATTTTTGAGAATAGTAAATTATTAATTTTTATAAGGTTTCGCTTTCACTTTTATGCATGCCAAAGTTAGTTATAAAATTTTAAGATTTACATAATGATGAAATGGTTATATAATGATTTGATAATTTTGACTAATTAGCATTTATACACTGATATTAAGTTTAATATATGTTTAAATAGCTTAATGCATTTACTGATCTCAGAATTTTTTGTTTATGATATCTTAGTATATGGGTAGGATAATTAAATAAGAAAACACTACAGTTAATTTAAACATTAACTAATTACGATAATTCTTGTTATCAGTCGGACCGAATATTATCCTTTCTATGGTAACAATCTACGCATTTCCAAACCTTTTTTTTTTTTTTTTTCGAAGTTTTCACCAGAAAATAAAAAATGTAAATATTTTTTTTTTTTTCGTGTGTGCTTTTTAACAGAATTTTTCAGTGATCTACGCTTATGAAAAATTTTCTTAATTACATACTAGTTTTATATTTCTGAATTAAAAATTGCAATAAAGTTGTCGAGCTGCTAATAAGAGTTTAACATTTGAAATACAATTAGATTTATAAGTCTAAAAGTATTTTACAAAACAAAAAGAAGGGAAACATGCTTTAAGAAAAAGCTAAAAGTTTTATTTTTTTTATGAAAAGAGCTAAAAAGTGTGAATGCATCTAAAGAAATTAAAATTAATTTTCGTGGCACAAGATATGTGACGCTTCTTTTAAAAAGAATGTAAAAGGTAAATTTTATAGATTTGGAACATCTATAAACAATAAATTGTTAATTTATTTTGATATAATAATGTAACATAAGCTTTAAATCGATTTAAGTTGCATATTACTTTTGTAGACCATTCAAACAATTTTTTTTTAAACATATAAAAATGTTATAAAATTCATTTTTTTTTTTCGTTTGGATATCGTCGAAGTTTATTACACGTACATGCTCTGATGGCGTTGAATAAGTAAGTAATTTATTTTAAAGTTTCCATAGAAAATGGAGTTTGCTTATTAAATAACTAAGAACGGTAAGAAATTTTTTATTATTATGGTATTTTTTTTACAAGGAAGTTTTGTAAAACAGTTTACTTCACAAAAGAGAAAATAAATATTCTGGGGGAAAAGTAAGAATTCCTTTAAAATGAATTTTAAAGTGCAATTTGCTAAAAATCTAGTCGAAAAAAAAATCTACAAGTATTTTGTAAGGAAATGTTTCAACAGTTCACAATTATAACAGTTTAACATATTTATGAAGCCAAAAGGAAAAAAAAATTATTCGTCCCTTTATCATTTTGTGTTATTGTCCAACATTTGTGTATATAGTGTAACCTCTGAAAATACCTTTTCGTTATTGCCTTGAAAGTAATAATTATTTTTAAAAAATTTATATAATAGAATTATTTTTTGTTCTCTTAAGTTATGTGAAAGTCATTATTTATTTGTAACAATATTTTAAAGTACGATTTTATTTGAATCTAAATTTGAATTTGAAATTAGATTTTAGATTTATACGTACTCTGAATGTTAAAATATATTTATGGCTGTTCCACGATCAAAGGTGCTTCATATGTGTCTCATTATAATTCATTTAAAAAGATACTACAATTGTGACAAGACTTCAGAAGTACTAATAATTCGATATTAGCTATAATTATATTTGGAAAGACAAATTTAAAACATGCAGTTTAAAAAAAATTTTATTAAAAAATGAGCTTTTTAATTTATAAAATTCGCGATTGTCTTAAAAATATTTTATTCAATGTGCGAGATCTTTAGTTAGCTTAAAACACATATACGGTAGAAATTTCAGAGCATTATGCAGTACAAATATGTTTTTTTTTCTTTTTTATATTGTCATACGCAAACATCTAGACTTATTTTAAGCAGTATTTTAAAATGTACTTTTTAATAATGCCATTTTTGTACAACTTTTATTTATTTTAACACTTTTTACTATTTTTACCAAAATAAAATAACTTCTAGTTAAACTCATTTAACTCTTCGAAGGTTATACAAAATTATTTTTAACGCACACACATATATATATTTACATATTATATATATATATTAAGAAAATTAGAAGAAAATTAAAGCAATGTACATGCATATATGTATAATAAGACGAATTTCCTAAATTAATTCCGTGATTTGTATCTGGATTATCTTTAATGAATACTTAATTATGTTAATGACTATTATTTAATATTTGTAGGCTGAGGTGTAAAATAAGGCAACTAACAAAATGAGATGTTTGAGTTTTCTAAAGAAAATTAACAAACTAAAATATTGTGCTCTATTATTTTTAACTCAATCTTACTGATTGGTAAGGATATCAAGCCGATAGAAAATTTCCCAACCGAGAGAAAAAAAAAATGATCAGGCAGAAAGACGAACCTAAGATACTTGGCTTAAATTGCCAACGCTCTGCCTATTCCACTGCCTAGACCGACAACTGGCCGACACTTTTATCTCAGATAAAATTATTGTCACTAGTATCTGGTCCACCATGCAGACAGCTGAACAAAATAAACTGAAAGTAACAGAATTTTATTAAAGGATGGTTACAAAAATATATTTTGTTATTTTTAGCTTATTTGTACAAATTGTAAATTCAGATTGAAAATTTTCCCATCGAGTGAAAAATTGTCCAGGCTAAGAGTCAAACCCAAGACCTCTGTTTCAGATTGCCAGCTATCTGTTTACTAAACTATCTGGATCGTCATCTGGCAGACACTTTTCACTCAAATAACCTTATTTTTAATAGCATGTAATCAATAGAAAAAATATTTAATCCGAAAAAAATCACGTGATTATTTGCCTCTAATCTGATTTGTTAAGACTAGATCTTTAATTAGCTTATGATGAAGCATTTCCGTATCTCTTATGCGTTATAGATTTTATTTTATCGAGCACATGCAAAGTGTTTTCATTTATTAAAATTCACAACCAAAGTTAATACTGTGGCAAAAGTTGGATAAAAAAAAAAATAAAATAAAAAATAAACATAATATTGTACTTTCAAAAGCTTGCAGAATGACATTCAATAACTTTACATTAAAAGCAGAAAAAAAATCAAAAGTGTTGGTTACCATATTTTACACCGTATCTCCTCAATTTCTAAAAACGACATGGAAGTATGAGTAACTTAGTGCATTCAAAAATATTTAATTATTATGTAAATATGTTACTAAATAATGTTCCATATCAGTGTTTTATTATTATAATTATTATTATTTGAATATGTATAAGAACACTATACTTTTTCGAAACGAGCTGAAAGGCAGTTTGTTGAAAGAAATTACACCAGGCAAAAATAATTAAAAATAATGTTCCTTTTTTTTTCTTTTTAAATGAATATAAGATACTTTTCTCGTTAAATGAAAAGGAAGAAAAACAGTAAGACGATATTATGTGTCGTCATGCGGAAATTTTTTTTAATTAAAATTCCCAATGAAACAAATTAAATAAAAGTAAAATTTATCAAGTTTTTAGTAAAAAAAAAATTTTTAATAACGTTTCTTTAATAGTTTTTCCGAAAAAATAACATTTTAAAAATAAATAAAGTGTAAGATTTATTTGTTTAAACATTTTGCAAGTATTCATATAATATTAACTTAAGAGTAGGTATAATAAAATAATTTTCCTAAAATATTTTGTGTTGACTTATGCGTTATCATAAAATCTAATTTTAGAAAATTAAAGTAAAAATTTGAAACAATGATTATATTTAAAATTTAGAAAAGATATCCAAAATAAAATTTAATAAATAATCTTTAATAAAGAGAAGAGATACATTGTTTTTAAAAATTGTTGTAAGCACCCTTGATCAGAACGCAGTTCAAGCACATTTTTTAACAAAGGCAATACAGAGGTTCAATGATACTTAATTTGTGATAAATTTTGTGTGTTGTTAAAAGAGAAAACTAGTTGAAATCGTTAATTTATGTATATTTTGTAAATATGCTATAGGCAAAATAAATATTTCTTTCATTGTCTGTTCAGTGATTCTTATACTATAAATAAAATTGAAAACTGATTTTTGTAATAATTTTATAGCTAAATAAGGCATCGCTCATGAATATTAATAATAGGACTATTATTGCTATAATAAACAAATAATGGGGGTTCATTTTCTCTTAAAAACAAACCTACATTGTAAAAATTGAAAAGAAAATTGCTATTTGAGAAAATTATTGATTTAGTAAGATTCACAATTAAGTGAACTTTGAATGTTATTTTCATTATTATTTTTACAGGAATCTGAAGTTGACACATAAATATTGTTACACGTTTCAAATTACGTACTTCAGAAATGCATGAAGATTTAATAAGTTAAAGGAACAGTACATTCTAATCATTTACATTTACTATAAATATAATGAAAATAATTTTAGCATTCATTTAATAAAGTACAATTTTTTGCAAAAAGGTCATCTGCTAAATGTGCAGATTTTTTTTTTTTTTTTAAATAACCGTCATTATCTATTGCATGTTCTAATGTGCACAGTGTGTATTATTGGAAAATATTGAACATTATAAATGAACTGAACAAAACATCTTTAGGCGGTCCAAATGCGCAAAAAAATTAAAATTACTTTCCTCTAACTGAAAAAAATTAGATTTTTTTTTTTAACTTAACAGTAATAATTTCATTAAACTTAATGCGAATCTCCAAAATTTATTTTTTTCTTGTCCAGATGGTGAATTTATTTAACATATTCATGTGTTCATATTTATGCGTTAAATCTCCAAATATTCAGTTTCTTAATAAACAACTTTCTTCCGATTGTGTAAAAAAGGTATTAGCATTACCTCTTTTTGAAATTTTATTATTGCGAGACAAAGGATTGAGTTCCGTCCAGGCTTAGCCCAAGGTTCATATCCGGGCGGCGAAATGCTGCGGCTGTCAAATGCATCGGGGCGACAAAATAAAAACAATTTTTTGACAAGACGACAAAAAAAGGGGGGGTGGGGCAGCCCGGCGTAAAAAAATTTAAGCGGGCAAGTCGACACGATATAAAAATTTAAACGATATTGCTAAAATATGAACCAATTCTAATCTTTATGATTTTCACGAGAGCCGATGCTTGTTTGACACCATCAAGACAGAAATAAAGCATATCCAGCGTAAAGATCGGCATTGGACAGTTACATCCTGTCTGAGACCGGATTTATTTTTTTCAACACACTCGTTCAAGGTTGGGATCAGTTTTACATATCCCTGCCAGAAGTGGAGTCATAGGACGTGTTGGGCAGGCAATGTATTTTGAAGAAAAATTACAGAAAAATCTGCTTTTTAAATGTACTACAGCATTCTACTTTTTTTTATGCAGTTTAAAGCGTTATCACATTTTTAGTCCTCTTTTTTCTTTTATTCTAAGCTACATTTTTTTTAAATCGAAATGTTCATTGATGTTGCTACTGTGTGTTTTCTGTCTTGCAAGCATTTATAAATCTAATAAAATATGCTCAAAAATTCTTCTATAAATACGTTTGCAGTATTCTACACAAGTATTTTAATTGTGTGTTAAGAAAAAACGGAATATTTTGTAGAAATTTAGTCATACAGCGCCTGACTTAATCGATTTTCGCATGGGGCGCCTGGTTTCTCTGATTTTTGTATGGTCCGGGCCGTGAATTGAGAAAATTGTAACGGTTAGCTTATAATTTAGTAATAGTTGGGCCAAAAGGCCCGTGCAGACCTCTGTTAGTTTGTGTGTGATACTGCGGGACAGATTTTGCATAAGAGAATATTTTTTGTAACAACCACATTGAATTTAATCTATGTAGTAACAAAAGAAAAAAAGAGAGAGAGAGAGAGAAGACACTCCATGCAGCAGTATTAGCTTTACCTTATCGCATTTTAAGTTGTAGACACATCTTCAACTTAAATTACTTTTGGTCAAAAACATATTTTTGATAGCAAAAAAGTAAATATGATTAGTTAATGCATAGTGAATACTCCAGACTCTGTAACCAATTCTAAGAGCAAGAAATTGCAAAAAAGTTATAAATAGAGAAAAAATTATAATTCAGAATGACATGCTTTACACTTTTCAGAAAAAGCATAAAAAATATGGCATTAACAGAAATAAATTAGGAAAAAATAGCTGACCAACAAAAAGGTAATTAGATTTTCCATAGAGAATTGCAACAACAACAAAAAAAAAAAAAAAAAATCCCCCCCCCCCTTTAAAAAAATACTTCTGAAATAGAAATACATCTAAGATTCAGTGATGTTAAAGAAAATATTTTTTAAAAAAAGGCCCAAAAGATATTTTAAACATTCAATGATTGAATGAGGTAATAATGGTCAATAGCTTTATGTTAGTGCAATAGAAGAACAATAATATTGCATACTTTGTAGGAAGAGATAAAATTTATAAAAATGTTTTTAGTGTCTATAATTATCAATTTCTGCAATAACCCCTACACACTTGCAACATTAACCCCTACAAGGGGTTAGTGTTAACACATAGATGAATGTTAAAACCTTTCAATTTTCTTATTGTTTAACTGTATTTATAAACTTTTTTTTTATATTAATAAACAGGAAATATCATTCTTCAATTAAAGAAGGTTGTAAAAATTTTTAAATACTCCTAGAATTATATGACATAAAATTAAACTTTTTTGTTCACACTAACCCCCCTTCTCTACCCTCTCTCTATATAAAAGAACCAATAATGATAATGCATAATATTATTGGATCTCGAATAACCTAAAGAAAAAAAAAAGGAAAAATCGTACATTAATAAGAAAAATAGAAAATATAAAGCGATTTTTATTTGAAAGTCTCAAACAGGCCGGAATCTGTTCTTAATTAATTATTTTATTTAAAATGGAAAAAATATATTTAAAAAAGAAAAAGAGGAAAATGCAATCAATGCATTCGACAGGGCTGTTAAAAATAAAAGAAATATTTTTATAATTTTACTGTTTTTTTTTTTTTTTTCGTTAATTTATTTATTTATAGTTGAAAATGATTTCGTGAATGAGTCAAAAAGTGTGTCGAACAGGGATTTAAGAATACCTTTTACGGGTAATGCTAAGTTATCTTTTTCTGTAAACTAGTGTAACTGTACACTGTCAAAAAAAAAAAAAATAAAAAAATAAATAAATAAAAAACGGACGATTTTACGGAAATTGTACTGGTAATCGGGACGCCAGTACAATTTACTGATTTTTAACGGAAAACTTCCGTAAATTCCAGAAAAAAGATCCGAAATTTTTCTGGAACTTACGAAAATTTTGCCGTTAAAAAACGGTAAATCTTACTGGCATTCGGATTACCTGTACAATTTCCCCGAACTCGTCTGATTCTTTTTTTTTTTTTTTTTTTTTACACAGTGTACTATTTAAAAAAATCTTAAATTTACGGATATATTTTTCCTGAATTTCGCAGAAAAAGGCCCTTACACGACAACAGGGCATGTTCGCATTTTCTTTTAAAAATCGAAAAATTGCATTATATTTCTTGAAAATAACGAATCGGTTGGAGATGGAAGGAAACTACAGAGATACTCCTTATAAATTTATTTTGAATGTTTACAAAAGTATCATGTTGCCGCACAAAAGTGAAAAAGCTCAACAAGAGAATCCTTACTCTTTCGTGAGATTTTTATCGTGCTGCTGAATTGCAACTGTATTGTTTTTTGTCCTCGAGATTAAAGATTATGATATTTTTTACTAACTTTATAACAACTTTATAATGGAAATTTACCGCTTCTTCAAATGGAGTTTTTCCTTCTGTTTTTCTTAAAATGGAAAATCTACTAATCTGACGGAAAAGTTCGGCAACTTTGCTGCCAGCAGTTCTACCGTGAATTCATAGATTTATTTTTAACAGTGTAGGTTTTATTTCCATGACACTGCAAACGAAAATATTGCGTAGAAATACAAAAATTATACTAATCTTTTTTTAAATAATTATATATATATATATATATTTCAAACGTCAAATGTTTTTTAATAGAAATTCATTTTTCATATTCATTATACATACAGACAGTATCAATACTGGTTTCACTGAATTTTTTGTTTTGGTAATATCTGAGTTACTTTGGAATTATTCATAAAAGTATATATATATATATATAAGATGAACAAGTATTCTTTACCATATTTAATTGCAGAATCTTGCAATCAAAAAAGGTGGAAACTACTATTCTGAAACAGTATTAAAAATTAAGCACCCTGAAATGCGAACACATTCAATCCCAAAATTTCTTACTGTAATCTCACAACAGGACGAAACAATATCTCAAAATTATTCAAAGGATTACACTATTGATAAGAGTTAATAAATCGCATGTAAAACATCATTGGTGTATCATTTTCGTTCGAGCTGCTGAAGTAACTTTAATATATATTTAATAGTTTTGGTCGTAGCCAAACTATAAATTAATCGTATGACAAGAAATAAAATAAAAAATTCAATAGTTTCGCAGTGCTATAAGTAAAAGATTTTATTATTATTATTATCATCATAACTATTGCTTTTTTTAATTTCAACTTTTATTTATTTTTTTATTTTATTTTTCTCTTCTTATTTTATTTCATTTTATTTATTTATTTATTTATTTATTTATTATTTTTATTTTTTTTATTTATTTATTTATTTTTATTTTTTTGTCAATCGTTTAATTTAGATAATTTAATTGCTGCTAAAAACACAAAATAAAATGAAACTCGAATAGCTTAAGTTATCTCAGTAGACTCCGAGAAATCGAGCGTCGTAATATTAGGTGTTTTATATGTGATTTTGCAAATGCCCCTTATCGGATAAGCACCTTAAATAATAATAATAAGTTTAATCATAGGAAAAATTTACCCAAAACGTTGTAATAATTTTTCGATCAATTAAAAGATTAGAGCTTGTCTGAGATTAGATCTGAGATTAGAGCTTGTCGCAAAATGGACATTTTATAAAAAAATATTTAAATTTCTAATATACACAAGAAAAGGGACAGTCAAAGAGTTCACTGAATTTCGTTGTAACACTTTAATACCACAATATAATTAATTTATTTGTTTGCTGCCACTATACTTTGGACTCAGAATAGCATAAAACGTCCTCTCATTGGCCAAAGGAATGAGGTCATGTCAAATCCAAAATAAAAGTTGTGCTCATTGCGTTTTTCGGCAAAGAAGTTGTGGTGCACCATGAATTTGTACCAACTGGACTAACTGTTAACGGCCGTGTGTAAGTATATATACAAGTTTTGAAAGGATTGGGGGAGGCAATCCAAAGAAAACGTCCCGCCAAATGCCAAGGAAGATGGTCACAGCCTCACAGCATAGGTACAGTGCTCCCTTCTATATGTCAATTGTTGTGCAAACGTGGTTCGCAGAAAATAGCATTCTATTCCTCCATCAGCCTCTCTAATCAGCTGATTTACATTAACGGTTTTCTGGCTTTTTCTTGTCCATAATCAAAATGTGCCGTATGTAACCGTTTTGAGACCGTAAAACAAACGAAAACACCACGAAGGCTGAACTTAAAAATATACGAAAGTAGGACTTTTGTTTGCAGTAATGGCAAGAGCCGTGGAGCAAGCGTGTGTGTTCTGACGGAACTTACTTTAAGTTCATTTAAGTGAATGTGTACCTACACTGTGGTAATAAAGAGTTAAAATGAAACTCCGCGAACTTTTTGACTGCTCCCTGTTTAACTTCTTCAGTCCTGATGTCGCCTGTAGGAGACACTAAAAAACACACTTTAAATTAATTTAAGCCCTTCCAAAATTGTTGAAATTATTTCTAGAACTTTTTAATAAATGCGTGCACATCATAAGAATCACTATATAGACTTCTACATATTTAGAGATGCTTCATAATAATTTGATTTTTGTGCTCTCTCATAATATTTGTCTCAGAACTGAGGAGGATAATAATCATCCATTTGCCATGTATATATTAAATATAAAAGTACAGTTCTACATCCACTTAATTACATTTTACAATTGTATACATCTTTCTTGAATTAAAAGTTGTTATGATGTACTGGAACATCTAAATAAGTATATGAGCATCCTTTTTTAGCGTATGGCTTTATTTAAAAAGAAAATTATATTTTAATTTAATAGAAATTGCTATTACCAACATATAATAGTTTACTAAATAATATTAAATAAAATACTTAATCTATTAAATTTTCGATGAATACAAAACATTCTTAGGTTCTTGTATTTTATGCCACGGTTCTCCATTACTTCTTGTAGGTACAAATATTTTAAAATTTCTCTTCCATGTTCTTGAAAATTTTGATCGGGGTGTATGAGTCAAATTATACCTGAAAATACAAAAAAGAATAATAAAATATGAGCTATTTATTATTTTTGCTTCATGAATAAAAACAAATAAAAAACAATAATCCAAACAAACATTTAAAATTCTAATTTTTAAAATAAATGTTTAATTTGTCTCAATCTAAATTATTTTTCAAAATTATTTTCCACGGTAAAATCAAATTTTGTCAAATAAAAAAATTATTACTCATTTACATATCTTTAAGCTTTTATTATTTCTAAAGCAAATAATTAATTTGAAAAATAGGTATACCTTATTGCCATTAATATTTAAACGCGTAAAATAAAAATATTTATAGATTATGCGAATACTCTGAGTTTTCCTCACTCTAACTCATTGCATTTTAGCGGCGTAATTTAAGCCTTGCTGTAGCAATTTCTATAAAGATAAGTCCGTTTAAAAGATAATGAGCCAATTTAGATAACTAGGCTGTGTTAGATGGTGCGCAATAATGTTTTTCTGCTAAACGTGGACATTATTCGTGCACAACTTCATAAAATCTACAAAGGAAAGTAACAGGGAAAAGCGAACAATATGTATATGTGTAAAAGTTCTCGTAATTGCGCTTAAGCATTTATCCATTTGTTCACGCATGGAAATTCAAATTAGCACCTATAATTTTACAGTAATGTAAGGGACTCTATTCTAAATAAATTATCCAGAAGTTATTTACTGTCAGTCTAACTTTATTCGATAACATAACAAACAGGAACAAAAATTCCTACCTCATGCATAGATTATGAAACACTTTTCGGTACTATAAGAATATTTATGAGAAATTTGATTTTTTGTGCAGTAAAATAACATACTTAAAAGAAGAATAAAAAAAAGTCTAATGGAGTTAAAAATCCATTTTCAGAAATCGCTGTCAATATGACTGGTAATATATGAGAATTCTTTTGTGAATACTTCTATATGACTTTTACACCTACCATCAACATAATTAAACTAAAATTTAAACAATTCGGAGACCCACAAAATAACTAAAAATGGTTTTCTTGGAATTACCCTTCATAGATTACAATATATCCAAATTGCTATATTTGAGCAAAACTAACGCCATATACTGTAGTAAAATTTAATTGAAATGAATTACATGTAAAAAAAAAAAAAAAAAAAAAAAAAAAAAAAAAAAAAAAAAAAATGAAAGTTGTTTTTCAGGATATATATATCCCATCAGTAGACGGTAATTCTTTTTTTTTTGGGGGGGGGGAGGAGGGGAACCTGCATTCATGGAATTCATAGACACCAAGATAACATTTTATTCTGGCAAATGACAAGCTCCAAAACTAAAAACTTACTTCCAGCAATTACTGCAAAGTATCCAATTTCTTTTGCACAGCACTGTTCATGATTTTATTTAAATTTTATTTTTTAATTTTGCATGTCTTACCACACTAATATATATTTCACTTGAAAAATGCATAGCTAGTTTAAAAAGATACTTTAATGAATTTACGCATATCGAAGTTAATGCGTACTAATCCTTTTGTGCAGCCCTGTATGGTTTATGGAGCATATACACGACACGTAATGCACAAAGTTTTAGTTGAGTTAAAAAGAGTTAAAAATAAGGAGCGGAAGATACCGGAACAAGAAAAAACTCAGGCTCAGAGCTCTTGAATTTAAAGGTATATAAATCTCTAGATAAAGTGATATATTAATATGTATAATAAATATTCTTAAGGCGAATCAAAAGTTTATATCGTTTCTATAAAGTTAATAGATTAGATCTAATAATAGAATTTTAATTTAATAAGCCGAAATAAGGGCGAAATACTGTTAAAAGGAAAGTAATATAGTATAAGGTTAATTTTGGTGAAAAACTATTAAATTGTGTAATATATATATATATATATACAACCATTATACATTACTTCTATTCAACATCAACAATGAAAAAAGAATAACCCAAATTTAAAACAAACTTACAAGACGAGTTAGCAATATAGGAACAAATACGAAAATTATTGAAAATAGTGGTACTTGGTTCGTTTTCAAGGACGCACTAGAGTAGACACTAATTCAAGTAGACACTAGAATTAAGATTTATTTTTGATAGGAAATCAGGAATAATTCTAAAAATGATTTCTTAATTACCCCATAAATCGTAATCACGAAACTGAAGTTAATGAAAAAACAAGACATATATTAGACCAATAATAATACAATTGTAAAAGGGGTAAACTTACAAACGCCAACATGTGGGAAATAAATCAAATGTGCAAGCTTATTCCAATAACAGTTAAAAGTATATTGTAAAGAGATTAATAGTAGAAATCACATATATATATATATATATATATAATTATTATTTTAATTAAAAATGCCTGTTATTAATAATATTAAATTATAAAAATAATATTAATCAAAACCTGCCATGCAAATTAATGGAAATAATGTAATTTTATTTAAATGATAAAAAGTTTAAAAATAATTAGGTCAGAAAGGTATAAAGAAGAGCGATTTTTAAAAAATGTATGAAGGTGCCTTCTAACGTATGTATTTTATAATAAAATTTATAATATAATTTATTTTGATAAAAGGGTGAAAAATACTTAATTAAAAAACTATACTAATTAGAAATTTAAAATAACAAGCTATTGTGTCAATTTGATCTAAATCATCTAATGGAGTATTTATCTTTAACGGTTCTTAAGTTATAACAATTTAAATCTGAGAAACTGTGAAAAAAAACATCATGAAGAATAAATCATTTTCCCAAGAAGTCATTTCCAAGACAATCATTGCTTGAAAGATAGCTTTTCAAGACAAACTAAAGCGAAAAAAAAAATATATATTATTTCCTCATCTAATTAACATAGAAGCATGATTTAAGCGTCTTTATAAGCATAAAAAATCAGATAATTTTTAATGCAATAATTTTGTTTTTAGAAAATTTTGAAGATTTTTGTGTCCCTGACCCTCTTAAGCAAGATTATCATTTAAGCATCACATTAAATCCTCTAATAAGATCATTGGAATCTGCCATAGCTTGTCTTTTGGATTGTGAATCCTAAATAATTGTTTTATTTTTAAATTATACTCTGAATTATGATCTGATATCGATCTCAAATTATGTTTTTCTATTTTACGATCAACATTGATTATAGTTAATTTTAGTAATCACCCTTTCTTGGTGCCCCTTGCGTGACATAGCTTTATGTTTCTCAATACATCAGCAAACAGGGTAGTTTGGCGCTGTTAGAACCATAAACTTTGCCTACTGATGTCTGTTCCATAGAAATGAATAGCCATCGTCTGTAAAACTTCCTGCCTCGCTTTACTTCACTGTGATTCTAAATCAAGTCTAGTCGAGGCAGGTTTGTAGAGCAAACCAATTGTTGCACTCTTGTTATATGTGGACTTCCACACAAGCAAATTTGACATCAAATAAAAAAATTTTAGCGACACAAATTATAACTCTTGACATAACATCTAATTATAAAATCTAATTATAAATCTTAAATTTTATGAAACAGATCTAGTTTTGAAATATATAATACTTGGTTTCTTTTTTTCTTTGAAATGAGGTAGGTATTAAAAGGCTCGGGCCTGAAATTGTCATTTATGAATTTTGTGATCCAGTTTTTAACCAGTAGTGAAAGTGAAATTTGATTATGGAAAGATTCCCATTATCTTAAGCACATTACTAATACAGTAGACTCGCGTTTTAACGACCTTCACGGGACCTCGGAAAATAGGACGTTAAATCGAAAAGTTCGTTAAATCAAATGTTGCTTATAGTGATTGATTTTATTGCATTTCAAAAATACCTGGCATTGTTATGTAGTAAAAACTACTGACTTATACAATTAAAAACATATTTGTAGTATTTAGTATAAATTTTCAAATTTAAAAAATGGTTTGAAAAAGTTTTACAAGAATTTAAACAATTTACAAAGTAAAAAATAAAGGACTGAAATTAGTTAATTAACATTTTAGGAATATTCATGTTATAGTTTTTTGCTTTAAATAACAGTTGGAAACTTCTTAAAATAGTCATTAGAATTTCCTTCCCTTCCATACAGCTTGATGTAAATGTTCCATTCAACTTAATAACATCCTCTGATTTTGAAATGCTAGTAGTATATATGAAACATCAACAATTGTCTCGGGAAAGAATTATTTGGAATATCTAATCAGGATTGTGGAGGTTGCAGATTAAATCACCTTTTGAAAATTCTTTCTCAGTTTTAAACTTATCGTCAGAATCAATATAATCTTCAAATATAAGATTTTGCGGCCAAACAGCTTGCTTTCGTAATGTTTGCATATTAGATAATTGGAATCTTCAGTTTCGATGTTCTGTTTTTTCAACCCCTGGGCAGCTGGTTCAAGTTCCAAGCTTGGTTCAGCCGAATGGAAACAAAACTGTGTCCTGAGAAACCGAAAGTCGAGAATCATTTGCTGTATGAATGACCACCAAGAATTCGTTTTGTAAATTTTCTCTACTTCTAAATTGATTAGAATACCATTGACTAGTTTCTTCGGTATATTTTTTAAACAATGTATAACACCTTGATCCATACGCTGTAAATGACATGTTATATTTGTTGGAAAGAAAAACTATCTTTCTTGTTTCTAGATTTTTAATGTTATGAGAATGTAAAATAGTCCTAAACAATCCTAAATCAAGATTAGGATTGTTTGCAGTTTGTTAAAACGAGCGAGAAATAACATCGTAAGTATTGCAAAATGGTCGGTACCTCATCCAATGGTCGTTGAATCGCGAGGGGTCGCTAAATCGGGGGTCGTAAAATCGCGACCCTACTGTATAAAAAAACTGTTGATCTTAAATAAACAGTAATTTTTTGTTAAAATCTGATGGGAAAAAACTAATAATTGTACGAATAGGAGAAATTGTAAATTGACAATAAGAAGTAGGCAACACACAATATTCATCATATCCAGTGCAAATAGTTTTAACGACTCCGTGTTTTCACTACAAACTTATAAATAAAAATTAATATTTTTTTCATAATTAGCCAAATGTCTATACACACCACCAAAAGTCCAAAGTCTTAAATTAATCTTATATAAGAGTTGATATGTATATATGTTAATTATACACAAAGACAGCATAACTACTGGTTTCAATGAAGTATTGTTATGGTAATATCTGAGTTACTTTGGTTTTATTTGTAAAAGTATTTATTATATTTATCTATATATTTATTTATTGCGTTTAGTAAGTTAATAAAATTCATATTTAAGTTGCTATAAAATAGGAAGTATTTTTTTTTCGATATAGTAAGTACAATAATTGTCCGTAGAACTATTATTGGAAATAGAGGAATAAATTTTATTGCAATTTTATCCGTTTAAAGATGTCTCTTCCCAAATACAATAATTTGTTGCTTTCTTTTTTATGATAAAAACAAAAGTAACTATCCGTGGCATTTCAATAGTCTCACACCTTTAGATAATTGAATCAAAGGATGACATTCTCAGAAAGATTTCTCTTATGCAAAATAATAATTCAAACCCTTCAAACGAAAATTTTTTTAAAGCCGTTCTCGAATCAAAACTGGCTACTTTCTAAACGCATTTTTGAATTCCTTTTTGTTCGCAAATGTCTAAAATTTTTACCGTTCCTATAGTTTATGGTTCCTATAGTTTATAGTTCCTATTAGTTTATAGTTCCTATAGTTTATGTTCCTATAGTTCTTATGGTTTTCTGAAAGACAACTTAGAATGGGATATCAGCAATTGTAGTTTGCAGAAAGAATTTTATCGATGCTTGGTTAAATTGAAAATGGGACATTTCATCGAAAGTAGACTTTATCAGCGTTTTGATTTTTTTTCATTATATCAACTTTTGTACAGCTATAATGATCTCGAAACCTCTGCAGTCGTCCGACGTATTAAACGCCTCTGTTCACCCGAACAGGCTGATCGATATATTAAACTTGTATATATATATATATATATACAGTCGAACCTCGATTTAACGTACTTTGATTTAACGAATTCTCCGATTTAACGAATATTTTTTCTGTCCCGACAAAAATAATGCTAAAATGCTCTGATTTAACGAATTTTAAGCTTTGATTTAAAGAAACTAATCGCTGAAAAAAAATTGCATTTTCAGATAAAACTAAAACTTTGATTTTTTTTGCACATAAAGTTCATAAAATCTTTCACATCTTAATATCCAAGTGTTACATTTCTTTTCTCATTTCTGGTGGATTCAAAAGACAGTCTTTTCCCCTTTTCAACTAGAAACATGACAAAGATGTATATAAAGATGTAGAGCTAAGTGTCTGCGATAGTGAACAGAAATATAATAAAGATTCTGAAAGCAGTCAAGATGACAAAGAAACGGAAATTCAAATAAAAAATGTGACATTCCTAGAATCAAATTGCAGCTTGAACGCTTTAAATAATTTTTCTTTTGTCTAATTAAGTTAATGATGTTGTTCTTACGGAGTTAGAAAATATCGACCAAGAACTTTGGAAAATCAAAACAATGAACCCAAAACAAAGCACTATCAAGGGTTTCTTTCCGAATTGCAAAAAGTATGCATGTATTATGTATTAAGTTTTAAATGCAAATAATACTAAAGAATTTAGATAATTTAAACGTTGATATCCTAACATATAATTTTTAAGATCGTAGTAAACAATAATCACTCTTTTTTTTAAAATCTGTATATTTAAGGGTATTTTGTATTGATATTTTTATACAATACTTTTCACAAAAATTGATATTTGATTTAACGAATTGTTTTGATTTAACGAACAGATTTGTGGGTCCCAATCAATTCGTTAAATCGAAGTTCGAGTATATATATATATATATATACATATATATATATGTATAATACCATTAATTGTATTACAATATAAACCATTTGAATTTAATAGAAAAAAAAACCATTGAAACGGATATATATATATATGTATGTATTTTCTTTTTCTGGTGGTATCACCCGTGATCTGGTCTCTTATACTGTTCGGCCAGTGCTGGAGGAAATGCGCGCCTGATGGGAGCTCGCCCACCTTTTTCGCGAAGTAACAGCTATCAATTTATATTTGGAAAGAAACTTAAAACGTCATACTAAAGTATTTTTCCCATAGCTTTAACCTGTTTTTGTATATATTGTGTTGTTCAAAATAACACATTGCCCGACGTTATGTGACGTAAACAGAATTTATCAAGATCCATCACACGCACGTACACATACATCCATGTATATATGTGTAGAATATACCTTTGAAAAAAAAATTACATGTTAACAACGCATAACAAAACAGACCGAATATTTTATTTAAATATGGCATATATATATATATATATATATTCTGAAACAAGCTTTCAGTTGTATCTACTTGCAATGCAACACATTGTAACAGCTTATGAAAAGATAATAATACTTTCTACGACTTAAAAAGAGAATAATTATTCTGAATAGCATTTAATATTTTAGCGACGATCCTGAGCCAATAGAAATGGGCATCTTTTGGACAGGAAACAAGCCGACCAGAATAGCAACATCAGTTCCCATAATTTATTGCAATAATTGGACTTACGATTCTCGGAAAAGAGAACTTTGAATGAGGTACGAGTGATTCAGTCGATTGCAGATTGCCGAAACCGGCCTTTCTGCATATAATAAATTAAGTCCAAATAGCGTTTAATAATCCCTTTAAATGCTGAAAACGGTGATCCGGTTCAAATGGTGGCTCAGACTAAACTGACATCATGTATTACTTATATGCTGCGGTCAATGAATAGTTGTCATTATTCCCAGGAGTATTTATAAAGATAATTTTAGGCAAAAGGTCAAGGTGGTGTACTTAGCGTTGTATAAGTCTATTGAACTAATATGTAATATAAAATGGTTCGATTATATATCTACAGATGAGAAAATAAAAATAATGTAAAAACAGGCTAACGTGTTTTAAAGCGCATAATGAGATGTGTGTTTTAACATATATTTTTATGGAAAATTAGTCATTCGTTTGTAATTTCATAACAATTTTATGTAAATTGAATATATTCAATGCTAAGGTTTTACTTTTTTTGAGAAATGAATCACGGGACAAGGATTGCTAGACTTTGTTATCAAGATGGATCTTTGAAGTAAAAGTGATAAAAAATTATCCTTAATCCAAAGTCTGCCTCATTTATTATTTTCTTTTTACATAAATATTATTATTTACTTTTAATATTTATAATTTAAAAAAGTATGGCTAAGCAGGTTCTGTCTTATATTCTATCTTATATTTGCGTTTATTTAAAATACATTAAAAAGTTTTCAGTTATGTATTTAAATATTTTTAAATATATTCATAGTTTTGTTGTATTACATTTTAAGTATTAAGTAACCCGTAAGACATGGTGACGTCACTGCGACGTCGTTGAGAAGTAACTTTGTGACTTTGTGACCATCGATCGTCGATGTGACTAGATAGAGTGACTAAAATGTGAAGCCGTTATGGCCGTTTTAGAGCTTTTTTGTGACGTCACATTGTGAAATCACGGTGTGACAAATTTGTGAAAAATGTCTCATTTGTGACTACTTTGACATTAACATTGTGACGAAACTGTGACAAAAGCGACTCTACCTGAATTTCCAGAAACATGTTTTTTAAAGTAAATAACATGTTTTGAAGAATTTTTGTAATTTTCTAAAGATTTTTAAGAAAGTAACATCTAAGATAAGAAAGTCACAATGTGACATCACTGAGGGGTGGCATTTTGGTCACAAATGTGATGTGACCAAAGTGAAGTCATTGTGACGTCACTGTGGCTATGCATGCTATGAGTGAAGTAATATAAAATTTTGAAGTGCAATAGTTTAAAAATTATTACTTTCGCACCAACGATGTTAATTTGTTTGAAATATTTCACTTGGCTCCAACTTTTATGCTTGGCGACAATAAAGTGATATGACGCAACCATACCGAACTTTTAGATTGCAGTATATATACTTTCATTTATAGCAGCGGCACGGATAATACACAACAAAACACAACTTGTATATAAATTCACATTGGCAATGAGACGGCAAAATACCTTCTCTGTGATACATTCTGTAGATGACACATTTTTTCCAGATCTCTTTCTTGAAAACAATTTCAAACATATCTTTCTGAAATTTAAATTAAAGTTGCTATAAAATTACCCAATAAGTAACTTTAAACCAAAAGTCTAAGTCGGTATGTTATCAAGGATTTCATAATATTCTATAAGACTATCATGAAGAAATGTCATGCATATTTACTTTTTCTATAATTAAGTATGTAATAACCTTAAAAAATCCTAAAACTAAATAAAAAACAAATTCTTATCAATGAGTGAATTCCGGGCAACATTCCTAAGTTATTACAAAATATAGCAATATCACCTACTATGTACCGTAATTTCGGGTGTATAAGCCGCAGATCAAACAATTATTTTTCGACCCAGAATTTTTTAAGAAACAAATATAACTAGTTAGATCGCCGTAAATATTTTTCTTCAATCACTAAATAAGTTTTCTGGGTCCAAAAAGAATTGTTTGATCCGCGGCTTATACACCCGAAATTACGGTACACAGGCTAAAATGGTTAATTTGGAGTTACCTTGTAGTTAAGTTTAGCTATTTTAATTTCGATGTGATAAAATACATAAATTAATAGAAAAAATAGAGAAAATGCAAAATATGTAACAGAGAATGGGATTTTTCTCATTTCTTTGGATAACATCTATGATACATTCTGCTCATGATAGATTTTCCCCAGATCTCTCTCTTGGAAACAATGTGTATCTTTGGAAAAATCCGTCACGAGTTCTATGTTCACCCATGAATACAAAAACTAACAAAATCAAAACAGCAAAAAGAATATTCGATTTGCAGAACTTCATCTCACTTCTCGATTTTTATGGGATGAGCGGTTGCCCATCCCATGAGAGCACCCCCCCTCCCCCTTTTCATAGACAGTTACGATTGTGTCGACAATTGAGGAGATTTCTTCGGCTCAAAAGAAACAGGATTTTTGTTATTTTATATGATGTTCGGGTGTGAATCAAAGATTTCTTTTTACCAATTTGGATTATTTTTATGATACGAAAAGTATCTGATTAAATTTGATCAAAACGTACAATGGCGGAAATCAACGCTGAATATACAAATCAATTTATTTGTCTTGTGCTGTGTCAAAAATATAGGATTAAGTTGTATTTATAGATGTTGGAAAGAACATATATTTAATAAAGCTTTTGCAAAAGACACCGCAGGCGAAATCAAAACTTTAGTAGAAATAAATGTCTTGCCTGATAAATATGAAGTCTGTTGAATATAAAATGTTTTGCCTATCAAACTGAATAGTATGTATATCAGTATAGACGAGATAAATCATAGCTTAAATAATAGAATGCATAAAATATGTAAGCTGTTAAATTGAAAAAAAAGATGATTTTTCTAAGTAAATATACTATTGCATAAAGAAGGGTATCGTGGTGCAGAAATCTGTGCAAACAAGTCTTCTATCATCACATTTTACGTTTTTTTTTTTTTTTTTTTTTTTTTTTCATTATGTAATTTTTTTTAAATTTATTTGTCTGTTATAAATTTACTCAAAAAAAACGACACATTTAAATTTAATGCTGAATTATAATATTGTAAAATGCCCTATTCACTGTATTAAAACAGGCATAGATAAAAAATGATAAAGACATTTCAATAGAAAACATTGCAATTCAAAATAAAGAAACGTAGGAATATAGAAATTTAGTAAAATATATTTAGCTAAAATTTAGTAAAACATATTGAGGGTTGTTTTCACTTTCATAAAGAATTTATTCTAAACTTATTGATAAATAGCTTTTTTTTTTTTTTTTTTTTTTTTTTGAAGAAGAAGAAGAAGAAGAAAATATGTACGTGAAATTTAATTTTTATTTCATTGTATCATATCTCAGAGTTAAATGGTTGATTAGTAAACATACTATCATGCAAAAATTTTGCAAGTACGTTTCAGTTTCAATTTATAAAAAGCTGCTTAAATCACACTAAATGAATACAAAACTTTAATTAATAAAATAAGACACATGTACTTGTTTTTTCTAACTATTCCTTTCGATATTTTTCAAAATCTTCAGTTAATTTTGTTTTTTCCGCGTCGTTCAGTAACAATTTTCATATATAACTAATAAACTTAATAGAGTAACTAATCATATTAAGTTAAGCTTATTATGTTTCACCAAAACTGACGTGCAAAGTTAAAATGCATTTATAAGTCTTTTAACGCAGGCTCATGGTTATCATTATAAGTTAAGAATTTTTAATATATTGGTCACTAGCTGACCCGCCCGGCGTTGTCCGGGTCCGTATTAACAATATTAAACAAACTTGAAATATGTATGATTTTATCATTAACTCGAAACATGCAGAAATGCATTGTTTGAAATACGTGGCCACTGACTGCGTGAAAAATCGGTTTAAAAAACAGCTAATGTTAAGCTCTAAAAATACTCAAAATGAGCGATGAGAAATGTGGGAGGGAATATGTATCCAACGACTGCGTGATTTTCGTGTTAAAGTGTTGATTTTCAACAAAAATCACTGTTAAGTCACGTAACTAATTATTTTTTTTCACATAGAAATCCCAAGTGAAATATTTTGAATTTCAAATTAATTATATCACTTTTAAATCCGACTATACCATGAATGAAATCGATACTTGCTCGTAGCTAAAGTGTTGGTATGTAGTATTATAATTTCAGAGCCATTTAACAAAAGTAAGTGTTATTTTTAAATCAAATCATGCATAATGTCCACTCTATTGATAAATTCCTATCCGTAAACTTTTTTACCGTAACCATAACCTTCCTGTAACCTAACTTTGAATTAACAGTACCTTACCGTAAATTAAATACAACATAAATATAACCTAGCCTTCACTTTATTGTAACATATCCTTATTCTAACCATAAAACAAATGCGATTTAACTTTAACTTAACCGTGACTTAACTGTAACCTAACGGGATATTAAATATAATCAAAGACTTACCGTAATGTAATTGCAAGCTAAATGTTACCAAACCATATATTGGTTTCATGTCCATGGAAATAATTTTGTCTTGTTCGGATCTGGTTATGATTCATTAGAACATTTTTGTCGGGTTCAGATTTTAGGTATTTTTTGATATTCAGTTATAATGTTCGGGTCGTATTCATGTCCATGGAAATTATTTTGCCTTGCTCGGATACAATTATGGTTCTTTGGAATATTTTTGTCGGGAACAGATTTGTTTCAATTCAGATTTCGGCTTTTTCTTCAACTTTAATTTTTGGGTTCGGGTTTTCTTGCGTGTTCACGGAAATTAAGCTGCCTTGTTCGAATAAGAACATGTTTCACTGGAATATTTTTTTTCAAGTTCAGATTGGGTTCAGTTCAGATTTCGTGATTTTTTTCAAAGAATTTTTTTAAGTTCAGAATTGGTTCAGGTGAATGGAAATTTTTTGTCTTATTCAGATCCGGTTACGATACTTTGGAATATTTTTTATCAGGTTCCGATTTGGTTCGATTCAAATTTCAGGTATTTTTTCAAATAGAATTTTTAGGTTCGGATCTCGTTCATGTCCACGGAAATTATTTTCTCATACTCGAATCCAGTTATGATTCTTTCGAATATTTTGGTCAAATTTAGATGTGGTTTTGGTCAAATTTCAGTTTTATTCAAATCGAATTTTTTAGGTTCGAGTTGGGTTTATGTCCATAGAAATTATTTCGTCTTGCTTGGATTGGGTTATAGTTCTTTGGGATATTTTTGTCAGGTCCAGATTTGGTTCAATTCAGATTTCGAGTTTTTTCTTCAAATACAACTGTTGAGTTCGGGTGTTCTTGCATGTTCACGGAAATAATTCTGTCTTGTTCGAATAAGGACATGCTTCACTGGAATATTTCTGCCAAGTTAAGATTTCATTCAGTTCGCGATTTTTTCAAATAAATTTTTTGGGTTCGGATTGTGTTCATGTCCATGGAAATATTTTGTCTTGTTTGGATCCGGTTGTGTTTGTTTGAAATAGTTTTGTCAGATTCAGATTTGGTTCGATTCAAATTTCAGGTATTTTTTTGAATGGGAGTTTTAGGTTCGTATCGGGTTCATGTCCACGGAAATTATTTTGTCTTACTCGAATACGGTTATGGTTCTTTGAATACTTTGGTCAGATTTAGATGTGGTTTGGGTCAAAGTTCAGGATTTTTCAAACGAAGTTTTTTAGGTTTGAGTCGGGTTTATGACCATGGAAAGTATTTTGTCTTGTTAGGATCGGGTTATAGTTCTCTGGAATATTTTTATCGGTTTCAGATTTCGTTAGAGTCATATTTCGGGTTTTTTTAAAGAAAATATTTAGGTTCGGGTAAGATTTCATGCCCGGTAAAATTATTTTTCCTTGTTTGAATCGGGTTATGCTTCACTTGAACATTTTTGCGGGATTCAGATTTGGTTCGGGTCAGTTATCAAATCCATAGTTTTTCCCAAACAGAATTTTTAGATCAGGGTCGGGTTTATACTCACGGAAATTTTGTGTATCACGGATCGGAGTGTGGTCTGTTTTTTTTTTTTTTTTTTTTTTTTTTTTTTTTTTTTCTGGTTGATATCGGGTTATGTTTAAATGAGTCTAAACATTAAGGTTATAATCAGTTTTGCTACTATTCTTTTTTATGGCTATTTCTGATAGATAATTTACTTAGCTATTTGATAATTTATTATGGTGAATGAATCGTTTGCGGATACAAACAATTGTACGCCAAACAGCTATTTTATTTTTGTTTTAAAAACAAATTAAAGCCATATTACAATTTTAAATTGAATAGAACACATTTAAATTTAATCAATGATTAAAAAATTAAACTCATAGAAAAGTGTTGTGTAATGTTTTTTACTGCAACACAGCTAATGACTCATACATTATAATGTTTGAAATGCCAAAAATATGCGTACAACCATATAGTAAAAAGAAATTAATAGAGTGGCAGTATAATGTCTTGGGGTGACGCAAAAAATGTAACTCTAAAATCCGCGACATTAAGTCCAAATAAGCACAAAAAAAAAAAAAAAAAAAAAAAAAAAAAAATCCATGTGCTTTGAAACTCCGATCAATTCAAACTGTTTTAAACCAGTATTTCTTTGTTTTTGTTTTTTACCTTTTAAACTGTTATTGAATAGATGACTAAAATTTCGTTTAAAAAATAACGTTTTGTGCCGTTATTGCCTGTAATACACGATCAGAATGCATGAAAGATACAATTAGATCAATCATGGGCAAGAATTATTTGATTATTTTTATCATATGACTTTTAAATAATAATATAGAAGCATCATTTAAGACTTTGCTTGAAAAATCAACATTCTTTCGTTAATGTTTTAAAATCGTCTGCACTCTGAAATCTAGATTTTAGATTAATATTATTATTTAAGTGTTCATGCATGATTTTAAAAGAATCTTTTCATCACTATATTTTATATATTGGCATGCAATTATAAATATGTTGTTAAATCATAAACATTTTTCATCTACGTTATAAAGTATTAAAAATTTCTGAAAAAAAAAAGAGAAAACTTTTAGTAATACAATTTTTTATTTCAAATCATATGTTTTCAATATTTTATTTAATTTTGTTTTGACATTTAATTATTTTTAATTTTCCAATTTCAATTATTTTATAAGCAAACATTTATTTTAATAAATAATATAATAGAAAAAAACATTTAAAAAAATTACGATTTCTTCGTAAAATATGCTTCAGCTGTAATTCATTTCTTCCAATCCGTCTTATTAATACAAAATTCCTTCCTCGTGCTTTATTTTGAGACATTAAAATTTCAGCGATAAATGGTTTCCTCTTGCAAACCTTTCTTTTTTTCGGTTTACTTCGCCACCACCTATATTTTTCCTCCATGGCGTACAGCAGCTGTGATAATAAAAAAAAAACTTCATTTAAACTGACAGTTTGCCAGTCTATGAATTTTAAAGGTCAGTCTCATTTTTTAAAATTATATCTGCGAAAATTTTATGCAACCAACCAACCATAAGAGAATGAAAAGGAAAAAAGCTAAAAAAAAGCGATTTTTAATAAGAGTGAGGTTTGGAATTTAATTAATTACTCAGTTAATAAATAGAATTTTGAAATTCTGAGCGTCAGGTGCATCAGGAGAGATATTGGGCTACTCTCAGAAAAATTTTGAGCTTCGTACGTACCGTAGTTTTTGCTTTCTATCGCAGACACACACACACACACACACAGAGCGATTTGTTATTTTATTAATATAGATGCTATTTGGCCAAAAATGACTGTTCGAAGTGACTTGCGGAGCAACATTAGAATGATGCGAAACTACGCTAGATGAATTTTCCAGGGAAAATATGTGAAAAAAAACAGGAGGTCTTTGAAATTTTGCTGGTACACATAACGCGACTGGAATTAACATGAAGTCTTTTCTGGTTTCATGGCATTATTAAAAAGTCAATTAATAACACTGAATTTCACATGTAAAATTCATCTATTTGAATATTCTTTGAATGCATATCTTTATAACAATTACAACTTAATAGTGATTTTCTATAATCAGTTAATATTTTTTTTAATTTACTATAAATTGAACAATTTAAATTAGCTTCGAATCACGTTCTTAATTTTACAAAATGAGAAACCAGTAGAAATTTGAATTGAAAAGCATGAAATCCATTTTCTCAGTATTTTTGCCTAATGTATATAACGCTATCATTATAGATAACGGTATCATTAATTACCTTCATTCAATCCCATATAAATTAGATTAGTTGTCAAATTCGCAGAAAGATTTAATTCCTAAGAAATACGAAATTATGACCTAGGAATTCCTGTACTAGTTTTGATAAACATCATTCTTGGCTAGAGCGCCGAAATTAATCCTATTTCCGACTCTTCTAGCAAACATACATGTTTCTCTTGAAAATCTCTGAAGGTTTTCTGTTGTAATAACTAAAGAGTTTGGAAAAGGTTACATGTTCTTAGTGCCAAAAAATGTCATTGTCTTTTTATTTTCCTCATTCAATTACCTTAGCAAAATATTAGTTAAAATCACGACCTATTAAATTAAAAACATTATTTATTTGAACGTTCTAGTGGAGAAACGTGGAGAGTTTTTCACCTGAAGATTATATCTTGTTAGATAATTTCTGTTATTATGATTTTAAGATAAACTGAACAATATAATTTTGGTTTGATAATGTTTTCATATTACAAAATAATGTAGTTGAAAAAATTAAATTTCCAAATATATAACTTATGCAACCTTTTATTTATCCCTAAGATTATAGATAGGGACATTTCTGATTATAATTACTCAATTCCACAAATAAGATTAACAGATAAATTTATAGCAATCTTTAATATCAAAGAAATACAAAATATTAAGTTAGAAATTCCTTGTGTCGCGAATTTGTCGTCTAGGCGATACACATCATTCTCGACGACGTCGTCTAAAGTACCCATCTTTCCGAGTCGTCAGCAAACGTACATGTTTCCCTTGACAAACGTCTTAAACGTTCCTCTTGCAATAACCAAGAGTTTGCAAAAGATACCCAGTGCCAAGAAATTGTCATTACCATTAGGTCTTCCCCCATTCCATTATCTTAGTACTAAAATGAAAGTCCAACGACCCGCAATACGCACAGAATTTCTGAGCCTGACTTTTACAGCGGAGGCTTTGCTTTATATGGGTCTTGAAATGGTTTTCATAACATCCCATATCGGTTTTGTGTGCCTGATAAGAAATGGATTTCGTAGTGAGCACGATGGAAAACGGCGGATTTGGATGGAAGATGGGAAGGAGCGAATGTTTTGAAGAAGGAGATTTCGGGAGAATTGCGAGATTTATAAGCCGAAAAATTAAATTCCTTTCACGTGCGATTGTATATATGTAAATGAAAAGTTTATTATGCTTTGTGATGAGTATCCGTGGGTAATATTTCAAAGAACCTCACGTTGTACCTCACGTTGATGATTAAAATGAATTTGAAAAATATATTGCAACATTATTATATTAGAAAGTGGATTTTTGAAAAATACATGGGAGACAGTATTTTTATGCAAAATATTCCACTTTTAAATAATGAATTTACTCAGTAAATTTGCGAATCAAAGTATTTTTTCATTCTCATGTCTTTTATTATTATTATTATTATTATTATTATTATTATTAAAGGAAACAACCCGCAGTCAAGACGTAAAATGTGGCTTATAAAAGATGAATTTTTCAGTGAGCACGTTGGAAAATGACAGATACGGAAAGAAAAGAGATGGATGATAAGTTGGAGATTTTGGGAGAATCAAGAGATTTATATGCAGAATAACCAAATTGTGTAGATAAAAAATTTATTACGCCTTTATGATGAGGCTACAAATGGTTTTGCTTTATCTGTGTGTAATATTTTAAGCAAATATTTCATTTGAAGATAAAATTAATTTTAAAATAATTAATTAATTTAAAAACTTAAATTAAAAATTCACATATAGTAACATCTTCCATTACATACAGGAAAAATAAAATAAACAAGGAATGAGCAGTTTAAAAAAGAAAATTTTGTCTCCATCTTTGTTGGATGACTAGTAGGGAAAGGGAGCGTTTGATATTCCTTCATCGAGCAAAATGGTTATATCGCCTAAGTGTACATATTGCAAAAAAGACAACTGTTTCTTTATCTAGGAAAATATAATACGAGTACAAACAAAAATATATAATAACCCCTTCCGAATTAGCTACGATTCCGAAAAGCCTTCTTTATCTTAAGACATCCCACAAATTAATATATTTTCGTGATTTAAAGAAGCATTTTTTAAAGCAGCTTCTTCTGCTGCCACTGATTTTCAGAAATGCTTATTAGTAGGTTTATAGAGTATTAATTAGTTTCCCCCAACGGGCCACAGCTTTTTCGGGCTATATCAATTTTCAAGTAAACATTTCCATGTTCAATAAACATAATAAATTATCAGCATTAGATTAACATTAATATTATTTTAAATGTTACATTGAGAATTGGTTGGATATCTACCAATAATATAATACCAATATTCCAGTTTGATAAAATTGATTAATAAGAACGCTGTAAGGAACTACTAGAAAATGTTTCAGAAAATCGGTAATAGCAAAAGAAACTTTGTTTTTAATAAATAGTTCTTATCAGCTCGGAAACATATTGGTTTCAGAGGTTTTTAAAAGTTAAAAAGATACATTTTTATGAATGGTTAAATTTGAAAGAGGTTATTGTACGGCTTTCATACATATATTCGTAGATTAATTTTTGTGTCATGTTTGATTCATTTTTCTTTTTCTTTTTTTTTTAATAGTGCGCGATAAAAGAGAATGATGATACATTTTTTTTCCTTCCGAATATAAATCCAATTGCATGGAAACTAGAATTTTTTGTTCTTGCAACGATAAACGCTAATTCGAAATTGCATTATCTACAGTCTTACTTACAAATATTAAATTTTCTCTTTCTGAAGAAAAAAATCAACGCAAAGTTATTTTCTTTAACACGTTTCAAATTTAAGATAATAGTAATTGCCAACAGATAACAGCCAGTCCTTTTATAAATATGAAGCTTCAAATATAAACTTAGTCGTGAGTTCATAGCTCATCATTTATATTCAGATAAATAATTAAAAATTCTATATGACGTGATTATTTTCTCTTTATTTGTTAAGTAGTGATTCTTTTTATACAGTATTAAAGAGTTTTTTGATTTATGAACTAATTATTAATTTTTTTTTCAAAAACAATTCAATTGTGACACCAGTAAATAAGAAACAAAGCAGGGATACATGTTCCAAAAGGTTCAATTTTCTTGTGTTGCATGTAAATGTTTTGTTTTTTTTTACTTTGTCGATAGTAACTCTGACGTCCTTCGCTGAGATTCCTCTATAATGAAATACTCGCTTAAAGGAAAAGAATTGTCACTCTTTAAAATAATCTAAATATAAGGATACAGTGCTCAGAATCAGAATTTTTGTCCGTAGCTTTAAAATAACGAAGAAAATTTAACGAAATAATTGACTTATCCTGTTTTTGAGTGAAAGGTGGTGGTATTTTGAAAATGGTTGGAAGTGCGCAGTAATTTGGTTAATGACACCATACGTAATTCCATCTACATTCTGCTATATAAAATATGTGTTTCAGTATAGTTTGCAAGCGGATGGTAGAAAATTTCACATATTTTGATAATATCTTACATTTTGTATATATTCTATCATATCATATCGTAAAATATATTCATTACTGTTTAAGTTAAAAACGTAAACAGCAATCGAGGTTCATAACGGAGCGAGACCCCTGTATTTTACATTGAAGAAATGGATTGCGATAGCGGTATATTCTTTGCCATAAAAAAAAAAAAAAAAAAAAAAAAAAAAAAAAAGTATATTACTTGCTTAGTCATCCTCTTCGTTAAATTTTGTAATCTTGGTACCGTAACAACATGTACGCGAGAGTTTCTTACATGCATCAAGCTGCTCAAAAACTTAAAATTAATTTTTATTGCAAAGATCTTCATGCGCATTCAAATTATATTCGTTTTTTTTTTTTTTTTTTTTTTTTTTTTTCCCAAAAAAGTCTACAAGGGACTAAATGCACATTTCAAACACATCTATTATTTGAGCGTGATTCGCCCTAAATCCAGAATTAATGAAATGCGAAAAATATTTTTAATAGGGATTTCTTGTACACATTATGAGAAGGGGATATAAAAATGGCCTGAATAATAATTTATTACGTTAGTTCAAAGCGACTTAAAACTGAGAGAATCTAATATGCCTTTGCATCAGTGATTTTCAGTGGCCATCTATGGTATAAGAGCTTACAGCTCCGTAAAAATGAGGGTCATGATGACCCAACAAACCGTAAATGCGACCAGATAAGTGGGAGTGCATTATCCGTTATTTTAAATTCAACACTGCCGACCATATACGATGAAAATTCCGGCGTCATCAAAAATTCACCTCCTCAGATATGATCATAAAGAAAGGAAGGGGAATCTTGCGCAGGCGCTGTTTGATGATGTTGCATTTGGTTCCGACTGGATCAATTCAATTATCATCAGAAGCTGCCGTCTAAGGGAATCTAAGCCACGAAGCCCTAAGTCAGATGGGTGCTGTAACTTAGACCGATATATATGAACATGACAAGAATATGAACGTGGCTTATGGCTAAATTAGAATGGCTACAGGCACTATTCGATAATATTTATGAATATGAGAGAATATATTCCTATATGAAAGGAGCAGGATTAGAAAATAAATGATGTATTTAAAAGAACCCTTTATGTATTTGAAAGCTCTCGTTTGATAAAAATATCGTCAAGCAGGCAAAATTATATATATTTTATTTTATCAAATAATTTCTGTTCCTATTATTTGATAAGAGAATTTCGTTTGACGCAAATCTTTATAATATGAATGAAAGTTATAAAATATAACAAAGATGCGCTTATAGTTTTACCTGAAAAAACAATTTTTACATTTCCATTTTTTATTTTTCATTACTTATTTTTGGATAAAAATATGCATATCTATAACTTTATGAAAGAACAATTGTAATGTAGCTGTTCGTTCTACAAATAGTGCACCTGCCAATTCTATCATCCTACAGCAGGGTATACATATGGTCTCATAGCTTATCTACGTTAGCAAAATAAATAAACAAATATGGTGTAAAATTGCTAAAATTCTCTACTAATGTTATTATAAATTTTATTCAATTTTCTCCTATATTTTTAAAGTCTTTTTATTATATCTTAAGATAGCTTACTGAAACCATTTAATTAGGTAGTATATATTCCGCGTCATATTTGTACTTAATTGTTATATTTTCCGCCAGAATTTATGCCTCATATTTAACATTCCTATTCGTTTCATCACATAAGACTTAATGGTGTTACAGCGGCTGAAAGATTCGTAGATGGCAGGCGCAGGGTTCCATGCAGTCACTGGCCTAACGCAGTCACTGGCCTAACCTTTTGGAGCCTTTTCGAAGTTTTTTTTTTCTAATGTGCATAATGCAGAATAAATGCAAATTATTAACCACATCAGCCTTAAAAATCATATCCTTGGAAATTCATAAAGTCATGCCTTCATCATCTCCATATTTGGGAAGGAAAGCGCTGTAAAATTGGCTGCGACTACGATTTTAGAGTACTATGAGCAGTCTTAACGAAAAAAGTATAGCAACTTTACTATACTTAGACCTAACATTCATGCTGTCCCGTTCTCACGTTTATGGGAGTGAACAGGAGTTTGGTGGGCATCCTGAATATTAAAATGAAAAAAGAAAATTGTCTATTCAATGACGCTTTCTCACAATCTTCCTTTTTTTTTCTTTTTTTCAAGATCTTATTTGGCAAGAAAATTTGAGCTTCGTCTTCACGAAATTGAAATTTAAAGATTAATGCAATTTATCAGTTAAATTTCAAATGTCATTCTTAACGTAAATAATATTTTAAGCTACTTTTTAAAGTTTTATTTCTGTTTCTCCAAATATGACTACTACTTTTCTGTGTTTTGTATTAGATTACATTCAGTGTTCATTTTGAAAAATATATATACCATTCAAAAACTTTTATATCCTTTAAACTATAAAGTACAATCTAATTCTACCGAAAGTGTAAACTGATTTAGCATCATTTACCTTGAAAATTATGTGTATATTTATAATATATATATATATGCATTATTTGCATCAGCTACATGCCAACTTATTTTTCGATTTCTTTAAAAAAATAGCTTGTGTATCAACGCTTAAAATCTACTCTTAATTTTAATTTAATAAATATTTACCTCTTTTTCAACAATCAGGTTGATTAATTGCTGTTTCACTTTTATCTGTTCATGAAAGTTTCAATGAGCACTATTGATAAGTTTGATGATATTTCGTCAGTTTCCTATCTTTGTGATCGCTTGTCTTTCTACAGTTTAATAAATCTTTCCATATAATCATTAAATAGCGTTAGTTGTTAGTCTTTCAAACTAAACGACATAATTATTTTTTAAGCATTTCTGAGAACAGAGAAAAAAATAGATAGAGGTCGTTATAAGTGAAATAATATATGGAATGTGTTGTAAATATAAATTAGTAATTATATTTATAGTATTCGGATTTAACCTATCAAATATTGCATTAAAAAATCATTTGTATACTCAGATATATTATTCGTTCGATTTGACCGAACTAGACTCAGGGGACACTTGTAAGTGGTTAAATGTAATTAAAATACTATTTTTGCGTAAGGAATTGAATATTTGTGTAAGTAGTTTGTTGCGCAATTCGGATGCTCTTGGTCACTGCAATAGAAACACACTTATAAGGCAGCTGACACACTGAGGTGAGATAAGCTACATGTTTCACGATTTCGGGTTTGAAATAGCTTTTTTCCTGTGCTTGGACAATTTGATTGATATTCATTAAATGCAGGTTTTACCTAGTTTAGAGAGAAACGTTTGTACTTTTATGTTTTAAAAATCTTAAAACATATCCAAAAACTAAAACTTTGATGAAACTTTCTGTCACTAAAATTCCATTCAAGCATCATTATGTAATATACATATGATACAAAGAAATGGAATTTAGGATACTGCAGTCTTTAATATAAAAACATCGTACAGAACAGAATTCATCAACATCCCAATCTTAGTATCTGATAAATATAATTAGTACAAGAATTACGGAAAATGTTGTTGGACGCAGTTTCAAGTCCCCCGCACCGGGAAGTCTGCAAAAGAAACAAAAATTTTAGCATAAATTCAAGCAAATGTCTGGGGAGAATTTAGGTGTTGGTGGATAATAATTCGAACTTAAGGCTTTCCTCTCCTAGTAACATATTTAACCTTCACTGATGATTGACTTTTCTATATATCATTACATGCCCGCGTATCTGGTATTTTTTATTTATTTTTAATTTACATTTGGCGAAAAAAAAAGATATCATTTACAAAAAATAAATAAATAAGTTATGTAGCATTGCATTTCCATATACAGCAATAAGTTATTGTAGGGAATGAATTTAAAATTGCAAAAGATATTAAGAATAAGATTTAAGATACTGTTTTTAATAATTTTTTGTTTCAGCTTGATTTATGAATCTATTCTAAACAATAATTTAATAGTTACACACTTAATATCTTATTGTGGTTATAATGAAAATAAGTTTCAGTTATATTTTATTTTTCTTGACCAGGTGAAGTAATATATAAACAGATTATACAAACAACTTTGAACAACATTAAAAAAAATATTTAACATTTATGTAAAAATTATTTTCCTTACATCAAGAAAGTTTTAAATCCGCATTGCATTGTTCATCAGTAATTTCCAACTACCATCTTTCTGAAAATATAGTAATCTATTGCCATTCTATCTTCTCCTAATGGCAAGAGAAAGTCAGCAATGACCTTTTTTTTAATTTCTGGACGCTGTATAAAACTTTATAAAGATTCAAAGTGGAAGCTACACATTAAATATTTTACCTATAATTTAAACACTAGATGCAATTATTATACGCACCCTGACTAGCTACCACAACCATCTCTAGCCTTTATGGTCATGTTCTGATTAAAAATGCTCTGCAGTTAGCGCCGTTATTAGAATTCCCCTCGATACCGGATGCTATACCAACGCAACTCCCTAACACTAGCATTAGTTTTGATACTCCGTTTTTTCCACCTTCACGATGAAGTACTTGTTCGGGTAATTTAGATTACGAGCAACTAAAATGCGCTTTCCCAGCGCCTCCATAATTTAGTAATTTTCCTCCCGCTGGGATAGCCTTCCATTCACATTTTCCCGTTTTCTCATTCTGCACATTAATTGCCTGGTAATTGTGGTTCTAGAAAAAAAAATGGGAGGAATTATTAAAAAATGGAGAGCGGGGGAAATTTTGGGGTTTTGGTTTTAATTACATTGCGAGCAACTTTGTAGGTAATTTACCCCCAGAGGAATGGCTTCGCTGGAATGCACTTTCAATTATCAGATGGATATAAATTTGACAGAATAATGATTTGGCGAAATATTCTGCGTTCTCCACACGTTTCACACATCCTAATCTTTAATGGACAGTTTGTAATTTTACACGTTTTCTTTATGCAAGCATGCTTAAGTTAAAAAAAAAAAAGTTTCTTTCAGTTTATACAGTCGCCTGTGAAGGTTTCTTCCCCCCTTCGTCTAATATAGAGTTAAAATATTTTCATTTCGATTTTAGTCATATTTTTTCTGAGACGAAGAATTAGAAAATTTGTGATGATTATTTTTCTTTGCATTGCTCTGTACTTTGTTGGAAATTCATTTACACAGAAATGGCTTAGCTATCTATATAAATTTTACAATATAATGATATGACAAAATATTGTGTTTAAACCACATGTTTAGTACATTCCTACAGTAATTTAATGTTTTTTTTTTTTTTTTTTTTTTTTTTTTTTTTTTTTTTTTTTTTTCATGGAAGCTTACTTAAGTTAAAAAAAATATATATGTATAATTGCATTCAATTTACCACAAATGACTACGAATTTTTCACATATTTTCTTTTGTTTCTTGATATATATGTGAGTGAAAGAGTTTTCTTTTCCATTTATAGAAAGCTCTTCCGAAGTTAATAATTACAAAGTCAGCATGATATCTTTTATAACATCGTGATCAAATTTGTTGGTAATTCCCTCCCCTCCCTCCCCCTCTTCACAGAGGAATAAATTTGCATAGCTCATTTACATCGGTGACGTGGACATAAATTTTATCGAATGATTATTTGAAATAAATATTCTACGTTCTCAATATGTATCGTACATTCAAAGAAAATTTCATTGGACAATTTAATTTTTTTTCGTTTTCTTTACACAAGTATCTTAAGTTTTAACCTTTTCACTGCCGCGACCGGATATATCCTTTCACTAGGCTGCAGGTTTATGCAGTTGAGGCTTTATTTAAATTAATATAATTCTACAGATATAATCCAGTTGTAAGAAATTAAACATGATTTATACTTTCAAGGCTTATGAGCATGTACATAACAAAAAAATTACACCATGATAGAAAATGCCTCTTTTATTAACATTTAAAAGAAATTACAGAGAAAAAAACAGAACAATTTTGCCCTTTTGCTTGGCGGTCAGGGGTTTAAGAGATAAAGTTTCACTTATTCAATACAGTCGATTGATAAGGTTTGTTTTGATTTATTTTATATTTTTTATTTATGCATATCAAGAGTTAAAAACTTTCCATTTTTAACTTAATGATTTTTTTATTTATTAATATCAAGAATTAGAAAATTTGTATGTTTTAATTACCTTGCGATCAATATGGTTGATACTTCAAGTTCAACTCTGCTGAAAAGGTTATTGAATTCTCCAATCAAGAAAAAAATTTTTAAAGAGAAAATTTAATACGATACGATGTACAGATTCTAAAAGTTAAAAAATAAAAACTTAAAATTTTGATTAAATTAAACAAAAAATTATCATTTTTCTAAGCCATTGAGCTCGCGAAGGACTACTTACATAAGAAATTATCTTTAAAGTATTATATCGTCATGTGCTTTAAAAATGTATCTTTTTCTACCCATAAAAAGTTTTATGTAAAAAAGTAGAGCTTGACTAGGAGGGTCAACTATTTGCTGACTTCAGAGTACAAAAGACTTCATTATTTATTCCCACTCGATAATCAACAAGTGTAGTAAGAAATATAATCCACTCATACGAATCAAAACATCACCAAGTATTCATTATTCTCCAGAATAGCCGGCTAAATACACTGATGCCCTTTCATGATCCTTCTTCACTTGCCTTATGTTCCCACTAACCTTGTCATTACAAACATTATGCCACACTTTATAAGATTACGGGATTTCTCTAAAGCGTATGATGATAATGATATACATCTTCGGTTTCCAAATAGTCGCCAGCAAGCCTGTAAAGGGACATGCTGTTTGGATAGTATCGTTATTAAAGATCCAGATGCGGATTTTAACCCACTCCACCTTTTTAGTGGCCATAATACGTTTATGGTTTATAATCTGATAGAACATTAAATGATAAGGCACTGTCAATGAAAACACTTTAAACAATGGAAAGCTTGAAAATAAATTTGAAGCTATTTCAGCGAACTTAAGATAACAGCCGTTTTCTCGGAAATGATGTTTATTTTATAATAACTTTATACATCAGCAGCGTTTACGTAAGATGTTTAATTTGGCGTTTGATATCCTATAAAGGATATACTATTAACCGTTATAATCTTTAACAAAGAATGTGTTGTTCAGAAGCTAGAATATTCTGATAGCAATTCTTTTATCAGTTTATTTATAATTTTTCTTTATCTGTTAGAACGTGCCCTCAGTCATATAAGATAATAATGTATTTTTTATGATATATTATATATAGACTAAAAAAGATACACTTAGAAAGTGGCGCGTCCTGTCATTTTACATCTTAGTTGTCAGGCAGAATAAAGTGCAACATTTTGAAAAGTATCTGTAATTGCTGCCAAAGAATGCGCAGATATCAAAGAATAGATTTTTAGCCCCTTGGGGTCGAGAGACAGCCATACCTGCCACATAAGATGGTCAGAATCCTTGATTTTTTCACCAGTAAAATTTTATTGTAAAATTTGCCTATTTAGTCCCAGCATTTTCCCGATTCAACTCGGCAAAAATTACTGTTTTAAAAAACAGGTGAAAACAGATTAAAAATTTCGTAAAAGACTCTCGTCCTGAAGTTGAAAAACCATGGGGTGTTTTAATCTGTTTTATATATAATTTCATTTATACATTATTATATTTTATTTTGTTTTATTCTCCATTTATTTTAAATTAATTTCCCTGTTTATTTATGAACTTGAAGCCTTTTTATGACCGCGTTGCATATCAGCAAATATACCCAAAAGTAAATGTTATTTTTACTGGACTTCAAAAAACGATTTTATTTATTTTCCGATACATCCCGACATAGAAAAAGGGATTATTTCATGCACGATATTAAGACTATGACGAAAAATAAAATATCTTTAAGACCTCGAAAAATGACTCAAGGTGCAGGCTTATATCATGAAAGTTATAACTTGCTGATTTAGCCTTTTCTTTGCTCATATAAGTTGTGAACAACCCAACATACAAAGAGAAATTGAATGACTACAGTATTTTCAACCATTTAATTTTTAAATCTAAGTTAAAATTCTGGATGTAAACTGGAAAAAAGTTTTTGTTAAAGGATTATTAACCCTTTCCGGCACGGGCAAAATCTGTAATAAAATGAGAAATTATCGACTGATACCGGAATTCACAAATGAATTTTGTAGATATTTTGGAATCATTAGTTTAAGCTTTTATTTTAAAAGCAAAATTTTAGTAAAATGTTACTGGTGCCGTTTGCAAGTTTGGAATTAAAATTAGGTATATCAGACCGGGCACAGTGTGCCGGAAATGGTTAAAGGATTAAGGATAAAAGGATAAGGTTAAAGGATTATTTTATGTTTCAATTGCTAACAAAATATGACGAAAGTAACATACCTCTTTTTTATGAATTAGTAGGAATTGCACCTCTGAAGAGTCTGTATGCTACTCATAGATTTATGGTTTCTACATTTTGTTTATCTTGTTTGTTTACTTATCTATTTATTTATTATTATCCAATATTATTTTTGTATTTGTGATTTCAATTTTATTATGTATATTATATGTGTGTGTATATATATATATTAAAATATTTTTTTCCTGCTAAATATTTTACAGGAGTTTTCGTTCTCTTTTCTAATATTTAATTATAAAGTCAGAAAAAATTGTATTAAAAACCAAAAGAAGATATTTTTTAATTCTTAAGTTTTTTAAGTGATTTGCATGGAATCTTATTGATGAATCTCACTACGTTTCGCCAAATCTAAATCCGTTTAAAACAATGAAAGCATGTTTATACACATCCAAACACACACACATACATATATATAAATATATATATATATATATGTGTATGTGTGTGTGTTTGGGTGTGCATAAGCATGCTTTCACTTATTTAAATATTTCATACTAAACATTTCATATATTTAAACATTTTTACACAAAGGCTTTATTTGCTATTTTAATGCTTTCATTGTTTTAAACGGATTTAGATGTGACGTAAAGTAGTGGGGATTCATCAATAAGATTTCAATCAATAAAAATCTTAAGAATTCAAAAATTTCTTCATTTGATTTTTAATACGATTTTTTCTGACTTTATGATTAAATATTAGAAAGGAGAACGAAAACTGCTGTAAAATATTTAGCAGGAAAGAAATTATATTTTTTTAGATAAAGTATTTTTAAGCAATAATCATTTACAACTATTGATCACTAAGTAAATTGTTTATCACTGCTCTAACAAATAGGCGAACAAATCACTTTCGCTTACTAAATGCATCATTTCTAGGCAAGCGAATCGGTAGCACATATATTTCTTAAGACCTTAAGCGCCGGGTTATAAATTTACGGGCTACAGACTGCCACCGAATTCCACTAGTGATCTTTATCTCAAAGGCACCAACGGCTCTATGATTGGAGCTCCCAAAGACATGACACTTTACAGGCTGCTTTTAGATGTCAATCTGAAGCCTTTTCTGTAAATACTAAAGTCAGAGTTTCTAGAAGCTTTTAGGTTCTTTGTCGGTAGATAAGGAGTAGAGTTAATTATGTTTATAGAATTTGAAAACACACTTTCTTGCAGATTCCCTAACAAGATTCACTTTGAAGATTGAAATTATTTCAGGTACAAATCTACAAAACAACTTTTCTTAATCAGCTTGTTATTTAGAGGCAAACAACAACTATAACTTTAACTACAAAATTTTGTCGCAAGTTTATCATTATTCGAATCAAACTGTCTTTCTTCTTCCGTTTTGACCACTCTTCCCTCCTCTGGTTTCCTAAAAAAAGCAGAGAAGCTTACTAAACTGATTGTTTATTTTATAGGGATGTTTTCTATATTTGTGGTTTGGATTCTATTTAAAAGATTCTTTTACTCAAGTTTTTGAAATGATTGTTAATTAGTAGCAACATTTTTCGAAAAACATGTGCACTGTTAAAAATTTGCGGCAAACTGACCATAAACCATGTTATTCCGCTTTCTATAAAAACGATTGAATGATTAGACAGTTTGCCGCAAATTTTTAACAGTGTATCAACACATTATAACTTTGCCTTTTCATGAAGACGAGATTGAAAAAATGTAAAAATAAATAACTAATTTTTTTTATTTATTTCGTCGGGAATTTATTTAGATTTATTTGATATTTTCCACATATGTGGGACATAATAATCTTACACATATAACAATTTTGGAAAAGAAGAAAGAATTTTATGAGATCCATTTAGTTTTTAATAGCATATTATTCGTAAAGGAAATAGTAAACATAGTTTGACAATCAACTTTCTAATTGTTTATAGATAAACTGAATTATTAAAAGTTACTGCTATACAATAATGGTTTTCAGCCAGAAAAAAGGAATAACGCGTGTTTAAATCCATAGCAAGTTACGAAAATCTCCAAAGAAAACGAAATTACCACCAGAGGAAGATTACCAAATATTGAAAGGTTCTCTTGCTAATGCAAGTCTCACCATGGCTTAGAAAGTATCGCTATAAAGAAATTGTTTATGACACTTTCCACCAGTTAAAAAATATTTATAAATTCACTTTACCAGTCTGTCTGTCTGGTTGTCTGTCCGTGATCTAACTTTCGTAAATGTAATCTGATTGCCATGTAATTATTATATATTACTGGTTTAGTATAGAAACTTCGGTACTGAAAATTAAGTGTGTTCTTTATGGGAACATACAAAATAATTTCGTTATATATATTGACAATCAGAAAAATTGTTTACAATTTTGTTGATGGTACGATATTTCAAACATAATGAGATTGATATGCTTCTCTGAGGTGGAACTACAACATACTTTTTCAGTAGTTACAATAAATATTATTTATAGTTCGTTTATAGGGAAACACAAACGAATTCCATTGCATCATTGAAGGGAATCATGAGGGAAATTCGATTATTAGGGGAAAATTCGGTGGGGTGAATTTAAATGATATTATCTTAGTTCATGAGTACTTGTATAAAATAGGATCACTGATGTGCACTAGATCATGTTTTGTATAAGTTATAGAATGCATATCATTTATCCTTCAGTTACAGAAACACACAAAAATATATGTTTGTAAGAATGATTATGATCGAAACTTGCTGGGAGCTTCCTCCGCAAAATGAATCTTTAAACTTAACTAATCTTTAGTATTGTGAGTATAAATTTTACAGAACATTTACATAGGGCTGCACGATTTGCATATATGCAAGGCTGCCACAGGTAAATATTTTTTAATTCCAACTGGCACCGCTTTTTTTAAACAGAAATCCTTATCAGGAATTTTGACAACATCTGCAAGAAAAATATACTTTAACATTTATATTAAAAAAATACTGATGCGAACAGAAAATAAAAATAGTCGCCTGTGGCAGCCCTGCATATGGACAGTAGCTGATGAAAGGAGGTTTTTCCTGAGTTATGCGGTTTTTAATAGTACTTACTTAGATTACATTTTATTACATGAATTTTCTTAGTAATATTACTTTAATCTAAGAAAAGGTGTCATAATCTATGCCGGATGCAAGATTTTTCAAAAATTAGATCGACTGCAGAAGAGAACGTGCTTCAAATTGTATTGAAAAAGTTGAGCTGAACGGAGAAACAAGGGAATTTAGAAGAAAGCTTGTAAAAAAATAAGTAAATAAACTTCTCTTTTGGGTCGTTTATGTGTCTTTGTATGTATATATGCATCTATTCAGTTTTCTTTATAACTATTGCATTTATCTGAGAGTAATTTTTACAGTAAAAGTATAGTACAACAGAGAAGGTTTTAAGCTAAAATGATTCATTGTATCGTGTGTAGTTTTTTACAAAAACACGTCAACTATTTTAATGTATGGTTGTATACTGCAATTCGACCCTTAATCAGTAGCTTGCGTTTATAAATGTAAAAGAGACAACATAAAAAATTGGTCGAAAGGAATTTGGAAATGTATTGAGATATAAGCAACTAGAGTGCCTTTATAAATAAGAAATATACAAGCAATTAAATTTGACTGGTCGAGAGGATTTAAAAAACCTTGATGAGCCTGTTAACAAGAAACTAATGTTTCTTGGCTTATCGAAATCGTTTAATAGAGTTCTTCAAGACGAGTATTTCCATGTTCTGGATAATGGATTGGAACAATTTAGACAAAAACTTGGACCAATCGGATCAAGCGCCATCTGCATATGCTACCATTTTTATATGACAGGGTCAATCCATTTCAAGTGGTCCAGAAAATATATTTTTGGTCGCTCGACCATTTTTAAAAAATCTGAAATTTTTTGTACAACAACCCTAACATGACGGAAGTTCAAAATGACTATTCTTTTAATTTTACTATTTTTTGTTTGTGCATGGCGGCCATCTTTGTTTCATCGTGTGCAGCGATTTTCTCAGATACTAGGATACACAAAATTGTAAATATCTCGTCTTCTATTTTCCCAATTGAAATGGGGTTTGCAGCATTATGTTCAGAATAAAATAGGCTAAATATACAGTGATAGAAAAATTTTGAAAAATAAATTTTTACAGGTGAAATTTTAGCACAAAATGTACGATTTTTTCCAAAATCTATCCGTTTGCAAGAGGAAAATTTTCATGCAAGGGAAACTGTCAACCTTACACAATTTTTTCTACAAATAGATCAAACGTACGTGTACTAATACACCAAGTCCCAGATCTGGGAGTTAATTTCTCTTTGCGAAAAAAATTCCGAAATTCGTTAAAAATTTCAAAACTCGCACTTTTTAGGCTTTGATATCTCTGGTGGGGCACGAGATAAAAATCTGAAATTTTGCCCTATGATAGTATTGTGTAGTAGCGTTATGTACAAAAAATTTCAAGAAGGAGATTTGACTACAAGCTGAGATATGACATGGACAATATGTGAAAACTATACTGCCAAAATATTGTAACCTACTCTGTAATTGTTCAACAAGAATGTCACACTTACACAATTTTTTCTACAAATAGGTCAAAAGTGTGTGTACTCATACACCAAGTCCCATATCTGGGAAATGATTTCTCTTTCCGAAAAAAAATTCCGAAATTCGTCGAAAATTTCAAAAATCGCACTTTTTAGGCTTTGATATCTCTGGTGGAGTACGAGATAAAAATCTGAAATTCTGGCCTTTGATAGTATTGTGTAGTAGTGTTATGTACAAAAAATTTCAAGAAGGAGATTTGACTACAAGCTGAGATACGGTGATTTAAAAAAAAGGTTAAGAAATGCTATTACGAGTACATTAGGAGAAATGAGATGTCTCTTTTATTACAATATTTACACGGAAAATATCGTTTGTTGAAAACAGTTAAATAATAAACATTTAATTTACAAAATACTATGTATGCTCAACAAAGAGCTTAACAATATTTACGTGAGATGTTATGAGTTCGACCAGTTACTGTTGTCAGTCCATCAGGCTGTTCTTTCTAAAAATTTTATTTGAAGCCCCCCAAGTCTTGTCATCCCTTGTTAACTTGAATGAAATTCTTTAAGTTTAATAACTGAAGCCATGTCAACTCGATCAGTTGCAATCCAATATCTGTAATTTACTTTTCCCGAAATGTGTTCCGAGTAAAATTGTTGCAATAGCATTTCTAGTAGATTTGTTCATGTGGACAAATAGTGTATTGGCTTAGCATACATTCTGAATTGTTTAAATCACACAGAAGCATTTGAAAAAGATATTGGTAATTAACATTTAACTTTGTATCATAAATAATTAATTTAAAATTTTGGAGGTATGAACAATTACATAGTAGATTACAATAGTTTGGCAGTATTGTTTTCACATATTGTCCATGTCATATCTCAGCTTGTAGTCAAATCTCCTTCTTGAAATTTTTTGTGCATAACACTACTACACAATACTATCAAAGGCCAGAATTTCAGATTTTTATCTCGTGCTCCATCAGAGATATCAAAGCCTAAAAAGTGCGATTTTTGAAATTTTCGACGAATTTCGGAATTTTTTTCGCAAAGAGAAATCATTTCCCAGATCTGAGACTTGGTGTATGAGTACACACACTTTTGACCTATTTGTAGAAAAAATTGTGCAAGGTTCACAGCCTTGTTGAACAATTACAGAGTTGGTTTACAATAGTTTGGCAGTATTGTTTTCACATATTTTCCATGTCATATCTCAGCTTGTAGTCAAATCTCCTTCTTGAAATTTTTTGTACATAACGCTACTACACGATACAATAGTAGGCCGAAATTTCAGATTTTTATCTCGTGCCCCACCAGAGATATCAAAGCCTAAAAAGTGCGATTTTTGAAATTTTTGACAAATTTCGGAGTTTTTTTCGCAAAGAGAAATTAACTCCCAGATCTGGGACTTGGTGTATGAGTACACGCACTTTTGACTTATTTGTAGAAAAAATTGTGTAAGGTTGACAGTTTCCCTTGCATGAAAATTTTCCTCTTGCAAACGGATAGATTTTTGAAAAAATCGTAAACTTTGTGCTAAAATTTCACCTGTAAAAATTTATTTTTCAAAATTTTTCTTTCATTGTGTATTTAGCCTATTTTATTCTGAACAAAATGCTGCAAACCCCATTTCAATTGGGAAAATTGATAACGAGATATTTACAATTTTGTGTATCCTAGTATCTGAGAAAATCGCTGCACATGATGAAACAAAGATGGCCGCCATGCACAAACAAAAAATAGTAGAATTAAAATAAAGGTCATTTTGAACTTCCATCATGTTAGGGTTGTTGCACAAAAAATTTCAGATTTTTTAAAAATAGTCGAGCGACCAGTGCTGGACCACATGAAATGGATTGACCCGACATGAATTTCAAAACTTGCATTTTCTAGGAAAGAAGATTTGCATGGACTATGTTTTATTCCTATATCCTTAGTATATAAGGTGATTTTCAAAAGTAAGTGAAGAGTTTACACGGCTAGAATTACATGATAAAACTTTTCGAAGCACATTTTTGTGTATGTGTGTGTGTGCATGTTTATTAACAGAATAGACAAATACAGAACACGATTTTTCTCTTTTTGGATTAGGTGAGTTTTGAAATTCACATCTTCATATGGAGACAGTGGAATGGCAACAAAGTAGATTGAATTGGAAGGTCACTAAAAATGCTCTCCTATGCAAAACCACACTTGTTGATGTACGCTAACTAACAATGTTAACAACACAAGTATTTTGCACAATCACTTGAAAATCATTTATGGTCACTGAACGTCCCATTGATTTATTTGTGTGAATATTGATTGTTAGAAAATAAATTTACAATCCATATATATATACAAATTTGGAGGCAATCAATTCTTAAATTATACATTTTTTTCTCTTCCAGAGCATCTAACTGTGTGATTGAGCTCATAGCAAATTTCAGTAGCCGATTACCAAAATCTTCAAAGAAAACAAAATTACCAACAGAGAAAGATTACCAAACATTAAAAGGCTCTCTCACTGCGTAAGTCTGAGTCATTGCTTTGAAATTACTGCCATAAAGCAACCCTTTAAGCGTAAATGGTTGGATTTAATCTTGGGATGTCTGCGTCGTGTTGGTGCATTACAGAACGTTCTGGCTCGAAGGATTTTGCTCGCATCGATTACTTCCAGGTGATTTAGAGGCAACTAGAAATAGGGGCTTAGAGTATTTCTCTTTAATGATTCTGAGAAATTAAAAGTAGTTTAAAAGAGATGATCGTCAAGTCAAAATAATAAAGATAAGCTTTCGCTTTCTTACATAAATTGTATCGCGTGGAAGTATTTTTATCGGTATCACTTACAAAGTGCAGAGTTACGGAGAATAGCACAACGATGAATATAAGAATTCTTTTGTAAAATTCAATAGTCGAAAATGATTGAAAATATATTGTTTTTATTATTAAAATTAGTATTAAATACCATGCATTATAAATAATGTTACCTGGTGTCCCGCGTAAATCCAATGTTCTGGACACCAACATTTTAAAGTAATTTTATTCGCCTTAAGTAATGGCAGAATTATCTCCGGTTAAAGATGATGAAATAAAATACAAGAAATTAGTGGTGTCCAGAGTATTAAGGGCCCTGATTTACACGCCCTGATTTAACCAGGCAACTCCAATCATCATTTGCTGAAATTTTCTGAGAATTTTCTAAGCTACATAATTAATATCAATATAATTCAAATTGTAGAAAATATTAGTTTGACAAGTATTTATTGACAATTACTAATGCTACATAATGAGTATTTCTTGTTTCCATAATCCACTTACATCTTAAATGACTAATAAATCTGTGCTTAGAAAAGACATACAAGTGGGCGTCATTAAATCTTTGTGTTCCAGCCTCTTTAAGTAATAGAGCTAAGCAGCTCTAATGCATCAATTTAGCTTTTCAAAAATTTTTGAAAATCATTCTTCGCCCTAATTTACTGCAGCTCTAAGATGCGAAATGCATCTTAGCATTAAACTGATGCTCAAAATATACATAAATCACCCTTAAATATAAATATGGATTTGTATCATCTTAATCGTTAAATAAAATAAAAAATGTAGGCCGTACAGTCTTCATTTTTTTCCTTTGTGAATAAAAGAAATCTCATATGATGCTTATATTTATTTAATTTTAGCATTTTTTTCGAGACATTTTTACTACACATGTGAGCATAGAATAATTTAATGGCGTCAAAAAATAATTTTCGGCGTCTCCTCATACGGCATAGTCTATTCTTTTAAGACATAGAAAATAGTTTTATCATCATTTAAACTAGCCATATTGAATACATAATTTAGCAATTTGAAAATTGATAAATGTTCTTGCTAGTGTTTTATTGCAGATTTTCACAGTACTTTTACGTTTACTGCAGCATTCCCCCTTACATTCCTAATAAACCCGACTTTGATACAATAGGACAGAACAAAGCGAATGAGATGAATTATGATCTGTAATCATCAAATTTCTGTTTAATTTCCTTATGGATTCAATGTCTGTTCTTTGTTTAGTCACAGAAAGAAAGCAATAAAACCAGTAAGCAAGGTCAACGTAGGGCTCGAAACTGTAACTCAAAGCAAACAAAATGCATGCAACAACTCTTCAATAACAAATATGAAATACTTTACACGAATCCGATTCAGTTCACTGCATGGATTTAATTTCAAAATCTTTATTAGAAACACTTTGCATGTTTCAATCTGTAAAATGCAATGACTCTTTAAAAATGTATAATAAGACTTAGAAACGTCGATGCAAAAACGATTTAATAATAATGGGCATATATCGAAGATAGGTGAATCTGGATAAAAATGTCACCCCGGATTCTATCACAACTTGCAAACTATGCAAACACAATCATTATCATAATTATCAATCCTATTTTTAACATTCTTTCCTACATTGTAGAAAAGTGTTTATATGTTCGCTTTGTCTGGCCGTGACTTGCGTAAATTTATTTGGATTTCCATGTTATTGATATTTGTTAATGATATTTATCGTGGCATGTTCGTTATTGAAAACGAATTGTGTAACAATTATAGTTTACTTACATGGACACTCAAAAATTATTAAATCATAGTCTATGAGTGAAATCGTTTGCGATGTATTTTAATGATATTACACTGTTCCAAACTTATTGAAATTCATAAACATCATCGAGGTTTACTATACGGTGTGCATATGTTTTTATCTTTCATTTACACAGACACATAAAATAATTCGATTACAATACTGCCGTTGAGAATAATGTCCGGAATTGCGTTTTCATTTGTAACATTTATTTTGAAATGTAGCTGTTTTTCTACATATTACGTGTGTGTACCGGGTGTCCCAAAAATGACTGATGGATTTTAAAATTCAATAACTTGCAAACGGTGACAGCTATTTAAAAATTTTTTGCAGGAGGTTTATGTATAATGTCAGGAGTTTTTTTACCGTAATTTTTTATTTTAGTTCGCATATCAAACAATAGGTGGCGCTGACGGCGATTGAAGGCCAGGTCGACGCTTCACTCAGCACTGATCACCTGGCCTTCAATCACCGTCAGCGCCACCTATTGTTTGATATGCGAACTAAAATAAAAAATTACGGTCAAAAAAAAACTCCTCTCCTGCAAAAATTTTTTAAATAGCTGTCACCGTTTGCAAGTTATTGAATTTTAAAATCCATCAGTCATTTTTGGGACATCCGGTATATGCTAATGCTCTACATAATCTGTACCAGTGGTTCCCTACCTAGGATACGCGCATCCCTGGGGGTACATGGGGAGATTTCACGGAGTACGTGAAAATAATATCGGTAATGACGGAAATCACAAAAATGGAAATAGGAAAGTCACCAAAACGTTAGAAATGTCTAACTATTTCTTACATGGTTATGTTAAGAAGGTTATTAATGAAATAAAGTCTGTTTGTGATATCAAGTTGAATGGAAATAATGAGGTGGGCGTGTTTATAAGAAATAGAGAACTTCCAAATGAAAAGCGTAAGAGAGGGATACGTGAAAGAAAAAAGGTTGGTAAGCGCCGTCCTAAACTGGTCTGTAGAACAGAATTCTAGTATGTTTCTGCATAGTGGCGGAAATTACTGAATGCATGCTCTGCAATCTACTCGGATTAGTAATAAAAATATTTACGAATCCATAGATCATATGAAGGGCTACACAAAAGAATTCATGTTTTCTTCTGATCATAGACGGTAATTGGTGAAACTGAATTTTCAAATGTGTTTATTTTCCAAATTATGTGCGTAGCCATCATCTCTCCTTTTCTGCCATGTGAAGTTTTGTTGATTTGTAGAAAATGCGTTTCAGAATCTTTACTTGGCACATCATTATTAATTCTTAATTGCATTTGTACTGAACCGAGAGGATAGCATTATAAAAGTGTTAAATAAAACACTAGTATACTCCTTCCTCGTTTACCCTTACAATTCATAACAATTATTCGTATAAAAATGTTAAAACAATATTAATTTTATCCATCATCCCATTTCATTAACACTCATTAACTAAAAAGCGTCACTAAAACAAAGAAAATCCAATTTTCTATTCTTAGCTCGTGTATAATATATCTCTATGAATTCATCCATTGCCCATTCTTTAATTAACCGCTTCATCTTTGAAAAAGACACGGCGGTTGGCTCGTTAACATTAAATTCTGCTCCACTTCGCTGCGTTGATGGTCTTAAAACTGAAATTCAGGGTTAAATTATTGATGTCACCGATAGGGGATTAAAGAACAAACGTGCGACAAATTGCCTTCACAGCAATTTCCTGACTGCTTTTGAATATGCAGAGTGCGCCATACACTTAATGGCGGATTAAGCTGTCACATCACTTAATTCATGGCTTAGGGTGTGTCCCTGTGCAGAGAAATCATGTCGTATCGTTATACTAAAGAAACCAGGTGTCATTAATTTTTCCTCTAGGAACGGAAGCTTTGGCAAAGAGAAGGTTTAACGAAGGATTTTCTGTTTCAATCAATACCAGAAAGCTATTATGACGATACCGTTGATTGCAAATTTGGGAATGATTTGTGCTTTGGGATTTTTAATAAATTAAAACAACGACGTAATAATTACATATATTTTTTCCGTTTTACAAAATTTAAAAGATTTTTTTAAGGAAATATTTTGATATTTCAGCACGATTAGAAATTGTGTGGTTTAAGTGGCATACAAGTGGAAAGCAAAAGACTCCTCACAGGTGATTAGAGGTGCTGTCACGGACATTTAATTAATTTATCACATTTGTAGTACACTGTAAAAGCAGACGATTTTAAGGAAACTGTATTTGTAATCAGGGCTCCAGTACAATTTAATGTTATTTAACGAAAAAAATTCCGTAAATTCCAGAAAAAATATCGGAAAAACTTGTAGAATTTACGGAAATTTTTCCGTTAAAAAACAATAATTTGTACTGGCGTCCCGATTACCAGTATAATTTCAATAAAATCGTCCGGTTTTTTATTTACATTGTATGACAGATAATGAACATTCCTGAAAGCTTATTCTCACTATCTTACTTTCTCCTTAAACATACAACAGGAATCAAGAATACCATCAAATGAGTTTGAGCTCCTTTATTTACTTGTTTGGATGAAAAAAAATTAATTATGTGCATCTTTAATTATGTGTAGAAACTAAACTAATTCCATTTAGTATCCTGATCCGAAGTAACCAAAAACTGCACTTATTATCTTTTTTTCAGAAAATATTGAAATATATGTAGCCATTGTTTTTGCATCAGTTTCTTTTTTTTCCTTGTTAAAGCTTTCAAGAATGTTTATTATAATTTCTATTTATTTATTTGCATTGTTCATTATGGTTTACATCTAAAGGAATAAATTTCCTGAGTTCTACAGAAATGTTCAAATAAATAAATAAACAAATAAATAAATAAATATGTGGTGAGTAAAACTTCAAAATTCCTGGATCTTCTTTTCCTTGAAGAAATATATTATTATAACAATCAAATAAAAAAGATACATGATTGATTCCTCTCCCATCTATAAAAAGCAAAGTGTTAAAATCTTAATTTCAGAGTGATAAAAATGTCCCCAATATGCACTTTAAAATTCGTTATTTCTCAACAACAAATTAACAAGACCATATTCTAATCACTCATTAAGCAAAGAAAATTTCTCTAATAAATTATATTAATCAAGCCATATTATAATAATTATTATTTTTAATCATAGGATAATGAAAATAATAAATTAACATTATTAATTAAAACTTAAAAGAATTAAAACAACATGGAAAAAATTACAATCGACCTTATAAGAATATAAACATACAGTAAAATCCACTAGATACACTGCCGGCCAAAAGTTTGAGACCACCACTAAAGAATATTAGAAAATAAACTAAAACTCAAAAATTCAAACTATTGACCTATTGGGGTCAATGGAGAAATTTTGTTTGAATAAACAAAAAAATATATTGTTAATTTTTGTTTTTTTTTCATCCAAAATGCATAATAACGTAATAATAACGTCATTAATCCGTCTGAATTTGAAAAGTTTTTATTATCCAAGAAATTATGTTAATCATTTGTAGCTATATAAGTCAATTAAAAAAAAGTTATGTGAGAGAGTTATAGCTTACTGCACACTAATTTGAATTTTGCAAAAACAACAAAATTTTGTTGGAATTACAAATCGAAAATACAAGACTTAGTAAGACTCAAATAAAATTGATAGAAATTTATTAAAATTTTATATGAGTGTTAACTGGCAACAAAACTGATTTTTACTTTAACTAAAAGAATCGCTTAAAACAACCGAAATGTACTCAACAAAACACTTTTTGTAGTTTTAACCAATTTCTTTTTCTGGGTGTATTTGAAACCACTTATTTATGTATCTTGCCCCACTGTGCGTCGGTAACTTTTAAATTATCTCAATACAAATTATCTTTTCTTGTACTAGAGCTTCGAACAAAAGGTCCCGATATCTGATCTTGCGCCAAAAAAGCTTCTGTTTAAAATGACTGCTATGGTCAAAATATTACCTTGGTGATATATGCACCCCTTTAAGATCCAATATTGGATCCAATTATAGGTGACAACATTTTTCTACAATTTGAGTACCCGAGAGAGATTCCTCCCGAATTCAGTGATGTTGGGAAAAAAGGAAGCTATGGGAAATTCCGAAAAAAAAACTCAGTGGAGAGGGCAATATCTCCTTGGTCTGGACAAGGATGCAGCGGATTTGCTCCCGCTGATATCAAAAGTACAGAAAAGGAAAATCTCAAGAGTTCGACACGAGTATCCACTGAACAGTTATAAAATACGTGAAGTATAAAGCTCCGTCTTTATCCGGATGATGTAGACTACCTGTGTCAGACATTCTCTTAAGAGCCTGCATCAGTCAAACCGAAACTCAAAATCCTATCACAAACCTATGCGTGTTGCCACATCTGACATTGGAGATATTTTAAAAATGAGGATTCTAACCACTCCCATAGGTTTAACATTATCGAGAAGATGTTGATAACTGATTGACCAACTCCATAAACATAGTTATATCATTCTTTATGAGTATGATTGAAATGTAAACAACTTTTTGATTGATATAAAAAGTTCTGACTATAAAATAGTTAAATTATTACTTAGATATTTTAAACTTTATGCGCATTCAATATAATGATCTCTGAGAAAAATAAAAGCCAGTTTAATAAATGATTTCTTCAAGGTCTTTTACTTCCTTCTAGCTTAAAGCTATAAAAATAAGTGAGGGTGACCGATATACAGCAAATGAAACCAGATGTTCCCATTTTTAAAGCTCGAAACAACACCTAAGTCATCATTTTAAAGGCCATTACCTATAAAAATGAGCAAAAGAAACTGAAATCCCCATCTAATTTATCCATTTATTCTGTCTTATCGTGACTGTTGGGAGACTCGCTTATTACCCGAATTTCATATCTTTATGAGAATAACATTTCATTGCGTTACCTCAATATGATTTCTAAATATGCATTCCGGGCGTTAAAGATTTATATCTTTGCTATACGAAGCCGGAGTATTTCCTATTACTGGGAATTAATGGTTATGACTGATTGCCTTGCGGTTCGATATCGCCTTAACTTCCGTTTGTGGTAATTAACGATATCGCATCGATGAAAATAATGCTTCTCTAAAAATTGTTAAAAATGGGTAGGACAAGGAATAAATGGCTGTAATACAGCGATTTTTTTTTTTTTTTCGTAGAGGGGGGAAATACAAATGTTGCTAGAGATAACATTCCTGATATTTGACTTTTAATGCGAATTTCTTTTGCTTTTTTTTAATTACCAGTGTTTTTATCTTTTGTACTATTTTAATTTAAAACTTAATTTTACAAATTAGGAAAGATTTTATCAACCATGAACTCTTTTAAAGTGTATCGATTTTGCATTTAGCTCAATTTTTTCTCATATGTGTTGCCAATTTTTCCCATTATTTTTAATCGAGAAAGATTAAGAAGGATGTTATACATTTAAACGATAAGAAGAACTAAAAACTACTAAAATTAGAAAATGCTTGCTATATTCGACTGATTATAAGCAAAAAATATGCATTATTTTGTTTCATTATTAGTATTATCATTATAAATAAATGTGGGTTTTCTATGATTAAAAAAACTATACTTCAGTTATAAAAATGAATTTTGATAAAAAAAAAAAAGTACTGTAAGGTACTTTTATCAAATTTGACCTAGATCATAATAAAATTGTTATATTAGCATTAACATCTTAAACGTTGGATCTAATTTTTATATTATGGCCATGACTTGCTAAATAGAGGATTTAACTTTAATTATCACATATTTTACAGGAATTACATAAACTAGCGCAAAATGAAGAAAGTGCTTTCAAATTGTACATCTTAACTGTTAGAAATGAAATATAAATATATAAAAAATTTAAATTATTGTTATGTTATAAAGAAATCCAAATGAAGTTACTATATCATACACCGTTATAAAATTCAATCAATAATTTATACTGTTTTCGTGTAAAACTGCACTTGATAGTTTTAAAACAATCTGTTGAAAGATTCAGTTTTCCTAAAATTACGACGAAGCTGGTATCGGTTTGTTGTTGAAACAATCTACTTGAGTTAGTGAACATAAACTGTAAATTATGGGCTGCCATTATATCTGCGCGAAATCGTTTTATTAATGACATAAGCTGATGACATTGTTAATAGCCTGATCTTGGTACAAGCACCTTTTTTAATTTATTTGTAGTTCACATCGTTAAAAAATTAAATTTATTTGTTGTTCACACCACTAAATACAAAGTGTCAAATGTATAAAAAAAAACTCCGTTTGAATACGATGTACCAAGCATTATGGAGATAGGTATGGTAACTTAAGACTTTAAATGATTATTAGTTCTTTATTTTTCAATTTTATAGCTACGTCGAAATAAAACTGCAGAGGCTTAAGGTGTAATAATACTTTTAATAACACTATGTATAATTTTTACTATTATTATTCTTATTAAGTTATATATAGTAAATTTCGCCAAAATGAAAATTAGATCGTTTGCAGAATTCGAAGCATGCATTCCAAGAACTAATCTTTTTAATTTTTATCAAAAGTTCCAAATTAGTACAAGAATTTCTGAAAAATAAATATTGCTTCACAAAGCATTCAAAAACATTTTTGTGTACGAATGCAGAAAAATTTCAGTCTAATCCAAAATGATTTTGTGTGCGTGTATGTGTTTTCTTGAAAGTTTCCAGTTAAAAAAGATTAAATTAAATAAGTTTGATTTTTCTTTTTTTCGTAGTAAATGTTCTGGTTCATCTAATAAAAGCAAAATTCGTATTAGGAATAGATAGTCATTGTCTTAACACGCAAGTGTAATGAAAAAAAAAAACATATTTTGCCAAAAAAATAAATAAATAAATAAATAAATTAAAAAACGAAAAATGTAAACAAAATAATGAATGCAAATGATGAATATGCAAATATCGAGATGTAAGAAAACTTACATCTTAAAATCAAACTAGACAAAAAAAATTTTGCTGAACTTAACAATACAAACATTCAATAATAATACTTAAAATACATTTCTATCCTGGATCATTTCAGAATTTAAATAAATGCATTAAAGCAATAAGGTATGTCGTTTGTTAAAGTGAAATATGCTACATGATTGTTTTTAAAATCGCATTTATCCCATGCAGAGCAAATATTGGGCACGAATTGCGAATGAAGAGAACTAACGATATCTTAAACAGCCTACTTAATGCAACTATAATAATCTTTTACTGAAGAAAAACCTGTAACTCCCGAGTAAATTAGATTATTTTCCCCAAGTAATGGAGTAATGCTGGAGACATCCCGTCTGATTACTAGAGGTAAATTAAATCATTAATTAAAAACATTATTTCAGATTTCCCATTATTACACGTATAAGCATTTCTTGTTTCTTTAGTGAAAAAAAGAAAAAAAAAGTCACGGAAAACAAGTAGAGGAATAGCCAAGGCCATATTTAAAGAAAGGGTGAAAAAAAATGAGATATCAAGGCGTTATTGGATATAATTATATTGCAATAGGTTATAATGCTCGTAACAAAAATAAAGTATGAGTTCAAGTATATAAAAAGTAGAAGAGGATATGAATTTATCCTCCGGCAGAAGAATATGTTGTTAACGTCTAATCCTGTGTATGTTGGCAGTCAAATTCATATTAAATTACATAAATAATAGTAAATATTTCTTTTGTGACAGGAAATTTTTTAACAAACTAAGATTTGTCAAAGTTCTTCTTCATCATTACGATAGTGGCTTTTATTCTTTTGATAACTAGTTGAACGGTAATTACATAATGGGCACGAAAATTTATGTAAACATTTCAAGACAATTAATATGCTTTCTCACGAGTATTTACAAAACTTTAAAAAATCCAGACATATAATTAATGCTAATTATACTTGTCTGAATTTAGAAAATACATGTCATTACATTTATCCTTTAATAATATATATAATTCTAATAAGAAAATAAACGTAAACAGCTTGATTTAATTTCTAATTATTTTTTAAAGAGACGTATATTTGAACTCCAAGCTTACTTCTTTGGATTTTTTTTTTTTTTAATTTAAATGAGTCATACGCAGAATTGTTTTATAACTGATATTTTCAAAGTTTGTAAATTCTTATTGTAGAAAGCATGTAGTTTCCTTTGCAACTGATATATTACCAAGACTTGTGTGTGTGTGTGTGGGGGGGGGGGGGGGGGGGGGGTGAGATTCTTTTTTTTTTTTTAAGTCGTAATGCAGGGCTGCCATTTTCGACTATTTTTTTAATTACTTTTGTCTACTACGATATTTAAACAAAAGCAATGTACTTCTATTGTCAGTAAATTCTTATGAGCTTAAAATATTGGTTATAAAAGTATTAAAAAATATTCGCAAGTGGTCCTATATTATAACTTAGTTATTTTGTAAGACACGTATAGCACAAAGTACGATGCATAAAGTGTCTGCCAAAATTAAAACATTTTCAAATGTCTGTAAATTGAACACATCGTTTCTGAAACTTAAGTTTCAGAATTTCGAACATTTCAATTTAGAATGTATTAAAAAATTGAACATCATTATTAGATATAATATTATTGCACAAATGCAACATTATCACATAACAACAATGTAATACCCGTTTTTAAAACTTGTGACAATAATTTTATTTTAGGGCGGTTAAAAACAAATAAATAAATAAATAAAGGACAAAGGAAGAAAATAATGAAAGTAAAGAAAATTTCTTCTCTAAACAAGGTAAAATTTTTACAATAACTCATTGAGAGATACATTTTTATACAATAAAACTAAATATTCGCAGGCATGGCGATCAATGCGATTTGGAATTAAATGACGTTTTTTATATTTTGATAATTGTATGTTGCTTTTTCATTTATAATCTATTGTTTTGTCATGACAACCATTCTCTATCTGCCGCTCCCGAATGTTTCTGACGTGCGAATCTGAAAAAGCTATTCAAGTACCTAATTTGGATCTGGGAAGAGCCTTTAAAAAATCTTCAGATTATATCAAGTAACAAAACTTTAAAAAAAAAGGGAAAAAAATCTATTTCTCACAGCTATGTATTTCAAAAGGGCAAATTTTATAAATCTTGAAAAAAAAAAGTTTTCGGAACATAGTATGAAATTGTACTTTATTTTGAAAACTTCGCTGTACATAAAAATAATCCGCTTTCCAGCAAATCATGTCATACAGTTACTTTTAAGATAATTAACTGTCAAAGACCTTTGTTATGAATAGGTTTCCATGTTCTCCATATTTCAAAGTTGACCCCTCCATAACCTTCAAAGAGAGGGAAGGAAAATCAGCTTCACCTATTATAAAAGAACTCCTTCAGCTCCGCTTTCTCCCCCTTTCCTTTTCTTTGAATATCCCCTTTCGTATCGATTTTTCAAAAAAAAAAAAAAAAAAAATCTTGAAAACGTTATATTCTTATTTCGAAATTCCCAATGACCCTTCAATTCGAATTAGAAACTTCTCAACTTCTCAAACTTTATTAAAACGTTACAAAATATAAGGTAAAATAATTTTTTACATTTGAAAATTATTTTTCAGATTGCACCTACTAACAACAAAAAAGGTTTTTCTTTGAAAAGTATCAGTTATTCATTCAATTTTTTTTTTTTTTTAATTTTATATAAAGCGGTAATTTTGTATGAATATTTGGTCTGAGCTGAGTGAATTGCTAAAAATATTTAGTTACTTGCAGCAGTCATTTTTAATTTTGGTCATTTCAGTTATTTAAGCACGTGAATAAATATCTCTTAAGTTTCTGTTTATTTTTATTATTTTATACTTCATTTTATTATTATCATGTATAGTATTTTAAATAAAATATGCATTATTACATTTCGTATACAATTCATCAAGCTATTTCGATGACTGTAGCTTTATTGATATCAATAAGGTATTTCGCATGGAATACAAAGATTATGGTACATGTAGCAAAAAAAATTCCGTTGAACTTTACAAAAACCCAATTATCTTAACGTGATGAAGAGTATGTTTTTTTAGTCCTGTACGGTTTTTTAACAAAAAAGCATACAGGAATGCCAGTAAAGTCCTTCTCATCCCCTCATTAAAAAATAGCAACAGGTAATAACTATGTTCAACGCAATGAGATGACATACGCGCCACTTACTAGGGAACTGCAAAAAGTGTAAGTCACCGATTTTGACGAAAGTAGTATCATTGGAAAGTTCTCATCGAGAGCAGTAAAAAACTCAATGGAACTACCCGTCGCAAATGAGCCGTTTTCGAGATATCCTCAATTTATGTCACGTAATTAGTGCATACTTAATGGGGGACCGCAAAAAATTTTAGTCTCGATTTTAACGAAATTGGTATCGTTAGAAAAATATCATCATGAGGGAGAAAAAACGCAATAGAACTACCCGTCGGAAATGAGCCGTTTTCGAGATATCCGATCATTTATGTCACGTAGCTAGTGCATAATGTTCTAGTGCACACTTAATTGGGGACCGCAAAAAATTGTTTTCCCGATTTTGATGAAAATAGTGTTGTTGCAAAGATATCATTATGAGAAGTAAAAACTCAATGGAAGTAACCATCTGAAATGAGCCGTTTTCGAAATATCCAACAATTTATGTCACTTAATGCAGTTTCCCAGTAGTGAGCATTAGCAATATGACACACATTGTCGGATATCTCGAAAACGTCTCATTTCCTACGGATGGTTCCATTGAGTTTTTTAATCCTCACTATGGTATCTTTTCAATGATACCACTTTCGTTAAAATCGAGAATAAAATTTTTTGCGGTCCCCTATTAAATTTGCACTAGCTACGTGACATAAATTGTCGGATATCTCGAAAACGGCTCATTTGCGACGGGTAGTTCCATTAAGTTTTTTACTGCACTCGATGAGATCTTTCCAACGATGATACTTTTGTCAAAATCGGTGATTTACACTTCTTGCAGTTCTTTAGTTAGCCGTAAATTGCGGAGTTAGCGATTCTATCACAAAATGGAATGAGATCAGGCCTTGATTACCGTATACGCACGAGAAGCAGGTGCTTCCATTAGAAAATTTTGAATGGGCCCGAAATTGAGAAAACAGGGAGCCCAAAATTTTGTATTGAATGAATTCCATTTCAAAATGCTAAATTATTATTATCATTTTTTTTTTTAACTATCAATCTTGTGATATATATTAAGACATATTTCATAAAATTAGCTTTGCATAACAAATTAATTCTTTATGTAATAGATCAAATTCAACCACCTGACGGCAATTCTTAAGTTTGGTAATTATTTTTAATGTATGTTTATTTTGTACACTGAGTTTAAGTAAATACTGGATTTGGCTTGTATGAGCAACATAAAATATTATTAATTTATTGAAAAAATTGAGAGAAGTATTTAAAAATACTAATATTTTATGTTGTGCATACATTCTGAATTTAACCTTTTTATCCATCTTAGCTCTTTGTACTCATACCATGCAAAATTCTTTGTGCATGATTTTCTTGGTTGTATCCAATTTTTGTATAAGAGGAACATAAAAAAAAGTTGTTTAATAAAATATCTGTAAATTCAACTGAGCTACTCTTTGGAATAATATCCGTAAACATTGATAAGTTTCCGGGTATGTTTCATTCAGAAAAGTCTTCTCGAATGAAGGGGGCCCTGAAATGAGAATTGCTTGCCACAGCTTTAGAGGTTAATCAGACCCTGAATGATAAGCGTGTCAGTTATAAAGTTGTAGATCGTCTCGGTTTAATATGTGAAACTATGTCTTATGTGTAAATATAGCTTTATTACAAACCATGAAATTTAAATATTTTATACAATAGCTTCAATTTAAATACGCCATTAACTGCATGCAGAAGTGCCGGTTGGTACGGCAGACACCCATTTACTAATAAATCTAACACATGTAAACAATTCTCAATCATGCGGCATGCAACAAACAAATTCGCTGGAAGAGTTCATAAACCTAATCTTCAAATCAAGAAGATTGTGTTATAGATTTATATTCTGGAGAAAGCAGTTTTTACTTTTTTCCCTGGCATTATAACTCATAAGTGCCCCACACAAAGTCCCTGGTCTAGCCCCTCTCCCCATGTTAAAATGGTTTCGTAGTAAAGACTCCGCTGTTTCATGCCGCTCATTGGCTACAGCTGCGACAGACTGAAGATCGAAGCGTCATTGGACAATTAGTTAAGCATCATTGATACAATGGAAAATGTGACTCCAGCTTGAATCTGACATGAAGTTATTTTTCGTTTTCTTTTTTATTTTCTTTGGAGTGGCAATGGAGGGGGAGTTAAATGCTTCTTTCTGAAGATGAAAGACCCTAAATTTCTTCATACCCCTCAAACTCTTGAAATACTGCCTCAAATAACAAGGGAAATGCTCCTTCTTTGTGGGTAATATGTCTGAGAACATGCAGTTTAAAAAAGTAAAGGCACATACATAAGAAAACTATTACATATAAACCTTTTAGCTATTTGTTTGTAAGAATAACACTTGTATCGAAGATATGGGAGAGAACGTTTCTTATGCTTCTTTAAATAAATATTCTGCTGATTGAGAAAGTTTTCAATTTATACTTTTGCTTTCGAAATTAACTTATGCATATTATTTCAAAGTAACTATTTAAGAAAGAAGAAAATCAAACCAAAGTGCTATATTAATGTTGTTTTTGAGTGAAGAATAATTATAAATCCACTTGTTCACCGTTTGTATGTGCTTTAATTTTATTAATTATAATGCAAGTAATAAAATCATTATGCGAAAAATGTTAGGCTTATTAATAAGAGAAAAGGTCAAATAAAGAAAAATATTTTATTAATTTCATAACATTCAACAATAAGTTATTCCCTAAGCAGAATGACTTTTTTTAACGGATATTAAGTTAATGGTTATGTCAATTTTATGTTGCACTTTTTAAACAATAAAATTTTATTATCTTTACTAATAATTACTTAAGTTATGATGTCAACTTATCTTTTTACATGCACATGCAAAATGCTCAATGATGAATGTAGTATCATACGAAAGGTTATTCAACAGGAAGGTAATATGCTAATATTTTGTTAAAACATGTTGTGTAATTAAAAATTGTAGATAAAATTAAAATTAATAAAACTCGATTAACAAATGATTTCAAAGACTATAAGTCGGAAAGCCTCGCAACGGTCTACGGGTTTTCATCGAAGCATTAAAATCTTTATTGAATTTTTAATGACTTCTAATTATGTTTTAAAATATTTATCACAAATAATGAAATTGTGCACGTTTAAACTATTTTCTGCATGATTTATGTATTGAAAAAAATGGTCTTATTACTGATAAAAATTAATTCGCTGCAATTGTTATATTTATTTATCAAAATACTTCATATTTTAGTGTAATAGCTTTAGATTAACAACAAGTTGGAAATCGCACGTCAAGCGCGGCAAATGAGGTGCGTTTGTACTATAAATATTTTTATAAATATTGAGATTTTGATGCAATAGCTTTTAAAATTCTATGCAAAAGTGCATGAATACAAAATATGATAAGATTAAATATCAATTATAGACATACATCAATTACAGAGCAATCCAACTATATTAAAGCAAGTTAGAGTACGGACAGACAAACCGAATTCTTAAACATGTTCAACTATGTTGAAAAACGTTAAAACGCCTAATAGATTGAAATTTGATTTTCAGAAATTTATACCCATCAGACGGTAGCATATTTTAATTCTTTTGTACAGCTTTGTATTTTATCTAACTATCTTTACATACGCATATGCCACTATTAAGCTAAAGTTTAATTAAGACTACAACACGCTTAAATTTTATGGCATCACATTTCCAAAGATTATCTTCCACTGGCAGTCATATATCTAATTTTTTGTGTAGATATATATCATTTTTCTACATTCTATAAACATATATTGGTGTACTAAATGCATTTCAGCATAAAAATACATAACTTATTTAAAAACCACCTTTATGTTAATTTTGTTCATATTCTATGTAACCTGTGCAGTTTCTGTTGTGTTACCCTGTATATGATCTACAGTATTTATACACACAACGCAATATGCAAACATTTCGTTAAACTTAGAAACTCATATCACAACTAAAAATGCATTTCTAGCAATCATTTCTAATATACAGTATTTCGGTTGCATTATAGTATCCGAAATCTTTCCTGAAAAATCCCCTATAAATACTATGCACTTTCTATGATACGGGATGCAACTCATAGCAAACCTCGGCAACGTATACCAATTTCATTATATGTGAAATAATTTAACATGATTAAAATACGCCGAAAACAAAGTTTCACCATTATATAACGGAATTCTTTTGTGTGGCCCTGTAAATTAATAATAAACATTTTTTACACATCATGTTGTAACAGAGTGTATATTTTAGTACACTTAAATAAATACATATCGAATTCATTCTGTTTGAAAGGCGGTAACACCATTAAAATGCATTTAAACATCTTTTTCACATTGGCCGTAATGTAACGGAAAACTTTGACCGTCCCTGTAATTAAACTATGCATCCGGTTTTGAGAAAAATTTTAATGACTGGACAAAATGTTCCAATAATTATATATTAAAAATTTCAAAGCATTCGGTTGGATATATTTTTTGCTCTGTTTTCTGCGGATGGACAGACAGATAGATGGACGGACGGGCTGAACGACTGAACGACGACTATAGGTGCTCCGTATTTATATAATTATAATCTCACCTAAAAACGATTAATTATTAAAATAGAGACATTTTTAAAGTAAGTGATAACGATAAAAGTTAATGAATTTTGGATCCATTTATATATATTTCTTACATTTAATATTTTTTCAGAAATATTCATGTGCCCCACCAGTGGCCGAGAGGTTATGACCTCTCAACTGGTAGACGGCAGGTGCTGAGTTCGAACCCAATCGCGGCTGTCGGCCTAATAGTTCGGAGTTTTAGTGGTTTTCTTCGAACCTTGCGTAAGTACGGGTTAGGTTCCCTTAGAAATACCCACACGAAGGGCACCCCCCCCCTGGTCCTATATCCCTAGTGTAGATAATCGGACGACAAAAATAAACCAAACCAAACCAGAAATATTCATGTGCATTGAAACACTATATTCATGTCTGTTAATATGAAGAAAATAAATTGCTTTTTCTGAAAACCGTATAACCAAAATAATAAAAATTAATTTCAATGCATTGTTCTTTTTTCAGCAGTCGAATATAATAATTAAATTCTAATAATGCATTTCAAAGAATTAAATACGTTGTAAGGTACAGGATTAAAGGGACTTTTAATGAAATCTGTTGTTTAAATAAGAAAACAGTGATCTTTACTATAAGGGGCATTTGGTTAATTACGATACTTTTCTGAAAACAATAAAAAGTGCGCACGGAGAAATTGGGAAAGAGTTTTTGACAAAAAAATATATCTCGGACTAGAAATTTACGAAAAAAATTGTGTAAATGTAATTAAAGAATTGTTGTATCGCATAAAAAAATAGTTTATCAGTAAAATAAGTTGGAATGAATCCCAGACTAAATATAAAACATATAAATGGAAAAAAAAGGTAAAAGTAATATTCCAATTCAATTTAAACAGAATAAAATATTTTGTTGTAAAATCTTGTTGTTACTGCATAAAGGGCTAAAATAACCATAGATTTTTTTTTTAATACAGGGAGACAAAAACTAAAAGAAACTTTACCAATATGTGAGTCTCTAGTGATCGTGCCATTAAAACTCTTGAGGGACGGTGGGGTATATTATATCAAAGTTATAATCTTAATCTTAATCTTAATCTTAATCTTAATTTTAAATTATAATCACAATTCGAAACAGAAACTTTTAATTAAGTTTTATTTTTATAACTTTGGTGGTAAAGACCTAAAAAGTAGCGTTTCCTTATGCTGAATGAAAAAATTTCAAAATTTTCGGTTGGAATTCAACATTACTGAAAAACAATCTTGCCCGTAAGAGTTAAGGAAACGGGATGTGATTTGAAATGAGGTTTATTTTATAAAATGGACTCGAGAATGGGGTAAAAAACAACAAGCGAGGTCTCACACGTATGGTTACAATGACAAATTTTTAAAATTTCTAATGGTAACACCCAATTTTTTCCAATGTAAAATTATCTTCAAGGTTACTTTAGCGGTAGAAATGGCGGCATAAAATCGTACTTATAATAAAATAACTATTTATTTACTTTTAATTTAGTTAGTTATTTTGTTATAGCTATGCGTAAAACATTCACAAAATTGACAATGTCCACGTGTACTGAGAAAACAAATTGATGACAATGTCATTTAAGGCCATTTCGTTTTCTCGAGATTGGCAAGGCATCCAAATACATCTCAACCGCTTTTTGTCGCTTGAAGCATTCAAAGCTCCAATTATACAAGTCACAAGCAAGTCTAACATAGAAAAAATACCATCAAACGTGTAATGTGCTCTGCATAGTTTCCATGCCGAAATTGAATGCTGCCCAAATCTCCAGCATACGATATATGTCATCGTCTATGAACGTAAGCAAAAATATATTTTGTAATCACAATAAAATTATTTATGTTTGCCGCCTGTGTTGGCATATTTTTTCTTCTCGCTGCTGTTCTTTGCTTTTGTTTTTATGCCTCCACTTCTAAAGATTGAATTTTACAATTTTTTTTTTATCTGCATTTCTAACTGAAATATTTTTTAACGCTTTTTATTGATTTTCATCGTGAAAATGAATTTGCGATTAAAATATTAGGTGTTGCCATTTGAAATTTTCGAAATTTAGTCACTGTAGTCGTAACTGTGAGACGTTGACAATGATGTTCTTTACCTCATGCTCCAGTCCATGGCTAAAAACTAGCAAACCCCAAATGGCATCCAATGTCCTGTCACTAAGGCCGTCAAATCCAGCTCAGCTTTTTTATAACCACATTATATATTTAAAATTAATTAAATTTTAGAGCTAAAAAAATTATAGTTAAAGAAAACAAAGTTAAAATTTAAAATGTTTTGTGCGAAATGGAATAATTTATTATTTAAATTGGAATTAATTGACACCAAAATCAAAATATATACACGTAAAAGACGTTACAAATAGAGCCCAATTGCAAAGGAAAAAATCTTTTTGTTATAAACTAGTTTTGCAGATGCATGAAAAAATAAATTTAACTGTGCAGTTAAAAAAAAAAAAAAAAAAAAAAAAAAAAAAAAAAAAAAAACATTACTTATTTCCACATACATATTAAAGTTATTTTATCCACTCCATGTAAAAATTTCTTAATTTTCAATGAATCAAGATATAGATGAGGAAAATGTGCAGGTGTTTCAATGTACATTAAACAGGGGGGGGGGGGATATTTTACTATAGAATATTTTTGTAAGTGCACAAAAAAAGTAAAATAGTACATAAATTTCAAAAATATATTATTTATGTGACTTATACGTGTTAAATTCCTGACTTATTAACAATATTTATTCATTCTGTGCAAAACCTCCATTATTTTCAGTAAATCATTTCGATCGGAGAAGTTTAACAAATTCTTTTTTTCCAATTTCATGTTTTTATTACGAATAATACTTCTCCAGAAGAAATGTTTCTACTGCTTCTAATAAATTGTATCGTTTACAGCTACTTTGTCACTCAGTGGTTTTTCGTAACTTTTTTATGAGCAATGTAGAAAAGCAACTCATTATAACTCAGCAGCGCGATATGCATTGTAAATGAGTAGATAAAACATCTCATAGAATGATAAATGCGATAACATTGTATTTTATTTCTCCTAACATGTAGAAAATGTGAAATGTAAGATTTAGATCACGTTCTGATATCAGTTATGGCTTTAGTTTCAGTGAGAAGAGAAAATAAAACATTGCCTTCAGGAATGTTCTGACTTTTTTCGATTTCGCTCCGGTAATAAAACAATAATTATCGTTAGGCATAAGATTAAATGTATATAAATGTATACAGGGTGTTTCCGAATCCGACAGACATGTGACAAATTGAAAGGAGCAGTAAGTAGGAGACGAAGAAAAATTCAGAAAGAAAATGGGGTCGCAAACTGCGATTTTAAATATATGTAAATGAATACAGGGTGTTGCGAAATTCGATAGATAAATTCAGAGGTGCGACAGTAGGAGAAGAAGAAAAATTACCAAAGAACATGGGGTTGCAAACTGTGAATTTTAAATGTATACAAATATATCGAGGGTGTTGCTGAATTCGACGGAAAAATTCAGAGGTGTGATAGTAAGAGAGGAAGAAGCAAAATTTCCAAAGAACATGGGGTCGAAAACTACGTATTTTTAATTTATATAAATATATACAGAGTGTTGCCGAATTTGACAGACAAATTCAGAGGTGCGATAGTAGGAGAGGAAGAAAATTTACGAAAGGAAATGGGGTCGTAAACTACGTATTTTAAATGTACATAAATGTATGCGTTGTGTTGCTGAATTCGACAGACAAATTCAGAGGTGCGATAACAGGAGAGGAAGAAAAATTATTAAAGACCACAGGGTCGCAAACTACGTATTTAATCAAAAATACAGGGTTCTACCGTAACTCAGTTTGAGTTGATGGTTGTTACTTTCAGTCAATGAAGTTTATTACAATAAAAAATTCAAAAGATATTCTTATATTCGCTGTAAATATGATAATATAAAAAAGGGGTCGAAGTTTCCATTATGTGTTCGAGCAGTAATGTAGTTCATGTTTCACATTGTGGATTGCAATTACAGTTCATGCGGTATTATTTATTGCCTGAGCACCCTTTTTTTATAACTTTTTGAGATGTTATAAAATTTGATGCAAAACAAGGTACGTATCATTGCATTTCCACTTCAATGTTTTCATTTTTCTCGAAATTATTAAACATCCTGCATTTTTGACTAAATAAGTGGTTCGTGATCCCATGTTCTATATGGAAACATTTCATCCGCTTGATGCCTCCTTCAGCCATCTATATTTGTTGGTTAAATTTAGGAACACCTTGTATAAATGCATTTTTAAAGCATAAATATATTTTATATGGTTTATAAATACAAATAGCTTAATATAAACAGGTTTATGTATTTAGTGGGAAAATCCCTTGGCAGGAGACGTATACGAAAATTTTAATATCAGGTGTATAGTTTTCAGTTACAACATAAAGTTGAAATGTGCTTTCGGTAATACTCTGACATGTTTGTGGTTGCTCTTAGGTAAAAAAAAAAATAATAATAATAATAATAATAATAACTTTGCATTGGATTAAATACAAATAAATCCAAGTGCATAAACATTTTAATGACAATTTAAAAGCATAAATATGAAAATATAAGGAAAGTTTTATAAACATAAATAAGTAAATATAATTTGGTTAGTTTACACATTAATCTTAAGGCATGTTTACAAATTTAGCTAGAAAATGTCTTGAGCAGAAGACTTATACTCAACTTACTTGATTCTCAGCTGTATATGCATATGCGCTGTACCCTTTTATTTTATTTTATTTTATTTTTTTTTTTTTTTTATCAAACCAAAAATAGTCGAAGTCCTGGGGTAGTTTGTTTCCCCACCATTAAATTTACCCCATCATTAAATACAGATAAATGTAAATTTATTGTTATTTTTGTTTAATGAGGAAAGGCGTCATAATATGGATTTCTGCATAGTAATAATAATCCTGGTAGAATTTGCGGACTCCAAAAGGTAAAACATAAAAATTTGTAAAAAAAATATATAGTTTGTAAAGCTTTGAAACGACGCGAAAAAGTTTTCTAAAGATTAAATTTGAATTGATACAAGATTCATTTTGTTTCATTTCAATTAAACGAGATCATAAATTGAAGTGAATCACATTTATATATTTTTCTTATTTAGAATTATTTTGATGCATATTTTCTCTTAAATAAATAATATTTTATTATAAACATATTTTACAATTTAATTATAGATATATTTATAATTATATATCATAAATAAGTACAATTTATTTTATCGGACAATTTATTTATTTTAACAATTTGCAGTCCATAATAATGACTATTCAGTTCTATCAGCATCATTATCCAGATTTCTAAGTATTATGAGCTCATAAGTTTCATTAATAGACTAATGCTAACAGATTTCTTGCAGTTTCACAAATTTCACATAAACTATGCATTTTGTTACATAAATATCATAATAAATTGGATGCATAATGTATGATTTAATATCATTTCAGTACTGTATTAGTATGGATACAGTTTGTAATATAGGTGTTTGATAAAAAAAAAGCATGATATTAAGTTATTTCTGCATTTTGTGAGTTATTTTTGATTATCTATGAAATTGAGTACGCATATTAACTGTCCTAAACAAATCACATATGTAACTAAAATTTTCCATAAGAATATAATCTTTATATGGCATCATAAAAATTAATTACCGCATACTTAACATTTAGGTGTGGATTTAATATTTATATAGAATTGAAAAAATTAATAATCATATTTTTTATGTGAATAAGTATGTATTATTTAAATTACATTACAAAAATTAACTACTTTCTTTTATATTTTTAATTCAGAAAACTTTCTTTTTCGTTATTAATTATTGGAAACGCAAATTTTAACGTACTATATTTTTATTCACATTTTATTCATTTTAACATTTTAAAATTTAAATTTATTTTTTTAAATAAAGGAGATTTCATGAATTGGCCAGCATTTATTAGTAAAAATCATATACTTTGTGTGCTCCAATCATTGTCTGTACTGAATTTCGCATTCTGTGAGATATATTATGAAGCATTCAATTATGTGCAATGAAGAAATGTTTACAACAAATTCTCAGAAGAAAAAACGACATTATATACAAATTCAAATGTCTTAATATCCAAATACAACTCAAGAATTTATATAATGAACTCCAAAATGTGTTTTATGTGGCTTTAAACACAACGTTAATGTGAATAGCATTAGACATTTCATTAGCATAAACATTATGCAATCTCACAGCAGGCCTAGAAAACTACCTATGGTGCCAGTTCTTTTAAAGGAGATTTGTTACAAGCTTTGCTATAGGTTATGTTTGTTCCGTACTTATATTATACTCTTTTTTAAGTTTAAAACATAATTTATTTGATTGTTTTAGATATTTCAAAATTATTTTCGGGAAATTAGAGAAAATTTAATGCAGTGCAGAGTCCTCATGATTTATGCATATTAATAAGGATAATCTTATTTTTATTGAAACTCCTAGCTAGAAGTATTTTTATGTTGCAAAAATAACGAAATTTAATGGGATAATAAGCATTAAAATTATCAAAAAATGTTTTTTAATTTTAGCAAAATAGAAAGGGAGAAACTTTTTAAGGAAAAGATTTACTTAACTTAGGGATAAATGGCATTATGTTCTTTTTAGTGTTGTGTTACCTTGCATTTTATTGATTGTCTGCTTTTGTTTCGGGGGGGGGGGGGGGGGTCAAATATAAGAAATCATTAACAAAAATATAGTAATGAATGAATACCTCTGATCAAAATGGATCGATTAAAAATCCATAATTGTGAAATGTTTAAATGAATCTGTGTAATTTATAAGCATTTATATATAATATTCCATGCACAAGGAATTAGAAGTTTCAAATTTAACAAGACATTAGAGAAATTATATCCAGTTTTCTATGAATTTTGGCCTTTTAAATTGAAGACATCCTTAATTTAATAATTTATCCAAAAAGAATTTAACTAAAAAAATCATAAACTGGGAAATATAAATCTATAAAGTTTATGACTCAGCGGAAAAATTGTAAATGGTCAAGTACTGCAGGAAATTACTTTTATAAAAAATATATGTGATTTTCCAGAAACTCTACATACTTTATAATACTCGCGTGCGAAAACTTCATTAATAAAAGTAAATTTCCCACGTATAATTACAGTACCATGTACAGAAATATTTTTTCAATGAAAACAATAGTCTATTTTAATAATCAAGCAAGTTCATTTGTACTTTAAACACATTTTCTACTGTTAATAGGATAAAAACATGCTATAAATTCTGTTAACCTAAATAAATTTCAGACTTACTCGAGCGCACAAAGATATTTATGCTCGCTGTTTTTTTTTTTTTTTTTTTTTTTTTTTTTTTTTTTTTTTTTTTTCGTATTTTATTAAATAACCACGTAAGGAAGAAAGGAAAATACGCTACATTTCTAATGAAAATCTATAGAAATTACAATTTTTCAACTGTAATATTATTCAAAGAAAGCACGTATTAATCGGACACAAGAGATCTGTTCGAATAAACGAAACATTTTATCCATAAAACAAACAAGTATGAATGAACAACCGAGGTGAAAACCTATAAATATACGAAAAGTATAAATTAAAAACGCATAAATGTGAAACGCACAAACAGCACTTCGATGTTATAAATTAAAAAATAATAATAAAAATTCAAATATTTCCCCCATTAGTTTCTTTGCATTCTCGTTTTACCCTTTCAATGGCAAAATAATTTTGTTGTAAAAATGCCACCGGAATTTTCCAACAAATCGATTTGAAAATAAATAAATGTTTTTCAAGTTGTAAAAGCATATAATGTTTCGTCAAGTTATAAAAGCAAAAATCTGCTGTCGTTTAGGCATTTGAAAGTTAAAATTAAATAGTATATACACCGAGTGTCTATTGAATGATCGATATATTTAAAAAGTTACTTAAAAAAAAAAAAAAAAAAAAAAAAAAAAAAAAAAGATAGAAACCATCATAAATAGAATAATAGAAAACATTAAATATCAATTTAATATAATAATAACAATAGAAACAAAATAATATAAAATTTTAAATAAACCTGTCAGTTTTTTGACACATAATAGTATTTGATATAAAGCGTACCACTGTTCTTAAAGGTATTAATGCAAGAAAATGTCTTTTGTTAAAATTTATAATTATGAACAGATGAAGCTATAATCCTTCTATTAAATATATATTAATTATATATTGAATGTTATATTCCGAGTTGTACAAAATGTTTATCGAAACGAATTCAAACGAAATATTATGTTTCGATTATAAATCATTTAAAAAATTTTCAATGATTTAATAATAATAATAATAATAATAATAATAATAATAATAATAATAATAATAATAATAATAATAATAATAATAATAATAATAATAATAATAATAAAGAATTGAAATCTCAGAACTTTACTTGCGCTTTAATACTAATAATTTTTAAAAAAATGGCCGATTTTTAACATATTTTAAAACTATTGCAGAATGAGAATTTAGGGAGAAAATATTGCTTTTATCCAAATCATAAAAAATAAATTCCTTCAAAATTCATAAGCATATATATGTGCTATTTTCTCTTTTTTGAAAATGACGTAATGTTCCTTACGTTTAATCGTACCAGCGTTAAGTTTTTAAAAGAAAAATACATTTTAAAAAAAAGTTATGCCTTACTATTTGCAAAAATTATGAAAATGATTTTAAGCATTTAAGCATTTTTATAAATATTGATTTAAGTGCATTAATTATTCAGACTATAGTATGTAGAGGGGAAAATATCTACACAAACAAAAGTCATTGTGTAATAATGAATATTTATTTCATCTTGAATGGAAAAAAGAAATTCATGTAAAATTCTGCTATAGATTTTTGGTAAAAAATAATATTTTAGTTTAAAACACTGACAGTCTTGCAAAAGGGCAAATTTGTAATGATGTTTTCACTGCATTTAAATTTTACTTAAAAAAAAACATGTTTCTTTAAACATTATATAAAAATACTTGATTACGAATATTAAATGAAAACGTCAAAAACATTTAATCATTGCACAATGAGTTAGCGTATTAGATTTACACTACTTTAAATATTGCTCATATTGCAGTGAAACCTGTCGCTTAGCGAACGTATAAAATGTTTGATTATTTTAACTTCCAATTTTTTTTTATCTTTTTATCTTTTCTTTGTAGATGACTATCGATGTCATGGAATTACTTTTATAACGATCCTATAAAAGATAACTTCTGATATCTATTATGTATAGTATTATAGAAAGAATAATTTTTTGAATGACATGCAGTTTTATTTACAGTTTTTACACATTTCTAAAATAATTTTAAACAGTTCGGTCAAATGACTTCTTCCTTTTTCTTTTTAAACAAATACAGAGTATTGGATTATGTATTTTTCAATGAAACTGTAATCGCAGGGCTCCCAAATGGTCCGCAAACTGAACATCAATATTTTCTTAGAAAAATTTTCGTTTTATATTTCTCTTGCAAAATGCGCAGAAATCACCTTTGGGGGTTAGTTTTCGCACAAGTGCACAATGAAATTTTCAGTTAAAAAATATTGGTGTTAAGCCTCGCGGACCATTTGAGAGCCCTGTAATCGAGACATTTTTATTGAAGATTTAAAAATTAATAATTTGTGAATAATCCTTCTTTTTTTTATTTGTTTGAAAATATCCGTATTTTTTCACCTGTAACATTTTCTTTGTTTCATTTTTATTTTATTTATTTATTTATTTATTTATTTTGAAGAAGGCTGGAAAAAGAGATTAAGATTTCATATAGGAAATTCCTTTAAAAAATTAGTAAAGGATTTTTCCTAATATCCAACAAGTATACTTGATGTAAAACTTTTTTACATAAAATCGTAATTTTAATTTACAAATTCCTAATCAGTTTATTAACAGTCAAATATATCTTAGATTCTAATGTTTCACTTCCTATTCATTCGAAAAACAGAGGAAAGCTTATTAACCTAATGTATTTTTCAACATAATGTTTATAATACGATTCCTGCTAACTACAATAAACTCGCATAATACTATACAGCACTTTCACTGTTAACAGTCGTCAATATAATTGGTTAGACCAGCTTTCAACTACAAAAGACAGTAATAAGTAACCCCCTCACATCCGCACAATTTGTCAGGGGAAAAAAATTGTTTCAAGGGCAGGGCGAGCCCTCAAGGGTGTTGACGCCCACAGGACCGCCCAGAAAGGTGCATAGATGCAATAGTATTTCCTTCGGATGAGAAATATGCAGTTCAATCTTAAATATTAAGAGAATCAAGTTTGAAGATAATCATTGATGTGTGGCAAGTGGTAAACATCGTCTGATTGTTTATATGTAAGTATTTGTTTTTAAGTTATATTTTGTAATATAATTTTGAAATTACACGGAATAAGACATAAAAATTATCCCGCATTAAATATTTATTTTAATTAATTGCTTTGTATAATTAGTAATTTTATAAAAGAAACATAATAAAAAAAATCTGCATTGGTTATTATTTGTCGTTTATTATTAAATAGCTTTTATGTTTTGATTGTCTTAAACTAGAAACCTTTTTGAAATAATGCATTATGGTATTTTTCTTATCTGATTACATTCATTATCACGCGTATATATATATTTTTTTTATTTACTTTTTTTTAAAGTAAATATTAAGTAAAAATGATTTTAAAGAGATTCGATTGTTGAGAGTTAGTGTAAAGACAGGTTAAATAAGGTAAATATGGAAGTTCGCAGATTTCATTATTATCGTTATTATCGCTATTATTATTATTATTACATTTATTTATTTATTTATTCATGCTTCCTCAAAGAGAAAAATTTTTGTATAATCATTAAAAATTAAATAATAATAATAATAATAAAAAAATAATCAAAAAAAGAAAAAAAGAAAGAAACGCAAACAGTCTTTTTAAATCAGAATTCTTTTTCTTTAATTTTATTCTTAATTACCTTATTTGTATTCTTAATTATTATTATTTAATCATTATTAATTATTGTTAAATTAATATCGTATTATTAATATCGTATAATTAATATCATTATTAATTATTGTTAAATTAATATATCAAGCTTTGAAACAGACAGAATAGACTTAGCAAAAAGTTTTAACTTTATATAAAATATCATTATGTATTTTAAACTAGCAGATCTTACTGGAGAATTATTGTTATTAACTATACATGTTGCAAAAGTGTTCTACATGTGATTTAATATTGCGATTTGTTAATATCAACATCGTATTGCATATATGAATGTAGGCTGTTATAACATAAATACAGTCCAAATGTATATGATTTAGATAACAAATATTTTACTAACATATATTCATTTATTTTCATAAGTTGTGTTTTGCAGATTAATTGATGTGTGTGTGAGAGAGAGGGGGTATCTAGGAATGCTTGTCGAAATAATCGGCAACTGATTATTGCAAACAAACTTTCCAGAGCGAACATATTTTCCCTTTTATTATGAAACATTCCTGATCTAACAAGAAAGGTCTCCATACGGGCATACTCCGAAAAATCTAAAAAAAATTACAGATTAGTCTTCTCGTTAGGATATATGCGTTTATATATTTAAAAAATAAATAAATAAATATCTCTATACAGCGAACCTCTATACAGCGTCAGTAAAAAAAAAAAAAAAAAAAAAAAAAAAAAAAAAACGAAAACTTCGTATTTGGTGATTTTTCTTCGGTTGGAGATGGAATGCAATTTCAAAAAATACTTAATGTCAAATACACTTTAAGGGAAAAAAATTTCATGTTGAACTTGTTTAGATAAATTGACTTTAAATAACTTTAGTTTTGTCAGTTTTAGTTTGTTTTAAGAAAAATTTTGTTACATCGATATTTATATATATTTATATTCAAATTTAACCAATAAAATTTGCGATTTAAAACGAAATTCATCATTTAAATTAATTAAGCTCAATGTCCAAGCGCAAAGTATGAGTATTGTTGATTCGATTTTGTTGCTATGAAAACATCTAGCTTTTATTTTTGTATACGCTTAAATGTGTGAAAATAATTTTTCGCAATATGGATTTTCTTTTTACATATGATTTTTTTTTCAATGGTAAATTAATCATTGCAGCAACAAGCAATATATATATATATATATATATATATATATATATATATATATAGTAATACAATATGTGTATATATGTATGTGTGTGTGTGTGTATAACATATTAAATCTCTTATTGTTCATGTTTAAATTAATTAAATATGATTTTCAAGCATTCTAAAAATCCAACAGTTTTCAGATGCATTAAAATCGTTTGCTTTTGGCGAGGAAAAATGTTGCTAGCCAAATCGCGTGGCTCTTTTCGTCTTTTCACGCCAAATATTAGAAGGTATTTTATTTTTTTTATAGCCTTTTTCTACTGTCATTCCGCTGCTAAATTTAGCTTATCCTTTATTACATACATTAGTAGTTTAATTAGTTTTTTTTTTTCAAAAAATTCTGAGCATGTTCAATATGGAGATCTTCCTTGTAAGTTTGCAAAACCAGTATTTGAATGGATCTTCTAAAAAGTTCCTAATATTTAAAAAAAAAAAAAAAAAAAAAAAACTGAAAATTTTTTGAGCTATTAACTATTTATATATTATTTGCCGGAAACGTTTCTGGATTTCTTTTTTTAATGAATAGCCAAAATTATTTTCAAAAAATATAAATAAATGTAATACATTGGAATAAAATTTAAAATGATAAAAAATAAACATGTTTTTCATAAATGTGAATTCTAAACATTCTGAAAATACTTACAATATTAATCCTTTTAATTATATCCTCATAAAAGCTTCCTGATTTGCACGATTTCATCTTGTTCTGCAAATAAGAATATAAATTATTTTGTCTCATGTAAGCCTCTTGTTGCTACAGACAATATATTCACAATAGTTCAATTATCTTATTTTTTTTAAAAGAAAATTTTCTCTTGGATATTTCAGTGATTTAATCATAATAAATAGAGAATATTACAATGTTTTTCATATTTATGAATATATATAAGTAAGTATTTTAAAAGTATGCATATTTTCATTAATAAATATCGCAATAGCATGACAATTATGTGATTCAAAAAATTTGAGAGCGATTAGAATTAAAGTGGATTAGGTCCAAAATGTACATTATTGAAAGATAATTGGAGATAAAATAGTCCCAGTAAGAATTATTCATAAATGTTTTCTGGATTCTAAATTTGCTTCTCCTTCCTAAGAGCTTTTCTAATACGAATGTAAAATTAGTAGCCTTGGTAGCAGAAAACAGATAGAGATTTGGGAACGTTCAAATATTACTTAAGCATACTTTTTGTCATTTTGTTCCATTCCCTCCCCCTTGTGAGAAAAAATAAGCAAATGATAGACCCCCCCACACACACACACACACCTCCTTTAGCTTACCTAAGGTTTTATTGCATTTTAACATCAACATTGTTTGCCATAAAAAACTACAGGTAGCGATAAATTACATTATTAATCCAGCAAATTTACATAAATAGATATACACTGTAAAATATTGCTGCAGTAATTTTACTACTGCAGAGATACCAGACAATGTCCGTAAAAAAACGGACTTTATTCCTATATTAACAGACTTTGCCACTACATTAATGGGTTTTGTCCTTAAAACACAAAATATTACGGAAGTTGAAAGTATATGTGAAAAAAGTGACATTTTCCGTAAATTAACTGGATAATTCACGGTAAAATACCGTAAATTGACTTTTTTTTTTTTTTTTTTTTTTTTTTTTTTTTTTTTTTTTTCAGTGTAAAAGATGTTATGGTATCAACGGAAAACAAAATAGATTTGACATATTCTTACTTATTGCATTAAACATGCCATAGTATACAAATTAGGTATTATTACGATAGTTTTTATCGCATTGAAAAAAAAGATTAAGAAATACAACAGGCGCTAGCTTATTTGGGCACATAACTATAAAATTTATCAAGAACCATAGGAATATTATGTTCACATTTCTAGTCTGGTTTCCCAGATTTTTGAGTCCAGGTTTCTGCATTATATATTATGATGTTTTCAATGTAGAGGTGACCTGGAATGTTCCTCGTTTCCAGTTCTTTTTTATTATCTTAAGTCATTGAACTTTCGCAGAACGCTTATCCAAATCATGCTCTTTCCCTTTTTGATGTGAAACTGTAGTTGCTTCGTTGTCGAATGGTTTCATAAGCATTAGACAACGAATAAGAATTCTCGTGACCCCCCCTTTCCCCCTGTCAGCAAAAATGAGCATGCTGGACTTCCCCCTCCCCCCTAAGCGCTTACGCAATATTTGAACGACCCCTTTAAACTGAAAGACCCTTATTGAAGATTAGTTATAGAATTTTTAATACATTATCCATTATTCTTACCTTCAACTGAATTTTTTCATGATCAGATTTTACTCCCTCACCCACACCATCCAGACCTGCAAATTTTTGTAATCAACTCAGCATGATTGTTGTCAGCACATTAGCTGCAGCATGTAGTCAGCTGCACTAAGCGGACACGAGTATCACGGATTGCATTTCCATATTCTTATATCATTGATGCTGTTTATATTTTTATGTTATCTTATTCTACTTTTTGTGAAAATATTGGCATTTTATCATCGGAATAATCGTTACTTTATCATCAATGTGACGATGGTAATCGAACAATTCATGTCTGGTAAACCTCTGCCGTCATAATCCGGCTTCAATTTATATTAGGATTCCATGCGCTAAACAAATGTCGGGTAATGTCCGTTAGATAGTTAGTCATTAATTTCATACTGAACAAGCCATATGATTATTAAACTTCTGCCATCAATCATCCACTAATTTTACTACCTTTTAAAATTAAATCGGAATCTTTGAGAACCTGGTTTTGCATTTGTTTGTCCATACGATTGATTTGTGATTAGTCAGGTGAATATAAAGTACATTTATTAGCCCTTAAAGGATTAACGATATATTAATCTGATTAGTATCATGAACATTTGTGTTTAGAATGAATGCCCTTAGAATTAAAAACATTTACCTATGTTTATTATTACTTAGGTATTAATGTCAGTATTTATTCATTCGCTCTTTTACTTGATTAGATATTAATCTGATGTTTAGCTCATATTTATAATTATCTCTGGGAACCATTGGATATTAATCTAAATTTAGTAAGTGACATGCAGATTTATATTATTGCAGTATATTGTTTCTACTTTACTTTGCCAAGTGAGGTAAATGTCGTATTAAATTTGGTTGAAAATCCGGACTAGGAAAAAAAGAATTGATTTTTTTTATTATTATTCAGTTTTTTTTTTTATTTGATGCATGAATATGAGTGCTCCTCTTACACAAATGAACAAAAACTTTTTAAATGTTTTAAATGACCGGCATAACTGTCTACTGCAGTAATAGATAAATATTTTTTACAGGGTTTTGAAAAATATTTTGTATTCAATTTGTTGTTGGTTCCCTAATTGTCTTCTTGGCATGATGTCAAACATGTTACTTACATTCATTAAATCCCAATAACATTCTTTGTACTACTTCTCTAGATATTCGCCAAAGCATCTATAAAATAAAAATTATCCGGATAGTTTTAACCAGCAAATGTAATTATATATTACATATTTGAAAATTAATTGCGGTTCTAAGTTAGTTTTTTATGGAATGGGTTTTTTATGGAGGTTGTTCTATTGAATAATTTAAAACTTTTTTTTTTTTAAATCGGGCCGCATCTTATATAATGTTTACAAATTACAAAATGTCAGCAGCTTTTTAGAGATACCACGTTGTTTTTTGTTGATAACAACATAGTTTAGATTTATTCGTGCAAATCACGATCTTAAAATTTCATGAAATAAAAATACATGTAATCTTCATAATTAGTTAAAAAAAAATTCAACGTAAATAAAAGCATTTTACATGTATTTTCTTATAATAAAGGTATGACTGCATTTTAGCTATACAAGAAATAAAAAATTTAATTACAAATGAATGAGATATTCTTTTACAGGAACCATATGAATAAATAATTTAACAACATACAGATAAATACACCTGTAATATTTATTAAAATGATTCACTTGTCTCCATTTTACATCATTTTATATTATTCTGTAGTCAGATGAATATAAAAATGTTCATTAGCTTACTTAAGTTGTTCATTAATTTTCAGATAGTAACAATCAATATTCCTTCTGAAGCTGATATAATGGTACAAAGTGAGGTTCACGTTACAAATACAGCCTTACCTGAAACAGAAAAAAAATATATTTTTAGCGATGATTATATATAATGTTAAAAGCTTACATACATAAATTAATATCAATAAAGTTTAGTGGTATAATTTTCTGTTAGAGTTTTACTTTTAAATTTTTATTTTAATTGAAAGATATTATATATGTAGGAGATAAGAACAACTGATAAGTTCAAATTAAAAATTACACCTGTACAAACAGTATTCTATCTCTTCAAAAGTATCTGTTAACCACTTGAAAAACCACGGTATATTTTTACATTACTTAATTTTTATCAGGATTTGCACCAGAGTTTTTAAACAAATTTTTGCTTTTACAACATATGTGAATAAACAAAAAAACAGTAAAATGGCATTTTTTTTTTTATTTTGTATAAAATTTTTCGAAAATTGCAGTGAGAATTTAACATCACGCAAACACAAATACTTGTCCTTCGAACGGTTTAACCTGATTAAAAAATTATATAAAGTACAATTTTAATATTATTTATGTGTTTCATCTAAGAATTATTTATTTTAAATCCATATAGTCATACTGTTTAATTTTTGGAAACATAAAAGACAAAATTGTGACGAATTAGTAAACAGAGCTAAAGATTCGGAGAAACAAAACATTAATTAGCAAACGCGTGATTAGTTACTTTGGAACCGTAACGACCGAGCATGGAACGACTGCTTTAATGATCCGAATGCATTTATTAGATGCCTACGGTTCGAAAAGTTTTCTTTCTTGGTATTCCTTTTATGTCTTTCTTTCTTTTTGGTATTGATCAGATTTTTCTCTTTTAACCAGCTTAAGGAGCTAACTTTGCCAACATTCGGTGCTATTTATAGCCTAATAATGACCGATAATACACAAGAAATTTTTTTCCATTCTGAACAATATCCACATACATATAAGAAGACTTTCTCTTTTCAGATATTTTATTTTAGCTGAGTTTTTTTTTTTTTTTTTTTTTTTTTTCTTTTTTACTTTTTTCCAACTTTACAAAAGAAAGTAACTTTCATTTCAGATTTTGCTTTATGGCTCGATCGAAATGTTACAATGGCTTCTTATAGTAAGAAAGAAATGAAAGTTCAGTTACCTTGGAGAATTATGTAAGATTTTGGTGAAAATGCGCAAAAAATTGCTGCCCATATTTTACTATATCTTATGCATTTCAATTTACCAAAAGTGACAAATAGAAGGTTGTAAAAAATAAACTGAACTTAGAGTGATGTTAGGACATTGTATGAATCATACCGACATGAAATTTGGACGACAGATAATTGAATTATACACTCGATATTTGTGTTTAAAATCTGTACACTGTAAAATAAATAAATAAATAAATAAAAATTAAAATAATAATAAACGAACGACTTTAAGGAGACTGTACTGGAAGTCGGGAGGCCAATACAATTCGATGTTTCTTAACGGAAAATTTTCCTCGAATTCCAAAAAACTTTTTTTTCCCTTGAATTTACGGGAACTTTTCCGTTAAAAAACAGTGAATTTTACTGGTGCACCGATTGCCAATAAGGTCTGCATAAGCTGCAAACGAAATGTCCTTGAACACTCGCAGCAGCAGCGTTCTTGTTATTCTAGGTTAAAATGCATTCCTAACAAGAACTTTATCTTTCAATATCGGTAATGTGTATTGATTAACAAGAAAAGTTTCGACGCCGTATGTATTTTCCTGTTTTATATCACTCGATTTTTTCTTGTTGGATATATATGTTCCATGGACTGAAAAATCACGTCTAAGAAATTTAGCAGTGGTGTCAATCGGTAACTTTTCCCATGATAGTTTTAACCCTTTGAGATCAGATATCTGCTCACAGCCACCGTAGCAAAGAATCATACCGATTCTTATATTTGGTCGACAAAATTTTCGGAGATACGTAGAATTGAAAATAACATTTTATAAAAATGGTGTTTAAATTTAATTTGCCATTATTGCTTATGAAAATACATGTTTTAAATAATACTTTAAAATTGCAAAAAAGAAAAAAAAAAGTTACTTAAAGAAGCATAACATAAAATTGAAAATAGTTTTCAAAGGATACGACATAAGATGTAAAGAGTTAAGATTGTGCTATATGTCCAACAGAAAAATAAAAGTTTGTTATCAATTGTTTTGAAAGGTAAGACAGGATGGAGAAGCATAAAATATCATTTTGTAAAAAATTAAACCATATAATTACATTTCATAAAATAAATAAAGTTTCAGATGCTTATAAGCTTAATTCAACCATAAAAGGTTAATAAATTTTGAACGAATAATCTGAAGCATCTATTTCCCAAATGTTATGTTATCACTATCCATACACTATAAATTGAAATGTCTTAAATTCAGACACTTAAGTGTCTGAAACTTAGTGTTCAATTTTTAGACGTTTTAATGTGCCTTATTTTTTCAGACACTTTATGCGTCTAATTTTCAGACACTTCAAGAGTCTAAATCGCATCCATGTTTGACCTCCTTTTATTTCTCGGCAAAAGCAGGAATCCCCCTTTCTTTGTAAGCATGGTACACTGAAAAAAATTCCCATTAAAATATGGAAATTGTACCGCTAATCAAAACGTGAGTACAATTTACGCATTTAATAGAATTTTTCTACCGTAAAAGAAATTATTATTATTATTATTATTATCATGGAAATTTCTACATTTAAAAAAGCTTTCTGGGAAGCGCGAACCGCACACATTTCAATCCAAGTTTATGCATATTTAGCAGGATTTATTCACTCAAATTACAATAATCATATATGTATACTTACCCGTCACAGGATTCGAACCCGAGACCTGTTGAATTCCAGACTAGCCAATTTATCCACTCCGCCATGCAAACCCAGCCATGCAATTCTGCCTTAACAACTTAAAACATGAAAAATAGTTACTTGTTTATAAAGCACTATGTATTTTCGCTAGTGGTAAATCTTTTTCTAATCTAGTCATAATTCTGAGCGTTTTACGCTATATATTCTTATTTCATGTTAGCGGTCTTTGAATTCTTATTTGGGCAATTTCAAAAGTAAAGAGGACTGCAATACATTTTTTAAAATTTAAATGATTAAAGGAATTGAGAATTAAGTAGCTTAAAGAGCTTAATTATTTCACGTCTAGAACGCAGTATATAATTAAAAAATAACTTGTATTTTTGTATCTCCACACAATAAACTTTAATTTCAGATAACCTATTTTTCAATTTTGTCTCTTATATCCCTTGGCTTTTGGGGTCCTCAAATATTATTGTTTTATATAATACTAGCAAAACTCGCGACTTTGCTCGCGTAATAGTTGAAATATGCCAAGTGATACTAGTAGGCCTGATTTTCTTTAGAATTAATAATGAATTAAGGAATAATTCAAAAACTTCCATTTAAGCGACACTTGACTAAATTTCATGCTTACATGCATTATTTCGAAATAAGACATAAAATAATATGAACAACTAAAGATAATTTTAGATAAGCGATAATTTAGAAAATATTTTGAAACTTTTATGCTCAAGTCTTACATTCCATTCAGTATGCCTCTGAAGTGTTTATTCTTTTTTAGAAACAATCTTTGTATGCATTTACATTTTTTAAATCAATCATCATGTCTAAATCCAAGTTTCTTTTCTAAGTCTCTACCATTTCTCGAGGGGTAGTGGTACAGTGCGTGTCAAAAGATTAAGCACAATAGCAATTTTAAAATAAAACTTTAAATATTACCTTTAATTTCAATATCTGTCCTGTATATGTTAATAATATCTATTTTTACACCATATTCATTTAAATTAACTTTTAAATTTCATTTCAAACCATGGAGTTTAAGAATAGAAGAAAAATGAACGTGTCAAAAGTTTAAGCACAAAATCGTTTTCATGCAAATTTTACAGTCTGACGTAAACGGTTGCGCACGCAAACAATTTCTGGGTTTATAAGAAGCAGTCCGCTGCTGTTTCTGAGTTAGTACAAAATGCCCAAGTCGAAAGAATTTTCAGAGGAGGAGATGATAAAAATTTGGAGTATGAGAGCAAAATGTAATTATGTTTCTGATATTGCAAGTGCATTAAAAAGGTCAAAACAAGGTATTCATCAAATTTTGGCTCGTGATAATGATTTTAAACGAAAATTTCGTTCAGGAAAGCCGCGAGTGACTAGTTTGAGAGAGATAGCCGCATCAGAAATTTGGCTTCAACTGGTAATTACCCCTTTCGGAAATAAAATATGCAGTTGGAGAATAAATATCGAAAAAAACTGTTTATAGAAGAGTTTTGGAATTCAAATACATAAAATTACCGTAAAATGGCTCGATTACCGTGTCTCAAACGACATGCTAGATTACAATGGGCCAAAGAGCCTATGTCATTTGGTGAAAAGTGGCTGAATGTCATATTCAGTGATTAAAAAAAGAATGGAACCTCGATGGCCCTGATGGGTTTAAATACTATTGGCATGATCTCCGTAAAGAATCTAGAAGTGTATTTAGCCGATAACATAATGGTAGTTCTGTAATGGTATGGGGGGCTATTTCTTTCAATGGTCAGACATCTCTAGGATTCATCAGTGGTCGCGAAAACTTTGAAAACTACCAAGAGACACTTGCCAATCATTTGCTGCTTGTTGCCGAGGTTTTTAGGGGGAGAAAAATGGTTATTTCAACATGATAATGCTTTCATCCATACCTCAATCATTTGCTGCTTGTTGCCGAGGTTTTTAGGGGGAGAAAAATGGTTATTTCAACATGATAATGCTTTCATCCATACCTCAAACTCAACTTCATTGTGGCTTAAGTCGAAAACAGTGTCTGTTTTGAAATGGCCAGCAATTAGTCCTGATTTAAACTTTATAAAAAATATGTGGGGTATTCTCACTCATGCAGTTTATCCAAATGGAAAGCAGTATTCTTTAGTTAAAGATTTGAAAGATGCCACAGAGAACGCTTGGTTTAAAAATGAACCAGAAACAGTACAGAACCTCATTTTAACGATGGAAGATCGTATATTTAAAGTAATTCAACAGAAAGAAGAAATAATCAAGTATTAAATTTTTTTTTCTTGTTCTGCTAAAGACTAAAAAACTACTGTGCTTAAACTTTTGACACACTCATTTTTGTTGTTTTGATAAATTTTAATAATTAAGATAAATTTTATAGCATGAATCTGTTAACTATCTTTTTAAAACTACAATTTGTAGGCTATGTGAAAAGGGAAGTAACTTTCACCCATTAATAAAATTTTATTTTAAAATTTTCTGTTGTGCTTAAACTTTTAACACGCACTGTATTACCATAATATGCGTATGTTAGAAAAGGGATGGTCACCATTGATTTGCAAATGTTAAGTTTAAAATCGGTTTGATATTTTCTAATATTCCACAGAAATGTAATCTAGAAAGTTTTTAAAGGCTTTTTTAGAATATTGATTGTTCCTGCTTACCCCCAAGTGGTAGCGGTACAGGCAAAAAATATAGAGGATCACGAGAATGATCTATGTAGGATCAGTAGGCGTCACCATTGATTCGAAACCATCATTTTTATAATAGGTTTATTACTTCCTGAACTTGCACAGAAATCGTAATTTACGAATTTTTTAGAACGCTTTTCGCACCGCCCCTTCACTTCACAGCTTTTAATTTCAAACTTGCTCCCTTCAGTTCTTAAAAGACATTTATATTTTGTAAATAACTACCATGCCGAATTTAAAGTTTCTAGACTCTTCAGTACAATAAAAATCGCCATTTTGAATATTTTTGGCTCCTGTACCCCCTGTTTATAGTGTTACCGACATAAAATGTAGCATAAGTTTGTTATGTTTTAACAGATTCTATCACCACCAATTTACTTTTAAAATCGGTTTGATACGTTCTCAGATTGCTTACAGATTGCCATTCTGTAAGCAATCGTATATGGTGTTCAGAAAGTTTTTATTTTATTAAAAGTCTACAGCTACTGCTGCATCGAAACTCTACCTATTTTACAGACAATCTTTATTCTGACCAATGAGAATGCTTTACTATATAGTCAATTAACAGATGTTTATCAAAGCGGTGAAGCTGATGAAGCAAATTCTGTAGATTTTTAACAGTAGGACACTTTTTTTCGCCAATTTCGAATTTTTAAGAAAATGCTAGAGATCACTTATATCTTATAAGTAAATTACTACCCTGCTAAATTTCATGCGTGTAGTCCCGTCAGTAAAACAAAAATCGCACTTTTTTCTCCTGCACCCCTTTTGGATTTGTGGCACCGACAGGATCATAATACACATGACATCGACAAATACATCGACAATAAATCGACAGGTTCATAGGACCCGGAATCGAACATATAGCTTATGTTTGATTCCGGGCGAACATCATCTTTTTGACACCATTGCTTTTGGAATCGGTTCGGTAGTTCCGGAGATTAGCCCCTAGGAACAAACCCCGACAAAACCCTTTTATAATATAGTTATAGATGAGAATGCTTTACTATATTGTCAAGTAATAGATTTTTATCAAAGCCGCGGTGTGATGATGAAGCAAATCCTGAAGATTTTTTACAGTGTAGGACGCCTTTTCGCGCATTCCCCTTTCTTTTAAATTTCGAATTTTTAATGCAATGCTAGAGATCATTTATATCTTAGAAGTAATTACCATGCTAAATTTCATTCTTCTAGTCCTTTCAGTAACACAAAAATCGCATTTTTAGAACTTTTTTGCTCTTGCACCCAATTTGGATTTCTGACATCGACATTAGATATAACCTATGTTTGAATCAGGGCGAACACCATCATTTTGATACCATACCATTACTTTTGAAATCGGTTCGGTAGTTCCGGAGATCAGTCAATCAATCAATTAATGAAACAAGCAAACAAACAATCAATCAATCAAACAAAGAAACAAAGAGGTCAGACAGTCAATCAGCCAGTCAGTCAGTCAGACAGACAACCAATCAATCAATCAATGAAACAAACAAACAAACAAACAATCAGTCAGGCAGTCAGGCAGGCAGACAGGCAGACACACAGACAAACAATCAGACAATCAATCAAACATTCAATCAATCAATCATTCAAACAAACAAACAAATAAAAAATCAAACAAACAAACATTCAATCAATCAATCAATAAAACAAACAAACAAGGAATCAATGAATCAATCAAGCAATCAGTCAATCAGACGGCCAGACAGACAGACTGTCAGTCCGTCACAGACAGACAGGCAATCAATCAATCAATCAATCAAACAAACAAACAAACAAACAAACGCATTCCCCCCCTTTTAAATTTCGAATTTTTAAGGAAATGCTAGAGATCATTTACATCTTATAAGTAATCATCATGCGTAATTTCATTCTTGTAGTCCCTTCAGTAACACAAAAATCTCATTTTTAGAACTTTTTTTATTCCTGCACTCCCTTTGGATTTATGGCACGACATAAGATATAGCCTATGTTTGATTTCGGGCGAACACCATCATTTTGGTACTATTACTTTTGAAACCTCTTCGGTAGTTCCGGAGATTACCCCCTATAAACAAACAAACAAACAAACAAATTTTCCTCTTTATAATATAGGTATAGACTTAGAACGTTTTTTGCTAATGCACCCCCTTTGGATTTATGGCATCGACATAAGATAAAGCCTATGTTTGATTCCGGGCGAACACTATCATTTTCATACCATTACTATAAAAATCGGTTTGTAGTTCCAGAGATTAGCCCCTACAAACAAACGAACAAACTTTTCCGCTTTATAATATAGGTATACATTACCATGATAAATTCCATGTTTGTAGTCCCTTCATTAAAACAAAAATCACATTTTAGAACGTTTTTTGCTCTTGCACCCCCTCTTTTTCTCCCGATTCCCTGTTCCTGATTGTGGCATCGACATAAGATGTTTGATTATGGGCGAACACACTCATTTTGGTACCCTTACTTTTGAAATCGGTTCGGTAGTTCCGGAGATTAGCTCCTACAAGCAAACAGACAATATTTTCCTCTTTGTAATATAGGTATAAACAAGATACATTATTTTGGAAATATTTAAATATTTAAAATGTTTTAAAAGTGTACATATGTATGTGTGTGTGTTTATTTAATTCAGGACTTCCTCTGCAGTTAAGGGTTGAGTCTAATTCACCGTCTTTAAAAAAAAAAAAAAAAAAAAAAAAAAAAAAAAAAAAAAAAAAAAAAAAAAAAAAACTCATTTAAAAAAATGCATTTTTTATTGTGCAAAGTTTTGCGTAATTTTAATACGAAGGTATTGATATAGAATTCTGGTTTTTTTTCTTTTGATTTATTGAATATATGAAAAACTTTTTCAAATTGGACTCATTATTTCCTTTCTATATGCTTTATATTCTGGACTAAATTTCTCAGTTATAAATATTGTATATAATTTTTCTGCGAAAATATTTATATTTTAATTCGAAGGTATTATAAAAATATAATAAAAGTCATTGTTTGTCATCGCAATTCGAAATTATAAAACTCATTTTTTTATGTGTATAATTTCTATTATTGGATCGAAATCCAGATTGAGAATTTTTCAATTTAAAACTAATTTTTTCATGGTGAAATCCGATCATACTTAATTAAATTGATGCTCAATCACTGGCTAAAAGATTACTATACAGGGTGTCCACTCTCAACGTGGCCAATGGCTAATTTCTAAACCGTTAGTCATAGACATATAGTTCCAATTGCAAAAATGCTTTAAAGAAGGTAAAGAATTGTTTTTCAAGCGATTTAGGTCAAAAAATAAATTTATTAAAAAATTACGAAAATTAACTTTTTATACAGTCCCCCGGTCCTATAAGTGATATTTAGTAAAAAATTACCACTACTCTAACAAGTAATACAAAAAAAGTCCCATTCCTCTACGATTAAAACTAACCGAGTAATAGCTGTTTAAAGTTGAAGCATTTTTTTTGCCGCAAATTAGGGGTCAGTCACAAATTTATTGGAAATGAAAATAAACGCAAAATATAAAATGTAACATTAAACATTGAGAGTAATATAATTTTTACAATATTATTTTTTTTATTTATGTTGATGACTATATATTAAAGTAAAATTTGCACTCAAAATATAAGTAAAAAATAACAGAAAGTTTGTTAATTTAAATTATGAAAAGCAACAGTCATAATTCGTTACAAAATGGACATACATTTAAAATCCTTTTAGATTACTTAACCTAACAGAATTTGGTGTAGTCCTATAAAATAAATAAATGGTACGCACCTAAAATTGTATTAATATTACATTGTCATTGGATATAAATAAGTGTGCAAATTGAACCTCGATCCGATATTTGGAAGTGAGTTAAAGTTTAAATACAAATTTTGAACTAAGAAAACATACATACGAGCATTTTAAGCAAAATAAAAGCTTATCAAAATGACACACCTTTTTAAAATAAAATTGCGATATCCCAAAATTTAATTTTCTCGGTAAAGAGAATTTTAAAACTCACGTCTTCAACTATTTTAACCAATCTAGAACTTAATAAAAATTAACACTACCGTTAAACTTATACGGTGGTAGCACCTTCAGTTACATAGCTTTAAAAAATTTCTTTATCGCATTTAAAACATTTTTGTAATTGATGGAAACGGACGCCCCATATAATAATTCAAGCACATAGTATACATTCCCTGAAAACTTAGTCCAACTCATTCGTTTTCAGCTACAGAAAAGTGGTTTAAGTCATGGAATTTAAAGTTTCATAACTCGGTCAATTTTAATGTTAGATTTGTGGGACCTTTTTTGTACTGCTTGATAGGGTGATGGAAAATTTTTACTAAATATCACTTATAGGACCGGGGGACCGTATAAAAAGTTAATTTTCGTAATTTTTTAATAAATTTATTTTTTTACGTAAATCGCTTGAAAAACAATTCTTTGCCTTTTTTAAAGCATTTTTGCAATTGGAACTATATGTCTATGACTAACAGTTTAGAAATTAGCCATTGGTCACCGTTGAGAGTGGACACCCTGTAGTATTTAGTATGTAATAAAATCTCACCGCTTTTCTACATCATTCCAAAAAAGGGGGGGGAATTAGTTTGATCATCTGGCTGATAATAGAATGAATTTTTCTTAAAGGTATGAGCAAAAATTTCTGATTTTTTTTTTTTTTCAACAGAATATTGTATTTAAAATGTATGTCATAATAAATTGTGTCAACTAAAAGGAAGTTTAGCAGCCTCTTTTCATGAAACTATTTACTTTAAATTATGGCTGTGTTAAATTTAAAATGTAATCTTTAAATTATTTTTTATTTTTCTTTTAAAGTCATGTAAATATTAGGAAATTTCGTTTTTTACCAATTCACACTACCACTTATTTGGTGTAGCTTAATGAGGGGTTAGCAAAATAAAAATAAGGATTATATTTTTAAATTTTTAATACGGCCATAGTTTAAAGTAAATAGATTCACTCAAAGAGGCCGCTAAACTTCTTTTTAATTGATAAAATTTATTATAATGTACATTTTAAAAATATTACTTACTTTCAACCATAAATGGTATTTGTTTACTCCGTTTAATTGTTGGTGATTTATTACACCAACTTATTTGTCGTGTTTCCTAACTCTGCTTTGGTGGCAACTTAGTTGCCACCATTTTTGGTGTAAAGTCACAAGAATATTTTTACAGTGTGCTTTAGTATTAATATGGGATAAAAATGTGAATTTTATAATATATTTGCATAGGTTGCTAAAGGTAAAATATGTATGTTGTATTTTTATTCGATAAGATTTTTTTGAGTAATATCGATTTTTTTTATTTATTTTTTTTTAAATAAAATATCTTTTAAATGTGCTTATTTAAAGTGTATCTTAAATGCGAATATTTATTTATATATAATTTTGTAAATTCAAATTTGTTTCAACTTATCCAGCTTTAAAAAATATATTGTGAGCTTTTTTTTTTTTTTTTTTTTTTTTTTTGAATGAATGATAAAAAGTAATTATTGGTTATTTTTAAATGCGAAAACATTTTTTTTTCTTAAACTAAATTAGGCATCTTAATTTACACATTATTTCATTACATAATTTATTTTATTTCTAAAAAATATTCGGGTACATTACTAATTCACCCAATACGCATGCGTACTAGGAATAAACTGAATCTCTTCTTCTGTTTTAGACTTTCGGACAGAATTCACGGATCAACATGTTTTCTATAGGAGTACGGAAGTATTTGTGAAAAATAAGGATGATTTAGTGTATATTGTCGAATTTTTCTGATAGTGTTTGGGAAAAAAGCGTCTGATAGGCATATCGCACATTGAGCAGACAATACGACAAAAGCGTAAGACAGGAGACAAATTCTAGTGTTCAAAGCGGTATTTTGTCTGTTAACAAGATGAAATGTTTCTTGAATCACGCTTTTTTTGTCGCTTGTCTGTTCGGTGTATGATCTGCCTAAAATGATAGTCTAACCATTGAATGTTGCCATTGTCTTGTAGAGGCAGTCGGGTTCAGCTTATCAGATTCAGATTCACCGTCCAACATCACCTTTCATTTCTATGACGTCATTGTTGCTTTCGTGAGAATTAGATGATGGATTCGGCTTTTTTATTGAAAAATATTGCAGTTTTTGCTACTAACTGTCTTTTTATTTCTTCTGACTGAAGAAATATATTATGATTATACTAACATATTTGCTGTGCACTGACTCATGGAAGCACTTAGATATACTGTCATGTGTAAGATCCCTTAACTGATGTTTGTCAACTTCTCAATACTCACTTGAAATGTCTGTTGGTTTTGATGTGGATCTAAATGTTTGCCAAATGCGGTAACTTTTCGAATTGTGAGATCTTTCCAAAGTAGAAAATCTTGATTGCACAAGTTCTTACATCCACTAAACTGGAAACTCACATCAATACCAACCGAAATAGGAAATCTACAAGTCTATCTGAAAATCTACGAGTAAAATACTCTCACACATCAGAGAATAAGTGCTTGTTTATGAGGATTCTTGTTATGCAGGAAAAAAATGTGTCTCCATATGTCAATGTACAATAAAGCACATTGCTATATGATCGATTATCCAATCAGATATCAGAAGATTTCAGATTTTGTTCAAATAAGATTCTTTGATATGCAAAGCTAACAAAAAAGACAGTCTGCCACAATACCTATCGTATTAGACCACCAGAGTCACGTGATGCATTCTAAAATTCAGATACGTAACGTATCGCGGTACCCTGCCTTTTTTCGTTAGCCTCGGCAGCACAAGGCTGTATTTGATCAGTTGAGACGATTGTGGACAAAAGAGCATAACCAAGCATCTTGGTGAGCCAGTCATTTCCGCCAAGCAAGCTAATAAATCTCGCTCACATAATCGAGTTCTTTCAAACACTCATGTAACAGAATCGGTGTCGGAAGTTCCCCTCAGTCCACACAACTTTGAAGAATGTCCGTGGTAGATATAGCTGCCACCACCGATATTACTAGGTGATATCGGTCACCCACTGTGAGATTGGTGTAAATGAAGACTTACGCTAGTAACCGAATTTCAGTTTATTAAGAATATATGTACACACAAAATACGCTATTTACAAATATATACAACTACAACTCGGATATAGGTGATCCGGTTCAACATTAAATTAGATACCGTAAAGATTGGTTGTGTACTATTCCAATTACACTTTCCACCTCACACTCAATACACGTTAAATTTACTTTTTTTTTGGAGCTCAACCTTGAGTCTCCCAACACAAGTATACTGGGCCTGCACTTCTTAGCCCAGAGCACTAAACACCAGGACGTCTGTGTCCTTTGCGCACCGAAAAACGCACACTTTACGCTCTTTCACACCGAGCAACCTCTAGGTCCGGAACCTAGGTACGTAATGAATGATCTGAGGCAAACTTGCCCTTTCCAAATCACTGCTTTCCCCAACATAAACCCCTTTGGAGCTTCCCCATTGGACACATACTCCATTCTTTTCTTGCTTAGTGACATGCTGCTAATCTGCTCATCATTCACCTACTTCACTGACAGATGGACATGCCTCTCAGCTATCTCCTTTCTCTAACCCACCACCTGCAAAGGATTATCTGGCAATTCCCCTTTCCACAAAGAAGGAATGTCACCTTGGAAATTCTGTACACAACCATACAATACAAAATATTCAAATAGAGAAAGAGTAGACATTACATTCTTTAGCACAGGTGCTATCAGATCCTGACACCCCCCACCTTAGCGGAAAATATGCCTTTTAGGGGCTAATTTTCCCCAAACATAGAGTAATATCGCAGAAGAGTTCAATAGTCTCTTTACAGATTTCTTCATTATGCTTACTACATAGGTATTTCCAGGTGTCTGAACACTATCTACTGACATCTCTACTGAACCTTGTACCAATATTAATATTACAAAAACAATACACGTACTAATACACTATTATAAACACAAAAATTCAAAAATATTTACACATGCACAAAAAAAATTAAATGTGTGACGATATCCCTTTAAGGTTGTCCACTACTGGGTCGTTGACGCTGATGGGCTAACAACTGGTTGTTCTTCCCAGCTCTTTCTATGTAGCCTGGAAATTGAGTCAGCATTCAAATGTTGAGCTCCTGGACGATGAGAAATACTCAGGTTCCAGCGTTGCAAGGCAAGAGCCCATCTAGTGAGTTTGGGTGATCTTGGGGTTGTTTCGGTGTGAAATTTTAATGGATTATGATCCGTAATGATCTCAATTTGAGATCCATAGGCTGATATTCCCGGCCTACGATAGGTGTAGCCAAACTCGTCACTTTAGATAACTCATCTTTAAGAGTATTAAATGCTTTTTCTGCCCTTTCATCCCATGGTACAGTATTATTAACCTTCCCTTTAGTCAATTCGGTTAAAGGTATAGCAATTTCGGCATAATTTGGAATATAAGATCGGTAAAATCCCATTAATCCCAAAACAGATCTAACTTCCTTTTTAGTTTTTGGTCTCTTTAGATCCCTTATTGCTCCTATTTTTTCCTCATAAGGTGCATGCGTTCCACCCCCAATTACATGACCTAAAAAATTGCATGACCCAATTACATGACCCAATTTCTCACCAAATTTACATTTATCCAGCCTAATCGTAAAATTTCTATTTTTAAGTTCTTCAATGACGGCCCTAACATGCTCACAATGCTCTTCCCAGGTGTCGGAGAAAATGATGACATCATCAATATATGCTTCCGCATACCTCCGATGACCTTGCAGAACCTCATTCATATCTCTCTGAAACGTGGCAGCCGCCCCTGATAATCCAAAAGGCATGGTACGCCACTGATAAGTTCCATTATGCGTTGTAAAAGCTGTCAAATGTTTACATTCCTCAGCCATTTTAATCTGCCAATAACCTCTCAATAAATCAATCGATGATAAATACTTAGCCGCCCCTGCGGTATACATGATTTCCTGAGAATCTTTCATCGGAAAGGTTGGAACCTGAGTTACCGAATTTAAAGCTCTATAGTCTATACAAAGTCTAACAGTTGCGTCTTTTTTCGCCACACACACAATTGGATGACTAATTTCAGCATTTGACACTTCGATTAGATTTAATTCTAATAGCTCCTGAATCTGTCTATCTACTTCCTCTTTGTAAGCTACCGGTACACTATATAACTTTGGCTTTTTCCTTTCCACCCCCGGTTTAAGATCAATACGATGCTCCCCTACATCAGCTGGTCGTACAGGACCCATAAATACCTCTTTATTCTCCCTCAAAATAGACTTTTTATCTTTAACTTGATTGTTAGATAACCCTTTTATTTCGAATCTCTCTATATCTCGTTCTACTTACTGATCCCGGTTCAAAATTGGAATTTCCCCAACTTCTCCGAATTCCTCATCACCCTCGAAAACAATATTAACGATATTACATTTAGCAATAAATTCTCGTATTTTATTTTGGTGCACATGCTTCCTACTCCCGTCGGCTAACTCAACTATAAACGAATGCTGATTTCGTTTTTCGACTATGGTTGCCGGCCCTTGCCACCTAGAATATAGTTTATTAGTTGAATCGGGGATTAACAGTATTACCTTATCACCTACTTCAAAAGTTTTTTCCTTTGACCTTAAATTATAATGATACGCCATCCTATTTTGTTGCACCTCAGACGATAATTTTGCCTCATTTGCGGCTCTTTCTAAACGTCCCCTAAGTTTATTCAAATACTCATGAATCGGCGTAGTATCTAACTGCGCCCCCTTATTTTCTCCTGCCCAGGATGACTTGAGAATCGACAAAGGACCCTCCGGCGCTCTACCATATAATAATTGGAAAGGTGCGATTCCCGTCGTAGAATTTGGGACTTCCCTATACGCCCATAATACAAATGGTATTTGTTCATGCCACTTTTTTCCTTCTTCTCTAATAGTATGATGTAACATACGTTTAAGGGTCTGATTAAATCGTTCCACAAGCCCGTTAGACTGTGGATACTGTGGGGTCGAAAATCTTGGACTAGCACCTAACCTTTTCTCAAATTCTTTCGTTAATTCGACGGTGAAATTGGTTCCATTATCACAGGCAATTATATTTGGAATTCCTGTCCTCATAAATATTTGAAGTAACGCATCACACGCGGTTTTAGCAGTTAAATTTTTTAGAGGGATCGCATCCGCCCACCTGGTATGTTGATCAATTAAAGTTAGTATATACTGATGCCCTTGGGAACTTTTAGGATCAATAGGCCCAATTAAATCAACATTAACTACCTGAAATGGGAGTTCCGGCCGCGACACTGGGGAAATAGGAGCTCTATCATTTACCTTAACCCCTCTAGTCAATTGACACTCTAAACATGACTCACAAAATTGCTTAGTTTCTTTCGCCATCCCCTCCCAATAAAATGAATACCTGATTCTCTGTAAAGTTTTCTTAGCTGCATGATGCCCTCCAAATACCGAACTATGCGCTAATTTTAAGATTTCTTCCCTTCTTACTTTGGGTACTACTAATTGCGCTATAATTTCGCCTAACAATTTCTCTTTATGATATAACAAGCCATTTACAATGTAATAATCCCCTTTATTCAGTTTAGCTAATTCCCAAGCTTTCTCTAACTCTTTACATTCTAATTGGGATTCCTTAAACATATCGGAATTGCTAACAATAGCTTTATTACCTTTCTTCACTTCCGTTTTTTCTGGATTCTGACTTTGTCCATTTTGCGAACTCGCTTCTATTGCGTAAACATTACAACTATCGTTATTCATATCTTCCTTTTCACTCGAATTATCAATAATCATTTCTGAACTTTCTAATTTTTGGGCCTCTAGCAATGGCTCCTCGCGGTTGACACCTGACAACTCATTAATCACTTCGGGATGTAAAATTACTTGCTCATTAATATTATCAGTCACTGCGCAAAGTACTTCCTGATGAATTATATTAGTTTGTCCGAATTGCGGAATAGCTAACGGTAGTTTAACCAACCGCGATTTAACTGCTTCACCGAATAACCCTTGTAAATAAATACTACCCGCTCCTTTTAATTTCTCTTCCGGTACAAAATCTTTATGAACAACACTAATTTCACATCCAGAATCAACCAATCCCTTTGCTTTTTGCCCATTTACACTAACTTCAATTTTCTCGAGCTTATTTAATTTCTCACCAATAACGTTAGTTCTCTGTTCGGCCTTTGCCGATATTCTCGCCACAATAGCTCCATTAGGTAACTCTTTGCTTTCTTTTACCACAACCTTATGTACACCCGCTTTCGGATCTCGTCCTTTATTACCATTATTTCCCTCATTACCCACTTTATTACAAAAACGTTGGTAATGACCTCTCAAACCACAAAAAAAGCATTTAGGCGCTGAAGCATCACTAGGTTTCTTAAAATCTATTTTCCTATCTGAAGAAGAATGAGTCTTATTACTCCCGTTTTGCCTCCAATTACCACTAATTTTGCTATCCTCTCTCGGTCTCATTTTTTCATTGTTTACATACTTATCTTTGCCTTTAAAACTTTTATACGTAACGGCGTAAGACTTATGTTTAGCGTCAAAATAATTGTCACATTCTTTAGCAATTTTAGAAGTTTAACCATTTACCTTGATGAGTTAACCCAATATATGACGCGGTATCCTCATCTAACGTACTTACTAATTTATCCGTAACTATTAACTGGTTGACCTTTTCATAAGAGTCGGCACCTCTAATCTTACAATAATTTTCCCACGTCGCTATTAAACGCGATACAAATAATACATGAGTTTCGTTCTGGTTTCTCCTAGCCTTCTTAAAATTTTCCAAACACGCCTTCGGTGTCGGCTCATGTTCCCTTAGAACTAACTCCTTTAATTCCTCATAATTTTCCATTTGTTCCGTAGTCGTATAAATTAACAAATTATCCGCCTTATCTCCTAACATATTTAGTAGAATTTCGGCCTGCTGGTTTTCCGGTACATTTTTAGTTTTGAATGCCCTTTCTAAGCTGTTAAAAAATAAATTCCATCCCTCAGTCCCTTCCGGTACTTTGATAGATAGAGTTTTCACACTTTTGATCAATTTTTCTATATTACTTTCATTATTAGATTCCCTAGAGACATTAGAATTATTTGCCGATCCTTGAACCCTTAATCTCTCCATTTCTAATTCATGTTCCATCCTTAATTTTTCAACCCTTTCTTCTCTTTCTAATTTTTCGCGTTTTTCTTCGCGCTCCAATTTTGCCTGTTTTTCTTCGCGCTCTAATCTTTCCTGTTTTTCTAACTTTTCGCGTTCTAATTTTTCCTGTTCTAATCGTTCTGCAACAATAGCGTCAGATAATTCCTTAATAACCCCCTCGTCGTACTCATCACTGTCCGTTATCTTTTTCTTAAGCTGAATTCTGGTATCATCTTCCGTGAATTCAACACCCAACTCTTCGGCTATACCCTGAAGATCAACCTTTTTTAGTTTCAATAAGAAAGCCATACCTTCACCGATTGTTATTATTACCCTACAATAATATTTAAACCTACCAAATTAATATTTCCTAAATTTTTAACTTAGTACAGTTATATCCCACATATTATACTAAATAATACCCTTCAGATAATCAATACATTTCATTTCTAATTAACCTACTGAATACTCTTATTTTCCTCAACCATTGCTATCACACAATACACTTCCAATAAAACAAAAGGTAAAACAGTAATTCGATTTGATTACTATGCAATACAGATTTCAATTTATACACTTATATAACAACATACAATTTACATAAAAATACTGATACGTTGAAATTGAATAGAAGTATTGATATCAATCAAAAAATCCACATAAAGAAAAATTGTAAAACATGCATATATAAATTTCTACAATTATCCTCACTAAAATATTTCCGAACTCAATACTGGTTCTTACACTTAAAACAAATATACTGAAAATCTTCACTTTTATTTTTCCTCACTATGGCTCTCTTTTGAGCCTTTTTTTTTCTATGGCTCTCTTTTGGGCCTTTTTTTCACGATGGCTCTCTTTTGAGGCTTTTTTTTTTCTATGGCTCTCTTTTGGGCCTTTTTTTTCACTATGGCTCTCTTTTGAGCCTTTTTTTTTTTCTCTACTACTGACCAATTAAAATCCTAAGCAAATGTTATTGTACACTCTTCAAACTTAAAAAATATTGCTTCATTTAAATATTACTTTAACAATAATTTAAACTTAAGTAAATTTAATTATTCCCTCCAACTACTATTACCACAATTAGTAAAAAAAAATTATAGACAATCAATACTAGCTCAAGTTATTATGACCTTTCCTTAAAACAATAGCCAATATGGTTATTAACACTTTATAGGTAGGGAGTATTGATAAAACATATAAATGATATAGACAATTTACTTAAATTACCATTAATCATACAACAACAAATTTTGGTTCGAGATGTCAGTAGAAGGATATGATCAAAACACCTTACCTTATACTTTCTTTGCTGGGGTACTTTTCTAATCACAGGTAGTTCCACGATGTAGCGGTAATATGGCACAACAGTTCAGTTTAGTTCTTTCTAATAAAGATACGCACAACACTTTAGTCCACACTAGACGATATGGCACGACACTTTATCACACACTCGACGATCCGGCACGATAATTTAGCACACATTCGACGATATGGCACGACACTTTAGCATACAGTCGACGACCCGGCACGATACTTTAGCACACATTCGACGATATGGCACGACCACACAAGAATTCCACTGGATACTCCGGCATTAACAGACTGCAACACGGCCCGCTGGTCACTGGTTTCAGGCGATTCTATCCCGACGCTGCCACCAATTTGTCGGACGTTCCCCTCAGTCCACACAACTTTGAAGAATGTCCGTGGTAGATATAGCTGCCACCACCGATATTACTAGGTGATATCGGTCACCCACTGTGAGATTGGTGTAAATGAAGACTTACGCTAGTAACCGAATTATCAGTTTATTAAGAATATATGTACACACAAAATACGCTATTTACAAATATATACAACTACAACTCGGATATAGGTGATCCGGTTCAACATTAAATTAGATACAGTAAAGATTGGTTGTGTACTATTCCAATTACACTTTCCACCTCACACTCAATACACGTTAAATTCATTTTTTTTGGAGCTCAACTTTGAGTCTCCCAACACAAGTATACTGGGCCTGCACTTCTTAGCCCGGAGCACTAAACACCAGGACGTCTGTGTCCTTTGCGCACCGAAAAACGCACACTTTACGCTCTTCCACACCGAGCAACCTCTAGGTCCGGAACCTAGGTACGGAATGAATGATCTGAGGCAAACTTGCCCTTTCCAAATCACTGCTTTCCCCAACATAAACCCCTTTGGAGCTTCCCCATTGGACACATACTCCATTCTTTTCTTGCTTAGTGACATGCTGCTAATCTGCTCATCATCCACATACTTCACTGACAGATGGACATGCCTCTCAGCTATCTCCTTTCTCTAACACACCACCTGCAAAGGATTATCTGGCAATTCCTCTTTCCACAAAGAAGGAATGTCACCTTTGAAATTCTGTACACAACCATACAATACAAAATATTCAAATAGAGAAAGAGTAGACATTACATTCTTTAGCACAGGTTCAAATAAGATTCTTTGATATGCGAAGCTAACAAAAAAGACAGTCTGCCACAATACCTATCGTATTAGACCACCAGAGTCACGTGATGCATTCTAAAATTGAGATACGTAACGTATCGCGGTACCCTGCCTTTTTTCGTTAGCCTCGGCAGCACAAGGCTGTATTTGATCAGTTGAGACGATTGTGGACAAAAGAGCATAACCATGCATCTTGGTGAGCCAGTCATTTCCGCCAAGCAAGCTAATAAATCTCGCTCACATAATCGAGCTCTTTCAGAAACTCATGTAACAGAATCGGTTACATTAATTTTTCCTGTTACCGTAGCATAAAAAGTTCTAAGAATCACAATTTTCAAGAAAATGTTTAGTATCTTCTTACTTTTTTTTAAAAGTGAGGTATGTTTTATTGTTAGGATAATGTGTTGTACAGAAAAAAGGCAAAGAAATAATAATACTCTGAATATCATGAATTTTTATTCTTCTATAATAGACAAAGAACTAATTAAAGTTGCACAGTAAAATATTTTTTTTATTTTTGTGCAGTTTTTTAAATTATATGATGCCAGATACATTAAAATGTAAAAAATACACAAAGTCTGCGAGTTTAATGCATTTTAAAATCGTGTTCTTAAAACAGATTAGAAAAATGGCGCTTTTAACATTGCTCCCGAATGGTCCTTTTTTTAATACCACTTTTTACAAACAAGACTCTTTTTTTCACATTTTGTTCTGAATTTTGTAGAAAATTACATCGAGTTTGTATTTTAAATGTTGTAGAACTTACCACGAAACTTTTTCTTTGGCAATACTGCTGTACAAAATACTTCCATTGGGAGTCCTATATTAATGATAAAAGAAAAAAAAAGTTTAGTGTCAAAAAGATGATTACAATAATAATAATAATAATAATAATAATAATAACAGTATGTAATCATTTGAACTGTATTACATTCTTATTATTTACAATTACAAAGCGCCCTCTATTGCATTAACACATCAGATTCTGCTATGTATTCTCATGTAAATATCATGTAAATCTCATTTGGTTCTTCCATCTCTTACTGCTTGTCTGATCAATTACGATACGTCTGTGCATAAAAAAAAAAAAAAAAAAAAAAAAAAAAAAAAAAAAAAAAAAAGATAAAGAAATAAACTGAAATAATCACAACGAGTGCAAGCAGTTATTTTCCAAAGCTTAAAATCTATAGTTATCGTTTACGATTGTTACCCCTCCCCCCCCCCCCCCCGTTATTGCATCATTATGGATCTTGAATGGAAATAAAATATTTTAAAACAGTTTTGCACTTTTAAGACATTTTGTAACTTTCAAACTTTCAATGTGTAAGAATTTAACAAAAGAAAGTTTCCAAAGGAAAATCTACTAAATACATTTTGTAATCGAAAACAATTGCTATTCTAGAAGCTAATTAGATAAATATGTGGATTTATTTTATTATGTATTTATTTATTACTTATTGCAATACATTCAGTTTTACTTTATAATCCCCTTAAATCCCTGTCGACTTGGCCTATAGGCGGAGGTAGATTTCGAAGAGTCCTCATTTCAACAACAAAAAGTAAAATATGATTAGAGTGAGACCCAGTTTAATAACTTTATTTGGCCACTTTTGAAAAAAATTTAATTTAATTTTTTTTTTTTTTTTTTTTTTTTTTTTTTTTGTAAGAATTGGTTTTATTAAAATCATTTTAAACGAAATTCGGCTGAAATGCCCATTTTGACAACATATTTTGAAATATATTCTGACTTTATTAAATAATCAACCAATACGGCAAATTGTGTTGTTCCTAAATAAAAAAAATATCAATTGAATGCGTTTGAGAGCAAAATTGAATCTAAAAAGGAGTCATAAAATAACCAATTTGTTATTTCAATACATCCTCAAATCTTTAATCATGATCGCTACGGGAAATTTTGTGCGAAGTGCCCACTTTGACAGCTATTTTTAAAATATATTCAGCCTTTATCAAAAACCTGATAAATACGGCGCATTATACAGTTTTTAAATAAGAGAACCTGTCAATTGGATGCTTTTGAGATCAAAACTTTGTTTAAAAATGAGTCAGAAAAAAAGCAGTTTGTTATTTGAATACTTCCTCAATTTTCAATCACGATCACTCCGGAAAATTCTGTTCAAAATGCATATTTTGGCAGCCATTTTGAAATATATTCTGCTTTTATCAAAAACCTGGCGAATACGTCACATTATATAGTTCCTAAATAAGAGGGCCTGTAAATTGGATGCGTTTGAGAGCAAAAATGGATTATAAAATGAGTCAGAAAAAACGCAATTTGTTATTTGAATACTTCCTCAATTTCAATCACAATCACTTCGGGAAGTTCTGTTAAAAATACCCTTTTTGGCAGTCTTTTTAGAAATATAGTCTTCCTTTATCAAAAAACTGTCCAATACGTCACACTATATAGTTCCTAAATAAGAGGATATGTCATTTGGATGCGTTTAAAATCAAAAATGAATTTAAAAATCAGTCAGAATATTCCTTTTAACCTTAACCCTTTTCCTAAAAATTCCTTTTAATCTTTTTTAATTAGAAATTTCTGCTGATTATAAGGATCGAGTTGAGGTTCTTTGAAATATTTTTGTTACTCTCAGGTCTCGTTCAGGTCATATTTTGGGTTTTTTTTTTTTCAAATAGAATATTTTTGTTTGATTCGGGTTCCACGGAAATTACTTTGTCTTGCTCGGATCGGGGTATGGTTCTATGAAATATTTTAGCCTCCGATGCTATTTCTTTCAGACAAGCTAAAAAATGTCGTGTCATCAGCCCTGAATTTTCTACTCAACCGATTTTAATAATTATTTTTTTAAATGAAAGCTATTTATTTGTAGTTGTGCCCATTTTAGTTATTTTTTAATTTATTTCCATTTTTATACTTTATTTTTAATTTTAAATGCTTTTTACGATATTTCTTCAAAATGGTGGCAACTCAGTTTAGCTTTTCTCTCGATAACAAAAATTTATTTTCCAAAATGATTGCGTATAATTATGCACTAATTGAGGTAAAAAAATATATTTACTGAGAAATAATATTAATAATGTAAATAAAATAACAGAAAATAATTTATGATAAAAATTAATGTCTAAAGCAAAATAAAAAAAAAATTCAAATGAGGAAAATGATGTCATTCAGCAACTAGATAAATGGGAATTACAATATTATTACGGATGCCTTTTTCATATTACTAATAACAGTAACTTTTAAAAACATTTGAAGAGAAAATGACGTCACTATTTAAAACATCGCATTTTTACTCATAACGATATTAGGTACTACTCTGTTATCCCGTCGACCAATTTCGCCAAATTATACAAATCGCCAAACTAATAGCCAAATTATACATATTGACATAATTTTTATTTTAAATAACGATAAAACAAATAATTAGTAGAATATTAATGAAAATATTAATGAAAAGTCGAAATAAAAATCACTTAATGACATTTTAAACACATGAATCGTATTTAATGTCATTGAATGTGACATTCACGATCATCCATTATTGGCATTTAATCTTATAGTTTGGCGATAATTTTTTGGTCGACGGGATAACCTGGTAGTACCTGACCTTACATTTCAATATTTCTTTTCATTATGGACACTAAGATTGAGATTTTACTTTCAGATGACTTCAGTTAGTGAAAATAATGTCACAGTAAAAATAAAATTAGTTTTTTTTTTTTTTTTTTTTTAATGAAACTATTTTTCTGTGAGTGCATATAAAATAAAATTTCTGGATTTCGCCGGCACTCAGATTACAATTTTAACTGAAGATGTGCGAATATTTGCATGCAAAATTGTAACTGGCAGACTTGACATTTAGTTTGTAAATATATTTAATATATATTGATTCAATAATGTAATTACTTTTGCTTTTTTTTAAAACCAAATCGATCGGCTCTTTTAAACATTTCATTCGACGAATTCGACGGGATTCCAGTTGTTTTATTGTTAAATTGCATTTCCTTTTACTCAGAATCTATAAAAAAGCGTTTAAACTAAAGAAAAAATCCGTTTTTGATTAATCTAGTCAATGAAAAAGTAGCACGTCAAATTGTATCTCTTTATTATTCCGCAATTCCAATGTCTCAGAGAGAAATTGCTATTCAATTGGGTATTTCATGCCGTTCTGTTTGCTATTATATTGATAAACACAAGAAAAATGAAGTTAATTCATAGCCTCCGATGCTATTTCTTTCAGACAATAATTCCCATTTATCTAGTTGCTGAATGACATCATTTTCCTCATTTGAAATTTTTATTTAAAAAAATAATTATCAAAATCGGTTGAGTAGAAAATTCAGGGCTGATGACACGACATTTTTTAGCTTGTCTGAAAGAAATAGCATCGGAGGCTATGAATTAACTTCATTTTTCTTGTGTTTCTTCTACGGGATTCCAGTCGTTTTATTGTTAAATTGCATTTCCTTTTACTCAGAATCTATAAAAAAGCGTTTAAACTAAAGAAAAAATCCGTTTTTGATGAATCTAGTCAATGAAAAAGTAGCACGTCAAATTGTATCTCCTTATTATTCCGCAATTTCAATGTCTCAGAGAGAAATTGCTATTCAATTGGGTATTTCACGCCGTTCTATTTGCTATTATATTGATAAACACAAGAAAAATGAAGTTAATTCATTGCAATCTAAACGGGGTCGCCCTTCTAAAAAACCTCTATCTATTTTTTTTTTTTTTTTTCTAATTGGAGGCGAAACTGAATTCTGCAATGGCAGAATCTACATTCAACTTGTTTGTCGGTTTCTCTCGGGTCTTATTTCAATTTTTTTTTTTTCTTAAAAACATTTTTTAGTTTGGGTCAGGTTTATGTACATGGAAATTATTTTGTCTTGTTCGAATCTGGTTATTGTTCTTTGGCGTGTTTTTGTAGATTTCAAGTTTCGTCTAGGTCGTATTCAGGATTTTTCAAACAGTTGTTTTGGGTTCGGATTGCATTAATGTCCATGAAAATTATTTTATCTTGTTCGGATCCGCTTATTGTTCTTTAGAAGATTTTTGTCAGATTCAGATTAAATTCAATTCAAATTTCGGGTTTTTTTTTTTTTTTTTTTTTTTTTTTTTTTTTTTTTTTTTAATGGAATTTTTATTTTTGAGTCGTGTTATGTTTCCACGGAAATTATTTTGCCTTTTTCGTATCATGTTATTCTTCACTGGAATATTTTTGTCAAGTTCAGATTTGGTTCAGTTTCGGTATCGGGACTTTTTAACAATTATTTTAGGTTCAGAATGGGTTCACGTCCATGGAAATCCATGGATTTTTAGATTCTGGTAGAGGTGTCGTGTCCACAGAAATTGTTTTGTCTTGTTCGGATCGGGTTATGGTTCTTTGAAATATTTTTGTCGGTTTCACATGTGTCTTATTTCAAATTCTTAAAAAAAAAAAAAAAAAAAAAAAAAAAAAAAAGTAGGTTCGAATTGGGTTATGTCCACGGAAATTATTTTGTCTTGTTCGGATTACGTTATTGTTCTTTGGCATATTTTTGTCGATTTCAGCTTTCGTCTAGATCATATTTCATGTTTTTTTCAAACAATTTTTTAAGGTTCGAATTTGTTTCATGTCAATGGAAAATATTTTGTTTTGTTCGGATTCGGTTATGTTTCTTTGGAATATTTTTTTCGGGTTCAGATTTGGTTCAGTTCAGTTTTTATTTATTTATTTATTATTATTATTTTTTTTTTTTAGTAAAATTTTTAAGTTCCGTTCGGGTTGTGTTTCCACGGGAATTATTTTGCTTTGTTCGTATCAGGTTATGTTTCACTGGAATATTTTAGTCAGGTTCGAATTTTGTTCGGTTTCGATATAGGGATATTTTTAATAAGTTTTTTAGGTTTGGATAGGGTCAATGTCCATGGAAATTTTTTGTCTTTTTCGGATCCGGTTATGGTTCTTTGGAATAATTTTGTCAGGTTCAAATTTGGTTCGGTTTAAAATCAGGTATTTTTTCAAATTGAATTTTTAGGTTCGGACTGGGTACATATCCATGGAAATTTTTTGTCTTACTCGAATCCGGTTATGGTTCTTTGGAATATTTTGGTTGGATTCAGATCAGGTTTGGGGTCAAATTTCAGGCTTTTATCAAATGGAATTTTTTAGGTTCGAGTCGGGTTTATGTCCTCCGAAATTATTTTGTCTTGTTCGAATCTGGTTATCGTTCTTTGGCATGTTTTGTTGCAGCTTTCGTCTAGGTCGTATTTCAGGATTTTTCAAACAATTGTTTTAGGTTCGGATTGGATTAATGTCCATGAAAATTATTTTGTCTTGTTCGGACCCGCTTATGGTTCTTTGGGAGATTTTTCTGAGATTCAGATTAAATTCAATTAAGATTTTTTTTTTTTTTTTTTTTTTTTTTTTTTTTTTTCAAATGGAATTTTTAGGTTCTGGTCGTGTTGTGTTTCCACGGAAATTATTTTGCCTTGTTCATATCAGATTATGCTTCACTGGAAAGTTTTTGTCAGGTTGGTTCAGTTTCGGTATCTGGATATTTTTTAACAATTATTTTAGGTTCAGAATGGGTTCACGGAAATCATTTCGTCTTGTTCCGGTTATGGTTCTTTGAGATATTTTCGTCGGATTCAGATTTGGTTCGATTCAGATTTCAGGTATCTTTTCAAACTGAATTTTAAGGTTCGGGTCGGATTCAAGTCCAAGGAAATTATTTTCCCTCGCTCGGATCCGGTTATGCTGCTTTGGATTATTTTTATGGGGTTCAGATTTGCTTCAATTCAGATTTCGGTTTTTTCAAATGGAATTTTTAGGAATCAAATGGAATGGAACTGGTAGAAGTGTCGTGTCCACAGAAATTGTTTTGTCTTGTTCGGATTATTGTTCTCTGCCATATTATTGTCGATTTCAGCTTTCGACAAGGTCATATTTCATGTTTTCTGAAACAATTTTTTAAGGTTAGAATTGGTTTCATGTCCATGGAAAATATTTTGTCTTGTTTGGATCCGGTTGTGTTTCTTTGGAATATTTTTGTCGCTTTCAGATTTGGTTCAGTTCAGATTTCGTTTTTTTTTTTTTTTTTTTTTTTTTTTTTCAAATAAAATTTTTAAGTCTGGGTCGGGTTGTGTCTCCTCGGGAATTATTTTGCCTTGTTCGTATCAGGTTATGCATCACTGGAATATTTTTGTCAGGTTCAGATTTTGTTCGGTTTCGATATGGGGATATTAATTTTTTTTAGGTTTGGATAGGGTCACTGTCCATGGAAATTTTTTGTCTTTTTCGGATCCGGTTATGGTTTTGTGGAATATTTTTGTCAGGTTCAAATTTCGTTCGATTCAAATTCAGGTTTTTTTTTTTTAAATTGAATTTTTAGGTTCGGATTGGGTTCATGTCCATTGGAAATTATTTTGTCTTACTCGAATCCGGTCATGGTTCTTTGGAACATTTTGGTCGGATTCAGATCTGGTTTGGGTCAAATTTCAGGCTTTTTTCAAATGGAATTTTTTTTAGGTTCGAGTCGGGTTTATGTCCTCGGAAATTATTTGTCTTGTTCGAATCTGATTATTCTTCTTTGGCATGTTTTGGTCGATTTCAGCTTTCGTCTAGGTCGTATTTCAGGATTTTTCAAACAATTGTTTTATGTTCGGATTGGATTAATGTCCATGAAAATTATTTTGTCTTGCTCGGATTCAGATTTGGTTTGGGTCAAATTTCAGGCTTTTTTCAAATGGAGTTTTTTAGGTTCGAGTCGGGTTTATGTCCACGGAAATTATTTTGTCTTGCTCGGTTTGGGTTATAGTTCTTCGGAGTATTTTTTATCGGTTTGAGATTTCGTTCGGCTCGTATTTCGGATTTTTTTCCTAAAAAAAATTTTAGGTTCCGGTAGTGTTGTATGTCCTCGACAATTATTTTTTCTTGTTTAGATCGGGTTACGCATCATTTGAACATTTTTGTGAGATTCAATTTGGTTCGATATCAAATCCGTAGTTTTTTTACGAATGAACTTTTTAGGTTCAGATCAAAAATTCTGCATGCTCACGGAATTTTTTTCTTACATGGATCGGAGTATGGTCAGTTTTTATTCGGGTTGGGATCAGGTGATTTTTTAATAAGCCCAAACATTATGGCTATAACCAGTTTTTCGACTATTCTTTTTGTGACTATTTCTGATATATAATTCTCTTTGCTAATTTGCTAATTTATTATGGAGTATGAATCGTCTGCTGATTCGATTAATTTTACGCCAAACAGACATTTTATTTTCGTTTTAAAAACAAATAAAATCCTTAATAAAATTTTAAATTAAATAGAATATATTTAAATTCAATCAGTGATTAAAAAAAAAAAAAAAAAAAAAAAAAAAAAAAAAAAAAAAAAATTCCTAGAAAAGCCTCGTATATATTTTTTCTGCAACACAGCTAACCAACACACATTCTAATATACGAAGTGCCAACAACCTGACGTACAGCTGCGATCAAAAATCCTATGTTGCAGTTTGCCGGTCTATGAATTTTAAAGATCTTTGGGAAAAATCATTTTTTAAATGTTAAAAACTCAAATTGTTTTCTTTAATTCTGTCTCAGCTTTTTTAAATATTTCTGCGGAAGTTTTATACAACCAACCAGCCGTAAGCAAGCGAAGGGGCAAAGGGGTAAAAGGCGATTTTCAATGAGAGTGAGCTCAGGATTTTAATTAATTACTCAGTTAATAATTAGAATTTCCAAATTTTGAATATCAGGTACATCAGGACAAACATTGGGCTACTCTCAAAAAATTTTTGTGCCTCGTACGAGCCGCAGATTTCGCTAGCCGTCGCAAACACACGCACACACACGTAGACAGAGCGTTTTGTTATTTTTTTAATATAGATTCTGAATGTATTGGAAAGTGTTTTATAATCGTGCTTGAACATGATTTTTCTATATTGTTTGTTAGTAAAATAAATTGAAAAGTTATATACATCTGAAGAAGTGTACCATTTCTCTTTTTAAATAGTTATTTTTTCCACAAAACAATTGATAGAAGTAAACCCTTTCTGAGTTCAATGAATCAATTATGAAGAGATGATGTAATGCCTTGATGTCATGATGTAAATATGGCAAGGAAAAAAAATATAGTATTGATAATTTCTGTTTTAAACTTATTTAAATTAATAATTAAATGATTAGCTTTATTTCATACATTACTTTTATAGACCTTTTTTTTTTTTTGAGATTTTAAAATTTAGAATTGAAAAAGAATATCTATTTTAATATAAAATTACTTTTATTAATTAAATTTATTTTTAACTATGAGAAAGAATGTTGATCTGTCCTATAAGTAATTATTCAATAAGTTTTAATAATTTTACTGAACTTTTTCGTATTTTCTTGTATATAAAAAATATTCATGATTATTACGATAGCTCTATTATAACAAGCAAAACTTATGATTTACCGTATTATAACCTGTATTATTTCCGTATTATTTTATTAATATATTTTATAAAGCAAAGTTATAATAATTTTCAGCAGAATTTTTATTGTCTTTTCAACCAGCAAATTTTAATGCAATATTTTTACTGTAAATATAATAGGAAGATTGTATTTCATTTGGGCCGTTTTCTCTAATTTTGATTTCTATCCTGAGATTTTTAATACTTTCCTAATCATGTCGGCAGAGGGCAGTAGCTGTTCTGTTCCTTATCTGCTTTCGGGAGAGTACATAGTTTTCATATGCAGTTTTTTTCACTGTGAGCATCTCCTATTTTGTTGAATAAAATATTATAGTTATACAGAAAAACACATTAAACTACCCATTATTTTCGGGATGATTACTTTCATTCTTACAGTATGATTAAAATGTCTAAAGCTACATGCAAGGTAAAATCTGATTAAAGCATGGACTAACTGGGTCGTGGTCCTGAGGTCAAAGAATATCCTATGATATGAAAATTTCAAAAAGCTGATTTTTTAAATTTATTTTCACTTATTACTGATTATAATAATATTTCGAATTTTCAAAGTAGGAAAACACTTTCAACGAAAAATTTATTTATCTAAATACCTATTTATATACTCATATATGTATTCGAAGGCACTAAAAATGTTTATCTTATCTTATTTTTATTCTATTTTTATTTTATTTTTTAATTTTTAAGGCCCCTGTCCCTACTCGAGAAGATTTTCACGAGCTAATGCTATTCCTATGGTGAGGCATTTTTCTAATAACTCTCGCATTTTGAAATTTTTAAATAATTTTTTTGCATTGGATAGCTAAGGTTCCTCTCAAGATCGCTCCTTGATTACTTTTTCGATTTTGGTCGCAGATATTTTTTGAAAAGCTACTTTCACCTTCTGAACCGGTTCTGATAGTGAAAGTAACTTTATAAAAAATCGTTATAATATAACATTATTTGTCGGATTTCAACTTTTTTTCCATTTAATTAAAGATGAAGAATCGATTTTAGTTTTGTTCCAGGGTTTTTTTTTTTTTTTTCATTATTAATTTTAAAACTAATAAAATTATTTATTTTAAAAATGATATAACTTTAAAAAAAATCATATTTTCAAAAGTAGATATTTTTCCAAGTTTGCCGAAATAAAACCAATGTAAAATAATCAAAAAAACATGTTTGAAGTTTGCACTTTTTTTCTTTAACAATTCTTAACTTTTAGTAACCTAAAGACGAGAAATAGAGGAGAAAAAACTCTTCATGCAGAAAAACGAATTTAAAGTTTGAAATAAAATTTGGCTCCTAATAAAATGTTTAAATGCTTTTTTAAAAATTGAAAGTGTAAAGTAACTGCTTTCTGTGTAGCCCAAACATTCGATTGAGGTTAACTTTTCCAATTTTCATCTCCTTTCTGTACTTTTTAAATGCCCGTCAGATATTTAAAACAATGTTTTTTCTAAGATTCGAATTAAGTCTTTTTTATAAATTTAGGTCTTACAATTTCAGGCTTTTTATCGTCCTGGAGAGGGTGTTAAAAAATATCTAATCTTGGCCCAGGGCGGACCAGGACCGAGACGTTACTTTTTTCTGAAGACTTGCCTGGCTGGGCCTAACGTATTTTTCTTACCGGAGGGGACTGCTTCCTTTTTCCTAGGTCTGCACTAAACGAAATTTTCAATCCCGGTCTCTACACAACTCGTATTAAAATCACTGTCTCTGACTTACCTAATACGATCAAAATATAAGTAATATTTGGCTCAATAAAAATTTTTACAAAACACACTTATTTTACAAAAAAAAAAAAAAAAAAAAAAAAAAAAAACTTTAAAATTTATTTTTTTAAGAAAAGTACATTTAAAGGCTAAAAATTTAAATACAAAAAAATCTGCCTATCACGGAGTCCTGTCTTAATCAGAAAATATGTTAAACATGCAAAATAAAAATAATAATTCCTTAGAAAAAAAATAAACTCCATTTATATCTCCTAAGTAGGGCATTTGTCTATAACGTATTCTTTCTTTCGTATGTGATTCCGTTTTAACCTTTCAGCGGGCGCGCCTGCGCAAATTTTACGACAAACGGAATATTCCTTACACTGCTTTCACAAACTGTATCGAAAGTGCTTCAAGGTGATATATATAAAACATTATATAAATATTATATATATATATATAATGATAATTGTGAAATGTCTTGGATTTATAACAGCGCAAATATGGGAAAACTTTTTGTCATAAAAAATACGACACGCGCCTGCTCATGGAAAAAAATATAGCGCGCTCGCTGGAAGGTTAAAAAGTTTTACTGCACAACATTTTTCAAAGTCTCCAACGCATGGAATATGGATTAACGGTAATAAAATTTAAGTGAAATAGTTACATATAAATAGAGATTCATTGATTAAAAAAAAAAAAAAAAAAAAAAAAAAAATAGTGGCTCTCCAGGAGTGCGACAGAAATTAAAATTTGAACAATTACTAAAAAGTTTGAGAAAATTTAATTTTAACCCAGTATTGGGTCCGTAGCGTAACCCAGAATAACGGGAGAAAATTTTTATACTAGATTTGCAATGTATGAAGCATAATTTTTCAATAGACATATTGCAAAAAAAAAAAAAAAAAAAAAAAAAAAAATGAGAAACGCCCCCCCCCCCTCCCTGTCCCACCAAAAACGGTCCTATGTGAAAAACCGGAAAACTGATATAACAAAAAAAAAAAAAAAAAAAAAAAAAAAAAAAAAAAAAAGGCGAGAAAAAGTTAGCTATGCTAGAATTTTTCTCCCGTCTTTAGCTATCATAGAAGAAAAGTTATAGCCTTTACAGATTGAAATGAAATGAAGATATGAGCAAAATTAGGTGAGTAACCGACAGTGGGGGGTCCAAAGCTCTGGGGGTGCCGTGAAGCTTAAACTTTTAAGTTAAAATAGTAGAGAATTAAATAAGCAAAAATTTAAGGTGTATGTTTGGGGGGGTGCAAGCCCCCCCCCCCCCTGGAAGAGGCCTTCAAAGTTATAGATACTTATTTGCAGAGGTGTCGGTTACGGTCGTTAAGGTATTCGCGAGTTCAATGGGTTTTTTTTCCCATCTCAAAAATGCCATACGGGCCTAAAGAAGTTTCCACTTCAATAAATACATACAACTTTTGGCACTTCATTAATAATAAAAAGTATAAATCTGAAAAAAGAAAAGCTATAATAAGTATTTTTGGACAAAACTCCTCCATACGTAACATTTTTTAACTATACCGAAGTAAAAAAAAATATGTAGAAATTCACGGCTGAGCCGGGCTATGATTTAAACTTTTTTCCCAGGCCTATCCGGGTTATTATTTTAACATTTTTCCAGGCTGGACCGAATTTTTTCCCCTGACCGGACCTAGATATTATGACCCATGCAGACCTCCAGTTCCGACACAGTATATTTTGAAAACAAGTTTAGCTTTAAATCAATACGCTGCTTTTTTATGTCGAAATAATAGGCACTGTCATAAATCGACATTTAATAACGGACAATTTGTGGACGATCCCTCACTTGCTTTTAAAATAAGTCAAAAACTCTTCATTTACTGGCATGGTAAAGTGGTGTAAGTCACGAATTTTGCAGAATTTTGGATTTTAATATCTCTGTAAGTTTTTTAGATATAGAGATAAATATTTTTTTTTTTTTTTTTTTTTTTTTTTTTGCTCAATTTAAGAATAGAGAAGGAATAATTCCCTAAGTGGGAATTTTGACCTACGGGGGCGCTATAAAAATTTAATTTTCGTATTTTTTCAAATAGACTCCACATGGAGTTATCAAAAGTTATCTTTATCACAATTTTTTATGAATTTTTGCAATTGGAAGTATGTGTCTAGGGGCAATATTTAAAAAGATAGCCTACTGTTTCGATAGTTATAACTAACCCTGTATATATATATATATACAAAAGGGGGCCACAATTAAACTGACGATACTCAGGGTGTTCTGTAGCGCGATTTAAGCGCGAGAATGCCACCAAATTTTGTAAAAAGATTAAACAAGACGAGGAACCAAGGATTCAACGAAGAAAAATAGTTCCAAAAGTCACCGCTAGGGGAATATGTAGCATTGTGTATTCGAAAAAAAGAGTTTCAAAAAATAAAGAATCAATACTGAAATAAAACTACCGTTTATTTAACGAATTTAGCAATTTAATCCAAGCTCAAAACTTTAACAATTTATAGAAAGCAAAAAAAAAAAAAAAAAAAATGCATAAACATTGTTAAAGTTTCTTTATCTGCAATTTCACTTACAGAGCCCCAAAGAAAGTAACAGCAGAAGAAGAAGTTCTTTATTCAAATTTCACGTTACATCTTTTGGCTCAGTGCCAGCTTGTTCGGCTTTAAAAGGTAATGTGCTACTGTTAGAAGCAATTTCAATGAAAGTTATCTTTCATAATGTCTCCTTCTCTGGTCGAGCGAGCTCTACAAGTCAAATTCTTTTACCTCAACCAGTGCAATGCGCCAGCCGCTCTTCGTACTTTTAGAAACCAAAGAAAAAAAAATGTGTTATGGTAACGGTCCTTTCCCAGTTAAGGGTTTAAAAGCAATAGTTGAGAAGTTTGAGAAAACAGGTTCACTAAATGTTCAGTCAGGCAGAGGAGGAAAAACCGTATCACGGGATGCAATCGAAGAAGTGGCAACGGCGATTGTCGACAGAGCACCAGATAATATTGCTACCACTTCCAGCACTCGTGGGATAGCTCGAAATCTGGATATGCCTTATTGTACGGTATGGAATATCCTACGAAAGTTTATCCTCTTCCATCCGTACAAGATCAGCCATGTACAAGAGTCACGTCACATCGACCATGATAAGCGACTGACTTTTGATCTCACTTTTCTTGCCAGAATGGAGTTGAATGATGCTTGGCCGTAGAAAATCTTATGAAGAGACGAGACCCACTTTTATTCGAATGGAACTGTAAATACCCAGAACTACCGAATTCGGGATAAAAGCCAAGAGCATTCAAGGAAATTCATTTGCATTCACCAAAGATAACTGTTTGGTGTGGTTTCACAGCAGATATGATCATAGGTTCATTCTTCAATGAGAACATTTCTCCGACAGGACCTGTAACTTGTTCTCCTACCGGAGACAAATATCACCAAATACTAAACAACTTTGTTATTCCGGCATTTCAGCAAAGACAGTACCTGGAGAAAGTCATTTTCATGCAAGATGGAGTCCTTCCACATATTGTTTTTCAGGTACAGCAGTTGCTATGACATAAATTCCCAACAGAAAGAGTCATTAGCTGCTGTTTTCCAACTGAATAGCCACCTTGGTCCCCTGATATTACACCCTTCGACTTTTGGCTATGTGGTTACCTAAAGTCCAACGTCTATCACGGAGGTGTCTAGGTCCTGGCTACTTTAAGAGCCTACATCGGTGAATTCGAAACTCAGAATCCTCTCACAACACATGACTGTTGCCAACAGGGAGGAGTATCCCAAACTCAAAGATTGACACTTTAAAAGACCAATGATATTTCCAAAGCTTATAATTGACAAGAAAAATGGTCATCTTATGACACCCTTTACCTCCAGGCGATAAAAAGGGGATAAGATACCCCATCAAGAAAAAAGTCATTAGCAAATGGTAAAAACTCTCGCACCTTTTCAATCCTAATAGCCCGAGGGATATGTGCATTTGGATAGTTATTGAGGGACTAGATATCCAACCGTGGAAAAAGTGATTAGCAAAACAGGAAATCGAGGTTAAAGATAAGAAAACTTGTACTTCTCAGGTTTGATAGCAAGGGAAACAAGATCTACCTTGCAAAAATTCGGGTAGCAGAATTTTCTTCATTTATTTATGCAGAAATCAGCATGGAAAAATCAAGATTTCCAACACAATTTCGCAAAGCTAAATTTTCTGTGGCCAGAAAACAATAAAATTTTTAGAATCATTATTATTATTTTTTTTTATATTTCGAGACCCGTTGCCGTAACACATTATTTATAAAATGCGTCTTAGGGTAGACATTTATAAAGACATTTAATCTGCATTTAAAAAAAAAAAATGTGGGATATTTTCTTTCTTTTTCTTTTCTTTTTTTCTTTTCTTTTTTCGTTTTTCTTTCTTTTTTTTCTTTTCTTTTTTTTTTTTTTTTTTTTTTTTTAATAACTGAGAGCGATTTATACAAGGCCTTTTTCGAAAGTTTACAGATATTTTAAAGTGACTACTTGAGTCGAGGGAAAAACAAAAATCACGATTGGTAGTTTTATTGTAGAAATTTACAAAAATATCTCTTCTACATCTTAATATTTTTAAATGATTTTTTAGCATTGGATAGCTGAGATCTTTAGGTACAAAGACCATTTTGTACTTTTTCGATTTCGTTTGCAGGTGTTTTAAAGGGGCTACTTCTGTGAAACGAACTCCTATGGTAGAATTTATAAAGATATTTTTTCTACATTTTAATATTTTTAAGTGATTTTTTCGGCATTGGACATATGAGATCTTTCGGTACAAAGACCGTTTTGCACTTTTTCGACTTTGTTTAGGGGAATTTTAAAGAAGCTACTTCAGTCAAGTGAAATCCAATGGTAGAAATTTAAAAAAATATCTTTTCTACATCTTAATAATTTTAAATGATTTTTTAGCATTGGATAGCTGAGATCTTTAGGTACAAAGACCATTTTGTACTTTTTCGATTTCGTTTACAGGTGTTTTAAAGAGGCTACTTTTGTCAAGCGAACTCTTATGGTAGAAGTTTATAAAGATATCTTTTCTATATTTTAATATTTTTAAATGATTTTTGCGGCATTGGATATCTGAGATCTTTCGGTACAAACGTCATTTTGAACTTTTTGATTTTATTTACATGTGTTTACATGTATGTTGTTTTACATGTGTTTGATTTTATTTACATATCTCTACTACGTTTAAATATTTTTAAATGATTTTTTGGCATTCGATAGCTGAGATCTTTCGGTACAAAGACAGTTTTGCTTTTTCGATTTTAATTAGGGGAATTTTCAAGAAGCTACTTCAGTCAGGTGAAATCCAATGGTAGAAATTTATTAAAATATATCTTCTGTATTTTAATATTTTTAAATGATTTTTTGGTATTCGATAGCTGAAATCTTTCGGTACAAAGACCGTTTTGTACTTTATCGATTTCGTTTACAGGTGTTTTAAAAAAGCTGCTTCTGTCAAGCGAAATCCTATGGTAGAAATTTATAAAAATATCTTTTCTACATTTAAATATTTTTAAATGATTTTTTTCTCATTGGATAGCTAAGACCTTTCGGTACAAAGACCGTTTTGTACTTTTTCGACTTTGTTTAGGGGAATTTCAAAAGAGCTACATCAGTCAAGTGAAATGGTAGAAATGGTAGAAATTTATAAAAGTATCTCTTCTACATTTTAATATTTTTAAATGATTTTTTGTCATTTGATAGCTGAGATCTTTCGGTACAAAGACCGTTTTGTACTTTTTCGACTTTGTTTAGGGGAATTTCAAAAGAGCTACGTCAGTCAAGTGAAATGGTAGAAATTTATAAAAGTATCTCTTCTACATTTTAATATTTTTAAATGATTTTTTTGATATTGGATAGCTGTGATCTTTCGATACAAACGTCATTTTGAACTTTTTGATTTTATTTACATGTATTTTAAAGAGGCTATCTCAGTCAAGTGAAATCTAATGGTAGAAAATAATAAAAATATCTCTTCTACATTTTAATATTTTTAAATGTTTTTTTTTTTTTTTTTTTTTTTTTTTTGGTCATGGGATAACTGAGATTTTTCGGTACAAAGACCGTTTTGTACTTTTTTCATTTTGTTTACAGGTGTTTTAAAGTGGTTACTTCACTCCAGGAATATCCTATAGTACAATTTTATAAATATATCTTTTCTACGTTTAAAATTTTGAAATGATTTTTTGGCATTGGATATCTGAGATCTTTCGGTACAAAGACAGTTTTGTACTTTTTCGACTTTGTTTAGGAGAATTTTAAAAAAGCTACTTCAGTAAAGTGAAATCAAATGGTAGAAGTTTATAAAAATATCCCTTCCCCATTTTAATATTTTTAAATGATTTTTTGGCATTGGATAGCTGAGATCTTTCGGTACAAAGACAGTTTTGCTTTTTCGATTTTAATTAGGGGAATTTTCAAGAAGCTACTTCAGTCAGGTGAAATCCAATGGTAGAAATTAATTAAAATATATCTTCTGTATTTTAATATTTTTAAATGATTTTTTGGTATTCGATAGCTGAATTCTTTCGGTACAAAGACCGTTTTGTATTTTATCGATTTCGTTTACAGGTGTTTTAAAGAAGCTGCTTCTGTCAAGCGAAATCCTATGGTAGAAATTTATAAAAATATCTTTTCTACATTTAAATATTTTTAAATGATTTTTTTTTTCATTGGATAGCTAAGACCTTTCGGTACAAAGACCGTTTTGTACTTTTTCGACTTTGTTTAGGGGAATTTCAAAAGAGCTACATCAGTCAAGTGAAATGGTAGAAATGGTAGAAATTTATAAAAGTATCTCTTCTACATTCTAATATTTTTAAATGATTTTTTGTCATTTGATAGCTGAGATCTTTCGGTACAAAGACCGTTTTGTACTTTTTCGACTTTGTTTAGGAGAATTTTTAAAAAGCTACTGCAGTAAAGTGAAATCAAATGGTAGAAATTTATAAAATTATCTCTTCTACATTTTAATATTTTTAAATGATTTTTTTGATATTGGATAGCTGTGATCTTTCGATACAAACGTCATTTTGAACTTTTTGATTTTATTTACATGTATTTTAAAGAGGCTATCTCAGTCAAGTGAAATCTAATGGTAGAAAATAATAAAAATATCTCTTCTACATTTTAATATTTTTAATTTTTTTTTTCTTTTTTTGTCATGGGATAACTGAGATTTTTCGGTACAAAGACCGTTTTGTACTTTTTTCATTTTGTTTACAGGTGTTTTAAAGTGGTTACTTCACTCCAGGAATATCCTATAGTACAATTTTATAACTATATATTTTCTACGTTTAAAGTTTTGAAATGATTTTTTGGCATTGGATATCTGAGATCTTTCGGTACAAAGACAGTTTTGTACTTTTTCGACTTTGTTTAGGAGAATTTTAAAAAAGCTACTTCAGTAAAGTGAAATCAAATGGTAGAAATTTATAAAAATATCTCTTCCCCATTTTAATATTTTTAAATGATTTTTTGGCATTGGATAGCTGAGATCTTTCGGTACAAAGACCGTTTTGTACTTTTTTGATTTTGTTTACAGGTGTTTTAATGAGGCTACTTCAGTCAAATGAGATCCAATAGTAGAAATTTATAAAAATATCTCGGCTACATTTTAATATTTTTAAATGATTCTTTTGTCATGGGATAGCTAAGATCTTTCGGTACAAAGACCGTTATGTACTTTTTCGACTGACTTTATTTACAGATGTTTTAAAGAGGCTACTTTATTCAAGAGAAATCCAATGGTAGAAATTTATAAAAATATCTCTTCTACATTTTAATATTTTTAAATGATTTTTTTGTCATTAGATAGCTGAGATCTTTCGGTGCAAAGACCGTTTTGTACTTTTTTGATTTTGTCTACAGGTGTTTTAAAGAGACTACTTCGGTCAAGTGAAATCCAATGGTAGAAATTTATAAAAATATCTCTTCTACATTTTAATATTTTTAAATGATTTTTTTGTCATTGGATAGCTGAGAACTTTCGGTACAAAGACCGTTTTGTACTTTTTTTAAATTTTGGTTACAGGTGTTTTAAAGAGGCTACTTCAGCCAAGTGAATTCCAATGGTAGAAATTTATAAAAATATCTCGTCTACATTTTAATATTTTTAAATGATTCTTTTGTCATGGGATAGCTAAGATCTTTCGGTACAAAGACCGTTTTGTACTTTTTAGACTTTTATTAGGGGAATTTTAAAAAGCTACTTCTGTCAAGTGAAATCCAATGGTAGAATACTAATAATAATAAACAGGTTACTAATAATAATAAAGAGGTAATATAATAAAGAGGATACTTCAGCCAAGTGAATTCCAATGGTAGGAATTTATAAAAATATCTCGTCTACATTTTAATATTTTTAAATGTTTTCATCTCATTTGATATTTGATATCTTTCGGTACAAAGACCGTTTTGTACTTTTTCGACTTTGTTTATGAGAATTTTTAAAAAGCTACTTCAGTAAAGTGAAATCAAATGGTAGAAATTTATAAAATTCTCTCTTCTACATTTTAATATTTTTAAGGGATTTTTTGTCATTGGATAGCTGAGATCTTTCGGTACAAAGACCGTTTTTACTTTTTTGATTTTGGTTACAGGTGTTTTAAAGAGGCTACTTCAGTCAAGTGAATTCCAATGGTAGCAATTTATAAAAATATCACTTGTACATTTTAATATTTTTAAATGATTTTTTTGTCATGGGATAGCTGAGTTCTTTCGGTACAAACACCGTTTTGTACTTTTTAGACTTTTATAAGGGGAATTTTAAAAAAGTTACTTCTGTCAAGTGAAATCCAATGGTAGAAATTTATAAAAATATCTCTTCTATATTTTAATATTTTTAAATGATTTTTTTTTGTCATTGGATAGCTAAGGTCTTTCGGTACAAAGACCGTTTTGTACTTTTACGACTTTGTTTAGGGGAATTTTATTAAAAAAGCTACTTCAGTCAAGTGAATTCCAATAGTAGAAATTTATAAAAATATCTCGTCTACATTTTAATAGTTTTAAATGATTCTGTTGTCATGGGATAGCTAAGATCTTTCGGTACAAAGACCGTTTTGTACTTTTTCGACTTTGTTTACAAGTGTTTTAAAGAGGCTACTTCAGTCAAGTGAAATCCATTGGTAGAAATTTTAAAAAATATCTCTTCTACATTTTAATATTTTTAAATGATTTTTTTGTCATGGGATAGCTAAGATCTTTCTGTACAAAGACCGTTTTGTACTTTTTAGACTTTTATTAGGCGAATTTTAAAAAAGCTACTTCTGTCAAGTGAAATCCAATGGTAGAAATTTATAAAAATATCTCTTCTACATTTTAATATTTTTAAATTATTTTTTGTCATGGGATAGCTGAGTTCTTTCGGTACAAAGACCGTTTTGTACTTTTTAGACTTTTATTAGGGGAATTTTAAAAAAGCTACTTTTGTCAAGTGAAATCCAATGGTAGAAATTTATAAAAATATCTCTTCTACATTTTAATATTTTTAAATGATTTTTTTGTTATTGGACAACTAAGATCTTTCGGTACAAAGATCGTTTTGTACACTCTAAAAAATAAATGTGTAAATTAGCTAATTTTACCCGAATATATGTGTAAATTTCTAAAATTACACACCTGTCGTAAAATTTACACATTTTTTTCTGAAATTTATCTGTTTATATGTGTAATTAGGATGTGAAAGTAAGTGTGTAATTTTTTATCAGTTGAAAAACTCAAACAAGTGTGTAAATGTCTAGAAATGCTTGGATTTACACTTATTTATGTGTTAGTCTAATTTAAACTTAATTATAAGTACACACATAAGTGAGTAATTTTTTACAAATGCATACTTGTCATAAAATTTACACATTTTGAACAAAAAATTACCTTTTTTTATGTGTACCTAGCATGTGAAATCAAATGTGCAATTTGTTATCGCTTGATTAACTCATACAGATGTGTAAATGTAGAAAAGTACTTGCATTTACACGAATGAAAGTGTTAATCATAATTAAGGATCAACTGAATCAACGATTTTTAAGATCAAAACAGAAACTGAAACCGAATTTTGATACTCATCCTATTTTCGGCCGAAAACGAAAACGATAAAAAAAATTTAAGTGATTAATACATACAAAATGATACAAAATTAGGTCCGTTCGTAATTATGTATGTATATAAGACCGATTGTCGTTGTTCAGTCCATTCATTCGTCTGTCTGTCCGTCTGTCCGCATATAATAGAGCAAAAACTATCCAACCGAATCGTTTGAAATTTAAAATATAAAACTGTTCCATAATTTTGTCGAGTTTTTCAAATTTTATGAAAATCGGATGTATAGTTTGATTACAGGGATAATCAAAAGTATTACGTTACATTACCGTCAATGAGAAAAAAAAGGTTTCAAGTTCATTTTAATGGTGTTACAGCATTCCAAACAGGGAAAAAATTATATACATTTACCGAAGCGTATTAAAATATACATTCGGTGCAATATATGGTGAAAAAACGTTTATTATTCATTTACAGAGCTACACAAAAGAATTCCGTCACATAATGATATATGGGAAAACATTGTTTTCTGCGTATTTCAATCATGTTAAATTAGTTCGTATATAATTAAGTTGATATACGTTGCTCAGTTTTATTGCAAGTTACTTCTTTAATAATAGAAAGCGCTAACAGTATTTACAAGCACTCACAAAAGATTTCGGATACTATACTGCACCAGAACTACTACTCTACGTTACAGATTTTTGCTAGAAGTGCACTTTTAGTTGTGATATGAGTTTTTAAGTGTAACCATATTTTTGCATATTACTTTGTGTATATAAATGCTGTAAATCATATACAGGGTAACACAAAAGAATCTGTAAGAGTTACAGAGTAAAAATGAAAATAGCAGTGGTTTTCGAATCAGTTACGCATTTTCACGGTATCCCATGATAAGTAATGATTCTAGGTTTGCGATCTTGATTGCGTCCTATTTAAGAAGAGGTCATATTATTTTCGTGTTACTGAATTGGAGATATATAATCGTATCAAATTTTATATTCAAGCATTTTAGCATAAGAATTTAACAGCTAATGTATTAAGCTCAGAATATTTATAAAATTAATTGTAGTACGAACGCAGCTCATTTGCCACGTTTGACGCGCAATTTCCAATTTGTTAATGATGCTACACGCTTTCGAATATAATGCAATCTATATGTATCTAAGAAGTGTATGATAAAATATACGTTCTGCACAATCGGTGGTGCAAAGAATAATCATTATTAATTTCCAGGGCCACACACAAGTATTCCATTACATAATATTATAGGGGAGATACCGTTCGGGGCGCGTTATAATACGATTAAACTATTTCACATTTTATGTACGTTGTTGAGGTTTATTATAAGTTACTTCCTGTATAATACAAAGCAGGGATGTAGTGGAGGGTATACGCGGGTACACGCCGTGTACCCTTTGGATTTTTTTAAGGAACTCGGTATACCCTCTGTTTTTCAAAAGAGCTACAGTGTATACACTCTAGGGTATACCCTCTGTTTTATGCATATACCCTTTGCTTTTTTTACGACTACACCGCTGACAGAAAGCAGATAGTATTTACAGGGACACACCGAAGATTTCGGCCACTATACTGTATCCGAAATACTGTATCCATTACAGCAAAAACTGAATATTTTTAGAACTTTGTCATAGCACGAACGCATCTCATTTGCTACGTTTAAAATGCAATTTCCAGTTTGTTATAAATTAATTATTGACATATAGAATCACATTTCTAACACACAAATATATATATATGCATGTGTATGTATAAGGTTCAAATAAAATGAAAACGTATTCCATGTATTAGTTCTTGAGATAGAGTGCCAACAAAATTTATATCACATAGAGACAGAGTCACAGACATACAAACAAACATTTTATAAAAACATTTTTAACCTTATAAAATGTGTAAAATCCATTAAAAACAAGAATTCGAAAATTTTCACGAATCTAGTATTTTTTTCTTGCAAAAATAGAAGAGTGTAAAAATGTTTCAGGTTCAGGTATATATGTCAGTTTATCTTTTACGGTGATTTTTTGTCAACGATCAGCTGTCGTTAACAAAACACACTTCTGCGACACTTATACTTCTGTGGTTTCAAAAAGGAAAAAAAAATATTAAGCCTGCTGTTTTGAACGAACAGGTGATAAACTTGAAAGTTTAGTAATGTAAGCATTTTTTGCTTTATAATTTTTGCATGCGCATATGCCATGTGCAATAGGGAAAACTCGCAGACGATTTTTTAATTAAAGACAGTAAAGTTTATTTGTTGATCTTTGGAATACACAGAGAACGAGAACATTTTGTTTGTAAAAATAGCCGTTTATGTACGTATAGTCCGTCTAAGTTTAAAAATTTAAGCAAAAAATATTACAAGAGTATCGCAAAATTCTGTGTTTCATACAAAATACGTCCAAGAAAGTTTACAAATGCTGTTGGTATGTGTAAAATAGATTCATGCCACTGCTTTTGTAATTAATATTGGACTATTTGTTTTCTACAAATGATTCTATGGATTACCATCAAAAAATGAAGAAATATGTCGATGGAAAATAGGTATGAAAAATATTTTTTCTGTTTGCTTTTCTTTAAATTACAATGATTTTGTTGAAATAAATAAAAATCTATGAATAATCCATATGTTTGAAGGAATGAGACTGAAATGTCATAATTATATTGTCTATTTATTTTTCTTTAAATTCTAGAAGCTTTTATTATTTTATTTTGGGAATGATTTTAATGAAAGGAATTTCAAAATATCTATACGATACACAGTATCAGAAAATATATGATTTACCCACGAAAAAAGAAATAAAAGATAAACAGTGCACAAAAATTACAATAATGCATACAACCACAGTTAAAATTCATTAGCTTTTATTCGATATATTTTTTAAATGTTTCGAGATTTTTACGAATTTAGATCTAATAAAACAAGTTTACAAACCAATTTCTAAATTTTATCGCATTCATTTGGATTTTACTTAGGGTGTTAACTATTTTAAAAAGTGGATTTAAGCTAGCGATTAAATCATTATTTTAATCAACAATTTGAAAATCAATTATTTAAATCAAAATTGATTTAAATCTAATTGTTCTAAATGACACAAACGTATTAAAATCTAAGATTAATGTAATTTGGAAAGTGTATTAAAATTAATGTAATTTGGAATACTGTATACAGTACACCAAAATCTGATAAAAAAGCTTTAAATAATTGTTTCTAATCTTAATTTCCGAGTCCTGTGAAACATTAAATACAATAACTTTGTTAAGGCATAAAAGATATTTCATTTAAATATTATATTTAAATCTAAATCTAATATAATATTTGTGATGTCATAATTTCCTTTAAGTAATTAAATTGTTTATTCTTTTATATGAAATAAGCATTTAAAGTATGCTAAATTTCGGCTATATATATATATATATATATATATATATATATATATATATATATATATTAGTATGCACATACTTTGTGTAAGGTATGATTTATGCTATTAACAGTAATCTTTGTTACTACAAATGCAAAATGAGCTACCAATAATATTTGTTAGTTATGTTGGTTATGCCATATTAAAATTACTTATTTGCTGTTTTTATTAATTCTGTTGATTGCTGTTTCATTTTGGCTATTTGTTAAGGCTGCAACACTTTGCCCCTTTTGAAATTAACAAAATGCACCCTACCTTTTAAAAAATAGGGAAATATAGCCAGATCTTTTTTGAAATAAATCCCTCCATACCACAGTACTTCTAAATATGTGCACCCAAGACTTAACAAAAATGATAGAACTTTATTTCTTGGAAAAAAGCAGGATATTATTAAAACATGTTATTTAATTGTATTTTTCAATTCGTGATTTATAGAAATAATGAAAATTAATGATTTTTATATTTATCATACTAAAAAATTATGTACTTATTTTTATTGCTACTAAGCACATTAGTAATATATTTTCTTATGTAATAGTGCCTTTTTTTTAGAACAAGCATTCTGCCCTTTTTCTTTTTAGAATAAATATTAAATACTGAATTATCGTTTATTAATTTAAGCATTACAATATGCATTATATACCTAATTAAAGATTGTAATCAATTTAAAATTAAATGCAGCAACTGATAATTTTAATAAATGTAAAATCATTATTTTTTTAATATAGTTTTACATAATTATTGCAAAATATTAATGTATATAACTTTATAGTATTATATTAATTAATGAAATTACTAATTTACAGTTTTTATAATTTTTGTAGTTACTAAATAATAATTAAATTTTATTGATTAAAGTGCAAAAACATAGATTATGTTAGTAAATAAAAGTCTAATTTTTTAGAAACCTAGAATCTATTAATCTTAGAAACCTAGGCTAAACCTACATCTATTCAATATTTCAATGCTGGAAAAAAAAATCCGATTCAAATAAAAAGAAATATGATTTAAATACAAAAATTCGATCTTTATTATTATTGCTTTTTAAATCATGATTTTTTTACACCCTATTTTTACGGAATTTTAAACTAATTTTTGTTGGCTGATCCGACGGGGGAACTGTCTGGTAGGCGGAGTGTTAAAATAAGTTTTGTTATTTATAACTATCCTCCATTCTTGTAAATAAAATATTAATGATAATATACCAAAGTGTGATTTTATTTTATGTATGGTCTGCAATTTTATACTTCATTCACATAAAAAAAAGTTGTTAACTGTGTATTCCTACTTTGTTTTTAGCTGTGTCTGGTAAAAATAAGTACGGTTATATGGATTTCTAACAGACAATTATATGGAAAAAAAATTATCACATTTCATTTAAAGCCACTATAGTAAATTCTTATAAATCCGCTTGTATTATTTTATGACGATATCAGAGTGATATTGGCCCTGGCAACATAGATTCTTGGAAAATTGTGCAAAAACTTTCATATAAGACCTGAAAAATGAGCTTTGTTTTCAAAAATGATAATCATAGATAGCAAGAGTTATTATTTTTAAATGCACAATTTTATAAATAAAAATGTAATTTTCGCAATGAATGATTAAAATTATTTTTTAATAACTAAATTTTTTAAAGTTTGAATTTTGCTTCAGTCAGATCATAATGTAAAGTGAATTACACCTTTTTATCTCCGTGTTACATAACTGCGATGTACACTAAAGTCAAAATGACCAGCGAGCATTAAGGGTGCATTCGAAAACATATTTTCACCTTCAACAGTTCGAAATTTTCTGATACAATTTCAGACTCACTTTTAAAAGTAAAAACACGAAACTTGCTGATGTGACTTTTAAAGAGATCTATAAGATGTCGTGTGATTTTATTTTTTGTTAAATTCATTAGAATTAGATTTATAAACTATTATTTCCTCAGTATGACTCTTTTTTTCGTTCCCAGATCTCCCGCTTCGGAAAATTCGGTTTAAAACGTTGACTTTAACAGCATTTTTTTGCAATATTTTCTGCATTTATCAAAAAATTGAAAAGCACGGGACCTAATATACTTTCTAAATAAGAGAATTTGCCAGTTTGATGCGCTTGAGAGAAAAAACGAATTTAAAAATAAATCAGAAAAAAGGCAATTTGTATTGAAATACACCCTTAATCGGGGGTCTTATTTATTACTGCTATCATCCATCATAGCATTTTTGCCACATATGTTCTTAAAATTCTCAACATACGACGATACTGAGTTTGATCACATGAGCAGTTTTAGATCATTATTGCTAAAATGAATTTTGAATTTTGATAGCCCAGAACAGATTTTTTTTCAAAGGTAAGTTCATTTATTTTACAATTTAACACTTGAAAATTATAATATGGATGAGAAGTGTGTTATTTTCTGCTTATTACAAATTTGGAAAAAATAATTTATTATTTTTGTGTTTTAAATCATTTCTTCATGTTTAAAATCACATATTATAACATAAGAGTAAATATTTGCAGTTTTAACATTATATAGCATTTAAAATAATTATTCGGTTTAAATACTATCTATTTCAGCGTGTTTATAATATATTTTGCTATAAAAGTTCGAGTTTTTATTATTTTACATGCTATACATTTCTTATTTCATTTTCTACCGATGACAAAAGACAGCTTTTCATAGATTTCAATCCATGGTTTTTCGTTTGTGATTTTTAAATTGAAGACTTTTTGTAAGCGTATTGCATTCAAAAACTACAAGAAAAATAAATAAAAACTCTAAAAAAAATGTCATTTGATGTCAGAAGAAATAGTTTTTTTAACCTAGTCCGAAAAATTCAAATGTTTACACCAAATCCAATTACAGACACAGAAGCAATTATAACTTTTTTTCAGATAAATTTTTATAAAATTAAAACGCGTCCCAAACAATGTTTCCTTCTTTACCATAATGTAATGTAATATTTTAGTATGGCCCTGTAAATTAATAAAAACTATTCTCTGTACTACAGATTATACTGAATTTATATTGTAGTATATACTTCATAGATGCAAGTCAATTTTATTATGTTCGAAAACGTGTAACATCATTAAAAGGCACTTGAAACTATTTTTATACATGGGCCGTTATGCAAGGGAACGCTTTTGACTGTCTCTATAATTGAATTATACATCTCATTTTCATAAAAATTGAAATGACTTGATAAAATTATGCAAGAGTTATGTATTTTAAATTTCAAACAATTCGGATTAAGTAGTTTTTGCGTTGTTATATGCGAACGGACAGATAGACAGACGGACGGATTGAATGACAACTATAGTTATTACGTATTTACATAATTACGATCGCGTACTTAGAAACAAGTCAAGCATACGAATTTGTTCTTCATGTAATTTTGTTTTGCTATTTTAAAAACTTTTTCGCAGTTTAACATCAAAGAATAAGGTAAATCTTTGTACACAAAAACCTATGTATTTTAAATATTACACAAAAATGTATTTTCCATGTTACATAGACATATGTGTAAAAACAGAATATTACACAAAAATCTGTGCATTCTGTACATAACACAAAAACATGTGTATTTTGCATATTACACAACATTGTAGGTATTTTCCTATTGCACAAAAATATATGTAAAAAAAGAGTATTACACATATGTATGTGTAAAAATAGTGCTCAGAAATATGTGTATTTCAGTGCAATTCACACATTAAAGTGTGTATTTCAAGAGTTATCAGATAACTTTTACACATTTGGACTTATCATCAAATTACACATTAAAATGTGTATTCTGAAATTTACACATTTGGCGCAATTTACACACAAATTTACACACATAGACATGTCGTTTTTGTATAATCGATTTACACATTTTTGTGTGTAAATTTACACATTTTTTTTTTTAGAGTGTACTTTTACGACTTTGTTTAGGGGAATTTTAAAAAAGCTACTTCAGTCAAGAGAATTCCAATAGTAGAAATTTATAAAAATATCTCTTCTACATTTTAATATTTTTAAATGATTTTTTTGTCATTGGATAGCTGAGATCTTTCGGTACAAAGACCGTTTTGTACTTTTTTTTAATTTTGTTTACAGGTGTTTTAAAGAGGTTACTTCAGCCAAGTGAATTCCAATGGTAGAAATTTATAAAAATATCTCGTCTACATTTTAATATTTTTAAATGATTCTTTTGTCATGGGATAGCTAAGATCTTTCGGTACAAAGACCGTTTTGTACTTTTTATTCTTTTATTAGGGGAATTTTAAAAAAGCTACTTCTGTCAAGTGAAATCCATTGGTAGAAATTTATAAAAATAACTCTTCTACATTTTAATATTTTTAAATGATTTTTTTGTCATTGGATAGCTGAGTTCTTTTGGTACAAAGACCGTTTTTACTTTTTAGACTTTTATTAGGGGAATTTTAAAAAAGCTACTTCTGTCAAGTGAAATCCAATGGTAGAAATATATAAAAATATCTCTTCTACATTTTAATATTTTTAAATGGTTTTTTCTCATTTGATAGTTGAGATCTTTCGGTACGAAGACTGTTTTTACTTTTTTGATTTTGTTTACAGGTGTTTTAAAGAGGCTACTTCAGTCAAGTGAATTCCAATGGTAGAAATCTATAAAAATATCACTTGTACATTTTAATATTTTTAAATTATTTTTTGTCATGGGATAGCTGAGTTCTTTCGGTACAAAGACCGTTTTGTACTTTTTAGACTTTTATTAGGGGAATTTTAAAAAAGTTACTTCTGTCAAGTGAAATCCAATGGTAGAAATTTATAAAAATATCTCTTCTACATTTTAATATTTTTAAATGATTTTTTTGTCATTGGATAGCTAAGATCTTTCGTTACAAAGACCGTTTTGTACTTTTACGACATTGTTTAGGGGAATTTTTAAAAAGCTACTTCAGTCAAGTGAATTACAATGGTAGAAATTTATAAAAATATCTCGCGTACATTTTAATATTTTTAAATGATTCTGTTTTCATGGGATAGCTAAGATCTTTCGGTACAAAGACCGTTTTGTAATTTTTCGACTTTTTTTACAGGTGTTTTAAAGAGGCTACTTCAGTCAAGTGAATTCCAATGGTAGAAATTTATAAAAATATCTCGTCTACATTTTAATATTTTTATATGATTCTTTTGTCATGGGATAGCTAAGATCTTTCGGTACAAAGACCGTTTTGTACTTTTTAGACTTTTATTAGGGGCATTTTAAAAAAGCTACTTCTGTCAAGTGAAATCCAATGGTAGAAATTTATAAAAATATCTCTTCTACATTTTATTATTTTTAAATTATTTTTTGGCATTCGATATCTCAGATCTTTCGGTACAAAGACCATTTTGTACTTTTTCGTCTTTGTTTAGGGGAATTTTAAAAAAGCTATTTCAGTCAAGTGAAATTCAATTGCATAAATTTATAAAAATATCTCTTTTACATTTTAATATTTTTAAATGATTTTTTGGCATTGGATAGCTGAAATTTTTCGGTTCAAAGACCGTTTTGTATTTTTTTGATTTTGTTTACAGGTGTTTTAATGAGGCTACTTCAGTCAAGTGAATTAAAATGGTAGAAATTTATAAAACTATCTCTTCTACATTTTAATATTTTTAAATAATTTTTTTGTCATTGGATAGCTGAGATCTTTCGGTGTGAAGACCGTTTTGTACTTTTTTGGTGTTGTTTACAGGTGTTTAAAGAGGCTACTTCAGTCAAGCGAAATCCTATAGTAGAAATTTATAAATGTATCTTTTCTACATTTAAATCTTTTTAAATGATTTTTTGGCATTGGATAACTGAGAGCTTTCGGTACAAAGATCGTTTTATATTTTTTCGATTTTGCTATGGGGGTTTTAAAGGGGCTTACTTCAATCAAGCGAAATCCTATGAAGTTTTGAAGTTCATATAAATATATATTTTTCTCTTCTACATTTTAATATTTTTAAATGATTTTTTTAGCATTGAATGTTAGAAATTTATAAACATATCTCGTCTACAAGTAAATATAAACTGATGATTACCTCAATCAAGCAAAATCCCATGGTAGAAATTTATAAAGATATCTTTAAGATCATTTAAAAGTCATTTTTAAAGATCATTTTAATACTTGTCATTTTTTTTTCATTATATAACTGATATCTTTCTTTACAAAGAACGTTTTATATATTTTCGACTTTGTCACGGGTATTTTATAATTACTTACTTCAATAGAGCTAAATCACATTTTAGAAATTTTTAAAGATATCTCGTTTGTATTTTAATTGTCTTTAAACTTTTTTTCGGGGGGGGGGGGGAGCATTAGATATCGGAGATTTCTCTGTACAAAGACCTTTTTACATTTTTTAGATTTTTTACGGGTATTTTAAAGTGGCTTACTTGAATAGAGCGAAATCCCATTATAGAAATTTATAAAGATATCTCGTCAACATTTTAATTTTTTAAAAGATTTTTTTAGCATTGAATTTCTGAGATATTTCTGTACAAATACCTCTTTATATTTTTTCGATTTTTTTACGGGTATTTTAAAGGTGTTTACTTCAATGAAGCGAAATCCTATGACAGAAATTTATAGAAATATCTCGTCTATATTTTAATAATCTTTTTTATATTGAACAGCTGAGATCTTTCTGTACAAAGACAGTATTACAATTTTTGATTTCGATACAGGTATTTTAAAGTGACTTACTTCAGTCAAGCGAAATCCCATTGCAGAAATTTATAAAGATATCTCGCCTACATTTAAAAAAATTATTTTTTTTTTCTCTTACATTGAATAGCCTTTACGATTTCATTTATTTTAAAGAGGCTACTGCAGTTAAACGAAACAATGCCTTCGCTTTAAAGCTAATGCTATGAAAGAAATTTATAAAAGTTTATCGTCTGTGTTTCAATAGTTTTAAGTATTTTTTTTTTCTTACTTTGCCGAGTTGATATCGATTTGCACAAAGGCCATTTTCTATTTTTCGATTTATTTTACGGGTATTAAAAAAAAAAAAAAAAAAAAAAAAAAAACTTTAATCAAGCGAAACATATTACTAGCTTATAATAATTCTTTCGACGATAATCCAACGGTCGAAATTTATAAATAAATCTCGTCTGCATTTTAATATTTTTCCCCCCTTTAATAGCTCAGAGCGATCTCTTCAAAGGCCTTTTTCTACTTTTTTAATTTTCTTTACAGGACAGTTTCATTTTCGGAACCGTTTTCAAAAGTGATATTATCCTCATATTTAAAATCTACAATCAGTATCGAAAAAAGTAAAAAGCGGCCTCTATACTAACCATCGTCAGCTATACTATGCAGAAAAAAAATAATTAAAAATTGGAATGAAAATATGGCATCTTTATAAAAATCTTCCGTAAGTTTAGTATAATTGAGTTTGTCTTTTCGCGTGACTGAAAAAACCGTTATTCTAAAATTTAGATCAGTTAGACTATGACAGGCTTTGGAATATATACGTATTATTTAGTTAAAATAGTATAAGTACTTTAAAAATCATTCGTTTATCTTTCTGAAAGGGAAAAAGAAAGGAAAGACAATTTATATACAATAAAGCATAAATATATCATTTACGGATGTGAATTTTACCCCAACAGAATATATTTGCTAAAGTATTGTAAATTAGTCATAATTTTCGATAGAAGTGTCAAAATAAATATATTTCTATCTTTTAAATTAGTGTTATCCAATTTAATCATGAATTGCATAATAATTACTTTATATTTTAGAGTGGGTATACTGCAAACTTTTATTGATTAAAATAGAAATATTTATGAAATATTTATGAAAGGAACATTTAAACTAATTCATTAAGAATTGTCTAAAAGAATGATACAAAAAAAAAAAAAAGATATAGAAAAATTTAATACAAATGTATTTATTCGCGAATATATCTATTCATTTTTAATGTCAGAACCATTGTTATTTTCTTTCTGCCCTTTCTTCTTTTCCCTTTGTCGACTGCAGATGACAAAAAGTTAATTCTGTTATGTTTTATGAATTAACGAATATATCACTTTGATGTTGTACGCAATTAAAGAATCTTTTTTAGAAATTAAACTTCAAATATAGGGAAGAAAAATAATAAAAATGATAAATGTTCTTTTATTCGAAATCAATAATGCTTTTAAAGTACATTTGAGATTAGATGCCTAGTTAAACAAACTTTTTGAAATCAACATGTATTTACATCATTTCTGAAATTCATTTCTGATCGAACTTCTTGCGTGAGATATCATGCATTCAGAAAAGGATGTTTTTATTTTTTCATCCTAAAGCAGCAAACAACATTTTACTAATAGCCACAGGCAAGATTTTACACCTTCGTCCCTGTAAGACTCCCTACAGGGTAAACCCATATCGTCTTTCACCCTAATTACTTTTAAGGCGTCTCCCTTTTAAAGGCGGAGTTAAACACCATTTTCGACTGTTTTAAATCAAAGTGCTTCAACTTTTTATACAAATAGCATAGATTAAATTTTTTAAAAAATCAAAATAAAAAATATGTTCTGAAAGCTAAATAATTAAACTCTGCATGCTGTTTTACCAAATTTTAAAATGTCAAACAGATTTTTCGTAATAAGACATTAAAGGTGAATTTTAAAGACTATAAAATAACGCACTTGTATCGCCTTAAAATTCAAAAAAGAAATAAAATTTCAGAATGACGTGCATACTTTAAACCTACCGGTTTTCAAAACAACAAAAATTAGTAAATTTGAGCAAAATGCAAAGGAATGAAAGCGATAAATTTCTTCCATTGAAATAACATTAGCCGTTCTATCTCGGAGCGTTACTGATGTAGGGCCTTAAAGGTAACATATCGTGAACTGTAAGGGAGATTCCTGCAGACACAAAAACAGCGGCCACATCGAACCTGAGTTGGATGTGCTAAAAAAACGGTAATGGTATTTCAGTATTGATCTTCTTTTTTGTCACTCTCTTTTTCGAATACACAGCGCCACATATTCCTCTGGCGGTGACTTTTAGAACTAAATTGTTTTTCACGGAGTCCTGCGTCTCCAGTCTTGTTTAATCTTCCTACAAAATTTGGTGCCATTCTAGCAATTAGATAGCACTACAGAACATTCTGAGTACCATCGTTTAATTATGGCCACCTTGTATATATATATAAGGTACCTGTGCCTAATATGGACACCCTAAGGAAAATTTATTTTTTTCGCCCCCATGAACACGTGATAGGACTCCAAAAATATATGACCATGATCCCTGGACTGTTGACTATCATTATTAAAACTAACAACCTTGTAACTATTCCGGTTTTATTTAAATGATAAAAACAAAAAATGTTAACAAATGTCCATATTAGGAACCACCAGTCCCTATTATGGACATGTGCCTCTTTATTGACCTACTACACAGGGTGTAGGGAAGAGCCACTCTTCTATGGAATTTTAGATGAGAGGGGATAAAAAAATATATCTTAAAGTATTGCGGGGAAGGGCACAGTAAATATCTTCAGAACATGCACTTTCGAACGGGGAGTCATTTTCGGTTGTGGCTCTTCGAAGACCGATGCAAAACACCTCAGTTACTACAAAATATTATGAAATTATGTAGTTGGTTTTGCTTATCTTTCTGTTTTTCTGAATCTGAAGATTCACCTGCTGTAGTTCCAATGTGGACATAAGGTGTCCATATTGGGAATCGGGAGTAGTTTTATTAAATATTGTAATAAATAAAAAAACAAAACTTTTTAAAGCAATATATGCAATAGCAATCGAAAATATGTTCTAAAATCTTTCTAAAACACCATACTTTTCAATATTTAAAGTAATTTTACAATATCTAATAAGAATTTTAACTTGCCTGTAATTGCGATCTGCACACCACGAAACAACAAGTTTCCTTCTAAATGGTGAACAGCGCGCTTTTTTGTACTTTCCAGGCTTAATTATATTTTCAACTGCTTTTCTTCACGGATATGTAGTGCGATCTCTCTATCAAAATTGTTACTTTTAAAAATATTAGGGTGTGTCCATATTGAGAGCACTGTCCATATAGGGTACAAGTACCTTATATACATCCCAGCAAAGAGGAAATTACTGGCCAGCAGAAAGATAAGTGCTGGCAATGATGGAAAAGTGCTGGCTAATAGTCTACCACTGCATGACCACTGCTGGACAGCTTCAGTCAACTTTGCTGTTGGAAAACATTAGATAAAATTCTGATCGGCCTCCGTTTTATTTCATTCGCTGGCCCACAACACGACGGAAGTGCACGAACTTTTGCAGTATTATTGCTGGGAACCTTTACAATAGGTGACGTTGTGAATATCGAAGACAGTGAGTATTTCGGAATTCATCATTCTGAGTATTTGTAATTTCATTCTGGAATTTTTAATGTTTTATTAGCGACAATTACATACGTTGTGATTATGATAAAGAGCAATAACAACCATTAATAATAAAATAAAACAATAAAACTGTAAATATATTCTTCATTTTAACAGAATTTTTTTTTCCATTCTGAAATCTGATTTTCTAAGTTACAAACGACTTCGGTTTTCATAATTCACAAATTTGAGAATCAGCGTATAAAATGTATCTGATTTCTATATGGCTTTAAAGATTAGGAAGGCAAATCGCAATAGAAACAAATTTAAAATATCTAATAAAATCAGGCGAGCTGTGAAAAGTCATAGCATACGCTGAAGGCATCAATGCTCGTCTGAGCACAAAATCCAAACGGCATCGAACGCGATTAGTACTTGGGAGGCTCCGCCGCATGTTGGCGAAATCTGAATATATTCGAATGTTTTTATAAATTACATTGTTTCTGTATACTGCTTCCGGTTAAACTAGTTTATAGACTAACGGTCTAGAATCTATAATGATTTTTTTTATAAGAAATTTTTGTAAGGGTGCTGGGTAGGTGTCTGCTCATAGTAAAAAAAAGCTGTCTGATGGTTTGCCACTGTATAAACACCATAGGATAAATGATGGTGCTGGATTAAAAGTGCTGACACAGTAAAGGAATTGCTGTAGGATAGGTGATAGAACTGCAGGAGAACTGATGGATTGAAGTAATGTGATGGCATACCAATGCTGGCCTCCGATTGGACATCACTGATGAGCCAGCTGTATTTCGCACGGACACTTTTATACTGGCTTAAGTAATGGCACCATTGCACTTTACCGCTGATGGCACAGCTGGCTGTCATCTTTTTTCCAGCTGATGGCCTACTGTTTCTTTCTTTGCTGGGCATATAATCAATGTTGCAATGGATTTATTTATAAAAAGTTTATATATACTATCCTGTTTTAAATTTATTTTACTTAAAAGTACAAAGTATTGATTATTATCTGCATAATTTAAAATTATCCTTTAAAATGTTTGTTTACGTATCATTGGGGATGCGGTAATGCAACGTATCGAAAATTCCAATTTCTCTGTAAAAATTGTTTCATGCTTGACTGTTTTATACTAAATGTTAAAAATTTTACACGTTATACTGAATAATTCAAACTGCGCATGCTAGTCTGCGCTGTCATCCAATAAAATCACATTTATACACTAGAACTTCATTCGTAAAAGTGATTTACTGAATTAATCAGCGATATCTCTCCAAGGCATCCTAAATTAAATTAAACAATAGAGAGGTCTGCAACAAACATTATTCATCAGAAAGTCATGAGATATACTAAATGTCATGTAGCGAAGAGATGGAAATTTTGTTAAATCAGAATATGTTTGTTCCAAACGAAATTATTAGAGGGCATATACAGGGTGTTTCAGCACAGCTGCTACAAAGTTTCAGTAGAGATAGAGCACACCTCGATAATGGGAAATCACACACCAATTCATAATCGGAAACGTTTTACTGGTGCGGTAGTAACGATACAAAACACAAGAATGAACAACACGAATAAGACGAAAAAAGATATTTCTTATCCTTCGTACGGCAAAAATGCTGGAAAAATTCTGGACAGTGCTGAAGAACTTGTTGCAAGTATTGTGACAGCTGCTGAGGAAGTCTGGGCGCGCCCAGTATTTTCGAGAACTTAAGATCTACCATGATGCGTCAAAGATGTGAGGCCTGTGTCACGGCCCGTAATTTCGAATATCTTCTTTAATGACGATCGTCATCTTTCTTTTTGTTCTTATTTCTTAGTTTTTTGCTGTACTAAGAATGATAAAATGTTTTCTCATCTTGTTCGTGAACTCTCTTTCTTGTGTTTTGTGTCATCAATACCACGCCATGAAAGCTTTTCCGAAGATGCATTGCTTTGTGATTTCCCACGGTTTAGGTGTATTCTGTCTCTCCAGAAACTTTGTAACCGCTGTGCTGAAATACCCTGCATATTTTATGCAGAATATATAACACAAACTACACTATTTATTTTTCTATTAAGAACAAAACATGTTCATTATGACAGCCTGCATCGTCTGCTGCTATTTGGAGTCGTAGTGTAAACATATTAAATGACGGATTTTAGTATATGCGTCGGAATGTTACGCACACTGTGTGTTATGCTGTCTTTTAGACACAATTTATAAGGTTAAGAGAGACATTGTTTAAATAAAATCATGGTAAAATCATCATGAATTTACAGCAGGCTTCTCGGAAACGAGTATTGTAACTTGAGACATCGTGCATGTGGCACTTTCTTTGAAACATGAATCAACGACTAATATTTAAATTCCAGAATTTTGAATTTTCTCTAAAAAATATAGGACTTTTTTAAAAAGCAAGGTTAAAGTGGTATTGTCTATTCAAATGAATTGAAAAACAGAACTCGTGATACAGTAGATGCCTTTTAAATGAGTAACTTGTTTATGAACTGGTTAATGTCTAATGTATCAAGTGATTCAGGAAAAAAACCTAAATTATACTATTATTTTTCCACGTAATGTGGCATAAAAAAATAAATGAATTTAAAAAGTACAGCATAAAAGTCAATCGACTAAGCTGTTCCTGTTGTATTTTTTCCCCCTTATATTGATGTCAGCTGTTTTGTTGTACATAAAACCACCTCAATAAATTATTTCAAGTGTAATATACAGAATTACATTCCATTTCAACACAAATTATCCTAAAACGCGATTTAAAGGGGTTTAAGATTCATCCATTTTCATTCATTTTATTTTGTCATATAATATTTTTCGGACATTTTTATTTATTTCATCGACATATATTTAAAAATTGCCCAGTTTAGATTTTACATTGTAGTAAAAGTCTTTTAAGCTCTTAAAGCATGCCTTATTATGCCATAAACAATCTTGTACAAATTCACCAATAAATTGGAACTACTTCAAATTCAAATTTCCATTCTAAAGAATGGGTTAAGTCCTTGAAATTTAAAATCCGTCAAATTTGAAATAGTGTATAAGACGAATCCATTGAACTCAAGCTTATTTTAAAAGGAGCAAAATACACTAACAATTCACTTAAAAGATAAAAAAGTAAACAAAAGAAAGAAAAAGATAAATTATGAAAGTAAAGGAAAAAAAACAATGCTTAATTTTAAGAACTTGCATGTATGAATAATGCCGAGATATTTTTATTTAATCTTTAATTTAGTTTTCAAATAAGAACTAAAATACTCGATACACTTGAAATATTGTATAATAAATTTCTATATATATTGTAATTAATCTAACCAAACAATCTTAAACACTTTAAATTTTTGTGTTGCTTTCAGCTTTTGGATAGTTTTCTCTTCAAAATGTGAGTTAACATTAAAATTACAAGGCCGCAGCAATTCTATTTGGTGCTGGGTGTGAAATAAATTTTTAATTTTTCTACCTATAGTTGGTTCATCAGTAGAGGTAACTGATGCTGCTGATGAAGCTTGTCAGCTTGATCTTATTGACCTCACTTTTGATGTGGGAGAGCTGTTCTCACTACCCTGGCTGTGTTTATAGTTTGATTTATTATTTTTTTTTTTTATTTTAGGAGTTTTCATATTTTTTATTTTGAGGCTAATGGAAATACAATTCGCCTATAATACAGTATTGTCAGTAGGCTACTTTTTTGAAACACAGATTTCTTGATTGGCACCAGTCTTTTGAAATGATGAAATTCGCCCTATTTAATGCATATTAATGAAGGCGAAAACAAATGAAACTTTACTATTAAAAAAAAAGTGGTGCTAATCAAGAAATCTGAGTTTTAAAAAGTAGAATACTGGCAATACTAAAAGTCTAAACATACCAATGCATGCAATTTCTTTACGTCTTTTTTTTTTTTTTTTTCAAAATTACATACTTGACTTCCTCTAGTCTGTGCAAACTTGTAACTTAAAGGGCGAAAAATTATTTTAAGTTTAATTCTTTGAGAATTTCGAGAAATTTTTTTGGGGGGAAACTGAAAGAAATTGAATAAGTTTGACTTGTGTTCTTGAATTAAGCTCACTGATTTTTTTTTAATTGTAAATAAACTTATACTTCTCAGAAACAGAATCAAATTCAACTCAAAACTCACAAAACCAGTAAATCATACCACTTTCTATGAGTGCTTAATTACCTAAGATCGCTACTGTATACATAGCACTGACTATAAACAATATAGCGAACTGAAACTTTTAAAAAGCCATTGACATAAAAAAGTAAATTATTCTATCTCCCACTGTGTTATTACAAGGAGAGTCTCATTTATCAACAATTGTCTCACTTGCAAAAGTGCTTTCCCGTCACTTTGACGACCAATTGTCCTACTGGTATGACAACATTGCAATGAAGCTACAGCGGAGATCGCAGAACATGACCATCTCTTTTTATTGGACCTTAAATCACGCAACAGTGGTTTAATGAGCTTTAACCCAACTGTAGTTCTAGTGCTTTCTATGCAATAAAAATTAACACAGACTTCGTATTTATTTCTAGTAAAAGTTGAATATTTGCTGTTTGAAACCCATTCTAAAGTTTTATGGACGTTATGTTGGTTTTGCTAATAGACCAAGTCTCTGATTTATAACTCACCCTCGCAAAAGTTTTCGGAAATGTAAGTGATATGGTTACATGTGACAGAAGTTATATGTCGCAGCAAACAAAAGAAAATATTTATACTGAAGAAAAAATTTAATTAAATTCTGATAAAGTAATTGGTAAGTTGCTGATTGGCATGGGTTTCATGCGGACAGCTGACAATATATATTTCTATGTAAAATGAGTATTAGTGAACATAATTTCGCATATGTCAAAATAATTTATTGTGAATTATTTCATAAAGAGTTCAATTTCAGTTGCTTCAAAACTTTTATACACTTCGCATTTTACACAGGTGTGTCTAACAGACCTTACCAGTGCTTCTGAACAATATGATTCGCCTTGACAGAAACTTTTGGAATGCTGATGACAAGATTTTGTAGGTGAAAAGATTGAACACTCCTGATCAATACAGTATTCTGGAACATATCATTCACAAGTTTTCATATCACTCCTTTTTGTTCAAACTGTGAAAGTTGCAATGTGAGTTTATAATACTTCCTTAATACGTAAATTTAAATTTTAAATGCTTATGAAATAAAGTTTATCATTAAATAAAAATGAAAAGGTTAATATTTTTTTTAAGGTTGTCTATCAGATAAAATTCTCTCTTCACATATGATACTTTTTCTTGTCTATTTTAATGCTTCAATTTATTTTTCATTACATTCATTCATTTCGACATACCGTATTTACTCGTGTATAAGGCGCACTTTTTTTCCAAAAAAAATAGGACAAAACTCCTAAGTGCGCCTTATACACGGAATATTTTTTTACTGTTGAATGCAGTCGAACGATATACATATGAAACAAGAAATTATTCAAAGAAGATATTAAAACTCGGAAAATGTTACTTAATTGAAGTATTACTGCATATTTGTTTCATTTTTTGCAGATTTTTATACAACAGAACTAATGACATTATCTAAACGCTAATAAGAAAATTCTCTTTACCGGCATGTATTCCTATTTCCCGTCATTCTCTTACAACCCGAAGTCTAAAAATGCATTTTCGTCTTGTTTTCTGGTCTGGTGTAATGTTTGTTTCGACTTTTTTTTTTACTAAAATTCATTTGGTCATTCTTCATTAGAGTATCAAATTTATGGTGCGCCTTATATACGAGATTTTGAGAAATCGCCATTTTGTACTTGTAAAGTAGAGGTGCGCCTTATACACGCATGCGCCATATAAACGAGTAAATAAGGTATTACTAGAGAATCAGTTTGTACTTAACAAAAATTGCAATCGATTTTTACTTTTGAACTAGTTCCTTTTTTAGAAAAAATGCAAATAATGTACTACAAATCTGCAACCTTTAAAAAAACTGTGATGTCTCGACAAACGAACACATTTCGTTCTAGAATAAAGTTCGTTGTTCGAAAGGTGTTTTAACCGGAACTTCTTTCGAGTCTCAATTAAAATACAACTCTATTTCGTTATGGTGTAGCACATAACAAAAATAAATAAATAAATAAGAAGTTCGTTAGCGAAGTTAAAAAAAAATAATAATAAAATGGGAAACAGTTATCTCTAGCCGAGGTAATTATCTATACATATGGTTCTTCTTAATTTAAAGACAATTTCATTTGTAAATATATGAAATTCGCAACTATTTTTATTCATATACCGAAAAACCCAAAAGCACTTTTCTGGTAAACGTAAAGATTTTTCAGAAAGGTTATGAAATTTCCTATTTTGACTCTTTTTTAGCCACGTCCAGTCAGAATAAATCGCGACTAAGAAACAAACTGCTATAATTCAAACTGTAAGATCCTTATACAAAAGAATAAAAACTGGATTTTATTATTTGCAGTTCAATTAGGATGTATGCAAGCTTATGCATTTATTTTCATATAAAAATGATTTCATAAGTATGACTAAAATGTTCGTGTTTATGAACGGGGAAAAGAAAAAGGAGGAAGTTTTAATTGATGCATATAAATTAAATAAAGCATCTAACTTTGAATTCTAAATTTATTTCATTTAGCTGATGTATTAAGTTCATTTAAAGCTTTCGAGTTTAATTATAAGAAAACAATAAAATCTTAATTTTCGATAACTACATATCATTAATATCTAGTTCCTCTGTTCTCTTTTGGCTTCTCCAGTTCGAACGATAGCATCCGATATCGTAGCATCTTCTATTACTGCCATTTTCTAAGACTGAATAATTATCACCCCTTCTCATTATACTACCAACCACTGCCTCTCCAACCACTGCCTCTTCAATTTCACGGTCTTGACATTCCCTGCGGTCGGACTGTTCCCTAGAGGGCTATACTCTAGGATTAAGTGCTGAAAGGGTTCGTAGCACACAGTCTGTTTACATGCATATTACACTACAGCAAGTGAAATAGCGCATACAAGGATATCGAAATTTCGTGTACTTGCGTTGTTTACGCGGCCGTCTATAGGCAGGGAGTTATTAAATCCGACACTAATATCTCCTTGAAAGAAAATGGCGGTTTATGGCTCTGGTATTTCTGTCTTGCAACAAACTGTAGCTGCTGAAGAATATATATATATATATATATATATATATATATATATATATATATATGGTCTATCGGGACTAATGTGTGACACAAACACCGTAAAAAAAAGTGGCCAAAGTGCGACCGAAAAAAGTACAAAATTTTATAATAATAAAATTAGCCTTCAGATTATTTTGAAAGCAAATCGTACGTACTCAAAATTTAAAAAAGAAATATATGTATATAAAATAAGTCTGCTTTTCATAATCATATTACTTAAAAAAAAATGATCTATCACCACTTCAAAACTTTTATCGTTCAACACTTAAGAAAAACCTTAGGTAAATTGCTTTAATAAGCTTTTATTGGTTAAAAAATGGTGAATATTTCAAGCTTTTAAAATTTGAAATGCATATAACGTACGTAGACTGGATTAAAACCACCAAACACAGCTGACTAATGTAAAAATAGTGTTTGACTAATGTGAAGACAATATGGGGAGTTAATATGAGAATATGTATGCGGAGCTATTCGTGCTTGTATACACTGCAAATGCGGTTACTTACTTACTTGTTTACAAGTTACTTGTTTACTATCTTAGGCCTTGCTTTATAAAAATCATCTGAAATAAGTAACGACATTTGGAAGCGTAGCTTGTATAATGGTGGTGTAGTGGTCAAACGTAATAATCTGGAAGCAGACAGGTCTCTGTTTCGAATTTCGCGAAGGGTAAGTATTGTTTCATTGTTGTTTGTATTAGATATTCTTATATTGATGTAAATCTGTCCTGGAAAAATGAAATTTGTAACGCCCTAAATTTGTCCTTGAAAGATTATATTTTGCCTTTTAAGCAAAAAATTTTAAATACAAAAACATGAACGAAAACGGAAATGTTTCTGGAATTTTCGGCTTTTTTTCCCTTTAAAATAAGGAAATGTACTGGCGTCTAGATTACCAGTACAATTTTCGTATTTTAACTTTTTTTTTCTTTTTACAGAATTATATTTAAAATGTGCTTTAATAACACTATTTGTTTACTTGTTATTTAACATTATACAATAAGTGGTATTTTAAATGAGATTTTTTCCGTCTGCTTAGACTGTTAGCGTGTAGAAGGTATAGTGTGGCAACGGGCTATTCAAAACGTGCTATAAATAATAATTGAATCCGAAACGTCCTGCGAAGTTGCATGATAAAAGTCAATAGTAGCGAATCTGATACTTCAAACGTAAACATAATATCATTGTAATAAGAGAACGTTTCGGTTCTTAAAAAACTATAGTATATGTGTCATTGCAATCCCCTTCAGCATCATTGAAAATAAAATAAAAAATAATAATTCTAAATAATAAAAATAATAATTATCTTAGAACTTATAAAGTACTGAAGTACTAAGTTCTTTTTAGTACTTTTTAATAGTTATTTGCCACATTATATTTTCTAGACGCTATAATGACACCACTATGCTTCTTAGCAAACCTCTGTGGTCAAGGAACGGATTCTTAATGTGCATAGCAGTTATGTTTGTCAAATGGTTTTATTTTCTTGTTAATGTTTTAGGTATTTTCTATTTGTCATTTTATTTCCTTTTCTCAAATAAATCAATCATGCTTTAATGCAGTTTCGGAGAATACAGATGCAAATTTTAAAACATTGTTACAGTCAGGCATTTATGCATTAAAACCCTTCCCGCTAATAGTGAAATACTGAAAAACCAACAAAAACTACAGATTTGCTGGAGTGCGTATTAAGCCGCTCCTGCTAAGCAGCAATAAAGCACTGAGAACTGGTGTCAGATAAATAAAGTAGATAGCTTTGTTGAATATCACCATAAAAATAATAAAATAAACACAACAGCGCCGCTTCAGATAAAATTGATCGTTTGTCAGCTTGTAATACCACGCGTGGTTTGAATGCAAACAGACAAGCACTGCAGCGCTCTTGCTGTTTATCATTCTTCCATATTTCTCCTTTTGTGCTGAGGAAGATTTTCCTTTTATGAAGCCTTGAAATAGACATAAACTTTTTTTCTGCTCTTTCGTACTTAATTTCGTTAATGAACATCATGTATCCATTATCTATATGTGTGTGTGTGTAATTATAGAAAATACTTTTCATCCCCCCCTCCCCCCCTTTGATAAAATAATTTCAACGTAGCAACTAGATAAGGCATCTATAGCGTGCCAAATGCTATTTTTCTAAAACGCCACGATAATGAGAATTAGCTTTAAATCACGATGTTATGTAATGGAATCTTCAATTTAACATTTTCAAATAATTCGATGTTTCAAATTAGGTTGTATTAGGCTTTTTTTTTTCTTCTTATGTTGAAAAATAATTCAAAGAGAATAGTTTTTCTGTTATAAACTATATCTCCCGTAAACTAATCGCGTGGAAGAACGAACATATACTTCAATTTCTTCTTTAGATAAATCACGTATCACTTATCCGAAAATCGTGAGTTATTGGGCAGCCACCCGCATGACTCAACTAAGTTTCTCATGTGTCCGGTGGCATCGGGCGTCGGACGTTCCATTGAAGTTGAGAATCACTCTCGTGACTCTCTCGTCATGTCCCGTGACTTGCTGCTTTATACCCGCTTGCCAATCACTTCGACGCTAAAGGATGCACTACGAATCTTCGGGGTTGCCATTATCCTATAAAAAATGAAATTTCTAAAATACGCCAAGATTTTTTTCAGCATTTATACGGATGATTTTTTTTTCTATACTTTATATATAAGTATAAAATGTATCTGATCTGATGGTCAGAATTCTCAGAAGGAAAAACAGGAGTCAAAGAAATTCGAAACGAATAATTTTCACTGAATTCAACTGAATCCTAATTTCTAAGTACAACTTTATAGACCGGGAGGCAGTAGCACAGACAATCACTTCATCGAGTTCATGGATGAAAATCTAGGATTAGTTAAATCTCGATTCACATATTAAAACGCAATCGGTCTGCCAAGTCATATCTTGGTGGAAAACACCTAAAAACCCTATTTTTTCGGTTGACGCGTTGGCTTACTATCGTGTTTCCCTGCACCCAAATGTATGAAAAACATGGAGGATTGGGAGCAGGAAAACATACTGGTAAACCTATGAGACATTAGCTAAAATCGTGTTTTTAGGTATTTTCAACCAACATATGATTTGGCAGATCGATTGTGTTTTAATATGCAAGTCGAAATTTAACTAATCCTAGATTTTTATCCGTGAACTCGATGAGGTGGTTGTCTGTGTTGCCGCCTCCCCGTCTATTAGCAATAATGAGAATATTTTAGCGAGATTTTTCAACCGATTAACTTTGCTTTGTATGAAATTTGATGACATCATATTAGTTCTGGAAGCATATTATAATTCTATAAGTAATGCCCTATCTCTATCACACGCATATACATATTTAGAAGACAACAATGTTTGTTTCAAGACAATTACTTCGGGGTGGGGGGATGCATAAATTTAAGTTTTTGCGTTCCAAATTATGAATCGCAAAATCCATCTTCTAAAGCATTTTTGTGAATTTTTAAAACTACATTAGAAGATTTACATAATCATATGGATTTTGCCAATTAAAACCAATTAACTAAATTTGTTTTATAACGATTTTGTACACTATTTATAAAGTCAGTTAAATATTTTATTAAATTTTTGTTTAGTATTTTAAAGAATTTGGAAAATGCACAAAAATAATGCTCTTACAATAGAAAAATAAGAATAATTCTGAACTGAAACTTTTCACCCGCAATCATTCAACGTCTAAAAAGCAGAAGGGATTCAAATGAAAAAGAAATCATCCTTTTAAAAATATTTTGTTCAACCAATAATGCTTTTGGAATAAGATAAAGTAAAGTATCTATAACTCATTCTAAAATGTATTACTAGTAATAGATGCATTAAAGGAATTTTATAACAAGTCATTTAATTGTACTTTTAAGTACCGTCAGGCATAAAGGGTTAAGAGGCTACTTCAGTCACCTTAAAAGTCTTATTCGTCAATGGAGTTAATCATATGGCAGAAATTTTTAAGATATCTCGTTTGCATTCAAATATTTTTAAATGATTTTTTTTTTTCACTTTGGATAGCTGAAATTGATTTTTACATCTGCCTTATTTTTTACATTCTAGATTTTGTTTGCAGATATTTTTCTCGAGGATACATTATTTTTCAAAACTGGTTCCGAAAATAAAAATGTCTTGTGTGAATTATCACTTGTTATCTAAGCGCAGAACAAACATTGTGAAAAATGTCCAAGCCGAGGATCGAAACGGGTTCAATAATTAATTCAATTGATAATTTAGTAATTTCAAGCGCAAATTCACTGCTCATAATTAATTTAAAAAAATCTCTTAGTTAAAAATATCTGTTAACAAAATCGAATCTATTGTATAAACCGATCTTAACAAACAAATGCAAAAAAAATTGTTTAAAAACACTGAAATGCAAACGAGATAGCTTTAAAATTTATTTTATAAGGTTAGCATTAGTGAGCGGGTTATTTTAGGTGACTGAAATAGCCTCTTAAAGAAATTCATTACCTGTAATATTGCTTACAATTTTCCCCGGGGGGGGGGGTACTGTAGATTTCGCCAGGATGGCACTGCCTACCCAAAGAAAATGAAGCGCCCTCTACGTTCTTTGGCCTCCTCCCTCCCCCCTTATGAAAAAGTTGTTTTCAAGCATGCATGAAAGGCAGATGCTTTTTCGAAATACTCGCTTACTCTTTGCTTACCCTTAAAATTTAAATTAGATATTAACCTTCCAAAGTGCTGTCGAAAACTTTACGGTAAATTGAATTTTTGTTCGCACAGATGATATCGAAATTAAAATTCAATTTTTACTATTGATGTGAATAATTTGCTCTCCTAACATGTCTGTTTTTATTGGAATGAAAACACTTTCAAAAGTAAAGTATAATTTCTTTCCTCAAAATTACGTCACGCACACGCACATGTAAAAAATTAAGTGCGCTTTCTCATAAAATTAAGTTAAAGAGTATTAAAGTTTATATATTGCTAAACCCAGTTTTATATTATTAAATATTTAGTAGTAATCTGGGGCTTGCGATTCAGTATATAAATTAAATTAATTTTGCATATCAAATAAGAATTGGCATTACACCTGTTTATTTTTGACAATTTAGCCGATTTTTTATTCACAAAGTCTAAATTCATACAGAAATTCCAATTTTTTTTTTTCCAAATTTATCATGTATTTCATTTAATCACGAAATGTCAGTCATTAAATAAAACAACATTTACTATTAGCTATTTCTAGTATTAATTCCGATTTTCTAAATAAAATATACACTAAACTGGAAACACTACACATCTGTTTCCCAGTTTGATATAATATTTAATTGACATCACCATATGCATTCACATACGTCTTTGCTTATCTAGAATTTGTGATCATAAAACCTTCTAAGCTACATCAATTTTGGTGTGAAATCTTTCTTTATCTTTTTAACAACTTTTATGGCCTGAATTAGCACCAAGAAATAGGCCCTGACCCACCGTTTCTACCGCCATTTTTATCTTGCGGCAGCGATTTTAAAGGATAACACTGCACCTTAAAATTAAACATAAACATAAATCACGCGCTTTAAAGCTATCTTAACGACAAGCATTTTATCCAATTATTTATTCAGCAGCTTGAGATTTTAAAGCTAGAAATAACATTTGTTAATTTATGGCTGTTTTTTCATATACAGGTGGGATGTTGTTAATATCATGTTTACTCAAATTCTAAATGAATATTAGTGATTTCGAAGATATGTAATAATGTTTAGTTTCATTTAATCTCTTAGCAGGAGCGCTTCAATTTTTTGCGGAAGCATGCGCTATTATATAAATGCAAGACATTTGATAAGGGACATGATATAAGAATAATTATTGATATGAGTAATAAAAACTGAATTTTAATTTTCATGCCATTTGTGAAAGCGAAATTTTCGGAATATCACGTTTCTTCAAAAATTTTCAACAACCAGTTCGTTGAATGTTTTTATTTATTTATTTTTGTTATTTTTCCCCATGTGTAACGAGAGAGAATCTATTATATTCTATGCTGTCTGGTACACTTTGGGCCACAGACTAATTTAACCCATTAACGCCCAGCGTCCTCTTTTGAGGACGGTTAAAAAAACAGCAAGAAAGCGGTTTTCCCACCAGTAAAGAGGAAGATAAATATATACCTTATCTCAAGAAAGAGAATCCTCGATAAATTTAGATAAAAGTTAATTAGCTTTTAAAAGTGGTGGCAAATATAAAATTTAAATTTTAGCGAAGAAAATAATTCGGGCGTTAATGGGTTAATGTGTGTCGGGAAGGAAAGTCCATGTTATTTTATTTAGTTCTTTTTATTTATTTATTTTTACAGAAATAAAGAAAAAACTATTGATGTCGTTGATTAGAGATGTGCTGATCACCTAGTACAATATAGACATTTTTTCGAATTTTGGGGATAATAATAGCCCCAATTTTATATTCATGATGAGCACTGACGAGTGATAAAAACCTTTTAGGTGCTTAAGCAAAGTGATAAATTATTAGTTTATTGTTTTAATTTGTTATTTAACATAGATAAACTTGTATCGTATAAAATTGCAATTTTTAACATCGGGTAATCCTCTATCTTTCCAAATACACATATTTTCAATAAAAAACCCAACTTTCCTAAATGTGTAACATCGGCACTTGCTGATACTGACTTGAACGATTCGACTTAGGGAAAATTATTTCAGCAAGGGAAACCTGGGAATTTACATTACCATCCTCTAAATGGTGCCATAGATTCGAATATGTGAACTTCACCATCGATCTCTTAAACTTTTTTAACATGAAAACTCTATAGGGGTCATTCCATGATGTTTTGTAATGTCAGTCACGAAGATTATAACTGCGAAATTGTTGTCCACCGTTATTTTCAAAAAGTTTTTTCATCTGGGATACCTCATTAATTGAATAAAGCCAAGAAAGCTTTTTGAAAATAATGGTGGACAACAACTTCGCAGTTATAATCTTCGTGACTGACGTTACAAGACATCATGGAATGACCCATAGATCTTTTTGATCATTTTCCAAGTATGTTTCCATTTGAAGCTTTTATGAGAATAATATTATCCAAGTATGTTCTAATACATTTTATGCATAATAATTTAAGAAAATAAATTAGCATTTAGTTATTAATGGACAATAAAATTTAAAAAATATTTAAAACATCTAATATATATATATTTTTAATATCTGCCTTTTAAGAAATCCTGTAACTTTTCTGACAATCCCTTAATTTCATATAAAAATTGTTTGTATCAGTGGCCAATAAATATTGTATTCATCCGAAATATTTCCAATTGAATGTCAATATTCTTTGAATATTGGATTTCATTTTGGAAATGTTTGCAAGCGTAATGCCACTACTTTAGAAATATTGACTTTACTTCGGAAAAATTTGCAGTTAAACTTCAATATTGCAGAAATGGGTCATTAGCAAAAAATAATAAATTTTATGTCTTTGACTAAAAAGAATGGGATCAAGTAAATCAATCATGAACATATATGAACTCTGTAAACATAACTTTTCAAAAAATTTCACTAATTTAAATATGAAAATAAGTGAAAATTCAATATTAAAAAAATAATAATAAGTAAAAAGTTGTCACTAACATAGCTTTCTCCAAATATCAAATTTATTAGTCTTTTTTATGATTGGCAAGAATTTTAAGAATTTTAGAACAAAATCACCGATTGCCTGGGTGTATTTCATTTATTTATTTTTACTTTTGAGACAGCAAAGACTTTCTAATAATCATCCTGATTAAAAGTTTGTCCATAGCGTTAATTGTCATTATCATGGTACGCAGTAATTTTTTTCAGCTTCCCAATAGATGGCGCTTTTATTGATAGCAATATTCCGCATGTTCTTACAAGTACTGCTAAAATAGTCATTACCAAGAGGTTTTTATTTATGGTTTTAGAGACATAGTGCTGGTAATTATAGATTTTTTAAAAAATTTGCTTTTCTTTGCAAAAATTATCACTATTTAAATATATGGGTGTAAATCGAGCTAAGAAGTATAGGTATTAAAAAAATTAAATTTAGCCGTTTTTTAAAAGGTAAAATTTACCATTATCTGAAAATTGCCCATATATAATCTTTATTAGGAAGTATTGGAAATCGAATGAGACCAAAACATATAGAAATATTTTATAACAATATTACCATTACTGATCTATATACAAGCCAATATAAACAATATTGGGCCCAAAATTATTTTCTTCCTAGGATATAAATTTTTAAAGTATAAGTTTTCATTCTGAATTATTACTTCATGCGTTCATAGTGAATCTGCTAACTAAAATCTTTCGAAAATTTCGAGAAACCATTCCACTGAATTTTACATCCTTTCCTTAAACTTTTTACAGCACATTGGCATCATTTTTTACATCACAGTGGCGCCTCACTGAACCGAAAATCTGATAAACAACGTACCATGGCAACCCTGTAATTCGTGTGCCTCTGAGCTATAGCCATAACTTAGGGAGCGGACGGCATTTTCTTTGAAAAATGATTGCTACGATGACACTGAAGCCGGCCATTTAGTCAGCTTGCTTTGGCCATTCCAGTGATACGCGAGCTCAGCAGAGAATGTTTTTTCAGGCAACAATGAACTCAAATCGGACCGCCCGCCTCCATTTGGACGGATTCGTTTCATTAATCCGTTATCGAGGATTAATGGCGGAGGGCCCCTTTTTATCTGTATTGTTTGAAGGAGGCATAAACTCATAAGCCCCCCTCATACCCCTCCCTCTTGCTCCTTCCATTTGGAATTTCATAAAATCTAGGAAGGTAGTACAAAGTATTTCTTTTGAAAGATGTTTTAATCTTAGAGGTTGTTCTCATAATTTAATGATATGAGATAATATTTCTTCTGTATCTGATAAATTTGGTTTCCAAGAATATTTTCTATAGAGATACATCTTTGTTTTAGAGAGCATTATGTTTTAAAGCTTTTCTATGATCTCTGCTACTTTTAAAGAGTTATTTTTACATTTCTGAAATAGACGGATCTGGAATAGAATCTTTTAAATTGATATAGGGATTACATTAATAGTTGAGATAATTTTTAAATTGGATGACCTCTTCAATGCGAGTGGATTCGTTTTATTATCCCTGGATGGAGGGATTACTCGCATCCCTTATCTTTTTCAATGGAGGAAAGATTCTCCTTCTTCCCATTCCAGGGTTAATTCATTATCGGGTATTAATGGTAGAGAGGCGATTTTTACCTGTATTCTTTGAAAGATGCACAAAATTATACATTCCGTCTATTTAAAATTTTATAAAACTTCGCAAATTCTTATAAAGTATTTCATTTGAAAGATATCTTAATATTTAAAGTTCTTTTCATAGTTTAGCCTCGTTTAATACGAGTGGTAATTTTCAAAATGAGTGAAAAACTGCCCAGGCCGATATTTGAACCAGGGATCTTTGGCTTTAGCTGATATCGTTCTAGCGACTAAGTACTGAGCTATATACACGTAGAGATGAGTTCGGGCTCGGTTTTCGAGGCCCGGGCCCGCCCGAGTCCGACGATTTTAAGTCCGAGCCCGCCCGAGCCCGAAAGATTTTTCTTGTCACCAGAGCCCGAGCCCGCCCGACCCCGATACAAAAAATGTACAAAATAAAATTGTATTGTATTTAAAAATTGTTTCAAAGGTAATATCTCTTTTTTAAAATCTTCTTACATAGATATGATTTTTAAATGAAAATTTAAATTCATTCTTATCAAAATTCGTATAAAAGAAAAATATACTTCATATGTAAAAGTATTCTCATATTCTTTCCTCCTTTAACAAGTAAATTTGATGGAAACATTTTTGTTTAATGAATCAATGCATGAAATTTGCAGAAATTACTATTTGTAAGCTAGCGAATCGAACAACGTTTTTCAATTTTCTGTAAAAAGTGTACATATTTCATTATAATGAATTCTTTTCTCATAACAATCTTCCATGATTGACAGATACCTGAAAATCAACGTAAATTAAAAAAGTGACATTGTTATTTTAAAGGTCCCATGTTTTTATAGAAAAAGAGGAAACATTGATCAATTGCTTTCCGTTGGAATAACATGGTAATAAAATTTACTTACAGAGAAAAGTGACTGAACAGTGAAGGAAAACGTCCTCAGCATTGCAGAATTCATATTCATGATGACAAATGCATATAATAATAATCACTAAAGTTATTTTCATAAGAAAAACGGCTATGTTTCATGCGCAATCGAATATTAAATAAATTTTAAAACCTCCACTAATGAGCTAATTCTCGTCTACCCAAAGCAGAAGAAAATATTACCTTCGTGTTATGTAACTAAATAATAAATAAATAAATGATCCCATTAAAAATTATGTTCTGCAAACGAAAAGCCAACAAAGCTTAAATTTATTGTTGTGTTTGTTATGATTGACGCCATATAAATAGATGGCGCCAATCGGAGGAAGTTCCGCAGACATAAATCTGTAATTATCAAAAATTTTTATTTGAAACAGAAATGAAATACTAAAATAAATAAACAAGCATTCAGTTCTCCCGTCATTTTGATAAAAAAGAATTAAAATGACTTGAAAAGGAATAAGTAAGCAATTTTAAGTGGAAAAAGTTACTTCAATCTTTTCTACACATGAGTAAATAAAATTTTCTGGCTTTAGAAAAAATGAGCCCGGGCCCGCCCGAGCCCGAAATCTAAAATAAAAATAGAGCCCGAGCCCGTGTCGGGCCCGGGCTCGGGCTGAGCCCGTCTCATCTCTAATATACAGTAGTCTAAGCCATAAGTTCCTGGTTCAATTCCCTGTTTGGGCACTTTTACATTTAGTTAGAAAATTACAAATCGTATGATCTGTTTACCAATCATAATAATTGTGTTAAATTAATGACATGTAATCTCAAATAGTCTTAATCTTAAAAATTGTTTTTTTTTTTTTTTTTTTTTTTTTTTTTTGCTATTTGAAAAAAAAAAATATTTGTATTTCATAAATTTAATTTCTAACGATTTTTCTATATATGCATCCATGATTTAGAGAAAATACTCTGTTTAACTATTTCTAAGCCTTCTCTATCTTTTAAACAATTGTTTCGACATTTTTAAAATTGATGCGTTTCTGATTAATTTCAAATTGTTATTAGTATTATTTTAATTAATTGGCATCATAAATCCGGTATCCAGAATTAATGATGGAAGAGATTTCTTTATCCGTATTCTCAAAAGGATGCATAAACTCATGTCCTTCTGCCCCACCAGTGGCCGAGAGGTTCTGCCCTCAAAACAGGTAGATGAGAAGTATTGCGTTCGAGCCCAATCGCGCCCGTCTGCCAAATCGTTCGGATTTTCCCGTGATTTTCTTCAAACCTGGGATTTCCAGGGGTAAATACGGGTTAGGCTCCCTTAGAAAACCCCGCCACGGTGGGTAACCCCCAGATACTTCATGTTTATAATTGTCCACCATAAACACAACCATAGGTCGCCCTAACACTCGTCCATCTGTTTGCAGTCTCAGAAAATCTGGAAAATCATTAAAAATGCTCATGCTGAAAGATGTTACAACCCTTAACTGTTGTTAGCGCTCTCACAAACCAAACTTTTTTTTCTTCTTAACTTAAGTTGCAATTTTAAGTTTAACCCTTTCGAGGGCGATGGTATGAATGTGAAACCACTTAACTTTAATTTCACACTACCGCAATGACTCTAAAATATATTTTTTGAATTTTTCGTTTATTATGCATGTAAAATATACTTATTTCTTATGTGCAAATAAATTTGTTCGTAAATTCCAGTGTCGCTCATTCATTTCAACATTTTAGCAGTGAAAATGCTTTGCCCTTGAAAGGGTTAATCTCAATAGGCAAAGTTTGTTTTCTTTGGGTTCCCCTAGTATTATCACCAGAGACTCCCGAATAGATGAGTTTTAAAGATAATAGTGCATAAAATTTAGTAGAAAACACTTATCTTTGAGCTAACTGAACATTTTATTCATCTTTCGACCAAGCGATGTCCGCTCGATTCTAAATTTTAGTTTAAAATAGTAGCGATAGATGGCGCTGCAAGCAATAGGTGCTAAATTGGGCCAGATTTTTGACCTATTCTTTCTCTCACTATTGATAGGAAAGAAGGAGTTTAAACATATGGAGTGGTTCTCAATTGCCAGTAGAATTTTGTTTGTAGGGGTCCACTCTATATATTTAACCCCAATCTTCCGCATCAATACTAAGAAAAGAGAGAGTCAGAAAATGGGCCTCCTTCTTTCGCATCAATACTGAGAGAAGAAAGGACCCCAAAATCGGACCTCTATTTAGAGCCTATTGCTTTCAGTGACATCTATCGCTAAACTCCTGACGTCTTACAGAACTCTCCTGCAAGAATTCTTTTAATAGCTATCACCATTTGCAAATTATTGAATTTTAAAATCAGTCAGTCTATTTTTGGACACCGGTAACTGTAAATGACAATACTATTATGTTTACATACATTATTGTTTTTTTTTTTTTTAAATGTGTATATGTTATGATTCTTTAGTGCTTCATTAAAGAGAAAAGCCCAAATATTAAGTAGAAAAAAATAATTTGAAAATTTAATTTTTTCACGCTATATTGAAATTTATCATCTTGGGTCATCATGTAATTATATGGAATTATTTTGAAATGAGAGATATAGCGCGATGAACAAGTTTTTGTAAGTGTTCCTTAATTTTCTAAGGGGAAAAAAAAAGAGATTAAACTTAATTTTTTTATATTTGGATCTAAAACTGAAGAATTTTTTCATATTATTGTTCAAATTCTTTGAGTATTATAAAGTATTCTTGCATATATACAGCAATTTTCGATTTACTGATTTTTAATAAGTAGAAATACACAAATTAAATATGCTTTTGTTGTTGTTGTTGTTGTTAGTAAATAAGCATGGTGAGGAACTTTGACATTTAGTATTGCTGTTCGATGCTTAGCATTTTCACATTCTGTATCCTTGAATTTAGTGAACTGTATGACTTTCTGGTGAGTTGGTTTCTATGGTCAAGTGTACTATATATTTTAATTTGTTATTTTTTAAACTAATCAGCTTTGTTATCGGATATATTTATTAATAATAATAATCGAACTGTTGTTGAACCTATACAAAAAATTGATTTCTCATAAAAATACAATAAATACTGCGTACCATTTGTTAAATATTTTATGCTAATAAATATGTATTTGGATATATCTATTTAATGATATTAATTGTAAAAACACTGTGTTATTTGTTTCGTCTTTATCCGTTAATAAACGTCTTCTTTCACCCTATACAACATTTAAATTGAAAATTTCATCAATGCTTTGGATTATGTAACATAATTAGTTTTTCCTGTCATAATCTATAAAGTTGATGGCATTTGCACACTTTCAGTTTTTCAACTATCCCAAATTTTCCACTTAAAAATACTGCTCTGTCATAAAAATTAAAGTACGACTATTTCGATAAATGTGTTTCTAAATTATTCATACATTATTATAGTTCTCATACATAAAGCAATCATTGTTCAAATTTTAATCAAAGAAACTGGCGTAAACTTTTAAATAAGAGTAAAAATTCTATCATATTCATCCTTTTTACTGAAGTTTGCCTTTTATACTTGCCATTGAAAAAGGTCATTAGCCAGCAAAAAAAAAATCTCATTACTCGCTTATACCCGAATTCCAGAATATCGAAAAAACCGCAAGTAAGTCATAAAGGACGGAAAAATTCGAAAGAGAGCTGAAGAAGGAAATTCCATTCGACCCCGGGGCGTAAAAAATTAATAATGAGATACTCTCCCCCCCACACACTTCACCACAAGAGGGAGCTTACAATTAAGAAGCAAAGGGAAAGCTCCGGTTTATAATTATTCTGGATATCAGAGAACACTCCTTACGATTACCCTAAGGCCCATCATCCTGGGAAACTGGGTTTGGCCCAATCCCATTTAAGGCCTGGGGCACGTTTAGAAGGCGGGGGCCTTAGCCCATTTTCTGCAAACCCAATGGACGCATAAATACCGGAAAGCGCCTCTCTTTCCATAGCTTGGAGTGCAAAGCCGCAGTTAAGAGGCTCTTGTAACTGCTTGGGCGCCATTTGCAAATCGACTTGCAAATTACATTTGGAGAGTGTCCGTTACTAGGATAGTGAGTTGAAATAAATTTTCGGCGGGAATCTAAAATACTTTCGAATTTCTCCCCTCACCCCTTATTGAAGAAATGCTTATAGGGGGAGTGAACGGTATATATATATATATATATATATTAGACTGCAATGTCATATATTTTCCCGGCGAATTCTCCTGCATAAAAATCGTGGGGAGATTCTGGAGATTTAGAGCAATGTTCAATGCTTTTTTTCTTTTACCCGAGTTGAAACAATCAGATATGAGTGATACCGATAAAGAAAAGTAATATAATATGGAGGATGGCTTTCTAAATTTTAGTAGATTATTCAAAATGAAAGTTTAATTTTAACCCATATTTAGCAGTCGTTAAGTTAAAAATTTTTAAAAGAAAATAGTATCAAATATAGATCTGTTAAAACCTCATTAAAGTAAAAATAACATACTAAATTTGTGATTATTTTCGAAAGATCTCAGAAAATTTATATAAAATTTTTTTATCATTTTGACAGTGTATTTAAAATAGATTTTATGTTTTTACAACTGTACGGTATGGTTAAGAAAAAGAAATTCGTTAAATAAGAAACAGAATACTGTAAAAAATAAATCTTAAATACAATTCTTAGAAGAAATTTTAATGCATAATATTCCTAAAATTGTTTTCTGAAACTAAATTTTTGTGTAGCATCTATTAGCGTTACAAGTGTTTATTGCTCAAATTAATAATTTTAGAATTTCCAAGAAGCAGAAAATTTTAAACTGGGAATATCATCAGTACGTGGTGATTACAAACAGTATATCAACAATTTTTCTGTTTCACATTTATATCTAAATTTGTCTTTTAACTCACAAATCAAAATACTCTGAGCAGTTTCTCGTATGCTCAAAATATCATAAATTTGAAAGTTTAATGACGATTAAAAAAGTGAAAATTCTGAAAAATCTAATTCTTGTTTTGTTTATCTGTTTTTAAAATTTGCAAATTTAAAAGTATACAATATCCAGTTAATATTGTTAAATTTTATTCCCCATAATTTTATTATATGATTCGTATTCGAAAAGTTCATTTTTCCATTCTTTTTATCATATAATATGTAACGAGAAGCTAAACTAATTAGAAGTTACATAGCAAATTAATATTTAGTTGAGATGGAGACATTAAGCATTTCATATTTGTGCAAATAAACTTCTACAAATTAAAGTTATAGAATCTTCAATCTATGTCCTGCGGCCATGGAAGATCTGCTGCATTGTTTCGAGATATTTGCTCTTTATATTTTGAATTTCGAATAGGAAAATTGCTTCTTCTGAATAATTATTTATGTTAATATCTAAGATATTCAGAACAGCATAATAACTTGATTTTTAGGTACATTAAAAAAAATAGAAATTATTTTTATAAACCGGTAGTTTCAGCTACATTTGAAAAATATATTTGCAAGTATAATTAGATTAATTAACAAAATAAACGCTGAAGTATGTCTATTATTCATACTTAAAAGGTTCCGTACAGTAAATATATAGATTACTAATTGTATTAAAAATATCATTGCTGAAAGAATAATAAAACTTTAAAAAAAATATGCAACGTAGGGTTGGGTATAGTTGTACATCATACTAGCTGTTGCATGTATAGTAGTAGTTGTATATACTTTGCTAAAAAGTATCAATCGGTATATCACAAAAAATCAAAGAGGTATGTAGCCTAAATAATATCAAATACTGCTATTCTATATAACTCTTTCTTTAATCTTATCATTTTTTAAATGAATTTAATTAGGTAGTGACAGTAAAAGTAGTGCATATTTAAAATTTATTTGACATTTTATAAAACTAAATTCAGCGTAGTAGTGATCTTTTCTTTTTAAAGTGTAGCTAAAACAAAGCTCCTGTTCAAAGTTTAAACTTGGCATTATGCTGAGCGCGCTTCGAAAAGAGGTCGCAAAGCTATAACATCACTTTGGTCCATTCCGTGTCTTTACATAGCTTTTTAATAAACTTTTAAAGACACGAGAGGCGTATTCAGAGATCCCCTCACTGCAAATTTTACCGAAATTTTACAGTATTTATGTGAATAATTTTAATTAAATTAAACTGTTTTTAAAAAGTTTATGTCTATTGCTTTTATACTGCTACTGGGCATTGCATTACACAAATATATCATTTAAAGATGTTATCTAGGCTTTAAAAGCCGATGGTACATAAACTATGCCACCTTCGTCATTGTGTATGTCGAAACCGTTCATCTCGTTAATGGTTAATATCTCGGCTAATTACCGACGATTTTTTTCGAAAATCATTGTCAATAATGGTTTTATACTTTTTCTACGATAGATACTTCCAGTGCTACTCAGAGGGGCTTTGCTGAATGCCCGCAAATTGAAATCTGTGTGTAACGGAAAAATGAGCTTTTTTCAAGACCTAAGCGATCTACGCTATGGTTTTCCTGCAAGGTTTAAATTATATTCGCAAAAAAAAGTGGGGGGGGAGGACATATTTTTGTACTATATTTTCGAAAATATCTCTAAAACTATAACAACTAAAATTAAAACAAATGTATTTTTGAGCTTATTTTTGAAAACTTTTATGCGATACCGATTACAGGCAATATACACAGAATTTTTTTTTCATGCAACTTAATTACCCCCTCTACGTTTTCCCTAAATATGTTTGTGATTGCTTCATAATTGGTAAGTTATGTGGGTCAATAGTATTTATTACTTCTCTCAATTTGATTTTTTTTCCCCTCAATTGACTTCTCCTAATTTGACGTTCCATAGATTAGGGGTCCTTCAAGAGTTTGTAAACAGTAAGGGGGGAGGAGTCCAGTTTGGGGGGTCCATTGTCTGCTTATTATTGTTGACGAGAGGGAGAGGGGGTCACGAGAATTCTTACGTAAGCATTAGGCTACGAAGCAACGATAGTTTAATAACAAAAACCAAAGGACATGCTTTTAATGAGCGTTCTTCGAATATTACACGACTTGAGAAAAAATGTATGAAATAAAAACAAGGGCTGAAAACGAGAAATATTCCAGGCCACCACTACATTGAAAACGCAATAATATGCAATGCAGAAACATGGATTTAAAGATCTTGGACATCAGACTAGAGATATGAACACCAAATACATAATATTCCTATGAATTTTGTTAAAAGTTTTAGTCATGTCCCTCAGTAAGTTAGGGCCTGTTGTATTTTTTAAAGTTTTTTCTTCTTTTGTTCAGTGCGATAAATAATTATACGTTAAAAATTATTTTGTATTCTATGAATTGTTTAATGCTATGAGAAACAATTCATTAAATTTATTTTATTTTCCTTCGATACCATAATCCTATGTCTGTATAAATTTGTAGGATTAAATATTATCGCTAAATGTAATTTTTTATTCCAAACAGTGTTAATGTTAGAATGCCATCAAATCTTGAGTTAGCAAAGGGGGAGAGAGGCGTACCATTTGCTTATTTTTTCTTGCAGAGGGGGTATGGAAGGGTACAAATCACTAAAATTATGCTTACATAATATACTTGAACGATCCCTTTGGAGTAAAATGCCTATGACAGATAGACAAAAAGACACAAAAGTGGTCTTTTACTGCTTCCGTTTTCACTTTTTAAGTACGGAACCATAAAATCTCGAATGGAAACTTCAAAACTCTTATAAGAACGATGTAAATAAGTGTATTGTGATCCTGTCTGTAACAGAGAAGTGTTTTGTAGTTACAAATGTTTCGTATAATATTTTTTAATAGGACAAAAGCTACACCTAATGTAAATAGTTGAGAAAATAATCAAATACAAAAAATATTTAGCTTTAACTATTTCACTGTTGATTTCTAAATATAGTTAAGCAAATCATTTTGCATGAAAATTGCAATTTACTTTTATTAGTAGTCGAATTAAATAAATTTTACATTGAATTCTTTTAATGGTACTTGAAAGAACTGTCAGGTTATAAAGGGTGAAGAAACAAAAGCTTTCCTCTATATCAAAAAAGATTTCAAGGCTCCTTTTTACACTGTAAAACATTTGTGTAACGTTACTCCATAAAGTTGGTGACAGCCAAGCTTCCACCAAGTTTATGGTGGAATAACGATTAACCAAGATAACCAGTGTAACGTTACACTAATATGTAATGTTGCACCAGTAACATATGCTTAAATTACACCATTATATAAGTGAAAAAAAATCACATCATAACACTGCTGGCAGCAAAGCTGCCACCAGTGTTATGGGATCATGTTACACAAATGTTTTACAGTGTAGGATAAGACCTTATTTTAAGAAATGACTAAGAAACCAGGGAAAAATTCATTTGGTCACAATTTTATTATATATCTGGATAAATACCAACAGAGTGAAGATGCTATATTCAATAAATTAAATATTTTCTTATTTCATATATAGCTTCATGTTATATATAGTGTAACTAGAAACACTTTTCTAAACAAGGTTTAAAATAAATGGTATTTAAATGAATTCCTAGTTATAAAAAATAGAATTATTTTTTGAATTATTTTTGTTATATTTTCTATACATGTTTCAATTTTATTAAATAATAAATTAATATGATCTACAGTCAAACCTCGTTATTATGAACACGCTTAACATGAATTGTTTTCACAGTCCCCTATAAAAACGAATACAAAGAATTGATGCTGATAACATGAATTACTGTTAACATGAACAAAATTTTGATTCCCCTTGAGGTTCTTGTTAACGAGGTATGACTGTATTCTTTATTATGCAGAATGTTTAAAAATAAATACACACAACAATGAAGTTTTTTCAAAATATTTTTTATTATTCATTTTAATAAAAACACATTATATAAAATCAAAAATATGTATATATATGCATAAAATGTATTACAAAATTCCGAAATATTTATATTTTCAAAATTTTAAATTCGTAAATCAAGTTCAAGTATGCCTTTCCAGTATGATCTAAAGTAATAACGCACATAATTATTTCGTCGAGGCACAAACATTTCTAACGCCTCAATCAGGTGCCCATTATTTCTCAAAGTAATACTGAATTTTTATAAATTTAATGTCGGGAATTTCTCGTGCTAATAAAATTTATTTCCACTGCAAAAATTGATTTAAATATATTCAATAAAATTCTGATAATTCATAATGTGGTGAGATAATGAAATTGCAGAATTTGTTTTAAAATTTCTTCATGTTCTTCTGAAAATCTGAATTTGTTTTTGTACAAATACGACATTAACAAACCAAAATATATCACCATTTTTATTAATGTACCAATTAGTCTCTATTATAATAATCAAATGTTCGTTACCTGAGCAAAAAATAAATAAATAATTAAATAAAAATAAAAATAAAATAAATAGAACCTAATATTTTTTCAAACAAAAACGAAAATCTCCAATAAGGCTGGAATATAAAATCTTTAGCCACCGAAACAATACAGACATTGACTTGTTCAATGGTAATAATATTGAATAAATATTGACTGCATTGGCTATATCCTGACTAATATTGGCCATGTTGGTTAATTAACATTTTGTCGATACTGCACTAATTATTGATAAGAAATATTGATCTATCTTATTGAAAATCTTCCAAATGTAAAGTCGATATTTCTGTAACATAAAAGTATCATTGTAAATAAAGATGTAAAAGTGTCAATAAACTTCAAATTATTCCTTTCACAAAAGTTAAAGAGTTTTTATTAATTTATTTGATATATATCTATATATATGTGTGTGATGAAAATATATAAATAATTTATCCAGGCGCCCTCTATGGCCAAGGGTGTAAAAGCGCTCATCTGCCAGGGTTGCAGTGCGAAAGCTCTTAAAATTTGTATTTTGAACCAAATTTTTCAGCAGAACGTCTCGGAAAAGATTGTCATATGGCAAAATTTGAGATGTAATGAAGTTATCCAAAAATGAAAAACGCTCCTCGATTCAACTATAAATCTCACTGTTTTCACGTTTAAAATATATGATTTTTTCAGAAAGATTTATTGAGTGGCAAAAAATCATGTTGGAGTACCTGCTTTATCCTTTGAAGGACAGTAGTTCATTGTTTATACCACTTAAGGCGGTTCTCAAAAAAATATTTTCCCTCGCTCAGTTCAAACGGTTCGACTATATTATTTCCTAATAAAATCACGTTCGAATTTGATACGTTTGCGAACAAAAACGAATTAAAAATGTGTCGGAATGTTGTCAATATAGATTCGAGAACAATAACCTTAATTTAAATGGAAATTTCTAGAAAATTTTTCTATTAAATTTTGTTTTTAAAACATAAGATGAAAAAAAAAGATGCTAAAAATATTATTATTTTTAAATGGCATTTTTCGGAATTTCATGTGAGTTTTCAACATAATACGGATAGATTTATTTGTCCCTAAAAGTACTAAAGGTATAACAAAATATTAAAAAATTTTCATGGACTCTCATTTTAACCAAAAGAGAGAACTGAAAGCATTCGAGAACAATAACCTTAATTTAAATGGAAATTTCTAGAAAATTTTTCTATTAAATTTTGTTTTTAAAACATAAGGTGAAAAAAAGGATGCTTAAAATATTATTATTTTTAAATGACATTTTTCGAAATTTCCTGTGAGTTTTCAACATAATACGGATAGATTTATTTGCCCCTAAAAGTATTAAAGCAGGGTTCGCACAGTTCTACCACTAAATTTTAAAAATACTTTCGAAGTGTTTCACTGCGGAACAATATCGTAAAATCTGTGAATGAAAGTGGGGATTGCGAATGTTGTGTTTTAAAAATTAAATGTAAATTTTCTTATTTTTAATAGTGGTGTAAGAGTCCTTGGAAATTCCAAGGAGTGTGCGAACCTTGTAAAGGTAAAAAAATTTCATGGACTCTCATTTTAACCAAAAGAGAGAACTGAAAGCATTTCTCTCGTCTGTTCATAGATGGCGTGACTGTTTGAAATAGAGGGAGGACATTTAATCCGCTTCTAAAGTGACAAAAAATGCAGGGAACGAAAACTCGGTTGTTTTTCTGGGGGTAGTAGGTCGGAGAAATAAATCAAGGGGTTTTCCTTTCTAGTGTCATTAAAGCAAGAATTATTAGGAAGGTCCCCATCTTTCTCTTATTAGAATCCAGGGATGTCATGAACAAGCTATGCTGGCAGATGTGAAACCGGCAAACACGTTATTTTGTCATTACTGATATAACCGGAGCCATCTTGAATGTGCACTTTCCTTCTTTTTACTTGTAAACAAGATTTATTTTTCCTTTATCTAGCTCATTATTTAACGTCAAAATATCTAGAGCTGTAGTTAAAAGTATACATAGATATTCTCAACTAATTATAATGGACGGCTTCTTCAAAATTTCGTTTACCCTGCGACCTGCACCGCCTTTACGGGTGGGCCAGCTATGCCCATACCCAGTGTTTAATTTAGGAGCTTACCCGGGAGACATTTCCCCGGAACAGCGTGTATTGTCATTCTCCGGAATATATGAAATTTTGTCTTTTCAATGGTCAAAACGTGAATCCCTCCTTCGGAACACTATAATGCATTCCTCCTCCCAGAGCCATAGAAATTCCTCCCGGAGAAAAGTGTTGGAATTCAACATTGCCCATACCTACTCATGACTCAATCGGGGTTGTGGATTATTAAAGTCTAGGTTAAAAGACAATTTATTTTTTATTACTTTAAAAAATGTTTTGATGGCGTCTTAGAATTAGAAACTTTAAGACTGAAGAGGCGAATTCCCGTGTTAGGCCAATCAGAGATGTAGTGGAGAGTATACCGGGTTATACGCCGTATACCTTCTGGATTTTTTAAAGGAACACCGTATACCCTCTGTTTCCCAAGAAAGCTGTAGTATACACACTCTAGGGTATACCCTCTGCCTTGGGCGTGTACCCTCAGCTTAGAGCGTATATCCTCAGTTATTTTTACGACTACACTCCCGTGGCTAATTGTCATTACTATTTCTGAAATTTTTTTGACAAAAGTTCTGTTGTTTAATACACAGGAGACTACCGCCGAACGCTCTAATATAAAGAATATCATGAGAAATGGTGGAAATAACCCACAATCCGCATTGGAAACAGTGCTAAACCAGAAGCTTCATGTTTAGAAAGTAGCTGTCATTACATATGTGCAACTGACAGTATAATATAAGACATCATATTTCCCGACACTGTTAAAGAATATTAAATTTTACTTACCCAACTTATACGGGAGATGTTATGAATCATAATAACAGGAAATGATTTAATATTGAACTATTCACATATATGGGGCTAATCCTGCTTATATACGGCTTATCCTGGCTATATAGGGCTAATCTTGACTATATAAAGCTGTGAGGGAGTGACCTTTCCATAAAGGCACTCTAGTGTTTCTGAGATCGTGACGTCAATAATTTAACAAGTGTAAGCGTAAAAGCGACATCTATCCTCTCTTTTACTTTAACTTTCTAGAGTGTGTGTGCTCTTTCGGATTTTACAGTTAGCTTGCGGTTATTAGTAATATGTTAATGTGAAGTATCTCAGTTTGCAGCATATAAAAGCTTGGGTTTGTGTGTCTCTGGCGTGTCTCTGGCATTAGCCAGCAGCCAGCGAGTGACGATCTCTAGTATTAGACAAGCGAAGTGAATTATTGTTCAGCGAAGTGGAAGGAAGTTTGGATAGTTGATTTGAGATTCGGCCGTGGTAAGAAAATTTACAATAGTTCCATTTTTGATTATTTGTAAAATAAAGAATTACCCACAGCCACGGGCTGTTTAATCAAGCTTTGTTTAGCAGCTCAGCCAGAAGACAGTGAGAAGTGTTAGGCGGTGCCCCGGCTGAGCTAGGCCGAAGCCTGTGAGTATGATTTAGCTGTTCATAGTGTTTTCAGTTGTGTAAATTTGAGACTTGCTCCACTTCCCTTCAGCCATTATCACTTTAATAAACTTCGTTATTTTATCCTAAATTAATGAGTATGTCTACATTTAACCTCCACCACGATCAACCCACCGTTACAAATGACGCCCACCGTGGGTTTACCGTTACAAATGACGCCCACCGTGGGTTTACCGTTACAAATGGCGCCCAACGAAACATCGGACATTATGAGATTGTGCCACGTGTGTATTTTACCGGTGCAGGTGATATTAGTGAATTTTTAGTTAAATTAGATGATTATATTTTGTTCAATAATATACCTGAGAAAAGTAGGTACGTAGTGCTGAAATGCTCGTTGAAGGGCGAAGCACTTTTGTGGTTGGAAAATATAGGAAAGTTTTTGATTACTGATGAACCGAAAAGATTTGAGCAAACTGTATTTGAGTTAAAGAAGGCATTTCCTCCCGTTAAAGATAAAAGTATTTTGAGAAAAGAGTTCTATTGTAATAAGCAGAATATTTATGAGTCGGCGTCAAAATTCTATCTACGTAAGCTTGAACTAAAAAATAAATTAGATTTAGATATCACATTTGAGGAATTGTTGGACATTGTTTTTCCTCTTTTTAATCCAAATATACAGGACTTTATTGAAGTTAGAGCACCGAAGAATTTTGCAGAAATGCATCAGATATTATCGAAGTATGAGACTCGGCATAGCTCGGATCAACGGGATTTGCGTAACCCTCGTCAGAGACCGGTCACAGATAGTAATTTGAGAAATGAGGGGGAACGTAATTTTGTGAGAGGGGGGTAGCGATTTCCGGATAGTAATTTGCGTAATAGAAATGATGGATTTGGTCGTAATATGTCGAATACGAATAACGGTAATAGGAATCGTGATGGTGCTAATAATTTTAGAAGTGGTGAGAGAAGTATGTATGGAAATAGACAGAATATTGGTTATAATCGTAGTGGGGGAGGACGGGACAGGAATGTTTCTTCGCAAGTAAGGAGATTAACTTCGGATGAGAATGTTGAAAATAGGTCAATGCAAAAGAGATGTGTTCAGAGGTCGGGTCAGTTAAACTGGTAGGTGACTGTATTTCGGAAGGTATGCAGTCACAGATTAAATCGGAAAAGCCTTCTGTGAGTTTGAATAAAATTACTATTAATCCGGTTGAGTTACCTGAAGTGTTAATTGGGTTAGATGGTATTGTCGTTAAAAGTGTCTTCGATACAGGGGCAGATAAGTCGTTCATTTCTTTTGATTGTTATCGGAAATATTTTTCGTATAAGAAGTTGAAGAGGTGAAGTCTGGTGGTTCAGTCGGCACAGGGAGTAGCTTGCGATAATAAAGGTTCAGTAGAATTGGAAGTTGAAATTCGTTCGGTTAAGACATGTTGGGAGTTTTGTGTGTTAGATGGATTAACAGTGCATTGTATAGTTGGTGTGGATTATATGAAGGATAGAGGAATTAGTTTGGATTTCTTTAAAAAGTCGTTAATAGTGAATAATGATGAGAATGTGAGTAAGAAAGAGCCAGTTTCAGTGTCAGTTAATTTGGAGGAGTCGGGTTTAAGTGAGGTTAAGGAAGTGGAGTTTAATAAGTCTTTAGTCGATTTTTGTAAAGTCTTTTCAGATAAACCGAGTTTAAGGAATGAAATTCATATTGGTTTTGACGCACTAGTTGCTAGTAAACCATTTCGTTATGATTTTATATCTAATATTTTTAAGTCTTTGTGTGAAAAGTTGGAGACTGGGGTCGGTAGGGAACTTACTCAGTCTAATATGGCTGAACGTGTAAATCGTACATTAATTCAAATGATTTCTTCATATGTTGGTTCTCATCATGCAAATTGGGACCAGTTTCTTCAGCATTTTGCGTATGCACTTCGTACAGCAGTTCACGAGTCAACGGGGAAAACACCAGCTGAATTGTTTTTGGGTAGAAAAGTCGTTACTCCATTCCAAAGGCTAGTTATGGTGTCAGATGCGGAAAGTCAGTACATGTGTCAGGATATTGAGAGGTTGGTTAAGGAAGCTCAAGTTCAGATGGGAAAAGCGCAAGAAAAGCAGGCTCAGTATTATAATATGCGTAGAAGGGAGTTAGAAGTGAAAGTTGGAGATTTTGTGTTAGTAGAAAAGCATTGGTTAAGTTCAAGTCGTCAAAAGAGAGTAGCTAAGTTTGGTCCGAAGTTTGTAGGTCCGTTCGAGGTTTTAGAAGTTCGAAATAATAATTTGGTTGTTGATGTCAATGGTGAAAGAATGACGGTTAATTTGGATCAGGTTAGAGTTTATAAGTTTAGAGAAAATGGTAGTGAAGGTTCTCATGTGTCGAGTGGTGTTTCGCGAAATTCTTGATCCAATGAGTGTCCCGAGTCCAGCACTTCTTCATCTAATTCTTTTCATCAATATTCAAGAAGAAAAGTTGGTCAAACAGCTCCAAAAACTGTTGTTGAAAGTAGAAAGCCTAGCAATCCGAGAGCAAAGTATGATAATAAAAATAAGAGAACTGTGTCAAATACATCGGACTCTGTGTGCCATAAAAGACAAAAAATTATAAACTGTCCAGTTCCTCCACCTATTAGACAGCAACCTCACAAACATACACTATCTAATAGTTCACCATATTCGGTACTTAATCCCCGGAAAAGATTTCAGATGGACACTCGCCAAACTGTTAAAAGGACTTTAAAGTCGGAATTTTTGCCCAATAAGAAACAGCGTAGGTCTGGAAAGAAACGTGGTCTAGGATCTTCAGTAACTTCGGGTGCGTCTAGAAAGAAGAGACAACGCTCAGATTACCGGCATCAACAGTGTGAATCTCGCCATGGAGTGACCCCAGCAAACCGGCCAGAGCAGAGTCGTCGAGCGGAACCTACAAGTATCCCACGGCATCCATTCAGAACCAGGCTGCAGGCACGACAGTCAACTGTGGCGTCACCATACAGTTCCGATGACGAAAGATCCTTCGTACAAGGTTTCTGGGACAAGAGGAGAAAACCATCCTGTAGTATGAAGCCAGCCAGCAGCGAATCATCTCTATGATTGGGTGATAATGTTCTTTATTAAATTTCTATTAGAGTGCATATATGTGGTAGCAATGTGAAAGAATAGAAACCAGAAAGACTGTTTGGTACTTTTTGGCCATTTTTGGAATTTTTTGACGGACTCACGATTGGTGCTTAATTGTGTTCAAAATTTGTTTGCAAAATTGTTAGTTTTATGTATGTTTGAGATTGTGGTCTTAACTGCTTTTAAAAATTCTGGATCTATTGTTAAATTGTTGTGTTATTTGTTAAAAATGTTACTATATTGTTATATTGTTCATGTGTTATAAAATGTATGTTAATGTATGTTTAAATTTTCAGAAAGTACAGATAGTAATTTGGGTTATTTTGTACACGCGCCGCGGTTCAGACGCGCACGTGTTTTGCGGTCAAGAAGTCCTTGACACGCGTTTCTATCTCTTATACTAACATTTAATGAATTAACTTTCTCCTTATCGTTCGTGTTTTATGTGTTGCGTTTGTACTTTAGTTGGGAATGGTTTCCGCAAGTTGCGAATTTTTAAGCTGCGTTTGAATTTGAAATTGTATTGTATTAAAATTGAATGTTAATGTGATTTTCTTGCAGGGAAGTATACCTGTGTTATGTATTGATTCTGCTATTTTTCTTTTAGTTAATACAGATGAAGAGCATGATGACGTCATTTTGTAAATTTTTGATATTTAATTTGATTGTTGCATAAGCACAGCGATATGACGCTGTACGTATGTTCCCCAATTATTGTTAAAGTGGAGTTAAGTTCTGAAGAATTTTGGGAGTTAGTTCATTGGCTAATGGGTATGTAGGTATTACGTAATAGCAGAGTTATTTTGAGTATGAAGTAAAATCTAATTTTAGATGAGTTCGGAATTTGGATGAGGAAAATTTTTGCGCATTGGGTTTTTTGGACTTGGTGCGAATTTTAGTATTAGGAAAGTTATGGAGAGATAATTTTTGGTAATGTTATAGTTGTATTGCAATATTGAGGAAAATTTCGGAAGTTTAGTATTTTGAGAAATTTTAGCACTCCCAGTGGAGTGGGCTGTTTTGAAAGAAGAAGTAATTAGTTTTGAAAGTTTTACGAGTTTTTGGAAGTTTTACGGAGGCTATTTGTAAGATAGAAGAATGATTGGAATGAATATGTGAATTTTTTGAGGCAAACTGAGGTTTTTTGGTTGTGATGGGTTAAAGTTAATATTTTAAAAGTTATGTTTCGGCGCTAAATTTCACCCATCACTGTGTTTATTACGGTTCGAAATTTATAACAAGAAAAAGTTCTGGGCATGCATTTGGCCCAGCCCTTTTTCTCTGTAAAATCCGAGGGGAGGTTGTGAGGGAGTGACCTTTCCATAAAGGCACTCTAGTGTTTCTGAGATCGTGACGTCAATAATTTAACAAGTGTAAGCGTAAAAGCGACATCTATCCTCTCTTTTACTTTAACTTTCTAGAGTGTGTGTGCTCTTTCGGATTTTACAGTTAGCTTGCGGTTATTAGTAATATGTTAATGTGAAGTATCTCAGTTTGCAGCATATAAAAGCTTGGGTTTGTGTGTCTCTGGCGTGTCTCTGGCATTAGCCAGCGAGTGACGATCTCTAGTATTAGACAAGCGAAGTGAATTATTGTTCAGCGAAGTGGAAGGAAGTTTGGATAGTTGATTTGAGATTCGGCCGTGGTAAGAAAATTTACAATAGTTCCATTTTTGATTATTTGTAAAATAAAGAATTACCCACAGCCACGGGCTGTTTAATCAAGCTTTGTTTAGCAGCTCAGCCAGAAGACAGTGAGAAGTGTTAGGCGGTGCCCCGGCTGAGCTAGGCCGAAGCCTGTGAGTATGATTTAGCTGTTCATAGTGTTTTCAGTTGTGTAAATTTGAGACTTGCTCCACTTCCCTTCAGCCATTATCACTTTAATAAACTTCGTTATTTTATCCTAAATTAATGAGTATGTCTACATTTAACCTCCACCACGATCAACCCACCGTTACAAATGACGCCCACCGTGGGTTTACCGTTACAAATGACGCCCACCGTGGGTTTACCGTTACAAAGCTAATTGGACGGGAAGGACTTAATAGTATCTATTTATCTCCAAACAATGATTGCTTGCAGACATTATTGCAATTACTTTTCCTGACCTTGAAAATAAGCAATAAATACTGCCCACACAATTATCTATAGGAAACACTTTGAAACATATCAACAATTGCAATATTTTGAAGATTTGAATTAGTTTAATATCATTAAAATGTACTTTAAACTATTATCGCCCTTAAACCATAATGTATTCAAATTACTTTGAGTGCCCTTGTAAATGAACAATATATATGATACGCTCTTAATCTTCAATAGTAGAGGCTATAGAGATATAATTCATATGATGTATAACTCTATAATAAATGCTTTCATGGCAATCAAAGTATATTTCAGACAACGTTGACAGACAGACAGACGAACCGAAGTCATAAACACTTTTCAACGATATTGGAATATGTTACAAATGAATAATTTCAGCAATGAAGAAACTTTAAATAAAATATTAGTTAACTGGTTAAAGTTTGTAATTCAAAGCGATATTAAGAGAAAAATAAACGAGGATCATTAAAATAATACTTGAAATGTCATAGTTAAAGTTAATTTTTATTCCATATTATTCGATACAAGAATGCATGTTCAAGAAACAGTTCTGACAGAAGTTTCCACTTTATAAAAAATATATTAATGTTTCAAAATGAGTTAGAAACATTTTCTACTCTGCCAGCGTTTACTCTGTCAGTTATACATCTCCTGAACCGGAAATCATTTATATCTACCGTTTATCCAATTATACCAAATTAACTCGGTTATGCATTAATTTTTCTCAAAATAATCCGTAACCATCAGAACATGGCTATGACTGTTTTTTATCCCTCTCTGTTGCTCTCTCTTTCTTTAGTTTTACGGAAAAAACCTCTGTGCATCATGTCAAACATAAATACAAAAAGGTCAGAAAAGAAAAAAATAAAAGTACAAAAAATACAAAAATTTCGAGTAAGGAACAACATACAAGTAAAATATCATTTATATCTACCACTTACCCAATTATTCCAAATTAACTCGGTTATGCATTAATTTTTCTCAAAATAATTCGTACCATCAGAATATGGACATAACATTTTTTTAATTATCCCCCCCCCTCTCTTTTATTATTTTTTTTTTCCTTTAGCTATACTGAAAAACATCTGTGCATCATGTCAAAGATAAAGAAACAAGTCAGTATAAAATAAAAATAAAATAAAGATAGAAATAAAAAAAAAGAAACAAAGAAATGAAAATATTGGTAACTTTCTTTAAACTTTTTTAAGGAAAAATAAATAATACTAGCAATAAGAAAATTCAAATAAAAGAGTTAAGCCATTTTCATCATTAAATCATTCAAAGTTCGTTACGAGAATTTCTTTTTTAGCCAGAAATTTCGAAAGAAAATTGTTATGTCTGTCATTAAAAAAGCCAAAATTAAGGTTCAGAATTTCTGGTAGAGATATTCAAAATTAAAAAGAAATTCAGAAAACGCTTGCTAATGATGCAAATTAGTTAATCACGTGGGAACGAACGATACGTTTTACGTGCCGAAAACAGGCTTAAGAATCCTTGTTTATACCCACCAGTAAAATTTTATTGTAAAATTTGATTTATTTAACCGGAACTTCCTCGATTTAATAAGGCACAATTTTTTTTTATAAACTGGTGACAAGACATTAAAAATTTCGTAAAAAGCTTCCTTCACAAAGGGGTTAGTCTTTTTTTTTTATGTGTAATTAAGAGCGTATTTTAAACAGAAAATTATTTTAAAACAAATTCAGTTAAACTATGTGCAGTTTTCATTTAATATCGGTGGAAGGAATAATATGCAGACAGAAACAATGTAACAGTTCTTATATATATATATATATATATATATATATATATATATCCACGTTTCAAAAGGAGTTTGAAACATTTTCCTCCTATGTCAGCCTTCACTGTCAGTTACACATCTCCACCATTTCCTGAGACGGGAATACAAAGTGGATTTCTTCAACTGAGTTTTTGATCATATAAAAATGTTGCAGTCCTGCATTTTCTATGATTTTCGACATTTTCCCCTTTGAATATACGGAGGAAAATGGCAGAAGATGATCCACGTAGGCAAATAAAAATGCATGGAAGAAAAATGTATCTGCATTACCGCCATAGAAATATGAGTAGAGCCTATCTTGGAAATCAGACAGGAATGACATATTTTGACAAAGAAAGAGACATGAAGATGAAAATTTACTCGCAGGAAATGGAACTCTATCTTCATTTATTAAATATTAATGGTAGTTTATTACTGGATGTATTTCATCTCTTTCTTACATGGGGATCAATATCTTTCGCAAATGATATACTTAATATACATCAATGAATACTTTTTTATATTTATACATTGTACATGAAGATTACTTTTGACTGATGAAATAAACAAAATTTTTCGGCATTTGTCTTAAAAAAAAAATAAATAAATAAATAAATAAATAAAATAAAGACTATGTAAATTTTTGAAAGCGAATAAGAATGTCGATTTAATACAAGTCAACAAAACTAAACAAAACTATACACAAATAATGCAGAGTCGAAAAGATTCAGATCGCATAGCTAAATAATGCGCTATGGATCGAAATCTCAAAATCGAAATTGCTCATTTGTACTATTATTGAATAACACATTACAGTGCAATAAAAATGTATTAAAATTTAACTTTAAAACTTTTAACTTTCGAAGAGTAGTGGGATATATTCTATCCTGATTTATGTTAATCATGATTTATACCAGAATATTTTATTATTTATTATTATTATTATTATTATTATTATTTTTGTAATATTTTTTAGGAAATTCTGGTATGATTTAAAGATTATGGAAAAGCAATTTCTTGCCCTTCAGTAGATTAAAGCATTAGGGTAATATTAATAGATTAATCCTAACCAGATAGCATATTATGAACAACACTTGTCGTTAGACTAAATAACTTATATGTCCTAGAGCTTTTGATTCAATTAAGTAAATGATTCAAATATATGTTGAATTAATATTTTTAGTTTCATTTTATTCTCAGTCATGCGATTGATAAAATAGACTAATTATCTAATTTAAAATTTGTTGAGGGGTGTTACATATATATATATATATAATAAATAAATAAAAATAAAAAGATAATAAAAAAAAAAAAAGTTCAGCTAAAATGCTATAAAACAGCAGGAAAGTTATTATAATTCTGAAAATCATTTCACATTTATACTATTAAGAATAATAATGGAGGCAGCAAAAAAAGTTTTTGTTATTATTATTCTTTGTAATTTCCTTGAATTCCAAATATACAGGATTGTGTCTGTGTGACAAGGTTACAAATTTTAAGAAGTAGTAGAGGATAAATAATTTACTTTTGGCAAAAATAAAAAATTAAAATAACATTCATGAGTACGTTTTTTTGGCAAATTAAAATAAAATAACAATAGTAGTATTTATAAAACCGTGAAAATTTATGTATCACATTAATTAATTTCAACATTAACTTATTGTTACATTAATTTATAATTATTATTTATTACTATTTATCAGCCTTATTACAACAAATCATTTTTATAGAGGAACTAGTGTCGCAACCAATGTATTTTGGCAAAAAAAGAAATTAAAAATAATATTGAGTACTTTTTTCAATAAAATAAAATAACAATAGTATTATTTATATAACCCTGAAAATCTATGTATCAAATTAATTAATTTCAGCACTAATTTATTGTTGCAATAATTTATTACTATAACTTATTACTATTTATTATCATAATTGCAACAAATAATTTTTATAGAGGAACTAGGGTCGCAATCCATGCATTTTACCAAAATATAAGATATCTCACCCTGGTCTAAATGCTGTATTTTTGTTCATAAGCTTAACATAAATGAGTACTAGGGTTACAAATTTTAAGAGGTAGTAGAGGATAAATAATGTATTTTTGGCAAAAGCAATGAATAAAAATATTATTCATGCGTGCGTTTTTCATTAAAGTAAAATATAATAACAATAATAATAATAAACACCGGAAAATTTAAATATCAGATTAATTAATTTTAATATTAATTTATTATTACATTTATTTATTATTTATAAGCATTATTGCAACAAATAATTTTAAAGACGATTTAAGGTCGCATTCCATGCATTTCTTCAAAATATAAGGTACCTTACTCTGGTCTAAATTTAGATGTTTTCTCATAAGCTTAACATCAATGAGTACAAGGGTTACAAATTTTAAGAGGTAGTAGAGGATAAATAATAAATTTTTGGAAAAGCATTAAATAAAAATAATATTCATGAGTATGTTAATTCATTAAAACAAAATAAGCATAACAATAATAATACTTGTATAAATCCTGTAAATATGTGTATCGCATTTATTAATTTCCGTATTAATTTATTGCTACATTTATTTATTATTTATAAGCATTATTACAACAAATAATTTTTGCAGACGATTTAAGGTTGCAATGCATGCATTTTGTCCAAATACAAAATGCATCACCCAGGTCTAAATTCAGATTTTAGTTCATAGCTTTAATATAAATGAAGACATTTTAACGAAATTTTCATCAGGTTTTCCTTGCTTTGTACGAAATACAAAAAGTAATAAATTATATAACATCCATGCGTACTATATATATGTGTGTGTTCATGCTTGAACGTACAAGAAAATGAAAAATATCCGTACAAAGGTAATGTGTGAAACATAAGTATCATCAACTCAGAAATAAAATTAATTAATTTAAAATATAAAATATGTGAAGTTATTACAATGCTCATTTCTATGCTTTTTTTCTATTTTCTTTTCTTTCATTTATTTATTTCAATGCTCAAATGCAGCAGGAAATAAAAAGCAGCTCTTGCAGCCTTACAAGAAAACAGATAAAAACATTAATCTGATCTTTAAAACTCCGAAAAAAAAAAAAAAAATTCAGAATAGAATAAAAAAATAGTTTTAAAAAGCTCATTTGTGCCTCTCCAATTTTTTTTTCCTGCTTTGTGAAAACTCGAATGTAATAAGAAATAGAAATTAAACAATCTTATCAAAACAAACTATAAACGAATAAACTTAACATAATTAGTAAACTTAATAGAATGAAATGGTAGTCCCACCATTTAAATTACCTTATATTTTATTATACAGGGTGTCCACTCTCAACGTTGGCCAATGGCTAATTTCTAAACCGTTAGTCATAGACACATAGTTCCAATTGCAAAAATGCTTTAAAAAAGGTAAAGAATTGTTTTTCAAAGCGATTTAGGTCAAAAACTTTTTTATAAAAAATTACGAAAATTTACTTTTTATACAGTCCCCCGGTTCTATTAGTGATATTTAGGAAAAATTTTCCATCACCCTATCGAGCAATACAAAAAAGGTCCCATTCATCTAACATTAAAATTGACCGAGTTATGAAACTTTAAATTTCATGACTTACATCACTTTTCTGTAGCTGTAAACGAATGAGTTGGACTAAGTTTTCAGGGAACGTATACTAAGTGCTTAAATTATTATAAAGGGCGTCCATTTCCAATGCTGTCCAACAGTTAATTCCTAAACCATTTGTCACAGACGTATAGTTCTAATTACAAAAATGTTTTAAATGAGATAAAGTAATGTTTTAAAAGCAATTTAACTGAAGGTGCTACAACCCTATAAATTTTAGGCAGTGTTAATTTTTATTAATTAACTTCTAAATTGGTTAAAATAGTTGCAGACGTGAGTTTTAAAATTCTCTTTATCGAGAAAATCAAATTTTGGGAAATTGCGATTTTATTTTAAAAAAGTGTGTTACTTTGATAAACTTTTATTTTGCTTAAAACGTTCGTATGTATCTTTCCCTAGTTTAAATTTTTTATTCAAATTTTAACTCACTTCCTATTATCCGATCGAGGTTCAATTTGCACACTTATTTATATCCAATGACAATGTAATGTTAATACAATTTTAGGTGCGTACCATTTATTTATTTTATAGGACTACACCAAATTCTGTTTGGTTAAGTAATCCAATAGAATTTTAAATATATGTCATTTTGTAACGAATTGTGACTATTGTTTTCATAATTTAAATTAACAAACTTTCTTATGTTAGTTTTTTACTTATATTTTTAGTACAAATTTCGCTTTAATATGTAATCATCAACGTAAATTTAAAAATAATATTGTAAAAATTATTTTACCCTCAATGTTTAATGTCAAATTTTACATCTTGCTTTTATTTTTATGTCCAGTAAATTTGTGACTGACCCCTAATTTGCAGCAAAAAAGATGCTTCAACTTTAAACAGCTATTACTCGGTCAGTTTTAATCGCAGATGAATGGGACTTTTTTTGTATTACTTGTTAGAGTAGTGGTAAAAATTTATTAAATATCACTTATAGGACCGGGGGACCATATAAAAAGTTAAATTTCGTAATTTTTTAATAATTTTTTTTTTTTACCTAAATCGCTTGAAGAACAATTATTTACCTTTTTTAAAGCATTTTTGCAATTGGAACTATATGTCTATGACTAACGGTTTAGAAATTAGCCATTGGCCACCGTTGAGAGTGGACACCCTGTATAAAATATAATAAAGTATTAAAAATCGCATTTTTGTTATTCCAAAATATTTTTCCTTTTTTATTTCGAATCACGAATGTATAAAATAGCGAAAAGTGGCCTTGCAAAGGTAACAGAAAAAAAAAATCTTCTCATCATTTAAACTCAAAATAAAATACTTTTATGTTATAATTCAGGATTACATTTTGACATTGGAATATTTAAGGAATAAATCAGATATTTCTCTTCCCATTCCTTAAGTCCTAATTTACAATTCAAAGGCGAAAGGACATCGTTAATGCCTCAATGGCATTTTAAATGGGTCATAAGTCAGATTTATGCATTTTTTAATTGTTTTCTTTCCGAGTTCTTCCATTTGCTATAATATGAAAGATATTTAGCACACATGGCTCCCTCTCTCGGCAACGTCGAAATTTAAGCATGCAAATGTATGCGCATAAATTTGCATTTCGAATTCCCATTTCCTTTTCGCTCTAAACTGAATAATGGAATGGGAGAGGAGATGGGATAAATTTGACAGGGGACAGTGATTTGTTATATTAATAGCCTAAAAGAATATTCCCCAAAATTTATTTGTATTCAGAATGATGTAAAACTATAAACAAATGATAAGGGGTCTGAGATAATAGAATTACAAACAAATAGATTGTTTAAAAGATTAGTTAGAATTCTATTCATACATGATTGCTTTCTTTGTGCGTGAATCTGATAATGAAGGATGTCCAGGATATGAATATTCTTCTATCTTTATAAGGATCGACGAAAATAGAGTGGTTCATTAAGCAATTGATGACAATAGTAACATTGTATAAAAATTATTATTTTTTTATGCTTCGAAAGTAATAATACAGTAAAACCTCTAAATAGCGGACTCTTCGGAATGCGAAATTTGGCCTTTCTTCAGAGGTAAAAGAATACAAATCATCGGCATTGGGGATTGAAAAATATTCCTTAACTATAAGTATTAACAGGGATCTGTTATGGAAGTTTTATTACTTACGTTATTGCATGTACAAGACAGAAATTGCTGAAATATTTTAATCGCTACCATTTTATAAACTCACATGCATGCTGTTTTATGGTTTGTGCAGTTTCACAAATACGAAAAAAATGATTAAGCATATGGGTTCATTTTTAAACAAATTCATCGGGGACAAGTTGAACAGCCATTTGTTGAACACAAGCCATTCACTCACGTAATTAAATCAAAATGAACAATTAGTATTCATTGTTACAATTAAATTTTATATTAAGCAAAAATGATTGTGGTATTTCCGCCTGACATCAGCTATAATGATATCAATAATAATGATAATGGTTATAAAAGAAAATTCAAGGCTATTTTTTTTAAGGATGTTTTTTTTCTTTCATGCTTATTAAAATATTAAAATTGTATCCTGAAATATAGTGAAATTTAATTAACAGACTAAAAAGTATATTTCTGAAGATTTATTTGCATTCATAATTATCTAAAACTCTAAGGAAATAATAAAAGATATGATATAACAGAATTTTAAAGAAATAGATTGTTTTTAACAATTATTTTGTTTTCCATCATTGTATATTACTCGTATTATTACTTTCTTGTGGGCCTCTCAGTTATGAAGAATGTCAGGGATAAGAATATTTCTGCTACATTTATAAAGATTGACGAAAAGAAAAATAACATGGCATAAAAATAAAACAAATCTACTGCTTAAAAGATCAAACTATGAATGATTGCATTTAAAATCAAAATAGACAGAAATATATTTAAATTTCCCTTTTTTATAAGCCCAAGATGTTATTACGTGTGTTTTATGATTTGAAGAAAATTATTTAACATACGTGGTCTCTATTTCAATGCATATATCTATATATTAATCAAAGACAAGTGCAAGAATTTTTATAATGATTTAATTCATTTAAGGTCAATAGTTTATATCAATCAAAGGCAAGTGCAAGAAATTCTAAAATGATTTAATTCATTTAAGATCAATAGTTTATATTTTTTGTTTAAATTAAATTAAAAATTGAAATTAGGCAAACATATTACATATATTAAATAAATATGCAGTGCTGGAATTAATTTCCGATTGATAGTTATGGCAACAATAATAATAAAATAAAGGAGGAGAAGCATTAAATATCATTGTGTTTCATACGAAAATTTCTCTTTTGCGCTAAATGTCAAATATTTTCGTTCTCTCAATGAATCTCACTTTAGTTTCATGTGCAACATTTGGCAATTGCGTGTATAATTAACTAAAAATTTATTTTTATGTGATTAATTTTGATATTAAATCAGTTATCTTTATTAAAATGTTGTCATTGTTTAAAAAAGGGAATCAACACATACAACACATACATATACAAAAAAAAAAAAAAAAAAAAAAAAAAAAAAAAAAAAAATTGTACTTAAAAAAAGTAAAAAAATAAAAAGAAACGTTTGAAAGACTTAAACTATTTGTTAGTTAAATAAATTATTTTTGAAATTATTTAATGGAAGTATAATTTTCTTTATTATCGCAGAGTTTATTTTTATCGGCATTATTGAGCGGCTATTTTTCCTACAGTTAATACTCCATTTTATTCAAATTAAGAAAGAACAATCATTAACAAACATTATATATACATACACACACATATATATATATACATACATGCATACATACATAACTTGAAGCGGGTAACGCATTTTTTAAGTGAGGCATTTTGAATACGATCATTTAACATATACTGTCTTGTTTGTGAAACAATAAATATATGAAAGACAAAAAAAAAAAAAAAAAAAATCTTCAAAGATATTACTTAAAAGCACAGATATAAAAAACATCAAATCAAAGAAAAAGAAATGCGTTTTGAAAGAGGCCTTGCTTCTGCTGTTGTAGTGTTTGCATGTTAGTTTACTACAAATAAAAGGATTCACTCTTTTAATATCCATTGATATTTTGGGATTTAATGGTAGATTTTAGAAATTTGTGTTTCATATGGCATTGTTTTAAAATTTCTGTGTATGATAGCTATACTATAATTTTCGGAAGAAACACCTCAGAATTTTCAAGCACGAATATATATATATATATATATGTGAGGTATTTACATTAAAGTTTTTGCATTTTGGGTTAGCTATCGATACAAACTTGTGCTTCTTTAACATATAAATTATACGTAAAATTTAAATGCACCTTAAAATTTGATTAAAACTAAATAAATGTGAATTTACAACATCATTTTAAAGGATTCGAGTATTTTTATTTTTATTGTTATTTATTATACGCATTCTTACAAGTACGGGTGCGGCGTTTACGATATTTATCTTTTTATTAGGTTAAATAGTGTGGGTGTGGCATTTCTTCGGTAAATTACGGTGTAAGATCAAAGAGTTCAGATAAAATGCTAATCAGTGTTGTCAATTATTTTTCCATACATCTAGAAGATTTTCCGAACAATAATCATGGCTTTATTCCGTGATTAGATTTAAAAAAATATATTATTCGAAAATTTTAATGGGTATTTATTAAAAAAATCGCACTAAATTGGCAAATCTAATAAATAAAATTTCCGATAATAAAGCTTCCGAATTTTTTGTTCCCCCATGCATACAATAATTTAACAAACACGCACAGAGTCATACATATCACATATGTAATTCTAGGTTTTTCCCTGTACTTATCGTTGACCAATAGCAAATTACCAAATCGTTCTGTTTAGAGACACAGTTCCGATTTTATGAGAGTTGCAATAATGGTTCTTTGTCATACGGAAATCCATTTACATTAAAATAGTTATTTTATTAAAAGTAATGAATTTTTTTTATACATATACGGTCCCTATAATTTATATTTCTTAAAATGTCCCCCTCCGCCATATGATATAAGAAGTAAAACATTGAAATTTCCTTCTTCTATAAGGATATCTTACCAAACAGTGATAATTTGAATTTGATGAATTTTAGCCCCTTTTAAAAACGAAAAGTGGTGTTTGCATGTGTCTGAAATGAAATTACATGCGTAAAACTGTAAGGAAATTTATAAATTATGTATATGATTAACTATAAATATTTATCCTTTTTAAAGCACACTAAAAATAACGGAAAAGTATTTTTTTTTTACCCTATAAATATATTACGTTATCTATATTTATTTCAATTATTTATTTTTAAAATCATCCTGATGTTTCAGAAATATTCATAATACATCGACTATATTATGTATCAAAACCTGCATACTTTTACTAATAAAGCTTATAAATCTTATAAAATACATAAAATTCTCAGTGAACAACATTTTTTTTTTTTTTTGGTCTGCAGTGTGTGTGTGTGTGTGTGTTAGCACTATCTCAAAAAGCTTCAATCGCAGTAAAAACTATGTGTTAGCATTGCTAATACGATCACATAAGTTGTTTTATTTGTAATTTACGAACATGTGATTGACGGTAATAGTGACAGTACTTTAAGCAATTGCTTTTCATTTTATTTTCTTTCTAAACGTAAAATTACGGATTGGGTCATAAAACATGGCTGAGCTAAGGCAAGCTAAGGAAGGTTATTTGTTTTGCTGGAGAAATGATGGTGGAACAATAGGGTTGTAAGGCAGAGAAACTCGCCAAGTATGTAATGGCAATGGTGTATTTGTATATGATAATAAACATTATTACGCGGGGAATATCTATCAAAATATTACATTATGAAAAGATCGTCTTCCGAAATACTGTCTCCTTGCACCTTCTTAATTTAACTCTAAATAAATATATTAATATATATTGATGCATTAAAGATTTTTTATATGCTCACAATTGCATATTTTAATATAGATGCTGAGTTAGTGAAATGGAATTATTCTTTACATTCAAAATCTTTCTTGGAGAGAATTAGAAAATATCTAATGAAACACTACATGTAATAATAAATTTTTAACAAAAATCGGTCACTTACCTCAGTTTAGTATTTCAAACTAGTATGCTCAAAAACATTTAACTAAAAAATGTTGGTGGATTTTATTAAATTCTCATGACTACATTTTAATAATTGCTAAATTAGAGAAGCGGGAAACTCTTAAACTCCCTTTCCCTCTTTTTGTCCGATTTCCCCCCCCCCCCTGCTTTCTGATATAAAATTAATTTGAGTTTAAAATATTAAAAGTTGCTATCAAAATGGCAACAATTAAGCTTTATTGAAATTTGAAGAGGTCAGTAGTCTTTTGCGCACTATTAATATGACAATAGGCTATGGAAAAGGTGTAGTATATGTTATATTGTAATTTCAACGGGATTAAATGAACATTACAACTTTTCAGTATTGTTTGATTCTTACATTATAAATTATTGTTTCAGACATTGCATGTTCGGAGATCTCACATTTAATTTTAAAAGAATGAAACACGTATTTGGAATAAATGTCACAGCAATGGTGTATGAAGTTACACAGTCTCCTATTTTGATACAAAATTCTGAATGCAAATAAAGTTATAACATTAAATATAAAGACATAATCATTAACAGATACTAAAAATAACACCAAAATCAATTGAATAATAGTAGATGTAGAGACATGTAGTAGAATTGGGATACTGTTGAAAATCTACAGCAAACTGTTCAGCAATTTGACCGTTTTTAAAGATGACGGTTACTTGGCCATATTATTAAGCACGAATGACTATAATATTGACAATATTATGGTCAGAAGAAAGTTAAATTATGGTTATATAATCGCTTTTTCCAAAAACGGTCTAATTGCTGGACAGTTTTCTGCAGATTTTTAACAGTGAGACGAAAGAGTTAACATTTCAGGGGTATAAATATTACAATTATTTAACAATTTGTAATCATGTTTATTTATTTTTTGCAAATTTGATGTTAAACATAGCTTGTATTACAGCAATATAAAGAATCATACTGCGGTAAAATAATAATAATAATAATAATAATAAATAAAGTTACTTTACTGTAAATGGACCTGTATTCAAATGAGATAATGTTAAATGTTAAAATTACATGCCAACTTTTATTAATTTATGATGATATGGTTCAACAAAATTTGTTTCATCTATTCAATTAAAGAAGATTCCAGTGCAAAATTTAATAATATCCGGTATCAGAATTGAAATATTTTTCGTTATTTTACCACTTTTTTTTATATTATTTATGTGTTAGAATTAAATGCTTTTGATATTATGTGAAAAAAAAAAAATATCTTTATAAAGTGCTAACATGTGTTTCGGACATGTTGCTGAATTTTAAAAAGCCCAGCTGATTGTGGTATTCACATCTAAAAGGAAAAAAAAAAAAAAGCTCTACATTGATTTTGTTTTTCTTGTGTGTATGCATGTATTTTGATGTCACATAATGAAGTTGTAACTTCAAGTAACACATTAAATATCAAATTATTTCTTTATCAATAATTATTTTTCTAATAGTTATACAATGTCATAATTATTCTGTATTCAGTCGAAATTGTTGTTTTAATGTATTTATTCATCTGCACCTAAAACTGGCTATTATGGCTGTAAAATACTAATTTTGCAATGATTTAATTTAATTTAAATGTTATGAAAATCAATAAGCACAGTAGAGATCATTTTTACAAAATTAATACATACAACATGTACATTAATATTTTTACTGAAATATTATTTGTTTTATTTTATTATTTTCAGTTTATTTATTTATTTGTATTTAATTTCTTTAAATGCTTGAAGTTATTACAGTATTTCTCTAACCTGGATAAATATTTTATATCCAGCCAAAATTGAAACACATGCGGTATAGAAATAATATTGAATTTTCTTAAACATAATATTAAGAAAAGAGAGAGAAAAAAAATTAAAAGTGGCTGTGTTTCGAATTAAAGTATGCAAGTATTCTAATAACTGAATTTTATTAATATACTGTTAAAATCAGCGAATTTTTAATGTTGAGATAATTACATCCCCAGCTAAATATAAACTGTATAGAAAACAGTGAAATCCATTAAAAAAAAATTCCAAATTATTCTATAGTTATGAAAACATTAAAACTAGATTACATATTTTATGCCACACAAGTCAGCGATTGTAATGCAGGAAGTCGCTGAACTAGGGAAGAGCCATACCCCTGACTAAACAAAAATTTAACAGAGCAAGTTTTCAGGATTTTTTTTTCTCTCATATCTTCTCGACACTTATCCTTAAAATCCAACGTGGGTTCAAATTTATGGGCTTTCCCCCATTTCTGACAGTAGTTATAGATCAAAGACGGTGCCTGATAAATTATGTATGACCTCGAAAGTCCAGAGAATCCTCTGACATTTGGAAGGCGGCCCAAGCGGCAGAGTCGTAAATCTGTAATTTTACCAGCATCGCCCGATGAAGAAGAAACTAAGTGAAAAAAAAAAATAATAATAAAGGCGTTTAAATGTGGCTCCTTTAATTAGTATGTAGTAGGGATAAAGTTTCCTTGTAAAGAGTCGCCTTGCGAAAGTGTCTTGTGATAAATAATAAATAAAAAGTTTTTGTCAAGTAAATTGCTGAGCTTGATTTGTTATCACGGACTGAAAATAAGAAATTTTTGGACAATTTATTTTTGTTTGAACGTCCAAAATCTGAAAATAATTGTATATATTAAATATATTTTTTAAAGCTTTGTTCCGTAAAAGCATGCTTTGCCAAATCGTGTAAAATTTGATAAATATGTTAGATTTCTTTTCTTTTCTTTTCTTTTTTTCTAATATTAAATCATTACTTGGGCAATATTACAGGAATATTTAGATTAAATTACACAGTGTACCTATACATATACAGAAAATTGGAATGTTAATGAATTTTAGAAAAAATCTTCATTTCTAAATTCATTCGAGTGTGTAAATGACGCATGCACCAAAAAATAACATTTGAAGAAAGTTGTGTGTTTGTCTGTTTATCCAGAATAGACTCAGCAACAGTTGCATATCAAACATTAAATTTATCTGTGCAACAGAGAATGTTTCTGGCTAAAATTTACAGTTTGTCGCATTCCCCATATCTTCTGCTATTTTTAAGGAAAATTGGGGAAATCATTCGATCAACCAAGCTTTCAATACTCAAAAACTCGAGAACTAACTGATCATATCTTTATAGCGGATCTTTATAGTAATTGAAAGGTCTATAATTGAGATATATTTAAAATGATAATAATTACTTATTCATTTTATGATTTATACATTATAGTTTAAATTAATAAGCATAAAGAGGCGCTATTTTATAATCGGATATTTCCGCTATTTCATAATCAATGTCAAAGCTGTCATCATCGATAATCAGAGAAATGACCATCTCGGATACCAATGAATATTTGCCTCATAAAAATAAAATATGGTTATAGCAATGCATTTTGTTTTCGCCAAACAATGTTATCTAAAATGTGCCAATTGCCTATTGACCCGATTACCGAAGATTAAGAAATGATAATAATGTTATAATGACACGGATTTAGCTTTCAGGATATAGTTACATGATGAAGTATGTATTTTATCTCTTTCATATTCGAATAACTATATTTATTTATATATTAAAAAATATTGCAATGTGCTATCAGTATATCTTTTTATTTATTATCTATTTTTAGTTCAATGAATATCTAAATGTTTTTTTTTTTTTTTTTTTTTTATAGCAAAACAAACATTTGACATTCGTCAATAGGAAAAATTGGAACACGGTATAGGTCGTAAAATTATGCTAGTGTGTTACAAAATTTCTCAATAATCATTTTTAATATATTATTTCCTCTCCATATTTTAAACCACCAATCGTTTAACTAAATGTTTTATAAATTAATATTTTTATATTTATAGCAATTCCAATCATTTACTAATGTATTATCAATACCTCATTCTAGAGATGTGCTCAGTTGATATTTATAAAGGAAGTCACTGATCACAATTCATTCGATATCTCATATCTTCAAAACAATGATTTAACACGCTGTAAATACTGAAATTATCCTAGTGTGTTATAAATTTTTCTCAATCGATAGCTTTTGATAGATTATTTATTTCCATAATTTAAACCACTAATGTTTAATCAAATGTTTATAAATGAATATTTTATATTTATTTCAATTTTTTACTGATGTGAAAAATACATCATTCGAAAGATGTGCTCAATTAATATTTATAAATGGTCACTATTATTTCCTCGCCTTATTTTTAAACCACCAATCTTTTAATTAAATATTTTATAAATAAATATTTTTATATTTATAGCAATTCCAATCGCTTACTAATGTATCAATACTGATTTCTAGAGATTTATTCAATTGCTATTTATAAATGGTTACTACTCCAACTCATTATATGCATGGTACCCAGAAACAATGGTTTGACAAGCTTCAAGTAGAAGTATTATGCTAGTTTGTTGCATTCAATTAATACTTTTGAATATGTTTTAAATACATATTATTTCTTCTCATCATTTTAAATCTCAATCATTTAATTAAATGTATTATAAATTAATATTTTATATTTATAACAATTACAATCTTTTATTAACATGAAAAATACTTCAAGAAATGTGCTCAATTAATATTTATAAATGGGCACTATTCACAATTCAGTGTATACCAGATGACCTCAAACAATGATTTGACAACAAAAAGAAAACAGAAAATCTTATACGGATTAAAAAAAAAAAAAAAAAAAAATGCATAAAACTACAGAAGACAGCTCTATTTATGGCCTTTAATTTTTCCGAGAATATATATCATATATGAAAAAGCGCATTCATGCAGAATTTATATCAAAGATATTTTCATACGAAAATATACTAAATAAATAGGCTTTATCTCGATTTTAAAAGAAAATATACTTGAAAACATTGTTATTCTTAAATATATAACAAACAAAATCATAAAACATTATAATCTTTAAAAAATGAATCTCAAGGCATATAAAAGCAAGAAAAATCTCATATAGAAGTGACGTAAGCATAATGTAAAATTATGGCTTTTTCCTAAGGTATTTCTATAAATTTGGATAAAAGGGCTCCACAACATTTACCTTATATAAATCCTACTTATTTTCAGAAATTGTCGGAATGGAGCCATCAATAAAATTACAGGTAAGAGAAAAAGCGCTGGCTGCATGTTTTTCTCTGTGTTGTCTTAGTGCAACATCATTCTTAATTTTCAACATTGTATGTCTTACGTTATGCACCGGGTAAATAGTTTTTATTTCCTTGCATATGGATTTTATCAAATATACGTATATCACTATAATATTTCAGTGTAGCAAAATTTTATAAAGAGAAATATGAGTCTTTGCTAAAAGTCAAAAGGTGTTATTACCTATAGCCGCAGCTTATGTTAAAAAGAAAGAGCTCGTATTTATTAAATGAAGTTATATGCAAAAAAGCTCTTATTTCCTTTTCCGAGGAAAAGCATTATGCAAACCAGTTTTTTCTTTTAATCTTTCTTTTTTTCCTTCTTTTTTCAAAAATTGTCGTCGAAAAAATATCTGTTTAACGGCTAGTTCTAATTTTATATTTAATATAGGTCATCATATTGTAAAAGAGAGTAAAACTTGATAAGACGGAATTATAAGGAATGGGTGAAAATTTCCATGTTAGACAGGTTTCTGTCATAGCAGCCTTTGTTCTGTTACGTATATTGCTTATTTTAAGCCCACATAACTTTGGAAACATTCTCGAATTTCATCAATAAAAGACGTTTATGATTTATTCATTGGAATATTTTTATTAATTATAACATGCAAAGAATAACATGCAATTATTCTTATTCTAACATTCTATAGTGCTCATCAAAATCACAACCTCCCAATCTCAACGTAATATATCTTCCAAAGCTATCACTTAATCTTCGAAGTTAGTGACAACCCTCGCCAAATAAGAATAAATTTAGAAAAATAACTATTTTTTTTTTTTTTTTTTTTTTTTTTTTTGTAACTCACATATGTATATTTTAACTAGGAGTAAAAATGAACAAAATTTTTGCAAAATATTCTCCTGAAAAGAAAATGACTTTATTATGTACCATTTATTTCCAAAACTATTCGGTTCATCCGGAACCACTAACTATTCAAGAACTTCATCACAAAAGACCTTTATTCACGAAAAAGTGAAAAACGTTGCATGCTATTATTTTTATACTAACCTTTCAATTTTCTAATCAAAATTATATCTCTCTATCTCATAATGTTGGAATACTTGAATCTATGGTGATGACGCTCGGCCATTTCGTAAAAATAATGTTTTAGTATGAGCTTTTTCAGACGACATTATCGCTCCTTTTAAGATAGTCATTATTATCTTCAGCTTACATAGGTATCATTCCGTTGGAAAATGCCTATTTTACCTTTATCTTATATATGTCTTTAACTTCGCATGGAGAGGAACAAAAAATACGTAAAATATTCTCTTAAAATGAAAATGACTAAGCACCGCTTTCCATATATTTACATATTGCCGATTATTAAATCTTCCCGGAACTCTGTTACTATTCCCAAACTTCATCTCTAAAAAATCATTGTTTAACACACGCGAAACGTTATAGGCAACATTTTTTTTCTAATCTTCTAAATTATTCATCAAAATCATAACTCTCTAACCTCAACTTATTTTCCCGAATATTTAGCGACTACTGTTCGCCATTTTGTAAAAATAACATTTCGGAAAAAATCTTCTATCTAGCGACATTATTGCTCCTTTTAAAATGAGCAATTTTATCCTTATCTTATATATATCTTTCAACAACTTATGAAGATGAATAAAGTATATGCAAAATGTTCTCCTAAAAAAGAAATAACTTGATCTTATTTCTCTTATATAATTTATTCTCTATTACTCTTTTACACCAGAATTCCGCTATCAATCACGAACTTCATTACTAAAAGCCCTTTATTCATTAAAACAAAGCATTACATGCTACTACTTTTATTCTAACGTTTTAAATTGCTTATTAAAATCTTAATCCACCATTTCAATTCATTTGTCCCAATATACTTGAATCTAGTGACGGCATTCGGTCATTTCGCAAAAATAACGGTTTGGTAAAAGCCTATCTAGCAAATTTATTGCTCCTTTTTAAAATAAGTAACTTTATCTCTATCTTGGATACATGATTCAACAACGCATTAAGATGAATACAAAATATGCAAAACCTTCTCCTGAAAAGAAGATGACTTCATCTTACTTTCGTTATATCATGCATCCCCCTATGCAATTTCTCCAGAACTCCGCTACCATTCACGAACTTCGTCACTAAAAGCCCTTTATTCATTAAAACGTGCGAAGCATTACATGCTATTATTTTTATTCTAACCTTCTAAATTGCTCATCAAAATCATAACTCTCTACTTCAACGTATTTGTCCGAATACTTAAACCCAGTGACGACACTCGGCCATTTCGTAAAAATAACGTTTTAGAAAAAGTCTATCTAGCGAAATTATGGCTCCTTTTGGACACTATCTAAAGCGATAGCTGCTCAGACAGAAAGACTAACCTGGATAGAATGTGCCGGCTTTTCATAAGTTATGACTGTCTCTTATGCGGTGAGTAGCATCCCTGCTGTTTAGACGTGCTTCTCATGTATATGAAGACACTCCCTTGCGTTGGACTACAGTATTTGCTAGCCATTCCCCGTCTTTACAAGGTGAATGTAATACCCTCGAAGGCGAATTCTCAGTGACTTGGTTCTGATAAATTACCTAATTGATATTTCGCATTTTGATCCAGCAGGAATATATGAATCATTTATTTTAACATAAAAATATGTATTCCACTTTATTATATAAAGTACCAGTTTCACAATTTATTGCAAGTCATTGAAAGCAAAATTTGTCAAACTTTTCAATCTATGTTTTCCTTTTCCGTCAAGCAAATTTATTAACAGTTGGTCATTTTGGTATTTTATATATATACGTAAAATGTTGCTACAAGATTAATTAATGTCTTACCATAATGTTATTATTTTTAGATAAAGTTTTTTTGGCTGATTTTCCCAGACCATTTACAATTAAATATGTTTTTAGTTTTACCAGAAGTTTTATAATTTTGTCATTCATTATACGGGGTGTGAGTTAAAAATCATTTTTTACAAGCTTATATAATATTTGTTAATGAACTTATCTTCAAAGTTATTAAAATATCATTCCAAATAAAAGCAGAATATATTGCAAAAAAATGTTGTAAAGTTGGCATTTTGTATCAAATTTTCGGAAGCATAACCTAGGAAAGAAAATAATGGTCATACTGGGAAAATAATTGTATATAATCAATTTTTAATTAATTGAGCGAAAAATGAAAACACACGGCCGCTTACACATAACCATTAAAAATCACACCAGCAAGTTTCAAGTTTTTACTTTTAAAAATGAGTCGAAATGAAAATTTCGAGCTAAAGAGAATGGAGAAATATCTTTTAAGGATACTTTTAAATAATTAGAGCATTTTCCCGATTATATAAGCCATATTAACTGTGTAAAAAAAAAAAAAAAAAAAAAAAAAAAAAAAAAAAAAAAAAACGAGAGTGAGATCCCGGTCAAGAAGGGAATAAATACTTATTTAAAATTTTCGGATATCATCCCCCGCAATAAATTATGCATATTTGAATTTAGTGAATTAAATTCCATCTGTCAAAGAGGATTAATTTGGGAGTAAGAATCAATTATAAATTATGTGTATTTCTTGAAAATACAGCGAATTTTGAATACGAAAAATAATTATGAATCACATACATATTATGGCATAATTTTAAGTTTTTTTTAATAAAAGAAAAATTAGTTACATGCGGTTTATTTTCTTTAATACTTATTAAAATTAATTAAATTGAATAAATTCCTTTACATAATCAATGAAAGACTATCTTAAATACAATGATAATTACAAAAAAGACTTTTTCAAAGCCAATAAATTTTTCTTATTTTGAAAAAGAATAATAAATCAACAAGATAAAAAGAAACTGCTTCTCACATTCAACATTAATGCATAAACTTGGCTAACACGGATTAAAAAATCTTATAAGAAATGACAAGAAGAAATTTAGGAAAATCTTCTTTTGTAATATATAAAATTTTAATAAAAATAATTTTATGCAAGTTAGTGTTAAAACACTGAAGAACTGCCAGACATACCGTAATAAATCAAAATTATATATGTCTTAAGCATTCAAAAGAGTTTTTAAGACGTCCTAATAATGGGCGTACTTAATTTTTTTTTTTTTTTTTTTTTTTTGCTTATTTTAGTACCCGTCTTCTTTATTTCGCATCATTAGTTATATGCTGTTACAAACGCTTAGTATTAATACAGACAAATCTTATTTACAAAATATTCAAATTATATTGGATTTAATATTAGTTCTAAGAGACTGGCTATAAGTGCAGTTTGTTTTACTTGTTCAGTACTATAAATTGATTTTTGATTTCGATTCCATTAATGAGACCAAAGTGTAAGGAAAAGTCATATTTATCGTAAAATTTCAGACAGCTCACTTAAAGATTGAAGAATCAGTAATTATAACAAAATTTTCCAACTGTAACGGATTAAAGCTGTTTCATAAATGTTATTCTGTCTTGCCGAAATCGGCAAAATGTTATCGGTAATTAAATGTTATCAAAATCCACCCTCCCTCCCCCAATAGAAAGGGAATAAAAGAAAAACAATGTGCAAATACATTTGACAAAGTCGATAACAAAGTGGATTACACGATTTGTAGATTTGCTTGGATGAACATTCAACATTTACACTTCCTGCAGATTCGATCAAAATTAAAGAGTCACGAAAATTCAATTTCACGCATTCATCTGTACAGCTGTTCTTCATACACTGTTGTCGTGTTTTCTCTAAGATTATCAAGACCGTTCAATAAAGCGTTGAAGTACATTGGTGGTATAATTCTACAGGCATGAATGCTCAGGGTAATATGCAGGTAGACAAACACGTCAAAGTCATAAATACTTTAAGAAATAAGAATGTCTTTAAAAATCTTAAGGAGACATATACAATGTTATCAACATTTTGGTATTTTCAACCCCCCACCTTCCTTACGATATCATGCTTTATCATCCCACGAACGCCCCACTCCCAACTTCCTCCTAATGATATCGTTATCAGTGTCTAAAAATTACTTTGATTTTTTTTTAAACTTTTTTGCGATTGTTTGCAGTGGTATACAGATATAGTTACACATTTATTATTCGCATACTTTATTGCTTCAAAGGAGAAAAAAGTAAATAATTGTAAAAAAAAAAAAAAAAAAAAAAAAAAAAAAAAAAGTGTAAAATAAAAGGAATCTAATAATAAGCTTTTGATACATGTTGCTTTCAACAGTTGTTATTTTCCCAGACTCGGGGGGGGGGGGGGGGGTTACTGGCAGAATCAACAAAATAGTTGAACAACAGTCTTTCTCCCGTCTTGACTTAGTAACAACAAGTAACATTTCAAACATACTTAGAATCTAGTTTTTGGAACAGCAAATTATATATGCATATACATATGACAAAATAATAGCAATGTCAAACGTTGAGAAATTACATAGTTCCGAATTAAATGATTTTAATGCTAACTTTTTATTTTTAATAAAATAGGCAGCACACTATTTTCATGTAAAGAACTTTACAAATAAAAAGAGAAAATTACGATTGCATCGAAAATGATAATGATATCGAAAGACAAATCCCCCTCTCCCTAAAAATATCGTATGATATCATGTGACAGCACTCCACCACTTCCCCCCTTAGTGAAACGTTATAATATATATAACCGCTTAAGTCCGGTAAAATGGGTGATTGTAAGAACATTGTGTAAAAATATAGAAACAAACAAATTAAAAAATTAAATTAAACTTACATATCTGTAATTATTTATTGTTCAAATACGATGTTTTAAAAAAATCTACATTAATATGATGATCGAAATCGTTCACTAAGATGGAGTAACTTGATGGCGTAATTGCACAAGCACAAATGTTTAGAAAAACGAGGACTTGATTATCAGCTAGGAAAAGTTCACCATATTTTTTGAAAACAAAACTGGAGAAACAAATCACGGGCAAATCAATGTCAAAAATATACTCAAAGACAGCCTACGTCGTACAACGATGCACAAGAAAGCCTTTAAAGAACTTACTAAAATAAAATGTGCAATTCTAAGAAAATGTTTCAGAAATGTAAAAATGAAAAATCGAAGGCATTAAAACACTTTGTAAAAATTAAACCACTTTTCTTGAATTATTAATTAGCAAGTTTAGATAAATTTTTCATTAAAACTATTATAAAATAATACATAATTAATTAAAATAAAAGAATTACATTAATTAATTTTCATTAATTAATATTAAAAATTGTATATCTATGGCTTTGATTTTTCTATTTGTATTTTTAAGAGACTGATTCCTGCATAATCAAAATCCCATCATTTTTCTGAAAAAAAAATTTCGCCTTATTTAATCGTAGGATTTTTGATTCATTTCATTAGCGATGAAAACATTTGCCTAGATGATAATCAAATTCTGCCCCCCCCCCCCCCCTAAAAATTCATGCTTGTGGAATTACATCAGTAATCTAACCAACTAGTCTATGAATTATCATGTTAATGCAGATTTTTTTAAATTAAAATGAAGTTATATATTGTAAAATATTAAAAAATAATATTCTTTAACAAACATTACTATAATAAATATCTTCCAATTTTTATAAAAGCAAAGTAAATAAATGTATTTTGTTCCTATCTGTAAATGCGAAGGATTTTATATTGTAGAATTATTTTCTGTAGTATTTTTTAATAAGAGAAAAGCTACACTTATATAAATAGTTGAGAAAATAATCACTTTAAAATATTCATGTGCGACTGTTTCGCCATGCTTTCGAAAAGCGATCCAGCAAAGCATTTGATTTCATCTGAAAAATAAAATCTGTTTTTATTATTAGATAGATTAAATATATTTTACGTTAAATTTTCTTCAGTGGTGTTTAAAAATACTGTTATAGCATAAAGGGTTAAATAAAATACATCTTATCGAATGTGTAATTATATAAAGAGGGGAAGAATTAAGAATCTAAGAATGGACATGCGTAGGAATTAAGACTTCTTTTTTTTTTTTTTTTTTTTTTTTTTTTTTTAAATGGGACTGCCGTTTTCAAATTTTTATCGTTGTCAGTTTTTTTCTTTGCTAAAAGAGGTATAAAATAAAACAAAAATCAGAAACTTGACAAAGTGGATAACACGATTTTTAGATTTGCTTGGGTGAACATTCAACATTTCCATTTCCTCCAGATTTGATCAAAATGGGAGAATCACGAAAATTCAGTTTATACAATCATGAGTACAGCTGTGCCTTTCATACGTTGATTTTTTTTTTTTAGATTGATTTGATTATTGGAATCGGTCAATAAAGCTAAGTAAATTGGTGACGTAATTCTATAAAAGCCGCGAATGTTTAAAAAACAGACTGCCAGCCAGACAAAACAAAATCAAAACTATTTTAAGCATGTTGTAAGAAAGTCTTTAAACTTTTTTACATTCGATGGAATGTGTTGCATATATATTTGTTAAGGATGTATTCAAAAAAATATTTTTCTACCCTCAACAACTTGAAATTTCTTGAGACATTTCAGACTTATTTGTAAAAATAAAGACATGAAACTTGGTGAGGAGATTTTTTAAGACATGTATAAGAGGCCGTTTGATTTCATTTTTCGCCCAATTAGTTAGAAATTGATGTATCAAAAACTTTTTTCTCAGAATGACAATTTTTTTCGTTCCCTGATCTTCCGCTTCGAAAAATTCGGTTTAAAACGCAAACTTTGACAGTATTTTTTGCAATATTATATATGAATTTATATATATATATATATAAAATATAAAAAAAAAAAAATCCACAAGCACGGTATATTGCGTGCTTTCTAAATGAGGGAACTTGCCAGCTTAATGCGTTTGAGACCAAAAACGAATTTAAAAATAAATCATATAATAAGAAGTTTGGATTGGAATACACTATTAAGTAAGTTCTTGAAAAAAATTACACTCATTAGGACAATATAAATAAAATAAAATAAAATAAAATAAACTTTTATGATGGCTCTAATTTTGATCCAAAAATCATGAGTCATAGAAAACATATGTCTTTGTTATCTTGAATCATAACATTTGTCATTCTAAATTTTTGATATATATTTGAGAAATGCTCTGGTATTTTTATTTAACCTTTATTTATGAGTAATGGAATCGATAATTTTCAAAGTATAAAATACGTCTGTGTGTATGTGCGTAAATAAATGATGAAAGTTTTCAATAATTGACAGCAGAAAGTACGAATAGGTTTTACAGCAAATTTTATTGTGGAATATGGAGGACTGAATTATTTACGTTTTGATCGAAAAATATTTTTAACCATTTTAACGAAGGAAGGTAAGGGTAATTTTTCTTTCAGATATCTGAATGCCGCTTACCTATAAAGACATGCGATCAAATTACTTGTGTTTTTCTCAACGAGCAGGACTTGTCAGTTAATTACTATTTTATGCAGAAAAATATTTAAGTTTAATAACAATAATAACAATAAAATAATAAAAATCTATAGAAAAATAATAAATATTATGGTATATAAATTATGAATAATTAGTTTTAAGTTGTAGAGTGAATACAAATTAAGGTGTTATTTTGAATGCCAGAATTTGTACGATGTAATTCGTTTCTTTTAACCCTTTGAGGGACAAAGCAATAATGTCCCTGTAAAATTGAATTTTCACCGGAATAATTGAAAAACTTTATTTTAAAATAAGGGGACGCCTTTTTTCAAAGTTTTCCATCCAAAGATAAAATATAAAATATAGTTTAAAGTTTCTGGTGCGAATTTTTGCCCCTCAAAGGGTTAATGTTGGTTGAAGTTACCTGTTTGTACATTTCTATCAAAATAAAGAAAGCTTTTTTTTTTTTTCTTTTTTCTTTTTACTAAACGTAAAATAACTGAGTTTATATAAAATTTCACTTTCGGAAATCCAAGCACCGCTTTATTAAATAAGTGGGAAATTCTACATCAAGCGTGGCAAATGTGGTATGTCCGTACTATAACTTGTTTTGTAATTCAGATCTTTGCGCAATAGGAGTGCAACACCTATTGCAAAAATGCATAAATACAAAATTTATTATGGTTATATGTATTAAATTGTGATTATATATATTAAATTGACTATATATTACTGAAATAATATGACTCCCTGTTAAATAAAACGTAATCATCATAGCAATCTAGAATCATTACCTATCATGTGGTATTATTGAATTAATCACGCATGATAGATTTGATAGAATGAAGAAAGCTTCAAATCTTTTTGAATTTTTCGTTCGATTTTCGTGAAATGTGAAACAACTTGACGAATTTCGGGAACACTTATTTATATTAATTTTTAAACCTTTCGGCTGAATAGTTTTTGCGCTATTATATGCAAATAGACGGATACACATAGACGAATGGATCAGATGACGATTATATAGGTGCTATGTATTTATATAATTAAGATCGCGCCTAAATAGCATACAATTGATTGTTCGAATTACTCCTCAGAGCATATTAAGTTGCAAGTTCGCTAATGTATTCTCAGGCTGAAAAATAATTAAATATATTGTAATAAAAAGATGGACAGATAGAGAAAAATTATAAATATAACTGTAATTAAATGATGAGCAGTTAGTTTTGAACTATTGTAGCAAAGAGTACAAGTTTTAAGGTGGCATCGTGAACACCTAGATATGTACTGTTGAATTAGGTTCTTTCAGTGTTGACTGAAATAATCTTTTTATACAATTTCCATCAAAATAAAGAAAGTTCCTTTTTGGACCTAGCCCAATAAAATGGCAGAGTTGATAGGAAATTTCTCTTTCGGAGATCCAAGCACCGCTTTACTAAAAAGGTATACAATCGGTTGTTCGAATTACTCCTCAGAGCAGCGACGCACAGGTGCTAGTTTGCCAATAACCATCTTATAGAGAAAAATAGAAAGAGAAAAAAAAACGAAACAAAACAAAAAGTCGACGGCCCAAACACAATTATAGAGGTGGCTAAGAAAGCCTCTTCTCTATTTACTCACGTCATACACTTTAAGAAACTAAGTTTGGCTCACGTTCGGCTTGGTTACATTTACCGGATTAAAGAACACAATAGAGTAGATAGATATCGGCGCTTTGGGTTCCCCAAATTGCAAAAGCTTGGGCTCAGATGCAATTGAATGCTATCAGGCTAGAACTCCAGCACACTTTCCACGTTTCTGTCGTAAAAACACAGCAATGCTCGAGAAGGAAAAAATAAGGGGGCACGAAAATCAATAGATTCTCGAAGTAACTGCTCCGATATTTCGCAGCTCCAGGATTATGCAAATACGTGGCATATTTTTTCCAATTATGTCTCGAAATTTTATCCAATCATTTAAATGACTGCTTGAAAGATAAGCTTCGTGAATATGTAATAAGGGACTGTTCACCAGTTTTTAGGGTTTAAAATGTGCTCTGAAGTCAATGGGGGAGATAAAAATTCTTGGTTAGTAGAATATATATATTTTATTATAGGACTATTTATTAGCAGATGCAACCCTTTTAAAACCAGGCGAGTTTTGGTAGGAATTAAAAGTGTTATTTTTCAGCCCTAATTAATAGGATCATATTTAATTGAAAAAAAAAACTTTAAAAAAAATTCCGATCTTAGGTTACGTGAACGAAGGATCCACACAATTATATGGTGCAGGCTTGGCTTTAATTCACATAAAAAGAAGAAATTGTTTTTTCTTTTTCCTTATGATCACCCACACAATTGTGTAGGTCAAAGCTCTAAGGGCTATAGGATTAAAAAAAATGAATAGATTTTTTTAAAACACAATAAATGAAGTTCTTTGATATTTCAATAAACAGCCTATAACAGTTAATTTTATTATTATTATTATTATTATTATTATAGTTATTATTATCATTATTATTATCATTATTATTACCATTGTTATTATTATTATTATTATTATTATTATTATTATTATTACCTATATTTAAATAAGGCTCTGAAAACAAAGAACAAAGATCACATAGCCTTCGCACATAGCCTTCAAGAATCACATGAAAATATTACTTTGTAAGTTATAAACCCGTGAGAGCATAAATCCACCCTTAAGCCCCCTTCCCCCCTACTCTCCTTCAAAAAATATCTTATATTTTGTTAAAAGTATGTTAAAAGTATGTATATTTAGTTTATTTCCTGTTAAAATGTCGAGAATTTCATTTAGATTAAGGTACATTTCATAATTTCAAAAATTTAAATAAAAAAAGAAAGTTTACAGACAGATTAAGTTCAACATTTTGATATTATTCATACATTTTTAAAATAATTAGTTTTCACCTAAAACTATATATTAATTAATACAAAATAATTATTCCAAGAATTTTGCTTTCAGTGATTGAAAAGAACAACACAGAAAGCTAGATTCTAGTTATTTGGGACACCTTTTAATTGAGGCTGTCACTTTATTGGTACTAATCATCCTAGAACAAATCAGGGCTTAATTTTTAACAAAGAAAGTGCCGGGGCTTTAATATTCTGCAGTAATTACAGACATGGTATATGCATGCCCCCCCCCCCCCTAATAACATATTTTTATTTCATACATCATTTGCAAAATTTAGAACGATTTCGTCATCGTTAAAATGAAATTTTTAATATATTTCGACTATACCTATAGGGTATATTTAAAATAAAATCTAATTAATACCCATGAGCAAAACCATTATAATTAAGAGCAGAGATTTTTTCTGAAAATTCTTCTCGTCAAGGTTTTCTCTGTATCAACTAGCAAAACACAGCACCAGTGCTGTTCCGTTGGGCATCGGTGCATAGTAGTTATAAACTTCAGTGAATTTCGTCTAATATTTAAATATATATTTAAAATAAGATAATACTAAAGCGACGCTCCTATGAACTTTAGCGCAAATTAATAGCAACTATTTTATGGTCTCGAGTTATCTCGGGTTCGTATATGTTATAATTAGTTATAATGCTGAGAACACTCAGGCGAGGCATAATTTGTCATTACGATTTGTTTTATCCCGTTTTTACTCAGCTAGAAGCTTAAAAAAGGGGGAATATTCTTAATAGGTTATATATAATTAAATTATATATAATATTTAATTGGTTATTTTCCAATTTTTATTATAGAAAATTCAATAATGTATTTGCAAAAAAAAAGTTTTTTTTTTTTTTTTTTTTCCAAAAAAAGTTAAGGGAATCGGTTACGCGCCACCAAGAGCTAAAAAGCTGATCAGTAAGAATACTTTACAAACGCTAACAAAAGTCAGCCAGTAAGTATAACATGACCAAAGAACTTAGAATCATAGTAGCTGGAATTTGGCATTCTTCGTCGTTTGGAAACCGTCGAATCTATATTTGCTAGCATATTATGTTCCTAATTGTGTGAAACGCTGCGTCACACATGTGAGCACTTTGGTAGGAAAGAAGGCAAAAAATTCGAGGTGAAAAGAAAAGGAAAATATAATTTAGAGTTCGGTTTTTCAGAGGCGCGTAACATGAGAGCTCCGGAACGCAACATGTATCAGCTCCAGTGAATTATGAACTATATTTAAATATTCTTTGAAGTCAAAGAAGTATCGCAACCGAGCACTGGTCCAAATTGAGCACTTAAACCAAAAAATCCTAATCAACTGAAATTTACTGAATATCCTCAGATTTGTAAAATTGGGATATAAACTTTAAAAAATGAGCACTATGAGAAGAAAAAAGGTGTTTTTTTTTTATTTAATGATTACTTCGCATATTACATTTATGATTACAAAGAAATTTATCTAATTGGCAAATACACATAATTTAAAATTATTCTATTCCAAATACAAGGAACTTTTATTTAAATGACAATATTGCGCATACCTAAAAAATTATGGCTTTTGAAATGCGTCATAAGTTAAGTGGATTAACAATTGTTAATACGCTCCTTAAAAACTAACTGTATTATTGTTAGACTATTAAAAATGAGCGTTATGAGAAAAAAAAAGTATGGTTTTTATTTAAAGATTACTGTGCATAGTACCTTTATGTTTGCAGACAAATTTATTTAGTGGCAAATGTAAGTATAGTTTAAAATTTCTCTATATCATATAAAAGAAACTTTTATTTTAATAATAACATTATCAATACCTCAAAAATGTTAGCTTTTGACTTAGTCAAAACTTAAGTGTATTAACAATTGTTAATACACTTTTTGAAAAACGACTGTATGATTCTTAGATTATATGTTGTCTTAAATTTTAAATATTTAGTGAATTTGAACCAATTCTTTCTTTCGCAGATATGAATTATGAAATTAATGTATCTGTTATTTTAATATTACATAAATAATTACTGCATTTGTTTTTTCTAGGAACGGAGTGTTACATCAACAAAGAAATCTTTAATTAAGTAGAAGAAGTTTGAAGGAACTATGTACTAGAAAGAAAAATTCAGTCCTTCATAGAAAAAGAAGAAAAGAATTAGATTTATTTTTGTTTTGTTTTTTAATAATTTAATTTTTTTATGTGTAAAATTTATCATTCATACATAAAACTGAAGACTAAATATAATAAAGCTTTGAAAATTCACAAATTATATCTAAAATAGTAATTACTCCTTAATGTTTTAAGTTGTTGATTTCCTTATCTAGATTGTATCAGCTAAAACTCGTAAAGCTTTTTGTCATTATTTGTAAACTTTTTGTTGAAAGAATAATGAAAACACCCCATTTATAATTTAAACTCCAAAACACGCCGCATAGAAATGAAATTTGTAATAGGTTTCACAGTCAAACATATTTTAAAGAGATATATCAAAGGAAATATTGTTTTTATGAAAAATGATTATATATTTTTGAGACTTTATTGCATCAAGAAAAATAGTGCCTGTTTATATATATTATTTATATATAATGAAATTATACTTGTGAAACTCAAAGGAAATTATAATAGGAAAATTAAACCATTAAAAAGAAATCGCAAATGTAAAAATAATTTTAAATATTAACACATGGTTTAAGAAATCAAATATAGGAAACTATGAATACCTAATACATGAACATCTACAGGGTACACTTAAAGGGAAAACGAAAACTAAAAATAATAATAATATTAATTCTGAAACATAAAATGATGCAAATTAACATAATTTTTTTTTTTTTTAATTTCTTTGTTTTTGGTAATTTACAGTAAGAATGGATGAAATAATAGTACATTTTACAGCAAAAAATGCTACAAATTTTTGTACCAGTCAATTTTGCTGTCATTTAATTACGTACCATATTTCTATAAAACCAGGCAGTTTAGCAATATTCAAGGCGGTTCTCAAAATTTCTGCTGGATAACGTAAAACTTTCTGTCGCTTTTTAAAACCGAAATGCATTAAACTAGCAGGTCTGACTATTGAAGAATCGAATGGCGTTTTCCCCCTTTTTTATATAAATAAGTTATTAACAATTTATAAAAGATTTTGGTTACGTGATGACAGGCTTTTCTTTTTTCTCTCTCGGTCAAATCCAGAAATTCAGTTAAAAACGCCAATTTTGATAGTAATTTCCGAAATGTCTTTTACATTTAAAAAGTCTTTAGATTGATTCTGAATAACTACATCTGCCAATGCCAAGAGATTTCGAAGAAAAAATATTTTAAAAATGCCCCAGAAAGTAGTCCCTTTGAGTCAGAGAACAACCTTTGGAAAATGCAATTTTCTGGAAAACTTTTGTTTTTAAAAGCCATTTATCTCAAACGTAAAAATTGTCTTCGCTTGCTTTAAGGAATCACTTCATTTAATTGGCACCCAGGGTTTAACATATCCAGGGGGTTTATAGTTTTTTTTTTTAATCTTTGCCTTAATAATAGAAAGTTGTTAGATGTTCTGCGATTAAATAAGGCGAAGATTACTAATCGAAAACAGTAAATACTGACAAAAGTAAAGGCCGTACATACTCAGAGTATTTCATACAGTGAGAAACTGTTCCAGAATTATTATTTTATAAAGGAGAGGGGGGGGGGTATCTTTAACACAGTCATTTATACTTTTAGTAAAATGAAAAGAAAATTAAAGTAATTGAAATATTTTGAACCTTTTTTTTTATTTCAAAGAACGAAGAATAAACATTGTTTGTATATTAGTCTTTTACTCAAGAAAAAGCAATTATCTACTAAAATAATCTATCATTTTATATTAACTTCCATCACTAAAGAACATCGGCATAATTACGAAACTTGCTATCACAGCGTAATGTGGACTTGGTCCTCATCGCAAACAACGGAATCAAATAACCAAGAAAAGCTAGAAAATGGGAAATTCTACGTAGCTCTTAGAGCCAACTTCAATATCAGACCGACAGCTTTTGTGTGCCGTAAGAACGTTATGTCAACAGCATCGATGGCCCAATAAAGAAACATCGTGCCTGTTCTACTCCTTCAAAATTCTTGGAAGAAACCCGAAGACCTTAATTTAGAAGTCTCCTCCAGTTTCTTCGATGACCGCTCAGAAAGCGCTGGGAACTTTTAAACGAATTTAAAGCACCCGATCTTAATTAACTTGGACATCCAAATGTTTGAGCAATGGCATCTTTAATGAGATCGCTCGGCGATTAATCTACGTTGCTATGGCGATCAAACGGAGGGGGGTGAATGAAACAATCGATCCAGTAAGAGAACAATACGCGAGGGGGAGGTAGGAAAGAAAGAAAGAAAGAAAACACAGTGGATAAAAAGAACTTCACCAAAAGTGGTTCCGAAGTCCAGGTCAGGGATTTTTTTCGGACTTTTCTTGTACATTTCTTTTCTTTTCTTACGAAGGAAAGGAATTATGGGAATTGGCCGTGTGCACGTGCTGCAAGTGCCAGGCTCGATCACTCTTTTGGTGTGCCTTTGGGGAGCAATGGGGAAGTTTTATGGGCGCAGAGCAATGCGGGCGCGAGACCAGGGCGCAATGCAGCAGCTGGGGATAATCTTTCACTAGGAATGCTGACGTCCCCGTTCGTCCCACAGCTGCGCAGCTTTTCTTTCGTCCCTTTTTCCGGAAGGGAAGGGGGATGCCGTACAAAATGGAGCGCCTCTAAGACTTTCTGCAGAATAAAATGTCTTACGCGCGATTAAAATTCGTAATCCAAGAATTCCGTAGAAGGAAGAACGGCATACAACAAAAAATTCAGACTCAACATCCCGCGCAACATTTTCTAAAATATGAGTTTTCACTTATAGACTTTATAGAATTCTGCTCCCATCTGTTTAAACGCATGTTTAAAATGCGGAAGGACATTTTCTTTTGTTTATGGCTACTTTTTTATAATGGAGATTTCTTTTTCTTTTTTTTTAACACTGTTTTTAAGAATATTAAAAATTAATGAACTGATGTTATGAAGTCACCGTGAAGTCATGCATCAATGGATTTTGAAATTTCTACAATTATATTTTAACATCACCATCAAAATCTTTTCACATAAACTTGAATATGTTTAAAGCTCGCTAAAAGTTCTGTGAAGTCTTCAATTTTCGTCATCATCCAAAAATGCTTACGCAAGTTGGAGACTGCAATATAATGACTCTCAAGCAATTTTCGAATATCATATAAAATTTTCATGAGATAAAAAAGTATTAAGTCATTAAAAAGTTATTCAAACAATTACTGTTATAAATTTCTCGATGCACTTAATTTCTTTTGAATTTCCCTTTTAAAGAGTTATAACTGGATTTTCGTGAATTTTTATTGAAAATTTAGAGCGCGGATAGCCAGATAACGACACAAACGAATGGATATAATGAATAGCTTGAACATTGAAGCATTTTTGATTAAGATAGTTAGTTTTAGAAATGTAGAGTAATTAAAGGTAATTTTTCTTAGGTGTAATATACAGAAATAATTTTGTAAGATACAGTAAAAGAACTGAATGCCAAAAATAAATTTTTTTATAAAGATGTAAAACGTTCCTACACAAGTTTTGTCATTGAAAAATCACCGATTCTTCTAGCCTTATAACGAGAGGATATATTTTTTCTCGTTTATATAGTTTCTCAGCATTGTGAGCACCGTTAGAAACCACGAAATTACAGGGTTTCTTTAGATTTTTAAAATGTTTTATTGAGAATTATACAACTATAGCTATTACAGAATCTAAATTCAGTAAGAATATGCTGTAAATATTTTCTATAACTTAGTCAAACCTCTGAGCAATAATGTATTTCTACGAAATTCAGGATGGAGATGGAAGAGAAAAAACTTGATAAACCAAACTAAATGTTTTCATCTATGTTAAAAATTCTAAAAATAAACAGCTTACTACATCAATCAGTATTTCATATTTGAAATTCATTTCACATAAACTGTAGCATCATTGATTAAAGATATTAAAATATTTTTAGCAGAATAAATTTATGATTTATCTTTGTGAATTTTGTTTAGCTTGTAGGTTTACATATTTGCTTTTTTGTATCTGTACTTTTTACTAATACGTATTATTGCTAATTTGTAATTAAGAAATGTGTTCTAAACTGAGACACTCAACTTTTTAAAATTAATGAGATATTGTTACTTGCGACTGATTCTAAAATAAAAAAAAAACGGCTAAATTAATTGCATGATTCCGTTTTGTTTGTTTTATTTCTAATTTGTTTTATTTCTAAAATCACTATTAACTATAATTTTTTCATATGATGTATATTTTATAATTTTTTCTTTATTTTGATATTATATAATTGTGATGAGTTACAGTTTAACAGTTTCAACTTGCTTTGCTGTGGCCGAAACTTTAATATATCGAGTTCATAATATGGAGGGCTTTACTTTATGTGACTCTAGAACACAGCTCTGAAACACTGTTGAAAAGAACCATGCACGTAAAATCCGTGGCGGTAAATATTATCTCACCATATATTTGCTAACTGAAAGAAGAGTACGGTGCTTGGAAGTTCGGCCAAAAGGGGAGGGGGGGTCGCCAACCTGTGTTCTAAATTTTAATAGGATCTAAACTTACATTGCATCCTAAGTGCTGATAAGATAATTTTTATCTTATTTTAAAAACCCCATAAAATATATTACTTAAAATACACAAAAAAAATGAAAGCTGGACGTTCATAAAAACTGATCTTTGTAAAATGACCAACAGGCTTCGAAAACATAGCTGTGTAGTAATGAAAGCATAGCAAAATAAGTATACTTGTTCCTGATGAGCATTATAAATGAAAAACAACGTTTCCTTCGCGTCTTATATTTATGCGCTTGCATTATCAAGAAATTCTATATGGCTAAAATGAATACGAAAAAGAAATTATAATTATCAAAAGTATACCTTTTCTAAATCTTTTTTTAAAATTAAAAGAAAGTGCTAAACTTATGTACTGGCGATAGTAATATTCAAAAACAAAATCTTACTGGCAACAAATTTGTAAAATTGCTCCTTCTGCACAAGTAATCTACATTAAATCAAGAAAAGTTTAAACGAAGCGAGCATTTTCCAAACATTAAGTAAAAAATAAAGCAAGATTAGCATGCGAAACTATTTTCTCATCTGAAAAAATATTTGAGGCATTAAGGTGAACGATGATGTACCTATTTATAAACACAAGTTTCTGCCGCCTAAATTTAACTCGCAAGGGACATTAATATAGTACGTATTAAAGACAAACAATTTTAATCTTCAAGAGTTTTTTTCTCCCGTATTCTAAGCATCCTTAGGAGTGAAACTACAGTGTGATGCTCTACCTCTTCCCTGTAACGCTACACTACACTTTAAAGCCGAGCCGACGAGAATACGCAACTGTTAGAGCCCTTAACTTAAAATATGACCACATAACTTGTCACTTGCGCAAAACGTGGAGATGGCTTTAATTATCGAGGCTGGTGGAGATTTGAGAGTCATCTAAGCTGCTATGATGGGACTTTTGCAGTTTTTTTTAGTCTACATTATTCGATACTATTTACTTTCGTTGAACATTTTTCACGAGTGATGCTTATATGATTTTAATCATGCAAGACTTGAGAATATTTTGCTTTACGTTTGGGGGTCATCAACATTAAACGTGCCAGATATTTAACGCATGTTCTAAGTTAATGAGTTAAGAATTTTGATCGACGTTTTCCGTGAGTTGAAGAAGCAAACAAAATATTGGATGTAGTTTGTAAAATATAAGCGGTCTACTGAAAAATCACCTCTAGGGAAATATAAAGTTCGTCGTTTTGTTTACTAAACCAAAATATACATACTGTATATTTAAATTTTTATGCTCATAGAATATGCATGTGCTGATAACTTAGCTTAACTAAGTTTTCTTAAAATCACAGCGTCAGCTAGAAATTATAATAAAAAAATAAGTATATGACTGTGTAAAAGCAAATATTTTTATCTAAATTATATTAAAATAATAATAAAAATAATAATTTAAACTTTAAATTGTAATTTAAAGCAACAATGCATATAGGTAATGGATGCACTGCACATGCATATCATTTCAAATTATTCGTTTAGTAATTTCTTATTATATTGGTATCTTATTATATTATATCTCTTAATATATTTTTTTTAAATAATTTTACTCAATTCATAGTGAATATTAGAAAGTTAAAATAAACTCCACGACAAAACTAGCAACTTTATCGGTCTACTTGGGATTAAAATCTCTCAAAGCCGACAATGATGCTTGTTCCGTGCCCTGTCCGACAGAAACTACTTCGAAAATATAAACATTAAAATATACTATGTGACTATGGTGAAATACATTTTTATAAAGGACAATTTTTCAAAAAGATAAAACGCAGTGATAAACAAATAACAGACTAGCATATAATTTAACAAAAAGTTTAAAACATAAAAAGGAAAAAAAAAACAATGAAATTGGAAAGTCTATTTAGTGAGACAGTTAACAATCCCCCCTACTCGCCATTATAATAATAATAATAAAAAAAAATCTTACATTCTATAATATGGGTTGACAGAGATATATTTATTTAATAACAGTAATAAATATCAAGAATTATGGAAAAAAATATTGGACTTCAGAAACGATAAGTAAATAAAAAAGTACTTTCAATTGGTTTAAATTACCTTACATATTTATGTATAATATTCAAACAATTTTAATTTTACGATTTAAAAAATGTAGTTTTTAAATGCCAAACAACTTTATTCCTTTCATATCAAATGTAAGGTGTGTGCGCACACACTACTAACAAACAGACACACACACACACACAAAATAAATAAATAAATAAATAAATAAATAAATAAAAAATAAAGCCGTAAAAAAAATAAGTATACTTTAGTGAGCAGTTAAACTTTTATCAAGGAATTAAAATTAAATAATTAATATATATATTGATAGATAAATTATCTATGATATAATAATGTTTTAGTTTTCTAGTGTGATTCATTTACGTTTTTAACTGAGGCAAATTTATATTCAATGGGATTTAAGAAAATTTCTGGATGTTATTTTTATCTTTAACCGAGATAAAAAATGAATATTTTATAGACATTTTACGCTATTCTCGAAGTTTTCACCTTCCAAACTTTCATCTGAAGGTTCCCATTTTACGACCCTACTCATTTAAAAATCAACTGTGACTGGGGACCCAAGGCACCTCGTTCACACATGGATACTGCCAACACCCAGAATATATCTGAAGACAGAAATGAAAAGTAAATGTGGACCCAAAATCCATAAATCCTTCGTCCTCCACGCTTTACTTCGCGAGAAAATTCTCCAGTTTCCGAAAATATTTCCACAAACCCTACTCTATATTTGTATTTCCCCGAGGAAAAACGCGCTATTTTATTTACCAATTCTATCATGCGAACCGCGAATAAAAAAGGCAATAATATTTTAATAATTTCTCGTAGGCTCCGTAGTATCATCTGTCCTATACTTTATAAATTACTTCGCACTTCCATTATTTCAAAATTATGTTTTATTATTGATATGTTCGCATCATAAGCTGCAATGAATTGACCATAAATAAATACTGCGATGGAAAAAAAAGTTAACTATAAAAGTGATATTATTATTTTTTTTTAAATAAAGGAAATATTATTTTAATAATTCCTCACGAGCTTGCAAGTGCTAACTGCGCATTGCTTTAATTTCCAGTAATTTAAGTCTTAATTTTTGTATCATATTTAGAGTCTTCTGTAAATTTTACTTTATGAGGCCAAATGGAAAATCCTGCGGTTCAGAAATTAAGAAATTTAAAGGTAATGTTGATTTTTTTTCTTCTTTTTGCAAAACAGATTTTACGTGCATATTTTTTCAATCATAACTCAAAAACTACTTGACTGAAGGCTATAAATTTATATTAACATGATTGAAGATTCTAGAAATTGAATACTGTTTTTAAAATTGTAGGTTACAATTCCTGTTGTCCTCGAAATTTAATAAAAAAATGTATATATCTTGGAAATTAATTTTCATAAAAAATATGAATTATAACCTTTATTAAAAAAACAGAAATCGATTTCTAAACGCTTCAAATATGTGAATGCAAAATTACAGCTCATTATGGGTAGCAGTTCTTTAATCATATTTTAAAAACTATCCGCATTGGAGTTTCGCAAGGGTCAAACATGGATTTTACATTAGGAGTCCCAAACTTTAAACCAGGATAATTCCTAAACTACTTAACCAAATGACTGTCGTTTGGTATCCTAAGTTGTTCGATTTATCGAAAAATCGAAATTCGGTGTTAAAATTATGTATTAGTATTAAAAAACTTAAAGCTAGAGCCCTTTATTACTGGACGCCCCTCCATGTTCCTTGACAATAAAAAAATAAATAAAAATTAAAATTAAAAAAAAAACTAAGGCCTTCTCAAGTGAGAATGGACACGTGCTTTACCGTTTTCCAAAATTGCGCCTTGTTCCCTACTTAGAAAAGAGGAGAGGCTTTTGGTGATCCCTGTATATAATGTCTTACTTTTTAGATATTTTACACTCTTTTTATTTTCATTTTATGCTTTATAATTTATATAAGTTCATTACAACATGCATGCAATAATAAATATCATGATCTAAAAATATAAGCTAATTGTTAAAGTGATATAGTTTTGAACAAAGGCAATATTTTATCAATTTTTCATCAGATAGCAAGCAAAAAATAAGTTTCATTTCGTAAATTATTTTGCACTCCTTTTACTTCCAAATTAAAGTAATTAAAGGAATCATTAAAAAAATATGTTATACAATTAATTTAATCCTCCAGTAATGCAATATAGGATGTTCTAGATATTTATCGTTTGCCACAAGCATTATTTGTTGTATAAATAATAATAATAATAATAATAATGATAAATGGACCATTTCTATTCCATTTATATAACATCAGTTCTATAATGTTGTAAGGCAGTAGAAAATTTTAATTCTAAAATTTACTGATAATTACCTTTCAAAGAATTCACACAGAGGATGTTCCCACACTTTTGTAATGATTTTAATTTCTTCTATGATTTAAATTTAAAATATAATATGGAATTAGTTTGGAACTGGATTTAATTATCATCTGCATTATTCAAAATATTTATTGCTTTAAAATGACGCTAGAAAATAAACAATGGATCAGAGGTTATAGATTTGCATTTTCCAAAAGTAAGAAAAAATGGTTTTGATAATTAAACATGTAAAATAATTAATTACATTTCACACAAAGTAAAGAAACGTCAAAATCTATATTTGCCTGGAAAGAGGATTAATTTGCATACTCAGCAAAAGTATATTACATCTAAAGTAGCACTTAAAATAAAATCCAACTTTAAAAATAAAATCCACTTTAAAAATAAAATCCAACAGCCCAAAGAAGTGTTAAAAATAAATAAATAAATAAGTCTCTATGGAAAATAACTATAGACAAGTTATGAACTGTGATTTTTAAGTCTAGTCAAAATAAAAAAATAGAAATATAATTTCAATTTCCATAATATATTTTTCTTTCTTTTGCCTTCCACCAGCCATTTTAAATCTTTACTGCTATATTTTTAGAGAGAAAAAAAAAAAAATGAGAAATAAAATTGGAATTGAGGCTATTCAAATTAAATGCACTCCAATCAAGTCCACCAACTTGTCTTCTATGAATTTCCGTAACATTTAGTATTTTAAAAACAATCTCTTTATAAGCAGCATCTCAAAATATTGTACGGACTCTAGAAGATTGAAGTTGAGGAGTAGAACAAAATCAACCCCAATATTGTAAGAAAAACTCTTCTACCTTAAAAATCAAGGTGTAATATCAACTAAAGAGATGTAATATCAACTAAAGTTCAACTAAAGAGCTATTAGAAAGAAAATATTAAAAAATTAATTCTTATCTTTTTTATATATTTCTTTTTTCGGTATGGTTATGGAATGTGTGAACATACTGTAATAAACATTATATAATGTCACTCCATAAGATTAGTCGCAATATTCTGCCTCCAATTTCATATATATATATATATATAAATTATATATATATATATATATATATATATATATTTAAAAAAGTATATAAATACTTTTATAAATATAACCAAAGTAATTCAGATATTACCATACAATAAACCAATGAAACCAGTATTTTTACAATCATCTTATTGAAAACAGTTGACGTTTGAAGTGAAATAGAAGGCCATATATATATATAAGTAGATTTATACATATTCCTTAAAATTCAGCAAAAGTGTTTTGAACGCAAAATTTTTATTAATTCATAATTTGAGACATAAAGAGTTGTTTTTGCAAAATTACAGTGCTCGTTTTATCATCTTAATAACGATTTGCTATTATATATATGCACACTAAATAGTGAAATAAATACATTAATTTTGTTTATCTATTGATAAAGTTAATAAATATTTTCTAAGTATTTTTAGTACTTTTCAACATTGTTGAAAAGTATTTGAGAGTTCGATCTGTCCAAGCTCTCGTAAATTTACTGAGATTTTCCTGCAATTTTTGTATGTACGTTTATTAGAATGTTCGGGGCTGAAAATTGTTTAGCATCTCTAGTTAGTTTATAGGGACACATATAAGATTTCCATTACATTTTAATCAATGGGAAAAAATCTTTTTAGAGGCTCATTTTATCGATATTTTAAACATATAGTGAGATTGATAATGCATCGCTGAGGTGGATTACAACATGCTTAATGAAGATTATATAATAAATAGCATTCATAGTTCATTTACAGGGAGCAAAAAGGTATTCCATTACAATATGATGTATATGGGAGAGTTAAAGTTTGCCAAGCATTTTAAAAGTGTTAAGATACTTGAAACCTAATGAAATTTAAAAGAATCACCAAGAAACATTAAGACAGGTGATGTTTACAACGTATGCACTATTTATCGTTCATTTACAGAGATGTACAATAGATTCAAATAAAAGACTGAAAATTATCGATAATTACTGCAAATACATTTTCAGCTGTGATATATGGATTTTAATACTTTGCTAAATTGTTAGTATGGCATTGTTAGTAATGGCATATATAAATTTTATCTACATTCCCCCCTCCCCCGCCCTGGTTTCTATGATTCTCCGCTGATTCTGTGACTATATTCTTTTCCACTTAATTCCACTTTATAAGAAATTTTCATTTTAATAAACGTATAAATGTTCTGCTTCTGTTGCAGTCATACATTTATTGCATTGCGTAATGCAATATATTTTTTTATAACTCAATATTTCGACTGTATTACAATATCGGTAAAAAGCTAGTCCATTTGACAACTGTCGTATTTTCAGGCATAATGTGTATTTTATAATATTTCGAAAACGTGGATCGGGAAGAAAAAGAAAAGAATTACATACGTATACTATGCGAAATGAAAAGAAAGGAGAGTACGAACAAAAACGACGCTTTCTTGAAGGAAAGTCATTTCTCTTATAGCCTTTGACCGGGCAACGTTATTGCTACTTTCATTCGATAAATTCCATAGAGGTTCTCCCATACCACCTTTAAGTGTCATTTCTCTGTAGGGTACCATGGCCTTACATACTCCCACATATAAGCAGGTTTTAGCGATCTTTTTCGATCTTCACGATGTAAAAATCCATCGTTTCTACTCTGTGTCACTGCTGTAGAACACAGCTTAATTTCTTGGCGCAAATAAAGAGAATTAAAGCCAACACGTCGGATATTGGAAGTGATATTTCAATTTGCTGTGCAGCAAGGCATTGGTACAAAGGTTTAAATGCTATATGTGAATAAAGAAACTCATATAGGTATAAATGCACACAAAAAAGAAAAATTGCAAATAAATTAGCGTTTTAGCTGTCAATTAATCGGATCGATCTTTTTGAATAATTAACATCAAGGAAAAATGAACAGAAATAATAATGTAATGTTCATTATGAGGCTAATTAAGATGTTCTCAAAGGCTGTTCTCAACTGCTCTGCTCAACAAGCGAAAAATGTTTTGACGCATTTACAAGTTCATTTTTTAACGGAATAAAATTGCTTAACTTGACTATGGAAGCGATCTGGAATGTAACTCAATTTTCTATTTTTCGGGTCCATAAATTAGCTATTGAGTTATAAGCTTTTTTTAACACGTGACAAGGCGATTTTCATCCCAGTTTGTACTGGTTATTCTTCTCTCGCGTGGAAAGTCAATTCAAAACGCCCAATTTGACAGCATTTTCTAAAAAATCTATCGCGTTTGTAAAAAAAAAAAAAAAAAAAAAAAAAAAAAAAAAAAAAAAAGAAAAAGAAAAAACGGGAAATTGAGTGCGGCTAAATAGTTTCTGAACAACGACAACCTGCTAGTTTCATATAAAAGCCGACACGACGGATATTGGTGGCAATAATTTCAGTTTGCTGTGTTACAAGAAATTGAATAAATCAAATTACGAAAATTATAGGTACAGATGCTTAAATAATGTATGATTATAAATAAAGAAATGTGAAAAAAAGATTAATTGCAACCCAAATTAATCAGATCGATTTCTTCGAATAAATAAAAGGAATGAAAATTTAACAGAAATACTAGTAACCTTCAACGGAGTCCGACATTTAATTAAATTGAATTTTAAGGGCAAAAATATAGTTTATTTAATAGAGATTAATGTAAACTTATTTACAAGTTGGTTTGAAAATTATTTAACTACAATTATGAAGTGACTGAAGCCCAGCAAAATTACATTTTAAATAACGTATTTTTGAATATTTTAAAGATATGATTTTTTTAAAAATAATTTTACAGAAATTGATTTATTAAAAACTCTTTTAAAAGTGCTGTTTGTAATTTCAGAAAATAAGTTTTACTGGGTAAAAATGAGTAATTTCTATATAAAGGAAAATGCGTAATGTATATAAATGAAAAAGAAAAGAAAAAAGAAGCATAACATATAGTCTTTTTCATTTCTTCTTTTTCTTTTTACTAAATTAAAATGCTACAAATTCTGTGACAGCAAATTGATCTAAGATAAAATAATAAAAATTATTATAATAATAAATTCAAAGTATATTAATCATATTCTTTATATATTTGAATTTATTGTATATAAGAAAACATGACACCTGAATCTGAAAACTTTTTTTTTACGGGATTTTACGGGAAAATATGCGAAATAACACTTTCAAAGTGCTAGCAATATTTATTTATGACTAGTCTAAAAAAATACATTTAGATTTATCATTATCTTCTTGAATAAATCCAAATGTGGATTTTACACACATGAATATAAAATTAATATAAAAATTCATAAATATAAAAATTAATAATATATTAAACTGGCAATCTGTATAACTTTCAATACAGTTGTTTGCATATATACCTTTGATTCATTTTTTATATACAGCACATAACATATAAAGCTGAAATGTTTCGTTCGGAAAGGACGAGTTTTTGACTGTTTATTGTTAAAAGAAACTTTTCAGATTTAGTTATCACATTGCGTTAAAAATATAAATGTATTTTTAAATACTTCTGTATAAATATAAAGCATGTTGAGTGTTTTCTAAACGATACAGCGCCTAGCTTTTAAACAGTGAATGAATTATTTCATATCTCTTTGGCTGCTGAAGAAAGTGTAAGAGGGGAGGGGAGAATAAAAATATTATGATAATGTACCAAAATGACAATAGTTAATTAAATTTTGATTATAAAACAACAACAATAGCAAAAAAATTTTATAGATATGTACCGTGTGCAAAAGGCTTCTAACATAAGCGTGAAGAAAAAGAAAAAAAATATGAAAGCTTGGTAAAAATTTCGCTTTAACTTATCAATGACTGCACGCCTCCGTTTTCTCTCTCCCTTACAATAAAAAAAAATCTCATTTTTAAGATGTAATTTGAATAGAGGTTTTTAAAATAAAAATACTTGATTAATTTTTTAAATTATCTATTCAATGAAACTGTGATTTTATGTAATTTGAGTAGAGGTTTTTAAAATAAAAATACTTGATTAATTTTTTAAATTATCTATTCAATGAAACTGATAATGGCCTAAAACATCACCCCTGCCCCGCCAAAAAATATAAGCTTTATAAAAATATATAAAAAATTGAAATATTTTGAGAGGATTTTGGAAATTAGATGTACTTAACTTCTTATAAAAAGACAATGAATAATAAAAAGCAAACTTTATGCAATGAATTTATCAAGAAATAATTATAATATTTGTTAAAACATTGTATAATCTAACAATATTTAAACATTTTACCGACAAATACAATAAAACATGAAAGAAACGTCAGAGATAGCTAAACGTGAACAGAGACATGCTTCAAAACCTTGAAAATAAAACAGAGGACCATACAAAAATAAAAATAATTAAAAAATAGTTTTCATGTCTAATAGTCTTGTCGTACTGTTAAATTTAACAAAATATTTGTTAGATTTAGCGTCCTCATTTAAAAGATATCTTTATCAGACATGATTAATTTTTGTTTATTTAAATAAATATGCGTTTAATAACATATCGATAATACAAAGTTTTGCTCTACAGCCATTTTTTATTTTGTACTTTTTTCAATAAACTGAGACCTATTCTATGCAAATATTCCACAATAATAATGCAATCTGTTTATGACCTTTAAAATACATGTAATATTTGCAATAACTTCTCTTACACCTAACGTAATCGTCTTTACATACACGTACGTTTATCATACATAAAGGATGCGTTAATTTTATTATTTGATGTATATATAGTGGACACAAAATGCCTTACAAAATTATGATTTGTAATTTATATAAATAAATACGCAGAAGTGATATCTTCCGAATTATCCGTATTTTTGAACAACACTACATCCGATCAGCCCCCTTAAATATGTACTTTTAATGGCAAATTTAAGGACAAGTAATATTTAAGGTTTGATGTTATACATAACTATCTTCATAAATGTATATCATGCCTTAAAACCTATAAGTAATAAATACTGCAATTCGACATACATTTACCAGAAAACAGAATCTTACACAATTATCAAAATTAAATTAACAAATCATGCATTTGTTTTCTTGTAAACTTAATATTTTTTAGATTTTATAGGAAAATTTTTAATTATATAATACAATTTTTGTTTGTCTTTTTATTTCCATTTAAATTAAATATTTATTTTAAAAGTAATAATAACTTAAAAATCATGTGTTGATGAAAAGCCTTTTAGATTACATTAATATGCACATTTTTAAAATATTTCAAAATGACTTACCAAATTTTTCAACAGGAATCTATCCAAAAATGCACAAAATTAAAAGCGATCAATTAAATAATATTTACTCTTATATTTAATAATATTAATCGGAATATCATGGACCATGTTTTCTGTAACTGGCAAAAACGTATTTTTAAATAAATATAAAAATAACTCCAAGTTCATTTTGAAAACAGATCAAAAACTACTCATGATCTGTAATTCTGTCCTCCAATTCATTGGTTACATTTGAGTAGGCGGGAGTACTGCACCTTATGGTGGGGGTGGGTATGGTCCCCAAAATTCCATCTTTTGCTCCAAGGGTTCTTTGTCCGAATATCTGACGTCACGCTTTCCGTTGTCGAAAGTGTAATGATATATCTTCAAGTGATATATCCTAAGGACAATGGTAATGATTCATGACGTTTGAGAGTATTTTATGTTAGGACATCCCATAACCGTTTGATGGCTATTTAGCTAAATAGTAAATTATCATTATTGGCCATTTGATAATGTATTGCCCGGAGCAGTGAGTGTATCCCACAGAGATATGTGTTCGAATGTTTGCACAAAAGAATTGTTTGTATTTATGTTAAAATTTCTTAGAAACTGTTTTAGAGCTTTTTGTGAGAAAAATGGCAAAATATCACTTCCACAAAAAAAGGCGCGCGCGCGCGGGGGGGGGGGGGGGAGTGGAGTTTTTTCGTGTTAAAATTAAAAATAATTTCATAACTAGCATAGTCGTTCTTCAAATTAATTGTTAATCGACAATATTTTAGTTAGAAAGATTTTTAGTGAAAAAGTTTTCATTTTGAAATTTCAAAAGTTTTAAGATAAATGATATTTTAAAAAATAAACAAATAAACTATAACATATACTTTATTTTATTTTTCAGTAATAATAATAATTATTTTATTTATTTATTTATTTATTTTACTGTTATTTTCTCTCTCTTTCTTTTTCCGAATTCATTTAAAATTAGAACATCTTTATGTGCGCAAAACAGGTTTATCAGTGAGTTTAACATATTTCAAAATTTTTTTTCATATTTTCTTTTTGTTAAAGCAAACCATTATTTATATGTACATACACGCAAATAAATATTTATATGTACATATGTCCACAGAGTTAATTAAATAATCAGTACCACAATTTGCGAGTATGAAATAATTTTCCTTTTTAGTGACATAAATTTTCGTTTAAATAAGTCGAACATTAATATTTAGAAATATAAGTGCTCAACATGCAAGAGACATGGAATATATATTTATACTTACATAAAATATATCATTAAAATTGAAAAAAAATACAGCTTGTAAGTTTGTATAACAAAAATGACAAACGCTTTATGCACAAATAGAATGAATTAATATTTATGTTAATTGTTGTAGTAAAAAAAAATAAAAAAAGAACGCATATAAATAATATATAGATATACAGTAGAACCCCGCTACTTCGGACCCCGTTAATCCGGATCTCCGGATAATTCGGATCGGTTTAGTCATTTTTTTTTTCAAGTTTGAGAAGAGATTGGCTAATTTCTATAACATTAATTTGTTTTATCGTCGTATTCTGAATTAAAAAAAAAAAAAAAAAAAAAAAACTTTTTCTGAAATCTTTTCGGAAGAATATCTTAAGCTATCTAATTTAAAGTCTTATATGTTATCTTTCAAAGAAACAACAATGTATCACTAAGTTTGGCAATTCCAATTTTCTATTTAAACCACTTAGAAATGCCATAAAAAATCACAGTACAGCAGAAATTTACAAACTTTTTTTTATTACAAAGTAAACATTTTTACTGTCTGTAAATATCCAATAAGTTTAACATAAAGGTGATTTTCTGTAAATATGTTTTATTTTATTTCATTTTTTTTTTCTAATTCTCCCGATAATCCGGATTTTCGATAATCCGGATTGGGTCTAGTCCCAATTAATCCGAATTATCGGTGTTTCACTGTATATGTATATAATACTCGATTTGTAAATTATATTTGAAATAGATGGTGATTTGTATTTATAAATTATATTTAAAATAGATGGAGATTTGTAACATTATATAATGGTTATAAATATACATATACTTTTTATAAATAAATCCAATGCAATATAGATATTTGCCATCAAACATATATGTAAGAAATATAAAAATGAACCAATAATTATAATACAATAGAAATGTATTTCCAATAATTTAAAATGCACAAATAGAAAAGAAAGGGGAAATAAATAAAAATATGAGGAGAAAAAATCCACGAGCAGAATGCGAAGATATTAGAAGAAAATGGAAATCTATATTGCGAAACACATTATAAAGGATAATACTCAGCAATATAAGAAAATCGTAATTCAAATTACAGATCAATCACGATACACATGTTAAAGAATTTGAATGAAGACTGGATAAATTCTGAAAAATAAAAAATGAAAGATATAATAACAATTGGAAGTAAAAAACATTAAAATAATACATACTATTGTAATGAACAAATAACGAATTGAAAAATAATACAGAAGTATCACGAACCAATGCCAAGCTATACAGATAGATAAATAATGAAATTGAACAGCTAAAACTAATCTATATTAATTACAAGCTAAAGTTACCTTTTACTTGATAAAGAGAGTACCATTAAAAATGCAAGAATAATGAGGTTATAAAACTAAACTAAAAATACCATACTTAATAACATGCGCATATGCAGTATAAGAATACTGAAATTAGTAAAAGGAAATCATAAATGCATTTACAAGTAGGCAATATTCTAAAAACGAAATCATAAACCAGAAATATATAATAAGAAACTATGAATAAATTACAGAATCATCAGAGGAGCTTGCACGTTAAATTCATATGCCTAATTCTTGGATGAAATAAACATACCTTCACAATAAATTAAAAACTCCTATGATAATTCTATTTGTTATTCATAGTTTCTTATTATACAAATCTGGTTTCCACTCTACATTTTTTGTTCATCTTTAGAATTCTGCCAACTTGTTCATACATTTTTGATTTCATTTTAGTTATATGTGTATCTGCAAATTTTAATTGTATTCATATTTTTTTATTGTTTTTTATTGTTTTCCATGTTAAAAAGGGATAACTGTGCATTAAATTCAATGGTTTATATGCGGTATTGCAATTAATGGATATATATATATATATATATCAATAAATATGTATATCAATAAAACACGAAAAATTGAATTAAAAGGAACATTTGAAATATGCAGAACATACCATTAAACAAATAATATTAGCCATAAATTATATATTATATCACTATATGATATGATTAGATGATAATATTGCTCCTCATTATGGAATTTCCTATGAAGAGGTATCAGAAAACTGCCAGGTAGAAATCTCAATGACAATACACTAAGATGATGCGCAACGCAACATTTATCTTATCGCATAATACTTATAACATTGCTAAAACATTTAGCTACCTCTGTTATATACCAATAATAAGAAAATAGCTCATAATGAATGCTTTATTGAAAATGAAAGATACCAAAATATGAATATCAAAATGGTCTTACATCCATAATTACTTGCGCAATAATAATTTGAATGCTATTATAAAACCATTAATTGTAAAACAATATATATCAAATAAAACATGAAAGATTGAATTAAAAAGAATATTCGAAATATGCAAAACATACCATTAAACAATTAATGTTAGCCATAAATTATATATTATATCACTATATGACATGATTAGATGATAATGTTGCAACCCCTAATAGAATTTTCTACGTAGAGGTTTCAGAAAACCATAAAGTAGAAATCTCAATGACAATACACTAAAAGTGATGCGCAACGCAGCAATTATCTTAACGCATAATATCTATAAGATTGCTAAAACATTTATCTACCTCTGTTATATATTAAAATATATATATAAGATACCATATATATTTCATTCAATTTTTCATGCGCTATTGATATATATTATATACATATATATATAACCATTATAATGTATGGGAAATTACTATCTATGTTAAATATTTAAATTACAAATTATGTTTTAAGACAAGAATCAAATGTTATAAATTTTAAATTTGGAACAACAAATTATTAAATGAATTATAAATAATGAATAAATAATTCTAAATAATAAGTGAATTAAAAATTAATTAAAAAGGTATATTTAATACAAGATCATAACATTTATAAATAATGTTTTACATAAGATTCAAACATTATAATTTTTAAATTTTGAATAAACATTAATATGAACAGGAAGTTGAATAAATAAATAAATAAAAACATTGGGGAATAGAAATATTTGAATCCTATTTTTTGCAATTAAAACAAAAACCAAACAAATTAAAAACGACAAGAATAAATATAATTTGCAAATAATAATAAAATTTTTTTTATTATTTTGAATTTTTCACATAGACAGGTTATTGAGTAGATAACATTTTACATGAATATAAGAATAGTTTAGAAACTAAAATAAAGGGGCGAGAGATTTTTTTTATTTTTTGTTTTATGGCTCCTGATCACTCATGTTAAGAATTTCCCTCCATAATGTTAAGTCCATGAACGTTTGATGCATTTTTATATTCAAAATATCTCCACAGGAAATCAATGTTTTAAACTTCTTTTTTCCACTGTTCTTTTGTTTAAGCATGTCTATTTTTCTTAGTTTTCAAAATACTTCTAAATGCTACGCTTAATTTAACAAAGGTGAATTTTACAAAGTGTTAAAATTTTATTTCCACCTTTTCAGTTTTTAAAATATAAAATATTAAATTAAGCAAAGATTTTAGAAATATTTTGAGAAATAAGAAAAATATAGTTTAAAAAAACTAAAAAACACACTTTTTAAGTATATCAAACTAAAAAGTGAAAAATAATTCGTACTATAAGCTGAAAACGAAAATAGATGAAAAATACTATATTACTATAAAATCATTGTTATAATAGAAATCAATTAATAAGCAATAAATAAAATTATCGTGGAAAAAAAAGCGTGAAGTGCTCCATCTACCATGCTCCGTCTATCAGTTCTTAAGAAGCACCCCACGCTTTTTTTCCACGATAATTTTATTTATTGCTTATTAATTGATTTCTATAATAACAATGATTTTATAGTAATATAGTATTTTTTATCTATTTTCGTTTTCAGCTTATAGTACGAATTATTTTCCCCTTTTTAGTTTGATATACTTAAAAAGCTTGTTTTTTAGGTTTTTTTAAATTATATTTATTTTTCACTTTTTAGTTTGATTACTTTAAAAGCGTGATTTTTAGTTTTTTTAAACTATATTTATATTTAATACAAAAACCAAATTAATCGGTTGGATAGTTTCAGAGTAATTGGTGAACATACATAGAAAAAAAAATACATACGCATCGAATTGATAACTTCCTCTTCCTTTCTGAAGCCGGTTAAAAATAAAAATTGTAATACGGAATTTTTTTTTAAATTTTGCATAGATGTAAATAATGTCAGGAGTGGGGTTCGAACCCACAATCTCTTTCGAAAAACTGAGCTTCAAAACGTATTCAACACTTTTAATTAGCGAAAAATCACTAATTTTACTAGTTTTTGCCTAATTACTAAAAAAGTACTGAACCAATTTCGATGAAACTGAAGTGGTACCAATTCGAGAGCATCGTCTTTCATTTAACACCAAAACCAAGTTAATCGGTTGCATCGGAGTAATCGGTGAACATACATAAAATAAGGAGAGTTACAAACTCACACACTCACAAACATACAGGTGAAGTTAATAAGAGCGTGGTAAAAAAAGACACCTCTTAAGAAAAGAATACTGAAAAAAAGAAGTAAAAATATTAATTTCCTGGAGAGTTATTGTGAATATAAAAATGGCATCAAACGCCCGTAGATGGAATATTACGAGGGAAATTCGTAAAATGAGGGACCAGCATCCTTAAGATATGATCCAAATCCCGGATAAATTTTGAAATGATAAGGTTAATTTACTAATTCACTTAGTAAATTTGTATAATATTTTACATTACGTAATTGTGAAGTTTAAAATATGATAATATATATTGACTTCAATCTAAGGGAAAATAAAACACACATTTAAAATTTTTTTAAAACTTTAATGACTTTATATTTAACTACTTCATGTGAGCTTTAAAATATTGTTACGATTCAGGAGTAAAGCTATCTGATTTTTAAAAATATCTAATGCTAATTTATCACTGTTCCATAATTATAACCACTACTCTGCTACAATGACATTAGAGGTCTGCACGGGCCCGGGCCTGGCCCGTGGCCTGTACCCGGCCCGGCCCGCGGGCCGGGCCGGGCCGGCGGACTCGTTTCGAATTTTCTAACGGGCCGGGCCGGGCCGGCAGATTTAGAATAGTTTTTTCAACGGGCCGGGCCGGGCCGGGCCGACAAACAACATAAACGGGCCGGGCCGGGCCGGCAAAAAAATTGAACGGGCCAGACGGGCCGGGCCGGGCCGATAAAAAAAATTTTCGGGCCTGCCGGCCCGTTCTGAAGATTTCAGCAGAAACGATAAAATATGAGCTATTTTCAACGAAAATGGTTTTAACGAGAACAAGTATAAATGTGGCCATGCTAGTTTGACAGCGTCAATATAAAATGCACGTTTATAAAAATGCACAGTGTATCGGCATCGGAGAATTACATTATGTGTAACCCGTTTTAATATGCCGGTCCGAGATCACGCTTGCATTACTTTTCTACATATAGACTGGCCGGACCGGTACTAGACTTAATTATTGGCAGAAAACATGATTTGTAAAATTATTAACAGCGATAAAGAACTTATGTTAGCTTAGTCTTCGGATATATACTTCTTAATGATTTTTAAATTAATTTCTCAATAATGCGAAAGTTTGACACATTTTCTGATTAATTTTAAATTGTAAAAGTATAAAAGTGATAAGCCTAACTATTGAAGGGATTTGGAATCGAATAGCGTTTTTCATTTTTGGTAAATAAAATACTTGTATAACCTTGTTGAGATATAATAGTTTCTCAAATGATTGCAGGTTTTTCTCCCTTCCCTTGCTATTGCTTCCGGAAATTCTATTCAAAACGCTAATTATGACAGTATTTTATTTGTTTGCAGTATTCTTAAATTGCTTGTATCAAAAAATGGATAACGCCATTCGATTATATAGTTTCTGAATAAAGATATCTGCTAATCTTATGCGTTTCTGAGGGAAAAAAATGAATTTAGAAATGTATCAGAAAGGAGCTTCTTTGAATTTAAGAATGAATTTGGATTTGAAATCTATAATAAAATGATATAGAAATATATTTATAAATCTTCTTTTATTAAACAGCTTCAAAATTAACGATGTTTTTAGCTTTCTTTCTTTTTTCTTTTATTCTAAGCCATATTAATTTTTTAATGAATCTTTATTCGAATGTTGAAAGCCTAAGAATCTATGTAATCATTAATGTTGTTAATGTCTATTTGCTGTAAAATATACTATAAAATCATTCCATAGATATGTATGCAGTATTCTTTAAAGGAATCTTAGTTATGTGATAAAAATCTGAATTTTTTAGAAATCGTAGAAATTGTAACGGGCCAAAACGGGCCGGGCCGGGCCGGGCCTGTTTTCGCTGATTTTTGTACGGGCCGGGCCGGGCCTGGAAATTCCGGCCCGTGCAGACCTCTAAATGACATTCTCTAAAAAGTCCAAAATAAAGTGCTTGTCGTAAAGTTCCTCCCATTCAATAACATACACAAGCAGCAATATATATAAAATATGAAAAGAAATTGTGTAAACATTTAACGTGTCAAAAAAAAAGTAATAGGGTAAAATTATAACGATTTTTAGTGCTGTTTCTTCCAATTAAAATGGGAAAAAAGAAAAAAAAATACAAGGAAAAGGAAAAAAAGTCATACACTAAGCTTAGATTCTGAAACACTTTCCAACACATTCAAAAGAATATAACAAAACTGCATCGTTTAATAAATTAAAATATTATGTCTAATTCAATCATGTAAAAACGTTTAACGCATTTTAGAAAACGATTTCAGCTGTCCCCATTTACAATAAAAAAAATTATCTGTATTTTTTGAGCAGTCATGAATATGATATACATGTCAAAATTTAATTATTAAATGCATATACCTCTATTGAACACACCTTTTCAGCAATATCTGCTATAAGGAGATTAGAACGTGAACTCTTTTGTGCAGCCCTCTGTATGAGGTATAGGATTTATATACAGTATCAAAAAATTATTTAAATTTTAAAGCACATATTGAATTTCAAAATTCACTTCCCATCCTAAACTGAAAGACAAGGGTGACACATGAGACTGTTTTTTAATTCTGGCTGGCACCTCTTTTTCATAAACGAAATCCTTAATACATACTTTGACAACATTTGCAAGAGAAATTTACGTCAGAATACATATTAGAGAAATACTACTTACGAACAGAATATAAAAATTGTCGCCTGTGGAAGTCAGGCAAAGACTGTACTGTAACCGATTTCTTTTGTGTGTCCCTGTAAATGAACGACAAATACTACGAATGCCCTAATACTATAATAATTATCTCGTAATGGAATTCAGTGATTTATAGCAGTTTCAATACATTTGAAATGGCGTAATTTTTTAAACAATCGATTTTTCCAAATGTACCATAATGTAATGGGATTCATTCGAGTGCTTATGTAATAGACTATTAATTCCACATACATCATATAGAATATCAAGCTTGCATCGATGACTCTAAATAACCTTTATAGATTTCATGAAAATCCGACTATATATGTAATCTAAATATAATTTGTCATAATTTAGAAAAAGCAAAACATTTTGTAGTGAAAGATCAGTTTTATGCTCTGGAGATAAATTATCCCAAAAACAATTCTCAGAATTCGACAAATCAAATGAGTGAATTTTGCTGTAAACTACAATTGTGAAAAACAAATTACTTATTGATGCAAGCCAATGCACACATAACATACATGACATCTGAAACAAATACAGTTTTATACGCTCAAAAATGAAGAAGGGAAAAAAAGTCGTGAATTACTATGCATTTACAATTGAACGTTGATAATATTCTGTTAAAGCAAGAAAATATCAAGTTTGATTTTCCTGTTTTTACATCTTGCCTGTATTCTTTTTCATATTAGAAATAGAAATTTGATATATGTGTCCCCCCCCCCCCAAAAAAAAGAGAAACGAAGATCATTATTTACCGATATTCTCCTGTCAAAAGGCACAAATTTATTTAACCCTTTACCTACCGGGTTATTTATCAAGAAATTGCTTCATCTCAATAATTATTTTCCTTGGACATGAAAAAAGGCATTAAACCTTTTCCAAAACGATCTGGTCGAATTTTCTGATGCCATTGTGACATTTCGGAATTAAAATTAAGTGGTAGAAATTTCACCCATCAGAGCTCAAAGGGTTAATAGGAGTTGTTTTTATGCTTTTAAGGGGTTCAAGGACACATTTTGAAATAGATTTTATTTATTAAGTTAAATTTCTGAAATTTTTGTCATGGTTAACCATATCATTAGTAAACAAAATCACATGATAAAACTTATGATAATTTTAAAAAAAATTGAAATTTATAAAAAATTATTTAAATAAATTCAAATCGTTATAACTTGAAAACTATTTTCAGAATTTAATTTCTTTTTCATATAAAAATCAGAAATATATAACTTTTGATTTTGATTCAGCATTTTATAAAATATTAATTTAAATAAAAATTTAAAATATTAAAAAAAAAATTGGAAAAAAAAGATGAAAAAAGTCATATTTTTAAAAATAGATAGGTTTTTTTTTTTTTTTTTTTTTTTTTTTTTTTTTTTTTTTTTTCAAATTTGCTGAATCAAAATTAAAGTAAAACAAATGAAAAAGACATTTTCTAAGTTTTAACCATTTATCTTAAATGTTTCTTGAATTATAACAATTTAAATAGGAGACATGGTAAAAAAGTTCTTCATGAACAAAACCCCATTTTTAAAAAAAGTCGTTTTCAAAACAACCATTGCTTGCAAGCTAAATTCTAAAAATAAACTAAAACATAAAAATTAATATTTCCTGTTTTAATTGAAAAGGAAACATAATTTAAATTTTATTTTAAGGAAAAAAAAACAGTAAAAATGTTTAAAAAAATTTTATGATTTTGATGTCCCGGACGCTCTTAAATTCAATGATAGCTTTTTAAACATTTTTAGGAGGAGATAAGTGCTTTACATAGTGTATATCTTATTATATTAGGTTCTAACATAACTTTATTAAAACAAAATCATCGATAAATTGGAAGTGAAAAACTTAAATGAATAAAAGTGCGAAGAAAAATCACGAATAACCCTAATGAATGTACGCTATGTACGTTCACACATTAACAAATTTATCTCCCCCCACCCCCCACAAAAAAAAGAAAAATATATATACGAAAAATATATATACATATGCATAAACATTTTAGATAATGGTAGTGCTTTGTAATAATAAAAATTTCGAGGTTCTTAAGAAATTGTTAATTTGACTTAATAAATAAGTAAATAAATAATTCAAAACCTTGAAAGGCCAATTGTATGATATTTTAATATGAGTTTTGTTTTATGCTTTCAAATTCAATGAAAGCTTTTCAAACATTATTTTGTGAGAGTAAAGTCTTTATTATGATACTTGATCCAAATATAACACTCTTATAACAAAATCGTTTTAAGAAGCTAACGAGGAACAGCCTGAAAAAAAAAGCAAATATCGTAAAAAATTGAGAATATGTGATGTGGAATGTGAAAACGTACATTTGAGATTACAAAAGTAAAAAACGAAACTTTAAAAAAATATGGCAGTTTCCTCAGATAGCTAAAGAAAAAAAAAGAGTAAATGTCTTTATGCCTCTCTTACGCGAAAAAGTAACCTTTCAAACCGAGAAATGTTCAGCGTACAAAGTTTGTGATAAGGCTGGAGAAATTTCAGTTATCTCGAATGTTCTGGCCCTGGGAGGAAATGAAATGAAATATCTAGTTCCCGGTTCTATAGCTTGAAACTAGGCTTCTAGATAGTCCTAGTGCATTGTGAAGTGAGCCGGACGGTCCGGCGTGGTAATATTTTTGCCTCCGCTGTCAGTGTGGAAGAGCTACATGAAGGGGGTGGAGTAATGCACGGAAAATGCATTTCGGAGTGAAATAAGTACAGGAAGATGAGGATAAAAATGGAAAATAGAGCGAAAAAAAAAAAAAAAAGACAAGAGAGACAGAACATTTATGAATTTTCGGATCGAATTTCTACGGGAGTAAATATTTTCAAATGTTGTTAAAATGCGGATCTGGAGTATAAGTAGACCTATTATGTGATCCCAAATTGTTCGTAAAGAAATAAGTTTATAACATTTACAACATTTCCATATGAGTGTTCTGAAAAGCCTTTATAGTTCAATTGTAAGGGTGTAATGTGAAGTAAAATAAACGTGATGTTCTCAGTAATATAAATGGGAGCTGTTGCCAACCAATTAAGAAATACCTAATCAAAATTTTGGAATCTAATTAAATCGGGAGTAACTATATAAAAAGTTATTAAATTACGGATCTGAAGTATAAGTAGGCCTATTACGAGACCGCAAATTGTTCGCAAAGAAATAAGTTTATAACATTTATTTTTTTTTCCCCATTCGTGCCCAGAAAAGGCCTCAATTCAATTTTAAATGTGTATTGCGAAGTAACGTCAAATTCTCAATAATGTAAATGGGAATAGTTGGCATCAAATTCAGAACTGTTAGCATCAAATTTAGAACTCTTGGCATCAAATTAAGAAATACTTAATCAATAAATACTTTTAAAATGTTGATCTGAACAACTGTATTGCAAAATACTCTCCGGGAAAAAAAAAAGAAGTAGAAGAAAAAAAAAAAAAAAGTTATTTTTAATGTTTAAAAACTTTTTAAACTGTACTCTCAGAAAATATTTAATAAAATTTTAAACTCAACCATGGAGTGATATAAAGGAATCTTTCTTGATTTCGGTAGTGGAAAAGGGAACTATTATCATCTAATTACGAAATCTAATTAAAACTAAACTGTTCAACATTTAAGCGTCATTCACTGTGTGTTGTATTGATGCAATTTGAGAACTATACATTTGGCAAGCAATAGTTTTGTGCATTTAACCAACAGAGTTTTAAAATTAAAATACAAATACCATCTAGTTTGTTTAAATGCCAAAATACGGAAAATTGCTTTCTGTATACAGAAAGCAATTTTCGAAAAAGCAATTCGAAATGTTACGTTAAAAAATAAAATGAATTACATTTCCTATTCTTCTCTTATCGAGTTGCCCAACAGCACATTTAAAACTTTACGAATGTATTTCAGAAAATCAAGGAGTAATCAAAAGCACAAGCATAATTAACATTCACAAAATAATGTATGTCTAGGAATTCGGCTATCTCAAACAAGTGAATTTTAAAATTTAAAGAATTACATTTCTTTTTCTTTCTTTCTTTCTTTCTTTTCTTTTTTTTTTATAAATAAAGCACTTTAACAAGAAACAAAATTTACAAAAATTGCTGATAATGTTCTTCAAATAATAAACTAATAACGCAATATAATAGTTAATCGTTTCATTTTATCTATTTTTTATTTTAATTACCAAGCACCATTAATGAAAACTTAAATTTCTAAATTACCAATAAATATCAAACTTTACTTTAAAAAATTCACCAAAACTTAAATTAAACAAACCATAAAATACTAAGAAAGAAAATATTACACTGTCTCGCAATATTATAAAAATATTCAGTCATACTCTATCCATGGTTTACAAAGATGGTATAAAGATTCTTTAATGGATCATGCGTTCTGATCCTTCTCAAAAATCACACGCCTTTCAACTTTTTAATGCCATTTTTTTTTTCTATGAAACTAATAAATAAGCATATAATTTCAAATGCAAGCGCTTTTACACGAAAAATTTTACACGTGAAATAGCATAATACATGAAGGGCAACGGTTTCGTATCTGGTGAAATTAGAATTAAAAAAAAAAATAATTGAAATAACCTGTCAGAATATTCTGACAGGACCATGAATAAAATTCTCTAAACAGTTATCTAAAATATGGTAATATTTCTATGATACGTCATAAAAATTTCAAAGGGTGTTTTAAATAATGTTAGTTATTTAAATTTAAGTAAGAAAGGAAAATACAAATGTGTTATCACGGATATTATCATTAATATACATACGGTGGTTAGTAGTAGAAACGAAATAAATCTATTGTAAACTGTTGAATGTGTGACTGTCATAAAATGAAGTTATTTGTTTTAAAATATACACTGTAAAGAAAAAAATCTGTACGGATGCATATTTAAAATTTTATCTGTACATTGTACAAAAGAAACGTAAATCTACAAAACTAGTTTTTGTAAAGCTACAGAAATCTGCTTTACAAAAAAAAAAAAAAAAATCTAGTAAAATGACAAAAATCTTACTAAAATTTTATCTGAAATCCGTATTGCAATTAAGGTACCCTGGGGTAATAACGCCAAGTTAAGGTTCAACCAATTTTCACGGTTCAGTTTTAGATTGTATTTTTCAAACAAATATAGGATTTGATACAGCAACTCATTGACTATCTATGTAAAAAAATAATTTAACAGATATGTATTCATAAAATGTAATGAAGTGATTTCTTGACCAATGGTATTCGGCGTTATTACCCACCTATATGGGTAATAACGCCATGCAAACAAAACTACGAAATAAGATGGAATAATGGCATGTAGATTGCCCAATTCTAAAAATACAAACTCTACAAACTTAGAAATTGACAAATTGCATTCTAAGCTATTGAAAATGTTCATTTTTTTGTGAAAGTGTAAGAAAAATAAAGGTGTGGTGTGTGTGTGTGTGTGGGGGGGGGAGGATAAGGCAAAAGAATATCAGACCGCGAGCTTCTTTTTGCTTAAAAAGGACCGCTTATTAGAAACATTGCACAGTTTTAACTGTGTTTATTTGAATCAGTATTTAGGATGTAGCTCGGCCACTGTTGGGAATCAACCAGGGTATCAATGAAAAGGATTGGCGTTATTATCCCGGTATAGTTATTGCGCAGTACATTTTAAATTACAAATTATCTCGAGAAGATACCCAAAATCTTCAACAACATTTTGAAAGTACATGAAATGCACTACAAATTTATGTAATTAACAAAGTATTTCCGGAGAAAAAAAATAGTCTTCACATCACAAAACTCATCTCGCAAATTTTAGATCAAGCGTTAATTTTTGTTGCTTGTAAAAACAATAACCTCTGCAAATAGAACAAATTAACTTAAAGCTGTTTTTTTTTTTTTTCGATTCATATGACTCAAAACCCTTCTACGCAGAGCACACGGGTGTCATTTACCAGATTGTTTCATAATTATGCATAATATTAGCACTTGGCGTTATTACCCCGCCTGGCGTTATTACACCAGACCACCTTACATAAAAATTTCTAGGCATCCCAATATCCTAAAAAATTCTTAATAAGCTTACAATTTTTTTGATTTACAGTGCAAAACTGGATCTATTACATGATTTTTTTAACGCCGTTATATAAAAAGTTCTAGGCATCCCAGTTTCCTTAAAAAATCCTTAGTTATCTTCCAAATTTTTTGATTTACAGTGCTAAAGTTTATTGGTTACATGAATTTTTTTGTTGCCGTTACATAAAATGCTCTGGGCATCCCAGTGCATAAATACACATTACTAGAAATAAAGGTTATGAATGTATGTGGTAGTACGTATGTAATATGCATGTATTTAGACAATATAAAAATATGACGAAACTGGAATGAGTGAGCTGAAATAATCGAGAATTTTTAAAATAAACATGACCAACATTTCAGATTAAAACAGCTGGAATAGGTACTATTGAGAAATAAAAAGTTAAGTTTTATTTTTGATTAGGTGTCGACGCCTGTTAAATTTTCACGTCGTGATGTAACTATCAAAAATATTAAAATTCTTTATTTGAAACTGAAACTTTTTCATAATAACATGCGTTTCATTTTACTCTATAAAATTTAGTTTTCGAAAATTTAAAAATTAAAATTAAACTATCATATCTTTCATCTATTTCATTTCTCTGATTGTTATACGATGGCATTTCAAATAAACATTCTTTAACATTGTCAAAATGTATCCGCCAGTTACTAAAATAACATGAGATCGTTATTAATCGATAGCTTACAACATTTGACGCTTATGATGGTACTTTATTGCATCGCATACATTCTCTGGGAGCGGCGATTGCATCAAATAAAGTTCTAGATGCACTGACGGATGGCGGATAGGACAGATATGTACAGATTCTGGGAATTTATGATGGGTATAGAAAAAAGCCATATCAACAATTCAAAGGAAACAGTTGAGCTCTCAAAAGCCTCAAGAAATTATTGTCCATCTAGGCCCTATCCGAGGCTGCGAAGCTTGATAGGAATTGAAGCGTTTTTAGTTATCTTTTCCGGACTTTCGTTCTTTCTCTATTCTTTTTTTCTTTTCTGTATTCCTTCGGCGACGTCGTATTTCAATTCTGGTCAGGATTTCGATTTCAAACTTTCTTTTCTTATCTAGATCGAAGCAAAATAAGGGGGAGAGAGTTCAAGAAAAATGGCGTTTGAACGCTGGCCAGGGTTGCCAAATCCAATGGACATTTTATCGCCAATCATCCAGCCGAATATCGGAGATATCAGATTCAGACCAATTTCATTCTCTCTTTTTTTCGTCTTCTTTTTTTGAGAAAGCTATAGGGGTTCCGATATTTGAGCTCATTGGAATTACAGAAGAATAACTTCTAAATTCCGGGAATTGCTGCCGGCCGCCTGGAATGTAAAAAAACTCTTAGGATAGCGGCCATTTAAGCAGACAGTGTGCAGAATGAGTAAAAAGATCTCAATCCATCAGCTTTTAGAAGAAGGATTTCAGAGAAATAGAACTGATTGATAAACGGAACTCACTTTTATGGGAAATAGTTTAATAATCTTAAATCGAAATGTTCTTACGCGTATATATAACTAAAGTTATGCTTAAATTTTCTCATTTATTAAACCTGTTCAAATCCGTTTAAAACATTAATGTCAAAATGTCATTAATTCAAAATTTAGAATAAAAATTACATAATTCTATTTTTTCCTTTGAATTTTAAATTCATATTATGATTCTTTTAAAAACATAATTAATACTTAACATTCCATACGAGTTGGAACATGTATTTTTGTATATTCGAATAATCATGTACCAGATCAAAAATGATTTTACAAAAAAAAAAAAAAAAAAAAAAAAATTATTTATTTATTTATTTATTTATTTATTTATTGTCGGGGGGGGGGGGGGGGTTTCAACTGACTATAAAGAAGCTTTACGAAATAATTCGTAAATAATGAAACATTTGAGATATATTGTGAATATTTGAGATTATGAAAACATCACAGAATTTCATCAAAATGCAGATGGTAAAAAAAAAAAAAAAAAAAAAAAAGTGGTAAAAACTTCTCTCTGATTTCAAAAATAAATACAATTTAGAAACCTATTATAATTTTGAAAGCAATAAACTTTTGGTTTCCTTATCATGTGGTTCATTTTTTTACGCCTGCAAAAAGATAAAAAGTGCAAAAACTGAAATGAAACTGGTGATTCTACTGTGGAGCTTAAGGGTGTATTCGAAAAAAACACTTTTCCACCTTCAACAGCTCGAAATTTTCGGATACAATTTCAGACACATTTTTAAAAGTAGAAACATGAAACTTGCTGAGGAGATTCTTGCAGTGTTGCCAGTGGGCTACTTTTTGAAAATTCAGATATCTTGATTGACACCACTTTTTTGAAACGGTAAATTACCTTTTGTTTTCGCCTTAATTATCATGCCATTGAATAAGGCACATATAATCATTTGTAAAAAGTGGTGCCAATCAAGTATCTGAATTTAAAAAAAAGTAGCCCATCTGGCAACACTGGATTCTTGAAGAGACATATGAGGTGCCGTGTGATTTCTTTTTACACTCCATTCATTAGAATTTGAGTTATAAACAATTATCTTCTCAGTATGACCCTTTTTTTTCGTTCCCAGGTCTCCCGCTCGGGAAAAATCGGTTCGAAATGCCGTTTTTGATTGTTTTTTTTTTCCCAATATTTCCTGCATTTATCAAAGAATCAGTGTTGCCAGATGGGCTACTTTTTTTTTAAATTCAGATACTTGATTGGCACCACTTTTTACAAATGATTATATGTGCCTTATTCAATGGCATGATAATTAAGGCGAAAACAAAAGGTAATTTACCGTTTCAAAAAAGTGGTGTCAATCAAGATATCTGAATTTTCAAAAAGTAGCTCACTGGCAATACTGCAAAGAATTGGCAATCACGACACCTTATGTACTTTCCAAATAAGAGATTACGAAAGTTTGGTGTATTTGAGTGCAAAAATGAATTCAAAAATAAATCGGAAAATAAGCAGTTTGAATCGAAATACACCCTTAAACCTTTTTAAAATTTTGTTCAAATATGAAAATTTGTAAAGATAACTTATTCTCATACCTTATCCATTTGTTAAAGTTTTTTTATTATATTTACGCATACACACGCGCATATACACACATAATCATAATGCGTGCGTGTATGCATATACATACACAAAATAAATCATGAGAAAAATAGCTACATAATTTAGTAGCAAAAGAACAAAGAGAATGAGATTAAAATACATAAAAATAAGAAATGTGACCATTTAAATTAACAATCAAATAAATAAAATTAAAACAGCCAAAAATTAGGAATATGAATTTAAATTAGAACACATACTTTTGCTGTAATACGTATTACTTTTACCTGTTTTTGATTTATTATAATTTACTATACTACAAAATAAGATAGACTATCGTTTAGTTTTAATAAAATATATGGATGTGTATTGGAAATAAAAAATTTCAAATGTTATGAAATAGCTTATTGTCAAAATAAAATTTACGATTTTTTATTATTTCGTACAATAGAACGCCGATTATCCGAACTCCAATTAATTGAATTGCCCAATTATCAGGACTTTTTGTTTAATTCGAATTTCGATGAAAACAATTGTTATAAAAATGATCCAACATCGTCACATAATGATGTTTTTGAATGGTTGTAAACCGCTTTCAAATAGATGGAATAACAGGAGAATGCTGATCCTATTTAACCGATATATTTAAAAAGAACTTTTGAAAAGAATATCTGCTTTAAAGAAATAAAATCCTAGGCTTTTTTTTTTTTTTTTTTTTTTTTTTTTTGTTGAAATTTTAAATTTTGCAGTTCAGAAAAAGAATGAAAAATACAAAAATAAATAAATTAATTAAATAAATAAAAAAATAATTAAAATGATGAAAAGAGATAAAACATGGTTCGTATGAGTACCGTTATTTTCGAAGTAAAGTATCAGTACATTTTTATCTAAAAAAAAAAAAAAATAAATAAATAAAACTACTTCAAACGCGCAAAATTTCACGATATTTAAGGAGTGATTTTTATAAGAAAATACTGGTACTCAATAATTTTCTACTCGTAAAATTCCAAAACCCATCAAATTCTGCAAGTAAAATAAAATAAAATAAAATAAAATAAAATATAAATATAAATAAATAAAATAAACATGACAGAATTATTTGCTGACAGTCCTTCGCCTAGTTAAAATACAAAGGAAAATTGTGCGCATACAAAAGAATTATTTTAATCTACTGTTATGATTATAAAAACATATATTGGTTCCATTAAAAAAAGTCACACGTAAAAAAAGGCATTTTAATTATTTTAGCACAATTACAAACATCATTAAAATAGCCTGTCCAATTAATCCTATCAGGTTCAGATAATTTGCGTTTACTTTTCTTGATATTTTATAATATTTTTATAAAGACGCAACTTCCATTTCTAGTATCTTTATTTTACCATTCAGAAAAATATCAGCATTTGGATATGATTATAGATGTCAGGAATGTGAGAAAAATATTAAAAGTGAATTGGATTGCTCAAGAGAAAATAAATAAATAAGATAAAACAAAGTAACTAATCAATTATACTTTTTTCCAGGTTTGAACAAGTAATACCTCCAAGGTGATGATTGCCTCATCTAGATCGAGAAGAGAAATCATGTTATCTTTTACATTTCAATTACTGGAGAGAATACAGCCAAGTTTAATGTATAGGACACTGCATATTATTGTAATTTTCAGCTACAAATATTCGAGATTATGTTACAGAGTTGCTTACGTTTTAAAAAATGTATAACTTATGTAACATCGGTTTAAATAAAAATTGAATTATGCATTTTAATAACAATAATAAAAAGATGTTGTCTGAAATTTAATATGACTTCCATTGAATTTATTTAGTGCATATGAAAACGTTGTTCAAGAAGACAAGGGTAAAATTGAAATTTTTTATATTAAACTTTATAGGTTATTATACTAAAGCGGAGTATATATAATTTTTTATATACAAAATATATGTGGATTTTAAAACAAGGTATACTAAATTTTATGTTTAAAAATGTTGTTTTGCTGCTAAAAATATTAAGTTTTAATAGCTTTTAACATTTTTGGGCATGTAAATCTGTTTAATAGATCTCACATGTTATTAGAATTTCTAATACAGTCGAACCTCGTTAACGTGAATATGCTTAACCAGAATTTCTTTTAACATGAATTATTCGCACGGATCTCTATACCAATCGAAATAAAATGATTTTCAGTTTGTATTAACATGGAACAAATTTCATTTCCCATTGAGTTTAATGTTAAAGAGGTTTGACTGTATAATATTTTCTGCAAATAGCACAAGCGTTTCACCAGTTTCTATGTTACTGTTGTATTTGCGAATTTAAAATTTTGGTGATTCTATTCTTTAAAAAAGAATGCAAATTAATAAGAAAAGAAATGTAAACACAATTTAAAAAAATTCAAGTTTTAGTGAAAATAAAAATAATAAATAGTGGTTTTGAATTACTATGGATGAAATTTTGAAAACGCAGTAAAATTCGTTTAAGTCAAGCAGGATATTATTCATTTTAGAAGGTCATTCTGTTTTTAGGCATAAAGGCAGGATTTTTAATATTAATTTTTCTTATTTAATTTTGTTTTCTTATTATTAATATTTTTTCCGTTATCCGAATGTTTGATATTTCATAAATGTTCTCTTGAAACCCGTTTTATAAGTTTAAACCCTTCTCCCAATGCACGAATGTGTGGTGAGGTTACAAAACATTAAACGCGATTACCTCGAAAGAATGATTTTACTGATTTTCTGGTTTTAGATGAAAGCACTTGGACAAATTTGTCGCATCCTGAAGAACTCGCCATACATCATATAGTGGAAAAGGCAGTCTAAAAGGCATATCTTGCAATAAATGTAATAAAAGACTGGGTTTTGAAACTCCAAAAGATGTGTCTTTACAAGGGGAAAAAAAAGGAAATCAAAATCATAAAATATGCTTATATTTCCATTCAAAAACTCCCAATGCTACCTTAAAATGAATTGCGGTTATTTAATGAATAGAAGGACCAGATCGAAAAAGGATGTTTGTTGGTAGTTTCTTTCTTTTTAATTTAGTCGATTTTGTAAATTTTCAATGTCACTTTAGCACCTAAAAAATAAATTTTTGTTTTTATTATTGTTAAAGCTTTATAAATAGATACAGGGGACAAATTAAACTCATGAGGGTGGTGGAGAAAGATCATTTCGGAATTATTCACTTTATCAACTAAAATAAATGTATTGAAACAATGGGTGAAATATGAATTCACTGTTTTGATCCTATATCTATTTTTTAAATTATCCATAATTAAGAAATCGTTTTGCACATTAAAGTTTGTAAAAAAAGAAAAAAATCGATGCAATATAAATGATGCAGTCAATTAAACATCTTTTTTAAAGAGTCCGTTGGCTTTAGACTGATTTTTCCTGACATCATAACTTATATACAAATTATAACTGAATAGCAAAAAGTTTACGGAAATAAGCGAATTATTACCAACAGATAAAGCTTTCAAGAAGTAAACACAGTGTTTCCGAAAATACTGATGTATTTGTTTTTGAAAGAGAATAAATAATTTAAACATTGCATTTTATTTTTCTACAGATTTATTTCAAAATTCAAGTACATCCCCAAGCTTTTTTAAATGAGTAGAATATAACACAGCATATTTACATATAAAATTTACACTTTTTTTTCATATTATAGTACTAAAGAAAAAAATCTCGCCTAACTATGGGACTTTTCTGACATTTTCGAAAGGATATATTTTTAAACTGCAAAACGTTAAAATCGCAGGCATTATTATTCAAATAACCCAAAATCTAAAAGTTTTCTTCAATTGCATGTAAATGTATTACATCTTGTCTTAAAGAAAACATGTTCAAAATCGAGTATTTGTATTTTCTTTATCAAATTTAGACAATGATAGTCGACTTTTTGTATCAGAAAAATCTGCATAATACGAAAAGAAAAAGAAGTACACAGTAAAAATAGACGGAGTAAATAGGAATAAATAAAAAGAAATTTTTATAAACATTAAATGTGAAAACATTAAAGTGTTCCTAATCTCATTAATATCATTCTAATAAACAGACCTCACTTATGCAATTATTTTCTATTTTTAGAGGATCGCATTTAGGAGAATATCTTAACTTTATAAAAACATCAAGCAATGTTTGTTTTCTATATTTATTTTCCTTAAAAGAATAACAATAGTAAAATAAACTAACGATAGTAAATAAACTAATATTTTATCTTATTCTGGAAATAATAAAACCAAAATAATATCTGTAACGAAGTACACAAGAATCTAAAGGTGTACTATATTAGTATACAAATTAGTAAAATACATTTGAATAAAGATTTTAAAAAAAAACATCTTGAAACAAAAATGTTCCTTGAAGAGTTTTTTTTTTCTAAATAAACATTGCAGCCAAAATTTTCACTGTTTTTATTATATCTTAATAATAGATTTTTTTTTTAATTTTCATAGTCATAAATGTACCAAGCTGTACTCGTTAACTACATTTACTTATATTAAAAGATACATCCTTAAAATGTGGGAAGAGTTATCTTTATATTATTTAGAGAATAAATACCAACTTTCTGCGGTATCTCCAAAATAATAAAATTTGGATAGTGCCAGGAAAGAAGTATATAGAAATAGAAATGTACTGCATTTATATAAGAAAAAATGAAAAAAATTAATAAACATTAAAGTAAAGAAAAACAATTGAATTCCGAAAAGTGTCTTGTGTATCTTTCTAAATAAACAGATCTCATGCAACGCAATTTTTTCTATTACAATAGATTTTAATGTAGTAAATATAATCTTTATCTAAATCTTTATGTAATATAGTTTAAAACATTGCAGAATCTTTCATTTGGCAATATAAATCACCTTTTGTTTGTATCTCCAAAATAATAAAATCAGGATAATACCAGGAGAGAAATAAATAGAAAAAAAAAAGAGATGAACTACGTATGATAAATAAATAGAAAAAAAAAAAGATTAAAGATAAGTAAAAAGAAATTGCATAGAAAAGTATTTGAGTATCTTTCTAAACAAACAAAACTCGTGATATCGCATTATTTTCGTAATCTTATACTGGATTTTTTTTTAATTTTTCTAATATAGTAAATATGCCATGCACGGTATACTGTTCATTGATATTTATTTATTTTAAAATGTGGGAATATTATTTTTATTTAATTTATACAACAAAATTTAATTTATACTTTCTTCTTCTGTGTGTCCAAAATAATAAAATTGGGATAACACCAGAAAGGATGCATATAGACAAAAGAGATGCACTATATATTATATAAATCGAAAAAAAAAAAAACATTGAATAACGATTAAATAAAGTTAGGGATAAAGGGGGAAAAATCTGAAGACAGAAAATTATCTGGAGTATATTTCTAAATAAACAGATTTTCTAGTTTTTCTTGACTTAGATGATCTTGCCGAAGAAAATTACTAATTAAATTTTTTCCAGCAATTTGTTATCTTACATTTAATTACCTTAAAAGAAAAGCCTTTAAAATGTGGGAATTGATATTATCTTTATTTGACTTAGATGTTGAAACCTAACTTTCTTTTGCATCTCCAAGATCGTAAAATCAGAATAATATCGGGATTGAAGTACACAGAGATGTACTACATAGATAAATAAATAGAAAGTCATTTGAATAAAGACTGAGAAAAATAATCTGAAGAAAGAAAAGTGTCTCTAGTATCTTTCTAAATAAACAGAGTTTATACTACCGCAATTTGTTTCTATTTTTAGATGATCTTGTTGAGAGAATTTTTGGAATAGCTCCAAACGTTAATGCGGTCTTTCAGTGTTTCTTGAGGTTTGTTGGAAAGTTGATTTATTGATGATGCAAAGGGCTACAAACGCTTATCCTTGAACTTGTAATTCTTTCAACTGTGTTCGTTTTCAGGATAAGAAAAGACCCTCTGTTAAAACAGGAAATTGTAGGTTTTGGCATCTTCTTGAAATGCCCAAACACGAAAGCTGTCATCGAAATTGTAAAGAGGAATAAGAAGTTAACAGTTTTTTATTTACGAAAGAAATATTTGGAAAACCATTTAAAACAACTGTCAATTTAACATATTATTTATTGAGATGATAAATATAGTCAAACATTGTGCAAGTAAAAATCTGTGTACAAACTTATCGTAAATGTATTCTGCACTGTCGTAGAAAGCGGGAAGGGAAATTAAGGGGTTAAAGTGGATATTGTAAAATTTAGAAATCGAATTAAAATACGCATTAAAATTCATACAAAACCTTTTGAGTTGAGATAAAAATATGATGTGAAGAAACCAAATGAAAGGAAAACATAAACAACAAGAAGAAAAATTACCATTCAACTTTTTCAAGATTTCAGAATAAGAGACTCAATTTCAATTCAAAATTAATGAACGACAGCATTAAGAGCAATAACAGCTATATAATATGTTTTACTGCTACATATTTTATTTCCCCCCCCCCTCCTTTTTTTTTTTTTTTTTTTTTTTTTTTTTTTTTTTGTCTTTTTTTGAAGATTGAAAGGATGTGTACTTTTATGAAATCTTTAAACGGATAAATGTTAAATTTGTTATGGTTGTTTGTGCGAATTTATTGTGGTTGTTTATAGGCGTTCATTAATGCATGGATTTTCATATTTCACACACTTTAAAACGTATACCTTATGGACATGTAAAAGAGCGAACTTGTTCATTTTATGAGTAACAATAGTTCAAAATATCCCTCAGATGAGAATTCTAGCTGCGCCACTGCATTCTGATTGTACTTTTCCATCGATTGTTATATAATTTCACCTTAAAAGGTAGAAATATGCAAGTAAAATACTTCTTAAATAGACTGATTAAGAGCTGGATTCATTTTTTGGTATAAAAAAAAATAACCCCATGGTCAAAACATAAAATTGTATGTTTTAGTATCTCCCTAAAGTGGTCAGGTAAGAACGCTGTCAATGAAGTTGTAAAGTGAAATATGAAATGTGGAGTTTTTGTTTTATTTATGAAAGATATTTTTGGCAAAAAAATATATGCACACATTGTTTTATTATCAATAAATTTTTAAAATGAAAATATATAATTGTAATTTATATTTAATGAATTCTATCAAAAGGCACAGAAAAAAATAATAAGTTATCTTGTTATTATACGTAAAAATTGAGTTGTCTTAACTTCATGGTTATGATCAGAATTATATGTTAAAATATTCTTAAGTATTATTTACGCAGTTTATTTAAAAGCCACCAAATTCGTTGCATCAGCAAATTGAATTAATAAATTATCATTATTATTTTTTTTTCAGATTTTATATTTTTCCTTTAAATGAAAAACAAAACGTTTTTGTAGTAGATAATTAATAATTTAATTTTTCAATATTATCGTCAGAACTATTTTGTTAAACGCTTTCATAGTAAATTGTCAAAAAAATGGAACATTTTCAATGCTGTGAAAAAAAAAAGATGTTTTTTAAACTATGATATTTTACTATAATCACGAACGAATATATTCCATAACCGCTTACAAGTCACCCAAGATTTCGAAAAGTGTTTCTTTATCTTTAGAAACCCCAGAAAACAATTTATTTTCGAAATTTAAAGTTTTTATTAGATGTCCATTATTTTTGAAAACTTTTTGGAGTAGCTGTTAAAATGTATTAGTCAGTTCTCTCATACGGAAAATTTGTTTTTCGGATGACATCCTCAACTAAGCATTTCCAGCTACATAACTGAAATTGTGCATGCAATTATAGCAGAAACAAAATTTTAATGTTGATGCTGTTAATTCTGTATGTTTTTCAGTTAAACATGTTTGTTGAACATGAAAATACGTACTTAAGATCTCATAGTATCAAAAAACTAGTGTTTTGAGTAAAGAGTAACTGATTAATGCACTGTTAAACCCACTTTGAAACATTTTTGAAAACGACAAGCAGCAAATAAATATTTATTTTTATAAATTCTCCTTTAAATTTCAAAGATAATTTTTTGTGATGTTTCTAAAGATAAAGGAATGCTTTTCAGAATCGTGGGTGATTTGGAATAAGTTGTTTTACATTTGCGTTCGTGATTATGGTACAGTTTCATAAATTAAAAAAATATGTCTTTATTGCATAGTGTCTGATTTTTTGCGATTAAATAAATAATGCGAATATTTTCGTTTTGACTTAGTACTAGTAAAAAGCAGGGAGACTTGACACTTATGATTATATCTCTTATATCCCGATATTAGGAATTATATAATATTAGAATATTATATATTTGACATATTTGACATGTATGATATGGAAGTTTAATCTTCCTTTCTGTAATATAGTTTAAAACATACCAGAAATTTTCATGTCACCTTAGTAACCTTAGAAATGTTACTATTTCAGAATAAGAGACTCAATTTCAATAATTTCAATTCAAAAATTAATGAACGACAGCATTAAGAGCAATAACAGCTATATAATATGTTTTACTGCTACATATTTTATCCCCCCCCCTCCTTTTTTTTTTTTTTTTTTTTTTTTTTTTTTTTTTTGTCTTTCTTTGAAGATTGAAAGGATGTGTACTTTTATGAAATCTTTAAACGGATAAATGTTAAATTTGTTATGGTTGTTTGTGCGAATTTATTATGGTTGTTTATAGACGTTCATTAATGCATGGATTTTCATACTTCATACACTTTAAAACGTATACCTTATTAACATGTAAAACAGCGAAATTGTTCATTTTATGAGCAACAATAGTTCAAAATATCCCTTAGATGAGAATTCTGGCTGCCCCACAGTATTTTGATTGTATTTTTCCATCGATTATTATATAATTTCACCTTAAAAGGTAGAAATATGCAAGTAAAATACTTCTTAAATAGACTGATTAAGAGCTGGATTCATTTTTCAATATAAAAAAAATAACCCCATGGTCAAAACATAAAATTGTATGTTTTAGTATCTCCCTAAAGTGGTTAGGTAAGAACGCTGTCAATGAAGTTGTAAAGTGAAATATGAAGTGTGGAGTTTTTGTTTTATTTATGAAAGATATTTTTGGCCAAAAAAAAATATATATATGCACACATTGTATTATTATCAATAAATTTTTAAGATGAAAATATATAATTGTAATTTATATTTAATGAATTCTATCAAAAGGCACAGAGAAAAATACTAACTTATCTTGTTATTATACGTAAAAATTGAGTTGTCTTAGCTTCATGGTTATGATCAGAATTATATGTTAAAATGTTCTTAAGTATTATTTACACAGTTTATTTAAAAACCACCAAATTCGTTGCACCAGAAATTGAATTAATAAATTATCATTATTTTTTTTTCAGATTATATATTTTTCCTTTAAGTGAAAAACAAAAGGTTTTTGTAGTACATAATTAATAATTTAATTTTTCAATATTATCGTCAGAACTATTTTGTCAAACGCTTTCATAGTAAATTGTCAAAAAATGGAACATTTTCAATGCTGTGAAAAAAAAAAAAAATATGTTTTTTAAACTATGATATTTTACTATAATCACGAACGAATATATTCCATAACCGCTTACAAGTCACTCAAGATTTCGAAAAGTGTTTCTTTATCTTCAGAAACCCCAGAAAACAATTTATTTTCGAAATTTAAAGTTTTTATTAGATGTCCATTATTTTTGGAAACTTTTTCGAGTAGCTGTTATAATGCATTAGTCAGTTCTCTCATACGGAAAATTTGTTTTTCGGATGACATCCTCAACTAAGCATTTCCAGCTACATAACTGAAATTGTGCATGCAATTGTAGCAGAAAAATATTAATGTTGATGCTGTTAATTCTATATGTTTTTTCAGTTAAACATGTTTGTTGAACATGAAAATACGTACTTAAGATATCATAGTATCAAAAAACTAGTGTTTTGTGTAAAGAGTGACTGATTAATGCACTGCTAAACCCACTTTGAAACATTTTTGAAAACGACAAGCAGCAAATAAATATTTATTTTTATAAATTCTCCTTTAAATTTCAAAGATAATTTTTTGTGATGTTTCTAATGATAAAGGAATGCTTTTCAGAATCGTGGGTGATTTGGAATAGGTTGTTTTACATTTGCGTTCGTAATTATGGAACAGTTTCATAAATTAAAAAAATATGTCTGTATTACATAGTGTCTTATTTTTTGCGATTAAATAAATAATGCGAATATTTTCGTTTTGACTTAGTACTAGTAAAAAGCAGGGAGACTTGACACTTATGATTATATCTCTTATATCACGATATTAGGAATTATATAATATTAGAATATTATATATTTGACATATTTGACATGTATGATACAGAAGTTTAATCTTACCTTCTGTAATATAGTTTAAAACATTCCAGAAATTTTCATTTCACCTTAGTAACCTTAGAAATGTTACTATTGATCTAATTTCTGTAAATTGTGGAAAAACATTAGCTATTGTACATATAAACAAAAAATTAGTGACAGTGTCTTAAAAATGTTATCACTAAAACTCAATTCACATAAAATATTTGGTTTATTGAAGACTGGGGCACATGTAAACAGTTAACATAAATAATAAATACAGCTTTTTCTGATAAATGGTTTAGTTTCTATTAAAAAAAAAAAAAAAAAAAAAAAAAAAAAACACTATTGAATATAACTACTAAACATAACATTTTTACATATGGTAATTTTTTTTATCATCTTTGTAGTTTTTTTTTTTTTTTTTTTTTTTACTTTTTTTTATAAGTTTTATAAATTCAAAAAATTTTTAACATGCGTTGTGAACACATATGGGTACATGCGAACACAAGGAAAAAATATCATTTGGCATGCATAATCCACATAATCATTAGTTACATCATGTGTTAAATTGACTAAAAGAAAAAAATATGCATAAATTTATCTAGTTTCTGGGTGATATGTTTAAGCACAAGATTATAAAATGAAAATAAGTAGATTGGGGAAGGGGAGGGAGGATTAGATAATTGATTTATTGTTACAATAAAATAAAAAATAAAGAAGAAAATTAAAAAGATATATCAAGCTTTAAAATTTTCCTTACGGGTTTTTGTTTTGGGGAGATGTTTGAGAGGGGACATTTGATAATATTTATCTTAAACCTGCCGAAATTCGAAAGATTCTCGCCCCTGTATTTGCCTTATTTAATTATAAATTAATGATAAAGAAGGATTTTTAATGATAGTTAAAAAAATATCTCGATTATAAGCTCTTACCCAAATTTAACTTATTTGCTTTTAAAAGGGGGGGGGGTGCTTACAGTCGAGATTTTATGGTAGTTATCATTTTAAGAATGTTACTTTTTTAAGATATTACTCCATATCTATCCATATTTCCAAACCTATCTCAGTATAAACCATCATACACATAGCTATTTTAGAGATGAAAAAAAGCCATCATTGCAAGTGGAAAAAATGAAATAGAAAAATTTGAAAAGTTGTTTCACACAAAGGTTTTTTTTATTAACAGTGCATAAAAATGTATTGTAGTAAAACGTTTAGTAAAGTAATACTGCATAACGTTATCGAATTTTAGAAAACATTAAATTTATTTAAACAACAATTGAACGTAAACGAGATTGTTGCTATCTATGTACTTATTGACAAATGTTTTTGTGGAAGTTTCAATACAAAATCTAATGTTCTATGACAAAGAGTTTTCTATTACAAAAAAATTATAAATATTGGAGGTGATATTTTTTCTCATGAAGTTAAGCGAAAGGAACAGAATCACAGAACGATTATTGGGGCACTTATGAACTGTTCATGTCTGTTTATAAGTGCCCCACATGGCCACTAGAATTAAAATAAAAAATCATTAACATTTCGTAATTCTAAACGATTTTTTTTATATAAAAAACATTTATTAGTATTCGTAGTATATGTTAAAACACTAAAGTATAAATGAATAAAGCTATACGCTTAGCAAGTTGGAACTGAGACTTTACTTTGAGATCTATAAACAGTGTTTTGGCTACCAAGGACAAACAGCTTCAAAATTTTTCACCATATGTCTCAGAGGTGTTGTACCATTTGGTAATTTTTACCAATTAAAAATTCATATAATAACTAGCAAAAAAATCGAATGTTCACATATGCTCCATAATCATATGTATCCCCAATCTCCCCCTTCCTTTAAATGAATAAATAAATAAGAAATGGAATTTTTTATTCTCGCACATAAATTTTTTATTGCTATACTAATGTATAAAAGAAAATCGTATTTATAATTTCGCTTAGCCGGAAAAATTCACGCGGGGTACAATATACGGTGTATTTTTTACAATTATCACCACTGTTTTCGAAAAGTAATCTTCAGTTTACTTTGTAACATAATTTGCAACTATTGTCTCCCACTAAATATGATGACAATTATGACTTTCATTTATTGCATATTTATTGCATTTATTGAATATATTGTATTTATTGCAAACTGAAAACCGCCTGTAACCTTTTTATGTTTTTCCCCTAGTTTACAAGATAAGAAATTACAAATAGAGCTCCAGCTACCGTCGACAACACAGATAATGTTAGCTTTTAAAGTCATTTTATTCGAAACGCTTTCTTTCTTTCTTTTGTATTTTGAAATACCATTTTTCTGAAAATGCCTATACAGATTTTCATGAAATTTTAAATTCCATACATTAAATAAATGTACATAAAATGACCTATTATTGGATTAGCAACTAATATTTCTTAAGTCTTTTTCATTTAACATTTAGTAAATTTATTTTAATTAATAAGTCTTAAAGTATACTTATTTATGCGTTTAGAAATCTTCGATTTTATCAAATCTTTCTATTATTTGGAAAAAAATTATTTATTTATTTTAGATAGTTGGTCAGTTTAAATGGACAATGTTAATTTATCTATTTATTCAAAGAGGTAAACCATAACACAAATTATATTATATGTGCCTGCTATAATTGACATTAGTAAAAAATTAAAAAAACTAAACTTTTAAAAAGAAATAATTAAATGAATAAATCTACAAATACAGTAGACTCCCTCAAATACGCACAACTTGAAACCAGAGGTTCTGCGGATTTTAAAATTTTGTGGATTTCTCATTATGGTTTTGTTTACATTTTTTAAAAACAGCATAAAACAGTAATTTGAATGTAATAATACAATCAAAATTATAATGAATGCTTAGAATATAATAAAATATTAAACTAATTAAGTAATAAATTAAAACGATAAAAAGTAAGATAATTTTATGAATGATTAAATTACCAAAAGTAAAGTTTAATAAATAACTGATAACGTATATGCATTCATAAAGGTGAGATAAATTTTTCTTGAATTATTCATTTAAACTTTCCTCATAAAAGTACTTAAATAATTCACATGAAAATCATAAAGTAAAGAAGCTTTATTTTAAGTTTATCCAGTCTTAATAACCTAAAAATTTGTTTAATACATAAATATATTGGCTAAAAAGGCACTATTCACGAGTGATATCTTAATATTTTTTCAGAAATAAATTTATAAATCCTTCATGAAAAACCATAAGTTCAGTCATATTACCAAGAATTACACATTAAAATTTATACGGAATGATTAAAAAAAAATTCTTAAATTTTTCTCCTTCAATTGCAACGAAATTTTAATTGTTTACATCTGTGATGATGTGCGAATTTTAGGGTTGCGGATTTAAGGGAGTCTATCGTAATTCTTTTAACGTTTAGGGCCAAACAGCTATAAACATCAGTTTTTAAAATTCTGGTAGATTTTGATTTTTAAAAAACACTTAAATTACCAAACGCTATAAAGATATACTTGCAATTTTTTTTTTTAATTTTTGGGTCTATGGATTTTTTAAATAGCGATCTCTAAAATTCTGGTAGGTTTTGATATTTAAAATATGCCTAAATTATAGTTTACTATGACAAATAAAAGTCTACTACACTATATAGTCAAAAGTGACCGGTTACTTGCGATTTTAGACGTTTTGTTAAATATCGAGAAAAATACATGAGAAACTATCCTGAAACTCCAGGCAGAATAGTACATGTCGCATACTTCCGTGTTTTTCCCGAAACCTCATAGGGGACCGTCAACAAATTGAAATTGCGGATTTAAGGGAGTCTATCGTAATTCTTTTAACGTTTAGGGCCAAACAGCTATAAACATCAGTTTTTAAAATTCTGGTAGATTTTGATTTTTAAAAAACACTTAAATTACCAAACGCTATAAAGATATACTTGCAATTTTTTTTTTTTTTTTGGGTCTATGGATTTTTTAAATAGCGATCTCTAAAATTCTGGTAGGTTTTGATATTTAAAATATGCCTAAATTATAGTTTACTATGACAAATAAAAGTCTACTACACTATATAGTCAAAAGTGACCGGTTACTTGCGATTTTAGACGTTTTGTTAAATATCGAGAAAAATACATGAGAAACTATCCTGAAACTCCAGGCAGAATAGTACATGTCGCATACTTCCGTGTTTTTCCCGAAACCTCATAGGGGACCGTCAACAAATTGAAAAAGAACAAACATCTTTTGGATAATCCTGTCAAAATTAAAGTATTAGCAAAAGAGTTCAAATTGTAGATTCTGATTAAATGGCGTATATTGTAATAAACTATCTTTCTTTTAGTGAGGATAGAATGCATAAAGGTAGAGAGATTAAGGATTGCTGAATCCACACATCCATTGTTTAGCGCCAACATAATCGATAAATTACTACACGTACTACTGTATTTGGATACAGCCCTTCATCTTTTTGCTTCCTTTTGGGAAAAAGGGATTTTGAGCTTTTTCTGTCGACGATAATTTTCAGAATTTTTGAGCAATGTTTTTGAAATTTTCATTAAAGTTGCTCGATAATTTAGCTAACACATTATGTATATTATTTTTTGAATGCATTCGCGCATGCGCAGTGAAAGATTATTTAGTATAACTGCATATTTTTAATACCATTAGTATTATTTTTTTATTCTGATTACAAGGTTTTTTGTACAATGTTGTTTGTCATGTTTTTGGAAAAGAGCAGTTTTTTATATTAAGAGCTCTGAAAACTATATGCAAAAAACTATATGCATCTGTCAAAATTTGGAAGTTTTTTTTTATGAAAACCTTAATTTCTTTACGAGTATAGATGCTATCCTTATAAAAATAAACACACGCTTTTGCTACATTAGTTTTGATAGTGTAAACCGAAAAGGTGTTCGTTCTTTTTCAATTTGTTGTCGGTCCGTCTATAGGGTTTCGAGAAAAAATTTCGTGGAAATATATGACCCGTACACACCTGTTTACACATCTGTAGTTTTAGGATGATTCCTGATGTATTTTTCTAGATATTTAACAGAACGTTTAAAATCGCAAGTGACCATACCTTTGGTTATATAATTTACTAAACATTGAGAAGATAATTATTAAACTATTGAAAAGATATGTACGTATGAAATTAACGCTGATTTAATATTAATTTTAAAATCCAGTCATTAAATTTAATAACTTTTCAAAAACAGGTTAAACTTATGCAAATCCATATTTAACCAATGATTGAAAAAAAAAAAAATACTATAGACCTTTTAACCACGGTCTTAAAATTTTGCCATAAAATTACAGAATTAAATAAAGCGTCATATGAGCTATCTTTATGAGAGTTTCTAATATGTGTAGACTGTTTAAAAAAAATTATATATATCTCTGCGGTGATCGAACATTGCTTCTGAATAAAGCGTGCTTTGAATTGCAATTGTGATAACAAGTAACAATTTAATAACGTTTACCTAGATGTTAAAACGCCATATCGCACAGTTCTTAAACATGGAAATTGGCTCTTAAAAAATGTCACTGAAAGCAGATAGACATTAGATGCTTATCTCTAATCTATTCATTCTCTGAAACATTACTCTGCCAGTGAATACCACTTCAGCTGCATTTCCATATAGTCACATTAACAAAATGAGTCTTCATAGACGTTTCAGAATAATAATGATTACCATAATGTAGCTATTCATAATAGAGTTGTTGAATGGAATAAGAATAAGATAAATTTGCATTAACTTGATAGCCAGAAAAATGCGACGTCCCCTAACTCTCATTTTTTTTCTGTTATTTTATTTTTATTTTATATTATTATTTTTATTTATTTTATTTATTTATTTATTTAATTTTTTTTTTACAGATAAGTGCTTCGCCCTTATTTGGGAAGATTATTTCATAGTTTTTATAATTGCATATCAAAATATTTAATGATCCAATTTCTTTTTTCAATTTATTTACGAAATGTTCATTATTATAATTTAATATTTTGTGCTTCAACAACGCGGATTTGAAAAATACTTACACGGATGTTCGAATACATCGCTTTAATTATGTAATACATAATAAAAATTAATTAGAATGCAAACATAAAAATTTATTACCATAAAAATTACAGAATTACATAAAGCATCATACAGGTTATCTTTATGACAATTTCTAATATAGATAGACTAATTGAAAAACATTTTAAATATCTGTGCAGCGATCAAACACCGTGTCTGTTTAAACATGCTTTGAATTGAAATTCTGATAACAAATAACAATTTAATAATGTTTACCGAAATGTAAAAACGCGATATCACACAGTTCTTAATCATGGAAAATAGCTCTTTAAAATATGCCATTGAAAGAAGATTGACATTGATGCTTATATCGCATTCGCCGAAGCATTACTCCGCTCATGAATGTCATTTCAGCTGCATTTCCATGTAGTCACATTAACAAAATGAGTCTTTATAAAGACTCATTGACTTTTTCAGAATAATAACAATTACCATAATGCAGCTATTCATACTAGAGTTGACGCATGGAATAAGAATAAGATAAATTTGCATTAACTTGAATGCTATCTTGAAAAGTGTGAAGCCCTTAACTCTGATTTATATTTGCTTACAGATAAATACTTCGCCCTTTTTTCTTGGGAGATTATTTCACAGTTCTGTAGTACATATTAAAGTACATAATGTTTCAGCTCTTTTTTCTTGAATTCATTTACGGTCTTTGTTAATCACTATAACTTAATAAATTACTATGACATAACTTTTTGCGAGTTAACAACTCAGATTGATAAAAAAAAAAAAAAAAAAATCCATTACTCAGACTTTAGAATACATCTCATTTCAGTAATGTAAAATGTTAATTTTAACCATACATATATATATATTTAAAAAAAGAAAAAAATAATTAAAAAAAATTAGTAAAATGTACCTTTTTCATATCTGCTTAAATAGTTACAACATATTTCACATAAATATTGTCAAGTTTCTAATTCAAAATTGTATTGTAATATGAACTTACTTTTCTAAAAAAAATTTATTTCTGACGTTTCCAGAATTTTTAATTCGACAAAACTTTGTTATACAGAGTGTTAAATATTACAGAATAATGGTGCAGTTAAAAAAACGCTAGAATATTTTTGGACAAAATTATATTTTATCTAAACTTCTTGATGTAATGATAATCAACAAAATTTCCCACTAACTTTTAATTAAAGGCTCTACCTTTCTTTAGAAGTTAGGAAAGAATATTTATTACAGGAAAGGATAATCAATTTGTTTTATATCAGCTTCGGAGCGCACATCAGCTTTATAATACAGGCACATAAAAATAGCACTTCAAACAGGTTATAAATTGTCACAACACTTTGCATGATAATTTAATGATTCCAAATAAAAGTAATTGTTACACTGTAAAAAAAAAAAAAAAAAAAAAAAAAATCTGTAAAGGTACTACACTTTATATACTTTATCTAGGAAACTGGGATTCCAAGAACTTTTCCTGTAACGGTAACAACAAAAACTCAAGTTTTATAATCGGTTACATGTATTTTTCCTGCTATCGTTACATGAAAAGTTCTTGGAATCCCAGTTTCCTAGAAAATGTTTAGTACCTTTACAGATTTTTTTTACAGTGTACGAGTTAGATTTTTGAACCAATATCATAAGCAATATATGAACATATATTTTAAGTTTTATTTAGGTATATTGCATATATTATTTAGGAATAATAAATATAACCTTTGATATACAATTCGTTGAATTCGATACCATCACATTAAGATATTTAGTGATATTCGTGAAATCTTAACAATACACTGTAAAAAAAAAAAAAAAAACTATGTACAGTTACTAAGAATTTTCTAGTAGATTTGTATTCCAAGAACTTTCATGTAACGGTAACAGGAAAAACTCATGTAACATTCCTCGGTTGCATGAAATTTTGCTGTCAGTGTATATTGTTCATATTTTTTCAGAATGAACAGCATTTAAAATTAAAGGAAAATAAAAAAATTCAGCACTTTCGCGAAACATTGTATTCATAGCATGAAAGATAACCAAATTATTTTATCAGAGATAATGAAAATATCGGATTTAAAAGTATTTCTAAATCATAAAATCAATACTTTAATTTATCTTTTCAACAAATTTGTTTATTTTTGAAAATATGGTTCAAATGGTGAACTCTCTGCAATTCCATGTTCATCTAAAAGTACATTTAAAAAAAAAATACTAGATAATTTATTATTTTTTAAATGAATCTTTTTAAAATCCTTACTACTTTTTTAAAATAATGATATTTTTGACCATTTTTTTTTCTTAAATTTTCAAATGTGTATTGCACAAGACTGCGCAGGAATTTTTAGATACATCTAACATTACAATTAATGTAAATTTTTTACTGAACGACGTGTAAAACGATAAATTCTAGCACATTTTCATATATTTATTATTATTGTTCACTGTAAAAAATATCCGTTAATATACACAAACTTTTCCCTAAAAATTACGGAATAATTTCATCTTTCCGGGAAAAAACAGAAGAATTTTCGTATTTGACATTTTGGAGTCACTAATCCCGTTAAATAACGGAAGTGTTCTGTTATTTTTGTCAATTTTCCGAAAACAGTAGAGTTTAGTGGTGCCATCTACCAGGAAAATAAAAACCTTATACTGAGTTGGTGTTTTTTAAACAACTTGCTAGGCTATTTCTCTATTTCATTCTGTTTTAATAATAAAAAGCTAACGTATTTTTAAAATATTAAGAAAATAATAATAATAAAAAAATAATAAAAAATTATTAATTCTTTTTAAGTTTGAAATAGCTGAAAAGGAAAGTTGATTGTGATTTTAAAATAATTTTTAATTTATTTTTATTATGTATATATATTAAGTGCGTTGGATATTTTGAAAAAAGTGGAAAAAAATTCTTCTTTTAACTTTAATATATATATATTATAATTTATTCTAATTAAGAAGTCCGCACTTAAAATTAAAAATATATCGAAATATATTACCGAAATTCTTATAATTTTGGCGATGACGTAAGTTATAAAAAAATCAATAACTGAAATTTATTTTATAACCCATTGTAATTATCTTTATTGAGTTTACCTTAGATCGTCATAAAATAATTTGTTAAAATGCACGGTTTTTTTCTTTCCTTTAGTATGTTAGTAGTTTTTAAAATAAATAAATAAATATCAATAATATTACAACAGAATTTTAAAACTTTTCCAGAAAAGAAGGAAACAAAACTCTTAATAAATTCTTTCATGCATGTAAAATTTTAAAGACTAATTTTTATACATATAAAGCTGAAATTAATAAGCTAAATATTCGAAATTATGGAAAGAAAATCGAAACTATGGAAAGAAATTATGGAAATTAAGAAAGGTAATCTTGGGGATTACATATGTTATAAAAAATCAATAACTGATTTTTTATTTATTTATTATTATTATTATTATTATTTTTTAATGTATATGTATATAACCCATTGTAATTATCTTTATTGAGTTTACCTTCGATCGTCATAAAATAATTTGTTAAAATGCACGTTTTTTTCTTTCTTTTAGCATGTTAGTATTTTTTTAAATAAATAAATAAATATCAATAATATTACAATAGAATTTTAAAACTTTTTCAAAAAAGAAGGAAACAAAACTCTTAATAAATTCTTTCATGCATGTAATATTTTAAAGACTAATTTATATATATATATATAAAGCCAAAATTAATAAGCTAAATATTTGAAATTATGCAAAGAAAATCTGTAAAACATTTAGAATTATCCATTCAATAAAAAAATATTATCTCTACAAAAAAAAAAAAAAAAAAAAAAAAAAAAAAAAAAAAAAAATTGCGTTCACAATCTTATTTTTACTTTACGAAATGTATCCGAAATAACTAAAGATATTTGAAAGGGCCGTTTGAATAATTCTGGTGTAATGGTATTGCACTGCAAGCTACGACACAGGAGGCCCCGGGTTCGATCCCCATGGAAGGTATGTAACATTTCTTCACTGTTGTTTAAATTAATTGTGTATAATGTGTCCCTGATATTAACGTGTCTTTGAAATGTAAAGAATAAAAATCACAAAGATGTTAGTTAGTCCTTGAAAAATTCTCTTAACTTTTCAAACAAAAATTTTTACATAAGGAAAAAATATAAAAAAAACGGAAATATTTTGTGAAAAAACGGAACTATTTCTGGAATTTACGGAATTTTTTTTCCGTTAAAAAACGGAAGTAGTACTGGCGTCTAGATTACCAGTACTATTTCCGTTTTTTTAACGGAAATTTTTTTTTACAGTGTTATTAATATTATTTTAATAACAAACACATGGGGTCTAGTTTCACGCGTTGATATATGACGTGTATAATACAGAACATTTAAAACAAAGTTTAAGTCTCTCTTTCAAATGTGAAAAGGGGGGGGGGGGCTTAGCTTTTTTAAAACATGTAAGTGAAGAACATATGAACATAGAGAAAAAGCCATTTAAGGTTTTAATTTCTGTATGGATTACTCGACTGAGTGTAATAAGAGATTTTATTATCTCACGCAATTGCCGCAATAAGTAAATAATGAGGTATCAAAATATCCACAATTAAACAGACTTTCTTTAAATGATTAAAAAATCTATCGACTTTTGATCAATTTCCAGGTAAACTGTCTCGTTAATTATAAGTCAATTTTTGTAGCATATATATATATATATATATTGTGACTGTTACTTACGTGTATTAGTGTATCAATATATAGGTATATGTATTAATGTGTGTAAACACGTATACATACATATCCATTTAATAAACCAAGCAAACAAAAATAAAATCCTAACAGCATTACAGAAACATGAAAACTCTGTGTATTTTTAATATTTTAATAATATCTTTTTGGTATTTTAGAGGAATCATTATTATTAAAAATAAATAAACAAAAGCTGTGAGCTTCACCAATTTTGTAATGCTTTTATATAAAACATTAATTTAAATAGGTAACTGATCTATGTCGCTTTTGCCAATTATATTTAAGATTAATGTTTTATATTTTTTAATATTTTAAATTTCATTTAAAAATAAATAAATAAATAAATAGAACTCTTAAATATGAATAGGCACAGCACGATGTGTATCATAATTTAAAAAAGCAGAGTTATTCAACATTTTTTTTCTTCAAAATAATAAAATCTAAAACTTAGAAGCAAAATTAGCGCAACTATTTTGAGTTTTATTTTAAACTATGAGTTTTAACTGAGAGTTAACTATGAGAGTTAACTGATTTTTTTTCTGTTAATTTGTTTAAGATGCGTCGTATATTTTCTTATTCAGAAATTTTTAAGACAGTGCCAATTCTTCTTTAAGGATAATAATTTATATTTGTTACATTCCAATTTCTTTAACAAGAAATTAGCAATACCTTGTAAAATAATAGTCTAACCAAAGCTTACACATTATTACTTATCCTTTTTATGACTATAGAAAATCATAACCTGCATGACGTAACCTAGTATATTACCTAAAGGTTAACTTGCATTTTACATCAATATCACTAAATAAATGTTTGTATGCAAATGTATTTTATAACACTAAATAAAATATTCAAATCAATGTTGGACAATCCAATAAAATCTACTCTCAAATTCAATAGATTAAAAGAAAAAAAGTAACTAAAAATATTTGTTTCTATATAAGATCATATTATAAAATATTTTTTTAACTTTCCATTTTCCAATATTTATCAAAAATTTTTGAATTCGGTTTGTTTATCTGTCTGTATGTCCGTATACTAACAAATGCAGTGTTCTTGGATTGCCATGTAATTTTTATATGCTACTGATGTTTATCGTATAATTTAAAGCATTGAAAATGAAGTGTGTAGCGCTTATAGTTCGATTACACGAAAGTAAAAAAATATTTCGTTACATTTATGTCTGCGTAATCGTTTTCAATGCATTTAAATGATGTTAAGATACTTCAAACATAATAAAATTGATATGTATTACGTATTTTGATAAAAGCATGCTTTATTACAGAGTAAAAAATAAGTAGCATTTATAGTTATAACTCATTAACGATCAATGATAAAACGTAATTCGCGATGCATTTTAATGTTATGATACCTCAAATATAATGACATCACTAAAATGAACTATGACGTATTTTCTGTAGTTAGTGGAATGCGTAGCATTTATCGTTCCTTTACAGAGGAGACCTAGAATAGAATTCGGTTATATGACGGGCATTGATCGCCTTCATTGCATAAAAACATGCAATTTTTTAATAGTATTCTCTTAGTATTAAAAAGCGTTTCATAATCTATGTCAGATGTTTTATTTTCCATTCTTGTTTTGTATTTAATATGAAGTACTCTTAACATCATCGCAACTTTTCCATATGTTATTGGGCGAAAAATAATGGAAAACCTATGTAAAAACTACCATGCAATCGCTTCATATAGAAAAAAAAAAATAAATTTCTTACAGTTGGAATACACTAAAATTTATTTTAAAAAAAATCTATTTTGCCTTGACAATGCAACCTTACACTGTAAAAAAAAAATTCTGTAAAGGTACTTATACTTTATCTAGGAAACTGGGATTCCAAGAACTTTTCCTGTTATCGTTACATGAAAAGTTCTTGGAATCCCAGTTTCCTAGAAAATGTTTAGTACCTTTACAGATTTTTTTTTTTTTTTTTTTTTTTTTTTTTTCACAGTGTAGAAAAAACCCGATTTTTTTACTATGGTTTTCTTTTTTTCTTTCTTTTTTTTTTTTCAACCAGAATTTTTATTTAGAGCTATTTAACTTATTTATTTAGCTTAATATTTTCTGGTTTATATATTTAGTTCATTTTAAAGGAATTTCTGGATTGAATAAATATTTTGAATGTAACTGTCACATCCATTGGACATATAGGCAATAGGCATTAAATATAAATTCAACATTATATTTAAATAATCATAATGTATCCACTTCTCTACTTTGCATAGATCGCTTGACGATAATGAAACTTTCAAGACATACTTTTATTTATAAATCAGTTTTATGTACAATAATATTTTTTAATTAAAAAATTGTCGCAAACTATCAATTGAGCCGTTATTAGCTTTACATGAGAAGACAATATTGATCATAGTTTAAGGGAATCATAGCAAAGATAATTAGCTAAGTCAAACTCTTTTAAAAAATATCATACAACCAAAAACCTTACGTATTCTATATTTTATTGTCTTTATACACGTAAAGTAAATTAATTTGACTCTATAAAAGATATATAATAAAAAATAGATACGAATGTTAACATTTGTTCAGATAAAAATGCTAACATTTGTTTTACATTCAACACCTTCAAATAATAATAAACATTTGTCAAAAGCAAAATGCATTCAAGCGTAATTTTCAGTAGTGTTTCGAGCTAAACGGCCTGTTTATTGTAATACTTTTGGAAAATCACAACATACGAGCCACTTAGCGTTTGATAAAACTAGCTACATTTGACCCTTAGCTTATCATAACAGCCACATTCAAACTTAGCTTCTGTAAAGCAGCGAAGGATTTATTCATACTGCTTTATCAGAACGGGCGCCAGTGCTTCTTTCTGGATCTCTAATTGGAAGTTGTCACGCAAAGCTTCATTTTTTTTTTTTTTTTTAACTTACCTCCTATTATCTATATAAAAAAATTATTTTGAAGATTACTAAAGCGACAATTTGATTAAAAAAACATCTCCCATGAAATTACATCATATAAGCAACAGATAGAAAGATAAGAATGAAATGCAATGTTTAGATATTTAAATAGCAATACAAATTAGTATAGTATACGGAGGCCAATTACCCATGTTGTTCAATTTGTATAGATACTAAAATAATTGCTGCATAAAAATATACTTCTAAAAACTAAACTTTGTGGTTATAATATTCATGAATGAACGAATCCGACAGTGTCCATCGCTGTTTCCTTGACCCTGGGGCCCGACGTTCTATACAGCACGCATCCCGACCAGGTGGACAGCCTAACACGGGCAATCGTTGTTTGCTTTCCAAGGAAAGCATGGTACTACCTTTATAGATCGTTAAATGATGAAAAGCTGAGTGAGAATTGTCCATTCGGTAGTCGAACTCGCGACCTGAAGCACAGCAGCAAGATGCTTTGACCACTACGCCACTGAGCTTCGCATAAAGATATACAGCATAAAAAATATAGTGCTCACCAAGAAAGTGGCGCAATTCTTGTATTGCTCCAGGTGTTCAAGCCCCAACACGCACGACTGGATTTTGATGAGTTGCGAATTAAGTATTCAAAAACAAATTTATCGTTTTCGGGAACATTCTCGAAGTAATTTTTAATTTAAAAAACTACAGGTATTCATACTCAAATACGCAAAAAATTGCATAATGGAATTATAAAGGCTTCATATAAAGGCGAGATATTTTTTTTAGAAAACCGTGACAAAGTTCAAAGTCATAAAAAATATCGTTGGTAGCAATTTATTTTTAATTCAAGATGGAATACATATACTAGAAATTTCTTTTCAAAATTACAATAAACTTTATGATGGTATTAGAATTGCATTATATTATTTATAAGCATTACCTCTAAGGATATTTCAACTAGGATCACACTTGTAGTCTTTCAGACATATTACAAATAGAAATTTATATATATAATTTATATATATAAATGTCATATAAGGTGGTCAGGTGTAATAACGCCAGGCGGGGTAATAACTCCAAGTGCTAATATTATGCATAATTATGAAATAATCTGGTAAATGCCACCCATGTGCTCTGCGCAGAAGGGTTTTGAGTCATATAAATCTCAAAAAACAGCTTCAAGTTAATTTGTTTCATTTTTAGGTCTTATTGTTTTTACAAGCAACTAAAATTAACGCTTGATCTAAAATTTGCGAGATACGTTTTGTGATGTGAAGACTATTTTTTTTTAATCTTGAAATACTTTGTTAATTACATAAATTTGTAGTACATTTCATGGACTTTCAAAATGTTGTTGAAGATTTTGGATATCTTCTCGAGATAATTTGTAATTCAAAATGTACAGCGCAATAACTATAACGGGGTAATAACGTTAATCCTTGGCATTAATACCCCGGTTGATTTCCTACAGTGGCCGAGCTACACTCTAAAAAAAAAATTTGTAAATTTACACATAAAAACAGGTATATCGATGATACAAAAACGACATGTCTATGTGTGTAAATTGGTGTGTAAATTGCCAAAATACACGCCTAATGTGTAAATTTGAAAATACACATTTTAAAGTGTAATTTGATGATAAGTCCAAATGTGTAAATGTTATCTGATAAGTCTTGAAATACACTCTTTAATGTGTAAATTGCAGAAGAATACACAGATTTATGTGTAATATTCTCACACATTCATATGTGTAATTTTCTGTGATTAAATATATTTTTGTGTATAATGCAAGAAACACATACTTTTGTGTTTTATGTAAAGTACTCAATTTTTTGTGTAGTATGTAAAGTACACAGGTTTTTGTATAATATGCAAAATACACAGATTTTTGTGTAGCATTCTCTTCATATAAATATTTCTGCTAAACATGCAAAACACAGATTTGTGTGTAATAATCAAAATATTTAGATATTTATGTAATATGCCAGCAGACATATTTTTATGTATTTAGCGTTAACATTATATGTTTTAGTATGTTTAAATTGGGAATTAATTCCCAATGATTAATAATGATAATTTTAATGATTAAAAAAATTGTACAAAGAACAATATCATTTACTGATTGAGATTATATTTTCTGGTAGATCTGTTTGATGCCCAGAAAATAGTGTACCAGCAATGTATTTTGGCACTTTTCACACCACACTAAATAAAAGACAAATCATTTTCGTATCACCGATATACCCGTTTTTATATAAAGCATGATAAACTGAAATTTTAATTACCAATTTGTAATTTCTTTTAGAGTTGGTTTATAGTTCTACAATTGTGAGATCACAATTTATGCGCAAACTGTGCATAATTTCAATTCCTTACAATTTCTGTCTTTTAAATTAAAGTTAAAAAGAAATTCTCTCGCTCATATTTACTGCTATAACAACTCATATTGTTTTTAATATTTTAAAGAGCAATTTTTTCAGAAATATTTATTATTAATAATATTAATAATACATTTTAATATTAGTAATATTAATAGTATTAATAATACATACTTTTACATTAATAATATTAATACTAGCTATCCAAGTACATAAATTAGTGTTTCACCAATATTTCATAATCTGAAAGATAATGAATGTTGTTATTTTGCGTATTATTCAATATACATATGGCCATAGGCTAAAAAAGAATTTTGGGAAATGTTTTGAAAATATTGCATTGCAATAAGATTTAATTGATATTAGAACTTTCTCTTAATTTCTGCGCATTATTAGACATGATTCTTTCAAGAAATTCTCTTTTATTTTAAACTTAAAGAGTGAAATATGATGTTTGAAATAAAAGAATCGCAAACAGCGCAGAGAAAATTAATCAAATAATAATAATAATTATTATTATTATTAAATGCTTCAGCATAAAATGAAGTCATATAGTAAATGCATAGACATATACTAACATTAATGCATGTAAATATCAGCAAAAATATTTCTTAAAACAAAATAATATCCCATTAAAAGACACGTACTATGAGTAGTACATCATACCTGAAAGAACTGAATCAGATTATTTTGATATACACTGGTGTCCAAAAGTTAAGCATAATTGGTAATTAAGTAATTATTTTTAAGTAATGAAAGAAATATGAATCGGAATGTTCTGAAACTCCAGGTGTGTAAACAAAATAGTACGCGTCACATATTTTCGCGAAGAGTTTTTCCCGAAATCGAACAGGGGACCGTCAACAAATTGAAAAAGAACGAAGGTCTTTTGGATAACCCTGTCAAAACTAATGTAGCAAAAGCGTTCAAACTGTACATTATTATTAATTGGCTTATTGTAATGTACTGCGTTAATTTTTACAAGGATAGCATGTATACTCGTAGAGAAATTAAGGTTTTTATAAAAACAGTCCTAAATTTTTCCAAGTTTTTTGCTTATAATTTGCAGAGTTCTTATTATAAAATAATGTTCTTTTCTGAAAATATGACAAACATCATTGTACACAATACCCTGTCATCAGAATTTAAAAATAATAAAAATTGTATGAAAAATGAGTATGTTTAGTAAATAATTTTTCATTGCGCATGCGTCAACGATATCAAAATGTCGTTTGCATATTGTGTTAGCTAAATGTATAGAGCAACTTCTGTAAAAGTTTCAAAAACATAGCTTGAAAATTCTGAAAATGGGAGCCTATAGAATCAACTAAAAATTCTTTATTTCCTAAATGAAGCAAAATGATGAGGGGCTGTATCCATATTCCATTGTTTAGTGCCTACACAATATTGCACGTATAACTATATTTAGGTAAAACCCCTGATTTTTCTGCCTCCTTTAGGAATAACGGATTTTGAGTTGATTCTATAGGCTCCCATTTTCAGAATTTTCAAGCTATGTTTTTGAAACTTTTACAGAAGTTGCTCTATACATTTAGCTAACACAATATGCAAATGATATTTTGATATCGTTGACGCATGCGCAATGAAAAATTATTTACTAAACATACTCATTTTTTATACAATTTTTATTATTTTTAAATTCTGATGACAGGGTATTGTGTACAATGATGTTTGCCATATTTTCAGAAAAGAACATTATTTTATAATAAGAACTCTGCAAATTATAAGCAAAAAAAACTTGGAAAAAATTAGGACTGTTTTTATAAAAACCTTAATTTCTCTACAAGTATACATGCTATCATTGTAAAAATTAACACAGTACATTACAATAAGCCAATTAATCATAATGTGCAGTTTGAACGCTTTTGCTACATTAGTTTTGACAGGGTTATCCAAAAGATCTTCGTTCTTTTTCAATTTGTTGACGGTCCCCTGTTCGATTTCGGGGAAAACTCTTCGCGAAAATATGTGACGCGTACTATTTTGTTTACATACCTGGCGTTTCAACACATTCCGATTCATATTTCTTTCATTACTTAAAAATAATTACTTAATTACCAACTATGCTTAACTTTTGGACACCAGTGTAAATTGGAATTTTATGATTTTTGTCCCCAATGTTCAAATACTGAATGACTACCAAGGATTTTAGTCTACCGAAAAAAAAAAAAAAAAAAAAAAGCCTTTAATTGCTAACATAATCTGTGTCTTTATCCTTTAACTAACATAACTAATAGTTCATAGTTACAAACATTATAAAAACTACATATAATGTCTGTAACTATGAACTATTTTTAGCAGTAGTTTCCTTTGTAGCATATAATAACATTATATACATTAATATTTTGCGATAATATTATGCAATATTATGCAAAACTATATTAAATACTAGTGATATTTACATTTAATCCAATTATTAATAACTGCATTTAACATAAACTTTTAACACTATTTAAAATTAATAATTATTAAACAACAATCTCTGTATTTAGGAACATAATATACATTTTTAATTAGCATAAAATTAGTAATAATATAATTTTTAATTAGTATATAAAATATTTTAATTACTAAAATGATTATTAACAATTTAGTGCTCATTCTAGAAAGAAAAAAAAATGGAAGATGCTAGTTCCAAAAAATACATTATTTCATGGGGAAATATACTGAGTAATGTGTTTAGTAATTATAAAAAGTATTCAGTTTCTCATTATGATAAACAAAGTGCCATTAATTTTAATAATTTTATGAATTACAAATTGAAAAATACAATTAAATAATAACATGTTTTAATTTTTTTCTAAAGAAATAATTCTCTATCACTTTTATAAGATCTTGGGAACTTAGATTAAGAAATAATGTGTAATTTGGAAGTTGTATTTCAAGAAAGCTGTGTTTACTGTAAGTGAATTTAATTATATTTTAATAAGGTAGCATTTTGCCAATTTCATAAGAAGAAAGTTTTTCCACCCTAAAAAAGTGCTTAGAGGAAACAGCAAATAGTTACAGAATTAATAACAACTGCAAATCAGTAATTTCATCAATTAGTAACACAAATAACAAAATTAACAAATTTATTTGCATCTCATTTTGCAATCTGACAATAGCCTGAATCTAAATTTACATCCACGTTTGCATATATTAACCCCCCAAAATATGTCAGCACATTCATACACACATACAAAGTAAATATAAGGAATAGCCAATTATATATGAAATCCTCAAAACATTAAACAGCACCATTATTAGCACTTAGTGGAAGTTCTCAGAATTTAATGTTTCAGACAGTTTTGCTGCCTTAATTAATCATGAAAATTTTTATTTAGGTGTATATGACTTGAAAACACATTCAACTTTTACTGAATAAGCTCTTGCTATGCTTAATATTTTATAATTTTTTTTTCTCATGCCTTCTTTTACAATAGCAATTCAGCCGGTGTCATTATTTCATTCTATTTTTAGTTCCAATATTTGCTATAAATTTATTATTGCAAAAGCAGAATGAGAAAATAAGATAAATAGCTACTTTATTCGTTTATTTGCAGAAAATTATTATACTTGCTAGCCTATATTATGTAAAAAAAATCAATAATTTGATTATTAAAAGGAAATTATGACTTTTATACCAGATTTGAATATCATTTTTAAATTAAATGATTTTTATACTTATAAGATAAAAAATATGCTTTTTACAAAATTATCATGCTTAAGTCTTTGACAATACTCAGAAATTAAGATTAGAAATAATTATTTAAAGCTTTTTTTTAATTATTTAAAGCTAGTGTTTAAATTCAAAAGTCAATTCAATAACTAATACATATATGTATACTTCTCTTTCTTCATAATTATAGCTTTCATAGAATAGTCATAAGTATGCTTAATATGAAGGAACGCAGTCACCTTTGCGACACCTTTGGAACTCGGACAACGATTAAGATTTTCTAATGTAAATTTTACTAATTCAATAAAATAATCATAATTTAGTTGAAATATGATAGCACTTTTTATGATAAAACTTTCACAACACACAGAAATCATAAACATTATTTTACATTTTTACATAATAAAAGGAATCTAAGCTAGAAAAAAATTAGATATATTCAAACAGAAAAGAAGCGAACAATATTAGAAAATAAAGCACCGAAATTTTATCATTTTCTTAAATATAATACTTTATAATGACATTTAAATGCCTTAATTTTTCGTTGTATGTCAAAAAACTTAGTTTAAATATGAAAAACTGAACCATGAAAATCTATTAAATTAGTTGTCAATTGAAAAGCTTTTTTTTTATTAGAACAAAACATTTACATACCTTTGTTACAGATTATCCGACTATTTCATGCCGTTAAAATCACAATAGAAAAGAAAAGATTCTTATTTTTTGAGTTAACAGAGGAGAACAATCCTTCCTCTTTTCACATGTTCTATCTAAAAATGGCGAAACGACGATACAACAGATGTTTTCAATTTTCATTTTTCACCTGCGTACTTGCTATTATACAAAATGCAGACGAACATTTAAAATAACACACCAGTACATGTAAATTCAGGTATTTTTCTAATTTTACACATTTGTCTGGGTAACCAACCGACAACAACCTGCAGTCTTAATATCACAAAATAAATGCACATAAAAACAAGTAATTCTTTTTACAAAACGTGTAATTTTCATGACAAGTGTGTGATTTTAGAAATTTACACACTTATCAGTGTATATAAGAACTATGCGTAAATTACAATAACACACCAATCTGTGTCAATTTAGGTATTTTTCTACTTTTACACACTTATGTATGTTTTTCAAGTGATAACAAATTACACACTTAGTTTCAAAAGCTAAATACACATAAAAACAGGTAAAATTCTGCAAAAAAATGTGTAAAGTACATGGCAAGTGTGTAAATTTACACATTTACACATAAATGTGTGTAAATTTGACTAATTTACACATTTATTTTTTAGAGTGTACATCCTAAATACTGATTCAAATAAACACAGTTAAAACTGTGCAATGTTTCTAATAATTCTATTTAAGCGGTCCTTTTTAAGAAAAATGAAGCTCACGGTCTGATATTCTTTTGCCTCATCCTCCCCCCCACACCACACCTTTATTTTTCTTACACTTTCACAAAAAATTGAACATTTTCAGTAGCTTAGAATGCATTTTGTCAATTTCTAAGCTTGTAGTGTTTGTATTTTTAGAATTTGGCAATCTACATGCAATTATTCCATCTTATTTCATAGTTTTGTTTGCATGGCGTTATTACCCATATAGGTGGGTAATAACGCCAAATAGCATTAGTCAAGAAATCACGCCATTACATTTTACGAATACATATCTGTTAAATTATTTTTTTATATAGATAGTCAATGAGTTGCTGTATCAAATCATATATTTGTTTGAAAAATACAATCTAAAACTGAGCCATGGAAATTGATAGAACCTTAACGTGGCGTTATTACCCCAGGGTACCTTATATACATTTCTCCCCTAAACCATAATGCATTAACTTTTAATTGTATTAATTACTTGCTCTTACAGCATCTTATATCATTTGTAATCCGGCAAAGATATCACGGATATTTAATAATGTTTAGATAATGTAATGTGAAATGAGCCGTTATTACCTTAACATGAGAAGACAACATTGATCGTAATTTAAGCAAATAACAGCAAAGACAATTCTCTAAGCCAAATTCTGTCAAAAAGTCCGAAAATCTTGAGTATCCTATATTTTAAGGTCTTCATACACGTTGCAATACAAGAATATTTAGCGAATGGTACAAGAATATTGCAGTATTGACAAAAACATAGAAATTTACACCAATTAATTTGACAATTAATTTAATAAAGTAAATTAATTTGACTCTATAAAAGCTATATAATACAAAAAAAAAAAAAAAAAAAAAAAAAAAAATACGTACTAAATCTTTATCCATTAAAATACTTTGTATTAATTACTCACTTTATGATGGTTTTTATATCATTTTTAGTTTGAATTAATTTCTTTATTATAGTTATGCATTCGCAGTTTTTGTTGGTAGTTTGTAATGTTTTGTTTAGGCTTCTAACTTATTTAATTATTTGTGGTTAATGATTAGGTTCAACGTGTAAATTTTTTTCCTAAAGCATGATGAATTAAATTTACACGGTGTTAATACCTTGCTCTTCTAAATTCTTTCAATCTTTGAAGATCTGCATGCATATAACATATACATTTGAATGAAAAGATCATGTAAGAGAAATTCATATTTCATTGTTTTATATTAACGTATGGTTCCAATATAATGAGGCGGATAACAGGAAGGTTTTCATTAAACAATTTAATAATTGGAAATGACTAAATCCCCCAAATCCTGCTTTCAATGTATTCGTTATTTTAACATCATTTGTTAGGGATTTATGTGTTCTTGTTATATAGCTATTACATCTGCTGACAGTGTAATAAAAAAGAAGATTTAATTATTCTTCTTATATATAAAGTTTTCACGATCATGTCGACAGCCAGAAAAGATTTATTTCAACTGATCTAGGTCAAGCTAATTTCCGTCGGCAGTACGCATTCATAACAAATCCCGGCACCTTTTAAGTGTATTAATTCCAAGTATAATATTTTATCATGAAGTAAAGAAAAAATATCATTATAATGGATGTTACTACTATGAAAATAAATCGCGTGTTTTATTTTTAACACTATTTCAGATTGTAAAGCACGCACTATCTCTTTCAACTGCGTGTTTTGTAATAGATTGATCAATAATTTTCCATTTAGCATGCAACTAACAGTAAAAAAGGAGCCTCGCGAAAATTAATTATTTTTAACTAAATATGTTTTTTCATAGAAAAGAAATATAATTTCTGCATGTTAATTTAGAAAAGCGTGGTGTTCATAATTTTTACAGGTAACCTACCATTCATTGTTTTTGCTTACCAATATTTTCAGATAGTAATCATAATGGTATATTTCTTACAGCATTTTCAATCGAAATCTATCCTGGAAATTATTATTTAAAACTATAAATAAGAAAAATATATCAGTTTGGCTCCTTGGTTTTCCAATTAACAGATTTTTAAATACATATAACGAAAATATATATATATATATATAATTAAATAAGGTAATTTGATCTTCTGTTCAAATATGTTATACACTATAACAGTATTAAACAAAAGAAAAAAAACCACTCAAATTTACAGAAGGAAACTGTCACTTTTCACGCCAGTGGAAACCATTTATTTTGCTCAAAATACTCTAATTTTTATAGCTAACAGTTTTTTTTATAAAGATTTTTTTTTCTGTAAAATTAAAGAATGCATATTTATTTTTTCAGAAAAAACCGTTTTTACTTTAGAACAGTTTTTTCTGTTAAAAAATAGTTTTCTTTCCCGTAAAAGATACATTTTTCCCCACAGTGCAATAATATTTCTATGAACAAGCGTAATGCAACCAATACCGGCACCTACACAAGCTATGAAAATTAGGATTTTTATTGAAATTTATTTTTTCCTGCGTAATTAAACACGAATTACATATATTTTACATATCGATACATAGGAAAACATTTGCGTTTTTTCACTTTTTGTATACTCCAAAAACATTTATCATAAAAGTAGTATAAATAAATAATTAAATGTAATTCATTGAAAACGAATCCCGGAACACTAAGTTGTTAATTCTAAAACTAATATTTCATTGTTCAAAGAAACAAAAATCTTTTTATATATAAATCTTCTGTGCGTGTTTTTGTCACTGAACTCCTCCTACACGACTGGACCGATTTTAATGAAATTTTGTGTGTGTGTGTTCCAGTGGATTCGAGAATGGTTTAGATTCACATTTCTCCGAGAATGGTTTAGATTCACATTTCATCGAAATTGATTCAGTAGTTTTTTAGTAACTAGGCAAAAATTAATAGTTATTGATTTTTCGCTAATTAAAAGTGTTGAATAAGTTCGCTGAATAAAGTGCTGGTGGAACAGTGTAGCGGTCTGAGTCGCCAGATTTAAGCTCTGATTCTCGGAGGAAGAGGTCGCGTGTTCGAACCCCACTCCTGACATGCGTGTATGATTTACAGTAATTTTTTCCTGTATTATAATTTTAATTAACCGACTTCAGAAAATCGTCTACTTTTAACTAAAAAGAGAAAAATAAACTTTTCTACCAAAAATTGAACCGTCTTCAAAAACTATTGCAAAGTGATAAATAATTTTTTACATAATTGTAATAAGAAATTAAATTAAGAGCGTACTATTTATCGTGCGTATTATTATATTTATGTACATTTATTTGATTTTCTGGAGTCGGTAACAGGACAACGTCTGTCGGGTCCGCTAGTACTTATATATTAATATTACTACTGGGAATAAATAGCGCATTAAATTTTTTAACGTGTTTTCACAACTGAAATTCGCTCTACCTCTTTGAATTATCTTATACAATAATATTTTTATTTAGTAATTAACAGGTATTTTTATTGAGAGTTGGAAAAAATTAGGAATTCTTTCTGTATTAATGTAGCACGAGTATATATTTATCATATTAATTATACAGAAAACCGTATACATACGTTTTAAAACAAACCGCCTATGAAATACGTGTAAGCAAAACTAACATAAATAGAAATAAAAAACTTACATACATATATTTAAATCTGCATCGAAATAATCCTATATGTGTCCTATATAACGTATAATTAAATCATTTGATTTCGCGTTTTAGTCAACTATTACATAAAGTAATGATATGACCAATAATATTTCCACTCTTAGTATATATGTAAATATAAAATTGGGAAATGAACGTCTAAAAAATTAGGATGTTTAACGAAAAATTTCCCCATAAAAAATGCATCATACTTTTATAGAGGAGAGCAACATTTATACGTTTTCTTAGAGATGGAATCCAAAAAATTATAACAATAAAGAAAGTAACTAAATAATTTACCTTAATACATGCATGACAAATCCTAGTGCTGTTTAATTATATTAATTCGAAAAATGATATTTTGTTATAATGCAAAGAAATTATATTAAGATAATAGATATTTTTAGCATTAAAGAAATTCGCGTATTTTTATGTAAAAATTAATGTGCATAAACATTATTAGAAATCAGTTATAATAAAAAGATTCTAAAAGTAGTTTGGTTTGGTTTATTTTTGTCGTCCGATTATCTACACTAGGGATATAGGACCAGAGGGGGGTGCCCTTCGTGGGGGTCTTTCTAAGGGAACCTAACCCGTATCTAAAAGTAGAATTTAATAACATTAAATGTATTTTTATCTACATATATTAGAGTTGAATTAAAAAATAAATAAACTGTTATTAAAAATAAAATAAATAAATATAACCGTTATCTCAGCATCTTCTAATTGGAATAATTTTAAGAAATATGTTCTATCATTATACAAAAAATATATATAATTTTTAAAAGTATTGTATATCTCATTGTATATATTATTGTATATACCATTGTATATTGTTACCATGAAAATAAATCCCTGGATTTATTTTTAACTGATAATTTTATATTGTAAATCATGTACTATTTCTTTCAACTATACGTTAGGCAATGATGTGATCAATAATACTTCCGCTTAGTATGCGATTATCATTCGAAAAGGAGCATGACGAACATTATGATTTTTAATGAAGATTATTTTATCTTGTATAAATAAAACATACAGTAGGCCCTTATTATTTTGTGAATAGTTAAATCCCTTTTTTTTCTTTTAATGTGTCTTCTTTAAAACTAGGTTCTACTTTAACTGTTTTTTTAAAGTAATTTGTTATACATGTATGTCAATTGAAAAATGTGTAATTATTTATCAATAATTTTATGAATAAAATTGCATGTAAGATAACTTCTTAGTTATTTATGAAACCTTTAGTTGCAGGTTACTATTATTAGTAGTATTTAACGCTGAAATTTAATTAATGAATTTTAAACAGTATAATACGCTGCAAAATCGGACCAAGGGGATGGAAATAGGGAGGGTTTTTGAGAAAACAGAAAAAACGCGATAACTTCTTAATGAAAATAGATATCGAATCAGTTTAAATTTTATAATACTTCTAAAATATGGGTTAAAAGTTTATGCATGACAGATTTTTGATAAAGTTAAAAATGGGCTCAAGGGGCGAAAAAAACGGGGTTTTGGGGAGAAAAAAGATTGTAACTTCGTCAATTCTCAAGATATCAAATCCAACAAAATTTTTTATAAATGTACTCAACATTATCCAAAACTTTTGTATTTACAAGTTTTTGATAGGACCAACTTTTACCGATGAAAAAAAAATCAAAAACGAAAAGAAAAAGGGGGCGGAAAAGAAAAAAAAATCCATAACTTACTTAATTCTTAAGCAATGAAATCTAATTAAATTTATTTTACATCTTCTCAATAATATCTACAGCTTTTATACTAACAAGTTTTTCATAGGACCAATTCTTATATCAAAAATAAATTAAACAAAAATAGGAGTTGGAGAAAAAACCTCAAATCCAAACTGCTTATATTCTGATTCATTTTTAAATTCCTTTTTGATTTTAAACGAATCCAAATGGCAGATCCTCTTATTTAGGAACTATATAATGTGATGTATTGGCCAGTGTTTTGATAAAGGCAGAATATATTTCAAAAAAGGCTGCCAAAAAGGGTATTTTGAACAGAATTTCCCAGTGATTGAAAAATTAAGGAAGTATAACAAATTGCGTTTTTTCTGAGTCATTTTTAAATTTATTTTTGTTCTCAAACACATCCAATTTAAAGGTTCTCTTATTTAGGAACTATATAGTGAGACGAATTGACCAGTTTTTTGATAAAGGCAGAATATATTTCAAAAAAGGTTGCCAAAATGTGCACTTCGCACAAAATTTCCCAAAGCGATAATGATTAAAGAATTGAGGATGTATTCAAATAACAAACTGGTTATTTTATGACTCATTTTTAAATCCAGTTTTGCTCTCAAACGCATTCAATTGACAATTTTTTGTTATTTAAAAACTATATAATGGGCGTATTCATCAATTTTTTGAATAATGGCTAAATATATTTTTTAAAAGGCTGTCAAAGTGGGCCCTTCGCAAAAAAAAATTTCCCATAGTGATGATGATTAAAAAATTGAGGATGTATTCAAATAACAATTGGTTATTTTATGATTCATTTTTAAATTCAATTTTGCTCTCAAACGCATTCAATTGACAGTTATTTGTTATTTAGGAACTGTGTAATGGGCCGTATTGGGCAGTTTTTTGATAAAGGCTAAATATATATTTTAAAAAAAGCTGTCAAATTGGGCACTTCGCACAAAATTTTCCAAAGCGATCTTGATTAAAGAATTGTGGATGTATTTAAATAACAAATTGGTTATTTTATGACTCACTTTTAAATTCAATTTTGCTCTCAATCGCATTCAATTGACAGTTTTTTTTGTTATTTAAGGAATTATATAATGTGCGTATTGGTCGATTTTTTAATAAAGTCAGAATATATATTCAAAAAATGTTTTCAAAATGGGCATTTGAGCCGAATTTCGTTTAAGAGGATTTTGATAAAATCAGTTTTTACAGAAAAATGAAACTAAAAATTTTTCAAAAGCGGCCAAATAAAGTAGTTAAACTGGATTTATCGTTAATAATATTTTATTTTTTGCTGTTGAAATGAAAACTCTTCGAAATCTACATCCGCCTATAAGCCAAGCCGACAGGGATTTTGATGTTGCAGTCATTGCAACAATAAGATAGTAAAATATTGTTCCAACATATTATAGCAATGTAAATCGAGTTTTCAACAACATGGTGCTTTTTTTCTTGTTTCCTAGCATATGTGTTATAACGAGTACGATAATACTATTCATATTAAATATATATTTATATAATAATCTATCCTGAAAAATGAGCATCACTAACATTATGACTTTAAAAGAATAATGTTTTATCGTGTATAAATTGAATATAAATACAGTTTACCCCTATTATATCTTTCTTTTTATGTGTGTTGCTTAAATATACAACATATATAATGTAATTGACATTTAAAAATTAATTTAATACATACGTATGTTGATTGAAAAAAAAATTATCTATCGTTAATTTTATGGAAAAAAAATGCATTTAAAATAACTTTTTTTGTGACATACATGAAGCATTTAATTAAAGGTTATTATTATTCTTATTTTTTTAATACTTAAGGGGACACAGAACCTTTAAACTTTCAAACAATCAGTTTTCGATTTTTATTTTATTCTAACTGTTTTAAAATGTCTCAACTGTATGCAAATAAACTGCACTCAAGAAATGTGTATTATTTCTCGAGTTAAATCATATACAGACGGTGAGTATAATAAAATGTCAGTAGATATTGAGTCTTTGAAAACGTTTTTCCAAATTTATAAATTTGGAGTTTATGCAAACTGTTGCTTTTAAACTGTGTAAGTTATCGAAAATTAACCAAATATGTATTTCTTTATAGCCTACTAGAAAAATCAGTGTTTCTCCTATCTTGGTTATTTATTTTTTTATATTTGAAAACTTGAAAGGTTTTTTTTTTAATTTTTTGAACCTTTTTTTTTATTTTGTGCTATAATTACGATTGAAGTAAAACTTTTTGTGCATATTTTGGATTATAGTTGGAAAATGGTGTGTCATAATTCTATTTTATTCAAAAATTGATTACTATATGCATAATATAGATCTTTATCATGCGCGTACCATTTAACCATGTATTAATCAGATTTTATTTAAATTTAGAATTTAAATAATAATTACCGTAATTTCCTGCGTATAATCCGCGGATCAAACAATGCTTTTTCGACCCAGAAATTTTATTTTGTAATTGAAGACAAATATTTAAGGCGATCTAAAAAGTTATATTTCATTTAATAAAATTTCTGGGTCGAAAAATGATTGTTTGATCCGCGGATTATACGCAGGAAATTACGGTATATATATATACACTATTTAGTTTTCTGAATAATGTAGTTAAGGTTATATTTATTGGGTCGTTCAGAAAGCCGTGTCCGTTTGTAAAAAAAAAAAATAATTCGTACCGAAAAATTCTATCATTTAATTATTAGATATTGTTTCCGATATCTAATTTTTAGTAATTAATTTGCAGAATTTTCCGGTACAAATTGATTTTCCAAAACGGACACAACTTTCCGAATGACCCAATATTTTAGACAGAAAGGAACAAAAAAAAATTCTAATTGCATATTGTTTGTGTTTTGGTACTTATTAGTATTTTTGGTATTATTCGTTCGACAAACTCAAAGATCTTGTGCCCCTTTAAATTTAATTAACCCTTTCCGGCACGGGCAAAACCTGTTAGTAAAATAAGAAAATATCAACTGACACCGGAATTCGCAAATGAATTTTTTAGATACTTTGAATTCCTTAATTTAAGCTTTTATTGTGAAAGCAAAATTTTACTAAAATATTATTGGTGCCTGCATTTTTTAATACTATGTGGCGTTTTCGACTACCTAAAGCGTATTACATGACCCTCCTAGATGTAGAAAATCTAATGTGACAAATATGATCATTCCGTAATTTATTTAGGATTAGGCCAACCGAAAAGTTTTGTAGTATAATGTTACTTCACGCCTACTTTTTTAAAATTCATATTTCTTCAAAGGCCTCACTTTATTGAAATGGTAAAATTTCCATAGTTTTCGCATATCAAAAACGATAGAAATTTTATTATTTAAAAAAAGTGGTGCCAATGAAGAAATATGAACTTTAAAAAGGGGTGAAATAAAATTATGTGATAAAACTTTCCGGTTGATCTTACATAATCTTTATACGCTTCCAAGGAATCAATTGTTAAAAAACATAATAGTAAAAAAAGGGGATTTTAAAGTGGAGGTTGAAAACTCGAAACTTTTTTTTGACCCTTCATATGACATAGCATCGGAAAGTCCTCGGACCGCTCTTTCATGCTATGAAATTTTACTCCCAGTTGTTCAATTTGCCTCCCCCGAAAGGCAGTTTCCGAATTTTTTTAAACTGTAGCGTTTTATAAATAAAATTCGGATTTTTTAACAGGGCCTTTTGATAAATATTATTTATAATGTATGAAAATTTCAAAGAGAGTTGAAGGTTCGATACAATCGGATTTTTCTATGGGACCCTCTGATACCGTAATTTCCGGCGTATAATCCTCGGATCAAACAATCATTTTTCGACCCAGAAATTATTTAGAATAAAATTTAGCATGTTAAGGATATAATAAGGACATAGATTCGGACATAAGGACATAAATTCGGCAGTTTTGGTGAAAATTTTCGAATTTTTTTTATTGTTTTATATGAAAGAGCAATCTTTTACGATTCCAAATCTCTTTTATTTTATTCCTACTATTATTGGAAGAGGAGTTATGGCAATTTTAATAAACATCAAAAATGGCCATTTTTTGTGAAAATTTTCTATATTTTTTAATTGTTTTTTATGAAAGAACAGTCTATTATGATTATAAATCTGTTTTAATTTATTAGTTTTAATTTATAATTCAGGATATTTAAGACTTTTACCTGTACTCGAGCAATTAGGAGTATCATTTGTACAAAATATGATCACAAACTATTTTAAAATTGATGATGAGCGAATACGAAAATCAAAATGTCACTCACTATCCTCTGCAAAGCTTACCAGGAAAACGAAAAGAGCTACTAAGAAGTTAAAAAGGATTAAATATGAAGTTAAGAATGGGTTAGAATATAGATGTGGTGCATTTTAAGTGTATGAATAAAATATATTAGATTTTTACAAGAAAATACATGCGATTTCTGGAAAGTTATTTTTTTCGTTATTTCTATGTTCGATAAACTTCATCACATAAAAAGTTCTAAAGATATTTCATTGAAATTTTGTAGGTATGCTTTCAATATCCCTCATTATGCTCTGAAGTAGGATCGAAGCTATATGTTATAATTTAATTATTTTATAGGCAACTCAAATATGAAAAAATGGTAATTTTTACTTAAAAATGTATTTTTTATATATTTTGAAATTTTTCGATTATTTTTCAAGATATTGTAAATCTTCTAGTGCAGTACACAGATAAGTGTAATAGAATTGTGTAGCCTAAAGGAAATTGGAATATATTTATTTGAATTGAGTGTACGTTGTCTGGCGTAAGCGGTATTTTGCTAGGAATAAAAAAATCAAATCGTCCCTCTCTATACATAGCAAAACTTACAAGGAAAACAAAAAGAGCTACTAAGAAATTAAAAATGGTTAAAAAAAAAAGTAAGGAAGGGTTAGAATATAAATGTGGTGCATTTTAAGCGTAACAATTAAATATTGTAGTTTTGAAATCTTTAAATGCGATTTCTGGAAAATCAATTTTTTCGTTATTTCCATGTGCGATAAACTTCATTACATAAAAAGTTTTAACGATATTTCAGTGAAATTTTCTAAGAATGCTTTCCATGTCACTTACTATGCTCTGAACTGGGATCTAAGTTATATGTGATAATTTAATTATTTTATAGGCACTTAAATATGAAAAAAGGGTAATTTTTACAAAAAAATTGTACTTTTTTACATATTTTGTAATTTTTCGGTTATTTTTTAAGATATTGTAAAATTCCTTGTTCAGTGCACAGATAAGTGTAATAGAAGTGTGCAGCATAAAGGAAAATGAAATATATTTATTTGAATTGAGTGTACACTGTCTGGCGTACACAAGGAGTTTTGCTAAAAAAAACACTTAAAAACTCCAATTTTTTAAAATATTAAAAATATATTGCTAGGATTTTATGTTTTCTTATCATTCTGTAATACAATAGAACTAAAAATTATTTTTTTTTCAAAACTGTCCTTTTTAAAAAAAAAAAAAAAAAAAGTACTTCGCACGTATAGGAAGGTACCTTAAATCACCGTAAATATTTGGCTTCAATCACTAAATAAAATTTCTGGGTCCAAAAAGAATTGTTTGATTCGCGGGTTATATGTCACATTCACTTGACATTAAACACGTCACATGTGTTTGTTAAGCCATCAAGTTATTTTTAATTCGATGTTTTATTTGTAGCATTATTAATATTTTACTAATTGATTTGTTTTTTCGTTATTTGAAACTAAAATTATGCTAATTTGCGTAATTTACCAGTAGTTTGGTGATTTATATTATGTATCAAAATGGGTCGACGGGATTATCAAGTAGGACTCGCAATTCCGTAATAGAGCATTACTATGTCTTAAAAATATTTAAATACATTGAAATTTTATTTTGGAATTGCGATTCATTTTATAAATAGTTTACACATGTTTTATTTCCATATTTTATAGTATCTATGATGGGTAAGTATTACGGTGACCCACAGCGACTAGTTTTACTTATTTTATTCCCGAATAGTAATTTATGAACCAAAATCACATGTTGTTAACCAATCTAATATTGTTCATTGCTATCGTACATTTCCGGACAAATGCTAAAAACCGTGTAAATATTCTTTTGTTTCGAGAACTATATTTTAAATAATGAATCAAAGAGCAACTAACTAAATAAATAAAATAAAAGCATTAAAATTTTATCTTTTGTATTGTATTCAGGTAACAGAGTTTAAAAGAAAAATAAAGTTTAACACTTTCGAATGCTTAATCGCTTTGTAAAAATTTATTGTAGACACGTTATTTAAATTTTTAGATTAGTGATTTTGCCCAGAAATAACATTTATAAAGGGATGTTTTTTTATACTTGCCTCGAAAGTCATGAAGGCTATATACGTATATTTACAAGTACTAACTATGATTTGTCAATTATTAATGTTGTTATTATTCAAAATATTTATTCTCACTCATATTGAAAAAAACCGCTTAGTTAAAACATTTTTTTAATATATTCATTCATTTCAATAACAAGTTACATGAGGGAAATATATATTGAACCAGCATGTAATTATTCTTTAGACCGACTTGTAAGATTAGATTCAGATTTGACAATTGATTCACATTTCCGAGCGATAACCGATTAGCACATTTAAATATTTTGGTTAAAATAAAAATATATTGGATCATTCAAAAAGGAACTTCATGTACATTATCATTTTAAATTAAGAGTGTTATATCATTTATAAGTAAAGTATAATAGCAGCAGGCCCCTAATATTTCATACATAGTTTATCATATTTTTATGTGCCTTGCTCATGGGTTCTAGTTATACTTTGATTGCTATTTTGTACAAAAGTTAAACTATATGTATGTCGATTGAAAAAAGCAAAATTATCTTACATTAATATTCTTTAAAAATCTCATTAACTTTTCGAACACATACATGAAAAATTTAATTTTAGTCAAGTGCTTTTAAATTTTAAATAATTGAAATTTTTGTTATTTTAATTTTAAATAATTTAATTTTAGGCCTTGCTTATGGGTTATAGTTATACTTTGATTGTTGTTTTGTACAAAAATTAAACTATATGTATGCTGAATGAAAAAATCAAAATTATCTTTCATTAATGTTCTTTAAAAATTACATTCTTTAAAAATCGAACACATATATGAAAAATTTAATTTTAGGCTATTATTGTTCTTATATTTTAAATCTTAAATTAATAGATTTTTATAACTTTTCACACTTTGTTCTTTTCCTTTGTTCTTTGTTCTTTTTTTTCCCTTGTCTCTTAGTTTTCTTTTCTCTCACATTTAAAATACGCTTTTACATATATACATAAATATTACAAATCTTTGGAATGGAATATCATTATAACCTTCCATTAAAAAAAGATCCACATTTCATTATTTAGAAAAATTTTACTTCGGAGTCCCTACCTAACGGCAACACATAAAGAGCTTAGCATTCTTGATTGTTCCTACCAGTAATTTCTCACAGGAAATTTTGTATTAGTTGATTGAAGCGTTCCTGCAACTTTATGAGAAAAAACATTCTATTTGAAAAATTCGGTGTTAAGAGATTAAAAGTATATAAAAGACGGTTATCGCAAAGGGTGATTATACGATTGAAGAATTTTTTTTTATGATACGTTCCCTTTATTTAAGAAAATTTGTAAATTATCGATAAGAACAGAACTATTATATAATAAGTTTGTACTGAAAAACTTTTTTTATTTAAACATATATATAATGATACTGCGTTCCAGAGGAAAATAAAAAAATTAAATCTGTGAAACACCATCATTTGATATTTAATCTAATCTTTCAGATTAGATTAAATATCGAATGATGCTACACGCTTTTGTTATTTTAATAATCCTGGCTGTTTATTTAAATATACTTATCCATGGAGTAACTTAACGCATAATTTTGGTAATTGCTTTTTTAAAGTTAGTTGACCCACATTTTAGGTTAATTTGAAGTGATAGACTAAACAAAAACATGTTATTTGATATTTTCCTCGCCCTGGTGCTCTTATATTTAAGTTCTCGTAATTTGTAAAGCGGTTAAATAATATGATACGTAAAAATCTAGACAGATTGCAATTTATTAAAGAATTATACTGATGTAATTTTTAACTCAGGCCAAGTAGTACAATAAAAAGTTTAAATATTTATATCCATTTTAAATTATAAATTATTTCGTATTTTTTTTTTTTTTTCAAATGTATAATACCTAATAAAATTGAATTTAAAAACAGTTGCAAAACATTGCCAATTTAAGGTGGCGACAATATGTCGAAATTACAGGTAAAAGGGATGATACGGACGAAGAGTGATAAAAGAAATTCATTATTTTACTTTATTTTATTTATTTATTTAAGTTTTGGCAGTAGGGCCAAGCTGTAAACTGATCGCTCGGCAAGAAATGAAAATAAAAAATACTTAATTTCACAAAGTAAAAAGAACAGATATAAAACAGATGATATTGTATTATATTCTTTCTCGTGAACAACTGAAGCAATTTAAATAATTTTTTAAGTATAGTTTTAGCCGTAGCTAAACACCAGATAGATGATTCGGTAAGAAATTAAAATTACCGTTAGAAAAAAGAAATGTTGTCTATTATTAATTATAATTATTGCATTTCTTATGTTTACTTTTGCCAAACGAACAATTTATAAGTTCAGCTACTGTCACAGCCTAAGAATTTATTGGAATTGGATTCAATAGTCCCTAAGTAAAGAGGATATCAATGTCAGCTGTTTTACATGTAACGTTGCAAATGTTGCCACCCTTCCCCCTTAAAATCATATAATAATATATGTGATTTCGTAACATTTGTCAACAAAACAGATTGTTTTATATTAATGTGAAAATAAAAAATTACAAGTTTACTAAATGGAGTTAAAAAATAAGGAAACACCATAATACAATTATAAAAGCAATGTAACAACTCTTTCCGGAAGATGATCGTAAATGATGACCTGAACGTCGATTATTATAATTTTGATTTAATGTTTGTTTACATCCAGAAAAAGGAATTGATTAAAACTACAAAACATGTTTTGTTGAGTACATTTTGGTTGTTTTAAGCGAGTTTTTTAGTTAAAGTAAAAAATCGGTTTTGTTGCTCAGACAAAAAAAAATATTGTTTACTCTCTTATAAAATTTTAACAAAATCTCATTAATTTTATTTGAGTCTTACTAAAGTCTTGTATTTTCAATTTGTAATTCCGAATTTTTTTTGTGTTTGTTTGTTTTTCCAAAATTTAAATTGGTGTGCAGTAGAAATAACTCTCTGACGTAATTTTGTTTAATTGGAATTGTATTATACTATAAAGGACTAACATAATTTTGGGGTAATAAAAACTTTTCAAATTGAGACGGTCTAATGATGTTCTTATTTTGTTATTATGTATTTCGGATGAAAATTGTGGACCCGAAAACTGAAAAAGAAAAATGTTATTTATTCAAACAAAATTTACATTGACCCATATTTAAACGAAAAGATGTGTTGGATCAAACAAATTTTTGTCGATTCAGCAAAACTTTTTTTCTGGGTGTAGTTTTTAACTTTACAACATTTTGCATACACCATTTAGAAACTTGTGATTTTTCATTTTCACGTTAATATCGAATTTTCGATGGTACACATGTCCAGTTTTTTTACTTGCAAAATTGCTTGTTTGTGGAATGAAATTCTTTTATTTCAATATTTAGGTCAAAAAGCGTTGCAATAGCATCTAGATTAATTGGCAACCCATGATATATTTTTTCCAAAAATTTATTTCATTTCAAGATGAAATATAGAAATTTTTACAGACAAGTGGAATTATGTTCTGTAAGTACTTTGAAACTGCATTAATGCACATGCCATTAAGATACAACATGTTATTCAGCTAATTATTTTTAAAAGTTTAATATATTTCTTTATGAACCAAATAGTATTAGTTTATATGTTATGATTTACGAAAAATAAGTATGCTCTTTTAAATCATATACTGTGTTATTTTAGTATGTTTAAAAACAATGAAAACTCTCGCAAATTTTAGAGAAAATTTCATAAAAGATTACTTTATTTACTATATTTTTATTACTTTGATTTAGAAGAAAACCAAAGCAGATTTAGAATCGTAAAAAGTATTACTTTAACATAAAATAGTTAAAACAAAATCGATAATTTCCGCGTTCATTTTATACATAGGCCAAGGAACTAGGCCAAGATATCAACGAACAAAAGCAGTTTAATCACGATGTAATATATCATTTTTATTTTTATTTTTTATTTATTTATTTATTTATTTATTTTTTTAATGTTTAGAAATGATGTACTACATCAATTTGCAATGGGATAAGTAAAGTCGTTTCTTTATTGCACAGCGATAAAGTTTAAACAGTACAAAAGCAGTTTAATTACCATGTAATATATCATTTTTATTTTTATTTTTTATTTTTTCATGTTTAGAAATGATGTACTACGTCAATTTGCAGTGAGATAAGTAAAGTCGTCTCTTTATTGCACAGCGATGTACATATATATATATATATAAAACTGAATTGTGACTTTATGTAAGAAAACTCCATTTGCTGTAAACTATTTGTAATTTTTGGTTTCTAATTGGTGTTTTTATAAACACCATATGCATAAGTTTCACATCCTTGTAATTAAATTTATGAATATTACTGTCTAAGAAATAATTTAACTAAAGAAAGCGATGTAAATGTGTAAAAAACGCTGATGTTTTCCACTTTAAGGGTAACGTTAAAATAACGTTTTAATTCTTTATCTTTTATGTATTTTTATGCATAACCTTACCTAACATTATTTTGGGTAGTGATATTTTCCTTAAATTAATTACAGAAAATCTTCTAGAAATCTTATATGGTAAAATTAAAATATTTATTAAAAGAGTAAATTGAATGATCAATCGATTTAATTTAATTGTATCGGAACGTTTTATTTGGAAAATCATAAATTTATAATTATAATGTATTGCAGTTAATAACGATTAGAATATTAAGCATGTGACTATGAAAATCAAACACATAACATATTTTAAAGCGTTAATCATTGAAATTTCAATGCATAATACAATATTTACAAATAATTAAAGACCACATCAGTGTATGAAAATGTACAAATTAATGTCGCATATTTGTGTATACACTAATCACTTTTGTACAATGAAATCCTGTGTGCAAATTGTTAATATTGTTTTTTTTTCGTTTTCTACTTCAATTTATATAGAATAAAAACTTTTATAAAAGTTATGAATAAGTTTTTGACATAGCAGAAAAGTATATGAAAATGCATAAGAGAATCAAATCTCCTCTGAAAGTTAATAAATCAATAAATAATTATCAGGTTACAAAATCAGATAGAAAATTTCAAAATCAGAGCATTTTATAAAATTGATCTCAGTCGTAAATAAATCGTAGATGGGAAAATTTTTAAGCCATTTTCATCACTGTAATTACGTTGCTTGCACTAAACTTTAAAAGAAATATAAATAAAATTAAAGTTTAAAAAATCTACTAGAAAATGCAGAAATCACAGTAGCTCATAAAATTTATCTCAGTAAACAGTCAAATCATGTGTAGGTGAAAATATTTTAAACAACTTTAATCACTAAGTATTGTGCTTACAATAAATGCTAAATAAAATAGTTGTAAACGTAAAGGCAGAAAAAATAATAATTATGAAGAAAAAGTTTAGAGAATATGCTGGAAAATGCAACAATATGAGTATTTCATGAAATTAATCTCAGTAAACAATCAGATCACGAGCAGTTGAAAATATTTTCGAAAAATATAACGATAAACGTAATTGCACGCTTATAACATAGAGAAATGGTTTAACGTTAAAAGCCAATTTAAAGCATCAGATGAAATTTTATAAATGTAATAAACTAACATTTAATGATAATTCACCACTGAAAACTTTTTACACTAACGGATGTCCAATAATTTAACAGCTACTTTTTTATTTTGAATCAGTGTAAAGGAAGCTGATATATTAATAAAAATAAATTAGAAAATAGCCTATTTATAGCACTTAAAATGATATTTGTTGTTTTCTTAATAGTGCAACTTAATATTGGTCATTCGAAAATGCAAATGTCGCTGAAAATTTACATGGAAATTTTGTGGAAAACCGGAATTTTTTATACTGAAAGTGTTACGCATCACCAGAAAACTTTTTAACATCGAAATTTAAGACATTATTTTGAAAACTGCTGAACCAGGCGCAATGTTTATAGCTGTCTACCTGTAGAAAAGTTTGTAACATCACAGAAAGGCGGCGACACTGTTCAGACCCAAATGCTGAAGTTGACATTCTTTTGCATGATCAATGTCAACCTCTTAACATGGCTGCTTCAATGTGAACGCCCACTTCAGTATACATCTCATTATACACATTCCTTTCCCTGTCAATCAAACTGACCCTTTTCAAAATAAATATTTTTTCTGGTAATTTCCATGGCATTTTCGCCAAAAACCTGCTGTCCAGTTGTTGTTCATCTAACAAAATATTGCACAGTTCTGAGGAATTTCTTAAATATTTATTTTAAACATTTTATTTTATAGTTTAATATGTAATATGGAAAAAAATTAAGCACCCCCTTTATATCCGTGGTTCCAATCTTGCCATTGGTCCAAACCAACAAGATGGCGGATACCAGAGTTTCATGACAGCAAGATTGGACCAATGAGAGAAGTGGTAGAAGCATTTTATGTCAGCAATCAACAATTTTATGTCTTGATAACACTACGGAAAGTAAGTTTTTATTTGATGAGATGTTGCAGTAAGTCTTCCTTTATTTTCTTTGAAGCTTGAATAGGACAAACCTTCCAGATATTCCACCTCAGAAGCAGCAGAAAAGGCAAAGAAAGACAACCACAACTAACAGAACCGCAAACAACTCTTTTTAATTACATCGGAAACATCACAGCGAAACTAATCAGTTTGAGTTACCAATAACAACTAAGTACTTATTCAATATTTCCAGAATAAAAAAAGTAACCATAGGTGAGTTTATACCATTCTAAAACATTTTTTTTCCATTTATTTGCTTAAAGTAGCTAAGCCTAATTTCTGTTTCATAGAGATATTTTCTGTACTTCTTAAAACTATCGCTTTTGATTTTCTAAAATATGTTTATACACGTTTCTGCTTATTCTCACGCAATTTTTCAAAGCAGCAAAGTGTTAGAATTTTTTTTTAAAATCTCACTTTTGTTTTATGCACGATTTGTTTATCAATGATTTCGTGCGCTATTGTGTAGTAATTTTGTCTGTCACCTGCAGAATTCATAGCTTCGCATAAAATTCAACAGGAAACATCGAATTTTACATATAAAAAATGACAATATAATAAATTTTTAACATAACAAACGTAAAAATAAAACGCAAATATATTTGAGAAATCATTAATATCAACAAGAACATATTTTCGATGAATTTTAAAACATTAAATTTTGTTTGCTGTTGATATATATATATTAACTCTTATTTTTAGATAAGAATTACACGCAGAAAAATAGTAAAAAAATACAAAATTACTTTTTCTCTATTAAACGGAATGCAGCGCAATTGTGTAATTTCTATTACATGACTTCATAATTATTACTTTTCATATTTTTTAGTTTGTTACCAATAGAATTCTTTACTTCACACAAAAATGTGATACATCACGGAATTTGATTAATAAGAATAATGTATTCATTAATTATCGTTTATTCTGAACATCTTTGTTATAAAAATCAACTATAACTTCACGTAAGTATTTTCCACAAATCACAATAATATGCTTTCGAATTAATCATTGCATATCTATACACATTTGCTTTAGTTTTACTTAATAATTTGAAGCAGAGAATGGTAATTTTTTTCAAAATCACAATATTATCTTGCTAAATTGAATAAGACGAATTTTGACGATTTCTCATTTAAATGTTCATATTCTTTCAGTACCAAATATTTCGTTTGGTTGCAATAGAATTAGCTCATTTCACACAAAATGATCGTAATTGTTTCATATTTTATTATTATTATTATTATTATTATTATTATTATTATTATAGAATAAAAATGTTCATTTAAAAAATTGATTGTAGTTCCATGCAGTATGTTTCACAACTTGTAAAAGTAAGATTATCGATTAACAAGTGTGTTCATATATATTTCTTTAAGTTTTATATAAAAATATAAAGTAGAAAACTGAAATAAGTTAACAAAACTGGATTTTCCTCTTTTAAACTACAAATCGCACCTTTTTTCTATTTCTGCTTAATTATTTCATCTTTCTTGATGAAAATATTCCGTTTGGTATCAACAGAATGTATTACTTGTCATGTCATAATTTTTTTTTATAAAACGAAAATATTTACTGTTAAAAAATCCATTATCCACGCAATACTAAAAATTTAAAGATAAAAAAGAAATTTAAAAATACCATTTTAATGAACTATGTGTTATTGTTAAACTGTAAAACTTTTGCGGCTAACTTTATATTATTTAAAGCAGAAAACTGGCTTAAAAAAGGAAAATTTTCTTTGTAAAGTGAGTGTGGTGAATTGTCTTATATGTTGACACAAATTTAAAACGGCATAACAGAGAATTTAATGCATAATGAAATTGGTTCCCTAATTTTTGTTGTATATTAACATAAATATTTAAAGAATATAAATATTTATAGAATTAAAGTAATCATAATTGAGAAATTAACTAACAAAGTCATAAAGCTATTTTCCTTTAAATTAAAAAAATGTCTTATGCCTGAATAAATTGAGGATGATATATTTCTGCAATTGTTATTTAAATGCTTCTATTCCTCTTCATCGAAAGTTATCTTGTTCTATATGCATGGAATTTCATTCCATACAAAATTTAAAGATTAAAAACTGATCAAGTTCATGTATAATTATTGTTGTTTCATGATTTTTTTTTAATATTTGAAAGAACTAAAGGTTTGAGATAGTGACAAGTATTCCTATACACACATATATGTACAGTAATATTAGAAATATCTTTTTGAATTATAAATACACATTTATTCAAAATTTCTTTTAGTCTTAGATAAAAGTATAAAGTAAAAAATTACAAAATCTCTATTTATCTTCATTGTGGTGATTATTTGCAATTTATCTTAATGTTTTAATATTTTCTTTATATAAAATATTTTACTCCATATCAACAAAATTAATTAATCATCCTAAAACGTAAGACTGACATTATATTTAGTCTTTATTTTATTAATAATAAGTTCATTCAGTTTTGATTTGGAAGAAAAGTTGTATATTTAATAAAAAAAAAAAAAAACTAGATTTATGCAAACATTTTTCGAACGACTTTAAAATGTGATTTTGATCTTTTTATATAATACCTATGCGCGTACTTTTTTTCAGTTATCTTTATGTAATAATTTAAAGCAGAAAATTAAAAATAAACAAGTAAGAAAAATCATGCGTTAAGCATAGATTATGAAGCACTTTCCAACACTCAATGAAATCTTTAACAAAACTTTGTAATTTAGGGAAATAATAGTGTATAGCCAAATATACCCAAATATGTATTCCAGTACATTAGAACAGCCCTGTATTTCATATGTCACTTCATATAATGGGAAAATTTAGCTTAGCAAGAAAATACCCAGTAGCTTGTAATTTCTTTTTCAGCTATTCATACTATTAGATGGAAACATACTTGAGTACTTTTGTTCAGCTCTGTAGTTTACATTGTACCTTTATTACACGTCAGCATTAGGCTAAAATTTATTGTAAACTAAACCACTTTTAAAACAACTGAAATCACATTGTCATAAATCATCATTCATAGGCGTCCATGTACCGAATTCTTTGCGTGGCCCTGTATATCCCTTTATCTATATTCTGCAAACATTTCTCAGTAAATTGAATGCATCTCAGCGTAAAAATACATAGCTTATTTAAGAACCACGTTTAAATAATTTACGCTCATATTCAGTAACGTTGGTGAGCTCTTTTGGGTAGCCCTGTATATCAACTATAACATTTATACACACCATATAATGTGCATATATTTAGCGAAATATAAACGCGAATATCATAATTAAAATGCATTTCATCATCGGATACATATACGGTACTTCGGTAAGAATATACTCTTTGAAATCTTTTGTATGACCCTGTAAATGCTATGTACTTCATATTATGCAAGACAGTAGCGTATAATTTATATTAAGCTTCAGTGACATATATCAATTTTATTATACACGAAAAAGCTTAATATATTTAAAATATGTCACACACAATTCCCCGTTTTACCATTATCTAATGAAATACTTTTGTGTGGCCCTGTAAATGAATAATAGCTACATTTTCACCTTATATTTTATAGAATGCATATTTCAATATGTTTGACAGGGTATAACATCTTTAAAATTCCTTTGAAACGATTTTCCTTATAGGCCGTAATGTAATAGCAAACTTTTGATTCGCCCTGTAGATAAACTAATCATGGTAGAAACTTCATTTTCGATAGGACTTGTGCTAGGGTAAGCGTCATTAACGTCCTAAAATTTCATGGCAATCCGAGTATATTAACGATTTTTCCCCATGGGCCGTAATGTAATGGAAAATTTTTGATTCGCCCTGTAGATAAACTAATCATGGTAGAAACTTCATTTTCAATAGGACTTGTGCTAGGGTAAACGTCAATAACGTCCTAAAATTTCATGGCGATCCGAGTATATTAACGATTTTTCCCCATAGGCCGTAATGTAATGGGAAACTTTTGATTCTCTCTGTAGATAAACTAATCATGGTAGATACTTCAATTTCAATAGGGTTCGTGCTAGGGTAAACCTCAATAATGTATAAAAATTTCATAGCAATCCGAGTATATTTACGGGAGTTAGAGCGCGGACAGACGGACAGACGGACAGACGGACAGACGGACAGACGGACAGACGGCCATCCGGCCAGACGGACAGACGGACAGACGGCCAGACAAACCGAATGCATAAGCACTTTTCAACTTTGTTGGAAAGTGCTAAAAATCCAAAATTATAGTTATTTGATTATTAAATTTTAATTGATTTTGGCTATTATTGTTAATTCATCTTTAAATGTTTTCTTATAGTTTATTGGAAAATATTTTTGTTTTCACAGAACGGAAATATTTATTTAAAAAATCATAGAATAAATTTATTTCGATATTTTCTGCAAATATTTAAAACATCAAAAGAAAATACGTTTTAATTGGAAAAATAACTACTCCATGGAAAATATTTCCGATACATCTTAATGTGCTTTTAAATTAATTGTATATGCCTAAATATTTTTTCTCTTATTTTTATATAATTATTTAAAGTAAAATAAAAAATCCAAAATAGCAGTTTTTTAAGTGAATATGGAGATTATGGTCAACTTCTTAAAAAGTGTTATACAGCTTCAATGGAATGTAGATTCCTCTTTTTTTCATAGAGCTGAAATATTTATTTAAGAAAAATCAAATAATGACTTCATCATGATATTTTTCATAAATCTTAAAAATATCAAAATGAAATATACATATTTGAGAAACTACTAGCTTTATAAAAACATTTTCAATACATCTTTAAAATGTGTCTTGAGCTTGATAATGTAGGATATATATATATTCCTCTTATCATTATATTATAATTTAAAGTTAAAGTAAAAAAAGAATAAAGAATTATAGTTTTTAAACTGAGTCTAGTGATTAATGTCCATTTCTCTTTAAAATTTTGTCTTATATTTTAAATGTAAAATACTTCCTTTGAAAACAGCATAAATTGCCAATTCCACTGAAAGTGTGAAGATAAAACATTATTGCAATTCACTTATAAGAATAATTGTTTCATTATTATTATTATTATTGCTTTTATGGAATGAAACTATTTATATTTAGAAACCCAAATATTTATGTTTTAAAAATCACACGCTTCTCTTTCAACTATGAGGGGCGAATGTTTTCTTATTATTTTTTTCATAAAATTGTGATATTTACCTTTGAAAAATCGAATAATAACCTTATATAGACACTTTTACAAATCGTAAATTATTTTTTTACTTTTATTAATAATTTTCTCTTAACTAAAATGTGTTTATACATAATCGTTTTTAGCTTTGCATAGTAACAAAAAGTAAATATGTTGAAAAAAAAAATAGAAATTTTCTTTTTTAGTTGAGAGGGATGATTTTTTGCAATTTTTCTTTAAATATTTCAACATTTTTCAACGATTTTTTTTAATTTAATGTTAATAAAATTTGTTAATCCCGTACAAACTGTAAATATTACATATAATTAAATTTCATTTAAAAGAAAGAAAAGAAATACAATTTTTCTTTTAAATCGTAGAACAAAAATGTTTTCCATAAATTTGTGACCCCCCCTCCCCTAAATTTGTTTTTTAGAACCCTCTATGTTTTGATACATACATACATATATATACATACATACATACATACATATATATATATATATATATATATATATATATATATATATATATATATATATAACAAAACCAAAAGAAATTCCATATCCCCAAAATACATGGAAGTCTTCATCAGGGAGGCCCCTCCATGTAGGGGTAAATAAAGAGAAGTTTCTGAAAGGATGTAGGCTCTTAAGCTAAATTACATCCTTAGCCCCCAACTTCTCAGATTTCAGAAATCAAACTCAAACCTTCAAAAATATTATAAATATATACAAAAATTTTTTAAAAATACCAAAGGACAAGACCAAAAATCACACAAACAAAAAAGGAAAATTACCTACAAAACTAAATATAAAAAATAAAATTGTAAAATACAAACCCCCAGGAATACAAAACCCTCTTCAGCTAGTGGGGCCATTCACTAGCGCTTCAATCTCGCCCTAATTTGAAATCAAGCATCCGTAAGTAAAGAAACACTGAGACTCAGAAACTTTCAGTTAACATATAAGATGGATAACAGTTAACCATTAAAATCTTTTTTAAACCACTCATAGCCAATTCTAGATCTGTTTTGTTATTGCAAATCCTGCGGATCCTATTAACTTGTGAATACATAATATTTTTTAAAACTTTATTGCTAATACTTGAAAACCAGTAAGTGAGGCTATTAACTTCAAAATTAAAATCTTTCCTTTTATCATAAAGTCCAATCAACCATTTTTCCTTGTTTTTCTTAATTTTAAGATCTAAGAAAGTAATTTGTTCACCATCATCGGTTCGGTTCAGGACGAGCTCTTTAGGGTAAATGTTAAGGCTTATTTCCTCAAAATTATTGCAGTTAAATACTATAAGATCGTCTACATATCTAAAGAAGGAAATATTATTGAAATTTTTTTCGTAAAAATATAAAAATAAATTAGAGAACGCACTTGAAAAACTTGTTCCCATTGGCACCCCCTTATTTTGTTTAAAATAATTAATTCCATTAAATAAAACATTTTCAAATAGGCAAAACTTAATTAAATCAATCCAAAACTTCTTATCTACTTTTAAAACATATTCAAATTCAACATAAATATTTTCAAATACCCCCACAATCAAATTGTGAGGAATGCTGCCAAACAGATTCTCAAAGTCAAAAGTGTTTACAGAAGTAATTTTCCATGAGTTATCATTCAAAAAATCTAAAACTTTAAGGTTATTGCCAATGATTGTATTGCAATCAGAAGTTTCTATTTCCTTTAAAATTAAATTCAGCAAACCAAACAAAATTTTACCCGCTTTGCAATTATAACTATTAGTACCACAGGTAACGAAGCGAAATTTTACTGGTTTCTTATGAAATTTAACAGTCGCAAAAAGGTAAGGAAATACAAAGTAATTCCTACTAATTCCAAATTTTTTATTGTTCCAAATTATTTCCAAATTTTATTGTTTCTTCATTTTTTAAAAATTAATTGAATGGTTTTAATAAAATTGTGTATATATATATATATATATATATATATACATATATTAAGTTTTATAAATATAACTTTAAAGAAGTAAAATGGTGAAAATCTACGCATTCATAATTTCAACTTTCTAAATTAAATTATGACAACTGATAGAATTTCTCTTTAAATACTTTCATATTGCCTCAACAACATTCTGTTATTTAATATCAATAGCTTTTGGTAATTACACAAGAAATGTGTATACATTTTTTAAATTGGATGAACTAATTATTCCAAATTGTTTGTTAAATCATTCATGTTTTCTAATATACATAATCATATACATAAATAAGTAATTCTGCTTGTAATTAAACAAATGCGGTAAAAATCCAAAGCCACGGTTTTCTATTAAACTCTATATCACGTAATTTCACAATTTCTGTACAAAGCCTACGTCCTAGACAAGAAAAATTTTCCTTGGTTTCAAAAGAATTTGCTACTTAATTTAAGTTTAAAAAAATTTTTGCTTTTTCATTAAATAAGTTACACACACACATATATATATATATGTGTATGTATGTATGTATGTATGTATGTATGTATGTATATAGTGAAAAAATCTTTATGGCAAATTAAAACTAATATTATTATAAGCTTTTTCTGACATATTTATCGAAATGCAAATTAAAAACCGAAAACACTTTAAAGTTTTAAACTGATTCAATTAAAATGAAATGTAAAATACAATCTGAGCGTAATATGGATAGTTAAAAAGTTCTTAAGTATTAATTTACATATATGATTTTATTTTGAAATATATGAAGATCAAACATATTTTCTATTAAATTACCAAAAGTGTACCAAAGTCTTCAATGTATTATTTTACAAAATTAATATTCATTAATGTTTCTAAAGAATATAATTTCTTATTTATTAACATACTTCCACTAATTTTTAATCGAGAAGAGAAATAAAAAAAATGTGTTATAGTTAGACAAATAATTTTGAAATATTTTCTGAGAAAAGGCTTAAATATTGTGGAATCATTGTAAGTTTAAAAAAATGGGTCATTCTCAAATGTACTTAAATTTTAAGATTGACAAAAAAGAGAAAATCAATTGGAAGTTAAGTGAAAAAAATGTGTTATATTGTTGATTTCCGGATGAAATTTAAAACTCAGAAAGGAAATAAATAAGTGTGAGTGTTTAATTATTTATTTATTTATTTTTGAATAATATAATAAAAAAAATCATAGTTGATTTTTTTATCAAAAGTTCTTTTAAAATGCAAAAATTAAGGAAAAAATTTGTTAGCATTCTTAGAAATATAATATAATAGTTTTTTAAACAAATAAAGTAAAAGATAACTCTTAAACTAATTATGGTAGAAGTATGGAATATAATTAATAAAATACATAAATACCATCCATTAGAGATGATAAAAATACATATCATGTTTATATAAAATTTTCAATACATTTTTTTTTTTTTTTTTTTTTTTTTTTTTTTTTACTTTTCATGTTCTTTGTTTAGTAAGCTAAAAAAGACCCTTATAGCTTTTCTTTATCTTTGTTTTCAGTTAAAAAATTGAAACCAGTGTAAATTAATTTAGGAAACATTCATGTGATGTTGACCGAACAAATAACAAAATTAATTTTTATAATATTTCTAAACATTTTAGAAAAAATAATTACATTTTTAAAGATTATAACATATTGCCATAATTTTCATCCATATATGGGTGATTCTCAAAATAGGGGACAATTTATGTCTTTCGGCATACAAAATAAATTGAGAGGTTTTCTGTCATGTTTTTATATTTAGATATGTTTGTCTTAGTATTATTCATTATTTGCACTGAAGAATTACTCACTTTTTAGTTAAAAACACCTTAAAATAAAAGAATAAATGTTCAAAATGTCATTAGCATGGATGTCCACAGCAGCTGTGCCTTGTATATACTAGCTTTTTCAAGAGTTAATATCATGTTTATAAAATAAAACAAATGTTATTCTTTCTTTAAATTAATCAAGGAGAGGATTTATCCAATAAATTTCTTTTTAAAAATAAAATTATAGTATATAAAAAAAGAATTAAAGTTTGTCCTCCATATTCTATTTTCAAAACAAGGTCATACTATAACAGCTGGTTATTAATCAAAATTTCATTTTCACATATGACATTAGTTTGAAAATATAAAGTTTCTCCAAGGCAACAAGTAGCCATTTTATCCCAGCCTGAAAATAGAAGCATGTATTGTATTTTAAGAATAGGAGTTGAATATTAGGGGCGTACATCAATTGTATGTCATTAGAATGGATAATAATTTTCAGGTTTATTTTATAATTAAAATTTTTATTTTACTTATTTGCATAGGAATTTTGTGTTTTAAAAAGCCCCAGAAAGGACTATTGCATTGTGATTATATTATGGCTCATAATCATATTTAAATTAAAATTTGTCACTAGCATGGACAAATATCAGTGTCATTAGCATGGTTTTTCTGTCCATGCTAAAGACTCCTATGTGCATAAATGTAACCATTGCTTATATTGTATCTTTTATAAAGTTTAATTTTACACATAAATTTAGGTATTGCATTTATTATTCCTAAAACATGCATTAAATCTGTCAGAAAATCACTAAGACAGCTTCTTACATTATTAGTGTCAGAATGTTGCTCATGTAAACAAAGTTTGCTCTTTGGTAATGTTTTTATTCTCCCTATATGTATATATGTAAAAATGGAAACCATTTGCTGAAAAGGAAGGCTAATAAATACAGAAAAAAATATTTAAACAGGAAGAAAAAAAAAATTCTTAATATATTTAGTCCATGCAATTTGTTTTGTCATTAGCATGGCTCAAAAAATACTAATTATTTTTTTTAAGTTAATTTTTAAATTTTTAGCTCTGCTGACTACATGTAAAGTATACATAATACTATATTAACAACACCTATTTTTTTCAGAAATTTTGCTAAAGGTAATTTTTTATTTAGTTTCAATGAAAAAGATAAATCTGTATTAATGTTTTGAAAACAGATTTTAGTTTTCTATTTTCTTTCTCTTTCGAATATGTTTTAACAATCATCTTTAGGTTATAGCTTTTAAAATTTGCTTCTGAGAATAGAGAATTTTTTGTATGTTCTGTTTACAATAATGAAATTCGTGGTGATGAATCTTACTAAACTATTTTCGATTCATGAAAGCAAAATTTAAATCCTACATGACATTTTTTTGCTGCCAGTATGAAGGTTTAAGTAAACAATTAAGACAACTAAACTTTGTGAAAAACTTAAATAATTTAAAGTATGCTTATTTCAACTAGTGTGTATTAAAATCTAAATAAAAAATAAACATATTCTATTTTTATTTGTCGTTTTAATATGTGACTCAATTTGTGCATAAAATATTACTAGATAGAGCATGGCTAACAATGAAAAGTGTCAATGCGTTTTAAATGTCTTAACTCTTTTTATTCTCGTTAAATGTAACATCAGAAATCGTTTCAAAATTTTTACTAGAATATAATTTTTTTTTCATTAGCAACAAGAAAAAAATACCACGGGTTCAAGCATAGATTATGAACCACTTTCCAATGCATTTAAAATAATGTATCATAACATCACTGATGAATATTGTGAAGAATTATTTCTAAATAAGCAGATTAAAAAATGCATAAATCATTTGAAAACATAATTTAAGCATAACACACTTGAAAAGAAAATTTAAACAATTCATATTTGCAGCTGCAAAATTAAAAGAATTCTTTTATGAAATCCGGTATATGATTCAGAGATTGTATATGCTAACATAGTATGCAAAAATATTGTTCAGTTATGAAACGCATAACCAACTTGAAAATTCCCTTTCAGTAATTTCGGCAATAAGAAGATTTACAGAGGAATTTTTTTGTGCAGTCCTGTATACGATCAATTAGAATTTACATTTTGAGTTACATGCAAAATATTAATAAATAATAATTTAAAAAAAAAACTATGCCGAATTTGTAAACTCACTTCCAGCAATTATTGCTCAAATACAGTTTTGTAAACGAATTCTTTTGCGTGTCCCTGTAAATGTACGATAAAGGCAATGAAAACTTATATCCTCTAGTAAGCATCTTATAGAACCTCTCTGATGTATGTAAATTTTAATATATTTGGAGTACTGCAACATCATTAAAATTCACCGCAACGATTTTTCCCCTTTGATTTTAATACAATGTACAGTAGACTCCCTCAAATCCGCACTCCTAAAATCCACAACTCTCTAAAATCCGCACATATTTTACGGATGTAAACAATGAAACATTCAGTTCAGATGTAGGTGCAAAATTTGATTTTTTTCAGTTTTATATCAATTCCATACATTTTTTAAATTATAATTTTTGTTAAGGTTACTGAATTCATGTTTTTTCATGAAGAAAGAATAATTTATTTCTGAAAAAATAAAGATATTGCTAATATCATTGGTAATCACAATCTTACCAAATATATTTATGTATTAATGAAGCTTTTTTAGTTATTAAGTCTGGCTAAACCTGAAATAAAGTTTCATTATTTTATGATCCTGATGTGAATTAGCAATGTACCTTTATGAGGCAAGTTTCATTGAATAATTTAGGAAAAACACATTTCCTCTTTTATAATGAATATTTAATTTTACATTATTGATTATTAACTTGACCTTTCCTTTTAGTATGTTAATCATGCAAAAAAATATCTAAATTTTTATTATTTTAGTTTGTTACTTTAATATTTTAGAATGTTGTATGCATTCATTATACTTTTGATTTCATTATTAATTACATTCAAATTATTTTTAAAAAAATGTAAACAAAGCAATGACCAGAAATCCGCAAAATTCTAAAATCCGCAAAACCTCTGGTCCCAAGCTGTGCGGATTTGAGGGAGTCTATTGTAATTCTTTTGAGTGACTCTGTAAATGAAATATTAATGTTAAGCATTTCATTTTCAATATCGAACATACCATAGTAAATCTCAATAACATGTATCAATTACATGGCAATCCTTGTATATTTACGCGAGTTAGAGCGCGGACAGACAGACAAAATAAATTTATGACTTGTTTTAAACTTTGTTGAAAAATATTAAAATGGATTTATGTAACAAAATGGCTATAAAATCGGATATGTTTGTTTTTAAGCTAAAATGCTCGACGTGTTAATCTTTATTACCATGAATATTTTTCTATTATTCAAATTAGTATAGGTTTTTTATTCCCTCAAAAATTTTGATATTGCACCTGAAATAACTTTTAAATTTATAAGACTTGTATCCCTGACGATGTGTTTTACAATATAAACTTTCATTTGTATCCATCCACTTGATACATATATATATATATAACAGACATGTCGTATCTAAATTGAAAAATCCGGCTATTTGCAATGAACTTAGGCTGTTTGAAAGAGCCAGTCTGATTGGAGAAGTACTTGCTTTTTTCCAATCAGCCTGATATTTTTCAGGCTTGTTAGAAAGGGCCTATGAAATTTCAGGCTAATTATGAAATAGTCATTTTATTCCCAATCAACCTTACAGTGTTACTGCTTATTTGAAACATCCTATGTAGTTTTAGGCTAAATGAGAAATAACCAGATGTTTATCTAAATTGTCTAGTTTTATCCAGGCTTATTCCAAAGTAATGAATATTTATCAATAATGCTCGTGTATAAAATAGGAATAGAAATTTAAAATGCTTATAAAAATGTATAAAATAGTGTCTTATTGGCAGATTGGATTAACGTGTTTCAGTGTCTAAGGTTAGTAATATAGAAAAATGTGTATTTATACACTGCGAGCCTATTTTTATTTTATGAGCGTTACCGATGTAAAATAAAATTTAATTTAATCACTAATCTCAGGTACTCAGGTGCATTAGCCATATCTACCAATAGGACAGTTTTCTAAAATAAATTTTGATGATGCGTCCGCCTTCTCCTTCTTCTCTGAGTAATTCTGGAAAAACAGCAAAAATGCCTCGTCTATTGATTTTTTATATATATATAACATATATATTTTCTGGTAATTTTCTCAGTAATTCCTTTCGCTTACATAAAGTTCAGAAAACATTAAAAATCTGCCTCATTTGCAGCTTTTATAATATTTTCTTAATTATTTTTTCCGTACATCCAATCTTCTTTACATAATGTTCAGGAAAACAAAATTAAAAAATTCATCATTTGTAAATTTTATTGTTACTTCTGCTCGGAGTTTTACAATAATAACAATAATAATAATAAATATAAATAAAAGTAAATAAATAAAATATCCTTAAAAAAAAAAAAAATGAAGCATATACTAGCCTTAGACAACCAGTCATGTTTATGAAATCGGTCAATACAATAGTTTTCTCATACATATTTTTAAATCATCTAATTCCTACTCCTATTTTTGATACTAATACTACGCTAAAACATCCATGCTCTTAGAATTATTTTTATAAACCTAGACAAAACTGTAAGCTGGTTTGACATATAGGTTTATTATTTATTTATTTATTTATTTATTTATTTATTTTTGGCCTATAAATGCAGGTTTATTGCAACAAATCTGAAAAATCTTAGACTGATAGGTAAATTGTCATTTTCAAATTAGCCTAGTGCATCAAGGCTCTTTGCAATAAGCCCAAAAAATAACAGACTGATAGAGAAACAAATGATATTTTCTAAGTAGTCTAAAGCTACACAGTACCTTTGAAAAAAAAGCCTGAAAAATATCAGGCTGATTAAGAAACAAATAGTCATTTTTTAATTAGCCCAATGCTATCCAGGCTCGTGGTAAATAGTAAAATTTCTCGATCTGCAGATAGGTAGATGTGCCCATAATGGTTAACCTTCTGTGTTTTTGGTTTATGAAAAAAAATAACAAACAAAAATTCAGCTTTTATTACTTTTTTTCATAAGTTCCTCTTGCATATTTTATAATCTTGCATTATAGCTGACAATCTTAATCAAATCAATCAGGAAGCAGAACATAATGTTTCAAAGTTCCAGTGTCTTATAGTAAAAATCTTAATGAACAATTAAAAGCTGGCGTCATTTAATAAATTTATACATTCTCATTTTCTTGCAAAATTTATAGCTTTTTATTTTGGTAGTTATAGAAATCTTTAAATTTATATCTCAATAATCATTTATGAAATTTCATTTTTTAAAGGTTTTAAGAGAGTCCATTACTGAGATGCTTAATTAGACATTTTGCAATAATGGACACCACCATGCAGACATTGCTAAAAATTCAATTTCAGTAACGTGTATTGTATAGTGTGTATAAAAAAATATTTTGACATAGCTGAAAACCTAAAAAATAATTTTTTTTTAAATTACATTTACGAAAATGTAATAATACTAAAGCTTTTATAAATAACTACTTTTAAGCTCTTTTGAGTAGTTAATAAAATTTCAATAATTTATTTTATTTTTTCAATAAATGTATTTAACTCTGCCTCACATATTTTATAATTCGGCAATTAAACCAGACAGTAAGCAAAAAATTTTGTTTAAGGGTACAGTCAAAGAGAATCTCATAGGGCTTAAGGGGCTACTTCAGTCAAATGAAAAGACTCGTTCGCTAATGCTAATCCTATAAAAGAAATTTATAAAGATATATCGGTTGCTTTTCCATATTTTTAAATGATTGTTTTGCATTGGATAGTTGAGATTGATCTGATTGCAGGCCGTTTTTTACTTTTTTGATTTAGTTTATAAATATTTTTTTATGAGGACGCTTTCGCTTTCGGAACTGGTTTGGAAAGCGAAAGCACCCTCGTAAAAAATATCTGCAACCAAAATAGAAAAAGTAAAAAACGGCCTGCATTCAGATCAATCTCAGCTATCCAATGCAAAAACAATCATTTAAAAATATGAAAATGCAACCGAGATATATTAATAAATTTCTTTCATAGGATTAGTATTAGCGAATAGGTCTTTCCATTTGATTGAAGTAGCCCCTTAATCCTTCACCATTTAAGGAAAAGCATTTAAGTCACGGAAGTTTATAATCTGTTTTCTGTCTTAAATATTATTTATTTATCTCTGGCAAAAATAATAATAATAATAATAATAATAATAATAAAATAATATAAAAATTTAAAAAAAAGAATTGCAATATTAATGACAGTTGTAGTAATCATGAAACTAGTAAATCTACCGGTCAATGGCTTCAAATAGTACAACAGTTTTATGTTGAAATTATGTATTTTAGTATTTAAAATATGTTACTCAAGGTAACATTTCTCTTATACTTATAATATTAATTAATGCAAGTAATATATCAAATAGTCTCTGGAGGTTTAATTGTTAAAAATAGTGAGGCGAAACTATACATCAATACTTCTTTTTTCTTTTTTAATTATTGCCTTTTAAATTCTCCACTGTCTCAATAATTTGATAGCTTTAATTTTTGATATTTAGTACTTTAAACTGTCCCTCTAAAATAATTAAAATATCAATTTTCTGATAATTACAATAATTGATGCAAAAAATGAATGAATATCACAAATATTTTATTAATTACTGGTATTCTAATTATTAAATTTATTTTTAAATAACTATTTTATTTTTATTAGTATGCTTTGCTTAAATTCTTGTCCTAAATACAGTCATAAAAATAGTTACATTAGTTACTTTTTATGGGATGTCTTTACTAAAACAGAGGGTGTTCGTTCTGGAACAAAGCTTTCCCATTACTGCCATTTTAGGTGTTTTGACACATTTCTGTTATTTACAATTAAATTTTGATTCATATTCGGAAATGAGACTAATGAGAAAGATCAAATATTCTTGACAAATCAATATAATAATGAAAAAAACCTGGAATATAATAACTGTAACTATTAATTAAAAAACAACTTTTAAAGAAACTTCATAAGGGTTTCCATTGCTGACAAATCTCCCTATATATAACCAACCTTCATAATTAACAAATCAGAGGCGAGCCTTTTATTATCTTGAGTATTCAGTAAGAAATTTTAATGCTTGCAGGCCTAATTTAAAAACTTTAAAATGCGGCAGTAAAATTCGCTTTATTGCTTAAAAATGTTTACATTACTTGTTTTGTTAAATCTGTCTTTTTTATTGGTTTTTCTTATTATTCATTGATATTATGTAAACTTTGAGTACTTAAAAATTTCCGTTTCTCTCTCTCTTTCTTTTCTTTTCTTTTCTTTTCTTTTTTTTCTTTTTTTTTTTTAATAAAATTACTTACAAAACATCTGTCTAAAATATAAGCACGTCCTAAACTTAAGAAGAATCAAAATTAAAAAAAAAAAATACTGTAAATAAATGAAAACATCTATCGTCAACCAGAACTAGTTTGGTCCATCACATAAAAAAGTGTTTATTATTTGTATTGAACAAACAATACGAGATTTTTTGGAGTTTTTTCCCTTGAAAAATATTTTGTATTCTACTATGGAGTATTTAAATTATTTGGGGTGATTAAAGATTTTGTTAGTGGCAACACTGAGTGTGTTTTAAATAACTGTTTTCGTGTCCAGATTTTAACTCTCGAAACTTTCTCTAGTGAAACAATCTGGATTGGAGCTTATAAGGAAGATAAGTGTCAAAATCTTTAGTAATCTTTAACCCATATGAGATTATTTTCCTTTGAATTTTTATTGTGACAGAAAATGTTTACGTTTTCATAAAGCTAGCATGAAAACTTAGTTTTCTGGGGCTATTTTGTGCCAAGTTTGGTTTGGACCGAGGTAGCCCCAGTACGTAGAAATATCTTTTATACAACCATATCTATAAAAAAATGTTTTTACTAAAATTTTTTTCAAGTGTTACTGTAGCGAAATGTTACATTAATTGTTTTTGTTCCAGTTGCTAAGGTTAACATCACGAAAAATGTGTCTCGTGTTTTTAATATTTACTATTGGCTTATTGTGTTCAAATGTAAAAAAATAGAATAAATAAATAAGTAAATGTTTATCGAGTTTGCTTTGTGAATTCATTAGCAGTTCCCATCGAAAAGAAATTTCAGTAGTCCAACATATGATGCAACATGTATTCAATTTATATGAAATTGAGTAAATGTATCAAAGAAGTCCCATGCTTTGTTCGGAAACTTTAAAGACAGTTAAAAAATAAAAAATAAAATGAAAAATTGCCTCTTTAAATTCATATATTTTGTCTCATTGTCTCATGTTAATTATTTACAACTCAGTTTTGACGGTGAGAAATCACATATAATATTTTTTAATAACTCCAACGTTAGTCTAACCAGAAAAAAAAGTCTTCCAAAGTAACCTGATACTTTTATTAATACTTTTATTTATAAACCTTTTATGTATATCTATGTGCGAATAAAAATCTTATCTAAATTTATTTATTTATTTACATTTAAAAAAATTGCAGTGTTGTTTTAGTTTTCATTATATTACCACACACTGCAAAATAATAATAATAATAATAATAATAATAATAATAATAATAATAATAATAATAATAATAATAATAATAATAATAATAATAATAATAATAATAATAATAATAATAAAATGTTGATTTTACCGTGTAATATTGACAGCTGGTTGCTAGTTTGAAACTGTAAAATTAACAGTAATAAACAATAAAATAAGCGAGACCATGGTTCGTACGGATACCGTTATTTTTCATGTGAATTACTAGAATCTTTTTACCGAAAAATAAATTTACTTCAAACATACGAAATTTCGCTCAATTTAATGGGAGATCTTCTATAAGAAAATAGTGGTACCAAAAAATTTCCTGGTCATTAAATTCCAGGATCCGTACGAACCCTGAAGACATATACATTAAACAGTAATGTATTGTTTAATGGTATTACTTACTTATCCTGATTAAAGTAATATCATGCATAATATTTATTTATTTATACATTGAAAATTTGCAATTTTTCAATTTTTTTCAGAATTTTATAATTTAAATTTAAATTTTGAATAAATGAATAAATAAATTGCTTACAAATGAAGTACACGTTCAAGATACATTAGTTTTACATCGTTATCAATACATTTGGGGGCTCTTCAACCGATAGTTTTGGTACAATCTTGCTCGCAGTGGATGCAACTCATAAAATATTTTTTAATTTTGCATCAAAATTTATCATAAAAAAATTCAATATAACGTACTAAAAAACATTTTAAATAGGAGAGATGTTAAGTTTCTTATATTAAAAGTTTTATGCATTTATATTTTACTTTGACTGAGAAAAAAAAAGTAAATGGGACATTTGCTAAATTGCACCGCAAGGTAGAAAGTAAGACTCCTAAGACCCCTTAAAAATTACTTGTATCATAATTGAATTATGAAAAAATAGCTACTTTCATTAATTATACTGTCCCTTACTGTTTTATCATACGCAGCATTGTTATTTAAAATATTACTTTTTTATTCTCTAAATAAATCTATTCATAATATGATATATATCCATTGGTAGATTAATAAACTAATGAAAAATATAGTAATCTGAAGAATTGTTATCTCATGAATTATGGCATATATCTAACACATAAAAAATTAAAAATAATAATAAAGACAAAAATAAGGAATTTTCATGAATTTTTTAAACGTTATGAAGAACCTTTTCAAAATATCAATTGCGCATTTTATATCAATTAAAAATCCGGATATTTTTTATGCCAGTTTAGTTGAATAGTACTTAATATTCAATGCAGGAAAATAAATAAATAAATGAGTTTTAAGATTCCTTGTCTGCTTAAAAAGTGAAATTTAAGAACATTTTGCGAAATATCATCTATATTTTTACACGAAAAAAAAAAGTCTTGGTATATGAATAAAAATATCTGCATATTTAGTGTATTTACAGAAAAAAAAAAATGCCTCGGTGTTCTTAAAGAAAAACAAAGTTTCAAACAGAGAATAAATAGCATTACAAATTGTCAAAGAATTATTCCGTGAGTTGACAGAAAGAAAAAGCTACTAAATATTTTAAATAATGGTTTCGTATCAACTAGGTGGCATAATTTTGTGCAATCCTAATTTTGTGCGACTCCAAAATTGATAAGAATCTTGGTAAAAAAAATCTTGTCAGAAGAAAAAAAGAACGTCTTGAAATCCAAAGCAAACAATAAATTTTTTCTTGTGATAAAAGTATTTTTATTCTTTTGTTATTGTTAAATTTGCTGACTATTACACAAAAATGGTTTTACTAGCTTTATACATTTATCATCAAATTCACTTTAGTATGAAGCTATTATGTTATCCTTAAGTTTTAATCTTTATTCTGTTATCGTAATAGTCCCGGAATGTAATTTTTCTTTCAGTAGTTTTGACAAATCAACTTCTTTAAGGTATGGTATACGTTATTCCAAATTTGAAGCGTCTTATTTCATGTGGCAAATATTCTGAATAGCCTTCCAGTCTGATAAAGGACAATCTTTTTATCAGAGCTGATTTTTCATGTCTGCGTTAAGCAAAAGCCTCTTTTTATAAAATAAAACAAATATCCAAGGCATTTTTTTATCTCGCTCTTTCCTTAAATATTACAAGAATGAGACAGACAAACAGTCTTAACTCCGTTTGAATGTACTTAAATCACAACACTATTTTTAATATCTAGTTTTTTGTTAATATGGCTGCCGCGTGCAGCTAAGATTTTATTTATTTTTCCACTTTTTTATAATATATTTTAAAGATTAATAAGATTATACAACGAAGATCATTGTTTTGAAATAGTGATAAGCAAAATACTAATTAAGAAAGAAATGTCACTAGTGGCAGGCTTGTTTTAACAACTTTATTTAACGGGATTAAGTCGTTATTTTTTTCTAGCCCCCTTTTTTTATACTCTACCTTGAATATTAATATGAATCTACCTCAAAGACCAACATTTTGAAATAGTGATAGGCAAAATAATAATTTAAAAAATATATCACCAGTAGCAGGTTCATATTAACAACATTTTTTAACAAGGCTGCCAGAGGCGAGACTAAATTTTTATTTCTTTTTCTAACACTTTTGTTCACCTTAAAGATTAATAGGAATCTATCACGAAGATCAATCTTTGAAAAATAATAAGTCTTTAAAAATAATAAGTTAAATATTGCTAGCGGCAGACTTATTTCAAGAGCAATATTTAACAAATATTAGTAATAATACTTTTGGCCAGAGCCCAAGTAGAAAGGATTTATATTCTACAGAGGAAAAAATGGACTTTTTAAACTTTTCTGATAATTTAATATATTTTGCCCGCAGGGATGTAATCGCAAAAATAACAGACGATATACGCTATAAGCAGAGGGTATGCGCCCAAAGAAGAGAGTATACCCAAGAATGTGTATACTATAGTTTTCTTGAGAAACAGGGGATATACGGCCTGCCTTTAAAAAATCCAGAAGATATACTGCGTATACCCCCGTATACTCTCCACTTAATCCCTGTTTGCCCATAATATAAATTGTTTACAGAGTTTTATACTGTGATAGTTGATTGCTTTTCCTGTAAAATCAACTGTTTCATTTACTCTGTTTTTATTCACATACACTGTTGCCACAGAGCCAGATCTTTCCCAAAGCTGTTTTGTGAGGGGAGGAGGGGGTGCTCAATTCCACCCAGCCAATTATTAAAATACAGTTATTAAAATGGGACATACATTTTAATTTCAAACAGAATAGGTTTAATAAATATTAAAATCACATTAATATCAGAATCTTTATATTCCAAGAAAATATATTATACGGTTTACATATCTGAACTTGAAACAATTCTAGGTAATTTTTTGTGACTTAACAATATATAAATGACAAAATATTATATAAATAACAATATAAATGACAATATATAATTGACAAAACAATATATAAATCATTGAATTTAATACAAAATTACCACATTGAAACATGGAAAAAAATAAATAAAAAATAATACAATCGAAACTTGCAGAAACAAATCAGAAATATATATATATATATATATATATATATATTCTATTAATTAACCAAAACATTACTTGCTTACATAAAATATGACTTATTTTTAAACTTCTTTAGGAAATAAAATGCATATTTTTAGTCTTGAATGCAAAATTAACAATGTAAAAATGGCTCAAATTATCGCAGTTCTTAACTTTCTTAGGTTGCATTTTTTTGTGTTTTTTTCCTTTTTAAGTAAAAAACTTAAATTTTCATGGTATATTGCTTTGTCAAATAAAGTAATATTACAAAATATACAAAATATTTTAGGGTATCCATAACTATTCTTTGTGATAAAGTTAACTACCGTTTAAAAATTCCAAAAAGAAAATTTTGAAATATTAAATATTTTACCTAATATATGCTTTTTCCTTTTGCTTGTATACTAATTTTCGAATATAATATGAACCTAAAATGCATTATTCGGTTTGAATGAGCGTGAACAATTCATTAGACGTAATAATGAACATGCATTTTTGAACCTTTTAGCATTGTTTGTTTCAAATTTACTCATAGATATATTTAAATCATTGATTTCAACAGCTGCATAAGTCCATGGTTTAAACTCTTGAGACCTGGAGGTAAAATATTAGAAAATCACATTCACTGTTTTTTCATAACCAAAACGACCCCATAGATTATAGAAAGACCCTTTTCATTGCAATCGATACTATTGTGGATTTATAGGTTTACAAATATAGATTTAAAAAAAATACTAGCACCCTTAAAATATCAATTGAATTATCAGTTACCAAAATTTATACAATAAAAAAATGAAGGGATTTAAATTACAAACTTATCCACAAAAAGTTTTTAAGTTAAATAATTATGAAAAATTCTTACTTCTAGGCCAAAACTGCCTTGAAAGCGCTTTGCAAACTCATATTAAAATATCATTTAGTTTATGAGGAAATAAGTATTAGTACTGTAATACATGGTTTTGCACCAAAACAAAAATATTCATCTATCTAGATGTAAAGTAAAAAATAAAGATTTTAAGCAAATTGAACAGTTTAATTTTTAGAAGGAAAATAATAGAGATGCATATATTTGTGTACCTCACGTCTACTTTCTTTTTGATGTAGGTTTTCAGGAATTTGTGAAAACTACGCTAAGGTACAAATGTTATAGTTTAAGAACTTTTCTGTACTCATTTCATTTATTTAAATATGTAAGGCGAATCTAAGTTTTTTATTTTATAAGATAAAAAAAAGGATAATAAATTAAAAAATTAAAATTAAAAATAGTTTTGAATTTATGCTGTTTCTTTCTTCAATCACCCTTACAAATGATAAAATACAAGGTTCGTATGCAGCACGGTATTGAGAGGATTTTAGGATTTTACCAGAGATTTCATAACATGTTGGTCACTATATCTGAAGACTGAATTTTTTTCCTTTAAATAAGACAAATGTTACTTTAAAAAAATTCTGATAAAACGGCAACGAATGTCAAGCAATTTTTGAAGCGTTACGAACCCTGTAGAACAATATTAATCACATTTTTAATAGGTATGATAATAGGTATAAAACAGATGTAAATTATTTACTTGTGCACCTTAATCTCCTTAAATACATCGTTCAAATTTTAAACTTCCGCATAACGTATTTTGTATTACCATATATTGCTAAATTTCCAGGAAAATTAACTATGCTTTTAAAAGATTAATCATAAATAAAATGTACTAACACAATATCATAAAATAAAAAACTCAACTGGGGGCATGTAAAAATATTTTCAAACCGTGCCAATTTGAAACATGCATATTTTAAATTTGTAACTTCCGATATTGTACTAATTACACTAACGCGAGTAATTAAAGATTAGGGATTGACATCACGCGCCTGGGTGTTAAAATATTACGAATTTCGAATACCAAAGCAATCTTTGCAGGTTTTTACGTAAAACTTGATTAAAATATTCTGAATTGAAATTAGGTGATATTTAATATATCTCACCGCCCCTCAAGGAGATAAAGGAAAACATGGCAGGTACGCCACAGCCACTCGCATTCATTTAACTCTAACATTTTATTATACTCATTCATTATATGTAATTAAATTTTATTCAAGTGTTTATATATACTTTAGTTCATGTGTTTGATAAAAAAAGTGCAAGAATTTCCCACAAGTTAGACATGTCTAAGATTTTTAGTTCTTCGAAAAATTGTGCTCTTATGCTAAAAACGCCTTTAACTCCTAAAGTATCCGGGCAATTTCGATACAGAAAAATTTTGGTGGTAGACTATAAATATAAGATTATATGTAGCAGACAGTTAAAAAAAAATTAAATAATGTAAGAATTTTTTTTCTGAAAAATAAAGTATTTCTGAAAATTTGTCATATAGCCAAATAAATAAATAAATAAATAAAAATAAATAAAAAAGTTTTAGTTGCAGAAAAAGCGGATCTTAAACCTTACACAGGATTGCACTGAGTTTTGTTTTCCTTAATCTAAGCGTTTCTGCGATTGAATTTGGCAAAAAGTTATAAATTAAAAAACCGGTGATAAAAGATTAAAAAATCTGTAAAAGACGCTTGATTTTAAGGGATTAAAGTAATGTTTTAATTTAAGTATAAATATCTAAAAATAAAACGTAATTAAAAGTAACATTTCATATGTTCGCAAATAAATAACTAGTTTAACGTACTTGTTGAATGTGATCGAAACATTAACATTGCAAGGTAAACTTTCCCCTCATGATGAACAATATATAACACAATAAATAAATAAATAGTTCAATGAATTCGTTGAATACGAGGAGAAATTAACATTATAATAAGAAGTTTCCATAAAGAAGAACAATAAATAATATGTAGAAATTCAAACATTGGATCTAAACTGAACATACTTGGCAGAAAAATCGGAAAGCACATTATGAAAAGAATACAAGCAACCCCCCCCCCCTCCCAAAAAAAAAGGGTGTAAAATTAACTATTGAAATATAGGCACCTATGTTTTGTTCAAATATATTGTTATTTTACTTTAGAATAAAGTATTATCATTTGATAAATATAAATAATTATCATTTGAATTGAAATGAATTACTCGATAGAGATACCTTCAATAGCTCAAGATATACATATATTCGCAAATTAAAAAAATAAATTAAAATACTTGGAGAATATGATACGGAAACTTTAACACTCCAAGATAAACTTTTCCATGAATGAAAAACAATACATTTGTAAATAACAGCAAATAGTTCATATGCACTCACTGAATATGATGAGAAATTAGCAGTATTATACGAAGTTCCTCATACAGAGGAATAAGAAATAATATGCAGAAATTAAAAAATTGGATAAATATGGTATGATTTTGTTAGAAAATTCTGAAAAGACATTATTAAAACAACATAAGCTGAATCGAAAGAAAGAAACTTTTGAAAAAACTTAATTATAGAAATGAAGGTTAAAGAATCATACATATATTTATTTATTTTTGAAATTTATTGTTATTTTTGTTGTAGGAATTAAGTATTATTATTTGATAACTATAAATGATTATAATTTGAACAGCAAAAATTGCTCGATACCATAATAACTCAAATTAAAATACATTACGATAGAATTAAATTTGCTTTATTCATTCAATATATATGTTACAGGCCAAACCCGATTTTAGGCCAAACTAGATTGGCCTAGGCCAAACTAGTTTATCCTAACGCCCATCGGATGGACTAGTTTTTCCTAGGCCAAACCGGTCTATCCTAACGCCCATCGGATAAACTAGTTTTTCCTAGGCCAAACCGGTCTATCCTAAGGCCCATCGGATAAACTAGTTTTTCCTAGGCCAAACTAATCTATCCTAAGGCCCATAGGACAATATAGTTTTTCCTAGGCCAAACTAGTTTGGCCTAACTCTTATAGGACAAACTAGTTTAGCCTGCTGTTTATTGGTCTGAACTAGTTTCTCCTAGGCCGATCTAGTTTATCCTAGGCCAATTCAATTTGGCGTGATTTTATTGAATTTAATGACCGCCACAGCGCCAACATTCTAGTTTGTCCTAGGCTGATCTAGTTTATCCTAGGCCAATTTAATTTTACGTGTTTTTAGCTCGCAGGCATCAAAGCCTGAGAAATAATGGGTTCGCAGGTTCTGTATGTATGAATGTACGTATGTATGTACGAATGTACGTACGTGCGTATGTACGTAACGCGATAACTCGTGATAGAAATATCCGATTTGCTTCAAATTTTGGATGCACGTTCATTGATATAAGGTACTTTTCTGATTAATTTTCGGAATTCATTGGATAAGAATAAAGGGAAGCGAACGGGAGGCTAGTCCCCCACCGTTAATTTAGAGAAATGGATTTTTGATGCAGAATTATCAGTTTTCATTTAAAATTTTAGATATAGGATCATTCTGACAAGGCGCCTCCATGATTAGTTGTGGATGTTTATTGTTTAAGTGTAAAAAAAAGGGGGCAATGTAGGTTAACCCCTCCCCATAATTTAGATAAATGGTTTTTGACGCAGAATTTACGGATTTGCTTCACATTTGTATATATCTTCTTTCTGATAAGGCGATTCCCTGAATAGTTTTGGGGATTAATGGTTAAGTATGAAGGGAAAAATTACATCTCTTACATAGAAAAAACTAGTTTACCCTATGGGCATTTAGATAAACAAGTTTGGTGTAGAAAAAACAGTTTATCCAATTGGCATAAGGATAAAATAGTTTAGCCGAGGCTAATCTAATTTAGCTCGAAAACGGGTCTGGCCAGTAAAAAACATATCTTTCACTAGAAAAAGTGTAAATGTGTGTCAAGAGTCATTGCTTATAACACCAATACAGAAATTTAACATGTTCGCCTTAGAAACATGATGCATTGGACATGGTGTTTGCTTTTTTTCTGCACACTCGTGCCAACTGAGATCTGACTTGCATTTATTATTATTATTATTATTATTATTATTATTGCATATTCGAGCCAGAATTAATCTGAACAAAATTTGCAATCGAGCAGCGTTTTCCATTTTTGAGAAATTAATTACCTGTCGACATATAAGCTAGTCTTCTCACGGCGTCAATTTTTTTTTTTTTTCATGAAGTCTTAACCAGAAATTCAATTCAAAACGTAGCTTTATTATTTTCTCAAAGATACACCGCTTTTATGAAAAAATGGTTTATGCCATTCGATTATATATTATCTGAATCTGTTAACCTTATGCATTTCCGAAAAGGAAGTAGTTCATAAATGTGTTAGGATGTAGCTCTTTAGGATTTGAGAAAAGCCTTAAGGAATGACAGAGAAATATATTCACAAATCTACTTTTTACTGAACGGATTCAAAAGTTATGATATTTATAAATCTCATATATTTTCTTTTGTTCTAAACTACATTGATTATTTAATGAATCCGTATTTGAATATTGAAACTCTAAGAATCTAGATAATCATTAATACATTGTGTATTTTCCATTCTGTGAACACAACATAATTTAAAAATACATTGTAAATTTATCCAATAAATATATAAGCAGTATTTTTTAAAGGAATATTAATTGCATGAGAAGTAAAACCTGAATTTTTTTGCAGAAATTGAGTAGGGTCAGATCGAGCCGAACTGAGTCTTTTTTCACTGATTTTTGTACAGACAGAGCTCTGCCTGTACAAAAGTAAATAGCATTAAAGTCAATAATAATAATTTGCTTGAATACGCAAACACCATGTCTAATGCATCATGTCTCTAGGGTGAACATATTAAATTTTTGTATTGGTGTTATAAGCAATGACTCTTGACACACATTTATACTTTTTCTAGTGAAAGATATGTTTTTTTACTGGCCAAAGCCGTTTTCGAGCTAAATTAGATTAGCCTCGGTCAAACTATTTTATCCTTATGCCAATTGGATAAATTAGTTTTTTCTACACCAAACTTATTTATCTAAATGCCCATAGGATAAACTAGTTTTTTCTATGTAAGAGGGTAATCGTTCATTTTTCCCTTCATACTTAACCATTAAACCCCCAAAACTATTCAGGGAATCGCCTTATCAGAAAGAACCTATATACAAATGTGAAGCATATCCGTAAATTCTGCGTCAAAAACCATTTATCTAAATTATGGGGGGGAGGGGGGGTAACCTACTTTGCCCTTTTTTTACACTTAAACAATAAACATCCACTACTAATCATGGAGGCGCCTGGTCAGAATGATCATATACCTAAAATTTTAAATGAAAACTCATAATTCTGCATGAAAATCCATTTCTCTAAATTAACGGTGGGGAGTTAGCCTCCCATTCGCCCCTCCCCTTTTTTTATCCAATGAATTCCCAAAACTAATCACAAAGGTATCTTAACAGAATGAGCCTACATCCAAAATTTGAAGCAAATCGGATATTTCTATCACGAGTTATCGTGTTACGTACATACGTACGTACATTCGTACATACATACGTACATTCATACATACAGAGCCTGCGAGCCCATTATTTCTCAGGCTTTGACGCATGCGAGCTAAAAACACGTAAAAATAAATTGGCCTAGGATAAACTAGATCAGCCTAGGCAAACTAGAATGTTGGCGCTGTGGCGCCATTGAATTCAATAAAATCACGCCAAATTGAATTGGCCTAGGATAAACTAGATCGGCCTAGGAGAAACCAGTTCAGACCAATAAACAGCAGGCTAAACTAGTTTGTCCTATAAGAGTTAGGCCAAACTAGATTGTCCTATGGGCCTTAGGATAGACTAGTTTGGCCTAGGAAAAACTAGTTTATCCGATGGGCCTTAGGATAGACCGGTTTGGCCTAGGAAAAACTAGTTTATCCGATGGGCGTTAGGATAGACCGGTTTGGCCTAGGAAAAACTAGTTTATCCGATGGGCGTTAGGATAGACCGGTTTGGCCTAGGAAAAACTAGTCTATCCGATGGGCGTTAGGATAAACTAGTTTGGCCTAGGCCAATCTAGTTTGGCCTAAAATCGGGTTTGGCCTGTAACATATATATATATATATATATATATATATATATATATATATATATATTATTCGATTATTTCGTCTTATTTGAAAAGCCCTTTAAAAATAACGTTGAATTGAAAAGAAATTAATTTTTCAAAATATGTTCAAAAATCTTTGTAATTTTAATGCGAATTAAAAATTTTCTCTTTCCCATGTTTCTTTAAAGGTATTGACTGTATACCCATGTTTTTGTTTTTCAGAATGTAAATTCATTTAAAAGCATACTTGAACTTGATTAGAAATTGATAACAATTTAGTATAACAAAATTGGAAAATATTACCTTATGATACTGAAAACAATGACCTTTTTCGTTATATAAAAATACTGAAAATATCTTCAAAAAGTTTTTCTTTTTCTTTTCTTCTTTCTTCGATTAATCATTCTTCTCTTTCCGCATTTAAGATGATGATTCGCTGATACTTTTTAGAAGCTTTTCACTTGAAATTCTGAAATGTAGCTGTAAGAAATATATCTGTTAGTCAGCAGAATGGTTAAGAATAAGAAGTAAACAATTTTTAATATTTCATAACTTTATAAAATCTTAAAAAAAAAAAACCCTCCAAGAGAACAATTGAGACATTACAAACATTAAGACGGTTCTTCAAAAAATATAGTTCTCTGTTCAACAACTTGAAACTTTTTAACACATTTTCTAAAAGATGCCAAAACAATGACACTTCCAGGTACGATTATTGAAGGGATTTCTGATTAAACATTTTTTTTTTTTTACTTTATTTTCCGAACATTGAATTATACCTTCAATTAATTATAAGGGACTATTGTCACAGGATCAAGGTTCGCACACTCCTTGGAATTTCCAAGGACACTGGCACCACTATTAAAAATAAGAAAATTAACATTTAATTTTAAAACCGCAACATTCGTAATCCCCGCCTTCATTCACAGATTTTTCAATATTTTTCTGCAGTGAAACACTTCGAAAATATTCTTAAAATTTAGTGGTAAAACTGTGCGAACCCTGCACAGGATGCATGGCATTTTTTTTTTTCATTTGTTTCTCTAATGTGTCCATAATTAAGATAAAAGCGCAGAGTCTCATGGCAATTTCTGAAATATCTACTGTTTTTACCGAAAACCGAGAAAAACTGTTCTGTTGTGTAGTTTCTTTATAAAAGCAGCCACCAATTTCATACTTTTTTTTTTTTAACAAAATCAAATTAAAATATACGTTGGGAAGTATCCAGTCTGTATTTCAGAAGAAAAAAAAACCTTAAGGGGGCTGGTAACGCAGCTTCGGAATTCTCCTCCGCAATCTAAAGCCTATGGGCGTTTCATCATTGATGAGTCGTATATTTAAAAAATGTCCTCAGGAAATTAATATTTTTAACTTTTTTTTCTGTATACTCTTCTTAAAGAACGTTTCTTCTTAGCTCTCAAACTAGTTCAAAAATATATGATTAATATTTTATTTGTTCGAAACAGACGAACTGTGAGTAAAATTTTAACACTTCATATAAAATTAAGTGTATACTTGAAAATAATTTTGAAAAATATGAATAACAGATACATCTTTTAAGAAGTGTATACAAAAAATAAATCTTAAAAATATTAATTTCTCAAGAAGTAAGCAAGAAGTAAGTGATGCATTAGTATATTTTATATATACTAATGCATCAAAAGTCCATAGACTTTAAGCTAGTGAGGGGAATTCGGAAGCTGATTGATCAGCCCCCTTTAGGACAAACTTAATATTTACATTAATAAACACCTTTTATGCCGTCATGAATTGAATACACCATTACAGGATATAAAATTTCTCGTTTGTTTGGATTTGATAACATGCGATGTTTTAAAATTGAGAAAGCAATCTCAATCAGCAGCAATCTGTTCATATTTGATACAAGCATATTTGATTCGATATGATTACATCGATTTATTCATTTATGAGTACTTCATTTTTTCGGAGAAAAGAAAATTTTTATTCCAAAGTTTTGCTGTCAATATGCCATTTAGGGATTAAAATTAAGTGGTCCAAAAATGAACCGCCCCCTTTAAAATGGGTTAAATAAATGGGTTAAATAAAAAGTCAATAATTGAGGCTTTATTGAGATGGATCTTAACGTCAAATTTCACAAAGTACATTTTTTAAAATGTAATTTAGAATACTATATACAATTCTAATGCAATCTCATTACAACGTATATTTTGCCTATTTCATGCTTTGAAATTTGCTTTATAAACAAACTAACGTAAACTGACGATAATGATAAATATGTATATTTAAACTGCTGATATTTTCGAGAATTTGACAAAAATATTTTTTTTCCTTGAAAAAAAAAAAAAAAAAAAAAAAAAAAAAAAAAAAAAAAAGTTCTCAAAATTAAAGATTTTTTCTGATATGGTGAAGTATTAAAAGGACGTCTTATTCTTAAATCCTCCAAAAATTTGATTTTTCGAGAAACATTATAAGAAAGAGAAATCTTCTCTATGCACTTTAAATAAAATGCATAAAAATTTCTTTGATATTTACGCGAATTATGACTAGAAACATATCAGCAGTTTCTTATGTAATCAATGCTTAAAATAATGCTTTAAAGTTATGAATTTCAAAATATTGTAAATGTGCTTTTTGAAAATTGCGCGCAAGATGTCTTTTGAATTAGTTAATTTTTTACATGTAATTTTCAGGGATTTACAAATTAAATTTATATCTTATACTGTACCTAAACGTGTGCATATTTAAGCAAAATTTATGTATTTCAAATAAAATTGGAAATAATATATAATCCATTTATTTATTTATTTTTGAGTTTATCTATGTCAAATGTTTTTCTGTGGATGAAACGTATATAGGTCCAAACATATAATAAATCCATTATAGTTGCTATCCATAAATTCCGGAAGATTATTATTCTGTAATTGTTGAAAATATTTAGTGATTCAATCGAAATCTTTTTCACAATAAAAAAAAATCCACTCTTATCATTTTAATATAAACAACTTTAAAATATTCTTTTAAACTTTGATTATATACGATTCCACTGAAGGGTTTTTCTAGTCTTAGCTGACATAATTATAGTAGTTTTTTCATTAGATTGGAATTTAAATGCGCAGAAAATGTTACCCTTTCACATACATGTTTTTCGAAAAATATACTTTTTGGTAGATTTCAGAGTGTTATGCCTCCTTCCCTTCTTTAATACACTATTTTTATGTTTGTAACAGTAAACCATAGTATGTGAATAAAACAAAGCCTTTTTACATTAACTGAATAAATAAATTTTAAGTGCACTAAAAAAAAGAAAAAAAAGATTAAAATTTAAGGGGACACAGTAACTTGAAATTGGTCAAAATATCGGTTTTCTTTTTTTTTTTCTTATATATATATATATATATATATATATATATATATATATATATATATATTAACTGAAAGCTTCTTTAATTGTGAATCTTTTGACCCCTCATTTTCACCTATATGACAATTATATTATAAGATATTGTACATTTTGCTAATAGATCCAGCGCAATTACCCATACATATAAAAACCTTAAACTGATTTTTCTGCCTGTTCATATTTTTCCAACTTGCTTGTTGGGTAAATGCTAATGCTTTTTTGCTAATTTAGATAGATATTTGAATTTTTTTTCACTTGTTCTTCATGTTATATTTAATGTTTTTTTTTTTTTTTTTTTTTTTTTTGCATGGATTTAACTTTCAAATTTATAATTATTTTTAAAGAAATATTTAAACTGAGAATTTGCTGAATTTCCTTCATATTTTAATGTACAAGAGAGAAATAAAATCATATTGAATGGAAAATCACAAACATCTAAAAATCCACGCTCAGTTGTATGTAGTACATTCTAATAAATGCGGAAAAAATCGGAGTAAAAATATTGATATTTATAAATGTAGTAGAGTTTTTTTAATTTAAATTTTAGTAAAATAGGCTGTTCTACAAGACTTTTGAAATTCTTATTTAATTTTTAGTATTAAGTACTGTGTCACCACATGTATTACACTATTATTCAAAATTGAAAAAAAAAAAAGTTGCAAATGTACTCTGTTAAAATTTGGGACTATTTCAGAAAATTTTAAAAGGGATGTGATATTTTTGTTTCGGTATAAGTTGTTGAGAGTCGTAGAATGAAAGTATTTTCCAAAACATAAAACCTTATTTTAGAATTTGTATTATGATGAGCACAATCTCGACAGCACATTTTAAACGAATTTGCATCCCCCAATGCATCAGTGTTTGTTTTGAATGTGAATTCAGATTTCTCAAGCGAGAACTTCTATTTAATGCATTCTTTTCCAGGAAAATTTTCTCTACTGTGGGGTTTTTTCTGGATCAAAGTCATTTAATAATCATTAATCATCATCTGGATGCCATACGTATAAAATGAATATCAGAAATTGTTCCATGATCCGAAAGGTTACAACACTGAAAACAGAAAAAAAAGAAAGGAAATTACAATTATATAGATGTTTTTAATTATATAGTAACATTTAAATTAAATACATTGAAGTGGAGCAGTAATCAATTAACAATATAAATGCATGGTATTCAATTTTTGCAATTTGTAATGGGATACACTTGATTACGTCTGTAACCTTACTAAAAAAAAAATATCTAAATCTTCAGCCCATTGACTTATGCAAATAAACTTTTAAGCATAATATTGTTACATAAAGTTACGATAACTTATGTACTATAGATAGAATGTGTGTAAATAAAGATAACATTAGTTACTTTTTACTGATAAAGGATGGCCAAACAAAAAGAATTTTTATCTTTAATGGAAATCTTGTGTCAGATTTAAAATTAATCAATAATTTTAATACTTATGAAATTTTGTATAAAATCTAGAAAAAAAACATACCAAAAACTTAAAAAAAAAGTTTTCCAATAACTCAGTTCTGATAGAATATTTAGCGAAATTTCTATAACTAAATTTAAAGAACAATTGAACGAAACTTTGAAATGAAACTTTTTTTTTCTTTTACAAATAGAAATAAATGTTTTTATAATGTATCGAATGAATGGATAATTGATTTAAAAAGAACAATTTTGAGATAAGTTTCATTATCAATTTAATATGAAAAAGTCCTTCCGGCAATGCCGGGAGGAAGAGGTAGCTTTCATATACTTATATATTTATTTATTTATTTTAAAGTAAGTTACATTGTTCAAAAATACTAATCTCAAATTAGTGGAAATAATCTTATAAAATTAGTGATTTTATAAGATTGAATACTAGTTTTTGTTCAGACTGAATATTAATAGGAATTTTTAGAAATTAGTCATCTTTTATTCAATCTGGTTTTATTTTAAGCGATTTGGAGAGTCACTAAATTCCACGATATCATAAAGTGTATGCCATTTTAAAGCAACATTGTGGATCGTTCAGATCAGACCGTTTCAAAATGTCAGCCATAAGAAAAATTCAAAGTGCTATAACTCAATTAATTTGTAAGATATAGACAAAATATAAAGTGTTCTGGAATCGTTGTTTTAAGTTCTAACACGTAAAAGAAAATTATTTTTCAAATTTTGATTTTTTTTTTTGCATTTAATTTTAAATTTTAAATTTTTTTTTAAATTTAAAATGGCCACCATTTTGAAACAAAATGGCGGATGATGCTGGCCAACGAACTCGGCCGAGACATTTGTATGCACTATGTACATACCAAGTTTAATTGAAATCGGTTCATAAATACGCGTGTTATCACGTGACAAAATCATATCGTTTCAAAATGTCAGCCATAAGAAAAATTCAAAGTGCTATAACTCAATCATTTTTTAAGATATAGACAAAATAAAAAGTGTTCTGGAATCTTTGTTTTAAGTTCTAACACGTAAAAGAAAAATATTTTTCAACTTTTAATTTTTTCGCATTTAATTTTAAATTTTAAATTTTTTTTAAAATTTAAAATGGCCGCCATTTTGAAACAAAATGGCGGATGATGCTGACCAACGAACTCGGTCGAGACATTTGTATGTACTATGAATATACCAAGTTTCATTGAAATCGGTTCATAAATACGCGTGTTATCACGTGACAAATATCAGATCGTTTCAAAATGTCAGCCATAAGAAAAATTCAAAGTGCTATAACTCAATCATTTTTTTAAGATATAGACAAAATAAAAAGTGTTCTGGAATCTTTGTTTTAAGTTCTAACACGTAAAAGAAAAATATTTTTCAACTTTTAATTTTTTCGCATTTAATTTTAAATTTTAAATTTTTAAAAAAATTTAAAATGGCCGCCATTTTAAAACAAAATGGCGGATGATGCTGACCAACGAACTCGGTCGAGAAATTTGTATGTACTATGTACATACCGAGTTTCATTCAAATCGGTTCATAAATACGTTAGTTATCGCATGACAAAAATCAGATATATATATATATATATATATATATGGTTATATATATATATATATAAATATATATATATATATATGTCAACATTTGAACGGAGGGTGGTTTTGGGGTCTGGGGGTCATGATCGGTGAAAATATACCAAAATTTTCCGGAAGTGCTTTCCTCCGGACAGCTGCAATAGGTAGCTTTTTACTTTTTGTAATGAAAGCTACCTAAAAGAGAAAAAAAGTGACGTACAATTGAAGAAAAAATATTTAGCATTTGAACAATAAAGTTTAAAGCTATTTCGTGTTTGGTATATTGTTGAGTTGAAATTAAGTAAAATAATACCAAAAGATTTTATTACAACAAGCAAGTTGTCTTGCGTTTACATCTTCATTTTAAATTTTCATACAGAAAAATTATTTACTAATTATTCATTTTTCTTCATAATCGTTTGTGATAGATTTATGGTTTACATTAATTTATTTTGAGCTGATATTGACTACTGAGATATATTAATAATGAAATTTGCAGCAGATTATTTTCTTGTTAGATCTGTTTAATAAAAATTGGATCCTCTTTACTTAAGGATATTGTGTCCGTCATTGTCTCATTAGTGTAATTAATAATGCGTTCAAATTCTGTCTGTCATTGTCTCATTAGTGTAATTAACAATGCGTCCAAACTGGATCTGTCATTGTCTCATTACTGTAATTAATGCAGTGTCCAACGATGTTAGATTTAAACGTTCTGAAAATATGGATTTGGAAGTATGGATTCGAAATGTACATCACGGTAATTTAACTGACTTTCATATGTATGTAGTTTAAACGAACAGCCTAATTATATCGTTTGTGCTCCAAAATCCAATAAATAAACAAAAATAGGACCAATAAGTAAACCAAAATAGGACCCTGCAAAAATTAACAATGATTTCATGCGAAAGCCTCAGTGTTTCACTATCTTTCATAATATCATTTCATAGGGTTTTTTATTAAGATTTTATGTTATTATCCCCAGAAAAAATCATTTCGTAATAACTATTATTATAAGCATTTTATTTGTTTTTATAAAATTTTAAATTATTTTTCAAACTGTGTTTCAATAAGTATTTGTTCACATTTCATTGCGAATATTGGGGACATTTTCTGAATGGTCTTACACTATTTATTTTTCATTTCCCCCCTCCCCCTTAGAAAAGCGGATAGAACACTAAAAAAATATATGTTGTGAAACATTTAAAAAGAGGTTGGGCTTTCGTGTAATCTCATTCTCATCTATGCATTTATGTATAATAAAGTAAAACTGAAATTTGCATTTGAATTAACCATGTTCTTAAATATTTTCAACTCATTAGGTATGCTGTACATAATATATGCTAAACAAGTATTGTTAAGGAAAATGCCCATTTATTTCTCTTCTAACAAATGTCACCTACTATTTCTATAGGCTATGGGTTCTGCCATCCGGTAATGTATACGCCCCAAAGCTGCGGTCAAGCCCCCTGGGAATGGAAGAGCTTGCTAAAAAAAATGCTACAGATGAAAGTTTAGATGGGCTTTATAACAGTGTATGAAGAAGCAGAAAGCACAAGCATTTTTTCAGGTAAGAATTAATTTGCATATGCTTATTTCTATTCATGTCAATTATGCAATTAAATTTTACAAATAAATAAATAAATAAATAAATAAATAAGGTATTTTTTTTACCCCTTAATGGAAAATTAAGATTTTCTTAAAATAAAAAAATCTTTTTGACAATCGTTTTCAAAAGGATTTTTGGATAAGTGTTTTAATTTTTTTGAAGGTTTTGTAAGTGAAAGAAACTCATGCAAGTGATAGAATATGTTTAAGGTATTTAAAAAGATTTACACATTACAAATACACGTAAAATATAGTCATTGGAATATAATATGTATTATTCATAATAAAATTTACCTTTAGTTTTGAAATTAAAGAATTTATAATCAAAATCAAAATAAATATTTTTCAAAGAATCTGTGTGTGAAAAATAAAATTAATTATTTAAAAGCATTGTCTTGAGATTGAAAAAAAACCCAGTAAATTCAATTTCTTTTAATAGTTTCATTTTAGAAAACAACTTAAGAATTACCGAATATTCTTATATGCATTGGGACTGATTTTTCTTATAATTTGAAATTCACCTTCTATTAACATTAAGCTTAAATTTAAACGCAAGTTTTTCTTCGAATCTACTGACGAAGTATTAAAATATATTGTAAACAAAATGGTTAAATTTAAGAGCTAAACCAAAACAAAATAATCAATAATTGTTTTACATAAAGTAGTCAGGCTAATTTCTGGAAAACAAGAATATTATATCTATATGTGTGTATTATTAAGAAAAACTATATCTAATTTATGATTAAGATTTTACCAAGCTCTTTTCAGTTTTCAGGTGAATCAGATTAAGATTGCCAGAGAATATATACTTTTAAACAAATATTTCATTCATGGGCATTGATGCAAAATTCAATATTTTAAGTGTTCTTGGAGTTTTTTACTTAAATCATTTCTTTGCAGAAGAGACATTTTTAAAGCGTATTTTAGTTAAGGTTATGCTGTTTTTTTTTTCTTTTAATACTAGCACAGAAAAGTATTTATGGATTATGTTTTGTTATGTATTTGTAAATAACTATTTATATACAAATATAAGAGTATTTATTCCAACACATGCCAAAAATAACATAAATTTCCTTATAAAAGGTAAAATTTGGTTTATAATAAAATTATTTTTCAAAATTGTATGTTGAATTTTAAATACGTTCATGAATGTTATGTCATTTATATTTTGTTATGTTTTTGTTACTCACAACAATTTTTTACAGATTATAACTCTTCGTGAACATAAATTTCATTTCAATCTATTTATTATTTGTATTATTTTTTAATTATCGCTTATTGCTTTCTATTTATCAAAAATATCCGAAGTTATTTCTATACATGTGTATAATATAAAAATATCTGTGATATCCTTGCAGAATTAATTATAATTACGAACTTCAAAATAGTCTTAAATAAATTTTTAAAAACTTCATTCTGTCCAATGTGAAATTTCTTATAATATAAATTTATTTATATAAATTAAAAGTCGACATATTTAAATACGAAATAAAAACTGTAAATTTTCATTCAGTTCGATTTATTTAAATTTTCTCTTTCCCTAATCTGATCTAACTCACTTTAAAGCATATATTTAATCGTAATTAAAAATTAATTTTTAAAACGCTGAAGTCATTGAGGATTTAAAATTTTAACAGATGTCAACCATACATAAATAGCTTTTAATTTTTAATGCAACGGTGTGATTCTTAATTCTAAACATTCTTATTTCTGATAGGTTGCCCTACTAAAATTAAATCTGAAGTTTTATTCTTCATAGGTTGTTTTAAATTATTTTCAATCTTAGAAAAAACAAAATATGAAAAAAATGCCAATAAAGCTATCAGACTAAAATGCATACAAAATTGGAAAAGTTAATAAATAAATAAATAAAACAAAAAATAGCTCTCTTTCTCCCCCCCCCCCTTTTTTTTAATGAAATGCATAAGCATATTATGTATTTTTTATTTAGTGAAAAGTTAGATTCGGAGTTAATTAAAATAAAACTGTCTTTTTCTTTACAAGAGAAATGATTTACTAGTAAAATATAATTTATAACACAAATAAGTATTTTAGCTATGAATTATCTTGGAATTCATGAAATTTGTTAACTTCTAGAAATGTTTCAGTACTTTTGCCAAAAGTTTCTCTTTACATTGTAATAATAATAATAATAAATAAATAAATAAATAAATAAAAAATCAGTAAACCCTACAAATTTAAATTTACAAAAATCTGTATGCTTGCTAAACTTTTATTTGTATAATGTGCGAGAAAAAAGATGTAAATCTTGAAATCTTGTTTTTGTAAAGCTAGAGAATTCTGTAGCTTTACAAAAAAACCTACAAAAATTAGACTAATTTCTCTCAAATTTTATCCGTAATCCGAGTTACAGTTAGATAAAAAAATTTAATCTTCCTTGTTTCCTAAAAAATTCTTAGTAATCTTACAGATTTTGTGATATGTAGTGCAAATGTGTATCGGTTACACGAATTTTTGTTATTGCCGTTACATAAAAATTTCTAGAAATATTTAAATTTTCTAGAAAAAATTTAGTAACTCTACAGATTTGTTTTTTTAGTGTAATATAGCAACATATTAAGGCCACTTTCTTACATATAAAAATATATGTCCCCTAAAAATCTTTGTAAAAAAAGTTTCATTTTCAATTACCTCAAATTAAGTTTCATACTTTTGAATACAGAATTACTAAAATACGTTTTATAGCGAATTTTTTCAAAAATTCTTATTGCTATTTATTGAAATATCGAAAAGTTCTTACACATTAGAAAAATTATTCCAAAAACAATCCTGAACTAAGATAATCCTGGTAGTTTATTTAAATTATTTTCTTAAATTTGTTCTTAAGTTTTATTTAGAACCAAAAGAAATCCTGCACACATAATTTTCTTAATATATTCACTGACACCAAAATTTAATATAATTATAGAAATTCTAATGCTATTGGGCTTAATTTAATTTGAAAATCAATTTATGATGATTATTATTATTTTAGCCCCAATATATAGTAAATATTCTTTAAAGCACTGTGAAATATAAAACAGGAAAAAAGAAAATAAAGAAAATAGAAATAGAAAAATATTGGTAGAAAACATAAAATAAGAAAATAACATCAAGGTGTAATTTCGTTTTCCTTATAATTTCAAAACCCCACTTGCATAAATTACGGTCTATTTATTTGTCTATTAACCGTTGACTCTTTTTAAATATATTCATTGACACCAAAATTTGATATTCTCCTAAGAACGATAGCATAGTAATGTAACATCTTTAAACGAAACATTCCCAAAGCATTCCTTCCTGAATAAAAGAAATCTACTGCTGTATTTTTAAAAATGTTTTAGCACCTAATATATATTTATATATAGAAACAGCAATAAAATTATCTTAGGAATTGGGTCATTTTCATCAGTTTCAGTTATGAAGTTTTCAGTCGATTTATTTGTCTTTGCATATTTTCAATTAAAAGATAGACTAGATATTTTACAAGAACTATTAGTCTGAAAGCAATCATACAAAGCTGAAATACTCATTTACAAAACAATAATATTGTAAATGAGAAGTAATATTCGACAAGTGTGTTCAAATAAAAATACCAAACCTGTAGTGAATATTTGTTCATTAATTTTCTTTAATTCTCCGATTGAAATTGCTCAAGAAATTCAAAATGATGATGATTATACCAGTTTAGTAACATGTTAAATCGTTAGACTTATAAATAATATGCTGTTATTTAATTTTCTTACTTGATGTTGTAAATAAAATATAAACAGGCATGTAAATTTTAGAGGGCATTACCCGATAAAAATTTACTGGCTATTTTATTTACGCTGATTCAGATTTACGTTTATCTTACGTTATTTTATTTGCTGAAAGAAGAGATAATATATATGATTTCCCACTCCTTGCAAGCTTTCTTGTGTGCATTCATATAATGCACAACAATATGTAGAACTTTGTATTCTTATTACAAAACCAAACTTTGATTCAAACCAGAAAACAAATAAGTAAATAAATAACAATGTAGGATAATTACATCGCAAACTTTATTAATTACTAAACAGATAAAACTTTTTGTATCCATATAATACATATTTAAATAGTTCTGAATTATTATTTGTTAAACAGATTAAAGGGTCTGTGCATACATAGGGGGGGGGGGGTTGGCACATGATATCCTAAGATATCTCTAGGGGGAGAGGTGTGTTTGTCTTTTTATATCGATATCGTTTATTATTAAATCAAAATTTTTTCTCTTTATTTATAACATGGTCTTTGGTTCAAAATCATATGCTTCTTTTTTTAATTTGTTATCTGCTTTTATGAAAATACAAAGTTAGTATTGAAATCTCTTAATTATTATAAAATAATTTAGTACTAAAATATGGAATATCCCAACGCTTGAAATTCTTATTCGTCTTCACATGCGTATGCATATATAATCACGGTTCCAGAAACCATATGTGAAATATGTTTGAAATGAAGCTTGTGCTTACAATAAAAAGAAGAGAAAGAAGAAGAATATTGCTTTATTGATAAGAATTTCTATCTACTCCCCACACCTCAGCAAGTGCAACAAGACTTTTTTACTATTAAATGCATCATGTAAAAAAAAGCTGTAAGAAAAATATTTTTAGAATGGTAACTATTTTTTTAAGTGTTCTTTGATATAAACTGATATTTTATTGACTTCTCTTCATTAGAATCAATAAAGTATGCGAGAAATAAATGTAACCAATTTGTCACTTTAAATCACAGAAATAAATTCTAAAAATAAAGAAATTTTTACACTTTCATAACGATACTATTACTAAAAGGATGAGTGGGGGTTCGTGTGATGATAACGTATGATATCGAAAGGTGGGGGGGGGGGGGTCCAAAATTTCCAAAAAGTTGATAACGTTATATTTGTATAGCCCCAATCAACATATATTAATACATCAGATTATTTGAGATTCTGTATCTGGAAGTAATTTGTATATAAATATTTGCATCTAAATTATTATGTTTATGTATATTTGTTTATAATATTTGCATATACGTGATTTTATAATCTATGACTTATGGATATTTAAATGATTTGTGCAAAAGTTTTATCGGATAAAATTATGTAATCTATCATAAGGTGAATTTTAAATATTAAAAAAAAAGTATGAAAGTAAAGAAAAATAATGCAAAGGAACCAAATTAAATAAAATTATTTTTTACTGGAAAATGTAATTAATTTCATACTATCACAATTTGCATATTAAGTAATTTACTTAAATTAGTATCGTAGAAAAAAAGATATGTATATTAATTTTGAAAGTAATTTTCTTAAATTAATGCCTGTAAAAAATAAATAAAAAAGGTTATCTATTGTAAATAATTTAAAGAAATTAATATCTAAAAAATGTTTATGTGTTTCATATGGTTATGTGTTAACCAAATTTTATAAATCTAAAAAATAAATTATATAAATACATAAAATAAAAATAAAAAAAAAAAAAAAGTTTTTTGAAGAGTTGAAAGTATCTAAATATATCTCAGTAGAATCACACTTAATATTATTTAAAAATAAATTTTATAAAAATTTATTTATTTACTATGTATATGAACCATTTAATGTTCATAAAAACTTCAAAATTTCTCATTCTTCTCATTTCAATCTTTTATAAAAATGAATAAGCGTCCAATCAAGCATTAATAAATATCAAACTATTTGAGATTCTGTCTGTGTAAGTAATTTATATGTAAACATGTTCATTTATATCATCATTTTTCTTGGGAAAATGACCGGGGCCTTTTGAAGAACAACCTTAGTCTGTCCTTGAGAGAAATCAATATATATCTGAAAAGAAGATAAAAAAAAATTCTTATGTCCCGTTATATACGAAAAAGGCAGTTGAATTTTTTCTCCAGCTCTCTAGATGCCGATTTATGTGTTAAGAAATCTATCCCCTTTATTTCAGCGCAGGGGGAAAATATGGTAGGGCCTGTAGGAAAGCGACCATAACTTACGGCACCGTAAAACATTTAAAGCACTTTTTCTTTTATAACGATCCTCCTCGAACTTTGCTGTATGAAATGCAAAATGAGGGGTATTGTACAAATTTAAAAGGGTTTTTTTCCATTACGGAAGATAAGGGAGAAACTGCATTTAAAGTGGGAGAGATTTCTTAAATTCGTATTTTAATGCGTATGTTTAAAATATACTTATTCTACTGAATGGAATTTTTCGCTCATTGTAATTAAAGAAAGCAAGGAATTTTAAAATGTAAATGGTAAACCTTGTAAATGGTAACCATTTTTTTGTCATTTCAGTACCAATAAAGAATCAACTAAAAAGTGAAATTGTAGACCTTTATTTTTGTTTTATTTATTTATTTATTTTATCGGTTGTTTCATAAATGGGCGAATGAAATTCTGAAATGTTAGATAACTATAGTTGTTTAAAAATAACCTTGATGATAAATGCAATTGTATATTATATTACATTAAACATCGTAAACTTAAAAATATTGATTGTTATATTATGTATGTACAATGAAAATATTTTGTTCGGATAGATCCAAAAATAAAGTTCTTTATTTCAAATATAACGAATGGAATATAATCCTATGGTGGGATGAAACGTATCTGAGTTTGACTATTTGTTAAATTTTAATACTGATCTTTGCTTAATTTAACCGCATGATTTCTAAAACTTAATAAGACGAAGAATATCATTAAAATTAAGTTGTGATAATTGGACCATTGCTGCTCATCTTTTCCACCACTATATCCGTAAAAATAAACATAAATGTTATGGGTGGGTGGGTGGGGGGAGAAAAGATTAATAGTCTTTTTCAAAATCGATACTTAAAAAAAATCGAATTTATTGTAAGCCAAAAGAAAGCTCAAAATGTAATTTGCAACAGAGAAGATATAGTAGCTTAAAAAAATAAATAAATAAAAAAAATAAATGCTTCTTAATTAAAGCTATGTGAGTTAAATTATACTGTACTAAAATGTTTAAACAAAAAACATTTTTCTGAAATTCCGTTCAGATTTCTACATTTCACAGTATATCAAATAGTTATTAAATTTTGCATAAAAAATACATTCTCAAAAGTATTCTTTAAAAAAAATGTTACACGAAACATTGTTAGTTAAGATAGACACAAAGCGTATAAAGTCAGTGTAAAAAAACGAAAAAAAATGTTTTGGAGCTGAGCTAAATTGAAGTATTTATTTATTTATTAAGTTTTTGTAGTATGAAATTAGAAACTAATGTATAAATAAACCTATCACTTTTTTTACATTTCAGGAAGAAGAATACTGAGTTCTTGAGAAGTGAATATAGCTGAACTGAGTTTTAAAGGAATTCTCCACTATGTCTCTGGTATCTGGAAGAACATAAGCGTAAGATAATGAATAGAAAATAGTTCGTAAATTCATTGTATTTGTTTGATTTTCAGATTTATATTATTTGATGAATGTTTTATTTTGTTAAGGAAGAGAATGAAAGTAAAACTGATCTTTTAGTGATAAGGTTGTTTGCTATCATATCCTTTTTTAAACATTTAAATCATTTAATTTCAGTTTATTTTCTAGAGAATACCCCCAAAAATTTTCTCTAAAGAGTATATTCAATAACTTAATCCATCTCTCTATAAATATATACCATATAAATGTAAATTTGGAAACTCCAGTGTTTTTGTGTCCTGTTATTACATTTTAAAATTTCAATAGTTTGAAGTAACTGCACAATGCTAATGAATAATGAGTATGTTAAATTTTAAATTTATATTTAATGTATGAGTGATTTTTCTATCTAGGTCAGATTTTGTTTGATGCATAAAAACAATTAGACATTAACCATTTTTTAAACTGCACAAATACTTATAATATATGTTACAAATTTTTACAATATTTACTTATTCATGGAAGCGTCGTATATACTTAAAATTGCATATCAGGCCAAATGCAATTATTTTTCTGAAACAATAGAAATATATCTAAATAAAAAAGACGAATGTACCCCAAGCCAGTTGTAGTATGTAATCCTGGGGGAAAGCATATCAATAACAACAATACTCATTACTAAATCTGCCAAAAATCATCGTATAAAAATGTGATTAGTACGTATAGATTGTAATAAAGATTACTAATTAATGCCATGCTTTGTGGATCGTCTACACATAGAAATTGTGACAACTTTAAAATTATTGAATACTAACACCTGATTTTGACATCATATTTGGATTCTTCTGTCAATTTTACCTTCGGATACCAAATGAGAAGTCATTAGCTTATGTTAGTTCATAAACTATGCAGGTTTAAATGTTGGAACGCCTAATGTTAAATTAAATATTAATTGTGGCAAAACAGAATATAATGGAAATCGTTCGTTAACCATAACACAAAAACTTAATGGAGGAATGAGCTGTCATTTTCGATTAGCATTTTTGAAGTTTCTACAGTGTAACAAACGTTTTGAACCATTCCTGAGAATATCGAGGTCTCTGCTGCACGATACTAACGGAAAGATTTCTGATTCGAGCATATTTTTTTTTTTTTTTTTTTTTTTGGTTTCATTCCACGGCTGAGACAAAGCCCAAAAATATGGGAAGGATTCTGATGGTTTCAGACAGTGAAAATAGCTCTCAGACATCCGATAGCATCCGAAATGTTCCTGTTACAATACTAAAATTTCCAAAATTTTTTACAGTGTAGAAACTGATTATCGTTCAAAATTCCTCAATTTTCAATTCATTTTTCCCCCAAAAAATATGAATATTCAATATTCAATAAAAGTTTTCGATTTAAAATATTCATCAATTCCATGAAATTTTTTAAGATATCCGAAAATGTTTAAAAACCATATTTCAGTAACTATCGCAGAACTTTTATTATTATTATTATTATTATTATTATTATTATTATTATTACTCTATTTGAAAGGCTAAAAATACCTAAATAAATCGTTTATTATTATTATTATTATTTTGCATTATCTTGGAAGTATAGTTATATATAGCAGCTTTTGTTCATGATCTTGAAAAACGTGTACTAAATATATAAGTAGATTAATTAACTAGAAAATATCTTCTAATGTATTAAGATTAAGAAAGGTAATTAATTTTGGAATGCCTGTAATTAAAGAAGGGGAAATTATTATTAGGAAATAGTGGCATCAAAAATGTGTGAAAGTTGAGAGTTATACATCGGTACTAGAATTTCGTGCATTTTGTTTTATTTCTTTGTTTAATTGACTTATGTTAAATTATTATGTACAGTTTTCTTGTATCATCTTCAGAATAAATCGATCATATATACGAATTAAATGACTCGCAAAAATTAAAATTTTACCCTTAAAAATGTGCCTTACATAATATAAAGTGTATTTTAATTATAAAATGTTCCAGTATTTTATGACTGAAATTAAATATATACATATATATTCAATTTTATATATATATATATATATATATATATATATATATATATATATATATATATATATATATATATATATGTGTGTGTGTGTGTGTGTGTGTATTTCAAAAAAAAAAAAATCCTATGGGTTCCAAAAATGCTTACAGTAGTTTTGTTTAGAAAAAATCTTTTGCCCAACAACAAAAGAAGTGGGAAATTTTGACATATTCGAAAAAAAAATTGCAATTAGAAAATTAATTATGTTTATTTATTTATTATTGATATTATTATTATTATTAGATATCTATTTATTTACTGCGAAAGTGGTAATTGAGGAGCTCGCATGTTTTTTTTTTTTTTTTTTTTTTTTTACTTTTTAAAAGTTTTTTTGTATTGTGTAAAATCATTATGTGTATTTTTTCAATTTTTTATAAATCTTTAATAAATAGATTACAATAAGAATGAATGAATTCACAAAACATAACGTTTTACTTCTAGAACATATTTCACATGCTAACAAAGCCTCTTTTACATATAGCTTGCAATGCATTTTAATTATAGAATGCCTCCGTATTTCGAGACCGGAAAAGGAAAATAAAAACAAACAAACAAAAAAACTATTTCACAAAAGAAAGAAAATCCTCGGGCTTCGAAAAATACCACCATAAAATTTTTCAAAGTGGCCATACTGCAGCAATATCGATTCTCTTCACAGCTGACGTCATTGGCCCTTACGCCCATTGGCCGAGGCCTCCCTTCCTTCCTCTAAGAATCCACCATCATCTCCATCCTCTATTGAAGATACAATCAGCTATGGCCGCATCTTTTACAAAGAAGTCCTTCTTCGGCTTAAGTTCGTCTTCCAGATTATTCTCACGTCATCAGTAGATCCTACAGAAAAGAAAATCCAAATTTATACCCCACTCGAGTAAAGTTTGCTCAAAGTAGAAAGGTTAATAAACAAAAGAATTTGGAAGTCTCCCATCGTTTGTTATAAAACTTTGAAAATATACAATATATTGGGGGTTACCAGCGCCTTTAGTGAGCTGTTTTCTCATGAACAATCTTAAATATGACATTATATGTAATTTACACAAGATCCCTTGAAAATCGTTTTCAGATAAAATTTCAATTTATGGGAGGGCTTTCAGGCAATATTATCTTTATTTTTTCTGTTTTCATTAAAAAAAGTAATCTTATTTGTATCTTTTTAATCCATTTCCGGGTAAATAACTGTGTTGGTGTAATGTTAAATTTACACCAGAATTTTCTAAAAATGTTACTTGAAAATAAAACATGCAATTTATTTTTTACACCTAAATGGTAAAAGCAAGTTTCTTTCAAAAGACCTGATGCAACTTTTGGTTAAAATTAAGTTGGTATTAATTTGTGATATTCCACTGCCCTTCAAAGGGTTAGCTAATAAAGTTTTCATGCTTACTTTTAGTCAAACATATTTAAATGGTTAGAAATGCCAACGAGAATTTCTCAAATTACTCATAAATTCTCGTATCATTTCAATTATCTTTAAATACGATTAGCTATTGCCTTACATTATATTTAATAATGTAACATTAAAGGAGATAAGAGACGTTTCAGAGATAAAGATAACCTTCAAATCTGCATTAATTTTATGTTTCAATATGCAAAAGAGACTTTTATGACATTTAATATAGATAGAAGAAGATATAAGAAATATATATACACAAAGAACTATGTAAACACATGAATTTCCAATTGAATACAATTTTTAACTAATATCTATACAAATGTTTTAATTAAACCATCTTTATTAAATACATTGAAAAAAAAATATTGTTCAGGCAACTAGAATCTAAGATGTAGCTCTAGAAAAAAATAATTTCATGCCATCGTTATAAACTCCAATTCCCTTTGATAGAGAGTTCTAGAGTCTCCTACTAGAATTCAAGAGTGTTTTCCTATATTCTCGTGGTCAAACTTATTTAAAAAATCTCTGCCAATAGATACGAATACAAGAGGTTTGTTTTAGCAACTATAATTCCACACTGTTAAAAATCTTGTCCTAGTTTGAACCAAATTTTGGTGCTCAGTAGCTGCCATTGTAAGATGGTGAAATCTTGAACCTATATTTGGAGCTCCTGTTGAAGCTTAGTTCCAATAGTTGGAACGAGGTTGAAATAGGAAGCTCCAAATATTGGTGCGAGATTTCAGCATCTTATGGTGGCAGCTACTGAGCACCAAAATTTGGTTCAACTAGAACAACATTTTTAATAGTGTAGTATATCAAGACATTCTAGAAATCAAGCGAAAATTTCGCATTACTGAAACGATTCAATATCGTTTCGTCACCTAGAAAACAAGAGATTATAAATTCTAGATTATTTCGTCTATTCAGCTTAGTTATTTGCCCTATTCACATTGTTCAAAAATCGAAAATTCTAATTTAGGGATGACTAATCTTAGTCAGAAAATGATTAACTATTCATTCTAGGGAATATTCATTCTAGGGACTATATTCTCTCCCGGGGCCCTCCTTGGTCCCTGCAATTTATTTATTTTTAAACAAATAAGGGTTTCTCTGAAATTCATAGCATTCATTCTGGAGTCATGTTTTACAGTTTTCCTAAATTGCTACGCGTTTCGGGATTAGAGAAGGCAGGAGGATTGTGACTTTTGTCTAACCTTGTATATACTATGTACGTAAGTGGATTTTGAAAAAAAACGCAATAATATACTAATAACTTTTCTGAGGCTCACATGCATTAAGAATGCATGTGACTTTACTTTAGCAGCTATTTCACATTCCATTTACTTTCAGTTTACATTTTATCATTGATATGGGCTCATTGTTACTTACACTGGATTGATCATAAAGTTGGGATGTAAAATGTTGTGCAAAATGTTTCTAATATGCTGTAAATAGTTTTGGAGTTATGCTCAGAAAATATGCCTGCAATGAAATGTGTTCTACAACGATTTTATAAATGCGTTTAACATTAGAAATCTCAAACTTTAACCGATTCATAATTTCAAAACTAGTTGACTGTAAAATCTATGACTTCTCATTTGGTATACACTATATAAAAACCGAAAAAGTGAAATATGATCTTAAAATTAGGTACTTGTATTGATAAATTCAGAGTTTAGTGCAGTTTGAGTTTAAAGACGACCCCCTAAGATTTTTTTAAACATAAATTGAAAAGAGGCATAGTTTCCAGTAAATGGTAATTTCCGTTTTTTTTTTCTTTTTTCTTTTAATGGAACAATTCGGTGTTTATAATCTATGCTTCGCTCTTTTGTTCTATTTTTATGACTTTAAAGTTTAGATTAATGCTATATTCTACGCAGCCGCTTCCCCTCTTCAATATTTTAAATGCAATACAGAATAGTTAGTCTTCCTACAGTGGTCTTTTTCATTAAAATAATAATATAATCGTAAGAAGATTTGTTACATTTATTCTTCTTTAAGCAATTTCAGATTTATTAAAAAAGTGCTACCGAAAATTTATTATGTATAATTTCATGCATTACATTTGAATCGTTTTGAAGAGAAATGCTTTAAAAATATAAGTCTTACAAAAATAACACATATGGTTTTATTTTTGATTCGATATTATTATTCTATCAAAATGTAAATCAAAATACAGTAAACTCTGTCTTAGACGGAATCAATCGGGACCGAGAAAATTTTCCGTTTTAGGTAATGTTCCGCTTTAGACAAATTTTGCTCTATGTCTATGTATTCATATTAGGAACGTGAAACTTTTTCCAAGTCAGGTCTCACCAGTGGGCGAGTGGTTCTGCCCTCGAAATTGATTTACGGGAGGAGCTGGGTTCGAACCCAATTGTTCCAACCCGTTGGCCTAATCATTCGCAGTTTCCTGTGGTTTTCTCAGAACCTTGCATTTCCATGTGTGAATATGGGTTAGGGTCCGGTAGAAAGCCCCTTTCCACGGAGGGTACTCCTCCCTTAGGGCCCTATATCCCTCGTGATGATAATTATCCGCCATGTAAACACAACCAACCAAATTTCCGAGTTAGACAGATTTCCGTCTTACACAGAATCCGCCTTACAGAGAGTTTACTGTATGCATTACTCAAAATAAGTAATCTAAATATCCGTTAATATAACTTTAGAATTTCAGCAGACATACAAACAAGGAGCTGTATAGATTTCAATTGCAATAACATAATTTCGCTTCCACCATGTTGTTCATATTTTTCTTTAAAAGAATATCTCTTTTTATGACAAATATAAATAATACAGTTTTTTCTATATTTGATGGAAAACTGCTTTTTATGGTATTTGTACACAGCTCGAATTAAGTTTAAAATGATCTAAAAAGAAAACAATATAGTCAACTCGCACGATCTCTTCATTATACGAAAATTCCATATCTTATTGAAAATATCTGATATCACTTTTTGATAAAAAGCTTAGTGATATTAAGTAAAGCATGTCCGTTATCTCTCGGCTGTCTTTTGTCAGCAAACGTGACATAAATTGCAGCCAAATACATGTGTTATCGCCATTTGGCGCGCATAAGGTGCATAAATTTTTACCCGAGAATAATTAGAACAGGAAAATATGAAGCTGCCAATAACAATGGGAAGCGCGTCTTGTAATTAGGCTTCTCCAACCTTGGCTCGCCGTGATTTACTGTTAATTACGGCCAGTTATATTCTGTAGGATCGCTCTCGGCACAATGAATACCTACCTGCTAAATTATTAAAAGTGTTGCGGCCGGTATCTGCAGTTTATCGGGCAATAACATGCGTTGTCACGCCTTTGCGCCAAAATGTGACGTCATTGCGGGAAATCGATACTGTTTCGGGTTGCTGGTAAAGAAAGACACCCCCCCCCCTTACAAATACTCGCCAACGCCTGAAACCCCCCACAAAATGTAAGATCATCCCACATTCCAATGCAATATTCCTCTGAAATGGGGAAGTAAATGCTCTGTACAAATACAAATTTAGTCTCTATCCAGCCTATCTTAATATATATTATCGTTTATGCTCCTTTATGGCTATTACTGATTAATATTGTTGTTTTATGTTCTTTTTGATGCTTAATGAATTAATTACAATGGTTTATGTAATCACGTCTGATCATTTGTTAATTGTTGTCAAAATATGAGTATTTAAACGCTTTGGTAATATAAAAATAAAGATAATTTTTTTTCTTTTTCACTAGTATTAAAACGTTTGATGATGGCCATAGAAGCTACAGTATGTTAATTATAATATACTGCTATAGCACAGTGAAATATGTAATTACTTTCACGCGTAGAAAAATATTTTAAATTTGTAAAAGAAAAAACTTTTTAATTGAGAATAATATGCAGTTTTAATAAAATAAATATTAGACATTTTGGTTAAGGTAAAAACGACATATTAAAGTATCAGGAAAATAACAAAGTACGGAAATGCTACATCATGACATTCACCAGCAAAAATAGATATAATTAATTAATTAATTTTTTTTTAACCGATGTTGGCACTCAAAAGCATAGTCCCGCATCTCAAATTACAAGAAGCAAAAGCAAAATTTCTTTAACAAAAATGTTCAAAAAATTTTTGGAGTGTAATTTCTAACTGAAAATAAAAAAAGGGGGGGGGGCATTAACAGGTGAACAGACACAGAACAAAAAGGTTATGACTCCTTTCGGCTTTTCAATAAAGATTAAGCAAGCAATAATGATTAAGCATAAAATGCTTTTATAGTACTGACTAAATTTGTATTTTATTTTACCAAGAAAAGTATTATGTATACAAAGACAATGTGAAATTAACACAGATGAAGTTAAGAAAAAATTAATTATTTTAAACTCGGGAATAAGCACATGCAGGTAATGTGTTTTCTGTTTATATGTAACTCTAAAAAATGTTATGTTAAACAAAAGCTAAAAACACATGATTTACAATGACGGAATCACTATGTTTTTAAAAGAGGATTGCTTCTATTACAGGAACGATTATGCACTGTTTATATTACATGTTAGAGCGTACAATAGCTTACGTCAAAAATCAAATATTTTTTTAAAAATATCTTCTTTGATAAAAATTTATTCGGTATATTAATTTTATTTGGATTATGAATGTTCAAATATGCCCTTATGTAATGCAACACTCCCAATATTATTTATTTTTCAAGACTTACCTCACTTGTACAAAAAACCTGCCAAAATCTTTATGAAGGGAAATTTAACCAGATATATAAGTGTGTACCATTCAATAAAAAATATATAAACCGTTCCTTTTACAGAGCAGAATATATTTGTGTAACAAGTGAAACAGCCAAAAAGTACCATAAACTGCCAAATGTGGTATTCGTATCTTATTTCGCTCAATCTTCTTGTACCATACCATAGCGTTATTATCGATCAACCAAACGCGCTTTTCTTATCTTTTTTATTTTTGTTTTATGTACACATTTGCAGATAAGACCTCTTTCCTTTCCTTTCAGCCATTGCCTTTTATGCCGTCATGTATTCGTTTTACGGGTTTTTATTTTATTTTTTTATTCCCTCTCTTTCTTTTTTATTTTTTTATCTCTTTTGAAGCCTTATCTTTTCGGAGACAAAGTTACATAGCCTGATATGCCGTTAGGTAATCATAACCACATTTATTTCAGTTTTTCTTCCGAATTTCGCGTTAAACGCCACTGGAGTACTTTTACTAAAAAAATTTGCCTTTGAGCGCTCTTTATGAAGAATTCAGATTGGGTAGCCTATAACTGATTTTTGAAAAAGAATTATTATGTATTTGTAACATTGAATTGTAGCAGTAAAATTGTGGGAGTAAGTTTTTAAGTACTTAAATATCCTATTTTGCATTTGAAATGGAATTTATTCGCCGAAAACGTTTTGCTTACGCTGCTTATTGCATTATATCATTTTCAGTATTAATTTAAGCACAAGCACTGAATAAAATAAGAATATACATTTTAAAACATTGTGAAAGTTTTAGGACATTCTTAACTTTGAATATATAGATTTTTGTTTTATTTTCCAAACATTGTGGTGCATGCATTTATTATACATGGCATGTTTAGACGTATATAGTATGCTTGGTTAATGTGGGTAATCTACTTCGTCAACCAAAAATACTTCACTCAGAAACTCTCAGGAGATTTATTTCCGTTTCAGTTAGATGTTATAATAACGTGGCAAGTACAAAAAATGGTCAACATCCACTTCCAAATAACACTGATATTTTCAAATATCAGTGTTGTTCAGGCAGTATATGTGTAACACGCTATAGATTGAATTAATGTTCATTTTTAGCTCTACCGCATTCCGTAAAAAAAAAAAAAAAAAAAAAAAGATAAATCTTCTGAAAATGTTATTACTACAGTATCTTAATCTTTTTTAAAGTTAATTTGATTATTAAAAACTGGCTTGGGATATTATATTTGCGATTTTCATCCAGTGAGTGTCCCTCGTAAATGGATGCTCCAAATGCTTTGGACACCAGTATTTTAAACTAATTTTATTAACCTTATCTCACGGCCGAATAATCTGCGATAAAAGATGGTGAAATATACTGTAAGATATTTGTGGCATCTGGCGTCCCTGACAACATCTTTGGTGAGTGAGTCACCTCTCGTGTGCAAAGGGTTAATAGTGGTAATATTTGGCTATACATTTATTATTGTTACTTCATTTATGTTTCAGCAATTAGTAATAATAATAAATAATAATAATAATAAAAAGTTTCCTGAATTATCGTTAAATTGTTTACGTTTGTGTTATTTCAAACATGTTTCTCTCTTTAAATTGGAAATAGGGACTATTTTTCCATAATAACAATTCGTCACAAAATATAAAAAAATAACAATAAGTTATTATATCCGTTTAAGCGTGTTATAGTACGACATTTAACAAGCGTCTTCAAAAAAATTTCCCTGTTCTATTATCGTATATGAAAAGTACGCAAAGTAACTACATTCATTAAATTTCAATAAACCTTAAATTCTGTGATTTAGATAGTTACTTGAAATGTTATTTGCGTAAAACTTTTTTTTTTTTTTTTTTTTTTTTTTACAAAATAGAAAAAAAAAAGAAAAAAAAAATCGGGTCCGAGAGGGTTGAAATTTGTATTTTGAAATTTAAAATTAATTTCAACAATTTTACTGTTTAAGGCAGGTCGCACACTAGAAGGATTAAAGCAAAATGCTTTTCCTCTGAAGAGAAAACGCGGGTTGAGTTTATGTTTTCAAATGCTTTACTTAACAAGCGGAAAACTTACAAATTCATTTTTTAACGGAAAGATATAAAATTGGAAGGCCTGACCATGGAAGCGATCTGGGGTCTAACTCAGTTTTCTATTTTTTTATCATTAAATTAGCTATTGAGATATAAGACTTTTTGATCACCATGACAAGGCGATTTTTACCCCAATTTCAACTGAATCAGTTCAAAACGCCCACTTTGACTTTGTTTTCTGGAAAATCTACTGTGTTTGTAAAAGTCTGGAAACTGAGTGCGATTAGATAGTTTCTGAACAACAATACCTGCTATTTTCATATATTACTGAACAAAAATAAATTAAAACTTATGTTATAAATTTGCCCTTCCTGGCTACGACTTGTTGCTTGAGTAGTTTCAGTCCTTTAGAAAATGCAGTGTCATCTATTGCCGAACATTTTAACTATTATTCAAATTATTGTATATAAAATATAACTTTTAAGGTCTGATTTACGCATTGTAGTATAGGTGATCCTAACGAAAAAGAAACAAAACATTTTCCTATTTTGTGCGATTTAAAGTTGGGTTTCAATCTACAGATTTGTGTGAATCCACCCTTGGCATAACCTTACATCGGGTATTTTTTAAAATTATTTTTAGAAATCAAATATAATTCTATTAATTAGGACCAACCACCAAAACTTTTCATTCCTACCAAAAATCTTCTGATATTAAAGGGTTACTATTTTGCTGATAAACATCATACTTATATTATATTTATACTTATAGTAGTTGATAAATTATTGATTTTTAAATTTAGGGGCTCTATTATACAAACGTAAAATAAAGGTTTGAAAAATAAAATTAAGGTATTAAACCAGATGCAAATTTCAAAATGTGTCTGGTTAGTAATCTATTAGTAATAACGTTTACTAATTACTGCATACTTAAGTTTTACTTAGGGTCATCAACATATAGAAATTGTGGAAAATTTGACAATTTTCAGTACTAACACATAATACTGATGTCACCTTTGGATTCTTTATTGAGTTCTACGTATAAATTAATTTTTAAAAACAATATGAATTATAAAATATGATTTTTTTTTCTTTTGCAGAAATCGATTTCTTAACATTGATCTCCACATATACAAATATAAAATTAAACCTCATTGATCTAATTAATTTTAATGTTCTCAAAATACTATTTTGCATTCTAACGTTTTGTGAGAGGGTGTGGGTGAATTTAATATCGGAAGTTCAAAACTGCTTAATTCACAACACACTTAAATTAATTAGTTTCCCTGTGGCATCGAGAAGTAAAATTTACGGAAGAATTCAAATATGATGTAAAAAATAAATTTTAATATTGCGATTTTTCAAATTTGGGGTAGTTTTGCATGTGGGTGACCCCCTAAGCAAAATGTTAGTTTAGCTGTAAGTTAATTAGTGGAATTTATTAATAATCAATTGGTATATGTAATTATTTGTTGCAGGGTTAGTACGGAGAATCTTTTTTTCCCTACAACTGTACTTATGTAACTCATAACCAAATTAAAAATTAAAGCTATACGTGTTCATTTGCTCTTATAGTATAATTCATGCTGGATTATGTATGATTATGTAGCATGTCCGTTAGAAAAAATATTGCTGATTTACTTTATTTATATAATTGTACAATAATAGCATATTATTTATGTCTTTATTATGCATAATTAAAATTTTTCAAAAATAAATAATCTTTTAAATTTAAATATATTTATTTTTTAGGTCTCTCAAAGTATGAAGAAGAAATATTTAGAATATTATTTTTAAGGAAATCAAGAAATTTCAGGTCAAATAAATGGCAAGATATTCATAATTTACAATTCCATTAAGGCCTGAGTTTTAAGCTTTCCGCGATGGAGGATATCTCTCATTTCAAATCACAGAGAAAACTAAGTTCCTGTCAGAAAAGGTGAAAAAAATCTTTTATAAAACTATTGTAATAAGAAACTTTAACATTGATGTGTAAAAATGGATATTTGTTTTCATTAACATACTGAAAATTGCCGACTAATTACTCTCATTTACATTTAAATAAAAAACGGAAGTATTCAATGATTTTTGAAACATTATAACATATTTTAACAAATTATTTTGTGCAGTATATTTTAATTATATGCAGTGTAGTAAATTGTATTTCAATTAATCTTTCATATTAAATTCATTGCTGTAGAATCACAATTATGAAATGCAATTAGTAATCTTGAAACAGAGTTGAATGTTTAACGTATAATGTATAAATTTTAATGTAAGGTGAACTATAATTATATATAAGAATCAGTTCCATGAATTTAACAACTGTGTTTGTTTCATAAAACTTATTTTCTAAATTATAAGGATTTAAAGTTTATATATGATAAGAATTATAGTAAGTTTGTTTAAAATTTAGATTAAAATTTAACACAAAACATAATATTAATGTATTGACTTCTTAAAAATAGTATTAAAATGTAAAAAAAAATCAATGCATTTTCGATGACTAAATCTACTTCATCAGACAAACGAAAGTGCTAATTCTACGAAAGAAGAATGAAGGAATTAGATATTTCTGTTGCGTTTATTTATCACGCAAAAGCAAAGCATACTTTAATAATAAATTAAACCGAGTCAGAGAGCGAGACATGCGGGTGCTATGTATTCAGAGAAACTTAAAATACTATGTGTTTGCGATAATTAGTGATTAGGGATCCCTTCCTTCGCAGATTGCTCCACACCCTTTCTGGTGAGTATAATCTAACTAATAACAAAGCAATATTTTTCTGCCATGCGGCATATTGCCCTATTTCTATGAATTGAAGATGAGCATTTTCTCCTCACAACTTCATCCATTATTTTCACTGCATTGCTTTGTTATAGGCTGTGTTTTATAGTGTGTATGTATGGCCGTGACTTTTGGTTGGTTGGTTGTATTTATGACGATCAATTATCAACATGAGGGATATAGATCCTATAGGTCCTAAGTGGGAGAGAATGCCCTCTGTTTGTGTGTGTGGGGGGGGGGGGTCTTTCTAAAAGAACGTAACCCATATCCCAGGGAAATCCCAGGTTTTTAAGTTTACCACGGAAAATACCGAAAGATTAGGCCGTCAGGCGTGATTGGGGTTCGAACCCAGTACCTCTCGTCTACCAGTTTTGAGGGAGAACCTCTCAGCTTCTAGTAAGGTGAATGTGACTTTTGATGTTTTGTGTACCGAGTTTCCGCAAGCCTGAAGTATCAAGGGACGCAACCCTTATCACACTCGAAGGGATTATCATCCAATATTACACAAAGTAATTTTTTCATTCCTCCTCTAATTGTTTTGCACATGATTACTTTATTATTTTTCATATGATGCTTTAAAAATATTGTGACCCTTTTTTATTATGGATTTGTGTTATTTTCATTATGATATATTTCGATTTCATAACCATAGAAGCGTTAAGGGAAAGTATTAATAATTAAAATGCATTTTTGAAAGTTAAAATAAAATTTTAAAAAAATCGAAAAATGATAGTATAACAGCAGGAGAGGTATTTAGATCATTTTACGAATATATGTTTTTTATTGAAAAGGAGAGATAGTTTCTATATGCTTGTGTTCTTTTTCATACCGTACAACACCTCCCTCCTCTCCTTGAGAGATTTATTTCCACTTTCCGTATTTAACAATGTTAATTTTATAGGTATCCTTATCATCCAAGCAACAAATACATATTTTTTATTCTCTTTTCAGTCCCTGGCTGATTAAGAAGATAAATAAGATGAATGTTAAAGTGCAGTGTAAAGTGGTATGTGATAATTACAGGTGGTATAATAACAAGATGTTTAATTAGTTTGTTATTATTATTAATAATAACAAAATTGTGTTAATTTGTAATATATTGTGTAAATTTTTCAGCTATATAATATTTAGCATGATATTACCTTTCATAATTTTATTGGATAAATTTTCCTTAACATGATTTACATTCTTCAATATGCACTGCGACGAATGTTACGTCTTCGTATTTGCTTGAATTTTTCTTTCTTAAAATCTATATTATAAAGGCCAAGTGTATCTGTGCGTAACGCATACGTCATTTTGCGAATGGCAACACTTTCAAATTTTAAATAAAATTTCAGTATTGCAATTTTGCTACTACAATTTTTTTAACTTCTATATATCCCACATTTTCAATTCTTACACCATCCTGTAGGGGAATAAATATACTTTTAAATGAAATTTGTTTGAAAGCTGTATCTTGATTTGTTTTTAAAAAAATTAATTTTTTTGCAATTTTTAATAAAGCTTTTCTAATTGTGGCAACAGGAGTACTTAATTTCTATTATTAAAAGCAAAGGAAAAAAGGAAAGAAATTGATTACTGCATCTTTATATTGCCATTTATTCATTAAAAGGGAAAAAATTGAAATTTAAATATCTTCTGTTATAAAACCCGGTGAGTTTTGATTTCATCTACAAAATTTGATTCACACATAAAAGAATATCAACAGTTTAATATCTGTTTAAGCTATTAGCATCGAAACTTCAAGTTGTGAATCAAAATGATCAAATTAAAATTCCATTTTTTTCTGAAAAGGTGAATAAAGATACGAAATATGCATTTGTAAATTTTGATATGATGAAAATGACGCCGAGTTTAAATTTCACGGGGGGAAAATGGCACAGATGTCATATACTTACCACATTTGCACGTGTTTTTCCTCCCGCCAATTTGGCATTATACAGCTGTGCCAAGGAGATTACCTGTTTAATAAGTTTATAACAATTGTTACGGATAGGAAATGGGGAAAATTAAAAATTTTAGTGAAATGTGCTGATTAAATGATACAACTGCATGCATTCAATATGGCAATATATATTAATATTTACGATTTATTGTGAAAATTATATTTGCTGTTTTGTTGCTTATTAAGTTTATTATTTATAACTGTTTATTTATTGTTTCCTTTTTGATTAAATTCATATTTATTTACTGTTATTTTCTATTTTAGTTCTTTAAATTATTTTTATGATATATTATATCAATAATTTTTTATATCAAACTATCATTTATTTATATATATATTTTAATATTTGAATATTTTTAATTTTTTCACGTTATTTTTTTTATATATATATTGGAATAAAAAATAACGTATTGTTATTGCATGCAATTTGCAACTTACATTCAAAAACAAAATTTTCGCCACATTGGCGAGAGAAAAAAGCACGTGCAAATGTGGTGCGTATATGACATCTGTGCCAAAAAAGTCTATGATTTCGTCAAAGTTGAATACATTTTGCTTTTTTTTCATTTTTAAAATGCTAGCATAAGAACTTAAATTGATAACTTTATCATAATAACAGATCTTAATCATTTTTTACTGCTTACATGTACAATTAAAGTTTAATTTTAACAATTTCTACAACTGAGTTATATAAATAGAATTTTGTTAATTTGTCATTTAATATCGTTTGTTAAGAGTTAGACTTACCAATATAATATGCATTTTTTACTATAACTAATTTTGTAGGTTTATTATAAATCAATGAAACAGTTCCGTTTTAAACATTTTCTTTCGTCGAAATTCGACGGGTTCTGCCTAGTATTTATAATTTCAAAATTGCTCTGTTTGAAAGATGTTTTTAATAATAAACTTTTCCACAAGATATCTAAATAAACATATTTTTTTATTATACAGTGTTCATTTTATCTAATCTATATAGAATTTCTGTAGATTTATTAACTTTGAATATTTTTTCTTTATTACTCGCAAACAAGAATTATTTTTAAATAGATAAAAATAGATAAAAAAATATTTTGCAGTTAAAATTGAATAAAAAAGGATTCTTTTTTTTTCAACAGAAAGAATGTCGAATTCTCAAAAAAAATTTGTCACAAATGAAATTAAACTTTTGTATCGCTGACCAATCTTACTAATTCTTATTCAATAAGTTTTTTTTTTTTTTTTGATAATTTAAACTTTATATACATTAACCCGAAGTAAGAAAAAATGCTTATATTCATGCTTAGATCAAACAGCCAAAAGAAAAAAAAAAGCAAAGAGTAAAAGCACAAGAATTGGTAAGAAATAAAAAGAATATTGCCCAGTTAAACTGATAGCATTGAGCTCACAGTCTGCATATATTAATTGTACATTACAGCCTTATATTTTCAAGGGTTAATTCCGTTCGTTTATTTTATTTATTTATTTATTTTTACATTTCTTTTTCTTTCTTTTTTTTATTTAAAGACAAAAAAAAAATACTAATTAGGAGTTGCTCAACTAATAAAATTATTGTCAATGAATTTTCTTATTCGAAAAGGTTTTGCAGACAAGACTTATTTCAACCGGGAAAAAAGTAAAAATTAAGATTTATATTACCAATATAATGCGTAGAAGAAGAAGAAAACTTTATAGTAAAAAAATATAGAAAAGTTCCTGTATAAATTGCAAATATTTATCTCAGGTGCTTATGTAAATTTTCTCAAGCATATTTCTGATACTATGCAATTTTTGTCTAAAATGTTAAATACTTAAATTGCTACAAAACACTGAAAATCTACTCGTTTCAGCTCTCACACAAGTTTTCTTATTATTTGTACAATCTCTTGTTTGTACAATTATTTGTACAATTTGTAATCTCTTGCGCAATTCTACATGGTGAAAAAAAAGACAATGCTTGTTGATCTACGAAAATGAAACAAGCACGAAAGAAACTATTCAGTACCCTCTTCTGAGTTACCAATGATACCGAAAAGCGTTCAATATCATTAAAAATATAAAAAATCAACACACTTTCCATATTTAAAAATTAAGTTATAAAAGTAAAATCTCTTTTGCAGCCAATGGTTTTCGGAATCGTTTTCGAGTAGTTTTAATGGCGTATTAATCCGATTTAAAATGTAAATACCATTTTATAGGAAACTACCAATTTGAATTAAACATTTACAGCTGCGCAGATTGAATTTATACATGTAAGATTAGCAAAATAACATTAACTTTAACATTAATTCAGTTAATTTATCATGTTTGCCTGTAAAAGATTGTTGCTGAAGCAAAAAATGTCACTTAAGAATTGACAGCACCCGAAATATATTTTGAAATCAGAAAACTGATTAAACGCTATAAAAATAACTCGAAAATGTTACCGAAAATCAGTGGCAGCAAAGAAAACTTTATCTTTATAAATACTTTAAATCTTGAAAATACATAGTTGTTAGTGGTTTCTAAGGATAAAGAATGGCTTTTTGGAATTGTTAGAAGCTCCAAAGAGATTTTTGTATAGTTCTGTTCGTGTTTATATTTTCGCAGATTATGAAAAATCTGCCCTTTTTTATAGTGTGTGAAATTATGTGAACAGATTCTGCAATTGATAGTAGATTGTGTAAAGACAACATTTTTGACTTTTATAACATTTTTAATTATTGTGTCCGTTGTGTATAAAGAAAAACTTTTCTGGGTTAAATGGTTAAAATATGGTTCAAAAGCTAATGCTAAAATATTAACTTCTTAAATACATAATAAAATAAAGAAAGGCCTTTTGGGGAAGTTAGTCCCTCCAGGAAATATCCGTGTTCATATATTTAAGTTCAGAATTAATACTTGCTTCCGCTCTGACAGTAGTAACACATGATAATTTACGTATTTAAACTCTCACTTGTACTTTATTCCATTCCACGATACTTAATCCATTCTAATTCATTTATTAAATTCCTCTAAGTGTCTCTTTTTGGGATTTGTGCCCAAAAAAGTAAGATTATTTTTTTCACAGTGCATTGTCTTTTCTATATTTTTTTTTCGTGTGCGTGTGTGTGTGTTTATTAATCAATATTTTACTGGAGAGTGTACCACCATTCTGAGCAATGTCATCATTTTTTTTTTTTTTTTTTCAGAAATTTCGATTATTCTATTTAGTTTTTCTTTCTGTGTTTCGTTTTTCTTGTAAAAATAATTGAATTCTCTATAATGAATATTAAAGTTGAATTAACAAATGCACAGTACATACTGAATAACACAATAGTATTTATACATTTTTTAACAGATTTTAAAATCTCATTAGGAACTAGTGAAATATCGTGAGAAGCAAAATGATTGAAAACACGTCTTAATCTATAAATAATCGAAAGTAAACAATTTGAAAATTAAAAAATAAAAGATCAACCCTGAGAATTAAAGAATTTTCAAAAAAGGAATATTTGATGGCCGAAAATGCTTAAAACATTTCTCAAACTTTTTTTTTTTTTTCTATTTAATATTTTCAGTCTATAGCAGTATTTTTTGAAAAGAAGGCAAACAAATTTCAGAGAACAAATTTGCACATTCCCCCCTCTTCTAAAAATGAAATTGCCATCTTGTGAAGATGTATGCTTCATATTGGGAACTACTGATTTAGAGTATAACAGACTGCTTTTAATTTCCTTAAGTGATATCTTAAGAATTCGATATATTTAAAAAGAAATAATATGTTTAAAAAATACTAATTTTAAACAATATATACGTAATAATTACGATATACGCAATAATTAAAAAATATAAAATAGATAATATATTTAAAACAGATACTACATTTAAATCATATACAAAATAAATATTTTTGGGAATCATTTTATGTATTTTTTCAATGTTTAAATACAATATTTTCAATTAAATATTTATTATTTCATTGACATTATTTTCCATTATTCATTTTCCAAAAAGCATATCAGCTTTTTTAAAATTTTATTCTTACATATTTTTTATTGCACGGTGATTTTTTTTAATTTTACACGCAATATTTAGATTTTACAAATATGTAACTGCTTTTTTAATGAAATATTATTTATTTTATTCCAATTATCTGAAATTATTTTTTCCCGAAAAATCATAGTAGATATTTCATTTTTATTCTTGAATATTTCTTTAGTGCATGCTAATTTTTTATTTCAGTTACGATGATTTTTATTGCAACTGCTGAAAAATATATATCTATATAAATTTCCCCCTAATATTCGTCTTAATTAAAATGACTGTCTATATTACAGGCACCTCCAACACTGCAATCTCAAAATAAACAATATGACGTTGGATAAGTTTGAATTCATAGAGCTATGGAATTTATACAATGGATAGTAAGTATTTTTAAAGAAGAAATGTTTTATTTTACCTAAACATTTTGATTATCAACAATGAATAAGTAATATATTTTGTTAACACAGGGTTTTGTTTCAAAAATGAATTCTTAATTTTAATGTCAATAATTGTTTAAATATAATAAAGATAAAGTAAATGAAAAGTAAACAGATCCAATTTTTTGTCATTAGATGACTTTTCACAGGCTCAATTCATAGGGTTTCTCAAGCCAATGTCTAAAACTGCATCGAAGGTTTTGATTATTATTAATATATTTTTATTTAGTTACTGACAAGAGAATTTTATATTATTTTTTATTTTGAGGTTAATTTTATTATTTTTTTGTAATCTTCTGTATTATACAACGCCATTTATCGGTAAAAATTTGACCTATTTTTTTATTTACTGTGCACAAAATTTTTGAGTTGTTTGATGACTTATGTCAGTTATGGCATGATATTACTTATTCATTACAGTATGTGTCTTTTTATTTACAATATTTTTACCCAAAATGTTTGAAGCAAGGAGTTGATTTTGTTAACATTAGGAGTTCTTATAAAGGTCTTTGTAACTTTAAATTCAGTAATTCTAGAAATATAATATGAATATAAAGATAAAATAAATAACAAGATTTACAAAAGTCAGTAAATTTTGTTACCGATAATTTTAACAGTCATTTCGAATTTTTGTTATTAAATGGTGTGGGGGTATTTCACACTCATGAAGTGTAAAACTGCATCAAAATCACTCACTTTTATTATTTATTCTACAACTATTAAAAATAGAAGTTTTCTTTTAATCATTAACTTATATATACACTATCTACCAATAAGTGTTTGAAAAATTTCGATTTTTGACATTTTCTCAAATATTTAAAAATATACTTGTCGAATTATTCTGAAACTTCAGGATTATGAAGATTATGTATGACCTCATATTTATCAACATTCATTTGATAAGCAGGGCAATTAGAGGGTCGACAAAAAATTAAAGAATAACAGAAATATTTGGGATCACCCTGTACATGAAAATGCACGAAACGATTTATCGCTGCAGAATACACATATGTGGATACTGCACAACATGTACACTGATTTTAGTAAGAATAGCGTGTATATTCATGGAAAAAGAGTGATTTTTTTTTAAAAAATTCAAAAATTCTGGTATGTTTTTATTTATATCATGCAGGGTTTTTGACCAAATTTAACGCAAATTTCAGAAATATTGACAAAATCTATTAAAAAAATATAGCGCAATTGGAATATAAATATATTAAATAATTTATGAAATATCAGTAGTTTTATGAAATAATTTTTATCTGCGCATGCGCAAACGATAAAAACGATTCTTTTACATCATTTAATAGTCAATTCTATGGAGTAACTTATAAAAAAAGTCCAATCAAATATCGTGAAAATTCAAAAAGATATCATTATTATAAGTAAGCTGTTTTTACATTGCTCTCTAAAAACGGCTGAATGATAAGGGATTCTCACAAATTGACATTTTTTATTAACTGACTTTTAGGAAAAAAAGGTACTATTTAATGAATACAATATGTAATACAATATTGCTGCTAATAAGTATCTTGACGCCTGTAATAGAAAAGGAAAAGAGCTTTTATTCTTTTCCCCTAAATTCTCCTCTTTCCCCTAAATCCTCATTCTAACCCTGCATGATATAAACAAAAAACATACCAGAATTTTTGAATTTTTTTTTTAAATCACTCTTACTCCGTGAATATACATGCTATTCTTACAAAAATCAGTGTACATGTTGTGCAGTATCCACATATTTGTATTCTGCAGCAATAAATCGTTTCGTGCATTTTCATGTACAGGGTGATCCCAAATATTTCTGTTATTCTTTAATTTTTTGTCGGCCCCCTAATTGCCCTACTTATCAAATGGATGTTGATAAATATGAGGTCAGACATAATCTTCATAATCCTGAAGTTTCAGAAGAATCCGACAAGTATATTTTTAAATATTTGAGAAAATGTCAAAAATCGAAATTTTTCAAACACTTATTAGTAGATAGTGTATATATTGTAATGATTACAACTGTTATTGTAACTGTTATCTGTTATTGTAATGATCCCTGTTATAGTAACTTCGTAAATAAAGATCATGGTCACATAATTACTGGGGATATTAATATTGTTGAAAATGATTCTTTACGCAATTTAATGGCTAATGGTACTAAATATCGTGTTCCTTCATGTCCTAATATCAAATCAATCTTAAAACAGTTTAATTTAGATTTAGATCTTTTTATTTATAAAATTTCGATAGACTACAATAAGCCTCTGGAATACTTCACTGAATGGAAACTTAATGTTTTAGATAAATTAAATATTGAACTTTATAGGAATATCGATACCTTTAATTTAAATATTAAACAATTAAATAATGAAATAAAAAACTTACAAAATAAATTTATTATAACATATGTTGATAAATCTCCTAACAACTATGCATTAATTTGTAAACATTATTACTCTATATTATTAAATCAAGCAATAAATACTAGTTCAAATTTCATTAAAACAGATATTGATACTATTATTATTAAAAATAGATATATAGCTCAATATTATAAATTACTAAAAATAAAAAATCATAATTATAACTATCCTTATATTGTGGTTATTCCAAAATTCCATAAAATTCCTTTAAAGTTTCGTACTATAACTATTGGCTGTAATACTTATAACAATAAAACAAGTAAAGAATTATTAACAATCCTTACAAAAATGCTAGATATTGCTAAAACTAATAATAAATTCCATAGTATAAAAATAGTTTACATCTTGTAAATAATATCAAAAATTTACAAAACATTTAGTACATCAAAACATTTGACTTCAATGATTTATTTAATATAATTGATATCACAGATATGTTCAGAATCATTAATTTATCATTCAAGGAATATAGGAATTCTCTTAACATACATGTCTCTTTATCTTACTTCAAATCTTTAACCAAATTTATTATTTATCATAATTATATATTATTTAATAATACAATATTTAGACAAATAGTCGGTCTTCCACAGGGTGGGATTGTATCATCAATCTGTGCTGATACTACTCCAGTCTCTACTTACATTATTATGAACGTAATACTTCTATTGTTAATTGTTTTTTATACAGGTATCTTGATGATATAATAATTTTATATTCTAAAAAGTCATCTAACTATTCTCTACCAATCAAATACCATAAAAATTTTAAATACAGTCATAATGATATGCTTAATAATAAAATTAACTTTCTAGACCTTAATATTACTCTTTCTGATAATAAAAATCTATTTGAAATTTATGATAAACGTAATGATTTTCCTTTCAAAGTAAACCTCTTTACTCATTATAATTCTTGCCTTCATAAATCTGTATATATCAATATATTACTTAATTTTGCACATAGAATTAAAAATATTTGTTCACCTAATTTTAAAATGCATAATTTAAAAACTGTTCAAGAAACTGCTATAAGATATGGTTATCCTTTACATTTGGTTAAAAAAATATTATCTGTATAATCATTTATATAATATTAACTGTCTATATTTTCCTCAACCAAATATTGCAAACATTAAAATGCTAATTTATGCAGCACCATATGATGTTATTGTTAAGAACTCCTATAATCTTTAATATATAATAAGTTATTACATGATCTTAAAAATAATTAACACATTGCGTAAAAAAATGTTTAAAAAATTATAAAAAATAAAAATGATACAAAAAAATTAAAAATAAAAAAATAAAAATAAAAAAAAATACAAAATACAAAAAATTAAAAAATATGTATAATAGGATGGATGGGTGGGTTAGATGTTGGATTACGGAGGACGGCGGTGTTGTCTGGATAATACGCAATGGTTAATTATTATATATTTAAAAAAAACTTTACACGTAGTATTAAAATTTATGTTTACCTAAAAGTAATATGCATAACTTAAAAATGATCAAGTTATTGAGATAAGATATGGTTGTCTATTGCATTTGTCTTTAAAGAAATTATTTGCAAAATATTAGAATAGAAATTATTCTTAGAAAATTCTTAGCTTTTAAATAATTTATTTTATTCCAATAATATTTCTCAATAATAGATGGCAGAACCATAAGTATATAATTTAATTAATATATTAATCACATAGATGGCAGCACTAAAACATTTTTTTCTGTTTGTACTAGAAGTTGAAGTAGCATATTGTAGCTAAATAATTAATACAGTAACATTAATAATTGTTTAAAAATATAATACTTCTAACAGTAGCAATTATTTTTTTTCTAAATGTATTATGAATTCTATAGTATAATATATGATCTACTAATTTTTATAATTATTGTTACAATTTTAATTTTATTATCTATATGACTTATACTGTGACTATAACCTTAACTGTTACAAAGTCACATGTAATTTATATCTACTTGAGATTCACTTGAACTACACATCATGCTAGGATATAGGTATGGTAAATATTTTAGTATATAGTATATATTTTTTAAGAAATATTATATTATTGTCATTTTGTCATATTGTTTTTATTTTCTTCAATGAATATCTTTTTATTAATTTGTAATAGTAAATAACTTCCAACCAGTCGGGTGCATTGTGGGACGAATTACTTAGCTTTTAGCACGTCCCATAACAGAAACTGGTTGGTTGTTTTTGCTTTTTCATTAAATTATGCACCCCTGACGAGTAGTTTAATGAAAAAGCCTTCTAATGTCCATTTATCCATTTATATTTTATTATTTTAGTAATCTGCCTTCTATTTCACTTCAAACTTCAACTGTTTTCAATAATATGATTGTAAAAATACTGGTTTCATTGGTTTATTGAATGGTATTGTCTGTCTTACTTTGGTTGTATTTATAAAAGTATATATATATATAACATGATAATTCTTATTTATCGATAGAATACAGTGCCATCTGTCAGAGAAATTTTGATCTATTACTTTATTTAATGTAAACAAAATATATGAGCTAGGTAAATATGTCACTTAGTTTTTGTATTTGTTATATTTAATGAATCATTGGATATTAAATTTAGGGATATGGCTTTTGAGTAATGAATGTGCTCGAAGTATGAAAGTTGTGTTTCTGATTTTAACTATTAATTTTAATCAATAATTTTTCTAGCTTCTAAGAAATGCGTTTCCCTTTTATCATGTAATTGTTATTAAATAGGGAGTGGTGATGGCTGACCCAATGAAAGAGTTTCAATCTCTGTTATATCTAAATTTAAAATACTTTTATAAGGGAACTATATTCATTAGAGAATTTGAGCAAATATATATTGTAGTTGATCATGCTAACTTTATATTGATAAACCTAATTTTAATTTTATTTTTATGATTTGTTTCTTATTAGCATTAAAAAGAAATTTAAGAGTTATCAACAAAAAGTCAACTGCTGTTGCACATAGTAAAAGTTTATGAAATGCGTTTTACTCAAATGTCATAACACAATTTTTTATAATTAAAAGTAGTTTTGAAACACACACACACACAGATATATATGTATATTTATCAAACTTTAATAGTAGTAATGTTTCCAACATTATCCAAGATTTGTTTGACACATTTTTCAATATTTCTTCAGTCAGTATTTCAGTATTTTATACTATTTTGAATAAAAAATGCCAAGTCACCTGATATTTAATTAAATAATGTAAGAAAATATTTGTTTATATTTATATAGATTCCATAGATTCTGCATTAATATTTATTTATTTAATTTATGATGTCATATGTACATATATGAAAATAAACAGTTTTCATAAAGTTTTAGTTCGATATATTGTATTTATATAATGGGAAACTTAAAAATTTTGCGAAATATATTTAAAATACATACATAATAATCAAAGTTTTACTATACTAAAAATATATATACAAACATATGTTATTAAGATAGTTTTCTTTTTGTTGAAGGTTCCGTGTGTCTGTTTTCAAACTGCATAAAAAAAAAATATTTTAATTATCTATTTAATAATACAGGCATCAAAAATTCGCATAAAACTATATTTTACTTTTTAAAGAATACAGCAGTTAAATAAATTTGAAAGCCTACATTTCTATAAGATACTTTAGGACATTTTTAAAAATGTATCTCGCATTATAATTTAGGCTAGTTTTAAAAAATTACCTTGCATTCTAATTTAGGATATTTTAAAAAAATTATCTTGCATTTTAATTATTATACCTATAATAATACAAATTATAAACAACATGAAGGAATACATCAGGATGGTGCAGTTTCATGTATAGTTTCGGATCTTTATATTACTGTGTAATGAATTCATAAACACGTAAGAGAGATTATGTTTACTATCGTTATATTGATAATATTATTATTTTTCATTTCTGTGATTCTAATTTTGAAGCGCTACCTATGCATATCTTGCATTAAGACAAAATAATATGATACAGAATGTAATAAATATTCTTCATTTAAAATTAACACTGAAAAATAAAAGATAATTAATATTTGACATACATGAGAAATGTATGATTTTCCATTTAATATGAATATTTTTACATATTATCACCCACGTTTAATTCAATCTGTTTATAAAAACATCTTACTTAATTACATACACAGAAAGAAATAATTTTGCTCATATAAATTTGTAAATAATGAATATAAAATATATGGTTACACTAAATACAAGAAAACGCAATAATTATATCATTTGAATTGTTCGGTGTTTATATTAAAAAATATTAAAGTTAGAGGAGGTTTGTATAGCTTATATCTATCTATCTATATGTATACATCTATATATAAAAAAAACTACTATAAAAATAAAGCCAACACAAAGTATAATTTACAAATGTGAACTTAAAAATCAAAAAATGAAGTTTTATCCTTAATAAAAAATATATGGAAAAAACAATATAATTTCAAGTGAGATAAGGAATTGAAAATACATGTGACCATCACAACAAAATCTAATGTCTAAAAATTAAATATCGCAGGGACATGGGGAAATATTGTAAAAAAGAAATATTTGTGGAACCTCAGGCCCAAATTACATTAAACAATACAAAAGTATGTGCGATTTAATATTTGCATGTGTTAATATACAAAATCTAGTTTATCATATACCATAATAAAACCAGAGAAAAGATGTAAAAAAAAAGAGAAAATTGAAACAAATGGATAATAGCATTCATCTCCTGTACAAGTTTTGAAGGCAGTTATGATACAATAAATTAAAAAAAGCACTAGTGATGCACATGCCAAAAGTGTAATTGAAGTGCTCTGAATCAACAAATGAAATGAAATATGTACTGTTTCAAAGTACGATGATACAATTACCTTCTCACTTTTTTTAAATAAAAATATATATATACCATCATTCTCCATATTCTAACATTTACCTACCAAGCCATCCTATTTTATTTTTCATTATTTATTTTATATTTTTCAATTTGTTATATTGTTTTTTTTTTATATTGCATAAATATAATTAAAAAATACATTATGTGTATATATATATAGATTAACAGTATGAAAAAAAAATTACAAAATAGTAATTGAAATTAATTTTATTTAATGTGATAATACTAACCTCAACTTTAATAATATAGTACTATAAGATAAAAGAAGGGATAAAATAGAAAATAAATATATGCATTTTATACACTTAGAAATAATATTATGGATGTTGTCCAAATAGCTAAACGTTAGATTCAAGCTAATCATTAGCATTAATTATTATATTGTATTAGTAGATTAATTGAATATAACTATGCAATTATTCATACATATGTGTCAACATCCCGTATAAAACGTATTATTGCAATTTATCAGATGCCTCTACCTCCTCAATTTTTTTAAATAAATTACCATTGCGTATATCCAGACAACACCACCCCCCTCCATACTCTAACATTTTATATCAAAAACTAAAAATCATATATATTATAAAACAGAAGTTCTGAAACTTCCAAACGAGTGTTTTCAAAAACTACCCGATGGATTTTTTTGCCGATTGTGTCATTCGATAGGAAATATTTTTCCGAAGGTTTATGATTCAAATTTACAGGGATAACTCTGATTTTTCGAAGTAAATTTCGTATTTTTCGGTTATTTTTGACAAAAGGGTTGCCAGTAGCTGTTTTTGGCGAAAATTATAATTGCTAAAAGAATTAAAATGGCTATATCTTTTAGAAATATTACAAATATCTTGCAAATAATAGCAGAAAATAACTACTGATAATATTAATAATAATAAAGAAAGACCGCTTAAATGAGGCGTAATATTATAAAAATATATTTATCTTGAAAATGAAAAAAATATTTGTAATGCTTAAAAAATACATTAACGCGAAATATAACAATTGGTTCAACTTTTGGCGACTTATCCCTGGTGTTAGAATAAAAACATGAATTTCAGAAATTGATTAAATGAATTTTGAATGATAGTTATTTTCCTTTTTATTATTTTCTTTCTCTTTTTTAACGAATTTCCGTATAATATAACTTACAGCAGAAAAAAGCAGATCTGATTGTAAAAGACACTGCAAGTTGTGTGTTACTATTCGTTTCTATACCATTTTCATCTTGCTTTTGTCGCCAAAGAATATGTTTTTAAGCCGAAAATGCACTACTGACTTAATGCCTGACTTAGATTCTTAATAGTCGCAATAATGTTTTTTTTTTTTTCAAGTAAAGATAATTTTTAGAGTATATTTTAATATTTAATCGTAAATTATATAGATATGAGTATAACTCTTTTATTTCTTTTTGCAAATGTTTTCATTGTTAATTTAATTTTTCTTGCGCCATTTCGTCAATTTCACTTACAGGAAAAATTTCAGTTTTAAAATTTAAAAACTGAAGAAGGAAAGATTACCCCATCGATTAAAAATCTACCCCCGAATTCCAAGATTAAATGTCAATAATGGATGATCGTAAATGTCACATTCACTTGACATTAAGCATAATATAAATATTTATGTCATCAAGTGATTTTTAATTCGACATTTTACTTCTACTTTTATATATGTTCTGCTAATTTGTTTTTCGTTATTTAAATGAAAATTGATGCCAATATATATAATCTGGCTAATAGTTTGGCAATTTGTATAATTTGGCGAAATTGGTCGACGGTATAACCAAGTAGTACTGAAGGAAAAATTTTGCAATTCAAAGTAAATTTATGCAATTATGCGTTATTACTATAGAAAATGAATGAAATGAAAAATTCCCGCTGAATAAAATTTACAAGTCTTTTTTAATTGACCATTTCCTCTTCAATATTTCTTCAATCAAACTTTTGCTATTCTTTTTCGCGCAGGCTAACAAAAATGTATTTTAAATATTTTATTAGCTAAAACGTAAATAACATTTTTCTATTTTTTTTTTTTTTTTTTTTTTTTTTTTTTTTAATATTTTTAAAATCTGATTCTATCATTATGTGTTTTACAGACAAAACAGCAGAATTACTTTTAAAAATGGTTTTATCTGTTAATTGTATGTTATTTGTTTATTTGGGTGTTTGAATTTACTTTTGTCATCAAACAAAGCGATTTTATACCAAGAAGGCATAAGCCGGAGCGATGTTCACAATTACTAAATTCTCTCACTCTCTTTTAAATGTGTGAGAGCATTTTTAGGATATTTTTTATGTTTAATTGTAAATATATAAATAGCAGTTATAGCAAAAAACAAAAAAAATCCATATAATGTTTAAATTTTAGTATAAATGTGTTCCTCATCCAAACTGTAAAGTAATTTAATTGCAACTTTTTTAAAGTTTTGGCGCAGATGTCATATACGCACCACATTCGGACGATTGCAACAAAATGGCGATATTATGCCTCACATGGTAAACAGACTATGGTTGTTTATTTATTTATAAACTATATATTAACTTTCATTTTGTTTTTTAAAATAATATAAATCATTTTGTTCTATAGCTATTGATTAGACTTTTTATTTATTTTTTTTCAAATAATATAAAATAATTTAAAAATATTTATGAAATTGGTAATTAAAAACCAAGTTTTCTCCCAATTGGCGCCAGAAAAAAATTGCGCCAATGTGGTGCATACATGATATCTGTGTCAAAGATTTTTCATTATACATAAGTAGGGAAAATGCAGTATAAATACCGATTAAAGTTTTTTCCAAATATGGAAATTTTGTCACAGATTTGGTCATATACTCATCGAGGTATCTCACTGGCGCCAAAATGGCATTATTTGCCTTATATGGTAACCCAGCTATAGTTGTTTATCTGATGATGAGTTGTTTATTTACTTTCATTTTCTTTTTTGAAATGATATTTGTTGTTTTGTTCTACAGTTACTTTTTTATTTATTGCTAATTGCTGTTTAAAATGATAGAAAATAATAAAGTATATATAAATTTCTTTGGTATTCTAAAACGAGGATTTTGCCACATTGTAGTTGCAAGAAAATCGTGCTAAACCTATTGCGTATATGATATCTGTGTAGGAATCTTTTTTGAAATATGAAAAGTGTAAATTGGCTACTACTTGATTATCACGTCAACCAATTTCGTCAAATCGTTCGCCAAATTTTACAAATTTACATAATTTTACCTTAAATAACAAAGAGAAAATGCTTAAATACGAAACAGCAAATAATTTTGTTTTCATTTTTCAGGAGGAAATTTTGCAATAACAAAGTAATTGCTGTAGTGAGAATTTTAATGTGTGTTTTTTATCGTTGGCAACTTTCTGTAACGAAAATTTTTTTTTTCTGCTATTGTTTTGTAAGAGCTGGTTTTGTCAAAGCCATGTTAAGGTGATATTCAAATTTTTGAACCCTTCCCAATTACCACCCCCTTGGGCCGATTTTGCTCATTTGCAATTCCCACTGAGATATTAACCATCTCAATGTACTTGACGAGTTTGAAGATGATTCTTGCATAATTGTGCCTTTTATCGCGCGGACAAAATTAAATATATATATATAAAGTTTTTAGGTGGGAGTAGCTTTGGGTTCCTGGCTTCACATAATGAAAAATTGTGAAGAAATTTTTCAGAAGTTGTACCGTGGTAACGACTGTAATAATTAATATTTCTTCAGATAAGGGAAAATTTTAAATCCTGTTGCCATAATGGTCTCCTTTCGCTTCCAAATGTGCACTGTTTAGTAATAAACTAAAATAGTTACTTCTAAATAGCTGGTTTTTGTCCAACGTTTAAGATAATTTAATATCAGAACTGTGTCTAAATCGTTTTCAGCAATGAGCAAGGTGCTGCTGGAGGTCCAAATTATTTAAAATACAAATTTAAATTCACCAGTTCGTTTCATCCACGGTTGATTTTGAAATATTGACCAGCGCAGCGGGCATAGCCTGCTAGTGTATAATAAATTATGAAAATCATGCAGAATCGCCAAAGGAGCTTGCAGGTTTATTCATAGTAAAGATATGTTTATTTCATCCAATTTTGCCGTTATTAGACCTAAAATGACATAATTTAACTCTTAATAAACATGTCATAGCAAACCAAAATAAAGCAAATTATTACACATAAGAGAAAGTAATAATTAAATGATAAATAAGACTCTAAAATATACGAAATTTGACTTACTAATGGAGAGTTTGCTAGGATGTAAAGATATTTTGTGAATGCAGGAACATGGTGCATGTATTTAATAAATATGATTGTGCTTCTACCATCTAATGTCAAAAATGAAAAAAGAATTATAACAAAATTTTGGTGCTGATATCTATCAAAAAATATGATAATGAGATAATGAACTCTGAGTGATAATTATTGAAAATCGAATGAAAAACATGAAATAGCTTAAAATTTACTAAATAAATAAATAAATAGGAATAATCTTAAAATAAACAACTGGGTAAAAGTTGAAAAACTATTGATTATTTTAAAACACTTATATATATATATATATATATATATATATATATATATATATATATATATAAATACTTTTATAAATACATCCAAAGTTATTCAGACAATACCATTAAATAGACCAATGAAACCAGTCTTATTACAATCATATTATTAAAAACAGTTGAAGTTTGAAGAGAAATAGAAGGCAGATTACCAAATTATTAATAAATATATGGATAAATGGACATTATATAACCAGAGTAATTCATATATTACCATACAATAACCAATGAAACCAGTATTTACCCAATCAACTTATTGAAAACAGTTGAAGTTTGAAGTGAAATAGAATGCAGATTACCAAAATAATGTAAGATAAATGGAGAATAATACAGTAGAAGGCTTTTCTATTAAACTACTTCTTCAGGGGTGTATAGTTTAACAAAAAAGCAAAACCATCCAACCAGTTTCTGTTATGAGTCGTGCTGAAAGCTAAGAATTCGACTCACAATACACCCGACTGGCTGGAAGCTATTCACATGACAAATTAGCAGAAAGATACTCATTGAAGAAAATAAAATCAATATGACAAAATAACAATAATATAATATTCCTTTAAAAAGAAAAAGGGATATATATACTAAAATATTTACCATTAGTCAAATCCTAGCAAGAATGTTTATGGTATTCTGTCGACATAGCATTCCTTGTTAATGCCTTTTGGTTTCAATTTGCAATGTTTGTTTTTAGCTAGATAATTGTAATTATTAATTTATTCTCATTATTTTTTTTTATTTAAAAAGTTAGCTATCAAAATAAAGTATCCACTGCTGGTATATTTTCAAATCATGTAATATATTATTAATTCTCACATAGTTTTTTAAGACTAATATGCAATGAAATCTTGATAATTTGAATTTATAATGAATATATTTTGCATAAAGCTATTTTACTCCTATTTTCTAACTATATATGGCGCCATTGAACATTATTAATCTCTCTTTACAATACAATTATTCTATTAAAATACATAGTATAGATTCATTTGTTTTTATCATTAAATTTACTCTATATTTCCTTTTATTTATATAATAAACTACTTTAATTAATTGCTTATAATATTCTGTTAACTTAACATTCCCTGATAAAGCTTAAATGCCTTATTAGCAATTCAAATTGTAGCTTGCTAATTGTAAATACATTTATAATTTATCCTGTAAGACATCAAGCTAAACTATCCTTATTGATAATTTATTATTTATTAAGATTTTAAAATACATTATTAAATCTTATTTTGTTGAATAAGATATAACTGCCAATACATCTTATTATTTTATATTTATAATGAATATAATATGCTTTTTAAAATCATTTACAATGTGTATAAATATTTTATCAAAATATTTATACACATTTTCGTATATGGCGCCATCAGTCTGTTTTTTTTTATTAAATCATTCGTCTTGTTAATTTCTGACGTCATTCTTTTTAAACTTTTTATCATTATAATAAAATTACATTATTTCCATTACTTTGCATAACATTTTGTTTAATATTATTTTAAAAATTTAATATTATTAATAATAGTTATTTTTAATTAAATTAATAATTAAATATATATATTTGTTTTTTGTAATTAATCTCCTTACAATATAAAGTTAACTGTCATATCTTAACTGTTTGTGAAATGAGATTGCAAATTTGATTTTTTTTTCACCCACATGTTGGCGATTGTATAATGTAAGTTTTTTCTCTTTTCTCATTCTATTATTATTGGTCTAATATATGTCTAGTTTTTCATTGAATTAAATTTTGCATTTACGATTAATTGGGTAATTTTGAAATCGTTTTTAAGTTTATCCTGATTTCTAATCAGAAATTAATCGTAATTAATGTGTCTATTTGGTACTACCCTTGATAACGAACGAAATACTACAATTCCAATAATTCGTTATTGTTCCAATATTGCCAATTCCTCTTGTCTTGTTTTAGTTTTATAGATATATATATATATATATGCTTAAAAAACTAATAAAAAATGAGTAAATCTATTATATTTCGAACTAAAGCTAATAAGGATTATTTTATGATAGTAAATTATAGCCATATATTAAGTACCAATATATGAAATATTTATAAAAAATGGCAGAGTAAAATGCATAAAAAACCTCAGGCTTATTTATATACATAAATATATAATGCCATTAATTGTAAACAATATACAGGGTGTCCCTAAACAAATGGTATATATGCTAGGGGGTGATAGAACACATCAAGACGAGTAATAGTAAATAGGAAACCAAGGGTCCTAAACGTTTTCCAAAGGAGATTGCAGCCATTAAAGTTTGGGGTCCAAAATTTCAAATACACATAAAAAACGGAAAAATTGGTCGATTGATTTGCGGTTTTCACTAAAATTATTCTTTATGTTGGTATTTTCTTGAAAATAAATTATAAAGATAAATTTCAAAAAATGCCGATAGAGGGCGTTTTAGACTTTAAAGTAATGAAAAACTAATTTTTGCCGTGATTTTTTGCATCTCATTAAATGGTTTCGTAAGCTTAGACTTAAACTTAAATTTTGAGCTCAAAATCTGAATAGTTGGAAGCGGTTAAGTAGCACAAACTTAACTGTGTTCAGATGGTTTAAATTTCAAATGATTATAAAAAACGGAAAAATTGGTCGATTGATTTGCGGTTTTCACTAAAACTATTCTTTATGTCGGTATTTAATTGAAAATGAATTATAAATTTCGAAAAATGCCGACAAAGGGCGCCTTAAACTTTGGAGTAACGAACAACTACTTTTTGCGTTATTTTTTGCATCTAATTAAATGTTTTCGTAAACTTAGACTTAACCTTAAATTTTGAGCTCAAAATCTGAATAGTTGGGAGTGGTTAAGTAGCATAAACTGAACTGTGTTCAGAGGGTTCAAATTTTAAATGATAATAAAAAAAGGGGAAATTGGTCGATTCATTTGCGGTTTAAAATAAAACTATTTTTAAGTCGGTATCTTCTTGAAAATGAATTTTAAAGATAAATTTCAAAAAATTCCATTAGAGGGCGCCTTAAACTACAGAGTAACCAACAACAAATTTTAACCGTTATTTTTGGTATCTAACTAAATGCTTTCCAAAACTTGTTAAATGTTTTCGAAATCTTAGATTTAAACTTAAATTTTGAACTCAAATTCTGAATCGTTGGGAGGGGTTAAGAAGCACAAACTGAAGTGTGTTCAGTAGTTGAAATTTAAACCCCCCTCTCCCTCGAACACAGTTCACTTTTGCGCTACTTAAACACTCGCAATGACTCAGAATTTGATCTCAAAATTTAAATCTAAGCATGTGAAAGCATTTAATGAGATTTTAAAAAATAACGATTAAAAACAGTTGTACGCTACTCCAATGTCTAAAGGGCCCTCTATCGGCATTTTGTGAAATTTATCTTTAAAATTTATTTTCAAGAAAACACTGATTTAATGAGTAGTTTTAGAAAAACCACAAACGAATCAACTAACTTTTCCGGTTTTTTTTTTTTTTTTTTTTTTTTTTTTTTTTTTTTTTTTTTTTTTTTTTTTTTTACATAGTTTTCGGTTTTGTTTGAAATTTAAACCCTCTGAACACAGTTCAGTGTGTGCTACTTAACCACTCCCAACTATTCAGATTTTGAGCTCAAAATTTAAGTTTAAATCTAAGCCTATGAAAATATTTAATGAGATGCAAAAAATAATGTCAAAAAATAGTATTAGGATGGATTATTTCGTTAATTGAAAGTCTAAAGCGCCCTCTATCGGCATTTTTTGAAATTTACCTTTATAATTCATTTTCAATAAAATACCGACATAAAGAATAGTTTTAGTGAAAACCGCAAATCAATCGACCAATTTTTCGGTTTTTTTAAATCATTTGAAATTTAAACCCTCTGAACACAGTTAAGTTTGTGCTACTTAACCGCTTCCAACTATTCAGATTTTGAGCTCAAAATTTAAGTGTAAGTCTAAGCTTACGAAACCATTTAATGAGATGCAAAAAATCACGGCAAAAAATAGTTTTTTATTACTTTAAAGTCTAAAGCGCCCTCTATCGGCATTTTTCGAAATTTATCTTTATAATTTATTTTCAAGAAAATACCAACATAAAGAATAATTTTAGTGAAAACCGCAAATCAATCGACCAATTTTTCCGTTTTTTATGTGTATTTGAAATCTTGAACCCCAAACTTTAATGGCGGCTACATCCTTTGGAAAACGCTTGGGACCCTTGGTTTCCTATTTACTATTACTCGTCTTGATATGTTCTATCACCCCCTAGCGTATATACCATTTGTTTAGGGACACCCTGTATATATATTTTTACAAATAAAACCAAAGTATCTCAGATATTACCATAACAATAATTCATTGAAACCAGTATTTATACTGTCTCTGCATATAATTAACATGAAAAAAATGAAATCCTATTAATATCATTTGAAGTTTGAAGTGATATAGAAGGTAGATTACCAGAATTATGAAAAGCATATGGATAATTAGGGAATAGAAGGCTTTTTTATTAAACTACTCATCAGGGGAGCATAATTTAATACAAAAGCAAAACATCTAACCAGTTTCTGTTATAGGTCGTGCTATAAGCTAAGAAATTTGACCTATAATACACCCAACTGACTGGATTTTATTTACCATTTCAAAATAGAAACAGAAGAATTTAATTGAAATAACAATATTGAATAATAACTATAATAAAATATACCAAACATATCCCTTGCAAAAAGCAAGTGAACTAGACCAAGCACATGCTATGTCACATTAAAAATCAACATGTGACGCAGTATAAGGCTAAAGGTTACAGCTAGCACAACAAAGATAGATGATAAAATTAAAATAATAACAATAATTATATTAAAATATTAGTAGACCTTACATTATATTATAGCACTCATTCTGCAATTAAAATCAATAATTGTTACTGATAAAGTTATTACTATTTAGAACAATTATCAATAATACTGTTTTAATTTTTAACTGAAAATAAAAAACTATTATTACTATTTCAAATACACAAAAAACCATCTGTAGTGCTGCCACCTAGCAGAGAAAAAAGTATTCAAATTTTTTAATTATAGTGCTGCCATTTGTTGTAAATAAATAAAATGAAAATTATTTTAATAAAAGAAAAATTATTTAAAATGCATGAGTGTCATATTTTTAGAGTAATTTCTATTCCAATAATTTTAATTATACAAGTAAATTTTATAACCAAATGCAATTGATAACCATATCTCATAGCAATATCTTGATCAATTTTTTAAGTTATGCATTTGAAATTTAGGTGAACAGATATTTTTTTTAATTCTATGAGCAAAACTATGTAATATATATATATATATATATATATATATATATATGTATATATATATTAACCATTGCGCATTATCCAGACAACATCGCCCTCCTCCGTACTCTAACATCTACCCACCTATCAATCCTATTGTATATTTTTTTGTACATTTTTTTATAATTATTTTTATGTTTTAATAATTTTTTATGCATTTTTTACGCGAAATGTTAATTATTTTTAAGATCATGTAATAACTAATTGTATATTAAAGAATACAGGAATTCTTAGGAAAACCATTATTTAGTGCTTCATAAATTAGCTTTTTAATAATTCCATTAATTGGATGAGAAGAACATAAACATTTTATTCTGTATAAATGATTAATTATACATTTAAACATTTTTTTTAATCAAATGCAAAGGATAACCATATCTTTTAGCAATATCTTGAACCGTAATTAAAAAAATAATATGCAATTTAAATTTAGGTGAACAGATATTTTTAATTCTATGAGCAAAATTAAGTAAAATATTTATATATACAGATTTATGAAAGCATGAATTGTAATTAGTAAAGAGGTTTACTTCGAATGGCAAATCATTACATTTATCATAAATATCAAATAGAATTTTATCATCAGAAAGAGTAATATTAAGATCGAGAAAATTAATTTTATTATTAAGCATATCATTATAACTGTATTTTAAATTCTTATGGTATTTAATTAGTAGAGAACAGTTACTTTTTAGAGTATAAGATGACTATATCATCAAGATAACTACATAAATAACAATTAACAAGAAGTATTGCGTTCATAAAAATGTAATTAGAGTTCAGCATTGATTAATGTTACAATCCCGCCTTGTGGGAGACCGACTTTTTGTTTATATATTGTAATATTAAATAATATATAATTATGATAAAATATAAATTTAGTTAAAGATTTGAAATAAGATAAAGTGACATTATCTAAAAGTTTAAATGAATTCCTATATTCTTTGAATAATAAATTAATGTTTCGATTGATTGACAGTAAAATTAATTACATTAAATGAAAAGTCATTGCGTTTATGATATATGTTGCATGTTAGGATTTTATTAGGTAAAATATTACTTTTAACATCCATAAAATTAATACTAGAATTATTTGAATAAGTTGTACTGTGCTTTAGATTTAAGGGTACATTGCGGGAAGAGATATATAATTATTATCATTAACAGATTGAATAATTATATCATCAATATTTCTCTAAGGTAATATATTGTTGAATATTTAATATGTGATTATCACATTGCTTATCACTTTCTTCTAACGTAACATGATGAAGTTTGAATATATTATTATAAGTAACTGCAATAATTAGAGATGATGATAGTAATGTTTGCATATGATAGCATAGTGATAAGCAACCTTATGAACATATGTAGTGATGAAATAGTTTTGAAGTTCTTCGATATAAGAAGAGAAAGAGACTGAATGTTTAGCAATATGTAGTTTTTGTAATTGTTGTTCCAAAAGATTATTGACATTATGCTTCTAATCTGCAAAATACTCAGTGGATTTATTATAATTGATAGCTATTTTGTAAATAAAAAAATCTAAATCATAAGTGAATTGTTTAATGTTGGACTTAATGTTAGACTGGAGGAATTCAATATATAGTGCCATAACTCATCAAACTTCTTATGTTTATCTTATTGATAAGTTATTTGTTATAACATGTCCATGGTGGACATTAACATATTTTGCTAGATGAGGAGCACTGCATTAACATGTGACATCTAACAGTATCAGTGTGTTTGGAATCTGTTGAATACATATGCATGTATATATGCGTATATATTCTTATATATTACATTTTAAAATGGAGTTTCATGCATTTTACATCATAAATATTTTACATATTGGTATCTGAAACAAGGCTACATTACACTATCTTTAAATAATCTTTATTGCTTTTAAAATGTGATTTATTTACTCACGTATATCTTTTAATAATATTAGTTTTGAAATGGTCTATTCTAAAGCTTTATTTTTATATTTACTCAGTATTTAAGATTTTTTTTCCTTTTTTTCCCGTTCTACTTTTTTTTCTTCTTGATTTCACTTTTCTCTTCAGGTATAGAGAGCAGCACTACAAAAAAATTGTTAAAAATCTAATTAGAATATAAATTTCATTTTTCACACCAGAGGGCAACAATATTTTTCTTTTTATTGACTATCTTCTGGTTTAGTAGTCCATAATCTAGCTACATAATTTAGTAGTGTTAAATCTTATTGAATCATTAAATGTTCTGGATTCGTAAGTCTAATGTTTTGTATGTTAGACTTATGTTTATCAAAGAGGTATTAACAATTATTCATTTTTAATATCTTATTTGTAGTGTTATATTTTTTAAATATCTTGGATTTTTATCATTTATTTTGGGCATTTTTGATATGTTATAAGGAGCTAATTTTTGCCTTTTTAGACCTAATTCCGTAAAAATCGGATGAAATAACATGTCTTTACTATGAATTAAATCTGCAAACTCCTCTGACAATTCTGTAGGTTATTCATATGTTCTTATTATGCATTTCTGGTTTCCAGTGTTCCTATTTTGCTCACATTTAGAATTTTATCAGCTTGTTCATACATTTAGAATTTTACTTTTATTATATATATATGTATAATATTATTATGAGCTCTTTAATGAATATCTTACTGTTAATTTCATGCAGAGATTGTACCAGATGTAGGAGAAAAAAATTAACTACATTTATTATTTTGATTAAACATTTATCATGACTTCATTTATCTCGCAATATAAGTCTTAGTGTCTTGTCTTCAAGAAGCCTTATTTTTGGTCATAAATGTAGCAAAAATAAACCCAAATTATTTCAGCTGCTCGTTCCTTCATAAGGCTTAAATTTCGACAAACGTTTCAAATATAATTAGTAATAATTTAGAGTTGTTAAGAATTTGTTTCCTACTTCTTTATTAGCATGATAAACATGCTACACTTTATTACACATATTAACTTTATATAAATGATTAAAGAGTGAAAATTGCAGGATGAAACAAATCTGTTTTTTGATACTCGATCATTCAAAAATTCCTTATTTATAAAATCCAACGTATAGGTAATTTATTATTATGCGATTTTTTGAAAAAAAAATGTAGGAGATAAATGTTAAAGTGTGATTTTTTCTTAAATGAATGATTTTTTAAATTTTCATTTGTCTGTTCTAATGTAAACTTTTATCAAGTACATGTTTTATGGAATTTTTTCTTTGAGAATACTGAAAAATATTTTTTGGTACATTTCATTTATTCATAATCTTATCAGACATGTATGATATTAAGCTGTATTGCTATTGTGGATGGTCTAATATGATTCATGGTATTCAATATGTTAATGCAAAAGATTTATGATGCTTTAAATGTATTATATGAAATGTGTGTTTTATATTTTGTTTCTTTCGAACCCAGAAGAATACTATAATGCATATTATTTATTTATTTATTTTAATATTAAAAAAATAGAGTTATCAAAGATATGTGACTCGGTTTTTCCACATTTATAGCATATTTTAATGGAATTATATTTCAGTAATTAATAGGATTATGCGTATGTTCTTATATGGTTGTTAAAATAGGATTATTTTATAAAATTATTTTCTTCTAAAATAATTTCATTGAAGTAAAAAATGGTATAGCTACATACACACACAGTCACGCACAGTCGCACACACACATACACACATATATAAACATACATATAAATTGCCAAACATGTGTGTCTCAATTTTATTATGTTCTCTGTTATTTAAATTTAAGTATTTTTAGAAAACAAATAATTTGAACATTAAAATGAAAGATGTATGCAAGATATAAATTCTTTGTAAGCAAAAGCATATTTATTTATTTATTTAGAAATGTTACAATAAGAAATATTACCTTAATTATAACATTTTTCGTTAAATGATTTTTTGAATACCAAATTTCTTCTGCATTATTACTTCAAAAAATTTCCACAGACGAAAGCTCAAAAGTTGTCTAAGCAGAAAAGCAAAAAAGTGAAATTCATTAAAATTATGCACGATAGAAATAAAAAACAATTGTAATAATCATAATAATAATAATACACGAGTATATAATACATATTATACTTACTAATCGCAAGATTGCTTGATAAATAAACTATGAATATATAATATATATAATATTTAATAAACTCTGCATAGTTGCATATTTTCAAATTACTCAAAAGGTACTTGGTAAGTAAATATTTATACAGGAATTCAGCAAAATTCTCCCTGATTTTAACATGAAATAACTTGGAAGCTAAGATAGATAAAAGAAGGAAACAAATGATATGTATATTTTTAAAGCCATACAAATCTGATACAAGTTTTTCAATATTAGTTACAAATTTTAAAGGAGGGTGGTGCTGTAGTCATAGAGATATCCCTAAATAAAGTATTCTGAAGCAGAAGATCAGCAATCTTTTTAATGAAGGAAATGAATGAAGTCATCTATTCTACGAAGCAATGTGTTTTTCCAGTACTCGAGTTCCGCATTCCTACTGCAACAGGGCGCAGTTTTCAATCGCAGTTGAAAGCTGCAAAAAAATCTTATAAGAAATTGACTTGCAAATTTTTCAAGAAATTTCATTGTCTCCACTGTGTACTGCGATTTCATTGTAAAAAGCCAGTTTTCGACAAAATTTGTAATTAATTTCTAACTAGTGTCTCAGATTTTTACGGCTTTCAGAACAAGCATTTGCTTTTCTGCTTCTATCGCTCATCTTAGTTTCCGAATTATTTAATTTTAAAATCAGGGCGGCTTTTCCTGGGCACAGTGTATAAATTTCCTCGCACTTTTTCACATCTCACTGACTTTTGAAGTGCTCCAAAGCTACATATTACCATACATACTCCATACTCCATGTTACATACTTCCTATTACCACTCTTACAGAGTAATAAGAACAACTTAAAAATTCATAAATTTCTATTGTTTCATTTAGTAGAAAATAACTTTTGACAAATATAATTAACGAGGGAAATAAATTTTTACTTATAAAGTTTAGAATTAATATTTCTTAATTCAATTTTTGAAATGCAATAGAATATTTCCCCATAATATGTGTTTATCATTATTATTATTGTTATTTATTTATTTAATTTAAAGATCAATACGTATGGTAATCTAACTGTCAAAGCAACTTGCATGACTCACGATTAATATAACTCTTGTCATTTTGTTCGAGCAAAGAATGTCTATTTTATTCCGTCTCCCTCGCAGTTCTATTAAAAAAAAGCTATAAATTCAAAGCCCACCCCAAAACCATCTTCTACTGCATAGCCATGTTTAAACTCAGAATATAAATTCTTTTGCACTTTATGTTATGTTATAAGCAGCTAAAATGTTCCACAATAAAATTATTATGATGCGAGTGTAATTGGCTTATTCAAGCTAATGGTTCCCAACATGGGGCGTACGCCCCACAATGGGAAATTGGGACTTTTGACAATATCAGATTTTATATTAACCCCTCTGTTTTCTTGCCATTTTTTAATAAATGAAAAATTGTAAACTTAAAATAGAGGTAATACATGAAATTTTTAAAATACTTAAATTAAAAAGTTTCCACTTTCTTACAACCATATTAATTCTATGAGAATTTCTGTTGGATCTTTACACAACGTTTATGTATTAAAATGTTTGCAAATTGTCTGGTTAAAGTATTATTTTAGTTTTATATACTTTATTATTATTATTATTATTATTATTATTATTATTATTATTATTATTATTATTACACTGAAACTTGTATTTCTACTACTCATAAGGCAATGTGTCAAAGCAGAATTTTTTACATTTGATATTATTTCTTAAAGGTGTATCTAAAATTGATTACATATCGAATGTATTTACATAAAAAATATTTGAAATATCTTTCTCGGTGTACTACTTTTATAAAATTAATAAGAATCCAAATGAACATCACAGCAAGAATTGAATAAAAAATAAATTTCTTTTGGCTGTTGTATAGAAAGCATACACAATGCATAAACATGCAACTACCATGCGCATTTTTAAATTTAAAATCGTTAACACATGGTGGTCAACTAATCATAATGGGCAAAAGAATAGCGCTATCTGAGAAGTGTGTAAGAGGAGAAAGAAAAATTATTACTTTAAAATTTACTTCTGACAAAGTCTAGAAATGCTACTGGAGTATTTTACTATTCATGTAGTTTCGGTGTAACAAAGAATTTTACCTTTTCTTAATAAAGCATACAAATCAATTGCAAAGTGTATCAATTTTATGAAATATAATATAAAATTGGAGACTATCTTCCAGAACTTTCATGTAGGTAAAAATGCAGACTTCATAACACTTTTCTGTCTATGAAATAAATGACAAAAAGCAAAACTTTTTTTTATATCTAAACGCGAAAATTTTGGTGCAATTGAATTCTGAGAGTTATGTTAAAGACAAGAAACAAATTATCCGAAATTTCATCTTTTTCAATGTGAAAGGATTTCTGATACTTAATAATCTTTTTAATGCTCCTTTCGTGTGAATAACAGCTCATTTTTTATTAATAAAAATTATATTTTACAGAAGAGATGTTGGGGAGGGGAGCATGAGACTTTTAAAGATGCTTATGAGTGCACGGCTCAAAAAAGGTTGGGGACCACTGATTTAAGGTTTTTATTTAAAATTGTTAATATTTTTTATTAAATTTATAGCAATATTGCCGAAATTACCTTTTTTTTGCATACTTCATGCCTTCATTTACTGATGTAATTATTTTGTTTGATATTTTCTCCAATAAACACATTTCAATTTCGAAATAAAAATATAAATATTATTGAATATTTCAATAAAAATATATATTTTTTTTTAAATTTTGTGCCAAATTTTAAATGTAATATAAAATACCTTGATCTATAAATCATTTAGTGTATTTTAAATGAGTAATTTTAAATAGTGAATTTTAAATTGATAAATTAATTTAGTAATTTAGTAATTAGTAATTTATCAGTAATTTAGATAAGTTAACTTAAATTTGAAATTTATATAAATGATCTCATATTACAAAAAATATAATTTAGTAAAAATAGAATCTATACATTTTGGATATTCTATAGTTATCAGATTCTAAAAATTTAATCAATAAGAATATCTTTCTAAAATGAATATGATGTAAATAATAATGTAAATTGTAAATGATAATGCAAAATAAACTATAATTACACTGTTTTTACAAATTTTCACGCAACACACAACTGAACAGAATACACTTTTTTATTATTTTTAATTTTCGTTTAACCAATAAATGTAATGATGAGCATTATTTGTATGAACATATTTCTATGGGGGAATATGCCCCATTTTTAACCCATTAATGCCTGAATTATTTTCTTCGTTAAAATTCAAATTTTGCATTTTCCCACCACTTTTAAAGCGAGAAAAACTTTTATCTTAATTTATCGAGATCTTTGTCTCGAGAAAGGAAATATTTATTTATCCTCCTTTTTTACTGGTGTGAAATGCGCTTACTTGAATATTTTAAAACTGTCCCAAAAATGGGACGCTAGGCACTAATGGGTTAACGTTTTCTTATTAAAAAAATTAACATACTTTTAGTATTTTCAAAATTCAATTATGTTCTCCACCTGTAATTATGTTCACCTCAGCAAAATATCAGGAAAATTGCACTTGTATTAATAAGAGCTATTCGACAGTTTGCAAGTGTGAATGAAATCTTTAAATTCTTTTCCTTCAAAAATTTGTTAGAAATTATAAAAGAAAATTTTGAACGCTGACTTATATACATATACTATAATGTTAATTCGGAAGTTTTTATAAAGTAAATTATCATTTATTTATTTTCTTAGATTCATATTGTATCTCATTTTTCTATTAAATATATGTTTCATATTAAACCAGAGGGAAATAAATCTGAAAATTTCTAAATGTATACATTTTATAAATGTATTGGGGTAATCCTTCATTAGCAAATATTCGAATATTTTCCTTAATGTAAATATTCCATAATTAATCAATTGGCAAATATAAAAGTTAATTATATAATTATATTATGTAATTCCACACTTATATGAGAACTCTCTTATAACGAGTAAGAATTGCGATGTCATTGAACTTTTTATACTGTTCTACTGTCATTTATTTACTTATATTATTTTCTTGCTACAAATTCTTTTTGTTATAATTTCATGAAAGTCTTTTAAAAAGTACATAAATGGTGATTTGTTACATTTTTTAAATTAATTTTTGAATATTTACAATTGGTAAAATATTCAAGTTATTTGGTACAAAAACATTTGTCACCGAACGATTACCACAACACATATATAAAAATATATTTAGAAATTTTTAAATCCATTTCCCCCCTGGATTAAGGCTAAGACATATTTTTAACAGAAAAAATGAGAAACTAAGCCAGAGTGAAAATCTAAATTCCTCCAGTCAGTTGTCTGGAAGATTTATTGAAGGATTCTATAAATTACATGTGGGGGAAATCCTCCAATCACTTCCCTTACTGGCACAGTCGCAAGTTCGACGAAATTTATTTAACAAACCCCACCTCAACGTGGAATAAATATCTTTCCGAGAGCTCATTATTTTTCTGAATGTTTAAATTGGATTTTTAAAAATATGCATAGCAGCATGTTATTACAGTGATATTCGAATTTTGTATTTTGATTAATGGTCACCTGAAGTGAAGATGTTAAATCGAAAAATTAAATTTTGAGAAAATTGCAGTGGAATGTTTTTGTTGTAAATTTTATTGATTTGTTTTCTTTTTGGTACGCTGTAAAAAATAATGTGTTAATTCCTGGTAAAATATCCTTATTTTTAAGGAATTTAATTCCTTCGATGCAAATGATTTCGTGAGTGTATCACACTGTAAAAAAGAAAAAAAAAAAAAAATCTGTAAAGGTACTAAACATTTTCTAGGAAACTGGGATTCCAAGAACTTTTCATGTAACGATAACAGGAAAAATCCATGTAACCGATTCTAAAACTTGAGTTTTTGTTGTTACCGTTACAGGAAAAGTTCTTGGAATCCCAATTTCCTAGATAAAGTATAGTACCTTTACAGATTTTTTTTTTACAGTGCAGACAATAGCGAACATAAGATTTAAGGATATCCTTGATATATAATAAAAATATAGTTAATTTGTCCTTTTCAATAACAAGTTTGAGTTTTATTTTATCTATTTATCCTTTTAAAAAACTTTCCGTATTTATATAGTTATTTATTTTTTATATTTATTTTTTATATAATTTATTTATTTATTATTTGCAATTTCCCTACAAAAAAAAAGCGCAAAACAAATGTATATTTTTATTTGTTTCTTTCTGCATACTTTCGCAAATAAATTCCTTATTATTTCTATACATGGCATACAATGTAATATTTTATCAAGATGTGTGTTCAAATACATATTAACTTGAAGTTTGAATGGGCATAAGAATAATCTTTTGCATTTTATTTATCTCAGTACGTGTAGGGGAAGATGGGGATACTTGAGCCATTTTTTGAATTTTATTTTTTTTAAATTTTTTATATTTTTTTAGAATAAAATAAAATATTGAAAATGAAAATTTGATATTTTTCCTTCAACTAAAAACCACTTTCAATAAATTTTGAACTATTTTTCTATGCATAATAAATGTTTATTTTTTGTTTTACATCATGGCTCAAGTATCCCCATGGCGGGGATACTTGAGCCATAGTGAAGGGATACTTGAGCCACTACGGAAAAACACCTACAAAAGTAATTTTTTTCGCTTTATTTTTGCACAAATATTTTACAGAATGATAAATTATGAAACGTAAAGTGTTTCAAAACCAATTAAGAAAACAAAGCTAGTAATACGATCATTTTTTGTCGTTAAAACTGGTTTTCGAAGGATAATTTGAACCTGTTATAACGACGGTAGGAACATCCTCAGTTCAGAGCCATTTAAATTTGGAATCTGCAATTCTTCTTGCAAATTTCATTTTCAAAATATTAAGCACTTATCCAACAAATATTTTTACAGTTTTCTTTCTGGCATATTTTATTAGTAACCAACCATCAATAGAAGGTTTTCTTTCACATCATCACCATCATTGACAGAATTTTCCTCTAATGATATTGTCGAACTCATACTTTTAGTTTAGTAGCTGTCGGAATTTAAGCCAGATGTATCATTCTACTATTTCAAACACTTTTTTTGATTTCACAGGAAAAGATTTTGTCTTCCTCTTTGGCTCCATGTAGGTAAGTTTGAACTGGGATTTTTGTTGCTTTTCTTGTTTTTGTGCGCTCTTTTTACCAATTTTTCTTCAATTTTCTTAGTTAAAAAAAAAGTTACAGCAACAGAGGTTACGATTTCAATATAAAATACTAATCTTAATATGTTATATTAAAAAATAAATATTTTATTATGTTGGACCTAACTAATTAAAGTATTAGAGATTATAGCCTGTAAAACCGTTTTAAAAAGTTATTTTCATTTAATGAAAATTAAATTGAAAACTATGTTTACATTTATCTAGACAGACTATTTTGTTCGAATTTTGGTCGTTTGTCAAATCGAACAAATCGAAAAATAAAATAGACATTTTCATTTAAAAAATATGCATTTTTAAACATTTTTAGGTCTTTATTTTTTTAAGAAAAAAAAAATAAAATGAAAAATTATTCTCCCTTTTCTCCAGAAAAATATCTATTAGTGAATATAAGGATGGAATTTTATTTTTTGTTTGTTTCACCCATGTTTAATTTCTAGTGAGGATGGTTAAGACATGGCTCAAGTATCCCCACTCTCATTGGCTCAAGTATCCCCACTATCACTATTTTTGTTTCCCAGAGTTTTACTAAATAAAGCATGCAGTAATTAGAACTATTTTAGACTCAAAATACAATTGAAATTATGCTTATTGAATGTATGTATATAGTTGCAACTTTAAACAAAACTTTGATTACAAAAAAACAAAAAAACCATGCACCCAAATATTTTTTTCAGATAGGGAAAAGACAACTATTAATCACTATACTTTCAAAATGGTACCAAGATGTGTGATTTCTTTTTTACATGTTCAGAACTATAAATATGTTATCATATTGGCAGTTTTAGAAAGAAAAATTAATCAACTGTAGAGATAATAGGGGTGGCTCAAGTATCCCCTATGCTCAAGTATCCCCACTCTCCCCTACATATAAAGAATACAACAAATACATAAATATAATGAAATATGCATTGTCAATCATACATAAATAGTAATTTAGTAATACTTATATATATTTATAAATGTATAACTGGATTAAGAGATATTTAAATTTGAAAAAGTCGTACAATCGTACGTGCAGGATACATCTAAACTTCTATTAATTTACCATTAGAAAAATATAAAAAACAGTATTTAAAATGAAATATTAGGTTAATTAATTGTATGATTAGAAATATATTACATAAATTTAGTTAGACCCCCAACTCAATGAACAAAGAATGTATAACAAAACCTTAATATTTTTCTAAAAAAAAATTTAAACTGTAATTTTCATATGCATTGCACTACATTATATCATAGAGCTATTCCAATCTTTTTGCTTGTGAAATAAGTTTGTGAGTTTTTTTACTCTTTTCATATAAATAGTCATATTTCGAATTTTGTTTTTATATAGTTATTCTCATAAGATATCTCATAAGATTGCTCTCTTAAGATTGTGTAAAATAGAATTTTCTACTCTGAGCAGCTCCAAAAGAAGTTTATTTCTATCTAGTAAGGTACCTGTACCCAATATGGACACCCTAAGGAAAATGAATTTTTTTCACCCCCATGTACAAGTCATAAGACTCCAAAAATATGTGACCACTATCCTTTGACTATTGACCATCATTATTAAAATTAGCGACCTTGTAATTATTATGGTTTAATTTAAATGATAAAAACGAAAAAAAAAGTGTTTACAAGTGTCCATATAAGGAACTACCTATCCCTATTATGGACAGGTGTTTCCTTATTGACATTCTACACAGTGTGTATGGAAGAGCCATATTTTCAAGGGATTTTTGAAGAGAGGGAATTAAAAAAAAATGTACTTTAAAGTATTCGGAAAAGGAGGGGGGACAGTAAATATCTTCAGAACATGCATTTTAGAAAGGGGGGAGTCATTCTCGGTTTTTACCCTTCGAAGACCCATGCAAAGCCCCTTAGTTACTAGTAAATATTATGAAATAATATTGTTGGTTTTGCTTAGCTTTTTTGCATCGGTTATTACTCAGTCCTCACAGTATGGACAAATAGAAACTTTTTCACCATGGGCAATAAGTCCCACATAATCCTCATGACCATATCTGCCACATGTGATGCATGGCCGCATGTTTGAAAAAGCATCAATACTGCAAAAGAAGCAGTACCAGCTCTCCTTTGTTGAGGAAGTCATACCATTGGTACCTACGATTTCGCAAACAGATATCCTACTGGGAAGGGGGGCTTCTTTTTATTTTTCTGCAAGGGTTTTTTGGAGGAAGGTTTTTGGGAGATTGTTCAAATGGCATCTTGTTGAACAAAGATTTTACCACTTTGATGCCTTTTCAATTTATTGCTTGGCAACGCTGAATTTTCTTCTTTCTTACAGTTGTAATCGATGGGGACATAAGCTGTCCATATTGGGAACCGGGCGTAGTTTTACTAAATTTTGTAACAAATGAATAAGGAAAATATTTTTAAGCAAAATATGCAAAAGCAATCAAAAATATGTTTTATTATCTTTCTAAAATACTCCACTTTTTAACATTTAATGTAATTTTACCATATCTAATAAGAATTTAAGCTTACAAGTAATTAAGATCAGCACATCTCGAAACAACAAGTTTCCTCCTAAATGGCGAACAACGCGCTTTTTTACACTTTCCAGCCTTAATTATCCTTTCAACTGCTTTTCTTCGCGAAAATGTTGAGCCATCTCTCGATCAAAATTGTTACCTTTAAAAATATTAGGGGTGTCCATATTGAGAGCTCTGTCCATATAGGGTACAAATACCTTATTTCTTCTGAATAACTTCCGCCAATAATTCATTTATTATTGAAATATAGAAAAGAAAGAGAGTGTACATTAACACTAAGAACGCCCAGCAGAAGTCAATTTGAACCAAAAATATCTTCATAAAATAAGTTAAAAATAATCAAATAAAAATTCTATTGTAAAAATTGAGTAAAATGTTCGGGCCTTCTAATGTCAAAATATTTATAACGATGCACGGGAAATAATCAAAATAAATCAAAATAATATTACATTAAGACGGGTGCATTTATTATATGTGTATTTGACTGCAAAGAAGAAGAATATTTCTTCTTAAACGCATACGTACTAAAACCATAAAAATTATATAAATATGTGAAAATGCATTTATGCAAGTTATAAATAAAAGTTTATGAATCGAACACATGTGTGTAATGTAACCAATTTTAAATATCGCACTTATTTTGTTTTATTAAATCGCTGATAAATTTCAATAATGTATGTATGTGTGTGTAACTATTATAAAATAATATATGTAAAATATATCATACCAGAAAGCATTAAATATATTAATTAGAAACTAGTTCAATATGGATTAATTATCTTTTCAATACCTAATTTTTTTCTGGACTTTCAATATATTTGCATAGCTTCATGTTATCACAAAATAGGTTTCGAATATAGCTCTTGGATATTAAATGAAATACACGAAAATGTTGTATAAAGATACTATAAATTCCAGTCTTTTCATTTCAAGTCAATATTCCAATATTTTCATCAGGTAAATATGTAATATTTATCAGACATGTAAAAGTACTCACTGCTCTTTTAATTTAAACAAAGCAATTTTTAATGAATTATATTTCTTTATTACGTAAACTCATATGTAAACAAACATGGAAGTACATGAAAATACAATGTAAATTTTGTATAAAATGCAAGAATGTACTACAGATAAAGCAGGTATATCATACAATATGCAATACGAAATAAATAATAAAATACATGATACTCTAATAAAATACACATTACAGCATGTAAAATACAAGATACATTATGTAAAATACAAGAATGTACTACAGATAAAACAGGTATATCATGCAAATTGCAATACGAAATAAATAATAAAATACAAGATACGTTAATAAAATAGACATTACAGTGCACCAAAATTATTTTGCATAAAAATTCCTTACTGAATACATGCATTGCATGAAGATGACCATGGAGAAACAGGGTGTTTATACATGGAAATGCTTTCTGAAAGATAAAATAATTTTTTCTAAGATTTCGGCAATTTCTACATTTATATATTTAGCAAATACAGTAAAATTCTATTTCATTTAATTTTCTTAAGTATAAAAAACATTTGCTTATTTTCACAATGCAGCACAAATACCTAATTTTGTTTTTCATGTATTAAATGTATACATTTGAATTTCTTAAAAAATTTTCTAGGTTGTTCATTTTTCAATGAACAGATTCATAAAACTACGCCTTGGCGTGCTTTTAAGCAAAACAGCATAAATTCATTTTCACAAAGAAAAATAATTTATTTCTAGTAGTAATAATGATAATAATAGTAATAATAATTAACGCCTAATATTAATCCAACATAGTTGCTTAAAATCATTAAGTAAACAACTTGAGTAGTTTTGAATGAAAAAATTTCATTTTTCAAAATATACCGTAATTTATGGGGGGAAAATGCCACCTGCAATTATTAATCAAATAAAGAAACAATTCTTAATAATAACATAAATATTGCAAATGCCACATCCAGAGAAATCGCCTCAATTAATGAAAATTTTAAAGATCAAGCACTTACAATGAACGCTTCAAAAATGATCCAGCTCATGGCATTTCTTAAAATTTAATCCGTATTAAAGTGTTAGCAAAATATTAACTAATTTATTTATTGAGAAGATATCAGTTGGTATTTTTAATCATCAGAGCGCAGAAAAGATAATGTAAACGCCTTACTTATGAATTCCTGAATTTTAAATTCGCAAACACCGCGAAGTTTCTTCCGTAATTTACTGTGTATTTTCACGTTTCTTTTAATTTTACAAATTGTTTTTTAACTCACAGGCTATCAAATCCTGAGAGCTAATGTGTCCAAATTATCTGTTGCACGTATGTTCGTAATGCGATAACTCTTGATAGAAATATCGAATTCGCTTCAAAATTTGTAAATATGCCCATTCTAATTAAACGCTTCCCTGATTAGTTTGAGGGGTTGATTGGTTAAGTATAAAGGGGGGACGGGGCTAATTCCCTCTTAATTTAGATGTATGTTTTTTCTATGCAGAATTATCCTACTTGCTTCAAACTTTGTATATTCTGATTCAAATTTTGCATATTTTAAATTTTGTTTATTGTGAGAAGGCGCTTTTCTGATCCTGTTTGGGGGTTCACTGTTAAGTATAAAAGGGGTGGGGGTGGGAGAGCTAATTCCTCCTTTAATGTAGATAAATAGGTTTTTTTTTTTCGATTTTTTTAATTTTTGAATTGCATATATATTTTTTTTTAAAAAATAAGAGTATACTATGCAATTAGTGTGACTAGTTTGTAAGCTCAGTGCCATCAGTTTATCTAGGTACTTTTCTTTTTAATTATTATTATTATTATTATTTTTAATTTTCGTTCTTTTTCTTCTGCAAATTATTTTTAATTACTGACAGAACCTGATATTTTGATGTTTTATATTTATTCGTGTATTTTCGTATTCTAAGATATTTAAATATGCACATTTACAGAAAAGTACGAATAATTATAGGAAAAGTTTAGGATAAATATGGACAAAAATTTCATTATTAGGAAATCCTTTCTTTCATGCAAAATGATAAACGACAAAGCAAGAAGTAGCAGTTTGAACGAAAGCTTTTAGCTATAGAGGTCGAAGTTTTTTTTTATTTTATTTGTACTTCTATTATTAATAATAGACAGATTAATATTCAAAATATGTAACTTGTCATTTGGTTACTGGATATTTTGATGTTTTTACATTTATTTGTGTATTTTTGTATGCAAAAAACATGCAAAACAGCACATTTAAAGCAAAAGCACAAATAACTATAGAATATGTTAATGGATACAGTTGATTCAACATTCCCATGTGAGAAAGTCTTTTCTTCAGTGCAAAATGACAAAAGTCAGCAGCTTGAAAGTAAAATCTTAGCTTGTAGAGGCGGACATCTGCTCTCATTTTTATAAATCATTTAATAGTCATTTCAATATAAAATTTATGTTTTGTTTATTAGAAGCATTTTTAATTATTTTTAAGCTGAAAGTCATATAATATCATGGAAAGACTTTTAAAAGCATCCCATATCCAGTTTCACTAAATTTATTAGTTATTTGCACTGAGGGGAAAAAAATAGAACAATAAATTTTTCTTTTCTTCCTTTTTTTTTTTAAATCAATTTTTATTTTAATTTTGTCAGTTTTTAGAGATTTATAAAAAAAAAAAATTAAAGAAAAATTTATAACATTCTTTGAAAAAATATGTCGTCAATTTTATATTAATTTTTATTACTGGGATTATGCAAAACGAACTATACACTATTTTTTAATATAATTTTTTTAATTATTATAGCGGTGGAAATACTCTTTTATTGTGCGATTAATTTATGATTAATTACAGATCTGTTATTTAATTATTTTAATTATTTTTGTTTAACAAATATCTAATAATATGCGAAAATTTATGATATCATTAAACTTTGTGAAACTAATAGCAACATAAAGAAAAGGGGATAAATTTAGAATAAAATAAATGTTTCGTTTTATACAACCTTCAGAATCTTATATTTAATTATAATGTACTTAATTTTAAATTATTTTTAAAATATCTTATGAAAAACAAGTAAAATAAATGAGTTAGAAATAAATATTTTATACTTATGAAGAAACCGCATTTTTAAGAAACGCATATTTTCATCGTTCATCCAATTAGTTACACCATCGAAACATAGATGGCGCTAGGCGATATCATCAAATAATAGTTTGGGAACATTACGAAAAGGTTTGCTGATATTGTATGTGTTGGTGGAAATACCAGATTTTTTTTTTTTTTTTTTTTTTTTATTTATTTATTTATTTATTTTTTTATCAAAATGTGTAGGACCTAATTATCAATAGGTATATCAATAAAGGGTGACTGTGTAATGTACCCTACATCTGAGAACGGTCTCCCAACTTCAAAATTAGAAATTTTTACTTAAAATGAGCAGGGCCGAAACTAGAAGGGAGCAGAGGGGGCATGTGCCCCGTGCGCCAACAGAACAGAAGTGAAGGGGGCGCCAAATTAAGATTTTTTTTGGTGTGTTTGTTATAAAGAATGCATTTATGTGGAGGACCTAATTATCAATAGGTATATCGATAAAGGGTGACTGTGTAATGTACCCTACATCTGAGAACGGTCTCCCAACTTCAAAATTAGAAATTTTTACTTAAAATGAGCAGGGCCGAAACTAGAAGGGAGCAGAGGGGGCATGTGCCCCGTGCGCCAACAGAACAGAAGGTGAAGGGGGCGCCAAATTAAGATTTTCTTTGGTGTGTTTGTTATAAAAAAATGCATTTATGTGGAGGACCTAATTATCAATAGGTATATCAATAAAGGGTGACTGTGTAATGTACCCTACATCTGAGAACGGTCTCCCAACTTCAAAATTAGAAATTTTTACTTAAAATGAGCAGGGCCGAAACTAGAAGGGAGCAGAGGGGGCATGTGCCCCGTGCGCCAACAGAACAGAAGGTGAAGGGGGCGCCAAATTAAGATTTTCTTTGGTGTGTTTGTTATAAAGAATGCATTTATGTGGAGGACCTAATTATCAATAGGTATATCAATAAAGGGTGACTGTGTAATGTACCCTACATCTGAGAACGGTCTCCCAACTTCAAAATTAGAAATTTTTACTTAAAATGAGCAGGGCCGAAACTAGAAGGGAGCAGAGGGGGCATGTGCCCCGTGCGCCAACAGAACAGAAGGTGAAGGGGGCGCCAAATTAAGATTTTCTTTGGTGTGTTTGTTATAAAGAATGCATTTATGTGGAGGACCTAATTATCAATAGGTATATAATTAAAGGGTGACTGTGTAATGTACCCTACATCTGAGAACGGCCTCCCAACTTCAAAATTAGAAATTTTTACTTAAAATGAGCAGGGCCGAAACTAGAAGGGAGCAGAGGGGGCATGTGCCCCGTGCGCCAACAGAACAGAAGGTGAAGGGGGCGCCAAATTAAGATTTTCTTTGGTGTGTTTGTTATAAAGAATGCATTTATGTGGAGGACCTAATTATCAATAGGTATATCAATAAAGGGTGACTGTGTATGTACCCTACATCTGAGAACGGTCTCCTAACTTCAAAATTAGAAATTTTTACTTAAAATGAGCAGGGCCGAAACTAGAAGGGAGCAGAGGGGGCATGTGCCCCGTGCGCCAACAGAACAGAAGGTGAAGGGGGCGCCAAATTAAGATTTTCTTTGGTGTGTTTGTTATAAAGAATGCATTTATGTGGAGGGGGGGGCGCCAAAATCCATGTTTGGCCTGGGGTAAAAAAGGCTAGTTTCGGCGCTGAAAATGAGCATAAATTGTCACACTCCAAAAAGTTTTAAATCACCAACCAGTGGATTTTATCCACAGTCCGCGTAATGTTAGTCGAGCGCTGAAAATGTATATAAAATGAGCTGCAAATATTATTCACATTGAATAAAAATAAGGAGCAATATTTTCATTGGAGTAGAAAAGAAGGGAAAATTTTCAATCTTCTTTAAAAACGAAATTCTTTTAAATTAATCTTTGACATGTTTATAGTTTATATTAGGAACTACTTTACACACAGAAAAACCTTCGTTCCCTAATGTTAATCCTATGCAAGAATTTTTTAAAGATATCTCGCTTGCATTTCACTGTTTTATTTTAATTTTCTCTTGCACGGGAAATGGTATAGCTGCGGTCGATATCTATAAAAACTGTTTTCTAATTTTTGGATTTTGTTCGCATGGTCTTATTATTATTATTATTATTTTATTTTACTTGTTTATAACTTTGCTCCGAAAGCAAATGCATCTCTCAAAAAAAAATTAAATTTAAAAATGTTTTTTGCAGCGATTAATGTTAGCTAATGAAAAAAAAAGTGAAAGAAAAGAAAAGAAAATCATTTCAAAATATTGAAACTGAAACGAAATATTTAAAAAAATGTCTCCCATAGAATTAACATTAGCGAGGGGTCACTTTGGATTAACCTCTTAAGAACAATTTAAAATAAGCAATTTTTTGCTTATATTATTTTTTCAGGCATAAAAATTGTAATTTGCCGATTTTACAAGTACCCGTTCAAAATTGCAGAAAAGTGCTGTTGCTTCTTTTGTTGCTTTGCAAAAAAGGATAAGCAGATGTGATGTTTCTAGTTATTTTATCTTATCTTATTTTGCACTTAAGAAGGAACATTTTTTTGGAAGCCCTAAAACAGGTGTGGGTTATCATTTTTCTGCTTATACTCCATTTTATCCTTTTCCGTTCATTTTAGATATTATGTTTTGCTATCAACTATTACGCTTTTTTATTATTTATTATTATTTTTTTTTTTTTTTATTTCACCTTATTTAATTTCCAGATTTTGAAGATTATTACATTGGATTTTTGTGTATGTAGAGATATCTAAAAAAGTATGTGTGAATGTGTAATAACATCAAATGTCGAATTCGGTTATAGTAAGGTCAGATGTAATGAAAACCCGGTTTTGACGAGCAGTATGAAAGAGATGGGTTTGGGTAATAGAAATTTATATTTGAAAAAACAAGATAAATAGTATAAAGAGCAAACATAGTTGCAAACTCATAAAAATATTACCGATTTTCTTCATATTCTGCTAAAATAAATGCTCCATATTTGTATAAGGCTGTAAAACATTTGGAAAAAATTATTAATTATAGATGATTTTTCTGAAGTAATTTGTTTCCCTCTATATAAATGGTGATAATTTTCTTTGTTTTATGCTTATTGAATCAATTGGAGAAAAGAAGTAAAAAGGACATGATATAAATATGGTCAAAAGTTTTAATAATTTATTTTTGAAATCTATTGTCAAACCTCGTTAACATGAACCTCAACGTGAATTAAATTTTGTTCATGTTAACAGTAATTCATGTTATCAGTATAAAATCTTTGTATTCCTCTTTATAAAGGACTGTAAAAACAATCCATGTTAAAAGTAATTCAAGTTAAGCGTGTTCATGTTAACGAGGTTTGACTGTATTAAATCAATAAATAAGTAGTAAACGTGATTTCTTCAATTATTTTAACAGAATTTCTTACATTTATAAATTCGAAAAAAAATAATAATAATTTTATTAATTTTATGTATTTCGATTTGAGAAATTTATTGAGAGACCTACACTGTTAAAAATTTACAGCCTTCTGTTCAGTCATTTGATCGTTTTTAACAAAAACAGTTTCACAACCGTCATTTTACACTATTCTGAACATTTTATTGTCTATTTTATGGTCAGAATATTGTGAAATTATGGCTTTGTATCCGTTAAACGGTCGAATGACTGAACAGAATGCTGAAAATTTTTAAAAGTGTATGAACAAACAGTTATACTTTTTTAAATACAGTTTAACTGCATTTTCATATGCTTTCTTACGTATGAATTCTTAAATTTGATTATTATGAGAACTGCGTTATATTGACATATTATTGTTATGGCTCTTTCGTCCTTGTAAGAAAGCGAGTTTTATTGTAATCCCATCATTATAGAAATAATTTGCAGCTGTAACGTGATATAGTATCTTTCTTTAACACTTCACAATAGAAAAAAATAAATGTCTTTGTACTAATGTAATTTCTTTGCATATCACGGTGTGATTTGTTTTAATTATAAATTTTATTTAATTAATGCACGTTCAATTGTGATTATAGTTATAAATTTCTGTATCAAATTAAAAATAATTAGTCCGTATTTAGTATGTATTTAGAACAAACTAATGGCTGAATTTTTATAAAAATTTTGCAGAGTAATTAAGAAGAAAATGAAATCTTCATAACTTCAAGATGAAGAATCTGGATAGAAGAATTATAACCGTAAGTTTGCTTATTTTTACTATAATTTTACATAGTTTCTTACGCCTGTTCTCTAAACGAAAATTTCTGAGACAATAATGAAATAGACAATAAGAAATGATACAATAATTTTCACCTTAAGCACATACAGGAATGTTTCAGTTACATGAATTAAGATGTTTAAAAAAATAAACAAGTTTATAATTTCTCGATACGTACAGCATGGCTTTTTGAAAATATTGACGAATTTGATATTTAAAGGTTAATCTACAAACAAAATTATACATATATATATAATATATATATATATATATATATGCGATACTAACAAAGCCGTATAACAGAAGGAAATATTTTTTCAGAGGAAATCTGCATTAGAAAATCTGAAACAAAAGATTCATGATTATTTTTGATTCAGAGACAAAAGTTGTTTTGTCACACCTGTCGCATTATTTTCTATTACATCTGGAAAACAAATGAAATCCACATTTTGGAACTTAAAATAATAACAAGCAACAATATAATCAAACAGAATAGAATATTTAAAATAATAGCAAATAATTTAATTATTATTATAAGTAGTAGGAAAACAACAGTACGGGGACAGCCGGAGGCGGGACTGCGGGACCGTCCCACCTCCGGCTGTCCCACCTCCGGCTGTCCCACCTGATCCTCCGGCTGCCCCGCCTGCTCCTCCGGCTGCCCCACCTGCGGTCCCTCCTGCTCCCACCATCTCACCGCCGCCCTCCTGCGCCCCCTAGTGGAAAAAAGGAACATTCTATTCTAACAGGAGAGGTGAACAACCTTCCCTAATTAAAAATATTATCAATCACATCTCAACATTGAATCATACTATAAGATGAAGATTAAATTTGTATTTGAATTTTAAACAACCGTAATTTTAATGAGTATTATTAATTAAGCGAAACAATTAAAATTTCAGTTTTTAACCATTTTATTTAGATTTCTTCAACTACAAGATGAGATTATCAATTTAACTCAAGAAAGTTAAACATATATTTGAATTTTGCTTCATAGACATCTTAATGAGTAGTATTAATTAAGTAAAAACAATAGAAAATATCCAGTTTTATAGAAAAAGACTGATTTCTTACGATTTTTATCAACTATATGATCAATGTAACGACTTAAAAGTTAGAAGTTAAACATGTATCCTAGTTTTTCAACAGCTATAGCCTTAATGAGTATCGTTAATTAAGTAAAAAAAACAATGGAAAATATCAAGTTTTATGGAAAAAGACTGATTTCTAACGATTTTTATCAACTTAAGAGAGAAAACTTAAACATACATTTCAGTTTTTCAACAGCTATAACCTTAATGAGCATTCATAATTAAGTAAAAAACAATGGAAAATATCGATTTTATAGAAAAAGACTGATTTCTTACGATTTTTATCAACTGCAACATCAGTGTATCGACTTACAAGTTGAAAGTTAAACATGCATTCTAGTTTTTCAACAGCTATAATCTTAATGAGTATCGTTAATTAAGTAAAAAACAATGGAAAATATCAAGTTTTATAGAAAAAGACTGATTTCTTACGATTTTTTCAACTCAAACTTCAGAATATCAATTTGATAGAAAGAAATTTAAGCATGCATTCCAGTTTTGGACAACCATTTCCTTCATGAACATTATTAATTAAGCAAAACAGAAAATATTAAATTTTTAACTGATTTCTTCATATTTTTTATTTATTTATTTATTTTTTAATATAAAATCAGAATACACAACTTAAAATAGAAATTTAAACATATTTTTTAGTTTTTGAACAGTCGTTACCTCAAAGAATTTCGATAATTGAACAATTAACAAAGGAAACTAATGATTTTTTAACGAAAAAAGACGAATTAAACGAATTTGGTTAACTTTTACTCTAATTGGAAATTTCATCGTACTTTATGTATACCAACTAAGTAGAATTTTAATGCATAAACGAATAATTTAAAGAAATCCCCAACACACAAATGTGAACCTGCAGAGCATTTCTTATTACGTCATATCTAAACTAAAACTTTTTTCTGCAACCCCACCATGCATGCATTCCAGGTAGGGGAACATAACAAAGAATCTTGACGTCACAACTTACAAAGGTATACAAATGTTTACGTTCAAGAAAAAGTATCACATAGAGTGAAAAAAAAGAAGAGATTTAAGTTATTTATCCATTCTAGTTTTATAACAGTTACTACAACATCTCCAAATTAAAATTTGGAAGTCATAATGAGTATAATTAATTAAGCAAAATAATAGAAATATTAGTTTTTCAGAGGGGAAAAGACGAATTTAAACAAATTTTATTAGTTTTACACTAGTTTAATAATAATTTTAAGGAGGAAAAAGACGAATTTAAACTTTTTTTTTTTTTTAGTTTTACACTATTTTTTCTCATCTCCAACATGGATATATCAATTTTAACAGAAGAATTAAACGTATATTATAGTTTTTAACAACAAAATCTTAACAAGTATCATTAATTAAACAAAAATAAATATCAGTTTTAAAGAAAAGACGAATTTGAATAATTTTACACTAGTATTTTCAAAAGCAACATGGAAATATCAATACTTATTCACATATTTCACTTATTCACTGTATTCAATACTATATTTAATAAATTTGGATACACTTTAAGAATTTCCTAATCTATAATTAAATATTAGCTGTATATTTAATGTTACCCATGTTTTCAACATTAGTTCATAATCGTGAATTTTGTATTTTAAATACCATGTATTCAGGTTCAGATTATTTTCACTTGAAATCATACAGAATTTTTTAACAGAGTTTGTTTTTGAAATCATTGAAGCAACTGTATTTAATATTTTTAACACCAATTTTCTAAGATTTTCTAACATTTTCCGATTATACATTCTTCAGAAGTACATTTCTAAATGCTACAATCACTTTACATATCGAAAAGATATCATTGAAGCAACTGCATTTAATATTTTTAATACCAATTTTCTAAGATTTTTTAACATTTTCCGGTTATACATTCCTCAAAAGTTATTATTACGTATTCTAAACAATAGCAAATATTAATTTTAAGAATAAAAAGACGAATTTAAACAAATTTTATTAGTTTTACACTATTTTTTCTCACCTCCAACACGGATATATCAATTTTAACAGAAGAATTAAACGTATATTTTAGTTTTTAACAACAAAAATGTAATAAGTATCATTAATTAAACAAAAATAAATACCAATTTTCAAGAAAAGACAATTTTTTACACAAATTTTCAACTTTGAAATACATCGCTTACATATATTGTTACAGTATATTACTAAACTTAAACTTTTTAAAAAGTTTGAATGTCTTTACAAAGGGTTCATACTTATATTTTTCACGTCTTGACTGCATTCGAAATCTTACAACAAAAGTATACTTTTATTATTATTATTATTATTATTCTAGAAAACCTAAAAAATCGTTTCTTGCTGCTTTAGACACTTGACATATTAAAACTACTCTACCCATATAATTAATCAAATTAGGACATGATTCATCTTACACTTCAAAATTTCTGAATTTTTACAATACTTATTTTCATCAAACTTTATTCTTGATCCTATATATTTTAATAGCACAGAATTTTCACATCTGTTTTTATCTACTTATCAGAAAATTATTAAAACACCCAACAACATTTTTCAAATATGAATATTATCTTTACAATTTAATGATGCAAAACATACACGAATACAAAGTTTAATTTTTACAAACATTTCATATTTCAAACAAAACTATTCGAAATTTTCACAACGTAAGAGCAAACATTAGACGAACTTTTTAACATTAATATTGCTTAGATCTTTTCATCATAACTTTTAACTATGATAATTATCCATTTTTAGGTTGATTGTCGAAAAACTGTAACTGAAATTACATAAACTTAATGTAAAAAACCATGTTCTCACACAATTTCTTGAAATTCAACAAAGAATTGACTATTACTCCAATACTTATCTACTTCAATCTCGACTCTCGATAGTATATAGATATTACATCATTACATACTTACAACTCTTTTCAAACGTTTATCAGAAAATCAAGCCAATCAAAGTCTAGTAGTTATCACACCTGTTCCTCAGAAATATTACTATCATATGAAACAGTAAAGAAAATTAATAGATATTTAATATTTAATAACTTCATACGTGAAATTACTGTCGAATGAGAATACTAATAATCAATAAAATCAACTGTTGGACAAAAAAATAGTACAGATTACCGAAAATTCAAATCATTTTTTCTACAAAAATTACAAAAATTAACAAATGAATGACCAGTTAGAGAAATAATTAAAAAAAATAATGAACATATTTACAAATTTATTAAAATCACACCTTTTTCTGGATTACAAACCACAATTTCTTGAAAAATTTAACACCGAATTTGTAAGATTTTAATCCTAGTATTACATACACTCAATAAATATTCAAAATTAACAAAAAAATAATTTTTTTAGTCTCATCAATAAGCAGAAATTCTATATTAAAAGAATATTTTCATAGTAGTACTTATAAAAATGAGAGTTTACAAACTGATTTTCATAATTTTATCACATTTAAACTTAATTTTTATACATAAAACATTATTTAATCAAATTTTATACTTTCTAATTCAGTAAAATTCAATACTTTTTTAGTTTTTAAACCAATACCACAATATTTATTTACATCAAACTTGATTCTTTACCTTTTATATTTCCACATTACACAAGTGAGTTAAATACTAACTTGGAACGGGAGTTGAAGTCAATTGATTCAATTCGATTTTCATCGTATACGCATTTCCCCTACACGAAATTTCTTACTTCTATAATCATCTAATGTATTAAAACTAATCTACTCATATTTTTAATCAATTCATCAGATGTTTCATCTCGCACTTCTGAATTATCATCCACCAAGTTGCTTAAAATATAAATACTATCTTTAAAGTTTTAATGTAGTATACATGACTAATCTTGAGTTTCCATCTATACTATTAATCAAATTATCATATGTTTCATCTTACAGTTCAACGATTTCTGAATTATCGTCCATCTAGTTGTTTAAAATATTAATAAAATGTTTATAGTTTTTGATTATACATAGTATGTATGAATACAATCTTTAATTTTTAACAGTTCATATTTCAAATAACCTATTTTCGAAACCAAACTATGTGAATTTTACCACAATACTTATCATCATACAGAGATTTGTGTTTCATACTTTTTCTAAAAATTATCAGATATGTACTCCTCAGAGGAATTTCTATCATATGAATAAATGAAAAAAAAAATTAATTTATATTAAACGTACAGCGAAATTTGATTGCAATATATATGTATTTAATAAAAATAAATAAATGAGCGATTATTTATACATTAAACCTTTACTAAATATATATTTCTTGCGTTATAAAGATGTTTCAACAAGATGAACCAAAACAGCAGCAAACTTCAGAAATTAATGATCTGAATGATTCATCCCTAGCACATGTAGCGTTAATGAATAATACATATGTAAGTACTTATATGAAAAATACTAGAATTCGTATATGAATCGTAATTAGAGTAAATATAAAATGATTTGTCTTACTGCCTACACTTTAACAAATGCCTTTTTACCTATATTGTTGAAAAGAATCCTAATTGTTTGCATTTTATTTCTATTACAGATGTGTTCTATTTGCTACAAACATTTCTTAAGTAAATCGAATTTAACAGAACATACAAAAATCCATACAGGTGAAAAACCTTACACTTGGGAAGATTACCAAATGCTGTTTTCAAGAAGGCGTGAATCAAAAGTGCACACATCATCATATAAAGCATCGTCAGTTATATGTAAACTTAGTGAGGATATTCAAAAATTATTCAGACGTTTGAAGAATTTAGACATAAAGGAAGATATTTAGACTATATATCCATCATATTTTCATAACACTTACCACAATATCTCAAACTTAAAATTTGGAAGACATACACACTGCTGAAAAGTAATTTTGTTACCCGTGATTCTTCTAACCAGCATGAATGTATAGATATTATTTTGCAATGTATCCTTTAAATGCTCACATTAAATATTCCTTTATATACATATATCGTTGTGTTTATTTTTTAAAAACCTATTACATTAATAAAATAGGTTACACACACGTACATACACATAACATTTTAAGTGAAACAACACTCTCACAACTTAAAAAATGCATAAGAACATACAAAAATAAGCAGATGTATGAAAAAATATGCAAATTTACAAAATAATTTCACTGTTTTCTAGAAATACCAACAAAAAAATATTTAAAGTATAAAAAAATTACAAAAGTGAAAAGAAAAAACACAAATGTAAAACAAAAATCACAAAGTGAAAAACTCACAACAAAGTTTTTGAAAAAAAAATTTTACAACAAAAATTTTTTTACAAAAACCAAAACTTCAAAAATATTTTTCCAAAAAAATTTTTTTTCAAAAACATTTTTTACAAAAAAATTTTTTTTTTCAAAATAAGTTTTTACAAAAGTAAAAAATAAAAAATCACAACGTTAAAAATATGAAAAATTTTAGTTAAAAAAAGTGTAAAAAAAATTGCAAAAAAAATTGCAAAAATTTCAAAAAAGTTATCAAAAAAGTTATCAAAATTTTTGTTCTTTTTAATACAGTAGTCTCAAAAATTTCGTTGTTTTTAATAGCAAATGCAATGGTTTCGCCATTGCATACTGCATTAAAACCAACGAAATTTTTGAGACTACTGTATTAAAAAGAACAAAAATTTTGATAACTTTTTTGATAACTTTTTTGAAATTTTTGCAATTTTTTTTGCAATTTTTTTTACACTTTTTTTAACTAAAATTTTTCATATTTTTAACGTTGTGATTTTTTATTTTTTACTTTTGTAAAAACTTATTTTGAAAAAAAAATTTTTTTGTAAAAAATGTTTTTGAAAAAAAATTTTTTTGGAAAAATATTTTTGAAGTTTTGGTTTTTGTAAAAAAATTTTTGTTGTAAAATTTTTTTTTTCAAAAACTTTGTTGTGAGTTTTTCACTTTGTGATTTTTGTTTTACATTTGTGTTTTTTCTTTTCACTTTTGTAATTTTTTTATACTTTAAATATTTTTTTGTTGGTATTTCTAGAAAACAGTGAAATTATTTTGTAAATTTGCATATTTTTTCATACATCTGCTTATTTTTGTATGTTCTTATGCATTTTTTAAGTTGTGAGAGTGTTGTTTCACTTAAAATGTTATGTGTATGTACGTGTGTGTAACCTATTTTATTAATGTAATAGGTTTTTAAAAAATAAACACAACGATATATGTATATAAAGGAATATTTAATGTGAGCATTTAAAGGATACATTGCAAAATAATATCTATACATTCATGCTGGTTAGAAGAATCACGGGTAACAAAATTACTTTTCAGCAGTGTGTATGTCTTCCAAATTTTAAGTTTGAGATATTGTGGTAAGTGTTATGAAAATATGATGGATATATAGTCTAAATATCTTCCTTTATGTCTAAATTCTTCAAACGTCTGAATAATTTTTGAATATCCTCACTAAGTTTACATATAACTGACGATGCTTTATATGATGATGTGTGCACTTTTGATTCACGCCTTCTTGAAAACAGCATTTGGTAATCTTCCCAAGTGTAAGGTTTTTCACCTGTATGGATTTTTGTATGTTCTGTTAAATTCGATTTACTTAAGAAATGTTTGTAGCAAATAGAACACATCTGTAATAGAAATAAAATGCAAACAATTAGGATTCTTTTCAACAATATAGGTAAAAAGGCATTTGTTAAAGTGTAGGCAGTAAGACAAATCATTTTATATTTACTCTAATTACGATTCATATACGAATTCTAGTATTTTTCATATAAGTACTTACATATGTATTATTCATTAACGCTACATGTGCTAGGGATGAATCATTCAGATCATTAATTTCTGAAGTTTGCTGCTGTTTTGGTTCATCTTGTTGAAACATCTTTATAACGCAAGAAATATATATTTAGTAAAGGTTTAATGTATAAATAATCGCTCATTTATTTATTTTTATTAAATACATATATATTGCAATCAAATTTCGCTGTACGTTTAATATAAATTAATTTTTTTTTTCATTTATTCATATGATAGAAATTCCTCTGAGGAGTACATATCTGATAATTTTTAGAAAAAGTATGAAACACAAATCTCTGTATGATGATAAGTATTGTGGTAAAATTCACATAGTTTGGTTTCGAAAATAGGTTATTTGAAATATGAACTGTTAAAAATTAAAGATTGTATTCATACATACTATGTATAATCAAAAACTATAAACATTTTATTAATATTTTAAACAACTAGATGGACGATAATTCAGAAATCGTTGAACTGTAAGATGAAACATATGATAATTTGATTAATAGTATAGATGGAAACTCAAGATTAGTCATGTATACTACATTAAAACTTTAAAGATAGTATTTATATTTTAAGCAACTTGGTGGATGATAATTCAGAAGTGCGAGATGAAACATCTGATGAATTGATTAAAAATATGAGTAGATTAGTTTTAATACATTAGATGATTATAGAAGTAAGAAATTTCGTGTAGGGGAAATGCGTATACGATGAAAATCGAATTGAATCAATTGACTTCAACTCCCGTTCCAAGTTAGTATTTAACTCACTTGTGTAATGTGGAAATATAAAAGGTAAAGAATCAAGTTTGATGTAAATAAATATTGTGGTATTGGTTTAAAAACTAAAAAAGTATTGAATTTTACTGAATTAGAAAGTATAAAATTTGATTAAATAATGTTTTATGTATAAAAATTAAGTTTAAATGTGATAAAATTATGAAAATCAGTTTGTAAACTCTCATTTTTATAAGTACTACTATGAAAATATTCTTTTAATATAGAATTTCTGCTTATTGATGAGACTAAAAAAATTATTTTTTTGTTAATTTTGAATATTTATTGAGTGTATGTAATACTAGGATTAAAATCTTACAAATTCGGTGTTAAATTTTTCAAGAAATTGTGGTTTGTAATCCAGAAAAAGGTGTGATTTTAATAAATTTGTAAATATGTTCATTATTTTTTTTAATTATTTCTCTAACTGGTCATTCATTTGTTAATTTTTGTAATTTTTGTAGAAAAAATGATTTGAATTTTCGGTAATCTGTACTATTTTTTTGTCCAACAGTTGATTTTATTGATTATTAGTATTCTCATTCGACAGTAATTTCACGTATGAAGTTATTAAATATTAAATATCTATTAATTTTCTTTACTGTTTCATATGATAGTAATATTTCTGAGGAACAGGTGTGATAACTACTAGACTTTGATTGGCTTGATTTTCTGATAAACGTTTGAAAAGAGTTGTAAGTATGTAATGATGTAATATCTATATACTATCGAGAGTCGAGATTGAAGTAGATAAGTATTGGAGTAATAGTCAATTCTTTGTTGAATTTCAAGAAATTGTGTGAGAACATGGTTTTTTACATTAAGTTTATGTAATTTCAGTTACAGTTTTTCGACAATCAACCTAAAAATGGATAATTATCATAGTTAAAAGTTATGATGAAAAGATCTAAGCAATATTAATGTTAAAAAGTTCGTCTAATGTTTGCTCTTACGTTGTGAAAATTTCGAATAGTTTTGTTTGAAATATGAAATGTTTGTAAAAATTAAACTTTGTATTCGTGTATGTTTTGCATCATTAAATTGTAAAGATAATATTCATATTTGAAAAATGTTGTTGGGTGTTTTAATAATTTTCTGATAAGTAGATAAAAACAGATGTGAAAATTCTGTGCTATTAAAATATATAGGATCAAGAATAAAGTTTGATGAAAATAAGTATTGTAAAAATTCAGAAATTTTGAAGTGTAAGATGAATCATGTCCTAATTTGATTAATTATATGGGTAGAGTAGTTTTAATATGTCAAGTGTCTAAAGCAGCAAGAAACGATTTTTTAGGTTTTCTAGAATAATAATAATAATAATAATAAAAGTATACTTTTGTTGTAAGATTTCGAATGCAGTCAAGACGTGAAAAATATAAGTATGAACCCTTTGTAAAGACATTCAAACTTTTTAAAAAGTTTAAGTTTAGTAATATACTGTAACAATATATGTAAGCGATGTATTTCAAAGTTGAAAATTTGTGTAAAAAATTGTCTTTTCTTGAAAATTGGTATTTATTTTTGTTTAATTAATGATACTTATTACATTTTTGTTGTTAAAAACTAAAATATACGTTTAATTCTTCTGTTAAAATTGATATATCCGTGTTGGAGGTGAGAAAAAATAGTGTAAAACTAATAAAATTTGTTTAAATTCGTCTTTTTATTCTTAAAATTAATATTTGCTATTGTTTAGAATACGTAATAATAACTTTTGAGGAATGTATAACCGGAAAATGTTAAAAAATCTTAGAAAATTGGTATTAAAAATATTAAATGCAGTTGCTTCAATGATATCTTTTCGATATGTAAAGTGATTGTAGCATTTAGAAATGTACTTCTGAAGAATGTATAATCGGAAAATGTTAGAAAATCTTAGAAAATTGGTGTTAAAAATATTAAATACAGTTGCTTCAATGATTTCAAAAACAAACTCTGTTAAAAAATTCTGTATGATTTCAAGTGAAAATAATCTGAACCTGAATACATGGTATTTAAAATACAAAATTCACGATTATGAACTAATGTTGAAAACATGGGTAACATTAAATATACAGCTAATATTTAATTATAGATTAGGAAATTCTTAAAGTGTATCCAAATTTATTAAATATAGTATTGAATACAGTGAATAAGTGAAATATGTGAATAAGTATTGATATTTCCATGTTGCTTTTGAAAATACTAGTGTAAAATTATTCAAATTCGTCTTTTCTTTAAAACTGATATTTATTTTTGTTTAATTAATGATACTTGTTAAGATTTTGTTGTTAAAAACTATAATATACGTTTAATTCTTCTGTTAAAATTGATATATCCATGTTGGAGATGAGAAAAAATAGTGTAAAACTAAAAAAAAAAAAAAGTTTAAATTCGTCTTTTTCCTCCTTAAAATTATTATTAAACTAGTGTAAAACTAATAAAATTTGTTTAAATTCGTCTTTTCCCCTCTGAAAAACTAATATTTCTATTATTTTGCTTAATTAATTATACTCATTATGACTTCCAAATTTTAATTTGGAGATGTTGTAGTAACTGTTATAAAACTAGAATGGATAAATAACTTAAATCTCTTCTTTTTTTTCACTCTATGTGATACTTTTTCTTGAACGTAAACATTTGTATACCTTTGTAAGTTGTGACGTCAAGATTCTTTGTTATGTTCCCCTACCTGGAATGCATGCATGGTGGGGTTGCAGAAAAAAGTTTTAGTTTAGATATGACGTAATAAGAAATGCTCTGCAGGTTCACATTTGTGTGTTGGGGATTTCTTTAAATTATTCGTTTATGCATTAAAATTCTACTTAGTTGGTATACATAAAGTACGATGAAATTTCCAATTAGAGTAAAAGTTAACCAAATTCGTTTAATTCGTCTTTTTTCGTTAAAAAATCATTAGTTTCCTTTGTTAATTGTTCAATTATCGAAATTCTTTGAGGTAACGACTGTTCAAAAACTAAAAAATATGTTTAAATTTCTATTTTAAGTTGTGTATTCTGATTTTATATTAAAAAATAAATAAATAAATAAAAAATATGAAGAAATCAGTTAAAAATTTAATATTTTCTGTTTTGCTTAATTAATAATGTTCATGAAGGAAATGGTTGTCCAAAACTGGAATGCATGCTTAAATTTCTTTCTATCAAATTGATATTCTGAAGTTTGAGTTGAAAAAATCGTAAGAAATCAGTCTTTTTCTATAAAACTTGATATTTTCCATTGTTTTTTACTTAATTAACGATACTCATTAAGATTATAGCTGTTGAAAAACTAGAATGCATGTTTAACTTTCAACTTGTAAGTCGATACACTGATGTTGCAGTTGATAAAAATCGTAAGAAATCAGTCTTTTTCTATAAAATCGATATTTTCCATTGTTTTTTACTTAATTATGAATGCTCATTAAGGTTATAGCTGTTGAAAAACTGAAATGTATGTTTAAGTTTTCTCTCTTAAGTTGATAAAAATCGTTAGAAATCAGTCTTTTTCCATAAAACTTGATATTTTCCATTGTTTTTTTTACTTAATTAACGATACTCATTAAGGCTATAGCTGTTGAAAAACTAGGATACATGTTTAACTTCTAACTTTTAAGTCGTTACATTGATCATATAGTTGATAAAAATCGTAAGAAATCAGTCTTTTTCTATAAAACTGGATATTTTCTATTGTTTTTACTTAATTAATACTACTCATTAAGATGTCTATGAAGCAAAATTCAAATATATGTTTAACTTTCTTGAGTTAAATTGATAATCTCATCTTGTAGTTGAAGAAATCTAAATAAAATGGTTAAAAACTGAAATTTTAATTGTTTCGCTTAATTAATAATACTCATTAAAATTACGGTTGTTTAAAATTCAAATACAAATTTAATCTTCATCTTATAGTATGATTCAATGTTGAGATGTGATTGATAATATTTTTAATTAGGGAAGGTTGTTCACCTCTCCTGTTAGAATAGAATGTTCCTTTTTTCCACTAGGGGGCGCAGGAGGGCGGCGGTGAGATGGTGGGAGCAGGAGGGACCGCAGGTGGGGCAGCCGGAGGAGCAGGCGGGGCAGCCGGAGGATCAGGTGGGACAGCCGGAGGTGGGACAGCCGGAGGTGGGACGGTCCCGCAGTCCCGCCTCCGGCTGTCCCCGTACTGTTGTTTTCCTACTACTATTATAATTTCAATTACAATAACAAGCTTTGTTTCGAAAACAAAGTTTTGACTTTGAAAAGTACATTTTATTCAAAAAAGAAATATATTTCGAAAATAAAAAACATACAGAAAGGCAAATATGAAATTTATTTCTGAGCTTGTCTGTGAGTATTACAGACTAATATTTTGTCCTTGAATATCGTGATTTGATATAAAAACGCCCTTGATAAAAAAAATCTACGTGCATATTATCTGCTATTCAAATGAACATAAAATTTTGAATTTTCTTGTAAATCAGTGAAGATTTACTTAAGCTTTCTACCTATTTGTAATACTTTAGCGTACTTATTAAATGCTTTATTTAGGATACAAAAACATTTATAAAACTTTCGCTGTTACAATTTTAAAGGTTTTAAAATGTATTATTGTTATTTATATTTATTATTTTGATTCTTAAGATATTCTGTTTAGTTAAATTTTGTGATAGAGCATGAAATGGTATAGAACTTTAATAATTGAAGTAAAGCAATAAGCAGCAAAGGAATCATTTTATAAATTTGAATTCTTTTTTAACTCATGTAAACTCTAATAAATAATAATATCTATATTTACATCAAGTATCTATTGAAATTATTTATGTTATGTTTATTGCCACAAATCATTGTTAACGAGAAAAATGAATCTAATATTCTTAGAACATAGTTTTTTTTTTTTTTTTTTTTTTTTTTTTTATAATAATAATATTAATAAACATAAAAATAAACGCATCGAATACACATACATGTATTGGGCTTCTAAAGAATACAAATTAAATGTATAAGAAAAAGAAAAAGCCAAAATGCAACAGAAGAAGAACTTTATGGTATCGCAGTATATGGTTCTATGTAAGTAAAAAATAATAATAATAATAGATGTCACCCTACAAATTTAAAAGAAATTAAACATTTTTTCAAACAGGAATCACGATTATTCTAAACCAAACAACTTCTAATTTTATCATTGCTTTTATAAAGTGCTTGGAAGCAGGGTGTTTTATTTATTTATTTATTTATTTTTATTTTTATTTATTTTTTATTTTTTTCGTGTTTCGATTTTTTTATCACAAAAATAATCATTTTTTAAGATTAAAAAAATGTTTTCTTATTAGATAGTGGCCATTAAAATAGTAATAATAAGTAAATAAAAATAACAGTTTTTAAAAGAATCTTCGTTCAGTTTCTATAATAAATCTTATTTAATAAAAAGCAGCTTCGCTCATTATTATTATTATTATTATTATTATTATTATTATTATTATTAATTTAGATAAATTTAAGCTGCAATAGTCAACTTCAGTCATAAAAAATAACCCATAGATGATAGGCAAAAATTTCATATACAATATATATTTTACTAAAATAAATCAGAATTCTCTCTACGTATTTTATTTAAAAAATAAAAGTTGAATTTTTTTTTTAAATGAAATAATAAATAATTAAAACTACCTTTTTTTTTCTACCGCTTGGATAAATGTGAATTATTAAATGTATAGCAAATATACATAGATTTTCAGTATCCGTATGTTTTATATTAAAGTAGTAGTTGTTAATATGCATGGTGTCCCAAAAAGATCTGTACCACATGAAAATTTTATTTAAAAAATGACCAGGTCTACAACAAAACTTGTTACAACAACAGACAAAATAACTGAAAAGGTTTTTTCGACAGTATGCTTCTGGTCGTAGATGGTACAGCATAACACATAAATGATTATTAAAGATTTCAGTTATTCAAAAACGGCGGATCCCCCGAAGAAAACTCAATACATCCATAGGTTTATCGAAACAAAATCCGATACTCCAGTTGAAAGAAATTATCGAACGATTTATGTCGATTGGTTGATGTCGATCGAAATTGAGCGTTTGATGTGAGCAAGCTAAAATATCGGTAAATTTAGTTTGAATATCATCTTGATAGTCTTCGAGCTACGAAAGGATATCATGTTGAAGATTACTAAAAAAAAAAAAAAACATTTTTGAGTTATGCTATGCGTTGTCATAACTAGCTTCTCTGTGTAGGTCTAATTTTCTTTAAATAAAATTTTAAAGTTGTAAAGATTTTTGGCAATCGGAAAGCCAGTCCAATTCACTGTTTTTAACGGGAAATTTTCCGCTTTCTTTTTGGGAAATTTTTTAGAAATTTACGGGAAATTTTCCACTAAAAAGAACAGAATTGTACTGACGTCCCAACTGCCATTACAATCTCCGTAACATCGTCCTTTCCCTTTTTTTTACAGTGTATACTACATTTTGTGTTATTAACTTTTTGAAAGTTAGCTGTTAATTAATGTCAACAAATAAAGGCTACCAATCATCATTGATATTTTGCATTAGGTATAAATATTTTAAGATCAATGTCATTAAATTATGTAAAATCCGAGCATTTTTAACCGTAAGCATGTAAAAATAATTTTTTTTAAAAAGGACATACAAACTATTCCAATGTGAATTTACCAAAACATCCTATTTAAAAACTAATTTTTTTTTCAAGTCACATGTTAATATCCATTCATGTAATTATGTCCCAAAAATATGATTTTTTTTCTCCCAGTAAGGGGTTGGATAAAACTAGACAAAAAGATTATTATTCAACCCTTTCAAAGGATGTTTGGTTCGCTGATTCTTTTTACATTGGGACTTCATGCTGGGGTTTGTACTACTGCCGAAAGAAAATTTCTGTGAATGAATTCGCTTGAATAACTTTTGAATGTAAATGTCATTGTGTGGGAAATTAGCTGTTTTTGTCTTTTCACTTCATTATTTATTTATATATTTATTGAAGATCTCTGGAAATACCGTATAACTAAATTTAAAATAGACAGGGTAAAAGTATGATGTTGAAATGATATTTATAGCACTTTGAAAGAGCTAACACAGACGTTGTATATAATTAAGAAAACGTCTGCCACTCCTGGCATAACATAAAAATGTTTATTGAAGAAATTATCTATGTATAAGTATAGAGAGTGATTTTATTTATTTGAAATAATCTTTATTTTATTTATTTGAAATATGGAAGTTAAACTTTTGCTCAGTTTCATTTTATTCATTGTTTTTCAAAAACTGTGTGTCTAAAATAAGATTTTGAATATAAATGAATATGAGGAGGTGAGTTTCAAAACTCGCCTTATCCAGTAAATAGCAAAATTTAGGAAATCACTAAAAATCTCTGCCTGCGTTTATTGGTTATTTTGTTTTCTTGGTTATTTTTTAAAGATCGTATAGGGTTTTGTTGTTGTTGTTGTTCTTTTATGCAGATTCAATGTCAAAAAAACAGACGACTTTATGGAGCTTGTACTGGCAGTCTGGACGCCAGTAAAATTCACTGTTTTTTAACGGAAAAAATTCGCATAAATTCCAGAAAAATTTTCCGTTAAATAATAGCGAATTGTACTGGATTCCCGATTGCCCAGTACAATCTCCGTAAAATAGATTGTTTAAAGAAAACTTAATTTTTTTAATTTAAAATAAGGCGGGAATTGAAACACATGTTCTCATATAGAAAAAAGCATTACATCATAAATATATAATCTTGACTATCAAACCGATAATTAATCGGCTATATATAGATTCGTTCGTATTTCATGATGTAGTATAGATACTTAGCTTGTCGAAAACTGTTACATTAGTGCAGAAAAAGAAAAAAACAACTACTTTCTTTTTTACGTATACATGTAATTAACACTTTTTCTTTCACTTTCAAATAAGCAAGGTGAAAACAGGCAAATTAGCTTCCGTACTCCTGCGATAGTCATGTGTTTAAAAAAATAGAGTGATTTATTATTTTTATTAGCTTTGTGTGATTTATTATTTTATTAATATCTTTGTCTCATTGGTTCTTCCAAATTTGCTCATATTCTCCTCATACACATTCATCCATAGAAAAATGTCAAAAAGATGTATATTTAAAAGCCATACTGCAAATGTTATAAAAACTCACGCTTTTATTTCACAATTGGGTACAATTATATACAGTCGAACCTCTATATAACGAAACTCCATACATCGAATTTCTCCATATAACGAATTTTTAGTAAGAACGGTCCCCTTTTCGCATGATTACATTAAAAACAGACTCTATATAGCGAAATATCTATCTCCATATAACGAATTTTTTCATAAATTGATCTTAATTTATTCAGTTTTAAAAAAGTTTCGAAATCATATGGAATCAATTTTCCATCACTTATTTTTGATTTATCGTTCAATGGAGAGGTTTTTTTTTTTATATATAAATATTACTTCTCTCCTTATTCTTTAAATCTAACAAGTTCATCCCACCTCCCACACACCTTTCAACATCCTTCTCAAAACACAGTCAATTGAATTGTTACACATATAAGAGAGGAATCAATGAGAGCACATAAGAGAGACCTTCAAATGGAGGAAAATATCAACTACAATTTTTCATTCCTTGCTAAAATTAGAGAATTTTTTTTTTTGAGAGCGTAACAATTGTGATTTTAAAATCAAAACAACAAAAAATTACAGATTTCTTCCTCTGAAATTTATGTAAGTCTTCCTCATTTGATTTTCATTAAGCTTTCAAATAAATGTCTTTTCTCTTTTTTGAAACTGCTTAAATAAGTAAGAAATAAAATGTTAGGTTAATATATACTTTTAAACATTTCAAATTCTTAATTAAAAAGATCAAAAATAATATTTGTTCAAAATTTACACATTAAATACTATTTTTAACATCATACTCTATACATCGAATTTCTCTATATAACGAATTTTTTACTGGAACGATGGGTTTCGTTTTATAGAGGCTCGACTGTATACTATATATATATATATATATATCTTGAATTATGTTCTTATATCTTTGCTATTTTTTTAAGAAAATGCATTCATGTAAAGAACTAAACTTGCATAAAAACGGTTTCCATAAACTGCAAAATCAACCATAATCCAATTATTTCTATTGAGTTTCTGCTGGCTCATTTTTTATTCGTTTTCTAAATATGATTACCCGGAGATCTTGTCTGTTACATGGATCTAACACTTATGATTTTATCATGTCCTTCATGGCTATAGTGCAATATTCATTACTACTTAATGCACTTGCAAGTTTAGTCAAACGCGAAATAAAATCAGCAGGGTTCTCTAATCTAACAGTGGGGTTTCTAAAATCTGACAGCGTCGAGAGTTCTATAGCAGAATAAAAATGTCATGAATTGTAAGCTTTTTATTTCAGACACGATTGTCTAAAAAATTAAAATGGCCGTCGAAGCTGAAAATCGCAGTTCAAATTGTAGAGAAATAAACAGTCTAATATAATGCCCAGAAACGAATGATAAATTGAGTATTTCGGTAAAGGCTTTGATTAAATTGTCTGAATTCAGTCGCCTCTTATCACTGTTAAAAAAAAAAAAAAAAAAAAAAAAAAAAAAAAATTAAAATTGTTTGATAACTCTCCCGTTTTCAAGATGAAAAATTATCCCTTTTCAAAACGGGGAATTTCCGTTCATATAAATAAATTTGAACAACAAAGCAATATTTAAAAAAAAAATGCAATTAATAATTATATATACTAATGCATCTTTACACGAAACATGTAAGTGTTAAATATTATCAGACTAGTTTTTGTTGTTGTTGTTGTTGTTGTTATTGTTTTGTTTTTTCCTCGGATTTGAACTCGATATTAGAGGATAATGCTCTGTTCCCTGCATCAACTGGCCGCACCCAATGAGTAAGTTAGGCCGTAACATAAGTTACAAAAATTTAAATGCTTTTTCTCCCAATCCAAAAGAAGCAGTTCCATTTTCCTGACTTGAAAAGAACATTTCCGTTACTAATATTCAATGAGGAAGAGTAAAAAGTAAATTTTCCGTTTTTTCTAAGAAAATTTACAATTAGTTTAAATACGATTTTACATAATGTAACCCGTATACATAAAATCACCCGTATACGGACTTTTTTCTACAGTATAGTTTCCTCCTGTTAAAATATAAACAAATCAGTCATGTTAAAATGGAAATAAATTCTAAGGTAATTAATGTTAAAATGAATAATTTCATTGAAGAGTGTCGCGAGCGTGTTTGATTAATTGGTCTGAGTTACATGATGTACTTTACTCATATTGAAATAAACAAATATCATTTTAAAATATAAATAAATTTTATTATTCTTATTCTAAAAACGATTATTTCAAAAGCTCATTTCATTTTCGAGAGGGCCGCTAGTACTGAATGAGATCTGTTGAAGGGGGTCCGGGGCACATTTAAAAATAATTTTTATTTATTGAGTAAAATTTATAAAATTTTTTGTGATGGTTAGCTATATCATTTGTAAACAAACGCACATAAAAAAACTTAACATATATATTTTTTTTTAAATTGAATTTAAATTTATTTAAAAGTAGGGTAATTTAAAATTGTTATAAATCGAAATATTATTTGTAGAATTTAAACATTTTTCCATTTAAATAAGCAGGAATATATGAGCTTTAATTTTTATTGCATTTTTAAATATATTAATTTAAATAAAAATATAAAATATTTAAAATAAAAATGTAAAAAAAAAAAAAAAAAAAAAAAAAAAAAAAAAAAAAAAAAAAAAAGATGCAACTTTTTTTAAAGAAATTCTTTTTTCAAAAGTAAATATATATTTTTTAAAACAGGCGAAACAAAATTAAAGTAAAACAATTGAAAAAGACATGCTCGAAGCTTGAATCATTTATCTTTAACGGTTCTTGACAATTTAAATATGAGAAATGGTTAAAAACCCATTATGAAGAAAAACGCATTTACATAAGAAGCCATTTCCACGACAACCATTTCTTGAAAGCTAGATTTTAAAAACAAACCAAAACGAAAAATATTTTTACTGTTCCAATAAAGGTAGAAAAAATAGTTCAAACGTCAATTTAAACTTTTAAAAAAATTTAATCTTTTTTTTTTTTTTTTTTTTTTTTAAAGAAAATTTTAACATTTTCGTGTCCCGGAACTATTTAAAAGGAAAAATCCCCCAGTATTTAAAATTGTATGAATTGCATGTATATTTTCATACATATGTTAACATGTAAATAAATTAATTAATAACCATGAAAATATGAATGAAATGTTTTATACCCTTGCCATTTTAACTTTAAAACAAAAATTACCAAAAAATTGCCTTTTTTTTATTTTTGTTTTTAATATAAATGAATCTAATCACATTTTCATGCCGTTGAAATAATAGCAATTTTGTATTTTGAAAATGGTGTTTTTCTTTGAACCTTAGATTTCTTTGCGAAAATACGCCTTAGGTTCCGTTAGAAAGACTCCCATGGAGGGCACATACCCCCCCCCCCTCCCTAAGCGCCTATATCCCTCGTGTTGATAATTGGCCGTCAAAAACACAACCAACAAACGTATTTTGAAAATGCCGCAAAAGAAAAGCTACAAAAGAGAGTTTCATCTTTCATTGACATAAAAACAAGAATAACAACAAAACAATAAAAACATCAACAATGAATTAATTTCTAAATCCGATTATTCCACGCATTGATTAACGGATCAAACTCGGGTAGAGAGCGTAAGACTCCAGACAGCAAATACTATAATATAATTTGTTATGCCTTTTGCAATACATTTTTTTAATCTTTACTTGTTTAAACAAATGGATATTTTCTATTTTAAACAATTTAACTTCCGAAAACTTCCGATGGAGATGTTACCTTACACTTACACTGTACATTATAACAGTAGTAACAACATCAAGAATAATAACAATAACAAAAATAAAACCTCAGTCTCTTTTTTTTTTCTTTTTTTTTTTTTTTTTTTTTTTTTCTTTTTTTTATAAAACCCATATTTAAAGAACTTTTTAAAATCGAGATATTTTTTCTTTATTCATACTTGTGATCTGTTAAACATATAACATTACATTTTGACAGTATCTAATCATAAAACTTCAAATTGGGATTTTACTTTTTATTAATGATGACGATCTTACATTAATAATAATAAAAGCAACAAACAAAAACGACAAAAAACGTGACTTCAATAACAATTTTTTCAATCAGAATAATCTCACGTTATCTTCGTTTTTCACTACCGTGTAAATTGAGGTCCTAAATTATATTTACACGAAGAATAATAACAACAATATTTAAAACGCCTTTAAAATTATCACACACATTTAAATAAAGGATCAAATTTGAGGAGAGGGGGAGTTTACAATATTCCAGAGAATTAATAAAATACATCTTTGAGCACAGCATTTAGTATGATACTCTAAATATATAAAATGATTGATTTCTTGTTTCCAATCATTTAGTAGTCATTATTAATATTGAAGTTATTTCATTTTATTAGAAAAAATAAATAAATAAATAAAATAAAAACAATCAACGCTTAAAGATAATTTACATCAACATGAGATAAAAAGGGTAAATATGTGAAATTACTTATTTATTTATTTATTTTTCACAAAATTTATTTTCTTATGTCTTATTTTACAATACATAATTTTTATCTTTAATCATGTATATACATTTTAAAGCAAATAACATTTTTATATTTTGAACAATGCAGCATTAGAAACCCTTTAGACGGAGAAGTTATATTGCAAATAAACATAAGCGTAACTATAAGAGGCAAATGGTTATAAATTTGTGGAATAATTCCGTGCAGTAGACTTCATAGTTCCTACAGTGCTACTTGAATTCACAGCTCTAATTTGGAGCATTAAACATAAATTAAGTTTGCTCATATTTTTTAACATTCAGTTTAATAAATAAAAGTGCATAATTTCTTTAAGGGCGTTCTTAAATCAAAAGGAGCCACTTTGTGAAACATGCTTTAATTTATTTTTGTTCGGAAATGCATGAAAATAGCAGGTGTTGTTATTCAGAAACTGTCTAATTGCACTCAATCTTCTGTTTTTTAAAAAACACAATAGATTTTTCATAACAAGCTTTCAAAGTTTACGATTTTGAGTACATTTCCCGACGGAAACAGAAAAACCGGCCGAAAAGCAGGAGAAAAACGATTGATCACTTGATCGAAAAAGCTTAGAACTGGATAGGTAATTTAATTATTATAAAATAAAAAAATAAGTTCGATTCGAAATCGCTTCCATAGTCAGGCTTTGCAATATATTTCCGTTAAAAAATGAATTTGTAAACGTGTCAAAACGTTTTGCGCTTGTTGAGCGGAGCAGTTGAGAAGACCATAATCTTATATTTACAAAAATTTTAAACTTTTCAAGCACTCTAAATGCTTTAAAAATTAAATATTATGTTAGAGATAGACCTATATAGACTATACTGATTTATAAACTCACGTGCACTTGATTTATGATAAAACAATTAAACACGAACAACTTTATAAATACTATGCAAGTCGTGAGCAGTAATTGTCAAATTTGACAGTTATTCAGAAATTCGTAGCTCACACCAGAAAAATTTTTATACTAATTTTCTTTTATTTTCTTCACGAAATTTCTATTATTGTAGTAATCAAAAATAGCTATTCAAACTTTCTAGAGATAATTTAGAATGTCTTAAAGATAGCTTTATAAATGACGTATAAATATGTCAGCAGCCTGTATAGTGCTAATAAAGAAATTTGTTGAACGTTATTTGTCTCTTCAAGCTTTAAAATGGTCAATGTTCCCATTTGTATCACTCGAAAAAATAGAAACATTGTGTTATTCAAAAATAATTGTGGCTGCGTGCCTAAACGTAGACAGAAAAGAAAGAAAAAAAAAGTTATTTCAGACTTCAAAGCTAAGATAAGCTGCTCAAGTCTGGTAGTAGGGAGTGCCCGACAAACTGTCTTCTTTGGAAATAGGCCTAAATGATGAAGCCAGGTATTTTTTCCCACCTGCGGCCTTGATACAACGCGGTACTGAAGTTGTACACGACTTCTTCCAAACGTAAAGCATGATGTTATCGTTTCCAGTAGCTTTTTCGCTGAGAATTTTTGAGATAGTAGTTTGGAGGAGACAAGCTTGCTGTAATGTCTTAACTTAACGGTTTTTAAATGAAGCTGTTTATTTCACAATACGATCTACTAATAAACATACCAAGTTGGTGTTGAAAATAAAAATGAAATTTACATTTCTTATATAAATGACTCGGCACATAAATGAGGGTTTTTTTTTTTTTTTTTTTTTTTTTTTTTTTTTTTTTTTTTTTTTTTCAGTTAGAGGAGGAGGGGGAAGAAATAACAGCAAAGTGTTTGATAGTATTGAAAAATCGTCTAAACCGATCTTAAAGTATCCAAACTTTCGGAAGTAATTTTTTGAAATTTTTAAAATTTTCTCTAGTTATCCATTTTTTATAACTATTATACATTTACTTTAAAACTTTGAAAAAAAAACTCAGCAATTACCCAGAAATAATTTTATTAAGAGAAAAGAAAAAATCAAAATTATGTCCAAAAATTGACATTTCCGCAAGCGTGATAACTCGAAAATAAAACAATGTACTGACATTTTGTAAATTGCATAATAAACAGAATAACTTTCTCTAGGACTTAGACTGCACGAATTATAATCGCACCTCTATCTCAGATGATATGGCAGTTAAAGTACTAATGTAATTAAAAATTTGCGAAATTTGTCTCACGTTTGTCATTTATACCAGTGTAAATATAAAACTATTTAATATTTCTGCCAATAATTCTGACAATTTCCAAATTCCCATCCGTAGTGTTAAGTCAATGGGCGTAGAAGCAATGTTAAAATTATTTTCATGTTAAAGTGTTTTTTTTTTTTCTTTTAATAAAATTCGAGGGTTTTTTTTCCGTACTATTCTTGATTATCAAACAGCCTTGATATATTACAGAAAAGGTCATTGATGATAAACGTTAAAATTAGTGTATCACTTTTAACAATATTTAATAATAACTACATGAACTAAATTTTACAACACTGATTCAGTCGTAATTTAATAAATAAATAAACTTGAAATAAAATTTCTTGCTCAAAAATAGTACTCAAATTTTTTATTTAAGTGAGAAAAATGAAATAAATTGCATGCAGAAGAGCTATACACTCCCTTCTAAGTATTTATTTAAACATCATCTCTGTGAATTAGCAAAAGCTAAAGAATAATTGATGTAACAAATAACTAATATTTTTGGAAAAAATATTTTGTTATGCGTCAGTTTTTAAGCATTAACACAGTGTTAAACTCGGATCCTTTTTTAAGACTATGATGAGATATTGAGAAAATTTGGTAATTTATTAAAATTGAAATGTCTAGTTATATATTTATAAACTAAGTTAATTAAAAAATAAATTATAAGATAAATTATCATCAGAGTATGATATTATGTATTAGCATAACAAAACCTTACTATTTTATTATATAATCCAATTGAATGTGCTAACTCTCTTCAGATTATATTAAATTATTAAACCTCGACTCGCTAGAAAAAATTCAACTAATTTCGCAAAGCAAAATATATATGAAAAACCATTTGAATCCCTTCTTTAATGATGCAGAAATATGAAAATATATTTTGAAGTATGGGTAAATAAATACAAGCATGCGGAATTTTGCGTTTTTTATGATTGTAATTAACTTTTGAAAATACTAAGCGCAAGCCTCCTAAAAGCTGAGTGATTTCGATGATACATTTGTTCATTAATGAGTTGTTTTCTAATGATAGCTTGAGAGATGTTTAAACGGTACATTACTGATTATATATGATCTTTAAAATAATTTATCACAGGCAAATGCTTTGTGAACCTATAGCAAGATATTGAAATTGATAATTTTCGAAATAACTAAAAAGAAACTTTAAGGAATGTTACATTATGAACATTACGTAGTCTACCCTTAATTATAAAATACATTCATTGCATAACAAGATTCGTTTTGATAGTGTAACCTCATTCGTTATTAGATGATCTATTAAAAATATTACATTTGTCACGTATACTGAATTTTTAGAGCCCTTTATCCTTTGCAAATTACTTATGAAAACAATTTTTATCATTTCTTAAATGGTACAGAAATATGGCACCATCGCTTTAAATATGAGTAAACAACTACAAATATATGAATATTTCGTGTTGTTTGTGCCTTTAATTAACTTTAGAGGAATCCTAGAAAAATAGATATCCTAAATATCTCTCTGCATGGAACAAATCTTCTCTTTTAGGAGTAAACTTTTTTCTGTAGCTTCCTACGTTTCTTCATTAGCCTCTTCCTTTGGCGTTCTGTGAAGGAAGGTATCAATTTCGTTCACAGCCCATGGATGCCACCGTGAAATTTTAATTAGGTCAAAGCTTTTCGGAGAAAACAAGAGGGAAACCACGCACAAAAGCGAGACCATAACAGAGACCATAATAGAGACCATGAGTAGCTACAGCGAGCTTCTTCAGCAAATGGCTTTCTAAGCGGTGCTTTATCTCTAAAAGAATGTTCAAGTATAATGGTCAGCAAAATTAGGCGTAATGGCTGCAGCTGAATTAAGTAGTGGCAAATATTTTGGCTGAATATAATTAATGAATGCAGCTTTTCAAAGTAAACTCCAGATTTGATGCTTAAACCTGGAATGGTAGTAATAATCACTTCGTTAGATTGGTGCTTTACTCAGAAAAATGGGATTTTTTAAGCTTTTATGTATCGTGTGATGCCACTGTTGCATCTGGTAATGTTCAAGTTGATATTCAATAACAGGATGGAGTTTACAAAAATAGCTGCTTAACCGCGCGAGAGTGAATTACAGGTTAATTTGTAAAAATTAAAATTTTATACTTAATGAATTCTTTTGTTAGTTACATTAATAGAATTAAAGATCCGCACAAAACATATTATATATTTTTAAAAATGCTTAAGCATTGTGATTAAATATTTGTAAAAGTACATTTATCTTTTTTTTTTTTTCTATAAAAAGGATATAAATTTCAGTTGCATATTTAGTAATACAATTATTTCTTGTTTAAAAATAAATCGAAAATGTAAAATTCATTTCAGAGTTAAATAAACGTGCAATTCAAATCTGAAATATAATCAGAAATAAAGCATGCGTATTATTTTCACCATGATTAAAAAATGAGTATATAAATCTTGAAATTGCATATCATTTTTAAAAATAAGCTTTGAAGTATATAAAAATGTAAATGCATCAGAAAATAAATTTAGACTGTGAACAAATGCATATTAATAATAATAAAATTTTGCAGAGATTTTCTATAACAAAGCTTTTTTTATCTTGAAATATTTCGATTTTACCTTTTTTATTAAACCGTACAACATTTTATGTAATTATGTTTCTATCATTAAATAATATATTTTTACAACTCATCTAAAAAATTGAGCATTTAATGCCCATGATATGCATAATGTTGCAATCTAATGCTAACGTTCAAATTTATGTATCATATTTTAGTTTATTTATCTGTTCTCATATGTAATGAAATTATTATGCCTAAAACTAATGAGTATTTTTTAATTGCGAAAATAGTTTTATTCTTCTTTCTTTGAAAAGTGAAAGAGGAGGCACATTTATTTTGAATAATTATTTAAATAGCCTATAAATAGATATGATAAGGATGGATATGGGACATTCGAGCATATGTTGGTAAGGGGTGTATGCCATATACTTTCTAGATTAAAAAAAATATATATGATATACCAAGGGAGAAAAAAATCTTAGCGCCAGCAAGAAGCGTCCAACCACTAAATCTATTTCGTTATTTTTCATCTAATATTTCGTGCAAAGTTTTTGTAAGAATAATATCAAATTTTAAGCTAATAAAACATTTAAATTTCAGTGGTGAGAGACTGCCAGCTGGCGCCTAGATTTTTGCACTACTTCGGTATAACTTCTGTTAATGAATAAATTTATAGTGCTTATAGTAGTAGTTTTATTAAGTAGTAGAATTATAGCTTAACTACTTTTTCGAATGTACCCTCTGATTATTTTTACGACTTATAGCGAAAGACTGTTGAGCTATTTATATCACATTTAAAAAGAAACAGTCAGTATTTTCATATGTATTCGCTGAAAAACTACAGATCTTACCTCTGATGAAAATCCACCTCTGAATTTTATGAGTTGATAATATTCTATTACGCTATATTTATATTTACATTGTGTGAAAATAACTGATAAAGAATCATATATTTTAATATTACTCTGGAGTAGAAATATTCGTTAATGAAATAGAAAATGTCAGTAATCTGACTTTTTAAGTGTGTGTTTTGAATGGGAAAATTAAATTTACATTCTAAGAATTTTCTTAAATTCTTAGAATGTAAATTTATATTCCCCTCTAAGAATTTTCTTAAGAATTTTCTTAATGTGTCATTAGCAATATTTTCTAATCCATTAACGTATAATTAAATGTATTTCTATCCATAAAATCCTACCCTCAACCCCCCCCCCCCTCCCCATCTTTTCATGATTCGAATTTATAAGATTTATAATTTTACCGGCAGGCACTATTTTCTAATCTTCGTAGCATAAAATTGAATGCATTCCTATCGCGCATGAAATCCCATCTGTACGAGAAATGGGAACTTTATCCTTAAACAATATGCCCAATAAACAAGATTTATCAAAATGGGAAAATCGTACTGCAACAAAATTCTATCCGGATATATTACATGGTAGTAATGAAACCGGGATCAATTGTTTTAATATAAATCTGGAGTATCGATATTTTACAATTAAATAGAATATGTTAACAAGCTGCACCGAAAAAAAAATGATGGATTTAATAATATTGTCTTTAATAATAAATTAGATTTTAAAAATTACCAGTTCTGTCAGATGTGCATATAGTCCTATTTCCAAAAAATAAAATAAAATAAAATAAAATAAACAAAATGGGAAGTAAAAAATATCGTTTATTATTATTATTATTATTATTATTAAAGAGGAATAAATTGAATTTCTGGAATATCTAAAAAAATAAAAATAAAAATTGTTAAAGTTTCAACGTAATAATAATAAATTAATCAGTATTTTGATCTATGAAGAGGTGAGATGATAAAAGTGGTATATGACAATAAAAAAAAAAAAAAAAAAAAAAAAAAAAAAAAGCGAATCATATGATTAAAGATAATTAATGTAATGGCCCTCTATCATCTGTTAAATTACTATTTGAAAAAAAAAAAAAAAAAAAAAAAAAAAAAACTAATACTTTCAGAAATTTTAATTGATAAAGGAGGCATGGCATTTAACAACAAACACAAATAAATATTTGGAACTTTACAGTTCATTTTCTCAAAATAATGACTGTGTCACTTACCATCTTTATTATCTGAGCTCTTCATATATTTTTTGAAAAACTACAAACTCACTTGCAACAAGATTTTATCTATTGATAATCTTCAATTAAACTTTATGTATACTTCCATTCTTTTAAATTAACAAATAAAGAATCATATATTTTAATATGAATCTGGAGTACGATAATCAAATAGAATTTGTCAGCCAGATCAAGTGGCAAATGCATACCTTGAATGGGGAAGTATTCAATAATTTATTTAATGATGCATTTAATAATAATATTTCACTGACAGTGTTCTTTAATCTGAGTAGAATAAAATTGAATACATTCCTGCCGCATGAAATCATATCTATACATTAAATGGGAAATATCAGTGTATAACATGTCCAATAAACGAGATTGATCAAAGCGGGGGAATGGTATGGCAATAAATGCCTATATTCCTGTTCCTGAAGGACTTCTGACTGTGCGAGTAATATGAAACAGCTGGAAATCCTTAGTCTTCTCTGTATCCTTCGCTGTTAGGGAAACTAGGGAAACTGGTGAGCTATGGTTTGTACCAAGTCACATAACTCAGACAATGTGTGACTCCCTGTGGCGGGGACTGTAACGGATTCGAATTATTACGATGGAAAAACAAGGGAAATATTAAATTTCTTCTTCTGGAATATGTTGTTTCAGGAATTAAACAGATGTAAGCTTTGATTTTTTTTAAACGTTTCTTTTACCATCGTTAGATTTAATTATAATAGTTTTAGTACACTGAAAAAAAAATCTGTTAAGTTACTAAACTTTTTCTAGGAATCCGGGATTCATCGAACTTTTTATGTAACTGTAACAGTAAAAATTCATGTAATCGATTGAGTTACATGAATTTTTGCTGTTACCGTTACATAAAAATTTCTAGGAATCCCAGTTTCTTAGAAAAAGTTTAGTAACTTTACAGAATTTTCATTACAGTGTATTTCACCGAATACACTGTAAAAAAAATTCTGTAGAGGTACTAAACTTTTTCTAGGAAACTGGGATTCCTAGAACTTTTCCTGTAACGGTAACAGCAAAAACTCTAGTTTTAGAATCAGTTACATAGATTTTTCCTGTTATCGTTACATGAAAAGTTCTTGGAATCCCAGTTTCCGAGAAAATGTTTAGTACCTTTACAGAATTTTTTTTACAGTGTAGTAGGATGAGTTAAGAAATTATACTGTAAAGAGGAAAATTTTATAACCTCTTTTCATTTTCAATTCATAAACTGTGGCATTTTTTCTAGTTAAAATGATTGAATTGACATGCCAAATAAATAAGCTCTAAATGTTATTTTGTTCTGTAAATTTTAGTTAATTACATTTTTCAACTGTTGAAAGATTGTAAATTTAAATATGTAATTTTTTAAAGAAAATTTAAGAAAACGTTCAGACTGTTACATATAACTTTAATGAATCACTATTATTACTAATTTCATTGTAGATATCAAACTGATATCTTGAAACCCAAGTGTTCACCATTATTTTTAAATAGTATGTCATTTTAAACTTAGTATGTGGACAACAAAATTTTGCTTCAGAATATTTATTAAATGATAGGGTTTTATAACTTTTACCCTCACTCACCTTGATAATTATATATAAGAATTATAATACTAGTTTTCCATTTCAAATGTATTTAACTGGAAAGGTAGACTTTTTTTTTTCAATTTGACCAATTTTCATATTAACTTCTTTGACATTTTTCATATTAATTTTTTGTTTATGTTAGTAGTTTTATATTAAATTATTTTTGAAAATTGAATTTTCAGCACATATTTTAGCCTCAGAAGAATAAAGAAGATTTTGTGAAAATTTAAATACTTGTACAATAATTGTATTTACTTGGAAAATATTCTGCATTCTAATTGTCTTGACTTATTCTTTCATTAAACAAGAATTTGTATTGTACTGAAAAAAAAATGTTTTGCTAACTTTGCCACAAATTATCCTATAAAAGGACTGGTATCAATCAATTAGTAGTAACATATACAAATAAATGCTATACATAGATTTTACTAAGGTGGTTGTCTATATGCAGAAACTGAACCAAACTTTAAAATTTTCAATACTAATACCTAATACATTTAGCATTATATCAAAAACTACTTTGAAGAATAAGCTATAGTTTTGGATTCGCATATTTAGAGGCTCTAGAAATCAATTTCAGTTTTTAAAAAATTGCTTATATTTTTATTTAGCAGTTTTTGAGTTATGAATAACGATTAAAAATGAATTTAACTTAGGATGTCAAAATTAAGTGTTGATATTGAAATTCTTCAAGTTTGATATCATTTCTACATGTAGATGGCCCCTTAAGAAAATTACAGTATAGAAATAGTTAGTAGAAATTGTCACTAAACATTTGTCACCAGTCATATTTTTATATGATGATTTGTTACCGAGTTAATAGGGGTAGTGCTTTATATTTCTTTTCTTGATTTGTCGCATTATGTTTCAGCTTTGTGATGAAAACGTTTTACACTGTAAACATTCAATTAGTATAACTTTGAATCAGTAATAAGCCTTGTTACAATTATCAAAATGTTATTAATCAGTATAATATTATTTACTTATTATATTATTAATCACTTGGAATTTTCATTAAAAATGAAAATAGTGTTTTATGTTGTTAAAAATATGTATGTATTTTTTTCTCATCTTCAATGTTTTGAAACCTTTCATAATATTTTATGTTATTTCACATAAAATTGTATGAGCGTTCACATAAAATTGTATGAGCGATTAGGCTTTAATTTGAAGAAGCATTATGTATGCGTCATTTCACATTCAGAAAAACCTTCAGAAATTTATAATAATGATACTCAACAATGGAGTTGTACATTTGTCTTGGAAAAAATAGCTCTAAAAATTTCACCGAGAAAGGGCACCCATATTTCCGCGCAAAAATCTGTGTTGGGTTTCCATAACATTTTCATAAAAAAAATCTACCATGAAGATTACTGTTTGGAAATAGTGGTGTTAAAACTTTTAGGTCCATCATTTCTGCAACAATTGCTCAATACTTACACAGTAGAAATAAATCATGTAAAAAATGTGTGTAAAAATATTATGGTAATTTATTTCTGACACATTATTATATGGAATTTGAGCAATTAAAAAAATTTTTATTTGTGTGTAACAAATCAGCTAAATATGCAAAATAAAGCATGGAATTCTACCCTTCCATCTATGCTAGATGTATGGAATGTTATACATAGTAGTTTGTAGTTTATTTCATATTACAATGACAATTAAAGAGCTTTATTCTTTAACAATATCTCACTAACAAATAATATAATATAATAAGTCTTAAGATTATCTTAACTTCTTAAGATTTTCAGGATAATATAAGATTATCGATCAAAAATGACATATAAGCAAAAATAATCACTTTTGTAACAGCTTCATTGTTGCAAACATTTTATATATTTTCAGGAAAATAAATTACACTGTAGGATTTTCAAAAATGTAATCTTAGGATTTTATTCAAGCACTTTACAGTACTATATTTAGTGGTGCTTAAGTTTTTTATCAATGTAAAGCAAAATTAAGTAATTTCTTTTTCAAACATCAAATACCAAAATGTTTTCTGCCTTCATTTCATCTTATTTACTAATGTAAAGTTTTGTCTGATGGTTGTTTACTCAAATACAGCAAATATTTCATGCAAATAATAACAGCAAATTTAAGAGTACAGTGCTCTTAAAAATAATTTCATTTGTTATATATTACTGTATACTTCAGCATTTAAAGCAAATGTAAATAAAGAAATAATAACACAAATTAAAGCAAATATGCATCAAACGCATGATTACATCCAATGCACTTCGTTTACCTTGTAAAAAAAGGGAAAGAAAAATTCTTTTCTTTAAGCCAAAGATTATTTAGCACCACATTGTGAGAAAAAATGACAAAGAAAAAAATTATTGAAAATTTATCCCTTTCATGTACTTTAGCAAGTTATATTTTAAAGTGCCATGCGTAATCAAAATCTTAATTTGAATGATATTTTTGTGACGTTTATAAAATTTTCATACGTTTCTAAACATATTTTAGTTAATCAGGATAACCTTTTGCATTAATTCGTTATTTTTATATTTACACTGGCAATTACGTTCATGTTATTCCTGCGCATATACCGATTTATAAAAGAACAAGATTTTGTTATACAAAAATCTTATCTTTCTGTTATATGCATTCCTACAAAATAAATGAAATTTAAATGCAAGATTCCACTAAACACAAATGGTAGTCTCTACTCAAAAATTTTAACTACTGAGAAAATCTTTTCCTTTAGTTATTTTGTTTAATTAAAAAACTTCTCGCAATTAATGAATGTCAAAAATAATCAGGAACTAATTATTAATTTTGAAAGAATAAATCTAAGATGGATTATTTTTTTCCAGTGAATTGGAAATTTACAACTACTATAATAAATTTAGGTAACCAGTTACATATTATTAATCTATGTATAAACATTTACAATTATGTCTGCATTAAATTATAAACAATCCTATATATTGAAAAAAAAAAAAAAAAAAAAAAAAGAGGAGAAACCCTTATATAGAGGTTTAAAGTTTTTAATCGAATCTAGATTGTAATTTTTCAAACATTAATTAGCTGTTTAGCATTTAGTAATTCACTGAAACTTTAAAAAGTACTGTTTAATTCTGTAATAACGCGGTAATAACATATAACCCAGAAATATGGAATTTATGTAAACAGTAAATTTATAATTATTTTTTACAATTGACATTGTCTATGAGGTTTACTCTTAATAACTTATAATAATGTCACTACATTAATATTAACAGAAATTTAAGCAAAAAATTATTACCACAAAATGATTTCTTTTCTTTTTTTACTTACAAGTTATTTTTCCTTTTATATAAATTCTTTTTAAGTGGATTTTCGGTTTGCTTTTCGTAATTGTGTTATGCTCTTATGGAAAAATAAATGAAAAAATACTTGAAAATGAATTTAAATGTTCAAATTTCTAAAGAAATAATTAAATTGGAAGTGTAGTAGTTTTTCAGATTAGAGAGTTAAGATTTTTATGGATAATCAGTAAAAAGTTCATGTTTGATTAAATTTACTTATAAAGATTATTCTACTATATTATTAATATTAATTTGTAAACAATAATGAAGCCCGCTAATTTACTAAGAATGTCAGTAGATGAAAAATTGTTATGTTAGAATCAATATTCCTTTTTAAAAAGTATAATTGCATAAAATTACCAATTCTAACTGAAAAAGGTCCTCTTTTTAACATTGCTATGAATAACAAGAGCTATATATACTAGATTTAGATGAATATAAACTAATAACCCTGATATTTCTTGGAAGTTTGAAAAATGTTACATTAAAAAAAAAAAAAATCACAAAATACATTTGAAATTTAACACCACTCCAAAAATGTTGTATGCTTTAGAATTTTTTGTATACTCTGTACTCTTACATGGGTTTGATATAGTTTTCTTTACAATATATAAAAGAATTAAGATACCTAACTCTGAAAGCATGCTATAAGCAAGAAATAATCAATACTTTTCTCTTGGCCTTTGAGCTCTATGTTCACTTATCACTGACATTAGTCTCCGCCTCCTTTCTGTCTGTAAGCCTATTAGATCGAGTTTAGTTTGCATTGACTCTGCCCACCCGCGGGTTTCTTAGACTGAACGATACCAGCGAAAATGGCCGCCATTTTCTGTTCTCAAGATGAAATGATAGCTAAAAAATGCCTATTTCTCATGAGAAAATAGTGTCTAGCCATCCTTTTGAAATGGTCACAAATAGAGTAAAGAAAACTACAGTAAACTAAAGCAAAATGATTCATGCATTCTACAGGAAAATGCTTAAATTTAGTGCAAAGATTGTTTAAGACTTTCTCCACTTCATTTAAAATTAAATAGTAATGCTACTGTGATAAAATGAAATATTTAACACATTTATTATTTTTGTATAATTAAAACACAATAGTTTAAAAATAAAGCAGAAATTTTGCAAAGGAATTATAGAAAAAACTTCTAGCTGTTTAAAAAGTGTAAGAAACATTTCAATGATTTCTACTTTGCAGTAACAGTATAAATATGAATATATATATAAATTAAAATATTATATTTATGCGTATATGCGTATAAAAATTCGTATGGAAATACAGTCAAACTTCGTTAACGTGAATTACTTTTAACATGAATTGTTTTCACAGTCCCCTATAAAAACGAATACACTGTAAAAAAAATCTGTAACCTTAGTAATCTAAATTAACCGAAATCTCTTATGCTTACTAAAATTTTATGTGTACACTGTACAAGAAAATGATGTCAATCTTCAAAACTTGTAAGCAAAACTAAAACCATCTGTAACTTTACAAAAGAATTTACTAAAATTTTGGTAAATTTACTAAAATTTTATCTATAATGCTCGTTATCGTCACTTAAAAAGTTCTTGGAATACGATTTCCCAAAAAAATTCTTAGTAACCTTAAAATTTGTTTGATTCAAAGTGCAAATCTGTATCTGTTACATGAATTTTTATTGTTGCCGTTACATAAAAAGTTCTTGGAATACAATTCTACTAGAAAAATTTTTGTAATTATCCAAATTTTTTTTACAGTGTACAATATTTGATACGAATATTTCATATTGATAATTTGAAAAAAAAATTTGATTCCCCTTGAGGTTTATGCTAACGAGGTTCGACTGTATTTATTTATGCGGAACTAAAAACGATAGACATTTAAAACTTAACTTAGAAATTTTGTAAATGCATAGTAAAAGTCATGTAAATTATTGAAATTACATGACACATTTGAAGAATTTCTGCTTTGAGGTACACATTACCAATCTGTTATACATAGTAAAATATGTAATAAAAAGTATGTAAATGTAAAACCCTAATATATGTGTCTCCCACTATTAATATTTGTTATTGAAAATAACTAATGCATGCAAGATTAACCATATTTAGTTTTAAGCCATGAATCTATATTGTCTGTTAATAAAATTTTTTTTCATTCATATATTTTTTTATTTATTTATCTCCTTTTAAACAGATTTTCTGTTTGAAAGCTAACTTATTTCTGTGTGTTGGTTTAAAACATTTTGTTTTTCATTGAAAATTTCCTACTTTCTTTCTTTCTTTTCATATCTAAAAGATGTTTTTGTTGATATGAAAATGTTTTCATCTTATATGTAGACGTCTTATGATATTATAGAAAATAACTTCAACATAGAAAAAAAAATCATAAGTTTACGCATGAATCAATTCATATTATAATACTTGAATGTTGTTTAAAAAGTCATTTTTTATATATATATTTGGAAACTTGAATTAAAGTGAAAATATGAATCAACATTTATTTCTCAAAAGTCTAAATGTTTGATGTTATAGCTAAACAAATTCAACTCTAGAAAAATTAAAGAAAAAGAATAGTCTGATTAGAAGCTGTTACTGAAACTCCCGTTTCTTGCTAATGAACTATTGTTTATTTTCAACATCAACATAAAAATATGAGTTGTTTTGAGTTAAAAAATGTTTTCAGAATTTGTACGTATAATGTTTTTAATGGTGGTTAAATACTGAAAGCGAATGAATATTTTTAGAAACAGTTGATATTTTTAGAAAAGTTTGAAAAGTTAAAGATAAACACAATTCTAAGTATTCATTAATTGCAATAATAACTTATTTTCAGTCCAAAAAGGAAAAAAAAAAATTAAAAAAAGCTCTCTAATCAAAATAATGGCTCTCGTGCTGGCATAAAGTTTTCACAGAAGAAGTATCTAAAGAGAGGTTGGCTAAAATAATTTTTGTCATGATTTTAATGAAAATGTTTTCAATAGGAAAATATTTTTGTATGAGTAATTTTCATATGACATGAACATTATTAAAAACTGTTGTTCGCTTTATAAAAAGAAAATTAATATGTAAACTCAGTTTTCAATATATCATCATATGATGGAACTTAAGATTGAAACATTAAAAAAAGGTCTCATGTTAGAAATTATTGAAAAAAAAATGAAGCTCTCAAATCATTTTTTAAATATAAACTAGCGAGCTACGCCCGCTAGCTGGGCCACTTTTTCCAAACAAACCTCGATATTAAGCAGTATATAATAGGCAAAAAAATTCATTTAATAAGCAAGTCTTGGTGTTCGAATCCTCAAGCACAAAAAAAAGTAAATTAAAGAGCTATGGTTGTTATTCGCCCATTATTCCGTTAAAAATATGTGATTTCGCACAGTGGGCGCTACGCGCCATGGTCGCCATCGTCCCGTTAAAAATATTTGGTTTTGCACGGTTGGCGCTGCACGCCCATAAGACATTTTCTCGTGTTTTTTGGTTCATCAGAAGCAGACTTTTACGCAGATTCTGAATATGTAATCAGATTTTTTCTACTTTAAAAACTGTCTGCATGATGGTTTAAGAAAAAACGCGCAAAAAAAAGTTTTCGGTATTAAAAACTGCAAAAGACTACTATTAAAAAGAAATTAGTAATTTCATTAATATCACAAACAACATAACTAACAAATAATATTGGCAGCTCGTTTTCCGTTTGTACTAACAGAAATTAGTATTAATCGCGTAAATCTTAGGTTACACAATATTCGTGTATGCTACCAAAAAAAAAAAGTATGAAAATAAACCGTGTTTAACATTTTTTACCAATTAATTAGTTCTTTTTCAAAGAACCGAAACAAAAGAAAAAGTCGTTTTCCCGGGAGAAAAAGCGGTTTTCGACTGCTTCTTCTTTTAGCCAAAGGGGAAAAGTTCAGGTTCTTCACCGCAAGGTGGCGCAGTGTTCTGCCTCAGAGCTCCGTTTGGTATTTGAGACATTTTTCGTTCCGATTCCCGACCGGTTTTTAATTCATAACTTTTTTAATTTTGGTCCCACGGTCTCGAAAATGCCCGAAATGACTTCCCCGGAATTTTTCCAATCGAAAGACACCTCTCGCGACTTCCAACTCGCCCGCGTTGCGAAGTTTAATCGGCTTCAAGCAGACAGAGGCGCACGGATTTTATTAGTATAGATATTGAGTAAATAAATCATCCATTAATATTATTTAAAAAAAAAAAAAAAAACAGACTTAACCTCCTTACATTGTATTTGGCATTGCATACATACTGATGGTGACAGCATATCAACTAAAGATTGGTTATTTGCAATTTTTACATTTAGTGAACAAACATTTGAATGATAATTATCATCGTATTGGCGCCGAACCATAACAATATCGTTTTGTAATTTATTCTTATTTTCTAATATATGGGTTTCAGCATGAAAGTAATAGTTTCTTAATAATTAGCATTTTTGTTCTTATGGCGTTTGAATAGAGAACCTTATAGTGTTTTATAAGAGAGGATTATTAAATGAAAGAGGCTTATTAAATGAGAGCGTCGTTATTCTGACGCATGATGATCTTTAAGAGATTACGATGCGTCGTTATCTTAACTACAAGCAGATTTCAAAACAAAAATTGTTCTTAATAAGCAACATTATTTATTAACATTATTTATTAACTAAAGTATTTTTCTTTTAACTTCATATCATGCAATGACTAAGAAAGGGAACAATACATTTTTAAATGGAATTTTATTGAAATCTTTCATAAATAACAATTGCTTTAAGCATAAAAATTATTCATATAAAATTACAGATTGATATTATCATTCAACCATTTCACTTGTAGATTTCTTTCTTTAGATAAATCTTTAATATAAAAAACACATCAAAATAAATATTACATATGATATTGCATATTCATAAATCAAGCACCAAAATACTAAATAAAATGAAACTACCTCTTACTTTTTAAATAAGAAATAGTTATCAAACATTAGCATGTATTTTCATATCTAAAAAACAGTTATCACACATCATATAATATAGACCATGCGTTTACATGAATTAAAATATATATCATTTACAAGTATTAACATTATCCTCAATAAAAACGGGAGATTTATATTAGAGATAACATATAATCTGCATAAAACAGTTTACCTAACAAAATACATAATCATTTCTAAGTCCAATGATTTATAGAATTAAGACACATCGGAATTAAAATTGATTTCAAGGTATTTATTGTATCAATCTTTACCATCAGCATTAATGAAATTGGGGAGGAAGAGCTATGTCAACATGGTGATTCAAAAACTGCAAAAAAAATTTACATACGATCGCCTCCGAATGTTAACCACATACATTAATAACCTCTACATTGTAAAAAAGGATTATTGCATTTGATTTCGGTTTACAAAATGCCGAAAAAAGCTTAAATATGCTCTCTTGTCAACACACTTTTAAGTGCTTTAAAATATTAAAAATCGTGTAATTTTACCACTTTAAACAAATTGTAGAAGCTTTACACCAGTTCAATGAAATCAACTTATCAATTGTAAACGAAATAGTGTGCCAATTTGAAACGTTCTGTGGTTTTTATGTTTCCGGGTAATAATTTTGTCTGATTTTCAATTATATTTCTCAGTAATGATTACTGATTAAAATACTGTTGACATGGTTCTTATTCCACTTTTACCGACTTACAGTTTTGATTAATTTAATTTGCTTGGGCAATTTGCGAAATCAAAGGTCGAAAAGATCTAGCAGCGTTCCATTGACAACTGCGGCGGCGTTCTGTTTACAAAAAGTAAAAAAAAGAGAGAATACACATGATTTTAAGTCCAGATATAATAAACGAATGATTTGTGAAGTGAAAAAAAACCTGCTATTCTGCATTTTGTTAGATTTGTTTTATGCTAAGTTCGGGATATATTGAATTAAGTAAGTGACGTATATCTACTTTCTGTTTATTATTTACAATAACTCTAAATTCCTTATAAACTCGTTTTTTTCTGATTTATTTGTTTTATGTATATGATTTTGTAGTCTAGCTATTTCGATATTTTAAAAATCAAAATTACTCAATAATATAAACACGTAAAATTTTCACTTTCGTACAGAGTTTTGAAATATTTAGTTTTGATTTTATAGTGTTTTACATACTTTAAATTCCGCGATCTTGAACTTAAAGGAATATTAAATAAACATGTTGTTATATCTCGTTTTATTATATATATATATATATACAGAGTGTCCCTAAACTCATGGTATATACGCTAGGGGGTGATAGAACACATCAAGACGAGTAATAGTAAACAGGAAACCAAGGGTCCCAAACGTTTTCCAAAGAAGATAGCCGCCATTAAAGTTTGGGGTCCAAAATTTCAAATACACATAAAAAACGGAAAAATTGGTCGATTGATTTACGGTTTTCACTAAAACTATTCTTTATGTTGGTATTTTCTTGAAAATAAATTATAAAGATAAATTTCGAAAAATGCCTATAGAGGTCGCTTTAGACTTTGAAGTAATGAAAAACTATTTTTTGCCGTGATTTTTTGCATCTCATTAAATGGTTTCGTAAGCTTAGACTTAAAATTTGAGCTCAAAATTTGAATAGTTGGGAGTGGTTAAGTAGCACAAACTTAACTGTGTTCAGAGGGTTTAAATTTCAAATGATTATAAAAAACGGAAAAATTGGTCGATTCGTTTGCGTTTTAAAATAAAGCTATTCTTTAAGTCAGTATATTTTTAAAAATAAATTTTAAAGCTAAATTTCAAAAAATTCCGTTAGAGGGCGCCTTAAACTTCCGAGTAACCAACAACTAATTTTAACCGTTATTTTTTGTATCTAATTAAATGCTTTCCAAAACTTATTAAATGTTTTCGAAATCTTAGATTTAAACTTAAATTTTGAACTCAAATTCTGAATCGTTGGTAGGGGTTAAGAAGCGCAAACTGAAGTGTGTTCAGGAGTTGAAATTTAACCCCCCCCCCCCCCCCCCTCGAACACAGTTCACTTTTGCGCTACTTAAACACTCGCAACGATTCAGAATTTGATCTCAAAATTTAAATCTAAGCATTTGAAAGCATTTAATGAGATTTAAAAAAATAACGGTTAAAAATAGTTCTACGCTACTCCAATGTCTAAGACGCCCTCTATGGGCATTTTGTGAAATTTATCTTTAAAATTTATTTTCAAGAAAACACTGATTTAAAGAGTAGTTTTCGCAAAAACCGCAAACGAATCGACTAATTTTTCCTTTTTTTATAATCGTTTGAAATTTAAACCTTCTGAACACAGTTCAGTTTGTGCTACTTAACCACAACCAACTATTCAGATTTTGAGCTCAAAATTTAAGTTTAAGTCTAAGCTTACGAAACCATTTAATGAGATGCAAAAAATCACGGCAAAAAATAGTTTTTCATTACTTCAAAGTCTAAAGCGGCATTTTTCGAAATTTATCTTTATAATTTATTTTCAAGAAAATACCAACATAAAGAATAGTTTTAGTGAAAACCGCAAATCAATCGACCAATTTTTCTGTTTTTTATGTGTATTTGAAATTTTGGACCCCAAACTTTAATGGCGGCTATCTCCTTTGGAAAACGTTTTGGACCCTTGGTTTCCTATTTACTATTACTCGTCTTGATGTGTTCTATCAACCCCTAGCGTATATACCATGAATTTAGGGACACCCTGTATATTTGTATTTTGATGTTTTTTAGATTATTGGGAGCAATATTGACAACGTGTAAAATTTTCATAATTTTTATTTCATTTTTTTAGATGTTGATACTGAAAGAGTTAAAGAGATTATCATACTCTTAGTTTCATAAACTCTTAGTTTAATAGTTACTTAAACTGTCTCAATTAAAAGGAAGTTTAGCAGCCTCTTTGCGTGAAACTATTTATTTTAAATTATGGCTGTGTAAAAATTTAAAATGAAATCTTTATATTATTTTCTATTTTGCTGTTAAAATCATGTAAATATTAGGGAATTTCGTTTTTTACCAACTCACACTAGTGATTATTTAGTGTACTTTAATAAGTAATAGCAAAAAAAAAAAAATATATATATATATATATATAATAATAATAATAATAAAGATTACATTTATATTTAATGCAGCCATAATTTAAAATAAAAAGAGACAATTTATTATAACGTACATTTCAACCCTTTCCGGCGCAGACAAGTTCTGTTCGTAAAATGAGAAATTGTTGACTGACACCGGAATTTACAAAAGACTTTTTTAGAAATTAAGAACTCCCTGATTTAAGCTGTCATTGTAAAAGTAAAATTTTACTAAAATATTATTGCTGCCGTTTTAAGTTTGGAATTAAAATTAGGTGTTAACACTGCGCCGGAAAGGGTTAAACATATTACTTACTTTACACAAAAATGGCGGCAACTAAGTTGCCACAAAAAGTGGTGTTTGTTTACACCAGTCTATTGTTGGTGGTTTATTACACCAACTTATTGGTGGTGTTTTTTAACTCTTTGGCAATTAAATTGCCACCATATTTGGTGTAAATTGACACGAATATTTTTTACAGTGTAGATAAATAAAAAATTATTATGATTTGATTTTTTGAAACAATATGTAAAGCCAAAATGCAAAAAATGGTACCAATTGCTTGAATTTTTGTTATTTTTACAAATTGTGAAACCCCCAGTTATTGACTAACCAGTAACTGACAATTCAGTAAAAATTCAACTCATATAAGCATTTCCTTGTAAAATGCTGCAAAGTTATCTATAGTGGTATTTGTCCTGTTAAAACATATTTTTTTCGTTACTTGTTTTTCAAAAAATGGATGGTGCCAATTACTGAAATTACTGACCATATTTATGAAAAAAATAATTTTTAATGACAAAAAATATATTTATATAATTTTTTCATTAATAATTTTAAATTTGCAACTCTAATATGCTTTTAAAAAATAACATATGTATGAAATAGATTTAAAACTTTTAATAGTGATTGGAACAAGAAAGAATCCATGGCTAATTCCAAAGGTTCTGTAGTGTAAGCCATATAACTTATTAATTGCTATACTTGTTAGCCACCGTTATTTTCGAAAAGTCTGCTTGGCCTTATTCAATTAATGAGAATGTGCCAATAAAATTAATCACATTTTTTTTCGTTCTATAATAATGGTAGCCAAAAATCGTAGCCTGTGACTTACACTACAGGTACTCATGGAAATAGCCCCATTAATTGCCAGTTACAGGGGGTTTCAACAAACATTGTTTTTTTTTTTTTTTTCCCCAGAAAAAAAAATGGTTATGGAAATATTGTTAAAATTGGGAAGTAATCTGATGAGAAGTGGTGAAGTTAAGCAGTACGCCTTATTTTTGGAATAATCAGGTTCCAACAGCTCCTATGACACCGTTTTGAAGTTTTATTTAAAAATAAAAATAAAATATGTCAGTGATGCTAAAGATATCTCTAATACCTTCTTACCATTTTTATTCTGATGCATGGTTTTACAAAAAATCACTTGCTTCATAATAAACACTAACCCTTAAAATATACAAACATATTTTAAAGGACAATGTAAACAGTAATAACTTACAAAATCTTAGAGCAGAATATGAGTTCTTTGGGGTATCTACATATATGTCCTAAGATAGGTATTACATACATTTGCTATATGTTTGACATTCATCAAAATAGTAAAAGAATAAAAATAAAGTAAGAATGAAAACTTCATTTACTTATGAATTCATACTATAATGAGATGTTTCTAAAGTGTTAAATATAACTGAATATGTAATTTTTAGCAAAATAATGACAAGATAAAATAAAGTGATATTGAGATATGCACACTGTAAAAAATATTCGTGTGACTTTACACCAAAAATGGTGGCAACCAAGTTGCCACCAAAAGTAGAGTAAGTAAACACCACCAATGTGTAATAAACCACCAAAAATCGACTGATGTAAACATACACCAGTTTTAGTGGCAACTTAGTTGCCAACATTTTAGGTGTAAAGTAAATAATATGTTTAAAATGTACGTTATAATAAATGATCTCAATTAAAAGAAAGTTTAGCAGCCTCTTTGCGTGAAGCTATTAATTTTAAATTATGGCTGTACTAAATTTAAATTGTAACCTTTAAATTATTTTTTACTTTGTTACCACGTATTAAAGTACACTAAATAAGTGGAAAGGTGAGTTGATAAAAAACGAAATTTCCTAATATTTACAGGACTTTAACAGCAAAATAAAAAATAATTTAAAGATTACATTTTATATTTAACACAGCCATAATTTAAAATAAATAGTTTCACTCAAAGAGACTGCTAAACTTCCTTTTAATTGAGACAATTTACTATAACGTACATTTTAAAAATATTACTTAGTTAGTAAACAATGAAATTTCCCATATTTACTTGCTTAAAAACATATCTTTATCATAGCTCCCATAGTGTGTGTGTGTGGGGGGGGGGGGGGAGGGCAGAATGGAACAGCAGCATTTCTAAATTTTGGTATAGTCTTATTTATTATACATGTTTAGCATTAAATTAAGCTTGTTTTGGTGGATCTTTCACAAAATTGCTTACTGAAAATACCCGCCTCCACATGGAAATAGTGAGATTTACTATTAAAGATAATCAAATGGATGCCCATGATCATTTTAATTATGTTTTACAAATTTAATAAACAGAAAATAAGAGTATGATAATCTCTTTAACTCTTTAAGCATCTCAAAAAACAAAATAAAAATTATGAAAATTTTACACGTTGTTAATATTGCTCCTAATAATTAAAAAAACATCAAATATAAATTCAAAAATGTATTGCTAAAACAAGATATAACACCATGTTTAATTAATATTCCTGAAAATTCAAGCTGATGGAATTTAAAGCATGTAAAGCATTATAAAATCAAAACTAAACATTTCAAAGCTTTGTACGAAAGTGACAATTTTACGTGCTTATATTATAAAGTAATTTTGATTTTTAAAATATTGAAATAGCCAGACTACAAAATCGTATTTTACAAGTATTATGTATATCAATTTATATATATATATATATATATATATATATATATATATATATATATATATATATATACACTATCTACCAAAAAGTATTTGTACACTTTCAGTTTTTGACATTTTGTCAAATATTTAAAAATATACTGGTCGGATTCTTCTGGAACTTCCGAAATATAAAGATTATGTTTCACTTTATATTTATTTACATTCATTTGTTAAGCGGGTAATTAGGGGGCCGGCAAAAAAACAAAGAATAATAGAAATATTTGGGATCGCCCTGTACATGAAAATGCACGAAACGACTTATCGCTTTAGAATACAAATATATGAATACAGTAGAATATGTACACTAATTTTTGTGAGAATAGCATGTATATTTATGGCGATAGAGCGATTTTTTTGAAAAATTCAAAAAATTCTGGTATGTTTTTTGTTTATATCATGCTGGGTTTTTGACCAAATTTCAGAAAAATTGGCAAAATGCAGTAGAAAAAAATGTAGCGCAATTGGAATATAAATATATTAAATATTTTATGAAATATAAGTAGTTGTATAAAATATTTTTTATCTGCGCATGCGCGAACTAGAAAAACATTTTTTTTACATCATTTAATAGTCAATTCTATGGAGTGACTTATAAAAAAAAATCCAATCAAATATCGTGAAAATTCAAAAAGATATTATTTTAGTGAGATGTTTTTACTCTGCCCTCTAAAAACGGCTGAATCTTAAGGGATTCTCCACAAATTGACATTTTTTAATAACTGACTTTAAAAAAAAACTAGTATTGAATTAATACAATATCTAATACAATATTGCTGCTAATAAGTACTTGACAATTGTGATAAAAAAGAAAAAGAGCTTTATTCACATTCAGGGCCAAAACTAAGAGAGGGTTGGGGGAAAAGGGCATGTGCCCCGGGCGCTAGGATGAAAGTGTCCCAAATGTACATCTTGTTTGGCGATTTTTTCCATGTCTATGTTTAGTATATGTGTATATTGTCAAAATCGTCCCATTCAAAGCATTTCTCCTATACCAAAGCATAGAAGAATCTAATGATGATTGCATAAAGATCTCGCATAAAGCAGATTTTTTTTTTCGTTTTGATTCGGTTTCACGATTTTAAGGTATCATTTTTTTTTAAAACAAAGCAGACTACTTTAATCAATATTACATATTTTAAGTTTTAAAATAAGTCGGCTATTAATAAATTAGAAAATTTTTCTTTGCAAATACTTTTGCAGATGCTTTGCAAAGAAGAAAAGGGAGGGGGGGGGGAGTTCACCAAAATTCATTGAAATATAAATATATTAAATATTTTCTAAAATGTTCTATGTCATGCAATATTTTCAACCAAATATAAAGCCACATTCAGAAAAATTCACAAAATGTAGTAGAAAGAATAAGGTGCTATTGAAATATAAATATATTAAAAGTTTTCTAAAATATGAGTATTTGTATGAAATATTTTTTAATCAGCGTATGCGTGAACGATAAAATTTATCATTTTAAATAATTTAATATTCAACTCTATGGAGCTACCCATAAAAAAATCCGATCGAATTTCGTGGAAATTCAGAAAGTTATTGTGGATAGGAGTGAACTGATTTTCCATTGGTCTCTGAAAGCAGTTGAATGACTTCAGATTTTACGCAAATTGCCAAATCTCCATTTACGTTTTTTACTGGTGATTTACTTCTTTTCTTAGATAATTACCAGAACGAACCTATTTCAGGATAAAAATAATTATAAAAAATCGAAGCATTTGTGTCAAATCTACCCATTGATACATAATTGATAATGGCTCTTATGCAAATGCCGATATCTGCGATCCTGAAATACGTCAAGTTCTCCACTGTTAAATGTGGTGTCGAAAACAACACTGACATCAATCGCATGCATGATGCTAAGAAGAACAGAGCTGTCTAATTTTGAGAAAGGTGTGATCATCGGGTACCACCGAAATGGTCGATCTTTAATCGACATATCTAGCGAGCTTAATTATCCCAAAACGACTGTGGCTTATGTGATTAGAAAATGGAAGCTGAATGGTGATTGTCAGAATGTGGCCAGAGTAGGCAGACCGACGAAACTGGGAGATAGAGACCGACGGGTTCTGTCTAGAGATATTCGGAAGAACCGCAACCAACCAATGTTACACATACGCCAAGAATTTCAACAAGCTTCAGGATGTGTTGTTTCCATGAATACCATCCGTAAGGAAGCTCATCTGCTTAATTTTTATGGCCGTGCTGCCGCCCATAAGCCTTTAATCACCAAGTCCAACCGCGCAGCTCGGTTAAGTTGGTGCAAAACACGCCAGCAATGCACTGTACAGCAATGGAAACAGGTTCTCTGGAGTGATGAATCAAGGTTCACCCTCTACCGCTCTGATGGTAGGGTCTGGGTCTGCCGTCTGCCTGGAGAACGCCTCCTACCAGAATGTATTGTGCCCACAGTTAAATTTGGCGGAGGGGGAATTATGTTCTGGGGTTGTTTTTCCTGGTTCGGACTAGGACCCTTGGTCCCAATTCATGGTAAGCTCAATGCCGATGCCTACCGTAATATACTGGACAACAGTGTTCTTCCTACGTTGTGGCAATACTATGGATTGGACCCATGTTATTTCCAGGATGACAACGCAAGCTGCCATGTAGCGAGGTCCAGCATGGCTCGGTATGCTGATAATGGAGTGCATCGACTCGAGTGGCCTGCCCAGAGCCCAGACCTGAACCCAATAGAGAACCTCTGGGACGAGTTGGATCGTCGAATTAAGGCGGGTGACACACGCCCAAAATCAGTAAAAGAGCTTACCTGCCTTGTGCAAACAGAGTGGAATAAAATACCATTAAATGTAATACAAGGACTAGTTGAGAGCATGCCCAGGAGAGTCGCAGCTGTAATTGCCTCTCGAGGAGGATCTACAAATTATTAAATGTGAACAGGGCCAAAACCAGTCTTTTTTTCCCGAGGCAAACATGGATTTTGAAGGTACCCCTTTCCCCCTCCTTTGCAAAGCATATTTACAAAGAAAATTTCTCCAATTTATTAATAGCCGACTTATTATAAAACTTAAAATATGTAATATAAAATAACGTATTCTGCTTTATTAAAATACTCCAATTTGATACTTTAAACCGAATCAAAAAAATTCTACTTTCAACAGGATCTTTAAGGCCCTTGTCCCTGCCCGCGAAGACACTGCTGAGCTAATGCTATTCCTGTGGGGAGGCATTTTTCTAATAACTCTTTCGCATTTTGAAATTTTCAATTTTTTTTTTTTTTTTTTTTTTTTTTTTTTTTTTTTTCTTTCGCATTGGATAGCGGAAGTCCCTCTCAAAATCGCTCCTTGACTACTTTTTCGAGTTGAGTCATAGATATTTTTTATAAAGTTAGTTTCACTTTCAGAACCGCTTTTGGAAGTGAAAGAAAGATTATAAAAATATCTACCCCAAAATTGAAAAAGTAATCACGGAGCGATCTTAAAAAGGACTTCCGCTATCCAATGCAAAACATATCATTTAAAAATGTCCAAATGCAAAAGAGTTAGAAAAATGCATCCCCATAGGAATAGCATTAGCTCGTGAGCATCTTCGCGGGTAGGGGCAGGGACCTTAAGCCATCATCATTAGATTTTTTTATGCTTTAGCATAGCCCAGATATAATAATTTTAACAATATTATGCTAAACATAGCCATGAAAAAAATCGCCAAACGAAAGATACATTTGGAACACTTTCATCCTAGCGCACGGGGCACATGCCCTTTTCCCCCAACCCTCTCTTAGTTTTGGCCCTGAATGTGAATAAAGCTCTTTTTCTTTTCTATCACAATTGTCAAGTACTTATTAGCAGCAATATTGTATTAGATATTGTATTAATTCAATACTAGTTTTTTTTTAAAGTCAGTTATTAAAAAATGTCAATTTGTGGAGAATCCCTTAAGATTCAGCCGTTTTTAGAGAGCAGAGTAAAAACATCTCACTAAAATAATGATATCTTTTTGAATTTTCACGATATTTGATTGAATTTTTTTTATAAGTCACTCCATAGAATTGACTATTAAATGATGTAAAAAAAAGTTTTTCTAGTTCGCGCATGCGCAGGTAAAAATTATTTTATACAACTACTCATATTTCATAAAATATTAAATATATTTATATTCCAATTGCACTACATTTTTTCTACTGCATTTTGCCAATTTTTCTGAAATTTGCGTTAAATTTGGTCAAAAACCCAGCATGATATAAACAAAAAACATACCAGAATTTTTTGAATTTTTCAAAAAAATCGCTCTATCGCCATAAATATACATGCTATTCTCACAAAAATTAGTGTACATATTCTACTGTATTCATATATTTGTATTCTAAAGCGATAAGTCGTTTCGTGCATTTTCATGTACAGGGCGATCCCAAATATTTCTATTATTCTTTATTTTTTTGCCGGCCCCCTAATTACCCGCTTAACAAATGAATGTAAATAAATATAAAGTGAAACATAATCTTTATATTTTTGAAGTTCCAGAAGAATCCGACCAGTATATTTTTAAATATTTGACAAAATGTCAAAAACTGAAAGTGTACAAATACTTTTTGGTAGATAGTGTATATATATATACGTAAAACAAATATATCACAAAAACACCAGAATTTAATGTAATTGTATACATAACCAGAAAATAAATAATGTGTCACTTACTGTATTTCAAGTATATCCCAAAATTTGTTTAGAATAATAATAATAATAATAATAATAAATCCAACAAAATGCAGAGCAGCAGGTTTTTTTCCTTTCTCACTGTACAAATCATTCGTTTATTATATCTTGGATTTAATGTTGCGTGTATTATCTCTCACTCTCTCTCTCTTGGCCCCACCAGTGGCCGAGAGGTTCTGACCTCTCAACTGGTAGACAACAGGTGCTGGGTTCGAACACAATCGCGGCTGTCGGCCTTACCGTTTGGAGTTTTCGTGGTTTTCTTCGAACCTTGTGTAAATATGGGTTAGGTTCCCTTAGAAAGACCCCCCACGAAAGGCACTCCCCCCCCTGGGCCTATATCCCTAGCGTAGATAATCGGCCGACAAAAATAAACCAAACCTCTCTCTCTCTCTCTCTCTCTCTCTTTTTTTTTTTTTTTTTTTTTTTTTTTTTTCCTTTGTAAACAGAACATTATGCGGTAGCTGCCATCATTAGAACAATAGTCTGTGATTGTTTACCTTTGATTTTGAATTGTCCAAGCAAATTAAATTAATCACAGCTATAAGTTGATAAAAAGCGGAATAAGAACTATGTCTACAGATTTTTAATCAGTCATCATTGCTGAAAATTTATTGGAAAATAAGGTAAAATTTTTACCCCAAAAACATCATAATCATCAGAACATTTCAAGATGACGCATTTTTTAATTTACAATCAGTGATTCATTTCTCTAGAACTGGTGTAAAGCTTATAAAATTTGTTTAAAGGAGTGAAATCACACCATTTTTAATATTTTAAACTACTTACACATGAGAAGAAAAGCATATTTTAATCTTTTCAGGTATTTTATAAACCGAAATTAAATGCAATAATACTTTCTTTTTTTTTACAGTGCAACTAAAGAAAGTTGAGAACAACCAAACTACAAAGAAAGCCTTGTAAAATCTCTTTTTGGAGGAGATGAAATATTTCACCAAGAAGGTTTAGATTAGAGTGTAAAAAAATCATTATTATTTTTTTAATTAAAAAAACGGTTTTTTTTATTTAAATCAGTTTTTTTTTATTTAAATCGGATTTTTTCCCCGCGTTAAAATACTGAATAGATGTCAAGACTTTTATGTTTCCAGAACAATTAAACCTCTAATTACTAACATAATCTATGTTTTTACATTTTAATTAATAAAATTTAATTATTAGTAGTTACAGAAATTATAAAAATTGCAAATTAGTACTTTCATTAGTAGAATATAATAAAGTTATATACCGGGTGATCCAGAAGTCTCGGGACTTTTGAAATGCTAATAATTAGAAAACCATAAACAATAGAAGTATGCGGTTTTCACAGAAATGCTGAGAAACTTGTGGGATTTGTTTTTTCGATGAAAAAAACATATTATGTTAGTTGCACTTTTTGACAGCAGGTGGCGCTAAAATTGATAGTATTGTTTTTATAGCATGATACAGCTCATTTAAAAGAACGAATTAGTGTCCAAGGGTTACAAAATTTAATCATGACGCTCATGGCTTATAAGTACCGGCGTGAGCCGATGCAAAACAGCGTGCACAGTATCCTCAGAGCAGAAAGAAATTCCAGAAGAAATTTCAGTTCATCGTGATATCACAAGTTTACTGCACTCACCATGAACTGGTGATTTCTACAGAGTATTGGCGTAGAATCCTACCTAATTTACGATTGTAACAGACATTTCGGATCTCTTGTTTCTATTACGATCTTCCAATGACCCTTTTTCTCAAACCTTGTTTACCATAGCATTTCACATTTGCAATGGCCATCGATTCTTTTGCAGTTTTAACTTGACGTATTGTACGATATTAAAACAACGCGACATGCAAAGATGTGTCTGAACATAGTCTAGACAATGTCTAAACACTGCAGTTGTTCATGAAATTTTGTATCAAACTTCCCTTACAATGCAATTTCATTTACCTTACAAAAAATGTTTGAACATAAACCACCCTTAAAACGAAATCTCATCAACATCATAGAAAAGAAGTTTCGCAATGATCTCATGTGTCTATATAACGCATGGTATAGGTACATTCAGTCTTATACAACAGCGCCACCTGTTGCTAAAAATGGTAACTATATATATATAAAACAATTCATTCTAAACAAAAATCCCACATGTTTCTGAGCATATATCTGAAAACAGAACCTTTGTATTATACATAGTTTCCTAATTATTAACTTTTCAAAACTCCCGAAACTTCTGGATCACCCGGTACTTTAATATTTTGTAATAATTATGTAAGACAATACTATGTACAACAGAGCAGCATATACTTGTGTGCTGCAATCTTGTACAAAAGCCAAATACTTTTCTAAAACAACTTTCACCTTCAAGGCACGACTCACGACACTCTAAATAAGACTGACCTAGTGTAGTTGAATAAGCCTAAGTCGAATACAGCACATTGATAAATGTTAAGTAAAATTTAATAGTATTTCCCATATTTTTTTAATGTATAACTTAGAATTAGGTAGGATCTGCTATATCTGAGCCCATAAATGTAAATAGTGTCCTTTAATGTAAATATTTTGCAAATAAATAGTTCATTAATAATATTATTTGAAGAAGCCTAATAATTAGTTATTTACAATCTCACATTGTGTTCGGTATCGCGTACTTATACGGGTGGTGACATCATCAACTAAAAGTTGGTTGGTTGCAATTTTTAAATGTCGTGGATTAAAATTTATGTGATAATTACCCATAAATCGTCACAGAACACTTTTTTGTTCCTTTTCCCCCCGATTTTCTCTCTTAAAAAAAAAAAAAAAAAAAAAAAAAAAAAAAAAAAAACGGACATCTGTGAATTAGAATCATTAATGTTACTAATTATAAAACTATAAGTTATGAAATTCTCTTATGTTTATTATACAATGATATAGTTGTAAACTATTGTATGCATAAATGAAATGCGAAAAAGTAATACCTGTAATATATCATAAAAAAAAAACAATTATAAACCATTTAAAAGAATACAATTTTTAAATAAATTTTTTTAATGAAATTTTATTCTTTAATTTTTACTTTCTCATACAAAAAGATTAATTTGGAATTCTAAATTTATTACTAATTTTGAGTAACATTTTTATTATTATGAAATTTTAAAATAATTAATGAATTTTTTATTTTGTTCTAAAAACTTTAAAATGTTTGTTTGTGGGACAGTAATGCATATATTTAGAAACTATACATTACATTATCAAACTAATATTTAAGTTAAAAAAAAGAAAAAAAAAGTTAAAATCAAAAGTATAATTTTTAATATTTCATATCAAAGATTTAATTCTAATTAGTATCTAAAGTGTTAAATATGGCTTAATAAACTTGTTACTGTTTTGTCTCTATAATTTTTCCGGTATTGTTTGTTTTAAGTAATATTCGAAAAGAAATGTGAATTCAAAATTAAACTTTTAAAATGAAGGTGTTATATTGTGTAAGGATGTATATGACAAGGCCCGGCTTAGATGATTTAGGGACCAGGGACCAGCATCATTATGGCATGTGGAGGGAGGTGGGCTGCTACATAGTCCTGCAAATTATTTGTGAATTATGCTGAAGAGAGTAATACTAAACTTCATACCAATTATATATAAATATTCCGTACTAAATGTGTAGTGCATCACAAGAAAAATGGTCTCAAGTTAAAGCAATTTATCTATGTATGTTTAATACGAAAATTGAAACACCAGGCAATTTATCTGCACGAGACTTTTCTTTCTTTTTCTTTTTTTCCAAAGCTTTTTGATAAGTTGGAGTTGGTAGCATATATAATAAAATCGCCTAATATGTATAATAAGCTTTCATTTCGTCAGCGTGTTTCTGGTGCCCTAGTTATCATAAAAATAAATGCTGTATTAGATAAAATTCTGGCTTTCATTTATAATATCAAACAAAATCAGTGGTGAACAACAGTTGTTAGTATATTATCCAAGCATTATTATATATTTCTTGTGTACATATGTATTGCAGCTATAAGTCGCGATTGTAATTAAAAAAACCTTCGAAGACGTTCTCAGGTTCTAAGTAAACATATGCTACAAATTGGAATTTCTATTATTTCTCTATCTTAATATTTTATGTATTGTACCGGCTGTGTACTAGAATTTTCAAGGTGACATTCTTTCTTTGTTAAAGTGAGAATTGACAGGTATCATGTACAGGTGGTGAATGAGAGAAAGAGGAGATTGCTGAGAGGCGTGTTCATCCGTCAGGGATGTATGTGGATGATGAGCAAACAAGGAACATGTCACGGATCAAGAAAGCAATGTGGAATGTGTCCAATGAATAAGCTCCAAAGGGGGGTTTATATTGGGGAAAGCAGTGATTTGAGAAAAGCAAGTCTTGTCTGAGATTTGAGCAGTTCGTATCTGGGGTTCGTACCTGGAAGTGTGTAGGACAGAGGTCCTTGTAGAGAGTGCTCTGTGTTGGAGAGCATAGGCTGTTCGTATCTGGAGAGCAAGGGACACAGACATCCTGGTGTTGTGCTCTGGGCCGGATAGCATAAGCCGAGTATACATGTGTTGGGAGATTCGAAGTTGAGCTCCGATAAAGTGAATCTAACGTGCTTTGAGTGTGAGGGAGAAAGTGTAATTTGAACAGTACACAGCCAACTTTTACGGTATTTAATTTAATGTTGAACCGGATCATCTATATCCGAGTTGTAATTGTATATAATTGTAAATAGTTTATTTCTTGTGTACATGTAGTATAAATAAACTGTTAGTTCAGTTAATTGACAGCGTCAGTGTTCATTTACACAATCCTCACAGTGGATCATTATCATCTAAAAAACGATATCACCTAATAATATCGGTGGTGGCAGCTATAACTACCACGGACTTTCTTCAAAGTTGTGCGGGCTGAGAGGAACGTCCGACAGACGTGTTAAAATTGTAATATCGATCATGAATTCATTTATTAATCAAATAGCAAAGCAGTGTATGAGCGCTTTTCTCATTTGCCGAAGAACACCGATAAATCTTTACACGATTGTCATTTTCGGACTTCGATACACACAAAATGCATTCATATGCACTACGTGTTTTTCCTACCGATTTGATTACTATTTATCGTTATACTGTATACATGAATGCATTTTGTATTCAATTAATGTCATATTACGGAAATCGTGAATGATTTGTCGGTGCCGTATTGGTAAATAAAAAAGTGCTCTTAGTATTTCTCACGCGTCCTACTATTTACTAATAAGCAAATTATCGAATTTTAATGATTAACAATTGCGAAAAAACTTTTAAATGAAACAACCACAAAAAATTTATTATTTATTTTTTCAATAGTTCTTATTTTGTATAAATTTAGAGTGGTCACTCATGAAAATATTACGCAAGTAAGTTTACTGTGTATGGTAAAAAAATTCTACAATATGTATCAAGATTTGTTAACGAAAAACAGATTTCTACTAGGAAAAAAAAAGAGCCATGCATAGATTGACTTTTCTATTGAATGAATTATGCAAACTTTCATATTCTGTTTTTACAATAGCATAGCTTTCTAACATTTTTATTTTTCTATATATTGCACTTCGTGATATTAATAATAACATATTTAAAGGAAAACTTGTCGCGCCATTGTGATCATATGAAAATAATCAGGTAATTAGTTTACATCGAATCCTGAATTAAGAAGAAAATGCTCATTAGTCAAAGTGACCACAAAGGAATTAAAGAAATAAAATCCCTATTAACCACGAGTCAATGTAAAATGCTCAAAATTTTTCTCATGTATACAAAGTTTTATTTTTTCTTTCATTACTTCAATTTCAGTGTTTTAAAATTCTATTGTATATTATAAATCAGTTAACGATCCAGAAAAACTAATGGATGGGAAAATTGCCAAGGAAGCCTTTTCATGTGCCAAAAATGTTCTCCATATTTCATGTCTTTAACTTTAAATTTATTCTTCCGCAAGAGAATTCCTCCTTTTGTTTGACGCTATGCTAAACATTTTTTTTTTCGAAGTCATACATCGTTACCGAGCAATCATAACACGTATCTTGTTTCTGTATTTTCGTCCCGTAGCCCTCTGTTTCATTTTTTTGTTGAAGATGGGGAGGGGTGGGGGATTTTTCTTTTTCTTTAAGCGCTCCTGAACATCTTTTTGGCAATAACAGTGATTTTTATGGGCAAGGGAATGCTCCTAAGCCCTGATTAGTGTCTTTTTTTTGCGAATAATGGCATTTGGAGTATCTCCGAAAGCTCCAATAACGTTTCTAGGCCTGGAATGTAAGGGACGTTAATGGGCCCCAAGATAAGCAACTACAAACTTCACCTACCAACCAGGCCTGGGGATTCTCACAAGGTTGGACTGAAGTTCCGCTTTCATCGGCCTTATACAAAGATTGCCGAAGGGATGTTTAACCTTCCCCCTGTTTCTTTTCTAAACATTTTATTTCACTTACATTTTTTTTTCTCAGTATTATATTCTATTTTATTTTATTTTATTTTTGAATTAAATAATAAAAATCTTTAAAAATCTCAATGTAAGATCTTATCGATTTTAAATTAGCCCAAAGAATTTTTCGGATGTAAAGCAATTGGAAGTGGGAAAACGCCGTGTTTTAAATCTCACATAAAAACAATCGCAAGTAATTTAATTTTGTTTGAAAATAATCAAACTCGGGAATTTTTGTCAATTTTCGTTTAGATTACATATTTGTATTATGTTGCATGGAATTCAAAATAAAGATTTTACTTACATGTCAAATTCCAATTCATTAGACTGCTCCAATAAATAAATATGTCAGTTTTTAAGCACATCGTAATTTTTCTTTTAATTCCTTTTTACAACTTATATATATATATATATACATATTTCCTTTTTAGAAGTGATATTTTAATATATAATATTTGTATTAACGAGATAGACTTCTTATTATATTAGAAATAATAGTATTTGCAAACACTTTTCAATTGAAAAATATATTTACACTGATATCCTTTCTGTTGTTCTGACATCCATATATTGCAATTATTTAGGGCCTGATCAAAGCAAGGGCCTACAGAACCATGACGTTGAAGCCCTGATTTCAAGGCTTCAAACTTTCATATTTAATTATTGAAAAACAGATATTTCATATCAATTTTAACCTTGTCCTACACATAACCAATATTTTTCACTTTTTTAGAAGCCGCGGCTATCTCTTTTTTTGTCTGCGACGCAGCCTGATTACCTTGTCACATATATATCAGAATGTTTCATATTACATACATTATAAATGTGTCAACATGTGTCACACAATGTAGTTCCCCCTCCTGTATACTGTTTTTAAAAAAAAATTCTATAAAATTACTAAACCTATTCTGTAATCGATTCTGTTACCTGTTTTTTTGCTGTTCCCGTTACATAGAAAGTTCTAGGAAGCCCACTTTCCAAGAAAAAGTTTAGTAACTTTAGAGAATCTTTTTTAAACTGTGTAATTAATGGTGAATGGAAATGATCATGATGTAATTTTCATTGTTTCCTGAAAGATATAACATGCATATATGCAATTATATATGCAATATAAAGTAGCATTGAACAACGGTACTCCTTAAAAGAAAAAAAAAAAGACACTCATTTTCCTTCTTGAAATGTAGTGTAATTAATGGATGACAACTGAAGTTTATCTTATTAATGTAAAATAACTTTGAATAACATCACTTTAAGAGGACTCGGTACATTTCATTTTGATTTTTAAAAAATGTCGAAATTCATTTTGTTATTTTAAAATGTGCCTTAGTATTCTTAGAGCATTCGGTTCAAATTTCGAAACTATTCAATAAATAATAAAGGAGTATTTTTAATTTCCCTTAGCCTTCCCGTTCAACGTCCCCTTAAAAGCCGATGCGCGATGTTTAAACTCATTTTTTTTTTCAATTTTCAATTTTTTATATTTTTATTTTAATAGAAAATTTTAATAGCCTTCTAAAATAATTACGCAAATTGCCTGAATTTTTTTAAAAAGTCATGTTTAGATCTTGTATGTGGTATAATATCGGATGTTTGATATGTTTATAACTTTTTAAAAAAAATTATGAACTTAAGAATATGCTATTTTTCCACGTCATATCCATGTACATTGACTAATTATTTTTTATGGCAGGGTTCGGAGCATATAGGACAATTTTTATTGTTCTCAATGAATATTTTATCAATAATCTTTTACAGACACTTTTATAAGACTTGCAATATAACAATATCATGAGATATATTGATAAAAGATACTAGTGAGAACAATAAAATTTGTCCTATATGCTCCGACCCCTGTTTATGGTGATATGATGGACGAATCAAAAATCCGATATTTAGGTTAATAGAAAAAGGTACTCTGAATAAAGGACAAAAAAATCTATTTCCAATTATAAAAAATAAAAATGAAAAAAGAATTTTACAATTGTTATTCTTTTTTATTATTTTTAATTTCTTTTTTGAAAAAAAAATTCAAATTTTTTTGTTTAAAAATGTAAAAAAAATTAAAAAGTTATTACTATTTTGAGAATCGCTTTTTATAATCTATTATATGCGTGTTTTATTCAAGCATTAACCTAAAAGTATAATAATATTAGGTTATAGTTATAAAATATTTTTTTTTTTCAGGGGGATAGCGAGTCCCCCTTTAAAAAAAATTGCTTTCAACTCTTCTCCCAACTCTTGAAGTGTGAGGCAATTAATGGATGACTCCTAAATAACTTTGAATTATGTTACCTTCTAAAAGAAAAAAGAATGACTTTAAACTCTCATTTCTTTTACTGTTTTATTTTCAAAATAAACAGCAAAAGTGGATAAATGTTTTTCTTTTCCTCTAGTCGGCATATTTTAAAAGCGATATACAGTTCATAGAAGAAAAGTTACTTCTTCGAACTTAAATTATCGAAAGATGCTTAGCAAGCAATATTTAGAGCTTTGATGAAAAGCCCGTAATCATTATGATGAAGATAATAGGACTAAACTTTTCTCTAATCTTTTAGCGTTTTACAGATAAAAGTGCTGAGATTGTTAAATAGGTTGATGAAAGATATTTCTTTGAAACCTTCAAACAGAAGTTAAAAAATTCTGAAACTGCGAAGAAAATTATCTCAAAATGACTTTTAGAATTCTTACAACATAAAAGAAGCAATATCTTTTATTTTGGCGATGATAATATTAATTTTAAGAATACTATTTATGGTACATAAAGTATTTATGTAATGGGTACGTAAAAAAGTACTTATGTTAAAAAGTTTCTTTTTCCTTCCCGATTCGGTAGTTGGGAGTCTTAATAAATATGCAATTCAATAATTGTGGCTTTTGATTTTGTAAAGAACGCGTTTCTACACTATTGTAAAAAATTTTAAATTCACGGATACATTTTCCCTGTATTTCACAGAAAAAATCCCTTTTCACGACAAAAGACATTTTTCTTTAAAAAATCAGGAGATTTCATCATAATTTCCTGAAAATAACGAAACGGACGGAGATGGAAGGAAACAATGCAGATACTCCCTTACCTGCCACAAATTATTTATTTTGAATGTTTATAAAACTGACTGTTGTAGTATACAGAAATGAAAAATTCTTGGCTATTTTGTGAAACTTGTATCGTGCTGTTAAATTTCAACTGTATTGCTCTTTGTCATCGAGATGAAAGATTATTATATTTCTTAACAATTTTATGATACCAAATTTATACAAACTTTATAACGGATAGATACTCGTTTTTCAAACGGAATTTTTCCTTCTTTTATTTCCCAAAACAGAAAATCTAGTCACGGAACGGAAAAAGTCCGGCAACTTTGCTGCCAGTAGTTTTATCGTGAATTCACACACATTTTTCAACCGTATGGGGACTCAATTATAGCTAAGAAAACACAATTTTTACAGTCTCTTTTAGAATTATTTTATCTCAAAGTATTGTAAAAATATCTACTTTTATCAAGTAAATTATTAAAGATTCAATATATATACATATATATATATATTTTTTTTTGTTTAGTTTTTATCTCCTTAAATTCACAAACACATTTAAGGATTCCCCCTCACCTCCCAGTACCTGAAAGTCCACTTATTTGGTTGCGTTCATAAAACGATAAATTTCTGATAGGAAAACCATTCTTATCGAAAAATAAAAACAATCACAACAATGTAACGTGAAGATTTATGAGTGAATATCAGACATGAATAAATATAATATTCTTAATAATCATCCTAAAATTCAGAAATATCATCGCTTTATTATGAATGATAGTTTTTTATTTTCATAAATGTATTCTCAAACGGAAAGTGACAGAGTAAATTGGCAGTTGAATTTCATTTCCTGCTTTTCTATGTAAAAATTGAGCAATTTAAAGTTTTTTTTCTTTGGAAATAATAACATAGCAATTAAATTTCCAACTATCATTTATAAGATTTTTCTTATTAATTTATATTTAAAATATACAGCTATCCAAGATTTTCCTTTATTTTATTTCATTTATTTAAAAGGATGAATCAAAGTTAATGTTAAAACTGAACGCTATTCAACAATTTTCTTATTGCATTGAAAAAAGAAAAAAGAAAAGAAATCCGGTAATTTTACAGATATAAAGTTGTCGAAATCTGTTTGCTTACTAAAATTTTATCTGTAACTTAACAAGAGAGTCTACTAAAATTACAAAAATCTTACTAAAATTTTATCTGTAACAGTTATATAAAATTTTCTAGGCATCTCGGTTTCCTAAAACAAATCTTAGTAACCTTATAGATATTTTTTGATTTACAGCGCAAAATGTATATGTTACATGAACTGTTATTGCTACCAGTACATAACAAATTCTACACTGTTTTTTTGTTGTTGTTGTTTTTTTTTTGTTTTGTTTTGTTTTGTTTTTTTTCAATCTGTAAGATTATTAAACTTTTGCTAGGATACTTGCATTCCTAGAACTTTTTATGTGATGGTAACAACAAAAATTCATCTAACAGAATCGGTTACATGAACTTTTTCTGTAACCGTATAACCGTTACATAAAAAGCTCTAGGAATCCCAGTTTCCTAGAAAAAGTTTAATAACTTTACAGTTTTTTTTTTTTTTTTTTTTTTTTTTTTCACAGTGTAAGACTTCCAGTTTCCTGGAAAACTTTTAGTAGCATTAGAAAGAGCTTTTTTTTTTTTTTTTTTTTTTTTTTTTTTTTTTTTTTTCAGTGCAACATGAGCTTTGAAAATATTTCAAATGGTACTTTTAAATTTAAGTAAATAATTCTTTATCAGTTTTAGCTCATAGGCTATCAAAGCCTTAGAGCTTATGTGCCAGCCATTTCTGTACGTATTTAACAAGTTAACTCATGATAAAAATATCCGATTTGCTTCAAATTTTGGATATAGATTTATTCTGATAAAACGCTTCCCTTAATAGGTTTGGGAGTTCATTGGATAAATATCAGAAGGAGAACGAGGGGCTAATACCCCTTCCCTTAATTTATATTAATGGGGTTTTCAAGCAGAATTATCATATTTCATTCAAATTTTAGATATAGGATCTCTTAGATGAGGTGCCTCCTTGATTAGTTTTGAGTGTTCAATGGTTAAGTATAAAAAGGGGATAGGGGATAATCCCCTTAATTTAGGAAAAATGGATTTTTCACTCAGAATGTACCGATTTCCTTCAAATTTTGGATAAAGTTTCATTTTCATAAAGCTCTTTCGTGATTTTTTTTGGGGACTCATTAGTTAAATATATCATTTGGGATTGACGGGGCTACCACTCTTAATTTAAGTAAATAGGTTTTTCATGAAGAATTATCCGATTTGCTTAATTTTTTTTATATAGGTTCCTACTAATAAGACGGTTCTCTGATTAGTTTTGGGGTTCTTTTTTTAAGCATAAAAAGGGGGAAGGGTGATTACTTCCCCTCCTTGAAATAGATAAATGGGGTTTTATGCAGAATTATCCGAGTTGCTTCAAATTTTGTGTAAAATATTTTTCTGATAAGATGAATCCCTGAATATTTTTTGGTTTTAATGGTTAAGTATAAAGGGGTAAACGCGAAATAACCCCTCTTAAATTAAGAGGGGAATTTGTGTAGAATTATCCGAATTGTTTCGAATTTTCGATATAGACTCATTATGATAAGGCATATACCTGATTACTTTTGAGGTTTCAGAGATTAAGTAAGAAAGGGGGAAATGAGGGAGCTAACCCCCTTAATTTGCTTTTCGAGGGGCATTATTCCTTGAAAAAATAAGGTTACACTGTTAAAAATAAATCCGTGAATTCACGGTAAAACTAGTGGCAGCAAAGATGCCAGATTTTTTCCGTTCCGTTAGTAGATTTCCCGTTTGGGGAAATAAAAGTAGAGAAAACTCCATTTGAATGAGCGATAACTTTTCCTTATAAAGCTGGTAAAACAGTTGTCTGGTGGTGTCATCCATTTGAACAGTTTAGAAGCACCTGTATTTATTGACCGAGGAAATAATAACGTCATCCGGGGGGGGGGGATTTGAACTGACGACCTTTGATTGTATGAATACATGCAATTTCTCACTTGTTCTTTTTATGGTGATAATTTTATGAACACAAAATTTACAAATCTTTATTGTGAAAATTTCGTCAAAAAATTCTCAAAATCGATCATTTTTACTGGTGATATCAGTATTACTATTGTCATGCGTATCGGTGTCTGAAGAATCTCCGGTCTCCATTACTGATGATTTTTTCTGCTTCAAAACGGTATGCGACTATTACGCCAGTGAACACGGTAGACAACATTTTTAATGGGAAGGTATGGTTAAACAAGCTAAACAGTTTTGTTCCGTGCATGTGTCCTGCAAGGACATTTAGTTCATAAACCTAACAGTTGTTGTATCTTGTGCCCTTGTTCAAATATGAAGCGTTATATACTCATTTTTGATTTTATAAATGTTTTCAAATATGAAGTGTCTATATACTTATTTTTCATCCCATGTATATATTCAAATAAGGTACCCTGGGGTAATAACGCCAGACGGGGTAATAACGCCAAGTGCTAATATTTTGCATAATTATGAAATAATCTGGTAAATGACACCCATGTGCTCTGCGCAGAAGGGTTTTGAGTCATATAAATTGCAAAAAACAGCTTCAAGTTAATTTGTTTAATTTTTAGGTCTTGTTATTTTTACAAGCAGCTAAAAATAACGCTTGATCTAAAATTTGCGAGATACGTTTTGTGATGTGAAGACTATTTTTTTTATCCGGAAATGCTTTGTTAATTACATAAATTTGTAGTACATTTCATGGACTTTCAAAATGTTGTTGAAGATTTTGGATATCTTTTCGAGATAATTTGTAATTTAAAATGTACAGCGCAATAACTATAATGGGGTAATAACGCCAATCCTTGCAATTTTTACCCTGGTTGATTCCCTACAGTGGCCGAGCTACATTCTAAATACTGATTCAAATAAACACAGTTAAAACTGTGCAATATTTCTAATAATTCTATTGAAGCGGTCCTTTTTAAGCAAAAAGAAGCTCGCGGTCTGATATTATTTTGCCTCATCCTCCCCCCCACCCCCCACCACCACATCTTTATTTTTCTGACACTTTCACAAAAAATTGAAAATTTTCAATAGCTTAGGATGCAATTTGTCAATTTCTAGAGCTGAGAGTTTGTAGTTTTAGAATTGGGCAATCTACATGCAATTATTCCAACTTATTTCATAGTTTTGTTTGCATGGCGTTATTACCCATATAGGTGGGTAATAACGCCAAATAGCATTGGTCAAGAAATCACGCCATTACATTTTATGTATTCATATCTGTTAAATTATTTTTTTTATATAGATAGTCAATGAGTTGCTGTATCAAATCATATATTTGTTTGAAAAATACAAACTAAAACTGAGCCGTGAAAATTGGTAGAACCTTAACGTGGCGTTATTACCCCAGGGTACCTTATTAACTTTGTAAGTGACGCAATGCAAGACGAGCTGTTTTTTTTTTTTTTTTTTTTTTTTTTTTTTTTTTTTTTTTTTTTTTTTTGAAATGTAATTAGTAGTATTTTTGTAAATATAAAAGTACTGCAAATATTAAACTACGCGCCGGGTTTTAAAATAATTTAAAAGTTCTTTAATAATGCTCTGGTCATAAAAATATAAACTAAAACAAAATGGCGTCCATTATGGCCGAATCATTACGTTCAGTATTAAAATAAAATAAAACAAGTCGTATGTGCATGTCAAATATTATTTTAAATGTATAAAAGATGTTCCAGGATTATTGGGAGAAACTTTAAGGGCAGGTAGGGGACATCAAAGATTTGCATTGGAAACAATGTTCGGAAACGCTATCCTGGCGCGGTTATGACGACGCAAAAGACAAAAAAGAAAGGCCACGAACAGGGAGAGAAAACATGTTTATTATTCTTAGTGCTGCAAAAAACCAGGGTAATACCGGAAATGGCAAGAACCTGCATCGAGGCAGCCGTTGGGGAAGTCCGAGATACGCTCGGTTCGAGAACATTAGATCTTCCATACGCCGGAGATGTACTTCCATGCATTACGGCCCGGGTTTATAATTTCGAACACCTACATTGATGACAATAGTTATCTCTTTAATGTTCTTTTTTCTTAGTTTTTTGCTGTACTAAAAATAATAAACATGTTTGCTCCTCTTGTTCGTATCCTGTTTTTCTCGTGTTTTGTGTCGTAACTATCGCATCAGGAAAACGTTTCCGACCATGGATTGCTGGGCAAAATTGAATCCTTGTAACGTCCCCTACCTCCCCCTCTTAAAGTCTGTCTCAATAATCCTGAGACACTATGTATAGTGAAACGAAAATAATATAAAAACAATCATCCGTATGGTAACCCTGCTAATATAGCGTGCTTTAAGGGTTAAGAACAAAAGTTTGGCATCTTTTTTTGGAGTCTTCAATAGATGTTATTTTTCGATATCAGATAGGAAATCATTTGGTGAAGTAATTTGGAAAGATAAAAATGTAACATTTGAAAAGTGTTAACATGTAATGAAATAATAAATATAACATTTGAACTTTTTTAATATTGTTCCAAAACAAACTACAATGAGGGTAAATTTTTAAGCATAACTAAAAGGTATTTGATGGAATGAGCAGCAATTTTAATACATGTTTGAGGATTCTAGAAATTGATTTCTGTAAAAGAAAATGTAGGTTACGTTGCATATATTTTTTTAAATAAGTATTTTAAAATACATATTTTTGAGGAAAAACCCTTGATTTTGTGCATCTGTATCTCAAAAATAAGAGACAATGAAGATTTTTCATAGTGATATTCGTGTTCAGTGGGTCAGTTGTATTCAATTTTATCATTTTCATTTCAAAGACAATTTTCATTAATGGCCAGAATGTAATCAATATCCGCTTCTGAAATGTCTCAAAATTTTACTTAAAACGCCAAATGTGACAGTATGTTTGATAGCCGGATAAGCATTGCGAATTAGTCCCCATAGCATATCTTTGAAATAACACGCGCGGTAATATATAGGCTCACTATGAGAATACAATGTCTAACCCCTGACCTTAAACTGTTTTTGAGATAATTGGGGAAGTATGCGCCGGTGCTACTATCTTTCAAATATATTTTTCTCAAAAAGTTTTAAAAATAAAACAAACGCCAGTTGTTGAAGAATATATTAGCTCGCATTATATTTTTTCACACTTTTACATAAATTTTAACATAGAATGATAAACAAAAATATTTAATTTTTTTATTGTATTAATTTTATATTTACAACATCGAAAAAAGTACAGATTAAAGCTCAAACTATATCTTTTTAATTAAAAATTTTTCGTTAAAATCGAAAATGCGCTTTTTGAGTTATAAAAAAATAATACTAGCAACTTGCTAAAATATTCGTAAGGTTCCCTGTTTGTATTTGCAGGAAATATGCTGCTATAAATGGATTGGTCAGTTTGTAATATTTCCGTTCGGGTGAGATGTGGAGTATGCTAAAATAAGAGAATATTTCCATTACATACTGCTTCGCAAATAGGTCTCTTTCAATAACTTCTTTTGTAAACATTCTGATATTTGGTACTTTTGTAATGGTATCAAATTACAACCCCCAACCCACTTACAGATATCTTCCGATATCAAGTGTCTGATCCCATGAGGTAGAGATCATGATAGATATGTTAGGCAAATATTACCACTTTGTTTCTCACTTCTTGATATTATTACGCGAGAAGGATGTGCAACACGCCAAAACAGAATATTTGCAAACACGAAATACACCTGTAAGGGGAATGGTATGAATGGAAACATTATTTTATTATTTCATGTTGCGTCTCTTGCCCGAGTGGAAATAATACGGATTGAAAAATCCACTGACAGCAGCGTATTTCTGCAAATACAAACAGGAAGACTTACGAATATTTTAGCGAGCTGCTAACATTTTTTTTATAATACAAAAAACGCATCTTCAATTTAAGGAATTTTTTTTTTTTTTTTTTTTTTTTTTTTTTTTTTTTTGTGAAAGTACATATTTTGAGAATAATTCTGTAATTTTTTCAACGTTATAAACATAAAATTATTATATTAATATATTTTTAAATACTTTTGTTTATTTTTCTATGTTAAAATTTGTGTAAAACTGCGGAAAAAAATGAATAATGTGAACTAATATATTCTTCAATAGTTGTTTTTTTTTTAATTTTTTATAGTTTTGTACTTTTTGTGAAAAACAAATAAAAAAAAGCATCGGCACTTACTTCCCTGAAATCTAAAGGACAGTTCAAGGTCAAGAGTTAAAAACACTATGTCTTGCATTCTCATGCAAGCCTTTGTTGTTTCAAAGATCGGCCGTGGGCGAGTTTTCGCTATGCTTATCCGGCTAAGCACTTTTTTTTTAAAATAGCAAAACAAAAATGCTCTCCAATTTCATGTTATTTCGTTAAGAATTCTTGCATATGTCATCTGCAAATAAAAAGGACACTTCTTGAATGCGTCTGAAAACAGTGAGTTTGGATTCTTAAGCAGAATTAAGTGTTGATATGCTCTAAGAAATAGAACATTGTCTTTAGAACATTCAGGTTTAGAAAACTGGCCATTTAACAGCTGATAAGTACATGTTTTCCTTATGCCTTGCAGTAGTAGTCAGTTGATGAGTGGTATTAGATAATTGTTAAGACGACTGCTGTTTTATTGGCCATTAAACTCAGCTCAGTCGCATTCTCTCGCTTTTTCATCCTCTCCTCGTCTCCCTCCTTTTTTCTACGGTTGATCATTTTAATTACTGGTAGACGCGCGATGTGAAGAATATGAAGTTGACAGTTCCTTGACGGAAAATGTTTCATTTTAATTGCACAAAAAAAATCTTTTATAAAAGAAAGCAAAAATATTTATTGGTAGTTGGGCGCCATTTTTATTTTTATAGTACTTCATGTTGTCGTCTGACAATTTATAATAACATTAACTATTAAAAATGGAACAGTTAAAAAAATTTGTTACGCCTTGAGATATAAAAATTATGTAACTTTCGTGTGGATCATTGTATCTATATACTATTTTTTTCCTTCCTTTATTCAGGATTGGCCAATAAAATGGTAATGGTGCCAGATTAGAAGAGTAAAATACTATACATTTAAAAAAAAAACACATAAATGTTTAAAATTTTTCCCAATTTAATCGTTCTGCAAATGTTAGACAGCCATGAGATATTCTTATTTCAGTAGCTCTGTTTTTCCGTTCAAATTAAGCCTGAAGCACTACATTTGCCACTAGTAAAGACTAAAATAATTTCATTCAATTAGTATTTACCAAGTTTTGTTAAGTTTAGCCCAGTTTACTTCTTATAATGGAGCTCTAAACACTTCGCTTTTAAGTATGGCTATCGTGTATATGAGTTTCAGAGCTATTTAAGGTTACATTAAAGTCTAAATTCACAAATTTTTGGCATATACGAACTCATTCTCAATTAGAAACATATATTTATTCTCATTCAAGTATCAAGAAATCCGATATCGTTTTTTATCGAAGGGGAGGGGGCTAAAAAGGCAAAGAACTTGCTGAAACTGATATCAAAGTTTGTGTTTCAAACCAATTTTGGGGGCGCGACACTCCAGGAAAGAGGCAGAAACATTTTTTGGCAAAGCTAGTTTTTGGCAAATTCCAAGTTTTTTTTTTTTTTTTTTTTTTTTTTTTTTTTTCAGATTTATCAAGGGAATTGACTGATAAAGAAAACTCAATATTTTAAATTTTGAATAAGGCGAGTTTTGAAAATCACTTCTTCTTACATTCAGGATTCAATGTCTTAGAAAAATTTGGGTTACTTATGTTGGCCGATTATCTACATGAGCGATATAGGCCACAAAGGGTGTTTGTCCTCCGTGGGGGATCTTTCTAAAGTAACTTAACCCGCTTTTACGCAAGGAAATAGAAGGTTCGAAGAAAACATGGAAAACTCCGTACGATTAAGGAGACGGGTTCAAACTCAGCACCTCCCGTCTATCATCTTTAACAACAGAACTTATCGGCCACTGGTCTTAACGAAAGATAATGTATGCCTATTCAAATTCTTCAATGAGGAAACGTTAAAATTCATCGTAATAAATGTAGGTAATAATGACGATAGAAAAACTACTGTATCTCTCAACTCTATATATACTTTCGAGCACTTGATAGAAAACAAATTGTATTATCTCATTCCTTGAAAAAGATCTTATAATCTTAGAAAAAGAGACGAGATAAAACATATTTTCTGGGTGTTTGTAGGCTTATTATACTTAGTCTTTGCATTATCTAATCATATTAAATGTCCAATACGAAAAATTTCTAATGCGTTCTAACTTTCTTTCCCCATTGTTTGATGTTAAGATCAGCATCGCTTTAAATATGATTGTTTTAAACTAAATTATTTTAACACAATCGTGAAAACTGGTTAAAAAAATAATACGCGTTCTTATTTTTGATATATAGTGAAATTGTCGAAATCGGGATTTGAACCCGGCTCCTTGAACTAAACTGTCAACGCTCTGCTAAGTAACATAAACTGGGTAAATCTGGAGGACACAATTTGGCTGAGACAACTTTTCGGCAAAGATATCTCTTTTGTTATCTGAAACAGTTCAACAGAATAAAACGCTGGTAAAGAAACTCCAATAAATGTTGAAAATGTAAGTACACTTGATTATGGTTCTGAAAGAGCGTTGCAGTTTAAACCAAGTTTCTGATTTCGAATCACAGGTTGACACTTCACCACCCTAAGTTGGAAAAATTTCAAAATGAAGGATTTTTTACATATCTGTATGATTGTGTAAAAAAAATGAAGTGCAAATTCTGTACGTCTTAAGTATTAAACGGAGTTCATTTACTTGTGGTTTATTCTCTTGAACATGCGATTGCCAAAAGGTTGTTTGTGTGAAATGCGTTGATCTGATATGACTAGAATAGCTCATTTGTCTTAAGTTCAAATCCCAGCCTCGTCTATACTTACTTCTCAGTTGGAAAAATAACAATTGATTGTTTTATGCCAATTTTATGCACTGTAAAACATTTGTGTAACATTACTCCATAACACTGGTGGCAGCAAAGCTGCCACCAGTGTTATGGTATGATTTTGTTTTCACTTATATAATGGTGTAATTTAAACATATGTTATTGGTGTAACATTACATACTACTGTAATGTTACACTGGTTATCTTGGTTTATCGTTATTCCACCATAAACTTCGTGGAAGCTTGGCTTCCACCAACTTTATGGAGTAACGTTACACAAATGTTTTACAGTGTGGGAAGGGACGGGGGTAAAATAATTTCAATTATATAAAGTAAGATATTACATCCAACGTCTTATATTATCGACTAATACGGTAATTATTTTGAAAGTGTAAACTTTTTGCATCGTAATGAATGAAAATAGTTTCAAATAACTCAACAATAAAAGATTAAATGCATTCTAACAATATCTGCTATGAAATCTGAAATGAATAATATTTATAAATTGAAATATTACAAAATATTCAATTTAGCACGTGACATTTTTTAAGAGGCCTAAAAGTGAAAATGAATGTTACTTATCGTTTAAAATTATTTTAAGTAATCTTATATCTTTTATCCTTCTTCTAATAAAGAAAATAGGAAATAAATCGTAGCTGCTTTCTTCAAAAAAATCAGAAATAAAGTGACTGCAATAAACGTATCGTTCCGAAACTTTGATGCTCCTTTATCACAAAAAAGACTTGCTGAAAATTACACGCTGAAAATCACCGTGCTTTTTTTTTCTTTCTTTCTTTGGTATATGCTTTTTTTATTCGAAAAGGTGTTTTATACAAGAGATGTTTTAGGCGTTCAAAAGACAATATCAGTGGAAACGCTCTTTTCTTCACTAAATATATGCTAGACCACGAATGCTTCCTTTTTACGTTCTAATGCCTCTATCCCGCGGTTTTAAGCTGCCTTTAATTGACGGAATAACGCGTTATGATGGCTTAATGCTTATTGATATGAAGCTTGTGAGTGAGTGCATGATATGCGGCCATTTTGCTGACAACCCATCGAAAGCTTTTCAAACTGATATGGCGACGGTTTAGGAGTAGCATAGCGTAAAAGTGGCCGACCAAGGGATCGGCTTTTATTGTTCGTATATCGTTCTAAAAATGTGGGGATAGGTATATAAGGGAGTATCTTCAAATTGCATAGAAAAGTTTTTCGAGCTGATTGGTAGGATACCGTATCTTAAAAAAATTGTATCTGACGATAAATATTATTTAAAGATCTTAGAGGAAGAAGACGTTATGCAACAAAATTTAAAGTTAAAAATGAGAGTGAAATTTTTCATTGTAAATGTTATTGATTTACTTTCTTTTTGATAGCATATGTTAACAAGTGGTTTTAAACTCTTAAAAAAAAGTTAAAATTTAATTTTCAAACTTAAATGTTCACATATAAAAATATAAATATATTTTGAATTAATAAATATTGATAATAATGTGTCAGATCTTCAGAATATATTAGTATTTTACTTTTATTATATGATAGACGATCTAATAGCACCTTCATCCTCGTAATAAAATAATTTTTAAGGAAAAGTAACGTAACATGTTCTTTCACTTAAACTATTCAATTATTATTTACAGTTGCAAAGTAAAGGGATGTAACTTTGGAACTTTTCATCAAAAATATTCTTCTACTTAGCAATTGCAACATGGGAAACCACATAATTAAATTTCGTATTTTAAAGTAGAAGAAGCGATAGCATGTATTTCGCCTGATTAAATATTATAAAAGATATATTAAAATATTTAGCTAAATAGTAAAATACTTCGTGCCAAGAAATTAATTAGTCTTTTTTTAAAAATTAACTTTTCTTTTCATTATGTAAACCTTCTGCCTCATATTTCAAAGCTTAAATCTAAATTAAACCTTTTTAAAGATCTTGGAATAGAATTTTAAATGTATTTGAAACATGTCTTACTGGATTTAAGAGAATTTTTGAACTGAACATATTTCGTTTCTGGATTCTTTAATAAAATATTGGTAACTAGTTAATTGAGCAAATATTATCTGCATCATAGTTTAAGATAAATTTTCTAAGGTGTATAATGTTATTAGTTACAATGTTGCTATTAGTTTTTTCTTCTTCTTCTTCTTTTTTGAAAAAATCGACAAATTATCTTCCGACGTTTTATTTTGGCTCTCCCAATGAAAATTCTGAAACTATCTTTTCAAAATATTAACTAATTCTCAGCAATCACAGTAAAAATAAAAGCATTAATCCCTCATAATTTCTAAAATGATGATTACCACTACATATAGAACCTGTCACCAACTTTGTTTTACCATCATATCAAATTCTAATAAATAATAAAAAAGCAGTTCATCCATCTCATGAGGGTCATTATAGTCATCACGGGAACATAATATGTCATTTATGCTTGTTACAGATTATATGTATAGTCTGTCTTTTATTTAAAAAACAATCTAAGCAAATGCACAAATCTAAGAAATGCACTATACCAACAATTTGGATGTTAAATGTTTGGTCAATGTTCTTTGTTTTGGCAACAATGCTATTATACCCTTGCAAAAATCGGCAACTTTGATTATGAAATATAATGTTCCAACATTTGGATGCTAAAATTTTGGCAATATTGACGTGAAATATTTAACAATTTTACTGCCAATATATCTGTAATACTTACAGTTTCAATGCAAATATTTCTTAAATATTTGAGTGTGTCATTTTATATTTTCAAACAAAAGCCAAATCAATATTATTTTATAGGCAGTATTTCCGAATTTCAAGCTTGCCTGATATGATGCCAATTTAAAAATATAGTCTAATATTTTATTTCATTTCTCAAAAAATAATTCACATGAGAAAGGCTGTAATATATAAAAGAGACCCACATTTATTTTCATTGCTATCTTATTATTGAATGTATATATAAAAGACATTTAACATCATGTTATAAAATCAAACAATAATATCAAACATTAATATCAAATATATCAATGTACTTTTGAGCATTCATTTCTTACATTTTATTAATTTTTAATTAATGTTTCCATAATGCGGTTAAAAGGTGACCAATTAAAATTACTTATTTTTTAATTTCACAATGAAGTCATAGTGAAAAATTGTACTGCATATTTTTTTAAGATTACACATGGATAAATATTTTTGTAAGTTTGTCTTGTAAGTTTTGTAAGTCTGGCTGCGTGCGACCCATTTTCATATAAATTAATAAAATATCGAGTATCATGTTTTTGATGAAACATTTCTCACAAAATATTATCTAATAGCATTTTTATTTAAAAAAAGAGGTAAATCAAACAATTATTCATATATAGGTAAAGTAAAGAAATGTGTTAAGCATTAATGTATTATTTACAGTGTTTCCTCTTTTTTACCATCAAGAACATGAATTTTTCTATGTAAACGCATGAAATTTGCATATTGAGATTCTAGAATCTAGCCATACTTTTCATTTTCCTGCAAATTTATTACATTTTCAGTTATAATAGATGCCATAGATGATAATCTCTCTTTTTCCGTTTTGGCTTGAAAATACCAATAGTATATGTAAGCCAATGTTCGTAAGTCACATGAACTTTTCCAAAGATAATTACCTTCACTCTTAAGAACTTCATAAATATCACTAAAAACACAATTTTGTGCAACAAGCCGGCAGGAAAAAACTTTTTAATAACCAAATTGTCGCAGAAAATAGTAATTAGACTGGTGATTATGTCTTCGTGGGGGTCTTCTTTATAGTGAACCTGTCAGGTTCTGAGACCACCTCTGCTGAAGATTGGAATTTCCGTTATTTCTCTATCTTAATCTTTTGTATATTGTACTGGCTGTGTACTAGAATTTTCAAGGTGACATTTTTTCTTTATTGAAGGAAGAATTGACAGGTAATCCTGTACAGGTGGTGAGTGAGAAAGAGGAGATTGCTGAGAGGCGTGTTCATCCGTCAGGGATGTATGTGGATGATGAGCAAACAAGCAACATGTCACTAATCAAGAAAGAAATGTGGAATGTGTCCAATGAATAAGCTCCAAAGGGGGTTGACATTGGGGAAACACAGTGATTTGAGAAGAGCAAGTCTTGTCTCAGTTTGGAGCAGTTCGTATCTGGGGTTCGTACCTAGAGAGTGTATAGGACAGAGGTCCTGGTAGAGAGTGCTCTGTGTTGTCGAGCGTGAGCAGTTCGTATCTGGAGAGCAAGGGACACAGACGTCCTGGTGTTGTGCTCTGGGCCAGATAGCATAGGCCGAGTATCCTTGTGTTGGGAGATTCGAAACTGATCTCCAGTAAATTGAATCTAACGTGCATTGAGTGTGAGGTGGAAGGTGTAATTTGAACAGTACACAGCCAACCTTTACTGTATTTAATTTAATGTTGAACCGGATCACCTATATCCGAGTTGTATTTGTATATAATTGTAAATAGCGTATTTAGTGTGTACATATATTCTAAATAAACTGTTAATTCAGTTAATTGACAGCGTCAGTGTTCATTTACAGAATCCTCACAGTGGGTGACCGATATCACCTAATAATATCGGTGGTGGCAGACTACCACGGACTTTCTTCAAAGTTGTGCGGGCTGAGAGGAACGTCCGACAGAACCATTTGTACTAAAATCTAAAATTTTTAATATAAACACCTAAATTTGACATCATGTTTGGCTTTTTTACCATATAGGTTACCAAAAGGTAAATCTTCCGGTCATGCAATTTAGGAGTTATAAAGGTTAAAGTTTGGAATACCTAATTTTAAATACATTTTTAATCGTTGTAAAACAGATTGGAATATGGGTAGTTTTTTTTAAGTGTAGTGTAACTCAAACTATACTTTGTGGAATAAACTGCAAATTTAGTTTCGAATATTCAATTTTTTTTAATCGATTTCCGTTACAAAAAATATTCATGGGTTTCAATTTATCTTTGTTTTGAAAATTTATTTCGAAAAAATATATCTTTTGAAATTAAATATTGAAAGTATATATCTTCATAAATACTTAACTACTTGACCGAACGAATTTTCGTTTTGTACAATTTACCGAAAAGGCTAAAATTATCCCAGATTTAGGTGTTCATTTTGAAAATTTTAGAGCTTGGTACAATTTCAATATAAAGACGACCTTCTAAGGATTTAAGGTAAAAAAAAAAAAAAAAAAAAAAAAAAAACATAAATGGAAAGGTAGCATAATTGGCATGATTTAGAGTAAAATAGCTTTTTTCTGTACATGTGACAATTCTAAATGTATGAATTATTCACATTCCTTCTTCATTTTATTTTATTTTTGTTTCCGACCATAACAAAAAGAAGTAAAATAAATCGTTACTATATTTCTAAGACATAAATCAGAAGATAAGTGGTATAGCAGCGTTGGATCTTCGAATTGGATTTTTAATTTGTATTCATTCTATTTACTACTTGTAACTTTCAAACCCTCATTTTCATGGCTTTCATATTATACTAAAAGAAAAAAAAAAAAAAAAAAAAAAAAAAAAGGGCGATTTTACGGAATGGTAACTGGAATACTGATAATCTGGACGCCAGTATAATTTACTGTTTTTTAACGGAAAAATTTCAGTAAATTAAAAAAAAAAATCCGTACTTTCCTAGAATTTATGGGAATTTTTCTGTTAAAAAACAGTAAGTTCTACTGGCGTCTAGATTACCAGTAGTATTTCCGTAAAATCGTCCGTTGTTTAGCATTCTTGCAAGGTAAGATTTTATAAGTTCTTTCTGGATATTTAACTCTTATGATTTGTAACTGAGAACATATTTATATATACTGGTGTTCCAGGGCTGTTAGTCTTATGTGAAATTTTTTTATTGTATAAGCCCCCTTAAACCATTTCATTGTCTCATTAATTTATCAATAACATCTCTATGTGGAACGGATTACCGTAGATTTTCTCCTTAAAATAATATTAATTTTCTGATAACACATTTAATAAATGAATAATTATCATCATAAATTCTTTAATAATATTGATAATATTAGTTCTGCAATTTATTTAAAAAGGCCGTTTTGTGTACCTTTCAGAGTGTGCTTTAAAATATTTTGTTTGGGCTATTTCAGTGCCTTTAAATTTATCTTGAAGTAGAGAAAAAAAAATTTCTATGGAGTAATTAGTTGTAATATATATACAAATATATATAATGCATATTGATTGTAATTAAAGTTTCCCAAAATTAAAGAACTATCGCAGGTTTTTATCCGCGTTCCACATGATAAAATATATACCTATTACGATTCAAAATTTGAGGATATTAGGAAAAAGATCTAATAAAAATAGTATTATTTAGAAATAGTCCCGCTCTTGCCAACCAAGGTAAGTTTTACTTTAGTAGTAAACAACTTTGGGGAGGAAAATATCATTAGTTCTGTCCCTTGACATTTAAAATACTTTTATCGTAAATAGGAAGAATAAAACCTACAATGATTCTTTAAACTAGCCTAAAAAATTACCTAAACTACTTCTTTATCCGTTTTCATCATTTTATTTAATGTACTTCAGTATATTGGCAATTTTAAAGTATTTGCAATAATTTTTTTTTTAAATCCATAAAGTAATAGATATACTAATGCACTATTGCATTAATAGATTATGAGAACTGGTGGGGGGGGGGGAGGTCAGCTCATCCTGCCCCCTAATCTAGTTATGGTTCTCTACTCGACTGGTTAGAGAAATGTATGTTTATTTTTAAAAAAATGACAAGAAACAGAAGCATATAAACGCTACTGCACGACGTGCTCACAAACGGCAAGAGAGGAATTGGAGAATCTCAATGTGTGCTTGATCCCCTAATCGATGTTGCTCCTTCTCCATCATGGTCGCGATAGTCCTGTCTAAAAAATAATGGCTCGCAAAACAGATATTCTGTTTATTTAAGTTTTCCGGACTCGGAAAGAAAGTGTTGATGATTTCACAATCTTTTTGCTCCCGCCTGGAACGAAATTTCAAGTATGAACTATTTTAATACGAGCGACAATCTTCGCGGATGTATACATTTGTGTTGGAAGTGACGCGGCTGGTTGCTACGTTGTAACCACGGAGAAGCTGTCGCACACTAAGTCAAGTACCTTTTCTTTGTTGAAGGCACATGACGTCTGTTTACTTTTAAAAAGTAGAAAAACAGTACTTTTTTTCTTTACCTATAAACCGTGACAATATTGCTTTAGATAAGAAAAGGATGTTATTTCAGTTTTATGACATCCATTTCATGCCAAATTGAGAGAAAAACGATCAACTTAAGATTTCTGTCAACGAAACACATGTTTTGCTTGAGAAAAGATACAAACAATGAATTTGAAACGCATTTTTTGACAGCAAATATTCTTCTTTGAGTATAAAGTTTTGCACTTGTTATTGACTTATAATTAATAAAAGTTATGGTAATAGTACTGGATAGGAAATCACATATTTTGATTGAGGAAGGGAATATGCATTTCAAATACATTTTTTGGAAATTTTTTGAGGTTCTTTTTTATTCCAGTTACAATTTTGTACTTATTAAGCCAAGCACTTTGTGAATGTTTAAAACACATATATCTGTCTATTTTTTAAAAAGTAGAAAGCTTTTTTTCTTTTTTTTACTTTTAAACCATAAAAATATATTTCCAGATAAAAAAAAAAAAAAAAAAAAAAAAAAAAAAAAAAAAAATTAATTGCGTTTTATGACATTTATTTCATGCCAAATAGAGAGATAAAACGACCAACTTAAGATTTCTATCTTTGAAACATTTTTATTTTATTTATTTATTTTTTTTTTTTTATTTATTTTTTTTTTTTTTTTTTTGAGGGAAAAAAATTACCTTCAAACACATTTTGAAATTAAATATTATTTTTTTTTACATAAAGTTTTGCCTTTATTAAGGAATTATATTTAATAAAAAATATCGCGACCTTTCTCGAACGGAAACCACATGTTTTGTTTGTAAACAAAGCATATATTGTATTTAAAATACGTTTTTCAAAGTGGATCTTTTTTTTTTTTTTTTTTTTTTTGAGTAAGATAAGTTCAAAATTGTTTTTGTTTATTTGCTTGATTGTTTTTTTAAGTAGAAATCTCCCCCCCCTCCTTTTCTTTACCTTTAAACAATGACAATATTTCTTCAAATAAGAAAAGAATGTTACTTCACATTTATAACATTCATAAATGTCATTCATGCTAAATAAAGAGAAAAAGAAAATTCATCTTAGTATTTAAACCAACACACGTTTTGCTTGAGAAAAGAAAACAACACTTCAATTTTCGTTTTTTGAGCATTAAGTTTTGTATTTATTATTAGATTATAATTAGGTGATAAATAGTAAAAGTAATATTTCTAGAAAGGAAATACATGCTTTGCTTGAGAAAAAAAGCATCTAATACAATGTAAGTACATTTTTTTTTAAATAAAATTTTGTGACGTTCTTTTTTTTTTTTTTTTTTTTTTTTTTTTTTTTTTTTTTTCAGTGTATAAGTTAGATGGCATACACTGTTAAAAATTTGCATTAAACTGTCTTGTTATTCGACCGACTATAATATTATCAATAATATGGTATAATTCCTTCATAACATGTCACACAACCATTATTTACACAAACTGTCGAATGACTGAATAGTTTGATGAAGATTTTAAGCAATGTATGTTAGTTATAAATCGTAGAAAGTGTAACTGTAAGCATATGAACTGCAAGCAATTGAAAATATAAACATAAACTGTAACAATACTTTCAAACACACCGCTAAAAACAATTCCTTTTTTTTTTTTTTTTTTTTTTGCTTAAGTTTTGCGGTTGTTCTTAAATTATAATAAGCAAATTAAGTTATCATAATATTTCAATTAAATAATGAAGTATTAAAATCAGCTTTCCTATAAATGTATACTGATCCTGCTTTCCCTTTATATCATGTATAACATTCTAAATTTAAGAAAACATCAATTATATATATTTGTGTGTGACATAAATATCTCTCAGAATCCTTATGTGTAAAACAGGCATAGTATTAATCTCCGCCTCCCCCCCCCCCCCAAAAAAAAAAAAATCTGTTTTTTTTTTCTTTAATAAAGAATCATAAATAATCATGGAGTCCTTGAGGGAAAAGGGATCTTATCATAATATACAAACAATTTTCAATGCGTAAAGAAAATTATAATTTTAACATGCATAAAATTTGTAATTAGTACTGATGAATATGGCACATACTAAAATGTGTTATGTATTTTGCATAAGAAATTCTGCTGACAAGTCCTTTACCTTGTGTTTTCTTGCATCTACCTGAAGAAAACATAAGCTTAACATAGGCAGTGAAATATGATGCTTCTTTAGGATATGGGATGTTTTGACTTATTACATTTATACTGAATATGTACAGTAATTCTTTAAGAAGAAATAATGCTGTGCGTAAGCAAAACTCGCAAAAAACTTTCTAAGGAAAATATTTTTTAAAAGTAAGAATGCTCCTGGGAATAGAAATATAATGATAATTCATGAAGTTACCGAGCGCAATAAAATCTATTTCAAGCTAAAACTTCTTCTAGCCTAAATGTTACCAGAATGCTGGCTCAAAATAATGACAAATTGCGGCTCAAAATAATGACAAATTAGTTCCTAACATAATGACTTTTTGAAACATTTCAAATTTTAATTGCTTAAAAGACGCATAACAAACAGAGGGAAAAATTAATTTTAAGCAATTAAAATTTGAAATATTATTGAATCCAGGCATGAGAAATTTTCTACAGAAAAATTTCCAGTAATTATATATAGACTTTTTGAAAGTTCATGGAATATTTATGAAATATTTCAGTATTTAAAGAGACAATAATTTATAATTTAATTAAAACCATTGAAACGCTTATAAAGTTTCCCTCAATGAATATGAAGTCAGAGAAAAGGCAAGCGTTCTTAAAAGCAGATAAATATTTCAATTGTTCTTCTTAGCTGAAAGAAATATTCATCATTTTGAAACTTATTGCTCTTATGCAATTCTATAGGGTTTTATGGGAAACTCGGAACCTTACAAATTTTTTAATTTTACAAAAAATATAGATTTTGAGAATTTTATACATGCTAAAGTGCAACACAGCAAGAATTTCTGAGCTGTTTTTCTATTAGAATTATTTTATTGAGGAAAGAATTTTTTTAAATGCATGTAAACGGTTTGTAAATAAAATAATTCTTTACTCGAATTTACCTCACTTTGTTGGAAGCTTCTCTTTTTCAACTAATATCTAAAGTTGAAATTATTCCACATGTAAAAAATTTGTGGATGAAATATTAAATATTTAATGCTCTTTTATAATATACTTGTATTCAATAAAGAACATTGTTCATTGATTTATTTTAATACCATTTATAAAATGGAATATTTTAATAATCATGATTTATATAGTCTCATACACAGCATGTTGAATATTTTTTTAGATTCAGAGATGACTTAAATCTTATTAAGTTGAAAGATTTTTCTATATTGAATAAAGAATAACTTCATCTTATTGCATCACTACTGGAATAATCGGGATAGTTTAATTATCAATAGATTGTCTTCGATACAATTGATATTTTCTAAAATAATTAATGCATTGTGATTTTGATGAGAGCTGTTAATTTACCTGAACTTGAAATTATATTTATTAAAAAATAAGTTGTAAACCCAGTAAAATATTTCAAAATATCCATATTTTATTTTCATTATTGTTGCTTTGGAAAAACACAAGTTCTATGCTAAAATATATTTGATAAATTCAAGCAAAACCATTTGATACCACGTGTAATTTACAGGACCAGCAGCTGGAGGCTATATATTGCACCTGTTACATTTTCTTACATTAAGACTCCCACTATACCATCTTAATATAAAATGAAAATTGAAAATAAAAATGAATATTTTATTAGAACCGAAGAGAGACAAATTAAAAATTTTCCTAATAGGTCTAAAGCCTAGAGTAGCACTTGGTTAATATTCTGTGACTCGGTCAAGTTTTGTCGAAAAACTTTGTAAGTATTGGTTAATATTAATATGGCATTATTTTACACTTAATTGTTTTCTAATTAAAACTTTTTAAAGGATTTTTAACATTCAAACCATGATTTTCTTTAAGAAAAATCTTCATGAATTACTATTGAACATCGATTGAAATTTCTCAAATATTCTTGATAATTTTGTTATCGATTGAAATTTCTCAAATATTCTTGATAATTTTGTTTAATAAACTAACTAGTTAATAAAAGCGATTTTATTATTATGACGTATATAGTGATTCATATTCATTTAAATAAAACCATTAATATAAGTTCATAATAAACTAGTATTTTAATTCTTTAGCAAGATTTTAAAACTGTTTATATATGTTTTTAATTATATTTTACTTTATTTCATTAGAAACAATATTTTTTACATAATTAATATTTTTTTCTAATCTATAAAATAGAAATACTAAATTTCCATTTATTTCAAGTTTACTGCAGAATTTTTCACAAAAAAATATTTCAAATACCACATTTATCCTGTTTGGTATTTACTTGCAATTCATTTTAATGCGGTCATTTTTATTGTTTCAAATTTATATAATATACAAGGAATAAACAAAATTATTCCCCACTACAATCTCTTTCTTATGTGATTATTACTTTAAATGTTTTTTCTAAAAGTAGGATCAAAGTTACTTTCGTAATATCTGATCATACTTTTATTTCGTTTCTTTTCTCTCTCTCTCTCTCTCTCTCTCTCTCTTTTTATTTTTTATTTTTTATTTTATTTTATTTTTTTTTTTTCGTGTGTGTGCAGAAAATTATCAGTACTTACAATGTGCACGAGCACATGTTAAGGTTATCAAATATCTTTTCTCCCATTCTTTCTATTCATGTCCAAAACAACAAAATTGTTTTTTATTTTAGAGTAAATTAAGAGATAGTATAACAAGCTTTCTGTACCAACTGGGTGTAAGGCAAAAAATACAGTTTTACAGGGAATACTTCAAATCTTAGAACAGGGATATTATAGGTGGATTATTGTGCTTATAAATGTTATATAAATATCCAGAGATGTTTATAAACATTTATTTAAATTTATAAAAGCCTCCCATTATTTATTTAGCCAAAACTTAATTAAAATTGACATTCGTTAATTTGATGTGCTATTTTATAATTCGTATTTTATAGGTATTATGTATTTAAAATTTCAAACCTTTCTGCAAACACCTCTCTATTATCTGCGTTAATTAAGCATTTATTTAAAAAATAATTTCTACTTTCTTTCTTTCTTTATATATATCTTTTAATAATGAAACTGCCTTTCCATTCTGTCTTCAACAGCACACACACTACACACTATGATTACATTTCTGATTACAATCAAAAATCATTTATAATATTTCTTGCTTTATTTAAGATATCTGAATAAAATTACCAGAAATCATATCTTTTAATTAATTAAAAAATATAATCTTTTAAATTACTTTACTTGAATTACTCCGTAGTAAAAGCTTTACTGCATGTTTTTGATTTCTCTAACCCATCGAAAAATATTTTTATAGAAAAGTTACAAAAAGATTAAGACGATAAAAAATTAAGGTTGCTTTTTTTTTAAATTTTAAAATGAATTTACTGAATTTACTTATTCTAATTGCTACAATAGATATTAAAAAGAAACTATTATGAGTATTTTCTTTTGTTTAATATCGAACACACAATAGAATTTCAATTAATTTAAAACTGTTTAAAATGCTGAATTTTTATAAAAATTTTAAAATATAACTAATGTTTTGTTCTTTAAACTTACTTTAAAATGATTTCAAATAGTCATTATATTCAGTCGACGTTCTTCCTATTACTAACATTCCGTAATAAATATAAGAGCTCTTCTATTTTGTTTATGCGGAAATATTTCTTTCATATACATCTATTTTCTCCCACACTCTCATTCACTCACGCAAGCATCCAAACATACTGATATCAACACACATTCATATCATCTCCCATCATAGTCCCGAAACTCCGGGTGTTGAAACATACTAGGGACTTCGGGATTGTGTTTCGAGTTTTGAGGAAAACGCTGATGTGTGTGTATGTGTCTGCGAATCATCGCCACCAGCTCTTAGGGTATCTGAAAGCGAGCACCGCGTGCTTGGGTGGCGGCAGGATACAGTGGCGGGCAGAGTGAAACCGTAAGTAGGCTTCTGATTGGCTGATTCAGTCCACCCTTTTGCGAATGTGTATCCATGGCAGCTGAAGGATCCCCCGAATTGAATCTCGAGAGCTAACGCGTGCACCAGCTAGCAAACCCTTGCAAAAACATCTTGACTTGATGGTGTGAAGATCGCGGTTATTAACACGATGAACTCGTACTTCGAGCAGTCCGGCTTCTACAATGGCCAGTCCGCCGCCGAGCAATCATACAGATTTCCGCAGGGGCTTTTAGTGCCGCCGTATCCCCCTCAAGCGGGCGCACCGCGGTCTACCGAGGGCGCAGCTGCCGGGGCTGCCTCGGCTTATGCGGCGGTCGACGCCACTAACGGCGGCGGAGGCGGTGGCGGCTCGACCGCCGCCGCCGCTTGTAAACTGTACTCGAACTCCGTGAGTGAAGGTAGCTCGGCCATCTTCAAGCCCGAGTGCCTCGCAAAGGACCAGAACGGCTTCAACCAAGCGGTCAAAGAAATGGCCTCATCATGGCCCTCCGGCTCAGTGGCCGGACTTCGGCCATCTGGGATGGGTGGCGAGTCCATGAGACCCTTTCCCGCAGAAAACTCCGCCACCCCACGCGTCACTGACGCCTGGTCGACCTGCTGCCAGAGCACGCCGCCCATGGCACAAGCACCTGCCAATGCTTTCTACCCGTGGATGGCCATAGCAGGTTGGTGTAAGTTGCCTTTCACTTATTCTCCATTTACATTCACAATCCAAATTTTGCTCTGATTACATTCATAGTCACACATTTATCTAACATTCTCAAAACAAATGCTTTTTTAACATAGTTTTGGGTTATTCTTACATTATTTCTTTAAAAAATATTTAGACATGCGATATTTAAAAGAAAAAAATTGGATAATTTTTACTTGGGTTATACTGCAATAAATGTAGAGATGTAAAAATATATTTTAAAAAAATCGTTTTTGTTTTATTTATGCCTAAAGTATTAAAAAAAAAAAAAAAAAAAAAAACGAAAAGAAAAGAAGAAGTATTTTTTTTTAATTCTTAAAGTTATTCCTTTGTCAGTGTAAAACAAGTTAAATAGTTTTAAAAAGATTTATTTTCAGTTTATAATTCAGTTTGCATTTAAATTATTCAAATATTGCTTATATGTTAGTGTGAAAAAAATTATATATAAGTTTACCAAAATTATCCAATATTCTGAAAATTAACACATTTAAAATTATGATTTCTGAATAAATATTAATTTAATGCTATTAATTTAATCGGAAAATCCCATTGTGTATTATTTTCCATTCCTCCCTCTTTTTCTTTATTTTATTCTTTTATTAAAAAACACAAACCTCGTTAAAGATAAAATTCAAACTACACATAAATGTATAGAGATTTTCTTAGATAATTTCAACAGATAACTTTAGTTTCAGCTACTATAAAATAATGTGAAATTATGTCGATTTTTTTTTAATTCACACAACTAAAAATACATGTAATTTCAAGATTTTAAGAATTACTTTTAAAACGAAAATTATCCTTTTTTCGTCCTATTGTGTACCACTATTTAAAAGTAAATATCCCCAGAACAAGCTCTCGTAAATATTATTTTAATGCAATATTACAGTAATATTTATTTAAGCTCTCGTAAATTCTGCAGAAAAAAAGGGGGGGGGGGTTTCAACTGTCGTTAAAAGAGTATTTTTCTATTTACCATACACAAGTCAAATTCTGAAACGAAAAACAGTGTAAAATGCTCTTTTTAAACTAAAGATCAATAGCATAAATTCTTTGGGAAAAATCTATCAAATTTCAACGTACAATTAAAGTATAAACAAAAACGTCATAATATATCTATGTAAAAAAAAAAAAAAAAAAAAAAAAAAAAAAAAAAAAAATCCCTGAATCCCCAACTAAATATAAACTCCTCAAAAACCCATGCAAGTTCATTGAAAAATTTGTCACAGAAAGATTCTCTGAACCGGCGAACCTTTCTAATAAGTCAAAAATGAAACCGAAACTATATTGCCAATCATAAAGAAAGTAAAAACCTCAGGCAATACCTCTTTTTGCAAGTGCGCCTCCATGTGCTCACAAATCAAGTTTTCCAAGCTCCTTGCTTGGTTTATAGCGCTTGAGATTTGTAGTAAAACGCTTTTATTGCCCTCTTACCAAGCTATACTTCATGCATCACTTTTAAAATACCACCCCAGTAGGGGAAAACTCATAAAATGACTGTTTACTGGTCATCAAATCTTGGAGTGGCTAAAATGACTACTCCATTGCCGCCGTAGGACTTCCTCTTATCCAATAGTCGTTCATCCTCATTCTGTAGTCGCAGTTTAGGCCGTTCTTAATGTGATAGAATGGGAATGTATTTTACTGGCGCTGTGATAATTGGTGTAGTTGTTAGTGTTAATGTTATTCAGCTGCCTTTAAAGCGATAAATACATACATATATAGATATATATTTTTTATCTTAGATATTTTTCTACTGTTGATTTACGATCGCTTATGAAAACATTTAAATTCGTATTTTTTTTTTCTTTATTTATTTTACGTCTCGCTTTTCTTTTTTTGTCTTTATATTTTTAGGATTGATTTATGATAATTTTTAATAGATTTAAATGTGCACTTTTGTCATTCCCTTTAATATTTTTGTATTTAAATTTTTACTTATTACCTACTATTTAATGGGTTATTAATCTTTCTTTTTTTCTTTTCTTTTTTCTCTAGTATTCAACCAAATAAATAGATGAATTCCGAGTAATGGATAATTGATTTATTAATAAAAATATTAAATTATTTTTATCGATATTAATGATTATTTTATCAATGAAAGATAATTGCACAAAAATGACAATTCTTAACGTCAATTTTAATTGCTTAAATTAACAATAAATTTAATTTTTATTAATATCCCAAACTTACCTTTATTTTCCATTCCTCCCTCTTTTTCTTTTTTTATTCTTTTATTTTCAGAATAATATTTTTATTTTATTACGCTTTTACTTTTTTTTAATTGAAAAAATACGTGATTATTTCATTTATAATTTTTTAAGGTTGCAACAAAAAGTCATAATTGCTTATTTATAGATTAATTATGGCGATTTCTGTAAATTAACATATCGACATGATGGCGAACTTTCGTGAAACCATGTAAATTTTCAATGTGGTGCATAATGCTCTAGAGACTGAATATATATTTTTTTTGTTAATGTCTTTCTTCCACCTGCCTTTTTGTGTTTACTTTATTCAGTGACGGCGATTTATAGTGCTATTATTATATTTTTATTTATTCTGTAACTTGATGAACGATATATTAGTGGTTAAATGTTTAAAATACATATTTATAGTCGCCAATGAAACATAGTATTTACATGAAAAAATAATAATAACTATTATTCCGCCAGACTGTAAAGTTAATATATAAATGCTTAAAATAAAGTGTTTCAAACATGATACTCAATTGAAAATACAAGCATTTACCGGATTTTAAATATTTACTTTTATCTGAAAATTAGACTGTAATTAGTTCGTAATGAAACTAAATAAATTGCATTTTGTTCATAAGTATGTAACAAATGTCGCAATTAAATGTGGATAATCTCTAAAATTTATAAAAAAAGAATAATATTATTGAAAATGATAAACAAATGACATAACTAATCCACTTTACCTTAGTGGGAAATGTAAAATTCTGGCGTCTTACATGGCCTTCGAATTTCATTTTAATACAAAATAATCACTGTTATTTAATTTTTAACGCGTATTGTAAAACTTTCAACATTCCAATAAAGACATGAATATATTTGAACTTTAAATAAATACTATATGTACCTTATGGCATTGCCATTTAAAAAATGCATTGAATAATTTAACGTGGCGATTTATATGAAACATTTATTTTGAATTATTAGGATTGCTTTTTTTATTTCACCGAAATAATTACGTTTAAAAATCAATTTTCTAAAGATAAAATAAGCAAATAAATAAGTTTTTCTCCACTAATTTAATTTTAAAAATATTATACTACTTGTTTTTTTTTTTTTTTTTTTCTAGCAATATTCTTTTAATTGTAGGGGAATGTAAATTCATGTCAATACACTTATTCTCTGATTAGACAAATTAGATCCAAAATATAGATTAAATCCTACTTATATTTTATCTTAATTTATATCTTAATCCATTTAATTAATTGATGCGGATATGCAAGTTGCTTTTATGCAAAATCACTTATATAAGTATTTTAATTACTTATTTTTTTTAATGTTTGATAATGTAACGATACTTAAAGCTTAGGAGATGGATAGCGTTTGTTTTTGAAGTGAAACTAAAATTTTGAAAGTGTTAATTCTACTTTAAATTAGATTTGTATATTTTAAGATGTTTTCAATACAATTTTCAATTTGAATTCGTAGATTAATGCAAATTACGATAAATATATCTCTGTATTTTTAAATTTGAATAGCTTCTTATAATGTAATAGAATTTATGCATCGTTGGATATAAAATCCTATGAAGTTTTTAGGCATCATTTTATAGGGTTGCTTGCAAACTATCTCTATAAAAATGCAAGATAATAATACTCGTGATGATAATAATTTTTTGTATGGGGAAACTAGGGTTGTAAATAACTTACAATTTCAAAAGTACAGGGATCTTTCTACAAGCCAAAGCCGGATTTTCATTTAACAAGGTTTAACCCCCCCCCCCCCCCCCCAAAAAAAAAAAAAAAAAAAAAAAAAAAAAAAAAAAAAAAAAAAAACTGGAGTTCTATTGTTCTGCAGTGCTAAACAATCACAGCGTATCCCCGTCTCCTAAACCCACATGTTTGTATTTTTTTCGCAAAATTTATAACATATATATATATAAGAAATATATATATATATATATTTGCATATATACATCTGTCAACTATTCCACATTCTGTTACCACTATTGCCAAATAGAAACCTTCCCCTATTCTTGACATGATTTAATCGTAGAATTTCGCATCTAATATAGGTTACTATTACTACTCAGAGATAGTTGTGACACACACAAAAAAAAATATAGTTGGCAGATCTACATATTATATCGATTTAGAATTAAGCAAATAGCAAAAACATCTATCTATAAGAAGAAATTTTAGAAAATCTTAATCTACAAGATTTTCTTTAATCAGCCATAACAATGTACAACGTATAACATAGAACGATGTTCTGGTGTTGTACGCAATATTTATATTCCCTGGTGAGCCTGAGCATGTATCCAAAATAAAAAAGTTTCAAATTAAGCAAGGGTTTAAGCTATATTAAAGATATATAAGAGGGAATTTTCCACAAACTAATTTTGTTTTGTGTGATATGCTATAAGTGCTATGTAATTCCGGCAGTGTATAAACAACTGCATTTTGAATTATAGTACGGCTATGTTATGGATAAAAATAGGGGCCACATCCAGCATTTCTTCTGCTGTCAACATATTTCGCTCGAAGCAAAATTTATTCAAAGATAAATATTGTTATAATTTTTTTATAGTTGTTAAATTTTCCAACGAAAATCTTGGTTTGGGTTGGAAGGAGACACTTTTTATTCTTCACCAAAAAAAAAAAAAAAAAACAAGTGATCAGTGTCCTTGCTGTTTTCTGTAAAAAAAAATTCTTCTCGATAAATACTACTACATCTTTAACTTTATAAGGGCTTTTACCCCGTATATAACGCAATGAAAAGAGGGATTATAATCATTCAATCTGACAAGAAACGTGCTTTAGTGAATTCAGAGAATATTTATTTACGAATTCCAGAAATTATGTTTATGCATTCGAATTTTATTACGAGAAGAATATTTTGATCCTATCACAGAATATAAAAACCTTAAAATTCCAATTTCAAAGTCCCTACATCATTTTAATTAAAAAGTGAAACGTTATGCAAATGAAATTTGCATATTACCTTTGAATGCATGAATGCATACCTATGAATGTATATTACCTTTAGAATGAAAATGTACGATTGTTTTTATTCATTTACACAGAAAAATATTGTCTTTCAAAATAAATAGTATTAATACAACAAAAATGCAATTTTGCTCGACGAAATGTTCTTTTTCAATATGATCAAGCAGGAATGTTGTTGAATCTTTTGTATGTATGCGTGTGTGAGCAAATACTTAAGGCCACTCGCAAAAAAAAAAAAAAAAAAAAAAAAAAAAAAAAAAAAAAAAATACCGTATAATTTTGTATAATTAAATTTTTTTATAAAAATAAAAATTAATTTAAATAATTTTAAATAATTTTTGCGTGTATCTATATTAAATCAAACTGTAAATACTTTTAAATTTATATTAAAAAAATATTATTTATTTTTAACTATTTGGAAAACGGTTTTTGTTCTCGGTCGTAAATAGATATATCTGAATCCTTGTAAAGTCCGCATTTTTGGAATACTTCTGCTGCCACAATGACAAAAGAAGTATTAAAAACGTCAAAAAATTAATAACTCAAAAAAAAAAAAAAAAAAAAAAAAAAAAAATGAGATACAGCTTTCAAACAAATTGCATTTAAAAGTACATTTTCCCTCTATACGACGGAATAAAAAATTGAAAATGTTTAAAAGTTTTAAAAATTGTACTGTCGAAAACTTTAAAACCGAAATTTCATTAAAAATTTGAAAGTGTTACCATTCGCAGAAGGATGTAAGTGGATGTAAGTGCAACTATATGTTTGTCCTTTATAATATATCATCTATAGATGTCCTTTATAATATATCATCTATAGATAGTTATACCATCTATAGATGATATAACTATATAAAAAAAATTGAATCAATTCGGAAAGAAAGAAGCACTATCAAATCTTTATTTTGTTTTAAAATAAATAATAAATCCTTTAAGAGGAAAATGGTTGGATAAATGAAAATCTCATCGAGATGTTTCATCTTTATTTAACTTTATCTGTAAAATAAACATGTATTGTTCAAAAAAAAATTTTTTTTTTAATATACTAGGTTCTGTCTTAAAAGTACAAAAAAATCATTTTCCAAAAAAATATTTCAAGTAATATTTTGGAAAAAAACATTTTCCAAATGGTTGTTGTAATGTTGTTAAATTATTTTTTTTAATTCTTTTATTTTTTATTCGGAGATTACACATTGAATATTTTAAATCCCTTACATTATCGTAGATTCAGACACTCGCATGCTATAATGCGGAAATGTTACATTGTACAATGGGAATGAATAAAAGTCCTTATTAAGAGAGATTGTAAAGCATGACAAAGGTTAGAATATTAATTTGTCCTTCATAATGTCGCAGCGATGGAAAAAAAATGTAACAAAAAAAGATGTGTCGCAGCTCTCTCAGTTTTATATGCTTCATTTAGTTAAAAGTGAAAGAAGAATAGACAGGATTTGATATATCTCAATGTACATCTTCAACGATAAAACAAAGGTGGATGAAACAAATGCCATTTGCTTAGCACATAATATATAAGTATGAGATATTCAATAAAATAAAAAGAATTTGTCTTGCACACGCCTTTTTTTTTTTTTTTTTTTTTTTTTTAGATCTAATGTTATTAAAAAAAAAAAAAAAAAAAAAAAAAAAAAAAAAAAAAAAAAAGTACTTGCTCTGAAAATCGGACAATTTAAAATAATTAACTGGCATCTTCAAACGTATAGAAAAACGCAGTGATTTTATTCCTTCTTTATTTAACATTATCGATTAGATAGCCTGCTATTATATAAAAGTATCAAAGGAGGTTGGACAATAAAATTAGATGATTAAAAATCTAATTTTTTAAGAAATAAATAGGTTTTATTTTTTACATGGATTTTTTCTATTTAATTTTTATCAATCAATTAAAAGCTATAGTCTTAAAATATATAACAGTATGTACGTGTTAAAAAACAATAAAAATATGATATTTTGTAGTTAAAAAGTTATCTATAAATTTCCCCAAATGTTGTAAAGTTTTCAGCACCACAACACATTTACTTTGCACAATTTTATTTAAGATTTTTCACTGTTTCAAAAGATTTTCTGATCCTTTAGCGAAATCAATAATGCTATTTTTCAAAAAATGCTATTAGTGACTGGACTCTCTTCTGCTATGAGTCATTTAAAAAAAAAACTAAGTCAAAAATAAAGCAAGAACTTTTTAAATAACAATTTTAGAATATTTATCGTTTTAACACTAGAATGTCTGGAAGGGGGGGGGGGACATTTTGATCCCTATTAAATTAATATATTTCTGTTCGAACAAGAAGTAACTTCATAAAATAAATTTTAAAGAAATAAAGTTTAAAAAAAAATGTTTGATTTTATAAAATAAAATAAATAGCTGTCCTTTTGTATAACAAAATAGAATCTCAGTTTTCAAGATTTTATATCTTCACAATAAAACGCAATGCATTTCCAACTCTCACGTAAACCTTTGAGTAGAGAAACTATTGAAAATACTGATTTTAAATATCTACTAGGAAAATAAAAGTATATACATTTTTTATCCTTTTTGAAATTGCAAATCATTTACGTGTACTATTATTATGAGAATTATTAACCATCATGAGTTTAAGCGTGTGTCATATGTGAACTCATTTGGAATATTTTGTAGACTACAATGAAAAAAGACATTCTATTTTTAAAACATGAAGAAATCCTCCACTCCGTCAGTCATGTTTAATAAAAATGAGACACTTTTTTCGCAATTAAAAAAAAATATATATATAGAAACCGCTAGCCAGAGAAAGAAGAGGTAATCTATGTCGATCACCCTTTTCTATACAATGCAAATGTTATATAAATCTCTAGGATAACTTTTAGACAATTGTAATGAAAGACACAACAGCACTAAAAAACTGTCAAATAAATAGCTAGCTGTAACTATGACATTCATTTCTTATTGTAGAAATGTTCAACTCAATTATATGAAAATATTCGCACAACTGAATTGAAAAACGTAAGAAAATATACTGTAAAAAATGTAAGCACTGCACAGTAAAAAGATCTGTTAAATCTACACACTATTTAAAAAAAAATCTCTTCGATTTACGGTAAAAACTGCTGGCAGCAGTGTTGCCAGCAGTTTTTGCCGCAAAAATGGCAGTAATATTAGATGAAATAAAAAGATTACATCTAATTTTATTGCAAATTTTACTGCAAAAACTGCTGGCAACAATGTCTGTTTTTTACAATGCAGTGAAAAACTGGCAGCCAGGCGGCCAGTATAAAACTGTTTATTTTACTTAAATAATTTTTATTTACTGTGACCTTATGAGAAAAATTTATTAAAATAAGTTTTGCACTATATTATGCATTATCCTTTCTGCCAGTGTGGAAATGTTAAATAAAGTGTGAGAAAAAATATTTCGCGAGAATATTGCATTGTGTGATAAAGTTGGTTATACGCGCGAAAAATGTAAAATCCATCATGGTTTCTTGGGAAAACCTCCTATACCGTAAACTATGCATAAACCTTCAAAGGAAATAGAAATATTTCGTGAGAATATTGCATTGTGTGATAAAGTTGGTTATAAGCGCGAAAAATGTAAAATCCATCATGATTTCTTGAACAAACCTCCTATACCGTAAACTACGCACAAACCTTCAAAGGAAACAACAATATTTTCTGGATACAAACAATATCTTCTCATAGCTACAATTCAATCTTTTATAGTGATTAAGCTAAATACAATTCTGTGACAATTTTCACAAAACTGGAATGCAAAACACAAGAAAATACTTTTGAAAATAAAAAATCAAACACAAGCCTGTTATAACAATAATTCACTCCCTTGCTGCGGAAATGTTAAATAAAATGTCAGAAAAAAGATTTCATGAGCGTACAATTGCGCCATGTAATAAAGTTAGTTGTATGCGCGAAATATATAGTAAAATTCATCATGATTTCTCAGACAAACCTCCCATGCCGTAAACTTATGCATATAACTCCAAAGGGAATAGCAATGGTTTTTGGATTGGATCTAAGTGGACCCTGCGCAACTCGTACATACAGAAGAAAAGAGGGCTAGATATATCACCTTGCTCTACCATCAGCAGACGTGACCGAATCTTAAATGTTTCTCTTTCAGAACAGAGGAGAAAAAAACAGAGAAAAATTCTATCGATAAAAGCGTAAACTGTTGCCGAAGTCTCTTTTGCCGTTAGGAAAAGTGCGTTGCTGACATTTTTATTTTTAATTAAAACTATAGATAAAAATGATCGGTATATCAAAAAAGTTTTCGTTTTATATTCTTTATTTAACTGTTTATTTTATTTTATACTTCGTAGATACTTTTATTCCTGAGTTAAACACGCTTTTAGTATTGTCTTTTTTTTCTTTCTTCATTATTATTATTTTATTATTATTTTATTTATTTATTTTTTTTTTTTACTATTTGAGACCAATAATAGATTAACATATATTAAATATTAAATATGGTCCCTTTCAAAAGACAGAGAGAAAAAGAGAAAAACTAAGAATAAAAGCGAAAGCTCTTTGCCAAAGTCGCTTTCGCTCGAAAAAGAAGCTCATTTCAGACATTTTTAATTGCAATTAAATAAAAAATAAAAAAGGATTCATATGTACAAGAACATTTCTTTTATAATTTGCTTAATGCCATTTATTTTATTTTATTTTTTTAGGTTTTATACTTCGTATTTTACTGAAGGAAAAATATTTATTTTAAAAATATTTCCTCAATTTCCGCGTTCGATGCAATTTTACAACAATATTTTTCTTAGCTATTCAAACTTAAATAGCTAATATAGATTTTAATAAATTAATGCATCACTATGAAAAGTTATCGCTTCGTTATATATATATATACTATCCTGATTTCCTCTCAGAGATTAATCGCAATTAATGTGGCTATTTAGTATTGCCCTTGATAACGAGCTAAATGCCACATTTTCAATTTTATTTCTAATTCTGACAGCTCCTCTGTGTGATATGGTTTGGCATTAACAAAAATTTTTACAGTAATTGATGTTGATTTGTAGTATTATCTAATGGTTCTATATATATATATATATATATATATATATATATATATATATATATATATATATATACGCAACAGAGAAAATAGTTACACACCAAAGCGTAAGATCTTGCAGAAATCGTTTTTGCTATCAAGAAATGTATATTGCTGACATAATTTTTTTAAAACTAAAATTAGAGATAAAATTCATCTATGTATCAGAGAAAAGTTTGCTTTACATTACCGTAATTTAACTTTTTGAATTATAATTTATGCTTCGTAGTTCTTTAAAGACCAATGGTAATTTGAAATGCATTTGACGAATTGAACACATTGTCAGTATTATTTTTTCCAGTACTTAAACAAAATACAAAAACATTTTTTCTTGTACCTGAAACTCATTTAAAATATATAGTAATATACAATACTTCAATATTATACAATATTTTACAATACTTCAATATTGTTAAAACAACAGAAATTACTTGTTCAACGTTAACGTTTCATTATTGTTACAACTACAGAAACGTTATCTTAAAAATGCTAATAAATACATAATAATTAGTCTAAAGTTTGAATGAAAGAAAACGTTTTCTTTTCCAAAGAACATTTCTTTTACTTTTTTATATGATTTAAGAAGTAAGCTGCTATTTCTTAAAATTAATTACAAATAGATCTAATCTTACAAAATATACAAAGTCATGTGACCAAGAAATCTGAAAATAAGCAGAAATTATTCTAAGAAAACAAAATCAAAATAATAATAATAATAATAATAATAATTAGCGTAGTTCTTTTTATTTAAATAGTATTTAAAAGATATCTGATTTCAATTTTAACACAAATTGTGTGCTAATGCATCAAGTAATTAAATATATATATTGAGACAAACTTGAAAAATAATCTTCATACATATATATAGGTTAGATAGATAATAGATTTTCTGTGATTGATATATTTAGCAAGGGTGATTTATGTACTGTCGTTTTGTATATATATATATATTTTTTTCCCCTTTTAAATCCATAAATAATGTTGAATAAACGCTAAAGTAGGAAATGTGAAAAGAAAAATTAAATTAGAATGGCATCTTAATAGGAACGAATACTAATGACAGTTTATAAATAATATGTTGTTAAATTGTAACGTGAAATGCTAAATCTTTCATATGGGTTTCAGTTTTAAACGAAACTCATTATGAAATAACGAGATTTATATTTTATAACTGAAACATAAATACACCGTAAAAATTTTACTCCTCTCTCAAAATGAAAAATAAAATAATAATATGTGGCATCCCGAAACTTTTTGGCAATTAGCCTAATGGGAATGGGACCATTTTATGCAAGTCTTTTACTCCCATGAAAGTTATTTATATATTCATAGGTATCGATTTATATCTGTGTGTTAACTTTACGTGACTTTGTATGTGTGGCATATAATGTAAACGTATGTTTGGGTACTTTAAACTGCATTGGAAGGTTTTTGTCTGTGTGAAAGATAAAAGTATTTGTTAAATATATTTCATCTATTATTCTTAGGTAAGCTTCAGAGTTTGAAGAAATAATTTTACGAAGTTGAATTTTCTGTCAAATACTTCATTTAGTGTTAGCTTTTTAAAAATTCTGGATTTTTTTTTTCTTTGAGGTGTGTGTGTGGGGGGATATATATTTATAGGTATCGACTTATATATGCGTTTTAACTTTACGTGAGCGTACACATAGGAGTATGTGTGACATATAAAGTATGCTTGGACACTTTAACTGTAGCATCGTTTTTGTCAGTTTGGAAAGTTTCACCTGTTAATCTTAGAAAGCTTTTCAAAGTTTGGAGAAATAAACTTCAGAAGTTGAATTTTCTGTCAAATACTTCATTTAGGTAGTTTAACTCTTTAAAAATTCTGAACGGTAAAGCACCGTTTCTGAATTTATTGTATAATTTATTCATTGACAAATACACACTGCGCTAAAGGATGGAAGGTTTGCAAATTTAAGAAATGTGCTATATAATGTGGCATATTTACTAGGCTTCGTGTACGATGTTCTCTCATTTCAAAACCATATTTGGTAAATAAATATCTTATCGGTTTCCTCTGCTTTTATTTAAAGTGTTTTCCTTAGAAAAAAATTTTGTCTGTACTTAAATTTTACTCAAAAAAATGTTTATCTGTGTAAAATGAATTTTTTGAGAAAATGGAGATTTTGTAAAAGAATTCCTTTTCTGCTTGTGGCAAGGACATTTTAAAAATTGAAGTGATAAACGAGATAATTATTTTTCTATTCTTTTATTGCTTCTTATTTAACTTCAATTTTGCGTGAAATTATTTGAGGAGTTTTACAAACACAATTGAAAAACATATATTTAATAAATACTGTAACAAGTGGTCTGATGATGCAAAAACGGAAATTTGCAAACCAATTCTATAAATATATAAACAAATTTTTATCTTGTAATTATTTAAATATTCAATGTCATTATAATTTTTTTTAACTTTTAGCAGAAATTCATATATTTTCCATGTCACATGCGACATTACATTTTAATCCTGAAAACTTTTTAATGTAATAGTATTAAAACCTTCGATATAAGGTAAGTTACGCATTCGATAAGGCACTGTTTAATTCCAGGTAAGTCAATTTTACTTATTAAGTCAGTTCAAAGGCATAAAAGTATTTTGGTTCGCGGTAAGTAAAATTTCATTTAAAGACTATATGGATGTAGAAGGAGAAATCGAATTATATCTATAAAGGAGTTTGGTGGATTTATATATATATATATATATATATATATATAAATATATATATATATTTATATATAAACAATATATTGCGTAAAATGTAAAACACTTTTCTGATTAATCATTATTTTTCTTTTTAGTTGTACAATAAAATATATGTCACTATTTTTATTTAAAAATTTCAATATCTGTGAACAAAATTACGGAACAGCTCACAATTTTAATGATACATGATGTCAGAAAGTTTGAAATAAATATAACTTAATTATATATTGAAACAAAATTGAATTTAGGTGAAATAGAATTTGATTATGAATGACAATAATGACATGCGTTTACCCATAATGATCATTCGGTAGAACATTCAACATTTCACAAAAAAATGCAGATCGGAAATATTGCTAAAAATTGTCTTTTACTTCCGATATATTGCATTGAAAGAAAATAAACAAAATAAAAGTGAATTGCAAACAAATTTTACTCACATAGGATATAGCATCGAGCAACTTGCCAAAAACCAGCATTTCAACAATGGAACATCAAGATGTTTGATTACAGTTACAGTTATAACTATATATGTGAAATGATTTAAAGGCACTATTTCAAAATAATCAAAGAAACAATTGATAACCAAATACGGAAAAAATAAAATTCTTCTAAAAATATAAATTACTTAACCTAATGAATTGTTAATTATTGTATCTAATGATAAAAGATATTTTAACCGGATCTAGTAATTACATTAAATAATAACATCTGGTTAAATACAGTCTAGTCAAGTTAGAACGCACACCTTGAAATAATAACTGTCTTTCCCCTAAAATGAAATTTTGTTTTAATGTAATTATGTATCGTTAATAAGAATATTGTAAAAAAAAATGTTATATTGAATACATCATTCCAATGAAACTCAGCAAAGTTTCACAAATATGCTTTTATTCCTTGTATTTTTGTAAATAGTTCATTTTAAGCACATAGAGTCATAATGACAAAATTATTATTAGTGATTAAAACAAAAGTAAAATAGGCCAAAGAGTAAAAGAAAAAAACCTTGACATCTGCCTGCATTTTTTTATACATTAAAACAGGAACTGAATGCGTATTTTCTATTTTCCTTGTTACAAAAGGCTGAAGCGGGATTATCAAGATGATATAAAGGCTTTTGTTTTCGCGTATAAAGAGATAGAACACGAAATGCAAATTCATTCAGAATTTAGATATTCTGTGAATAGAGTGGACTATGTTAAGAAATCTTTTTTCTTTCTTTCTTTCTTTTATTCTCTTTAATTATTTTGCAGGCTGTGAGAATATACGATACGAAACATTCACACAATTGCTTCGCAGAATTAAGAACTGATCGTAAAACAAATTAGAAAAAAAAATATATACATATATAAAGAGATATTTCATTATCGATTGCATTCTATTTCTTTTACTACAAAATTATTAAAAATAAAACCAGACATAAAAGTGGGAAATGAGAAAAAAAGTGAATTTTTTTTCCAACTGTACAATGGTGCTAAACTGTTATAATTTAAGTGTCATTTTAACAGCTACTTATATAGAATAAAAAGAAATGTAACTGCACGTATTTTGTTTTTTATTTGTTTGTTACTACTTAGAAAGTATTAATAATGCGAAAGGTGTAAAAATAAATACATCTAATCAGTTTATGAAAAGTACAGTCATTAATTTTCCAAAACAGTTATTATTCTTAATAGTTATGCTGGTAAATCCCTCCCCCTCCTATTTTTCAAAAGAAAACAATCTCCCTGCTAAATTGATCTTTGCTCCAGAAAACATCCAAAAAAAGGTATCGCAGAAATTACCCAAAAGTGTTGTATAAATAGTACAAAATATTCTATTTCAAAAAGAAACTTCCTTTCACTTTAACTTTTTAAAATCTAAAAAGGATTTCATTCTTGAAAGACAATTAGAACAACATCCTTAACATGGCATTCAGATGCTTGTAGGAGCTAACTTTTCACTTTATGCCTCTTTTGCGCAACGATTCAAGAACAAACTCCAAGTGTTAGAGTAGAAAATGTCCAATTACTAAATTTTCTAGCCCCCCCCCCCCCCCAATTATCCTTTCAAAATTTTCTTCGCATTTTTGCATCAGTCCAGAGAGTGATCAAAACTGCTTTTAAAATGATGGAATTCCACCTTTAGGAAGAATTCTCTTATGCCTGTAAAACAATTAACACGAAGAGAGGAAATAAATTTTTTTTTAAAGGAAAAATTACTTTTGAGGCTAATAGTGCAAAATTTTCTAGCTATTAGTCATCAGTAGTACATGTTTTGCTGCATAAACATGGTGACTCTTCTTATCCAAGACTACAGCTCATATTCAAAATATTAGAATAATTACCTTTTTTTAGAAATTGAAAATATCGTTTGGTAATTTAATGTTTTTTAATGAAAATATGCAAACGATATTTTTATTAAGAACTTATTGTTGATTAAACTTACTTGTTATCTTAAATTTAATATCATTTTTGAAAAGATTAATTGCAAAAAAAATTATTTTGAAAAGTCAAAATATTAGAATATTTATTCAAGTGGTTCAAAATATTAGAATATTTCACATTAATTCTCCTTTAATTATTACCAATTCTTAACTGGTAGCATCATTGATTAAATTCAGACTATTTTATTTAAAATCAGTATTCTTTTTTGCAGTTTGTTTCTTTTTCGTCTTAAAATGGGCCGTGTGAGTGATATTCCTGAATCTACTAAACTTCGTATGGTTGATTTGTATCGGCACGGTAAAAATCAATGTTTTATAGCGAATTATTTACATTGTTCGCAATCGAGCGTTAGTAAAATACTAACACAATATTCAAAAATTGGAAAATTTCAAAATAATCGCCGAAATGGTGGCCGAAAACCAAAAACATCTGCTAGAGATGACAGGAAATTGAAGCGTATAGTTAAGAAAAACCGTTTTAAAAGTGTGCGATTCTTGCACCGAAAATGGAAAGAAGAAGGAGTTGAAGTTTCTGCATCGACAACATTAAGACGTCTCCATAAATTTAAATTTGAATCTCGTGTACCGAAAACAAAACCTCTCATGACTGCAAGACAAAAGCGTATAAGATTGAATTGGTGTAAATCAAGACGTTTATGGAGCAATGAAGATTGGAAAAATATATTATTTAGTGATGAAAGTATGTTTTGTGTTTCATATGGTAATCAAGGTATTCGAGTTTGGAGAATGAAGCAAGAAGCATTTGATAAAGAATGCCTTAAACGCTCCGAAAAATTTGCTGCTAGTGTCACGGTTTGGGGTTGTATGAGTGCAGAAGGACCTGGAAAGTTATGCATCGTCTACGAAAAGGTTAACTCTCTGATATATCAAGAAATTTTAGAATATTACATGATTCCATCATCAGAAGATTTATTTGAAGATGATTTCATCTTTCAACAAGATTTAGCGTCCCCGCATACCTCGGTGTCAACTAAGAATTGGTTCCGCCAACGCAACATTAAGGTACTTCCTTGGCCACCAAATTCACCAGATCTTAATCCCATCGAAAACTTATGGTGTATAATGACGAAAAAACTTCAAGAAAACCCTCCTTCAAGTAAAACTGGGTTAGTGGCACGTATAAAGTCTATTTGGGCTAATATTGATAGAAATGTTTGTAAACACCTTGTATATAGTATGCAAGATCGATTGTACGCTGTTATGAAAGCTAAAGGGGGTGCTACAAAATATTAACTACCATTTACTTCATATTCATAAGGTAATATTGTTGCGTAAAATAAAATATTCTAATATTTTGAACCAATCTAAATTTTATTCTAATATTCTGGTGTGTTTAAGGAAGCTGTATACCTAATTTATTTTGCTGTATTTTATATTTTATAAATGTTAAAATCTTATCTAAACATTCCAGATTTAATTTATAAGAAATTTAATTGCATTTACTTAGTATAAAAAATAAATAAATGACAAATAATTTTTTCTTATTACTTTTTCTCAATTATTCTAATATTTTGAATATGAGCTGTAATAATTTACTAACAGTTAGTTTTAGATGTACACTTTCAATTGCTATTCTTCATATTAAAAGCCATTCACGTAAAAATAGATTTTTTAATGAAAGTTACGAAATTCAAAACATTTATAACGCCACTTCGGGTTCTATAAGAAATAATACAAAAACATTTTTTTTTTTAATTATTATTATTCCTATAAGACCAGTCGATTCACATACTGAGAACAAAAAAGACGCTCTTTTAGTGCCCAAAATGCTCAAAATTTAAAAAAATTTAAAGTATCATAGCTCAATAAATCTTATAGCTGAATATTATTGCACATACTGCGCACATTTTATAAATTAAATAATTTGAGAATAAAAATTGATGACGTCTAAATGATACAAAAAGTAATATATGGTTGACCAAAATTTTATGAAACAAATTTGTTTTAATAAGAAATGTTTTCATAACCTTCTAATTAACTTTTAATGTTTTTGTTTATAAATTTATAACTGAAATATTAATGTATTTCACTTAAATCTGGCAAACTGGTGTAGCAGTTTTGAATCGATAAGTATTGCAAATTTAAATGCTTATCAAGGTTACTCAAAATATTCTAGGAAAATCAGAAAAAAAATACTCCCGAAAAGCGATTTGAAGTTTCAAAACAAATTAGTGACATATATAATTAACTCCCCCCCCCACCCCCCAAATTATACCTTTTCTAAAATTAAAATAATTCGGAACGGATAAATTAATCAGCACAATGAATAACTGTAATATATCTTTCCAAAAAAAAGTTTGAATGGGATTTATTCCCCGAGAATTAACTTGGATCCAAAAAATTAACTGAACGAGCTTTGAAAAATACCATCTTAGAAGTTTAATTCTATCTAAACGTATTCTTCTCAAACTTAGCAATAATAATCGTACTAAAAAATACACGGGTCTTAAGAAAACTGCGCCCTTAAAAAACTCTAAGTGCATAGACTCTGAAGTAGAATTAAATTAAATGCTAAAAAAGGGGGGGAAATGAGGTTGAAAAAAGGTCTCTACGTTTGTTACAAGACAAATGTTTAAAAGAATAGTGGAGCAGGTGCGAAAATAATTTCCGATGTAATCTGGGTTTCAAGATCTGGGAACATTGGGAGATGGCTTAAGAGACAATTGGGGCATTGGATGATACGGGTTTGTTCTAGACGGGGGCAAGAAAATAGTCCATTGTGATCGTAATCCTTTTTCTGCCCCCCCTCCCCCCACATTGCTCCTCCAAATGCACACACTTATTTCACAGACAGTAGGCTCCCGCCTAAGAAATCAATATATCTACCAAATCCGACTCGCGCTTGCTTGCTTCTCTTATCCTCATAGTTCTAGATAATGTCAATAGGGACCGCATACAAAATTAGAAAAGTAAACAACATAACCAGAGAATAAACAGTTTGAAATTTAACAGAATATATGATTAAATCATATCTAGGACCATATCAATTGTGCTAAGTTATATCATATTTTTCAAATAGTATTTTATGTCTTATTTAATCGCAGAATTTCTTTCTTTAACCCTTTGAGGAGCAAGCAATTGTGTCTTTGTAATGCTACATACACACTGGGAAAGTCGACAAATTCTATTTCAAAATAAGGATAAGCAATTTTGCAGCATTTTCCCTTCAAATTAAAAATAGAAATCTTAGTTGAAAGTTTTTGGGGCAAATCTTGATTAAAATTGATTAAGAAAAAGGGTTTTAAAAGTTAAATTTCGTTTTCCTAACATTTTTATTTTAAATATCTATGAAAGTCATTTTTTATACATCTAATAAATTATCGTAAGAACTAATTAAAAATACTTTCAAGTATTAGAAAGAATAAGTAAAGTTGGATCATATCGCATTTCAAAAACCTTAAAAGGGCAGTATTCTAATACTATATTTAATTTATGAGGGTTGAGGGGTGTATTTTTTAAGCTTCTAGAAGTAACAAGAGACAATGCATGATTTAATATTTGTTCTAAATTATTTTTTTTATATCGAGTTACTTTTTGATGCAACTGCCAACTCATCACAATCATTTAAAATCATATTTTATTTAAAAGGGTTAAGGCGTTCCCAAGTTCACTTCTCTTTTGCATTTAAAGTATAGAAAACCTCTGTCGATTACATAGTTTCTCAATTAGAAAATAATGTCGAATTGCATTTAATTAAAATGTATCATATATAAGGCTAAAATTTTATTTAAAAATCATAAAAACTACTTCTAAACATCAGCTAAATTTTGGCAAAAACTTATTTATTCGGAAATGGCAAAATTTTTTATTCGTACATGTTTTTTATTCAATAACTGTCACATAAAAAAATTCTAGTTTTATAATGGCGATTGTATCATGGCGGCTATCACTCATGAAAACATAAATTAACATTAAAACATTCATGTAGTTTTTCACGCTTAAATTGCATGAGGATAGAATTAATCAATAACATGACTAATAGTTCTGAGGTGGAAATATTTGTCAACATAACAAATAAATGGATTATTTTTTATTTTTGTTAGATGAGCATTTTTGTTTTTTACGCGTAACATATGAATATTTAAAATTCACTTAGTCAAAAATTTTCTGATCAGCAAAAGAAAAAAAAAAAAAAAAAAAAAAAAAAAAAAAAAAAGACAAGAAAGAAAGAAAGAAAGAAAGAAAGAAATAGCTGTTCCATTCTAAAAGACTAAACAAAATCATCTTACTTAATAATTTTAAGTCTTTTAAAACTTTTTGTAATCTAAAAATATATTTCTTGTTATGCCGACAGTAGCCACTAATATTGCACGCATCCGGAAACAAGAAAAAAGCACGCCATAACTTCGTATAGCAATGAACATTTACGCTTTCTTCGTGCAATCAAAATTTAATGGTATATTTTGCCTTATTTAATCACCGAAATCTACGACCTAAGGCAAAAAAAATTTTGTGGCAACTAAAAACTTAAAATTTGGCACCAATGTAAACTAAAGGATTTTTTTTTTTTTTTTTTTTTTTTTTTTTTTTTTTTTTATGAGAAATTTCAAAATAAAGATGCTATATTTTTCTTCCAAATGTTAGTTTTTAAACATATTATAGATTTATTTAAAATTAACGATCTAAACTTACACTCAATAGACACATATGTAAAGTTACCTAAAACATGCACATATAAGGTTAGAATATTTTTTTCCCTATTGGGCAATACGAATAAGAATGAAATTTTGAAATGAGCGGTATAACGAGGATCCATATGACGGAAGGCTGTTTATTTTGAGTTTCTCTCACGGGCGATATTATAAATTTATAAATTCTGATAATTTGTTGGGTATTTTGATTTTTCCTATTCGGTAAATAATAAGTAAATTTATTACTTCATGTTTTTTTTTTATTATTATTTTATCAAAATTTGCAGTTTTTTCCTTTAACTATATGAATCTTTCAATTACGCTATATCAAATATGTAAATATTAATCAATTACTGGCACTTTTAATTATTAAAATTATACCTTAATTTTTATATTTTTAAAGATAATCTTTTTAGCTAAATAACTCATTAAATTTATCACTTTGAAAGATTATACAGTGAAACCTTCGAATAAGGGACACCTATGGGATCAAAAATTTTGTCCCTTAAATAGAGGTGTCCCTTATTCGGAGTTTTTATTACAATGAAACATCCAAATAAAGGACAGCTATGGGACCGGAACTTTTGAGTAACCTATTTCACTTACTTATGTTAAAAACAAAATTTTCAATTTAAAAAAGGGTCTTAATAAAACTTAATATTTTCTTATTAAAAAAGCAAAACATTCTTTCAGCTAAATACCGAAAATTTATCACCTTGAAAGTCTCGTACTATTATTAAAAGTATAATTTGTCATTCAAATTTTTCTATTAAAAATGTAGTATGTTTTCTCTATTGAAGAAACGTAAAATATATTTTTAACTAATTAACGCATTAAATTCATCACTTTGAGAAGTATTTTTTAAACATTTCCTATCCATTTGCAGAAATTCCCACTTTTCTTGCCTACACAAACAATGAAAAAATTCACTTGAAAAGCGACGCCGCCACAAGAAAATATTTTTCATAAAAATATTCTGTCACCGAGTAAATATGTAATCGATCCCCTGTCGGAATATTTTTCCATTCTCTTTTAGCGGTAACTGTCTTATGGTCTTGCAAATAGATAGAAAGGGCAACGATCGGTAAAATTGGAGGGCGATTGGATTCGCAAACACATCATAGCACCCCTCAGAATGATTCCTGAACGTTTCTTGCTAAAAAAGAATGCTGTAAATGAGAACTCATTTCTTTGACCCTTCTGCTATTTTATTTCTTATTTCCTTTTCTTTTTTTGTGTATGTATTTTTGGGGTAAGAATTTCTTTTCTCCGCTGAATTTATTGCAGGTATATTTATGAAAGAAAAATTTATTTTCATGTCTCAATTAATCTTACGATTCATGCGTTTAATGGTTCAATTTCGGAAAAATATGTAATTTTTTTTTTTTAATTGGGATATTTTAAATTCAATGAAATGAAAACCGGTACCGAAGCTGAGCATCAATGATAATTAACTATTAAGCATCATATTTAGTTTAGTGGAAGCATACGCTGAATATCAGACATATTAAATTTCGTCAAAAGTAGTTATGTCATTATTTTTAATTACATATGAATTATTGAATTACGTGTAATGTAAGGAGATGAAATAAAGATTTATTTATTCGAATAGAAATAAGTATCGCAGCGAAAAACTTTCATAGTAAAAATAGCAATAAGCGATGCAAAAAATCCAATGGTTAAAACATTTTAGTTACTTAACCTTTTCTTTTCTTTTCTTTCTTTCTTTCTTTCTTTCTTTCTTTTTTTTTTTTTTCTTCAAATTTTAGAAAAAAAAGATACTTTTACGTTAATAACATTAACACAAGCTATCTAAAAAGATTAATTAGAGTTTAACGAATATTTCATTGTCTGAAACATAACAAATGTTGTTGTTTTGCTAACTATTCATATGACAATAGGCTAAGGAAGAATTTTTGGAGAAGTTTAGAAATTATTATATTGCAAAAAGATTTAACTGATATTACAACTTTCTATAATTTTCTGTACTTTATTACACATGATTCTTTTAAGAAAGTAACCTGTATTTTAAAATTAAAAAAATAAATATATGTATAAAAATAAAAGAATCGCAAACGGTGCAAAGAGAATTCAGCAAATATTTATTATTATTATTATTATTATTATTATTATTATTATTATTATTACTAAATGCCTAAAGGTTAATAAATTCATCTAGTAAAGGGCACAGACACATACTAACATTACTACATATAAATAATAACAAATTAATAAATTAAATATTAATAATAATAACAAATTAATTAATGATAAATATTTGTTAAAATAAAATAATACCAGGGATGCAAGCGCTGAGCCAGAAATTCCGATTGGTAGCACTAAATTTTTGAAGTATTTAGCGACTTATTTGATGACAAGATATCTGAGATTCAATAAAGCAAAGAATACTATTAAATTTTAGTGGTTCAAAACAGCCATTTTTGGTGCAGCGCTTGCATCCCTGATAACATTCAATTAAAAGACATGTAATATTAATAGTACACCAGATAATAAAGGGTTAAAATAAGGCCATACGCACTATGTACTGGTATTTCAAAAAACAGATTTCATGACGTACGCAGGTACGTCATGATGCCTAAGGAGCTAAAGTAACAACTGTGTAGTTAACAATATTAAATTGTTGCATAAAACTTTACCTAAGATCTTAATAAATTTGTTATAAAATAAAGTAGTTTAATAGATTTTGAAACCTTTTTTTAAATATAAGAATCTAAATTATAATTGCCTAACATGTATGCGGCTTTAGTATTTTTATATGAATAATACTGTAGAACGATATCACTGAATATATATTGCAAGTCACAAAAATAATAGATTTTAAGATACGGATTACGTTCGCATGATACATTTATAATATTTTTTAAAATCGGCTTCTTATAACTTCTTTTAAAAATGATCTGCACAATAAAATTAGAGTGAAATATTTTTATAAAATAAACGTAACCATTACCTCGAACAAGGATAATGCATATATAAAATGTAATTAAAAGATTTTAACATTAAAAAAAAGACACATTTCCTTTTTGAAGCTGAATATTCAAGTGCAACATAGAAATAAGCAAGCATATGTATTTTAAATGTATTTTTCTTACCAGAACGTCAAACAAATATCATGTAAAAAAAAAAAAAAAACAACAGTTGTCAAATTAATTAACTTTTACACGACATATGGATGTTTATTCATTTCATAAATCACGACGCTTTTATTTGCTTTAGAAGAGAAATGAAATTTTTTGAAGAAGTTAATATTTAATTTAAAACGGAGAGTATGAGATACTGTTGTTTGCTTTTAAAAAATCAGAAAGCTCAGCTCCTTTTTTTTTTTTCTTTCTTTTTTTTCTTTTTGCAATTTTGATTTGCATTTTCGTGAAAATTTTAGTTTGGTTTTACTATAGGTTAAGAAAAAGATGGAGTTGATGAATATATACATATAACCATTAATTGTAAAACAATATATATCCATAAAACATGAAAAAATGAATTAAAAGGAATATATTTAAAATTTACAGAACTGTAATAGATTCATCAAACCCTCATATATATAAGCCAATAAATTTAATACAAAATTACCATATTGAAACATAGAAAAGGTAAATTAAAATGAATATAATTGAAATTTGTAGAACTAAAGCGGAATCTTCAGGCCTCACAAATACTTTGGAACTACAAAAAAAGTGTGTAGTTTTCATCTTCGTAACAGGCATGAAATAGCAAAATAATAGGAATTTGGAAATACCAACACACATAAAACCAAAATAAAATGGAGAAAAATATTAAAAATAAATCATAACATAATTAAAATAGACAGAAAAGAAAAAATATATATACATATATTCCAGATACTATAGTTACCTCTAAAATGTTGTAGCACAAAAAAAGAATGTTATGATTATAAATTAATTAAAGTCATTATATATCTATTGGAAGATGCCTTAAGAATATTCTCTCAGTAGATAAATAAGTAAAATTTAAATTATTTACTTAATGAAAAACATTATGAAAATAATAAGTAACTGATTTATTAAATATTTTAAAAAGTAAAATTTAATATTGATGAATAATTATAATGATTCCTATAATTAATTGTACCATATTATAAGATCTCAATAATTAAATCATTCTTATACTTTTCTCTTTTTATTTTTATTCCAGTCCAGAATGATACGTCTGAATTAAATAGTAATAGCTAATACATCCGATTAAAATATTTTTATGAAAATGAAACAACTATTGGAGATGGTAAAGCGAAAATAAATACGTCAACGAGATTTTTATCCTATTATTAACGATTATGCATTTTTCTTTTTTACTTTAGAATATCATTAAACAACATGTATATCAGATAGAAATAACTATAAAAAGGAAAAACGAAAATCTCTAAATGATTTTGAAGTTCAGATTGATTCAGAAGATTTGAATTATTATTATTATTATTATTATTATTATTATTATTATTATTATTATTATTATTATTATTTTATTTATTTATTTATTTATTTATTTATTTATTTATTTTTATTTATTTTTTTTTTTTTGTCTAAATAACACACATAAATAAGATATATGTTTAAATAACGTGGACATCGTATAGAAATAACCACTAGAAGGATAAATGAAAATCTCCAGTGATGATTTCGATTTAGAAGATTCGAATGATTATTTTTCTGGCCTAAATAACGTACTTAAATAAGATTAATATATCAATGAAAACTCGATTTTTTTAAATAAAGTTATGATTCGGAAAATGCAAAAACATAAATATCAACATGATTTATTTTCTATGTCAGCATCATTATTTGTTCCAGTCCACAATTCTGCGTCTAAATTAAATATTAATAGCTATACAGCCGATCAAAATATTTTTATGAAAATGAAATAACTATCGGAGACGGCATAGCCAAAATAAAAACGTCAAGGGGATTTTTAACCTATTATTAACTATATATTATGCATTTCTTTTTCAGTTTGAAATAATATTCTTAAATAACATGGACATGAGATAGAAATAACCATCAGAAAAAAAGATTAAAATCTCAAAAAGATTTTTTTTTTTTTTTAAATGAAAACAAAGAAATTAAAATACTGATTGTAATAAGCGAAAACTCAAACATAAACTTTATTTTTTATGCCAACGTTATTATTTGTTCCCAGCCCTAAATGATACATCTAAATGAAATTTAAAACTTTAAGCACTTCGAATTTTAATTTTTATGTAAACAAAATGAACTATTGAAAACGCAAAAGCAAAAATGAGCAGAAATTTTATACTATATTAAAGTGATAACTTATCCTGTCTAAAATAACATCGTTAAATAATATTAATGAACATGCAGAAAATTGAAAGAAAGATTTTTATGAAAATAAACATACGGAAAAAAAATTATATACATATATATCATTAAAATAGAGTTAGTGTAGGTAACACAATTGCTATCATATTATAGATACCATAAAACACTATTAATAATGTTTCCTATCTACGATAATATGCTTACATTTTATTAACAAAAATATACAAAGAAAAAGCATTTTAATGAAAATCAACTTAGAAAAGTAAAAAATAAATCGTTATTATTCTTTCAGGTTCAGATTGATGCGATTAAGTTATATTAACAACATTTTAAAAATTAAAACATTTTATGAAAACAAAATTTAGAAACAGAAAAAGCAAAAATTTAAGTATGAGCGACTTATTTTCTTCCCGAAAAATATATTAATATTTTCACCCATTTAACAACGCAAACTTTTTTTTCACATTTTCTGACTAATATTTAAAAGTAAAAGCATGGTACTTGCAGGCATGGCTATTAAAGCGATTTGTAACTGGACAGGTTTTTTTTTTTTTTTTTTTTTTTTTTTTTTTTTTTTTTTTTTTTTTTTGATAAATGAATTATTTCAGACTGGTGTCGTCTGTCGTCAATTGCTTGCCTTTCCAGCAATTCGTCCGAAATTTAGTTGAAAACTCCAACTTTGACAACATTTTCTAGAGGAAATTCCTTTAGTAAAAATTGGAAAAACTATTCGATTACAAATTTAGACGAAAATACCAGTAGTAAAGTTATTGTGAATTCCCTGACGAGTAGCTACTAATTATTTATTACAATGCAGAAGAATGATGCTTAAGTTAATATTAATATCCATAGAAGAAATATGTTTATGGAAATAAAATTAGAAGACAGGAATGCAGAAATACAAACGTCAATATAATTTTTATTTATTTTATTATTTTTTTTTCAGGGTGACAACGTGATAATTTTCTACAATCTACACTGATATGCTTAAATAATATTAATATACACACCCAAAAAAAGGGCAATAAATTTTAAATAAAAATGAAAACGTCGGTGTGATTCTTTTTTTTTCTGCCACAGAGAATATATTTCTCAATCTAAAATGACCTGCTGAATTGATATTTGAAAAAAAAAAAAATCGAAATGCATTTGGTATGGAAAAGCGAAGATGAAAATATGAATTTGAATTTCATTCGGAATTATCATGTTTATTTTCCAGTCTAGAATAATACACTTATGTAATACCATTAAATAATTATCATTATAGAAACCGAAGCATTTTTATTAAATTAAATTTTAGAAATTTAGAAACAGAAAATTCACAAAACGAAGTTATTTATTTTCTTATGCCATTCAAATTTATTTTTGCACTCCGGAATGACATTTGAGTATTAATAACAAAAGAAGAAAGATTTTAGTGATAACGAACTATCGTGGGTAAAAAAGTGGGAATACAAACATCAACATGATTACTGTAAAAAATCTGGGACTTCATATACTTAAATTACAATATTAATATAAAAAATCTGGGACTTCATATACTTAAATTACAATATTAATATAAAAATAAAAACATTTCCATGGAAATAAGTTTTTAAATAAAAATGTCAAGCTCGGCATGGTTCATATTCTCGTCTACGGAATTAGATTTTTCAGTCTATGATGATGTGTTTAAATGATATTAAAAATTGTACAACAGATCAAAGGATTTTTATTAAAATTAACTTTAGGAGTTGTAAAAGCAAGTAAGGAAATCCCACTGCTATTGTAAGTCAACATCTCTGATTAAAAAAAAAAAAAAAAAAAAAAAAAAAATCGATATTATAGTACATCATTTTTAGCATGTAAAAAAAAATAATAATAATTATAATAATTTAACATAGAATATATATAGAATAAAAGGTACCTTTTTTCACATTTGCAATAAAGAGAAAATTACGTACTTCTCATAAATATTGTAAATTTTCTAATAAAAAAAAATTGCAAAATATACAAAGTAACTTTTGTAAAAAAAAAAAAAAAATAAAAAAATAAAAAAAAAATCTATTTTTGAACATCTCCAGCCTTTTTAATTTTACAAAATTTACGGAATTCATTTTAGCAATAGCGGTGCTCAATAGCAACTACTCAAATGATAAATAAAACTTTGGCATAAAAAAATATGCTAGTATAATTCTTCTGTTGAGACTTTTAAGTTAGGATGATAAAAGTCCAAAATTTAAAATAACATGCTTTAATAATATTAATAACTGTATAAAAACAATATATTTTTACAAAATATATTTTAAATTAAAAGAGCAAAAATAAATAAATAAATGAATAAGCAAATAAAACCTCGTCGTGATTCCCTTTCTCTGCAACTGAGATTTTATTTCACAGTCTGGAACGACATGCTTAAATAATATTAATAATTAAATAGCAGAGAACAAGGTTTTTATAAAATTGAACTTTAAACGACGGAAAAGCGAAAATTAAAACATCAACGGGATTTTTATTTTATGTCAGAATGATTATTTCTTCCTGTCTAGAATAATATTCTTAAATAACATTAAGAATGTTACAGCACTAGCAATTTTTTATTTGTATTCATACGTGCATCGAAATACCTTAAATTATGCACTTAAAGATTGGAGAGATATCATAATCTTATTTTCCTCCATGGTACTTTGAACACAGCTGTATTGCAAAGACAATAATTCAAGTCAAACTGTTGAAAAAAAAAAAAAAAAAAAAAGATACTCTGGGATAACAACCATTGCAAATGGGGATTTTTAGACATATCTCGAAATGCAAATGTAGTACGTGATAATAATGTGTTTTTTTATCAACATAAGAAGAAATTTTCTTTTTTGTGCAATAAATTGTTTATATAAAGTGCGTTAGGTTTTCATGGAAGGTTGGTTTTAACTTTCTTTTGTTGTAAATAATAATAATAATAATAGGGCAAAAATATTCCATGTTGACATTTACCCTAAAAATAAATAATCACGTGAATGCAATTTTTTTTCCGAAATTGAAGTCTGATGTAAAGATAATATGATACACAGATATTTTCGTGTCACCATAACATTTCAAGAACAAAAAAAGATTTTCTTTTAATTTAAAGTCCTATATGTAAAAAAGTGTATATAGTAATTAATCGTTGTATTCCATAAACCAAACGAAATATAAATGAATTGAGTAACATTCTAAATAAATAATCAAAAACTATATTAATTTAAATTGTTTTTTAACAATTTAAAATTTCAAAATTTTTGTATTAATAAATTATTAAAGTTGTTTTTAAACTTTTTAGCAGAACTGAAAATGAAATATAGACAAATAACAACAATCAGATTTTTTTTATGAATAATTATTTTATGGCACTAAATAGAAATAACAATATAACCAATACAGTCAAAATAAATTCACAGTTTAAAAGTTTTTATTCAGTTGGTTATAGATAATTATTGCTTGATTTTTGTATGATTGCTATAAATTTTTATTACGTAAATGTGATTTCATTAATTGTGAAAGCATAAGTTAATGCATCTCTCAGATAATTTTTAAAATTCTGACAGAATTAACTTTGCTGAGATAGTTATAAAATAAAATGTTTCACATAAATAAAAATACTGGATTCATTATAAATAATAATAATAATAATAATAATAATAAAAGTAACACATTTCTTCAGAACAAATAATTATACTGATACATAAAGCAAAGTATATAAACAAATTACGTGAAAGTTGAAAATAATAATATAATAATAAAACAAGATTTAATGTATAGTCTTTTAAAGTTTGCGCTTTTATGTATTTATTTATTTATTATTATCCTAGTTTTATTTAGACGTTTAATTTTCAATAAATTAAAACGAAAAAAATATATATATAAAAGTGATTTGTGCACTATAAATTAAAAAATATATATATAAAAGTGATTTGTGCACTATAAATTAAAAAAATATATATGCATATCAGTAATTATAAAAAGACAATTTTATAGGCACAGTAATTATTTTAAGATTACACTGTTAAATATAAATGCAACGTAACATACCTGTACAAAGTATGTATCCAAAAATGTTATCCCAATGTTTATAAAATACACCACATATTTTACATTTTATAATCCAACGGTTTGCACATTGCACATACTTTAATTTACACATAACATTTTTTTTTCAAACACAAATTTTATATCATTTACCAACTTCTTCGGATTTAATACATACACAAAATCATATTTTTTAGTGTAGACCATCTTTACCCTCATATGGTCAAGAAGTCCACTATGATAATGAGGTATTTCTGACGTCAGTGGTCATTGTCACCCTTAGGTGATGTCCATCTTCCCTGAATAAAGTCTCCTGGTGGGGGTGTAGGGGAATCAAGTAGCCATACAGGACATGGTACAGATTCCATAATCAGGCTTCCTTTCAGTAAATAATGTTTCTTCAACGAATGCTGGAATGGCAATAAAAGTGTTAGATGGTAGAAAAAATTATTTATCGCCCCCCAAGGGTTAAAAATGATAATCAAACAACGGGGGGGTTTCTAGAAATGACAGTATTTTTATTTATTTATTGAGAATTCAATAGAAATATATTTTTTTATGCAATTATATTTTACTGAACATAAGAGTATAGTCTGAACATTTTCAATTATATCCTTTCCTTTATTGTAGAGACTGTATCTAGTAGAATCGGGGTATGGGGGACGGGGGGGGGATTAACTTGTTTCTAACAATTTTCAGAATTTATGTGAGAGCGAAAATTTACAAAGATGACACACGAATGCGAAATTCAAAATATGTATGTATAATGCGATGACAAATGCCAAGGGTTTATTAAACATTTTTTTTAATATTTTGTCCAATGGGATATGCTGGTAGACGGGTTAAAATAAGAACGATATAACAGACGGCATTATAAATTTAATAACTATGATAATCTACATGTAACTGATGTAACTGTCTTATTTGTAACTCTAAAATGTCATTTTATGTGTATTCTTAATAAACCTACAGTAAAAACCTATTTATTATAATTGAAAATTTTAAACATTCTGAATGTTTTTTTTTCTTTTTCGGTGGATGCGGAAAAGAATGGTGTAGCGACAAAAAGAAAAGATATAATAGGCTAATGAATTTAAATTTTTATGCCATTTTAAACAATTTTATGCAATCATCGTTTAAGATTAATATAATTAAGCTAATTCGTATATTCGAGACGAAATTGTAGGGTAATTTCTGAGCTGCTAATAATTAGTGTATTATAGTGAGCTATTATATTTGAAAAATAAAGTTAAAAACGCTCTTGTTCATATATATGATTAAGTTTGTATATATGATTTTAAATGTCCTGGTTTATTGACTTCCATATTTTTTTTATGATTAATCGAGCAATGATAGAAAATTATGTATTAAAACCTTTTCTTGATTTCTACCTCAGAAATCAATCGTGATTTTTGTCACTGCGTGGCATAACCCTTGAAAACGAGCCACGTACCACAATCTCCAATTTTATTTGTAATTGTTCCACTATTGCTAATTCCATTTGATCATCTTATCGAGTTTAACTTTGTTATATTGGGTTATTCTATATTTAATTGTTGATGTTTAGGGGATGTAATTTAGGATCAATCCGCATTCCTAAATTTCTATAATCCATTAGGATTTAATAATTTTGTTATACATACATATATATAGATCGATATATTAAAGAAATGTATACAGCATATTCCAGTGCTCAGTCATTCACAAATTTGTCTTCTTGGCAAATTTCAGGAAAATATTACGAAGATTATTACATGAAATCACAATAAAAAATATTTAAATAACGTTACTGTATAAAATTGGTAGCGACATGCTGTCTCCAATTTTAAGGAGTATTTTAACTTACATAATAGTATGATTTAAACTGATATAATTGGTATAATATAAACTGATATAATTGGTATAATATTACACATTAATGTAAAGTAACCCCAGTTATATATATATATTGTTTAAATTACTCAATAAAATGGAGTCAGCTACGTTGTCATCAATTTTATGGAGTAGCGTTGCATATATATATATATATATATATATATATATATATATTACAATGAATCTTCATGAACAAAATAATAATAAAAAAAAACAGATATATTCTAAACTTATTGCCATACTATTTATTAAGAAACCTTTGTAAATTAAATCAATTCATCAAGCTTAGTTATGGAGTCAGCTACGTTGTCATCAATTTTATGGAGTAGCGTTGCACATATATATATATATATATATATATATATATATATATATATATATATTACAATGAATCTTCATGAACAAAATAATATTAAAAAAAAACAGATATATTCTAAACTTATTGCCATACTATTTATTAAGAAACCTTTGTAAATTAAATAAATCTATCAAGCTTAGTTATGAAAATTCAGAACCTTAATTCTTTTTAACTAACTACGTTGTGGAAATAATCAATATCTTCTTTATTGATATATGCTGTGTAATTTGTTTCAGTGCAGCCTAAATATCAACCTACTATTAGCGTATTCATATTAAACTTAGATTTTGTTACTAGCTTATATAATTCGTTAAACTTATTACTTCTTTTGTAAGTATAATCATGAAAGTTTTATTCATCGTATATCGTTATTAAAACAAAATGAACAGATAAAAATACATGTACAGCTGTAGTAATTGTCATTGTTTTGATTAAAGATATTCATTTAGCTTATAAATAGAAACCATGCAAGTATATTTATAGCTCACCCTATTAAAGTTATAAGCAATTAAAAGCAAAAGAAGCCATAGCAGACAGTATATTGCCCTGTATATGAAATAAACATACTAAATAGGACGTTTTTATTGTGTAAAACGTAGCCTATCTTATCAAAATCTATTTTTAATAGTATTATTTAATAGAAATGATTGTTGTGTTTAACTTATTCGTATCGCTTTTTTTTTCCTTTAAAGACACTTTTAAAGTCATTAAAAGTATTCTCTCTTACTGCTTTAACTTGTTATTACATTGAATGTAGATTAAATTAACGCAATTATACTATTTTTGGATTTAACTTGTCATGCAGCCTTCGTTATAGTAAATTTTAATTGGTCAACCCCTTGAGGACGAGCGACACGTATACATGTCTCAAAAAGGCTGCAGAATCCTTGTTTATCCCCTTCAATAAAATTTTACTTCAAAATTTACTTTATTTAATCGGAGCATTTTCTCGATTCAATAAAGCACAAATTTCTGTTTTTAAAAACCGGTGAGAAAACATTAAAAATTTCGTAAAATGCTCCCGAAGAGGTTAACTAGGAAAAAAAATTTAAATGCGTGTTTTTGAATTATCGTACGCACTGCAAATGCATGAAACACTTTTGCAACACTAACTGAACATAAAAATTAACACTTCTAACTAAAATTGTTTTCGATTGTGTTCTGAATGTGTTGCGAATTTGTTGCATGAGATAAAAGGATTGTGCAAAAAATATTGTTAAAAAATACAAGAGGAAAAAATGTGTTTTAAAAACATGTTTCAAAACATTCATTTTTAAAATTATGTAATCTTAAAGGCATTATGTAAAAAATATTTCGAGAGTGTTTTACATGTGTTGTTTTACAGTGTTCTAAGTTGTTTGGTATTTACAATGTGTTAATTTGGGTACAAGGTGTTGTGCAGTACAACACTATTTTAATAAACTATTTTCATCAACACTATTTACAACATTATTCTAAAACAATTAACAACATTATTTTCAGAACACATTTCTAGATAGCAATTTTTTGCAACATAATAAGGACATATTTTTAGTGAGCAACGCTTTTGCAGTATATTAGGAACACAATCACAACACAAAAAATGCTTCACAACACATTAATGTCTTGAGAATTTTGGGACAAAATGTGTTCTGAAATGTGTTTATTTTAGTGTTTTCGATTTTGCAGTGTATCTTAATTGCTGATATGCACCGGGCGTGCTATGCATACTCCAGATTGTTTTGTAAACGAACTAAGGAGCCTGTGTTTTAGTGATTGAGGATTTAATTTCAGACCTAAAAAATATATAATCTTAGCTCTAAAATATGAAAATTCTGACATAGTGTCCATATCGTGAAGTACTTTTTAAAAATTCTAACAACGTATATTTTCTGTGAAACATCTCAATGGATTTACTTATATGTACGATTTTTTTCCTTACACTGATCTGAAACTTAGGCACATTTATCTTAGCAAAGAAATGTTTATTGTCCTCATGATCGTAACTTGGCACTTTTTTATTTTATTCGGAATACAAATAGCTTCGTTAAGGCTCATTAATAGGGCTTATGACAGTATGAAAGGAATAATAATGATACAGCATGCAACATTCTTTTCAATTTTGATAATTTTGTGTTATGAGATAGCTGTGTATTATTTATTTATTTTTTATTTTCGTCCATTATAAAAAAAAAAATTAATTCACGGAGTTCATTGTGACTTAATCTTCCACTTATTCATCCATATTATGTATTTGAATATTTTTAACAGTAGGGGATCTAATCCGATCTTCCGGGGTTACAGAATATAGATGAATATAGATAATTTTATACTGTAAATTTAACAAATTTCTTTACATTTAGTACTTTTCTATAGATTGCCCATTAGCTACGCGAAAATGCCCTTTTATACGAAAAATGCTAATTATGCATTCAAAATGCGTTTTGAAAATTACGATAAACGGTATCTCTGTATTATTCAGTGGTTAATAATTGAATATGTCACCAAAAGTTACTGTTATTTACATTATTTACAGCAGCTTTTTTGATTCAGATAATTTCAGCGGTTGCAGTTCGATTGCATGTCTGTTAAATTTTGTGTTTTATTTATATGATTACATCGATGAAGTTTTAATTTCATTATGCAATATTAGCCGGAAACAAATGCTGAACGATTGATAACGTTTTAAGCTCAGATAGTTTAATTTTATGTAATCAGGTTGCACATAATATAGACAAAAGTAAATTATGATTGAAAATCATTTTAAAAACATGGTAAAAGTAAGTAAAATGAGATATAGTTTCCAGGCATAATGAGTTTGAAAGAAGATTTTCTATCTATTTGAAATTATTAAATTTTGAGTTATGCGATGTTACAATAGAACAAAAAAACATACTATATATTTATCGTCAATATAAAGTCAGCGTTACTTCATATGTTTTTCTTTTTTCTTATTTTATATTGTAAGTTATCGTTATTATTATTATTGTTCTTGTAAAATAATAATGTATCCCGACTATTTCAGTTGTATTTACAGTTTACAATGATTTATATCTTTTAGAAGACAATTCTAGTATTATTTTTTAGTGAGTCATAACAAAATAACTAAATATTTATATATATATTTTAAAAATTGCACATTAGGTGGAACAAAAAAAAAAAAAAAAACATGCGAACACAGAAAATGACGCTTTCTATAATGACTGTGATCATCATAAACAGTGGTTGTTCGTGTAACTGCACACTGTAAAAAAAAAAAAAAAAAAAAAAAAAAAAAATCCGATAAATTTACGGCAAAAAATGCTGGCCAAAATGTTACCAGAAGTTTTTGTTGCCGTAAAAATTGCAGTAAAATTAGATGTAATAAAAACAATTTACATCTAATTTTGCTCTAAATTTAACGGATTTTTTTATAGTGTATTGCAAATTCGTGAAACACAATTGCAACACTAAATGAACATAATAATTAATATTTCTAAATAAAACCTTTTTCGATTGTGTTGTGAATGTGTTGAGAATGTGCTGAATAAAAAGATTGTGCAAAAAGTGCTGTTAAAAATTACAAGAAGAGAAAATGTGTTCTAAAAACATATTTCAAAACATTCATTTTTAAAGTTGTGTAAATTTAAAGACACCTTGTAGAAAGTGTTTGGACATGTGCTGTTTTAAAGTGTTCTAGATGGTGTGGTGCTTACAATGTGTTATTAATTTGGATAAAAAGTGTTGTGCAGTACAACAGTATTGGTGAACATATTTTCATCAACACTATTTACAACTCTATTTCAACACTATTTTTGGAACACATTTCTAGAGCGCAACACTTTTGCAACATTTTAAGAACACCATCACAACACAAAAAATGTTTCGTATGTGAAGTTTTTTAATTCACAACACATTAATGTATTGTTAATTTGGTGGCAAAAAGTGTTCTAAAATATATTTATTTTTGTGTTTGAGAATTACCAGTGTGTTTTATAGAATATTTGGCATAACTACAAACTCAATGTCATATTCATTGCAAGAATTAAAATTTTATATTAAACATAAAAAGATCTTTGCTTTTTATATGTGTAATTTCATTTTTATTAAAAGAGCTATCTAGTTTGGAATTTCAGTTGAGTGCATGAATGTAAAATGCAAATTTCATATTTTTATCCTATTGATTACGAGTTACACGTATAGGTGACGCATAAGGTGGTAAAAATCCGTGCGCTAAAAAATCCCGCCAGTTATTTTTTTATTGAAAAGTTTGATTTATTTTGACAGGCCATTTTTGTTAAATTCCTTTAAGGAAAAATGTTTGCTTTGAAAAAAGTGATAAAAGATTAAAAATTCTGTAAAAAACCCTCATTGTAAAGGGCTTAAAACATGCGAGACACCTCTCTTCTAGTTTTCAAATGAAAAATAGAAATACAAATTTTTTGCAAATTGAGAAAAGTATTCAATATTTATATTTAAATGCGAGTGAAAATGTAAGTTAACAGGAACTTCTGGGAACGTGCATTCATTACATTTGTGACAATTAGAGAACTTTTTCATAAATAATTCCGATTATTTTATTACAAAATACAATTAAGATAAAAATTGATATAACCAATTAAATATCACTGTATTCCACTCACGTAACATATATCTAATTTTTCACAAGCATTTTATTTCTTTATATATTAAATGATTTTCTTTAACTCTTTTAACATTCTAGTCACAAAAGAAAAAAAAAACTGATTTATTATATAGGAAAGCAAAATGCTTTTTGTTACAAATTAGGTATATATTTAAAATGAGTGAAGCGCAGTGTATTTCACTTGTGATATAATTTTTTTCTTAGTAATATTTTAAATATAATAAATATATATTTCTTAATTATGTAAAATAATTAAATTTATTAATAAAAAAAATTGCTCGAATGGTCACGTGAGCAACATTAAACGTTCCCTTCTACATCCTTCAACCAGATTATACCATCATTTTGCCACCGTGTCCCAATAATTGTAACAAAACCTGCAAATTTAATGTAATTCTGTATAGTATTTTAGAAAGAGTAGTAATAATACGCTTATAAGTAGCATTTTGGGAAAAAACAATAAAACATTTAATTGTGGGTAGTCGGTCTGCACGATGCAGTGAGGGACTGCTATGTTTATTACGAAGAATTTTGAGTATATAGGATCCACAGGTTTTTCCCAAATCGAAATTTCACTGCAAACGCGTGAAACACTTTTGCAACACTAACTAAACATAAAATATAAAAATCAACACTTCTAACTAAAATCATTTTCGATTGCGTTGTGAATGTGTTGCGAATGTGTTGTGCGAAATAAAAAGATTGGTCAAAAAGTGTTGTTGAAATTTACAAGAAGAGAAAATATGTTTTCAAAACATGTTTCAAAACATTTATTTTTAAGATTGTGTAATTTTAAAGGCACCATGTAGAAAATGTTTTGAAGTGTTTTACATGTGTTGTTTTATAGTTTTCTAAATTGTGTGGCGATCACAAAGTGTTGTTAATTTGGGGACAAAGTGCAGCACAACACTTTTTCAAGATAGCAATACTTTGCATAATATTAAGAACACATTTCTAGAAAGCAACACTTTTGCAACATATTAAGTACACAATCTTAACACAAAAGACGCCTCACAATACATTAATGTGTTGTGAATTCGGGGACAAAAGCGTTCCAAAATGTGTTTATTTTTGTGTTTGAGAATTTGCAGTGTTGGATACTTTCTGGCATATTTTTTGATCAATTTTTTCTTTGCAAGTTCATTAGATTTGGCGGTGCCCTTATTAAAAAACTTTGTAACCAAAAATCTTTTTACGCTTTCCAGTAAACTCAGAAAATGCTTCATACTTCGATGATTAAAATTCGTCGTTTCGAACCGAATTTCCAGACTCTACAGCGCATTAATATAAATAAATAAAAAACATTCTGAAACAATAATTTTTATAAGTCAAGATGTAATTCATTTATAGTATAATGAAAAGGTCTGTTCAACTAATATCTAAAAACATGTTTGCAATTATCAAGATTTAAAAATGGGTCAGAAAATTTCGCCTTTATTGAGCAGGGAATTTTTCCCTATTGCACTGAGAAAAAAAATATACCGCCTTCACCTAGAATGAATAGTTAGTCACTTTCTGAATACCTAAACTAGAACTACAGATGACCGAACTATGCGAATAGTTTGAACAACTAAGCTGAATAGCCGAAATGACCTAGCATTTCTAGTCTCTTGTTTTCAAGGTGACGAAACGATATTGACTCGTCTCAGTAACGAGAAATTATTGCTTGATTTCGGAAATAGTTTCAAAAACTAGAATTACAGTTACTAAATCAAATCTCTTGTGTTCGCATCTATTTGCAGAGATTTTTAAATAAGTATTACAGCGAGAATAAAGCAAAACGCTCTTGAATTCTTGTTGTAGGTTCTAGAACTCTCATATAATGGTAACTAGAATTTATAAGGATGACATGGAACTGTTTTTTCTAGAACCACAATTTAGATTCTAGATTCCACAACTATATTTTTTTCTCAGTGTGAGAATCGTCTAAAAGTAACTAACTGCACATAAGACTTTTTGTAAACTTTTCTTATTACATGATATTATTTCTCTTTGTGTGAGTATGTGTGATAAGCTATAATTTCAGAGTCCTTCAAAAACAAAACAATTTCTTTAAGACTGTGATAAAGCTGTCTTGATAATCTAATAGCAATAATAACGCATATGTTTCACTACTTTTTCTAACAAATATTATAATTTGGGTGTATAGCACATTTCCTCCACGCGAAAATTAATATTCACTTTTCTGTAAAAAGATAATAATTGCTCTTTTTACAAAATAGCGTGTGGTGCCTAAAAAATATTTTTACAGGAAATGCTTCTTGTTATTCATTCTGAACAAGTACTTTTACAGCTTAGTTTATAACCTTCAAATAAATCACGTTGCTCTGTGGGTTTGTTACAACGCTCACGTTTGATGAAAAAAAAAATTAAAATTAAAAATAAAAAAAACCGCAAAAATTTCTTCTGATTTTTTTCCCCCAACGATATGAGATATGGAAATCATAAGTGCAACTTTTATCTATTTTTGAAAATTTTTAACAATTTTAACTACATGTACTCGGAAAATATTCTACGCGATAGTAATTCCCATGAAATAAATCTCAATTTATAGAAGTCAAGATATGCATATCAAGTAAGCAAATATCAAACATGAAAGGTTTATTACTAGCAGCTTTTAAAAATTTAAATGAATACGATTAAAACTACCAAACCCTTTTTTTAAAAATAAGTTTACGTTATCTTGTTTTGGATTTGGTACAATACTTACATGTGAAATGGTATTTCAAAAATGCACAGATATTTTTTCATTGTTGTGATGCATATTAAAATAGAAATTGTTGGGTTATTTTAAACATTTACAAAAATATTTTTATTAAAATTTACTATAAATAATTTATTAAATTTACTAATTAAAATTTACTAATTTACTAACCTTTCCTAGACTTGATGCTATAATTTATTTATCAAAGTTTACGTCTGTCGACAATTACAAATAGGGGTCGTTCAAGTATTACGTAAGCAGTAAAGGGTGGATGAGGGTAGACAGCGAAGCAACTAGAGTTTAGGAACAAAATGCAAAAGAGCGTGATATCGATGAGTGTTTTGCAGATGTTGAAGGGCTTGAGAAAAAATATATGGAGTAAACAAGGACTGGAAATGAAGAATATTTCAGTCCGCCACTACATTGAAAACGTAACGATATACAATGCAGTAACATGGATTCAAAGATCTTGGACACCATACTAGAAATGCGAACACAAAATACATAATATTCCTATGATTCTTGATAAAATTTTTAGTTATGTGCCTAAATAAATTAGAGCCTGTTGCATTTCTTAGTTATGATTTTTTTGTTGTTGTTCTTTACTATGATAAATAATAATATATTACAAACTGTTTTCTATTCTACAAATTGTTTAATGCAGTAAGTAACAATATATTAAATCTATTTTTCTCTACTTTGATACCACAACACCTGCATGTCTATTTGTGTAATTTATTGCGAACTAATTTTTTTAATGGGAAACGGTATTAATGTTGGAATATATTAAAATCTTACGTAACTAAAATTTAGAGGGGGATCTAGCATTTGCTTATTTTTCCTTACAAGGGGAGGGATCGGTACAAAATGACTAAAAATATACTTACGTAATACTTTAACAGTCCCGTATTCGAGCATCCAGACACCTCGTAATTCCTCGAGGCATATAGCTCTCTTTTTTCGATTAGAAATCTTCGCCTTAATATTTTCCCTTCAAATAAAAAAATTTTCAGCAATTAATGGCAGAAATTGTAATATTTTCTACAATTAAATAAGGCAAAAATTCTATTCGAAATTACTGGTAGAGTTATACGAAGCCTGAATATTACAACTATTTGTAAAATTCTTTCTTCAAGATAGGCTTAATTTATAAAAATGTCGATTGCATAAAAGAATAATTATTCACAATTTCAGGAAGTTAAGTGCGTCGTAAATTCAAAATTATGGAAGTTTCTGAGTAGAGTCCATTTCTAATTCTAAAGTGACGTATTCATTTTCAATAAAACTTCAAATAACTTTGACCTTAATGATTTCATTTGAAAATACTAATATGAAAAACTTCTTTTTTTCGGACAGCTATGAATTATTTTTAAGTGTAAAATTTAAAAATTATTGCTAATATTTTTAAAGAGCAACATGCCAATGAAATGATTTTATCATTAACGAAAATAACACACTTGCAAACAAAGTCTTATAAATGATAAAAACAACTCAAAAAATAACAAAAGGATTTTTTTATTTGTGAAAAGGTGGGGGGAGATTTATCATAGGGCGAAACAGTCAGTTACTGACACGTAACTAGTAATTGACACTTCAGCAAAAATCTATCTAAAATAAGCATCTTTTTTTTTTTTTTTTTTTTTTTTTTTTTTTTTTTTTTTTTTGTAAAATTCTGCAAAGTAATGCTATTAATGGTAACTTATTTTTCTTATTATTATTTTTTTAATTATTGGTCTTTTAAAAAAGAGATGTAGTGAGTTACTGAATTTATATTTATGAAACTATATTTATGAAAATAAAATAATTTTTTACTAATAAAAAGTTTAACTTTTCAAAACTTTTTCAGCAATATTTCTTAATGTATCACTACTATAACTATCAAAAATAAAAATTTTTTTTTTTTTGTAAAATTCTGCAAAGTAATGCTATTAATGGTAACTTATTTTTCTTCTTATTATTTTTTTAATTATTGGTCTTTTAAAAAAGAGATGTAGTGAGTTACTGAATTTATATTTATGAAACTATATTTATGAAAATAAAATAATTTTTTACTAATAAAAAGTTTAACTTTTCAAAACTTTTTCAGCAATATTTCTTAATGTATCACTACTATAACTATCAAAAATAAAAAATACGAATAAAATAGATTTAGTACTTTTTAATAAGAATAAGGACAAAAAAAAAAAAAAAAAAAAAAAAAAAAAGTTATTAGAGGGTTTCACCTATGATTTTTCTCCAGGCTTTTTTATGATCTTTCACCAGAAAAAGGGTTAAGAAAATTTTGTTAAAATTTGGAGGTGATCCGGTGAGAAGTAATGCTATTTTCATCTTATATTTAATATTTGTATAATATGTTAGCTAAATGTACAGGGCAACTTTTGTGAAAGTCTCAAAAACATATCTTGAAAATTCTTAAAATTATCGTCTATAGAATAAGCTCAAAATTCTTTGTTCCCAAAATGACGCAAAAAAGATGAGGGGCTGTATTCAAATACAGTAACGTACAATATTGTGCATTCTATATTGACACTAATCAACGGATATAAGAATATAATAACATTGTCAAAAAAAGTAAAGCCGTCCCGCACGTGACATAGAATACCCCAAATGCACAGTTTAAAAATAAATAATCATTAATGATGCATTATCTTAGAAATTATTTTAATCTAACGTGATTTTCAGGATCTCATTAAAAATAATAATAATAATAATAATAATAAAATCTAATTTTGCGATTATGCAGTTCCCATTCTCAGTAAAATGACAAAAAGACTGAGATGATTTTGTAGAATTTTTTCATGGAACAGAAAACCTTTCTAAGCATTAGTTAAGTGTGCCAGCTAAAAATGGATTTATCATTAAATTATTAGACAAATTCAAATATAATTGGAAGTTTGTCTCAAAGTATTTCCTTTTCTAAGTAAAATAATATATAGATTAACCACACAAGAACATCACATTTTTTCCTCTTTTAATTACACCTAACTTCGGGGGAAACATATTTCACTAATATCTAAATATATTGTATTTCATTAAAAGTTATATCGCTAACAACTCTTCAAATGTAATATAAGAGGGGGGCGGGAATGAAAACGTTTAAAAAATTACAGGGAATTATTGTTCAAAGTTAATTTTACTGCAATAATCAAGCATGTTGTTATTAATTAAATATTTTATTAATTGCAGCTTGTCTTTCTTTTACATGTATCTGTATATACAAAAGAAAAAAAAATATTGACTGAGGGCCAAGTAAAATTATGAGTTTGCATTTTACGCCAAACGTTTTTAAGTTAAAAAATCACTTTAATCGAAAGACGCGTGCGCAAGATTTCAAAACAACTGAGTAAACTTGCTCAGGTTGCTTCTCTTGCTTCTCGAGGAAAATTTTATTAAAAGGATTACGATATAAAGTTTTGAGCACAAATAATTTTTATTTTTGGAAATCACGCACATTTCCTAAGATTACATTAATGCTTATTTTATTATATTATCAATTCAACACTGTAAAATTATTACATTATTTATAGGTCTGCTGTGTATAAGGTATATAACACATACATTCTAGAATTTTTATAATATCAATAGAAACTTAGCACAGTAAAATATCCTTTTTTCTCCCTTTGTAAATTTATATGGAGTTCATTATTCTTTGTACGCACTGTTGATCACAATAAAATTGTTTAAACAGGCGTGTATTAACTAAATTTTTAAAACATAATACTGAACTTCGTGTAGTGTGGTATTACTATAATAATGTGGATAGGTATTGCGCTTGTTTAAAATTTTTAAAAATTTATTTTCAGTCAATTTAAAATGTATTTAATTTATTTGGATATTAAAATCTATAAATCTACTTTATATATCTTAATAAAATATATAAACCTAAAAATATATCAAATATATAAATCTACTTTTTTTATGAAAAGCTTTAATTTTAAACTGAGTGCTTTGAATATGAATAATATTTTTCAGCGCGAATATTTTCAAATAACTTTTTTTTTTTTTTTTAGATTGCCTTTCTTTATAAGATTTCATCTAAATGACTATAATTCACTCCACCCCCCTTTTTTTAAGGAGGGATAATTATGTTACCAGAAACACCAAAACATTTCTTTCATTAAGCAATAAATATCCATGTTAATTAAAATATTTATTGTCATTAAAAAAAAAATGTCAAATGCATACAGAAGATTTCCTTACTGAAATTTTCTTTCAAATAAACTTGCAAACTGATGGCATAAAATGTAAGCATGTCCCTTTTGTGGAGTAGAGTCAAATTGTTTCACTAAATATAATCGTATACAAGACCAGTTTCAGACACTTAAGCACACTAAGAACAATTATATAAAGATTATAGCCTCATTTTATCATAATATTAAGGACCATATATAGCCTCATTTTATCTGAGAATGACATAAACTGAATTTTTCTTAAATATTGGCTAAATGGAGAATTAACGTATGCAATATCATTTCAATTTTATTTAAGAATATGTCAAAAAAAAAAAAAAAAAAAAAAAAAAAACATGGATGTGACAAGTGTTATGAGAGAGGAAAATAATTAGTACATTACTTTGCAAAATTTTAAAACAGTGTGATCTGCAAGAAAAATTTGAAGAAGTTTTGCAACATAACTCCCTTATCGATTAAGAATATTATAAAATTTAAATGGTCAGCTTACCTTAAAATTGGACAAAAAATCGACTTTTCTTTATTAATGTTAACTAAAAGCCTGTTTAATTGTGAATATTTTGAAGCCTCATTTTTGCCTATGTTGTGAGATATTGTAAATTTTGTTACTACACTCAGCACAATTACCTGCACAAATAAAAATTGAATTTTTTTTTTCTCTCCATGTTCATATTTTCTTTACTTTCATATTTTAAAAATTCTAAGGTTTTTTTTGTATTTACTTTGAGTATTAAACATTTGCGTATGTGTTCTTTCTTATATATATAATGAATCTGCGCATGGAATTAGCCTTCAATTTTTTGTTATTAAAAAAAATAATAAAATATATGAAAATGCCTTAGATTTCATCATTTTACACTATATATATATCAATAAGAAAGTTGTATTAAATGTAATATTAGATGCATCTAAAAATTCCTATGTGTAGTAGTAGTCCTGGTAATACACGTTTAAAAATGTTTTTTTTTTTTTTTTTTTTTTTTTTTTTTTTTAAATGGGCAAAAATGTCAATTTTTAAAAAAGTAATAGAGATTTTTAAAAATTGCAATTTATATATATATATATATATATATATATATATATATATATATATATATATATATAATACCATTAAAAGTAATATATATATATATATATATATATATTAATTTTAATTAAATAGGCAGAAAAAAAACATTTTTTTTTCTTTCTTTTTTTTTCAAAATGCACTTTTAGTTGAACTTTGAAATGCAGTGAGTTCAGTATTTGAAACATATTTTTTTAAATAAATAAATAAAGGTTATATATAAAGGTTATAATTAAAGGTTTTATCCCCTTTAAAGCTCTCATGGCTCTCCTACATCCCCTCTTAAGTATATATAACTTTCTTGTCTAAATTTTTTGGATAAATTATATGTTCTGATGGATGCTATATACCATCAAGCCGACCCCGATGTTATTAGCAAATAAGCATCTTACACGAAAATTATGTTCGAATTAAATAAATGTTGTGTTCCATTACATCTTAATGCACGTGAAGTGCTTTAAAAATTACTCTCATTTAGTACTACTTTCAATTTTATGTTTACATATGTTTGATTGAGTAAGCTGCAAGTACATTTCTAGATGGTATTTGTTTCTTATTAATAGACATTTATGAAATTTCTTATATTTTTGTGCGAAATAACATTTTGTAAAAAAAGATGAAATCTCGTTACTCAAATTTAGACAAAGCATTTAGTTAATAATAACTACTTTAAGATCGTCTGCTAAAGTTTGCTGTTCTGATGAAATTCCGATGTAAATTGCACAGTTTAAAACATAAAAAAATAAAAATAATTAATGGAGAGTTTGTTTTTACGCAACAAAATTTCGTGAAGGGTCTTGAAAAGAATTTTGTGGAGGGGCCAATTTTATTACATGGAATTTTGTGAAGGATCTGTTATTATTAAAATAATTTTTGTGAAGAGGATTGCGTTACTAAATATAATTAATATTTAAAAATAACTGTATTACTAAGCTGATAAAATGTATTACTAAATTGATAAGTTTTAGGCCCATGACAACTTGAATTTAAAATGCAATAATGTATGCTTTTGCATTTTAGCAATTTGGCAATGTTACGTGTTCCATTAGTCTTTTGATTTCTTGAGGGGAAAAAAAATCTAATATTATTCCACATTTAGAAAAATAAATATGTATTAATTTTATTATATACAAATTTCGAATAAAAAGTCTTATTTACAATGTAGACTAAACAGAAATTGCGATAGTTACATTTTGCATATTTAATGATTTTTGATGCAAGATGTATATATATATATATATATATATATATTTTTTTTTTTTTTCAAAATTATGTTGTTCTTTTAAGATTTGGAATGCAATTTCTTAGCTGGTGAAATTAAATGACGTCACTTTGCGGATTTATAAAGTGAAATTAGCTTTTCATTTCAAACAAATCCTTTACAAAAAAAAAAAAAAAAAAATTAAGAATAATTAATAGAAATTAGTATACAGTCCCTGGCCAAATTATTAGACGCACTCCCTTTTCCTTGTGTCGAATCATATTATACTAGCTCCATAGAAATATTACTGTGTGAATAACTGCAATTAATTATGTACATCATTTGTAGGATTATAATAAGGTACCCTGGGGTAATAACGCCAGGCGGGGTAATAACGCCAAGTGCTTATATTTTGCATAATTATGAAATAATCAGGTAAATGACACCCATGTGCTCTGCACAGAAGGGTTTTGAGTCATATAAATCGCAAAAAACAGCTTCAAGTTAATTTGTTTCATTTTTAGGTCTTATTGTTTTTACAAACAACTAAAATTAACACTTGATCTAAAATTTGCGAGATACGTTTCGTGATGTGAAGACTATCTTTTTATCCGGAAATACTTTGTTAATTACATAAATTTGTAGTGCATTTCATGTACTTTTAAATTGTTGTTGAAGATTTTGGATATCTTCTCGAGATAATTTGTAATTTAAAATGTACTGCGCAATAACTATACCGGGGTAATAACGCCAATCCTTGACTTTAGTACCCCGGTTGATTCCCTACAGTGGCCGAGCTACATCCTAAATGCTGATTCAAATAGACACAGTTAAAACTGTCCAATGTTTCTCATATTTCTATTTAAGCGGTCCTTTTTAAACAAAAAGAAGCTCGCGGTCTAATATTCTTTTGCCTCATCCCCTCCGCCCACACCACACCTTTATTTTTCTTACACTTTCACAAAAAATTGTACATTTTCAATAGCTTAGAATGCAATTTGTCAATTTCTAAGTTTATAGAGTTTGTATTTTTAGAATTGGGCTATCTACATGCAATTATTCCATCTTATTTCATAGTTTTGTTTGCATGGCGTTATTACCCATATAGGTGGGTAATAACGCCAAATAGCATTGGTCAAGAAAAAACGCCATTACATTTTATGAATACATATCTGTTAAATTATTTTATTTTATATAGATAGTCAATGAGTTGCTGTATCAGATCCTATATTTGTTTGAAAAATACAATCTAAAACTAAGCCGTGAAAATTGGTCGAACCTTAACGTGGCGTTATTACCCCAGGGTACCTTAAATAAAAATCATGCCTATGACTTTAAAACTCTTTCTTTTTACAAATTAAATTAAAAATAGCTGAAATTGTAAAATTTATAACTTGAGGCTAAAAAAAATGTCAATATTTTTTGGAGCCTCTTTTGGTGGCTATCAGTGCCTCTATTCTTCGCGGCATGCTGTTAATACAAAATTGAAGAGTTTCTTGTATGCGTGGTGGACGATTGTTTGTTATGACTTCTTAGTCAATTCTCGAGACCAATATAAAGAGGCTTTCAAAATCGGTTTATTCTAAAGCTAAAATGATGGTTTCCAAATGAAGAATCATTTGTATTTTTGCAAGGTAAAGCTTTTTGTTATATAGCACGATCCGTCAAGGTCTACTTTCAATAAAAAAATATCCCTGTTTTGAATTGCTCCCGGTAATTCATCAGACATGAATACCATTGAAAATGTTTGGGAGCTAATGAAGAAAAAACTGGACAAAGAGCTCATAACGAGCAAAACACAGCTCATAGAATAACTTATTCTTGTCTGGAAACATCACTCACACATGCAAAAAACATTTAAATTTTATACAAACAGCATGCCATGAAGAATATAGGCACTGATTGCCGCCAAAGGAGATTCCAAAAAATATTGACATTTTTTTTAAATTTCATATTTTAAGTTTAACAATTTTAGCAATTGTTAATTTAATTTACAAAAATAAATAATTTTAAAGTCATTGGCATGCTTTTAATTTACTATAATCCTACAGATGATGTATATAATCAATTGTAACAATTGGCATAGTAATATCTGTATGAAACTTGTAATATGATTCGACACAAGAAAATATGAGTGCATCTAATAATTTGGCCAGGGACTGTATACTTTTCATTTTAATTCAGTCCTTTTGGATATAGGACAATAACTGTTCATATAAATACAGCACTCTAAAGTTTTCCTCCTTGTTTGAATTTAGTAGCTGAAAAATCAATGATGTAAGTATTTCTCAACGTCAATGTTGACAGACGATTTTTGGGTCTGTGGATTAAATTAAGTGGCGAATCATGAATGTGTCAAAATATGCTTTTATTTCTGCTAATTCTCTTGGAAAATTTACTTTAAAAGTTTTTAATCACAATCTATTCAAATAGAAGTAAAAACTCTTTTCAATTTTAATGAAAAAAATGACGTCAATAAAAATACAGTAGACAATTTTTTATAACCTTTTTCCTCTTTTATCCACAATACAGGAGCAGTTTAGTTACCATCTTTAAAGAAACGTTGTTAAAAGTTGTACAAAATTTAATATACTAATTCAAATTTTAAAATTCTGAAAGCTTATCTGGCATTCATGCAAATAACTGGTGTTAATTCCATAGTTTTGCTTTCCATATTCAAACAGGAGTAGTTGTGAAACATAAAATAACTGACATATTTTCATATAATTGATCCAACAATGCTTTATTATATGTATATATATTAACCAATTCAGTATTGGTTTTGTGATGGAAACATATCAACAACGACAATGCAAAATTTAATTACCTGATCGCTTGATATTTGTTGATTTTTAATGCGATAATTCTATTTTCCTGAGTGCTCCACAGTAGCTGCGATATAGATAACAACTGCGCAATGTAATAATGCTTCTGAAACAAAACAAAATTTATGTAAGGGCAAAATAGATGCAGAAATAATATAATCCAACTAAATCCAAGTTAAATACGTGTTTAAAACATTTAAGTTTTTTACCCTTTTCTTTGTCAAATGTAGTTTGTAATTGTAAAATAAATAAATAAAAATAATAATAATTACTCATAGGTTTCCTTTATTATAATCACAATATCCTATTCAAGAAAGTTTCAGAATATAAAAATAACAGAATTAATTTTATTAAATGAATAATTCAAGTTATTAATCTAGGAAAATGTTCTAATTTTAAAGAAAAAATAATTAATTGTAGAAAAATTAACTTTTACTAAGATTGAAAAATATATTTTTTAATTTTACGCGTATGTTAATGCTTGACTTTCTCCGTCTTTTTTACACTTTTTAGCATTAATTGTAAATCAATTATGACTTCGGTTTGTCTGTCCATATGCTTTAACTCTAATAAATATATTTGGCCTTTAAATTAAAATAAATAAATAAACTATTGTTTGTTATTTTAGGAAAATTTATTTATTTACTATACGAATTTTTTTAGACATTTAATTAGCAATGCGATCAAATATTTTATAGTTATTAAAGTATAGTTTAAGTTAAAGTATAGTTATGTATTAAAGTATAATATTATAGTATTAAAATATAGTTAATAGTTATTAAAAAATTCGTAAAAGTTTTAGAATGAAAATTTTTTCATCCTCTCTTACACTGCTTATATAATCCTTTCTTACCAAAACCTATTTTCAATGAAGTTATCAATATTATATCAAACAAATTTTCACTGGCTTTTGGAATGCTCGTTACAAAATCAATTTGAAGTCGGTTATAACGGGGACAAGGGAAAAACAGCATTTACTCGTTATAGAAGTATTCTCGAAATAGTTAAGACTTTAGAAGATGAAACTTAAGAAAATAAGTAAACATTCTAATTAATTATTCAAAGCGATAGAATGATAATTTAAGTGGAGTTGTTTTAAATTTCTAATTAGCAAATGAATTTGATAAAGGTAGTTTAACATTAATATTAATACTTTTAAATTCTGAATTTATAAATAGAAAATCATTTTAGGATCATAGTTATATAAATCGAACTTACCATTATTTGTCAATGTGGATAGCTAAAACTATATATATATATATATATATATATATGAATGGTATCGTCTGAATTACTTTGGATGTATTTATAAAAGTATTGATATATATATATATATATACTTTTACAAATAAAACCAAAGTAATTTTGGTATTACCATAACAAAAATTTAATGCAATCATGCATTTCTCTTCCATTTAAGGAGGTCCGAGACGGATTTTAAAATATTTTTAATTCATTGAGATAAAATTTTGACATTTTTTGTGATGGTTATAATCTTATCATTTGTAAACAAAATCACATGATAAAACTTCTCATAATTTGTTTAGAAAAATTAAAATTTAAGAATTGTTAAAAAAAAAAAAGTGGGGTAATTTAAAATCGTTATAATTTGAAATATTATTTGTAGAATTTCAAGTATTTTTTGCATTTAAATAAACAGAAATATGTAGGCTTCAATTCTGATACAGCATTTTTTTAAATATTAATTTAAATAAAAATTAAAAATAGTTAAATTAAAAATAATGTAACTTCTTTTTAAAAAAATCACATTTTCAAAAGTATATATTTTTTCGGATTTTCGGAAGTAAGACAATTGAAAAAGACATGTTCCAAGTGTCAGCCATTTATAACTAACGGTTCCCGATTTATAACAATTTAAAAAGGATAAATGGTGTAAAAGCCCATCATGAAGAAAAACGCATTTTCACAAGAAGTCATTTCTTTGACAACTATTGTCTGAAAGTTAAACAAACCAAAACGAAAAAAAAATATTTCCTGATCCAATTAAGATAGAAACACCATTTAAACGTAATTTTAAGCTGAAAAAAAAAAAAAGAATTTTTAATGTGATTATTATTATTATTATTATTATTATTATTATTATTATTATTATTATTATTATTATTATTATTATTTATTTTTTTTTTTTTTTTAAGAAAAAGTAGTCCTTTAATAGAAATGACAAAATTTAAATGATACGTACTGTTTGGGATGTGACACAATTTGCCCAGAAAAAATGAACGATTTAAAAGCTGTTAGCTATATCCTAAAGCTAGTTTTAAAAAAGTTTAACTAGATTGTCCTTCTTCTATTGGAATTTTCTACAATGCGTTTCACATTAGAATTGTACAAACAATTTCATTTCTTTGTGCTATAGTTCAGAAAACCTTCTCATTAAATTGGAGCTCACTATGGGCGAGTTTAAATTTATCTTTACTTATTATTATATAATTCACAAAATAATTGCAATTGTATATAGAAGTAAAAAAGTCTTTTTTCTTCAAATGGCGAATAAAATTGGACAACCGATTCGAGTGCAATTGTTTCGCACAGCTCCTATCATCACTTGGTTACTAACAGAGGCATCAAAGAAAGCAATTTACAGTACAGAATTAAAAATCTTCTTGCAGGTGTTTAACTCATGTTGGTTTAATTACTCTCTGCTATTGATCACCTAATGATGAGATTTTCTAATTAATCGCTCTCTAAATTATAGTAGTGTGCTTTTATTCAGCATCTAAGGAAAACAAGAACATATTTACTTTATACATGTTTAATCACCTGTATATTATTGTCACTAATTACAATTGTTTCTTATATCAGAAAATACTGATTATTTCAGTTATAGCAATTAAAAAATATCCATTTCATTTTAAAGGTTATCTCGCTATCACAATGTACGGACTTGTTGTGAATTTTAATTGTTACTACATTCAGGCAACAAATCCTCTTGATTCTTTCACGTATTGTCTGCTGAACATAAACCTGATATTAAATTATAAACAGTTGCTTTAGCAGAGCTTAAAACTTATATGATTAAAAGCTGCTACTCGGAAATGTTATTAAAAAATACACGCAACCTACTACGTTGACCGATAACATTGTTTTTCTGTTGTGTTGTTTTTAAATAGCTATTAGTTGAACATGCTGCAACCTAAGAAAATATACTAAATGCAAAATCTATTTATAGTTATCAATTAAGAATCGCTCTCACTTTAACTGTCAATATCAGGTACCTTTAACCCGAGTAGGTTGTGTGGGATTGACTGTTTAAAATTTTATAAATTAATGCCGAAATTAAAATAATAATAAAAAATTAGGACTTTACTTTTAGTTTATTTTAGTTTACTTTTAGTTGCGTAGACAAATGTGAAAAAAACCCCGATAAATTGCTCTTCAATATACACTTTATTCTGAGATTTTAAATAAAGATGAAAAATGTTTAGAAATTAAACTATTTTCATTAAAATAATGAATTAATGAAATAATAAGTTAATGTAAAACTGGTTTTGTAGAAATTAATTCGAAATATTTTATAGAAATGTATTATGAGTAAAAAAAGTCCTTCCGGCAATGCCGGGAGGAAGAGGTAGCTTTCATGTACTTATATATATATTTATTTATTTTAAAGTAAGTTACATTGTTCAAAAATACTAAGCTCAAATTAGTGGAAATAATCTTATAAAATTAGTGATTTTATAAGTTTGAATACTAGTTTTTGTCAAGACTGAATATTAATAGGAATTTTTAGAAATTAGTCATCTTTTATTCAACCTGGTTTTATTTTAAGCGATTTAGAGAGTCACCAAATCCCACGATATCATAAAGTGTATGCCACTTTAAAGCAACATGATGGATCGTTCAGATCAGACCGTTTCAAAATGTCAGCCATAAGCAAAATTCAAAGTGCTATAACTCAATCATTTTTTAAGATATAGACATAATAAAAAGTGTTCTAGAATCATTGTTTCAAGTTTTAACACGTAAAAGAAAAATATTTTTCAACTTTTAAATTTTTCGCATTTAATTTTAAATTTTAAATTTTTTTAAAAATTTAAAATGGCCACCATTTTGAAACAAAATGGCGGATGATGCTGGCCAACGAACTCGGTCGAGACATTTGTATGTACTATGTACACACCAAGTTACATCCAAATCGGTTTATATGTACGCGTGTTATCACGTGACAAAAATCAGATCGTTTCAAAATGTCAGCCATAAGAAAAATTCAAAGTGCTATAACTCAATCATTTTTTAAGATATAGACAAAATAAAAAGTGTTCTGGAATCTTTGTTTTAAGTTCTAACACGTAAAAGAAAAATATTTTTCAACTTTTAATTTTTTCGCATTTAATTTTAAATTTTAAATTTTTTTAAAAATTTAAAATGGCCGCCATTTTGAAACAAAATGGCGGATGATGCTGACCAACGAACTCGGTCGAGACATTTGTATGCACTATCTACATACCAAGTTTCATTCAAATCGGTTCATAAATACGTTAGTTATCGCATGACAAAAATCAGATATATATATATATATATATATGGTTATATATATATATATATATATATATGTCAACATATGAACGGAGGGTGTTTTTGGGGTCTGGGGGTCATGATCGGTGAAAATATACCAAAATTTTCCGGAAGTGCTTTCCTCCGGACGGCTGCAATAGGTAGCTTTTTACTTTTTGTAATGAAAGCTACCTAACAAATAAAAGAAAAAAACTGGAAATTAAATTATAAAAAAAAGTTCTCCCCTCAGCTGTTTAGTGTTCATGATAATATTGTAGAAATTTAAATAATGCACAAAATTTAAAACTTTATATTACATTATTTCTTTTAGGGTTCCGTACACTTAAAAAGTAAAAAAGGAACTATGTATTTTATTCCGGTGTATAAATTTATCAGTCACGGCCAAGGGCTAATTAAGTTGCTCGAGAAAAAAAAAAAAAATCTTTGTGTTCTTTGAGATATTTGCGAAAAAAATTCTTTTCTTTGTGTGTCATGTGGGGTACCGCGTGAACGTTATTGTAACGCCGAACTCAAAAATACATTTCTTTTAACTTTAGGAAATACATTTTCAAAGATATCGTTAAAAATGTAATGCAAAAATAGAAACAGAGAAAATCAATTTTAATGATGTACTTTTTTTCAAGGATAAATCACGGTTAAATATTTATGTGTTTGATTTTGCAAACGCATTGTTTCTCCGAATTTGATTTGGCTTAAAATGCTCCAAAAGTATTGTTTAATTAATTTATTTATTTTGATATTTTTAAATCGATCTTTCGAAGATATATAAGGTACACTGTTAAGAATTTTGTGCTACTTTGAACTGAAATTTGGTGCTTAGTAGCTGCCACCATAAGATGATCTTGTTCCAAGATTTGGAACTTCGGTTGAAACATAGTACCATTTTTTCAAATAATATGGTGTAAACTCGTTCCAAGATTTGGAGCTTCGATTGAACCATTCTATGGTGGCAGCTGGTAATAGCTGCGAGCACCAAATCTTGGTTTAAAGTAGCACGAAATTTTTAACAGTGTATTATGTCCCCATAACTCTTTAAGACCTTACCTACACAACTGCGTATTTAATGCTCAAGGGAAAAAAAAGATCATTTTCATCTGTTTGTGAAAATTTAAGTCGAACATGCACCCACAGAATTGCATAGATTCTGCCTTGACATAGTCTGACATTAGACATAAAAAAAAAAAAAAAAAAAAAGGTCAATAAAATATGATTTTATCAATTAATTGAAATCATCAAAACTTTTCATTTCTACCAAAAATCTTCCGGTCTTAAAGGATTAAGACACTGGAGTTTGAGTTTGAGTTTCTTATGTATTGCAAATCCAGTTATGATAAGAAAATCTGTGTTTTGTTACAAAAAAAAAAAAAAAAAAAAAAAAAAAAAAAAAAAAAAAATCATCGTAATTAAAGTCAAAGTATAAAAATTGTTTGTTTTATATTAATTTAAAAAACAAGAAATGATAATTTCATTCTCGTTTATTTAAATAAATATCTTAAACATGATAAGAAAATATGAAAGAATACCTTAAAAATTAGCTCGTAGGAAAACAAAAAGTACCTACTGTCGCACAAGTTTTTTTTCCCATTTAACTTCTATTTTAAAATTTTTTTTTGAAAACTTGTAATGTTTAAATAATATGTCTTAATTTACTGATATGTGTCTTAAACTATTGAATTAAAAGAGAAAATATAAGCAAAATTTTATCCCAGTCTCATCTCTTCCACAATTGCCATTATTATTCCAATATTACAAAACTAACTTTTTAAAAAATTGTTGAACAGTAAGTTATACTCAAACCTTGCTGTTCTTACAGAAAATGTTGACTATATAAATTGTTAGTTCGCAAAAGTGTTGAATTCATTACATTCTTGAAATAAAAGAGGAATCAGTATAGACTGAATAGGGATTTAAAATCAAGGGAATTTACATAAACTAGTTCAGAATGCTAAAATTTATTTTAGTAATGCAATATATACATAAATAATTCACTACCAGACGTGTAGTCGTAAAATTAACAGCGGATATACGCTCTAAGCAAAGGGTATACCCTCAAGGCAGAGAGTATACCCTAGAGTGTGTATATTATGGTTTTCTTGAGAAACAGAGTGTATACGGAGTTCCTTTAAAAATCCAGAAGGTATACGGAGTATACCTCCGTATACCCTCCACTACATCTCTGTTCACTACTTAAAAGATGATTAATAATGATGTTAAAAAATCAAGTACTTTCGGCTATCATAATTCATACAATTTAATGATGTTAAACGTACCTTGCCATCATCACGATTAATGGCTAGATACATAGCCGGATGTACTTTATTTCTCAACATCATAAAACTGTATTAATCACCTTTTAAGTAGTGAATAATTTATGTATTTTTATAAAGGAATTTACGTTTAAAAAATGGGTGAAATTTTATTTGAACCAATTTATTTCAAATTATAACTTGTTAAAAATCGAATTCATTTCAAATAGTATAAAAACATAACATAGGAAAAATTCTACGAAATAACAAAAGTTTGGTAACCTTTATAAGAACAGTTTGTCTTTTTAAATTTCGTGTTTTGCGGGCGGCTTCTTAAATATATGCACTAAGGTATGTGTATAGCAAATAAATAAATTAAAAAGGGACAAGAAAAGGTCTTGAACATTGGATTAAAACTGCCTTTAAAGCACATTTTTATGGAAAGCTTACAATTATGTGGGTGTGGAGCCTAATTCCGTAAGTGTAGGTAGAACTGTTATGTATGCAAAGAACGGTTGGAAAAAAGAGCGTTGGAGAACAACTTTTAATGGCGTTGGAAATACAAGCATTTAATATTTTTATTCCATTTTAATGTGACTTGCAACCGGATTGAGAGAACTTGATAAATGATTTCGTTAATTTTCTTTTTTACCGTTATTTTACAGCAATTACATATTTCCTTTCTTATTATTAAAGTCAGGAAGATAAATGTGCGTAATTTCAATATATTTTATTCATTAATGACATAAGCCTGCACCATTTTAGGTATTTCTTATGTTTTCAATGCGATGATTGAGGCTAAATGCACCAAATATACAGTGCAAACGCGTGAAACACTTTTGCAATACAAACTGAATATAAAAATCAACACTTTTAACTAAAATCGCTTTCGATTGTGTTGTGAATGTTTTGCGAATGTGTTGAACGAAATAAAAAATATTGTGCAAAATGTGTTGTTAAAAATTACAAGAGGAGAAAATATGTTTTCAAAACACTTTTCAAAACATGCCATTCTAAAATTGTGTAATTTTAAAGGCATCAAGTCGAAAATATTTCGAAAGTGTTTTACATGTGTTGTTTTATAGTATTCTAAATTGTATGGTGTTTACAATGTTTTGTTGATTTGGGGACAAAGTGTTGTGCAGCACAACACTATTTTAAAAAACTATTTTCATCAACACTATTTACAACACAATTAACAGCATTATTTTTATAACACATTTCTAGATATCAATACTTTTGCAACATTTTAAGAAGACATTTCTAGAAAGCAACACTTTTGAAACACATTAAGGACACAATCACAACACAAAAAACGTTTCACAACATAATAATGCGTTGTGAAACACCAGGGGCCAATTTGGCAAATTTTTTATTTTGAAATTTCTTATTCATACTAGAAAATTCTACTCCTTCCTTAGACAGCCATCTCATAAATACACAAAGAAAAAATTCTTCTTAAAAAATTTCCTGTGTTAAATGGAAATTTTTGAATTAAAAAAGAAATAAAACGCAAAACCTTCTAATCTGTCAAACATAAGAAATACATGAAAAGAAACAGAAATGGAGTTTATTTTAAATAAAAAAAAATTCTATTTAATATCAGAAATTTTCAAAGAAGTTTTTTTTTTTCTATGTAATCATGAAATGTCGGTCGCAAATGAAAAGGAATACAGTAAATTAATTTTCTGTTCTGAATGAGAAATTTAAAAAAGTGCCAAATTGGACCCCTGGTGTTTGTATCTCAAAGTGTCACTTACGCTCATATATTCCTCTATAATAAATGACTGTTCAAGTGCCCTGTATCTACATTTTGTACCTTGAATTTAAATCACCCTATATCTTCTAATATTTTTATGTTTATCATAGATACCTTAAAGTGCAAAAGCACTATAATGCCCTTCCTTCCTCTCGAAGAAGCCCCCCCCCCCTCCCCACATTCCACACAAACATACACCACTTTAGAATGTTTTGTCTTGCCTCCGTTTTCTACGCAGCAAATTCAGCAATAGTTTTCTATCATATTTTGTTATTTGTTTATGATTAAATTTATAGATTTACAAAAAGAAATTTTGATTTTCTCATGACTAAATTTATAAATTCACCAATTAAACAGAAATCGTAGATTTGTATGCATGATAGAGTTCCCTACCCCCACCTACCCAGAAATCAGCACGGCAAGAATACACACACCTTTCACTTTCAAGAAGGAAAAAAAATCGTCCAAGGTCTTTGCAAATATTTAATTATTTTCAGTGGAAATAGATAAAATGAATACGTTGATGTAAAATTGAATAAAAGAATTTCTTAAATGTAATCATATACAAATATTGTTTAGGGACAAAAAAGCCGCACTTCAAAATAAATAAATAAATAAAGAAAAGAAAAGAAAAAAAGTTTGATTTTAAGGTGTAATACTAGCGTTCCAGCTTTCAGTATTATAACGTAAAATCAACAATTATTTATTTATTTATTTCAGTGCAATATATCGATGAGATTTTGAAAATGGGCACTTTCAGTGGAGAAAACACTCGTCAAAATGAAAAAAAAAAGATTGATTTTACAGTGTAATAGTGGCGCCTCAGCTTTCAGTATTGCAACGTAAAATCAATATTTTTTTTCAGTGCATAGTGTGTCGCTATGATTTTGAAAATGGGCACTTTCAGTGGCGGAAAAAAGAAAACGTTTTTTAATTGTTTATTGACATCTATTCAATATGCATAATTTTTAAGTTTGCTGCATTACAAAATCACGGGAGTATGTTTCAAGTTAAATAATTATCGCATACATACTCGAGCATTAGTAGACGGATTCCCCACCCCCCACCGATTCTTATGCAAAAAGTTTAAAAAAAATTAAATTTTTGTGTATAAGTTGAACCACATATTTCTGGTAGAAAATAATTTGTAATCGAGGATAAAATATTAATAATAATAATAATAAATTATTATTAAATTAGTAAAATTTTTTTGTTTTGTTTTTTACATAAAACACTGCATTAGCAGCGATATAATAAAAACGAGTCAGAAGTTGTTTTTTTATGATTCTGATAAGTTGTTGGTAAGCATGGAATCCGAATCTGAGGAAGTGTACAATGAAACATCGGATTCCAGATTAACGGAACTGTATGAATATTCATATTCTGAACAATAGCTTACATTTTAATAAGTTTCTTTGAAAAAATATTGTGACTTATACACGAGTATGTCCGGTAAATTAATTAAATAATTAATTATGATTAAAACAAAAACGAGATACTTTCGAGATTTTTGTGTCCGAACCACCTTAATAAATTTTATGTTCCCAAATATTCATCAAGATAAAAACTGTGTAAATAAACTAGAAAAATTTTGCATGTCTTCGCGTGATTTCCTATACAGACATCAGATTCGATGTCTAATTTATATTTTATTTTTATATTCTAGCCAAATTCGTATTTGTCAAATAATAAGTATATTTTAGAGTTAAAGATTAAAAATTATAGCCTTAATAATTTTTATGAGCTTCATTAATGACATCATTCATTATTATATATTCAAATGAATATCTTTGCATATAATCTCTAACAATAGCATTCAGTAAAATCATTTAATTAATTTTGCAATTGATGCCATTGAATCAAAGTAGCACAATCGTCTTTCTGATTATCTTAAAAGCTCTGATATTCACTCATTTAGGAATATATACATTCTCAGGGTTATTTAATTCACTTCACAAGTACTCAGGAGCTCTCTAAATCAATCGCTGCCAGGAGCGGATATCGAAGAATTCTAAAGTCACATTATGAAGATGGAATCGAGAGGCAAATACCACTTAAAGAAATTTCATTTCACATGTAGCCGACAAAATAAAAAATGTATATATCGAAAATGTATCAAATAAATAACATCGAGTTAATGGAAATTGCCCTTTCCCTTCTTTGCATTCGCAAACAATTCCTCCGCCTTCTCTGTAGAATTCCCTGCCACAAAATGCATTTTAAGTCCGTGGACTCTGAAAAATTGAGACGCATTCTGCTGATTAAGATGCGAAGGGGCAAACTTGCAAAGTAGCAATTCTAACCCGGCAGGCTGTAATATCCAGCATCGTATACGAAATTACTGCTTAAAATCATCTTTCTGCTACGCCAAGTCTCTGCTGCATGACGAAACTTTTGGAAACGCTCAATGAACATGATTTATATGTTCAGTTGAGAAGTTTCGTCATGCTCTTTAAGGACTCAGAACATTAAGTTCCACAATCAATACTTTCTCCTCCGTCTTTACATGCATATATTTATGGAGGTGTTGATTGGACTGTCATATATATTTTTATCGACTTCATAGCCATTAGAAAATTGTGCGAAGATTATCGCAAAGATAATTAAAAAAATACGTATATCTTTCTCAGACGTGATGTTAGATTAATTTTATAGATTGCTGAAGAATAAATAATTATTATCTGTTATAGCTGAATGAAATGAGCTTACTAGCCAAGTGATTTCATTCGATTTTAATTTTTATTGTAATTTGATAGAACTCGTTTCTAAGTCAAATAAATCTGATATTACTGATTTTTGAGAAACAGATTATTTGAACATTCAAATAAACAAGTAAAAGTATTGGATAATGCCAGTTGAACATTTAACTTCAGTAATTAGCAAGCTTTATTGAATCCATATGCATGATTAGCTCACGTTTAAACGTTGGTCATAGACTAGTTCATAAAACGTTTTACATAATTATTATCAGAAATATAAAATTTATTATCTCACAGTCATTAATATTTACTGAAAATGTTCGATAATCATAAAATGATCTTCTATACTTTGCAGCATATAAATACATTATCTTTTAGAATAATTTTCAATGCATTTTCAATTTACTTCTGCTTAATTTATTTTCACCTTTTAAACGATGAGATATTTTTTATTATTATTATTCATCAACTAATTAATTACCAAATACATATCTCCAATTTTATAAAGCCAAATTTAAAGTTGCGTTTGTTTTTGGGCAGAACAAATGCTTTTATATTTCCTTGTTTAAACGATGTTCAATAATAAAGAACGATAGTACTAAGTTTAAATGCCTTATGTTTATTGAGCGAATACGAATAAATCAATATAAAAAGTCGTGCTATTTTATACTGCGGCTTGCATATCAATAATGAAGATCATGTACAACGCATTAAAAAAACATTTATTTTCAAATTACATGATAAAAGTTCTTAAAGAACTCTAAGCTGATAATAGCATTTAACATTAAACATCTGGGAATTTTACTCGAAGTTTTATAAAATAATTTAACACAAGAATTTTTATTTTAAATTTTTTGACTTTCTTCTGTTTTAGTTAAATTTTATTTATTGTATGATGAAATTTTCGTTTCGAATTGAAATATTTTCATTTGTTACCGGTCAAATAACCGGTTGTTGGTATATTTCGGGTTTAACCATTTCCTTTCCAATTTTTTTTGAAAAAAAATTGTAGGAAACTATCACATATTTTACATTTTTGAAATCACATCATTGCATTTCATCATTTGCATTTCACCTCACAAAACTTGGAAAACCGTCAATCAAATATTATATATAATTTATTAATATATAATTTATTATATTATGTATGGATTATTGTCTTTCTTTTGAAGCTTCAGACTCATTAAAACCGTGATCAAACAAATCATATTGATAAATTATGCCACGCTCGAGTTTTCTCGGGATAGTAATTAACTGCAATATAAACGAACCCGATATATCTCGGTATAATCAGGAAAGCGGTTAAAATGTTATAAAGAGTATAAATGTCAGATGTATAATTTGTGCATAGTTAAAATAATTAATAATTTCAAGAAGTGCATTACTTACAATTAGGGAATTACTAGCCAATACTAATTAAAACGTTATTCATTTACGAAATAAACTTTTTTTTTTTTCCAATGGATATATGTCAAAGATATCATTATGAAAGTTCACAAAATAATATTTTCTAAGAGTGGAAGACAATTATAAACGAATAATATTAATAATAATCATTTTCTCCCCCCCCCCCCCCCAAATGAATACTCGTGAATCTATTTGAGTCGCACTTAAATTTAAGAGTCTTGTAAAAATAAAATACAAGTGACGCTTATTAAAAAAAAGCGTTAAATTTGCTTAATTTATATATCTCGTGAACAGCTTTTAATTTCCTGTTGTGTTAAGGAAGTGACAAGTTAATTTTGAAGTAAAAACTAACAACAACAATAATGATGATGATGATGAAAATGACAGTAAAATTAATAACTAGTACAATGCCACTATTTAGTATTTTGAAAAAAGAGGAAAAATACATCCATTTTGAATGCTTTAAGTGAAAATTGGAATGATAATAAAGGTTTGTTTATTTTTATTTCTTCTCTTTTTTTTCTTTCAACTTTATTCCTCTTTTATTCATTTCTTTTGTATAACTAATAATTTTTTCAAGTATCTTTTATTAGGAATTAAACTTTATTATCCCCAACTCAAAAGTAATTTTGAACTTAGGGATAAGAAGGTGATAAATGTTATTAGCTCGTATTGTTAAATAAGAATGCTTTCAGGAAATATTTTTGTAGGAAAAATAACTGGAATGCATATATTTTCATGCAAATAAACTCCCAAAACATTATATCTTTCATCATCTTACATCAAAATGAAGCCTCCCAAACTTGGATTTTGAGTTTATCAGGAAGCTGAACCCCTGGTTTGCATGACTAAAAATCTGTAGAAAGCCCAACCCTGTTTTCTTGACACTGGGCCCTGAGGTTTTGTGCTACATGCCCATGTCATGTAGTTAGCTTATGACGAGATCCCCAGTGTTTATTTCTCAAGCATGACAACCCCGAGTTAAATGCAGAATTATACAAATGAAATTTTCAAATAAAGATTTTCTTTTTTTTTTTTTTTTTTTTTTTTTTTTTTTTTTAAGTAGTACTCATCTGTTTTGTTTGACTATATAATTCTTCCGAGTTTAAAAGCCAGGAGAAAAAATATTTAAAAATATCTTGCCTGACCAACTAAATTATAACGAATGCCCTAAAAATATTGAAATGTGTAGGCAATTCAATTTGCAAAAATATTTAAAATAAGGTAGAAAATAAGAATATGTTGATGAAATAGTCCTCTCATTAATTTTTTAAGTTATACTGTTTTTATACAATCCCTCTACACGAAATTGATGATTTTTTAACATTTTAATTTCATTGGAATGAATCGTATATTTGCACCTTAAGAATTTAAGGAGTTATTCCTAGTTAAAAATTGATATGTCAAACATTTTGAAAATTATTTGGGAATTGTTTTGTTTTAAATTGTTTCTAGTATTTTTAAACTTCCTTTGTATCTTTACATTATTCCTTGTGAGTAATGATTTATTTAGATGTGTTGATGATGCATTTTTTCCACACACGACGTATAATAATGCAGTGGATTTATTGTGTTTAAAATATGAAAGTAAATTAAAGATTTTTTTTTTTTATATATATAAATGCAGTTTATTCTCACACATTTGAAATCAAAATTACATCTATTATCTAAGTTGACCATTCTATAAGTTAAAATTATTTTTTCCTTTTCTGAAATTTCCTTTCTTGTTTTTTTCTTTTGTGTCCAAAGCAGGAAAAATTTAATAAAAAAATTTGTAACGGAAAAATTATAATAGCGTAAAACGACGACAACAACAAAATGTTATTTAGTTGTGAAATTCTTTGCAATTAATTTTACATTCATTTTCCTTCAAAAACTAGAAATATGAAATCACTTTATCGTGTACCTTATCTCTTTGTTGTCTTCTTTTAATTTTCCTCATGCAGTATTTAGATAAATCGTGACTTTCTTGGCAGGTTTTTTAAGAATAGTTGATTTCCTCTCGTCCGTCGACAAAAGAAATGACCGTATGTTGTGAAAACCACTGGTAATCTACCTAAAAATTAAAATATAGTTGAGTTAAAGGAAACACTGATACAAAGTGTTTTAAACAAAATTTTAATAATCAATAATTATATCTATAATATACGATGTCGTTATAGTAATAAATATTACACCGATTATATTCTACGCACTTACATATATATATATGTGTGTGTGTGTGTGTGTGTGTGTGTGTGTGTGTGTGTGTGTGTGTGTGTAGCCAATTAAATTAAAATCAGAAATGTATGAATAAGTTGGTAAAATTCAAAAGATGAACAAAATATGAACGATGGAAACTAGAAATATATAATAAAAAACTATAAATAACCTAAATAATCGTCCGAGTAACTTTCAGGTTTAATTCACTGTGAAGATGTGTTTTTTCATTTATTTTGTCGAAATTAAGCCGAAAATGACAAAATTTAGCTACTTATAACATATAAAAAGAAAAAAAAACACATAAGATATTAAAAGAAAAAAAAATGAAGATAACGAAACACTTCAACAATAGATTAAAGAAAAAAAAAACTAAAATACAAGAAATGTGTTTTATTAATGAAAATGTGCAAGGATGGAAGCGGTTTTGAGGTATTAAAAAACGTAAAGCTGTGATTTAACTACTAAGTAGAGATATTTTATAAAAAATAAATACATTGTAGCCCTCTGGTTTAAAAAATGACCAACAATACTGTAATAGAATTTTTTAAAAAATTTTACTGCTGCCATCTATGATATGGATGCGTGATACCGGACATGGTATAAGTTCAAGAATTATTACATTTGGACACTTCATATAAATATTAATTTCAATATTTATTTACAATGCACATTGGCAAAAAACTATTTCTGTTTACCGGCAATGATATAGCAGATCCTGACCTACATTAAATAACACTTTGGGGTATACTATCTACGCACATACTATAAACAGATTATTCTCGACTCTTTTGACGGTGTTTTTTAGGGTTTCGTTCAGCTCACGAAAGCCTTATATTATCGCTTCTCTGGCTATCCATCCATCACAGACTCGTACTTGAGAACTATTTAAGTTAGAGACTTCATTATTATTATTATTATCATTATTGTTATTATTATTATTATTATTATTATTATTATTATTATTATTATTTAACATAGAGCTGAACGCCACTTGAGCATCGCAAAATAACAAAATTTTGAAAAATATTTTTATTATTTTAATTTTAACTAAGCGAATTCGTTCTTTTTTCGATTTCAAAACATAATGTTAAATTCAGCAAATATACCCAGGCCACTGATGTCGTTGTGATAACGAAGATGCCTCAACGCAGTATATGGGTTAGAAGCTCTTAACGGAATTTCATTTTTTTTTATTTTTAATCAAACTTAAATTTGTAATATTTTGCGGAATTTATTTTAAAATTAAATTTGCGAAGTATTATGTGTTGATCCCCCCACTCCCCCCAAAAAGAAAAAGAGAGAACATTTTAAAAACTGAATTGCATTGAAACTTTTTAACTTAAATTTTTAATTATTTTAGCGGAATTTCTTTTTAAAAATAATTTCGCGAGGTATTGTGTGTCGCACCCTTTTCCCCCTCCCCGAAAAAAAGAAAAAAAAACCATAAAAATTTATTAATTATTATAATTAAATACTCAAGAAAGAAAAAAGAAAAATAGAGTACAGAATTATTGTTTGATGTTGCCATTTATAGGCATTTTTATGAATTAACGAAAAACAAATAATTTGTAATGTCACATTATTTAAATCTAATCGTTACTGACTTGCATTATTTTACGTCCAATTATATAGATCGATTTCAAATTTACACCTGAAAATTTCGAAGAAGGAAGTTATTTTGATTTCAAGAAGAGGCAGGAGCGCCAACAAATTTTAAAAATCGTAGCGATAATTATAATTTTAGAATCATAAGAATTGGAATATTATTCAAAAAATTATTAGAGATCAATAACTTTATTAAACAGAAAAAAAGCAAAATAGAGTGCAGAATTTTGTTTGATGCTACCATCTATAGGCATTTTTATAAATTCACTAAAAACAAATAATTTGTAATATGACATTATTTAAATCTGATCGTTTTTATATGTATTATTATTTTACGTCCAATTATATAGATCGATTTTGAAATTTCCGATATTTGATAACACTTGAATTTTTTAAAGAAGGAGAGGGATTTTAATTTCAGATGTGAGGGGGGGAGACAACGATTTTTTTTTAATCGTAGCAAAGGATATATTTTCAGGATATGAAAAATAGTTAATCAGATCATGACAAGATATTTTCGTTAGCTTTTAATCTTTTAAGGATCATCTAATATGTGTTTCTGTAAAGTTGAATTCACACCGGAATTTTCCCGAAATGGTATTACAAAATAAAGAAAAGCAATTTTACAACTTTCTTCTATCAAAGTTGCCGAAATAAAATTTGAATTAAAAATTTCAGGCGTAAATCTTGATTAAAATTAGATGAAAAATATTATATACCATTACCCCTAAAGAGGTTAATGCATGTCGGCCAGATTAATTGGATACATTTGTTCCAGTGAATTGTATGCAATTAAACGGGTTGCATTTAAGCGGAAGCAGCAATTAATGTTATTAATATGTGTTATCATTTGATTTTACACCACAAATATAATAAATATTAATGCAAAATAGAAATTTACACAATAATTTTAAAATTAATTATTGTAATAATGATCTTAATCAATAATTTACTTATTATTATTCTGTAGATAACGATGTATATACCAAACTGTCATGTATTATAAGGCTATTTACGTGACAAGGTTTAATTTTCCATTATAATTTAGGTGATTTAAGTGAAAATTAAATGGAAAGTAGAATAACAAATTTTTCTTTTAAAAATACAATCTTTGAAAATATCAACAAATTTCCCCATAAATTCATTCAATTTTTCATTATTTGCCAACTTATCTTTTATTCATTGCCAACAAAAAATCCTTTAAGCTTGTTTTTTCCTACTTCGGACGCTGCAATTCTCAGCTTCTGGTGCAAAATATTGTCCTTTCATTCTCTTTACAGTTTCTATTGTATTTCCTCTCAATTCAAGGATTTTCAAAGAAGTTTCATTGGCATCTTCAGTCACTATATGTAATGCCAACTTTAGGAGAAAATCACGCCTTTTCAAATCAACATTTTCATGCGCTTCTAAGAATTAAGATAATAAAGTCTGTTCTTTCACAACAATTTCTGCTCTTCGATTTTATAGATAACAAAATTTTGTTCCAAAAGAAAATATTTTTGTTCTTAAATTTTTTTCCAGTCGTCTCATTCACAAGAATTTACAAAATCCGAGTTACTAGACTGGAGCGAGATTAACCGGGAATTGCTATGTGATAAAACGAGTAATTTTAACATTAACCTTATGAGGACCGTTTCTGTTCCACGGAATTCTATACATATAAGCGCAAAAAGTATACATAAAAACATATAATGTTAAAGTTTCATGATACAATAGTTCAAATTCCCTGGAAAAATTCAAGTTCTCTGAAGATTGAGTGATTTGCTAATTTTAAATCTAAATTAAATTAATATTATTACATGTAAATTTTCAGAGTATTATATATTTTTAAAGGCGTTAATTTACAGAGTCTATTCAAAATTTACACATCTTTATAAGCTTCTCTTTTATTTAACTGAATCTCGTATTTATTTTTTATTTAATTTTAATTTTAATTTATTTTTTTTCAATTTCTGTAATTTTATACAAGGCTTAAGATAATGGATTACTGTAGATTCCCTTCACATTTCACAGAAATTGTTTTAGATGTGTTGTAATGTCAAATCGCTTAAAAATTGAAGTTCCCTGGTTCGAGTTCCTTTGTGATAAGTTTTGGCTTTACTGAAAACTAACTGAAATAAACTTTTTCTCTTCATATAATATAAAATTCAGGTTCAAAACGGTTTTTTTTTTTTGTTTTTGTTTTTTGCTTAATAAAATTCATTTTAACGAAACGAAATTTTCTAAAACATACCACGATATGTGTTAAAAAACATATATTAAAGATTTATTATTAAAGATTTTCCGTGTTAACTGTGAAAATATACTGGTATCCCAATTGCCAGTAAAATTTTCGTTTTTTTTTTTTTTTTTTTTTTTTTTTTTTTTTTTTACTCTGCATTTGCATTTAAACAGAGCTCAAACTTACGCATTACTTTAGTCTGATAAAAAGGGATATTCCAATTCTTTCAAGCACATTTTCCCTTCTGCGCTTCAGTGGGAATTTTTAGAATTTACATATAATTTATGAACTTTATTTCGCCCAAATTTCTTTGCGTTATATATTGCTTAAAAATCACCACATTTTTGTAACTTTTTTAAATTCATTTATTTATTTTTAAATGACTCATTTCTAATGAAATTATACTTTAAATTAAAATGTTGTTAGCATTCATACAATGTTATAAATATTTCCGTAAAATTACAAAGAATCTACTGGTCATCCATTATCTTAAGTCTTATGTAAAATTATGGAAATTAGAAAAACAGCCTCTGTTAAACGACAGAGATATTATTTGGTAAATTTACAGTAGACTCCTTAAATTAACATCGATGACAATGTAACAGACTCCGTAAATGTATTTGTATTATTGATAATAATTAAGTTTTTGAAATCAGTGAATTTTAGTACTTCGGAAAACTACAATTTTTCGCGCAAATTTGATCTGTTGCATTACTTAACTTTCACACAATTTATTTCGAGCCAGCCGGGCCGGAGTTTAAGACTCAGTCCTTTGGGTTGGGACGAACACCTTACTGAGTACCCTAGATGAGCTGTCATTACTGACTACAAATGACGTCTTTTGTGATTTAGCGAAAAATTATCTATTGTATTTTTCAAAGATTTCCCTTACAATATATTTATTTAAAATCCGTAAATGGATTATTGTAATTTATTTTAGACCGATACATAATATTTATTTAATATATAACTGTTTTTAATAATATGATTGTAAAAAGACTGGTTTCATTATTCTATTTAATGGTATTGTCTGAATAACTTTGGATGTATTTATAAAAGTATATATATATATATATATATATATATATATATATATATATATATATATATATATATATATATAGTGTATTTAGTATGTGAAATTACACATACAGACACACATATATATATCGAAGATTTCAAAGATTAAATCTTTTAAAACATTGGATTTAAAACATTATTTTTTTACAAAAATAATGTTTTTGAGAGTTTTACGAAATTGTTACACTATTTTTTAATGTGTTAATATATTTTAATGAATTGTTTTCGTAAGAACTAAGAGAAAAATATAATTTATTTTTTAAAAGTGACTTTTTACTCATTTTACATTTTTATTCATTATCATCATATTTTATTCATTTTGTGTAATACTTTTTAGAAAATTAATATTGATTTTTATAACGTATTTATTGATGAAATAATAATAATGTTAATCATAGTATTTGTCAGGTTCTGAGGCCACCTCTGCTAAAGATTGGAATTTCCGTTATTTCTCTATCTTAATCTCTTGTGTATTGTACTGGCTGTGTACTAGAATTTTCAAGGTGACATTCTTTCTTTGTTGAAAAATTGATCTCCAGTAAAGTGAATCTAACGTGCATTGAGTGTGAGGAAGAAGGTGTAATTCGAACAGTACACAGCCAACCTTTACTGTATTTAATTTAATGTTGAACCGGATCACCTATATCTGAGCTGTAATTGTATATAGTTGTAAATAGCGTATTTAGTGTGTACATATAGTCTAAATAAACTGTTAATTCAGTTAATAGACAGCGTCAGTGTTCATTTACACAATCCTCACAGTGGGTGACCGATATCACCTAATAATATCGGTGGTGGCAGCTACAAATACCACGGACTTTCTTCAAAGTTGTGCGGGCTGAGAGGAACGTCCGACAGTATTAAAATAATAGTAATAATTAGCTGTAAAATAATACTAAGCGATTTACTTTGAATATTATCAAGCTTCAGGTGAAAGAAACAATTTTAAAGTGATTATCAATAAAAATCCGGGTAACTCCGTAGTGACGAATTTTCCTTTTCTTAAATATTCTAATTTTCAATGAAAAAAATTTTAAACCAACTTTTTCTTAAATAAAATTGTAAGAGAATTTTAAAAGTATGTAGTTTGAATTACAGGTTTTAAGATAAAAATATCTTTAACCAAAGACATCGGAAATCTCTACAGGGAATTTTGATACAAGAAGAAGGAAATGTCAGCAAAATGAAAATCGAGAAACTCAATCGAATGCAATTAACCAAAAACTAGTGTAAACTTACAGACATTCTCTTGTTTACTGAGTTTTTAGAGACAGTGTTGAATTCAGGGGGTAACATCCTCCCCCGGAGCAATGAAATGTTCCCCCCGGTAATTTTGAGATTTTGGGTTTTCAATGGTCAAAAAGTGTAATTTCCCCCCGGAACTCTATCATGTCCCCCCGGAGTTACATAAGTCCCTCCCGGAGAAAAGTGTCTGAATTCAACACTGTTTACAGAAATTTTTAACAGTATAGACAGTAGATAAATTATTTAAAATGTCAGATGCCGATTTGAAACAGATGTTAAGAAAACTTATGCGTAACGTTAACTTATATGTATACATACGAAAAGCAAACAGATTTTTAAAAGGTTCAAGACATTATTCATCCTACTCAACACCATCAAGCCTTATGCAAATACAAGTGAACCAGAACTTATTTGACTTTGCATTCATCTGCCATGACCGTTCAAAACAAAATATAATTTTTTCTGATGTTTCTGCTACCTAAAAGACTAGTCTGAATCGAGCTGAGCCTTAAATTTGTTTGCGTCAAAAAATAGCGGCCCTGTATACGTCAGCTAGACCGTGATTCTGCCTTTCGTCTCCTTTCGCAACACTTATGTGTTGTTTATTTTAAAAACTACACAGTGAGTAACCGATATTTTTCCTAACTTTCAGACTTATTTAACCGTTTGACTGCTACGCGGCGCAAAAGCGCTGCGATAGTTTATCTCGAAAACCGCGGCGCAGCGCTTTTGCGCTGCGAGTTCTTTATAATACAAAAAGAATTATTAAAATTGATTGATATTTGTCTAAATAACAGTGTTTTATATGACAACATTATTTTTTCCTTTAAAGAAATCAAAATATGTACCGCAATTTTCGTGCATTCTTGCAAAAATTGCTTAGCACTAAAACGGTTAAAGAGACGATACAGATTCAAAATGAGATATATCATGCTTTTTTTTGATCGATAATTAGAGTAAATTTCAAATTTCAAAAACTGATGATGTACTTCTCTAGTGATTAATTCGATGAACCATATGCGCATGATGACGGTAATAACATAAAATTGCAATTGAGTACAATAAAAATTAGAATGCATGAGTTGAAGGAAGCTCATTTTTTCCCCTTCAAAAATTGTTATATTTTATGAATGGCGTCTGTCTATAGTAGAATATTGTAATTTATAGCAGAATATGTCAGCTGGATCGTGATTCTGCCTTTCTTATTTTAAAAAGTACAGAGTTAGTATTTGGTATTTTTCCAAAATTTCAGACTTAAAGCGACACGATATAGATTAGAAACGTGATCTCATGTCTCTGTAAACGTTTAATTCATCAGTAGTTACAGTAAATTAAAATTTTCAGTTGCTTCTCTAATGATTAATTCAATGAGTTACAGGTGCGAAGATAACTGTAATAACATATAACAACTGAATGCAATAATAGTTATAATTCATGGATAGGAGAAAAAATTGTGCCTAATCTTTTTTATCAAAAATTGTTTTATATTTTATGGATGAAATCTACAGAAGGCTAAGTCTATAGTAGGATATTGCATACTATATACAGTGAAACTTCTTTACTTGCCACCTTAATCAAGGTCCACCTCTATTATAAGCCAATATTTTTAGGAACGAAAAGTTTTCCAATAGACATTATGTTAATTTTACATCTATTAAGGTCCGCACTTTTGTTGTGGCCACACAACGAATAAAATGTTTAGATCTGTGTGTGTGATATTTCGATTATCTTTTGATGTAATAAAAAAAGAAAAAACTGATATCACATTTTCTAAAACAGGTATGCATAATGAAGCATAATTTTTACACTAGAAATTTTATGCTCAAGCTTATGTAAAATTTAAAATGATGGCACCTAAAACAAGCCAAAGAGTACAAATGGAAAAATAACGTGTAGTTCAGTGCGTGTTGTACAGTAGTAAAATATTCTGCGGGGAATAAGCAATTTTAAATTTAAATTACGTCATTTCTATATGAGAGCTGAGAAAGGTCTAAGGTTAATCAAGTAACATTCTAAGAAAAAAGCAGTAATACGCTCTAAAAAAACTTTGTAATTTTTACAGAAAAAAAAGCTAAAACATAGATTTTAAAATTTTTACATTTATTTATTTTTTAGGAAATAAAAACACTTGTTTTCTGTAAATAATTAAGTGATATTAAGTGCTGACTAATTTTCTATAAATTAATTTGATTTCCTCTGGCTCCAATATTGACAGCTTTTTCCGTCAATTAGACTTAAAAAAAAAAAAAAAGTTTAACATGTACTTATCAACAAAAATATAATTTCCATTCTGCCATGGCTGTATTGCGTAAAAAGGGATATTATCATTTCCATATGCGACTTTTTTTGGCGTCTCTAGAAAATTTCAGCTGCTGTAATATCATGCTGTGTCATCATGGGGCAAAATTTAACATGGAAACAGCATAAAAATTTATAGAAAATAGTATTTTTTAAGTTAATTGAATTATGGTTAAATATCGTTAAGATAACAGACTATAAATGCAAAAATAATATAAAATAAGAAAATGAAATTAATTCATCATCGGTTCTTTCCTTTTCTCTCCTTCACCAAAAGAAAAAAAAAGGTTCAAATACAGTTAAACTTTGTTAATATGAACATGCTTAACGCGGATAACTTTTAGCCACGTTTACGAGGTTTGACTGTAATATTAGTAAAAAGCTATTTATTTTATTAAATTAACATTCATGAATGCGTCAAAAAGTATATATTAGGAATATTTTGTGAATGGCTAATTTTTCATTTTCACTCGAGCTGCGGAATTTATTATGTACTATAAAACTGAAAAGAAAAGAAAAGCGTAAAAAATGAAACCACTGTATCAAAAAATACGAAATTTCTTTTAGAGAGTAAAAAATAAAATAAAATAATCCCTGGCCATTAGTGGAAACATTAAGCTTTTAAAAATAACCATAACGAATTATTTACACAGCATTATTATCTGTCAAAGATATTCCCTAATTTCTGATACATTCACAAAATCATTACATCGGAGAAGAAAATTCCCTAAAAAGCTGAAAATGTTATTGGCATTCAATATAATGTTTATTGTGTCATTTCGGAAAGTAATACTCGGATTTGTCCAAGTATATTGCAATAATATATAATAAAAGGAATCTTAAAGTCGTGGATTCGCACTTGGATAAAGTACTTCATATTAATATAAACACTGAAAATAAATCTCAATTATTTGAAAATCAAAAGGAAATTACGTAAGAATATAAAAACCTTTTTTTTTTTTTTTTTTTTTTGTCTGTTTGTGATTTTTTTTTTTTTTTTCGTTTTTCAATTACCTCTTTGCGAAATGAGTAAATGTAAATAGCGCTATTGTCATTGTTAATAATAACAGAATTATTTCGCTAATTAACTGTCATTAACATTTCGTATTATTCCTTATCTGAATGTAAATATACGCATTTTTATTCGCATAACCTCAAACGCAATAATAATTATCATAACTCATTGTGTCTGGCACTTTTCCTTTTATAAACAAATAGCATTTGAAATAGCTTAATGTAGGTGGGGCTTTAGCGTCTTGAAAAAAGTTTTATTTATTTATACAAAAGTTTTATTTATTTGATTTATTTATACAAAATATTTCAGTAAAATTTTGCATTTATAACTTTGGAGAGGTAGAGAAAACTGTAAAATAGCATTTCCTTATTTTTATTTTTTATTTTTTCTGAAATTGTGATGTGATTTTAACATGAAAGAATCCCAATTACTTTACGGGATCAAAAAGTGCTTTATTTTAATATTATTATATTATGATGCTTCTGGGCAATTTATACGTTATTAGCCTAAATCACTTTTACTATTTTGATTTTTGCGTTAACATGTTTTGAAAGAATCGGAAGAATACTTCAGAAAACCAATAAGACATCAACGCAAATAGATACGCGTTCGTTTTAATAGGACTTTATTGAAGAATCCCTCATTATCTAACAATACAGTTTTTAAAATTCGATTTTTAATGTCCCTCGTGAACACATTATGGATAGAGATGTTGCAGAAAGTAAAAATAAAATTTTACTGCTTTATGTATTTTTTAAATTGTTTATTTAGATATATCATTTCATCGTATGAAAAAATGAAATTTCTTAACAGTAATCTAATAGCGTTAGAAAAGTATTTCATAATCCAAACGAATATATATATATTTTTTAATTCTGCTACTGCTATTTTTTTTTTTCTTTGTGAAAAAATATTACTGAAAGTAGAGCAATTACTAACATATTGCGCAACAATCAAATCGCCTCTGAAATGAAAGTTTGCAATTTTGTATGATATTAATACACTATACACGAATATTGCCATAAACAGATTTCATGGTTCTTATTTTGGAAATACAAATACTATGCTAAATTATTATTATTACTATTATTAATTGTAATTAATAAATGTTTTAATAGAAATCGATTTCGAGAAGCTTCAAATATGGAAATCTTACATTTACAGTTGATTAAAATATACAACGACAAGTAATTACAGTTCCTTTTGAAACCATTAAATAAGAAATTTAGCAATAAGAGTTCCGAACGATATACCTGTAATTCCTGTCTTATATTCATCGAAGAAGTTCCCCTTTTAATATTCGAAGGCAAAATTTAAAGAGAAAAATGAAAATGATGTCAGAATACGGTGTTTATATTGAAATTTTCAAAGTATGCTATACAGTTTTTTATATGGAGAAGTTCTAAGTTTATTTTTTAATAAACTGAAAGGAACAATAATTCTCAATCTAATCGCAATCTTTTCCCTGGGACAAATCTGCGTGTAAAAAGTAGGTACATTTATTTTTTACGATTGTATATACCATAAAGCTAAAATTAACGTTTTTTTAAACTCTGCATTATATAGTCTTAATTATAATACAGTTACAGTTACTGTTTCTGATAAATTCATTTACATTTATTGTTTCCATTTATTTCTAAAATATAAGTTATAAATTACGAAAAAAGGGACAATTCAGCTTTTTTTATGACCATATTCATGTTCAGCGTATTCATTTCGTTAAGAATCAAGTATTTTTAAATCACAAGATATTAACTTCATCGATTTTGTTCACTGTGTAATTTAGTCATTAATTTATTTTTAAGAACAAGCAGTATAATTATAATGCATAATAATACATCTCACACTTTACGGATTTTTCCATCAGAAATTTTATGGCAAGATTCAATTTTAAACAGAAATTATTTCGCGAAATACCCTTAGACGCAAACAGAGCCAGAAACATGTTTTATCAATGCAATTGTTTGCTTTTATGCAGTTTCTACAATTGTTTGGTAGATATAGAGGCAATAACAAGAGACATCAATGACTCTTATTATTTTATCATGACAAACAGAAAAGTTGCAGATAATCTTGAAGTACCTACAAGCAATTACATCCTTCCCCGTCTGTGTAAAGTAAACCGTGGCGACCGTGAAATAACTTCAGGTGGAATTTTTAATATGTTTTTTCTGTGTACAAAGAGGTTTTCCCCATCATTGTCTAATATTTGTAACAATGTATCCACGAAGTAAAATCTCAAGGGAACTTTTAAAATCAAAGCACGTTCAATAAGTTAGATCATTTCAATATAAAACAAATAAATAAGTAAATCTGTTTATCGCTATGACTTCTTGTTAAACACTGGAATGATGTGGGTCAACGACTGCGATTCGGAGATATTTTTTTTTTCTTTTTAAACAGGTTCAGATACAGCAAAAGTACAACGTTTAACTTGGCCTTTTGTTTCATATTTATACATTACTACAATTAATGCCAGATTATAATTGAAGTAAACCTCTTTGTTAAACACATTTCTTCCTTTATTTGAAAATGAAGCGTAACCAACAATTCACATTTAACTGATATTTTATTTATTTATTTATTTCGCTTTGTGTGAGTGTGTATATAATTTTGTGCGTGCTATTAGTTTTTAAGTTGGCACTAAAAACGTAATTAAAGAAAAATAACTTCACTAAAAATGAAGGTGAAATTTTCCCTAACAAAAAATAAAATAAAATAAATACATAGCTATTAATTTACATAAAACATAATAGAAAAATAAGCTGATATTTTCAGAGTAGTCGTAAAATAAATGTTTCTTATTTTTTCTTTGAAAAAGACGTATTGAAAAATGGACCGAAAGAGGGGGGGGGGGCAAATTTTTGACATTTTGTCTTCATATTTCTAATACTTATTGCTCATATTTAAATATAAAATACTATGAAACGGTGGTAAATAAATGAATAATGATTTGTGGTAATGAATATCATTCCTAATTTGAATGCATTTTTATTACATACACTGTAAAAAAAAGAAAAAAACTGTTAAGTTACTAAGAATTTTCTTGGAAACTGGGATGCCTAGAACATTTTATGTAACGGCAACCGAGGTTACTGATAAAATGTTTGTAAGATATCTGTAATTTTTGTAGATTTTTTGTAAAGCTGCAGGCTTCTGTAGCTTACAAAAACTAGTTATGTCAATTTACAGATTTTTTTTTTTTTTTAATAACAAATCAAAAATATGTTTTTTATTTATGTAACACATATGAGAAAGGAAAGTAAGATATTTTTTCGGGTATCACTCTAAAAACAAATTGCGCTGATTGTTAATACAATTTCCCTAAGTTGTAGATTTTTTTTCTTTTCGCCGAAGAAATAAATGACTTATTGAATATCTCAGAAATTAGCGAATATGATTTTTAAAATATTATTCATTCAACAGTTCTAAAATTCCATCTAACTTATTTCACGTTTTCGCAGAACATTTCGGTATGACACTTTGATCTCGCCGTTTTGGCTCCTTGTCATTTTGGTCCCTGGCTGTTTTGATCTATATCCATTTCGGTCCTATTTTCGGAAGGCTGAAATCAAGCGTACCTGAAAAATGTGACATAATTCTAGACAGAAAATTGTCGAGTGTTTTAATCGAAGACCTTTAAATCTTACTATAGTGCGAATACAAGCGGTCGATAAACACAACCATACTTAGAACTCGGATACATGGTAAACACTGTTAATGAAAAAAAAGGTAAAGTTAAAAATAATTACACAGAGTTTACACTTCTAATGAAATATCAAGGGAAAAAAATAAGACAAATTTTATAAAATAATAGAAATAATAATCTCTTTAAATAAAATAAATAAATAATAATAACTTTAAAACAAACTAAAAGTAGTTTATTCAAAACTTTTAAAAATCTATTTAAATTAAATTAAAAAATAAATTGTTTTAACAAATATATTTATTAATAACAATTCAAAATTATTTCAGCTATTAATTGTTTATGTAACAAATTTGTCCCTTAGTTATTTAAAAATTATTACATAAACTGTGTAATAGTTATTATAAGAAAATACAAATATACTTTTTTCAATTTTCTGTTACCTTAAAGTTATTACCTTCATCAGGATACATAAAAATGATAAGGAATCTAAGGATAAATTTGTTGTTTTTTTATTTATTTATTTACTAATTAGACTGAAATATTTTTCTTGTATTATATATTAGATTGAAATATTTTTTTAATATAATTAACTAATAATATAATTAAGTCTTTGTTAATTGTAAACTATAACTAATGCACTTAAAATATATCAAAATTTACATCCAGACAGTAATATCATACAACACTGTTACAAATTATTTTTACATATTTGAACAATGTTGCATTATTATTATTATATTAACTAATAATTACTTTATGTTTTTGACTGATTTTTAAAAATATTGTTTTTTTTATTTTTATTTTTTTCCGAAGAATAAATCCAAACTTTCAAATAAAAACATTAATCGATAAATATTTGCTATTAATTAATTATTAAAACTGTTGTTATTATTAATTTAAAAAATCAATTAATATTTAATTAGAATAATTACCTTATTAATATAAATTATAATATTTTAATTAAAAATAAACTTAATACATAATATAGTTATAATATTCAGTCTATCATAATATTTATAATAGCTGTAAATTATCATTTATTCTTTATCTGTTCATTTACTTTATACTTATTAAAATAGTAAGTTTAGTATGAAAATTAAATTAATATTTTGTAACTATCTTTTAAATTTAATATATTTTTAATTTATTAAATTAATAATGTTTTGGATATAAATTATAAAATAAACTCAATACGTAAAACAGTATCACATTTATATTATCATTTATATTTTATAATAGCTATAAACTGAGGTTTAACCACTACCTATTTTATTTATTTTATATTTAAATTACTGAAATTTAAAATTATTAATATTATTAACAATAAAACTAAAATAAAAATTCATTAAGCTTGTTTTTTGGAAGAAAAAAAAAAAACAAGTTTTTTTTTTTTTTTTTTTTTTTTTTCTAAATGACACATTTAAAAAGCTCTGTTTTGTCAGTTAAAAAATCGGAATAAAATTATTGAAAATGGTTGTAATTATTATGACATAAATTAAAGTATTCATTAAAAAAAAAATTGACCAAATTTAAGATAAAATTTGCTCACAAAAATCTGTTTCAAGTGGTAGGAGGATTGGTAAAAAAAAAAATTGCAAATAACAATCATAAAAAAGATGAGAAAGGCATGGAGGATCTAAAAAGTTCTTCTGAAAACAAAATATTTTTCATAGCTCGACCACTAAAAAATCGCCATTGCTTTCCAAATATACACAATGGTAAAGTAACTTATGAAAAGAAATTTATAAAATGCAACATAATATTTGTGCTACAATAAATATATCTCAATGCTGATTAATTAGAAGTGGTGGAGTAGAGAGATAAAATGAAAAACTATTTACATATAATAGCTTATACCGGGTGTCCCAAAAATGACTGATGGATCTTAAAATTCAATAACTTGCAAACGGTGACAGCTATTTAAAAAAATTTTGCAGGAGGGTTATGTATAATGTCAGGAATTTTTTTAACTTAATTTTTATTTTAGTTCGAATTTTAAACAATAGGTGGCGCTGGCTTTGATTGAAGGCCAGGTGATCAGTGCTGAGTGAAGCGTCGACCTGGACTTCAATCACCGTCAGCGCCACCTATTGTTTGAAATTCGAACTAAAATAAAAAATTACGGTAAAAAAAATTCCTGACATTATACATAATCCTCCTGCAAAAATTTTTTTAATAGCTGTCACCGTTTGCAAGTTATTGAATTTTAAAATCCATCAGTCATTTTTGGGACACCCGGTATAAGTATCCAATTGAATTATTGAAGATATTTATTATTAGTTTGATTTGAAGGGGAAGGATTAAGCACAGTTTGTATTTGTAATTTATTTAATGGTAATTTAGTGGTTCTAATAAAATGTATGAAATCCACCAGGAAAAAATATGTATTTAAGGTAGTTTATAATTTATATGGAACAACTAATATTGATAATAAATTAAAAGCTTAAAGCATTAATTCTCAAAGATCCTGTAATATGCACACATATATGTGTATAAATATATGTATGTGTATCTGTGAGTGTGTATTTAAGGTAGTTTATAGTCTGTACAAAACACCTAATAATAATAATAAATTAAAACATAAAACATGAATTCGCTTTAAAAAATAAAAATAATAAAAAAGAAAAAAGTGACATTGTGAAAATGCATCCTGTAAAATTATGTCAGGGCCATGCGATAACAGACTTGACATTTGGTAACGGACTTGACACTAGATTGAAAATGGCCGGCCACATTGTCCAATCACAGAAAATTTCTGCGCATTGCGATTTCATTAGCGCTAGTTATAAAAGTTGGAAAGTACCTCTTGAGCTAGTATATTCAGCATTTAATAAAATTTGAGAGGGGGGAAGCGATAAAAAAAACAATAATGGCACCAAATGATGTTGAATCATGCAATGTCTGGCGGGCTTAAGACAATGAGTCCAAATTATAAAGTGGCGTGCACCGAAATAGCAAATGATCGAAGTGGTTAGGGACCGAAATGGCTTGAGACCGAAATCGCATGTGCCAACATTTTGGGAGCAAAATGTCATGTAACTATTTCGCGTTTGCTAAGGCTTTGGGAATTTCCAAACTTTTACACTGTAAAAAGAATTTTCACATTTTGACAGTGCAATTATGTATATTTTTTTCTTTTGCAGTGTAATAATAAAAATTAAATTCCACAACTTTAGAGAAAATTGAAATTTAGAATTATCTGAATCTCAAATCCATCGTTTTGACACATTCACATGTCCGCCCTCTCTGTTTTTTTCTTTTTTAATGAAAAAATAGCCATTATACCAGAAGTTCTGTATAGTGATTTTGATTTTATTTGTATTTCTAGATTCAATGAAAAAAATAATACAGAAATACTGGTACACTTTTTAAAAAATCAGTTAAAATTACGGCAAAAATTGCTGGCAGCAATGTTGCCAGCAATTTTTACCGTAAACATTGCAGTAGAATTAGATGTAATAAAGAAATTACATCTAAATTTACTGCAATTTTTAACGGAGTTTGCCGGATTTTTTTTTTTTTTTTTTTTTTTTTTTTTTCTTTACAGTGTAGAATAGTAGTTTCATCCTTTTTTTTCCATGATAAAATGAAACTAAGTTGGCAACACAGGCAAAAACTAAACATCTCTAAGGATAAATTTTTGTTTTAATATTTTAACTTTAAAAATAACGAATGTAACCAAGGCATTAAGCAAAGATTCTAAAATGTTTCATGGCGTGAAAACAACTCTAGATTCAAGCGCGTTTCTGAAGTATCGTGTCAAAAAATAGTCTCTTCGTCGAGTGTAATGTTCGTAAAATCGTTTCTTCTGTACTTCAATCTCTTTTTCAATGCTTCATCGGGGTTTATTTTAGCGACTTAAATGAGCAGTCGGTATCTTTCGGCGCTCGAAGTTCCGTACGTCAGGGAATTCATCTGGGTAAACTCTGAAGAAGTTGAAGAGACTGATTTAGAGCAAGAAGGAAGTGCGTTACTTTGCTTCCGTTCAAACGAAACAGGGTTTAAATTTCGATCTCTTAAAATGTTGCTTCTGGCTCCTAGAATTGTTAGATTTGTAGACTTTGTGTTTCGTAAATATTACTCGGGAAATACACATGTTTGTTTTACTCGGCCAGAAGTTTATGTGTCTACTTATTTATTTTTACATATGTAAGATTTCATTAAAACCATAACTTTAAACTTAAATCTAATGCTAATCTAAATTCACAATTTTCTGACACATTTACGAAATCATTTTCATTCGTAAATGAATGAAAACTGCAAGTATTCTTATTTGTAAATGAACGAATTAAAAATTAATATTAGGTGTTTTATATAAATTGTAAACTGCATTAAGTACTTTTTTTTGGGGGGGGGGGGGGTGAATTTTATACATTTTATTAGAAACTCTAAATTATCATTAATTGAATTACAAACACAAACTGTGCTTCATCTTTTCCCCTTCCAATTATACTAATAATAAATGTCTTAAATAATTGCGAATTCAATGATTGTGATTTCATAAAATATTACAGCCGGCTCTAGAATTGTTAAATTTGTAAGATTTGAGTGTCGCAAATATAACACAGGGCAATTATGCACGTGCTTTTTTACTCGGCCAGCAGATTAACTCTACTTAGTTATTCTATATACGTAATATTTCACTAAGGGTAAAATTTAAAATTTAAATCTGTGCTCAAATCTAAAATTACATTTTCTGACACATTCCCTAAAGTAGTTTTATTAGTAAATAAATGAAATTTCCAAGCATTCTTATTTATAAACAAGTCGGAAATTGCACATCAAGCGTAGCAAATGAGGTGCTTTCATACTATAACGAAGTTTAAAAAAATATTCAGATCGTAATATAATATAGTATACAGTACTTCGGTTGCAGTATAATAGTCGAAATCTTTTGTGTGTCCCTGTAAATATTGGCTGCTTTCTATTACGCAGGAAGTAACTTGTAGTAATCCTCAGTAATGTGCATCAGTTTCATAAAATGTTAAATAGTTTAACACTATTAAAATGTGCCCAAGTAATGATGCCCTATGCTATTATGTAGTGGAACACGTTTGTGTGGCCCTGTAAATGAATAAAAAATATTCTTTGCACCACAAATTGTACAGAATGTATATTATAGTAGATATTTTATATGCATATCAATTTTATTATGTTAAAAAATGTGTAACACCATAAAAATGCACTTGAAACTTTCCGCCATTGACCTTAATGCTACGGAATACTTTTGATTATCCCTGTAATTGAACTATACATCTGATTTTCATAAAATTTGAAATGACTCGACAAAATTATGTAATAATCATAGCTTAAAAATTTCAAACGAATCGGCTGGGTAGTTTATGCGTTGTTATATGCGGATGGACTGAACGACAACTATAGGTGCTACGTATTTACATAATTATGAGCGCATCTAATGAACAAATTTAAAGGAAACAGGATTTCAATTACGATTTCATGCCACACTGCAGTCTCTACAATTGTTAAATTTGTATATTTGAATTTCGCAAATATTACTCGATGAAATTATTCTTTTTTTTTTTTTTTTTTCAAACTTTTTCTCATACCTTTTATCCTTTTTTTTTCACCTTTCTCATTTTTTTTTTTTTTTTTTTTTTATGCACAATACTTAACGAAATCTTCATGTTTTTTGTTCAGCTTTTATAAAATTTTATTTTTAAATAGGATGTATTTAAATATTTCTGTAGTGTTTTAATTAAAAATATATAATTCGTAGAAAATTATTATCGTCATATTTGAAAAAAGAAAATCGAATTTGAAAATATGTACCTCCTACTACTCAGTTGAGGGGGGGGGGGGGGAGAATCAGTGTTTTGGCACATTTTTTCGAAATTCTGTGGCATTTTATTCATAAATGGACTAATGGACTCAATTTAACAAAAATGGGAGTGGGATTGGGGGCAGGTAGCTCTCTTTTCTATTGTAGGGCACGGTGTGTTTTTCTTGTATAAATGAAAAGAATATTTTAAAAAATATTTTGAAAGTTAATGCTTAAAGGCAAGTTAGTGCCTAGTAAGGTTAGTGCGCTTTAAAGTAAGTGCTTTAGTGCTTTATCATATCAAAAAGGGCAACTTTATGACATAAGATTTAATTTATTTTTGTTCGGAAATGCACGAAACTAGCAGGAGTTGTCCAGAAACTGCGTAATCGCACTCATTTTCCGTTTTTTTTTTTTTTCTTTTTTCAAAAGCAATACGTCTTTCAGAAATTCGTGTCAAAGTGCGTGTTTTGAACAGAATTTTTGCGCAAAAATAGAATAACCACTCAAACAAGTGTGAGTATTTGTCCCGTGACCAAAATCGCTTTTAATTCAATAGGTTCAAAAAATGGAAAATACACTTCAATTGACTAAAAATAAATAAATAAATAAGGTACCCTGGGGTAATAACGCCACGTTAAGGTTCGACCAATTTTCACGGCTTAGTTTTAGATTGTATTTTTCAAACAAATATAGGATCTGATACAGCAACTCATTGACTATCTATATAAAATAAAATAATTTAACAGATATGTATTCATAAAATGTAATGGCGTTTTTTCTTGACCAATGCTATTTGGCGTTATTACCCACCTATATGGGTAATAACGCCATGCAAACAAAACTATGAAATAAGATGGAATAATTGCATGTAGATAGCCCAATTCTAAAAATACAAACTCTATAAACTTAGAAATTGACAAATTGCATTCTAAGCTATTGAAAATGTACAATTTTTTGTGAAAGTGTAAGAAAAATAAAGGTGTGGTGTGGGCGGAGGGGATGAGGCAAAAGAATATTAGACCGCGAGCTTCTTTTTGTTTAAAAAGGACCGCTTAAATAGAAATATGAGAAACATTGGACAGTTTTAACTGTGTCTATTTGAATCAGCATTTAGGATGTAGCTCGGCCACTGTAGGGAATCAACCGGGGTACTAAAGTCAAGGATTGGCGTTATTACCCCGGTATAGTTATTGCGCAGTACATTTTAAATTACAAATTATCTCGAGAAGATATCCAAAATCTTCAACAACAATTTAAAAGTACATGAAATGCACTACAAATTTATGTAATTAACAAAGTATTTCCGGATAAAAAGATAGTCTTCACATATACAAAACGTATCTCGCAAATTTTAGATCAAGTGTTAATTTTAGTTGTTTGTAAAAACAATAAGACCTAAAAATGAAACAAATTAACTTGAAGCTGTTTTTTGCGATTTATATGACTCAAAACCCTTCTGTGCAGAGCACATGGGTGTCATTTACCTGATTATTTCATAATTATGCAAAATATAAGCACTTGGCGTTATTACCCCGCCTGGCGTTATTACCCCAGGGTACCTTAAATAAATAAATAAAATGAAAGCGTTGTTAAATAAAGCAAATATTAACAATGACACCAGATTATTAGATATTGACTCTAATAAGGTATTGGATTTGGAATCCAAATCATTTAATATGACCGCTAGAGTTATCATATCAAAAGTAAAAAATCAGTCAAGTGGAACTCTTTGCTTTGTCTCTCAATCTATTGTTTAATGCTTCGTCGATGTTTATTTTAAAGATACGATCAACACAATCTCTAAAGAGCTTGAAAATACTTATTTTTAATACTGGAACTGAATAAGATCTGATTTCTGTTGTTCCGATTAAAAAAAGGAAAAATATTTAATTTTTCAATTACATAAAATGCTAGTGTATTCTACACTACAAATTGCATCTTCAGTAAATCAAATAAAAATCAAATTTCAAAATTTTTAAATTTCTTAATAGGCGCTAACGCCAACCTACAATGTAAAAAAAAATTCAAGAGATGACTAAAATTTTTTTATTAAATTTGTATTCCACAGAATATTTTAGTAACCATTACAAACTTTTTTTTTTTTTTTTTTTTTTTTTTGTAAACTGAACAAAATAATCTTTTGTTTAACTAACTTAAAACTTTTTAGTATGAGCCACTAAGTAAATTTTAGTAATAGCTCCAAAATTATTTTTGGTAACCATTACGTGTGCCCGAAGGGCAGGAGCTTCTTTCGAGCTGCATCCAGTAGGTAAAAAGACAGACTACTGAAGCAGAAGATTTTCGGCGAAGCCGTGATAGATGGCAGCACCAAACATTGCTACCTCCTCTATTCTGACATGTTTCTAAAGGGGAGAGAAAGTCCAGAGATCATTACAAATGGTAATTGCAACAACAGGATTTTCATAATCCCTTTTATTTAACGAGTACTTACATTGCATACATTCGGTGCATATTTGGTGGCGTCCAGCATCGAACCCGGGTATTTTCAGCCTGGAGTTCGGTGCTATAACCACTAGGCTATCACTGCCACACCAAGGAATTTTAGTAATAGCTTTTTTAAATGTAAAACTATTAGCTCTATTCGTTGCTAGCTTTTTTTTGTGATTCTTACAGATTCCTTGTAACCGAATAAGATTACTAAAAATTTTTTAGTAATTACAAAGATCACTAAAAATTTTTTAATAGATCGACCCCCTTTTTTTATTTTACAGTGTAGTGAAAAAGGTACCATGCCGCGAATCGAACCCTTGCCAAGAGTATAGCGCACTGATGTTCTACCGACTAAACCACTGGGTTGGCATTAGCGCCTATTAAGCAATAAAAAAAAATTAAAATCTGATTTTCATTTGACATATTGTATTCAATGTGAATTTTCTCTCTCTGGAAATAGTTCCACGTTTTAATTGCATCTTTATGTTTGTAAATTTAAATTTTCGAAAATACTAACTTTAGAATATTACTCATGTGTTTTATTCAGTATGAACTTTGTTGACTTCTCATGTGTGAGACTTTATATGAATATTAGGGGGATTTTGCGCAAATAGGACATAACAATGAAACTGGAGAATGTTTATATTTCTCTAACAGAAAAACCTAATGCATTTTTACATGAATTTTAGATATGGTTTAATTATATTAGCTCATAAAATTAAAATATTAATTAAAACCTAATTTTTAAACGCATAAAATATCACTTTTTCACATGCAACTACTTACTACACAAAAATATAAAAAATACGATCACTTACTGAAATATATTATATATTTCGCCTGACCTTTTTCATTTAACATAAACACATAAAGTGTTATTTCCTTTTTTTTTTTTTTTTTTTTTTTTTTTTTTTTTTTTTTTTTTTTGTCGCCTGCACATGCAATTTTTATTTGGTAAATTTCTTTGCAACCTACATTTCTGATCATCACTCTGTCATTAATAATTCTGGATATTTGAAATAGGTGGTACTACTGTAGACTAAAATGTTGCACAAACTGAGCACATGAGTCTTATCTAATCTGTAAAACAATTTTCAGCCATCCTGCAAAAATACTTCGGTGTGTAAAGAATAATTTAATGGACAGATTGGGCAAATGTTTTCACGATGTTATCCTTTCCTCATTTAAGTTTATAAAAATAATTTACTTTCTAAAAATGCATTAATGAATAGTTAATGGGTTTTTACCTAAAGGGATAATTTAAGAACGCATATATTTTTTTTATTTATTCATTTGATTTATGAATACAAATTTTAAAAGCTAATAATGTATATTGTATCGTTCTCTCATGTGAGGAAATGATTCTTATGTGAGAGAATTGTTCTGTTATTTTTAAAAACTTATAAAAAATATATTTTTGGGGAAATTTTAATGCTTTTGATGAAAATGCTTTTTTTATTTAGAAACTTTAAATTTACAACACAAAAGTTAAGTAATTTTCTTTTTCTTTATAATGAAAAATCGATCACCTGGTAAGAAATAAAACTCTCGAGTGAGAATTCGGAATGTCTAATTAAAAAATCAGCCACATATCATGACGTAAGCTGCGTACGCCTCATTTGGATTAGATAATTTTTGAGCATGAAATTGAGATGTATCTTGAATAACTATTAGAAATAGATGACAAATCAGTCGAAGTAAATGTTGTTAAACCCACAGGCAAAATGGAATGTTTAAGTGTGATACAAAAGAAGATACTTACAATAACTACGCAATATGTGACATTGTTTAAAATAATAATTTAAAAAAAAAATCTCAAAAGAGTCTTTGGATAGCAGAGGATGTAAATTTATTTTTTATTGACAAAAGGTTTCTTTAAAATATTTTTTGAAATTTTCCTTAAAATATTAACCCTGGCTTCCCCCCCCCCCCCCATAAGTTTTTTCTCGTGTTCTGTTACAAAAATTAGAAACTTCTGACATGATTCATTTTTTCTTTATCATTGTGATGAAAATTGCCCATTTGCGTAGAATCGCTCATCAATTTTTAAGGCTAAATAAAACTAGAATCGCTAACATAAAATGTTTTAAATGAAATCTTGGACTTACGCTGTAAACTGATTTGCTTTTAACTTATAAAATGTTTTATTTGTGCGTATTTTTATGCCTATTGTTTTCTCTATAGCTGTGTCAATGAGAAATCCCAAATTAGATTTTCATGATAAAAATGGGGTCCAGAATCAAAAAAGTTGAATTTTCGGGTTTGTTTAACTTTCGAATGTATTAAATTGCTAGGGGTCCATATCATCAAATTAAACTTTTGTTATGAAATCTCAAAAGCAATACAATACTCCAAAAGAGATTTATTAATTTTTTACCATTGTAAATATGTTATAATATTGCAATCCATTACATATTCCTTTACTAATTATTAAAGTAAAATTTCGAAAGCTAATTAAAAAAATTGAATCAATTTCCTATTGCATATTTTCAAAACAAATGCAATCACTCTGTTTACTATTTATCATTGCAATACCTTGCGTGACTGCAAATCTTTTCTTTATATTAAAAGATATAAAAACATTTTACAAATACCACATATATAAAATACACATAAACTAGAAATAACGTAAAATCCATGTCATCTCGGTTCAGTATTATGACATACGAACTCTAATCATCCGGGTTACCAAATGTTACAGAACGATATAATCATGATAAAGAAAAGGAAAAATCCCTGTCGGCTTGTCCTATAGGCGGAGGTAGATTTCGAAGAGTTTTCATTTCAACAACAAAAAAATAAAATAGGATTAGCGATAAACCTAGTTTAACTACTTTATTTGGCCGCTTTTGAAAAATTCTTAATTTCATTTTTCTGTAAGAACTGATTTTATCAAAATCATCTTAAACGAAATTCCGCTCAAATGCCCATTTCGAAATATATTCTGACTTTATTAAAAAATCGACCAATACGCACATTATATAATCCCTAAATAACAAAAAAAAAAAAAAAAAAAAAAACTGTCAACTGAATGCATTTGAGATCAAAATTGAATTTAAAAATGAGTCATAAAATAACCAATTTGATATTTTAAAATATCCATCACAATTCTTTAATCAGGATCGCTTTGGGAAATTTTGTGCGAAGTGCCCACTTTGTCAGCTTTTTTTAAATGTATATTTAGCCTCTATCAAAAAACTGACCAATACGGCCCATTACACAGTTCCTAAATAAAAAATAACTGTCAATTATATGCGTTTGAGAGTAAAATTTAATTTAAAAATGAGTCATAAAATAACCATTTTGTTATTTGAATGCATCCTGAATTTTTTAATCATGATCGCTTTGGGAAATTTTTTTTGCGAAGTGTCCATTTTGACAACTTTAAAAAATATATATTTAGCCTTTATCAAAAAATTGATGAATGCGCACATTATATGGTTTCTAAATAACAAAAAACTGTCAGATGAATGCGTTTGAGAGCAAAATTGGATTTAAAAATGAGTCATAAAATAACCAATTTGTTATTTGAATGCATCCTCAATTCTTTAATCATGATCGTTTTGGGAAATTTTGTGCGAAATGCCCACTTTGACAGCTTTTTTAAAATATGTATTTAGCTTTTATCAAAAAACTGACCAATAAGGCCAATTACACAGTTCTTAAATAACAAAGGACTGTCAATTGAATGCGTTTGAGAGCAAAATTGGATTTAAAAATGAGTCATAAAATAACCAATTTGTAATTTGAATGCATCCTCAATTCTTTAATCTCATCGCTTTGGGAAATTTTGTGCGAAGTGCCCATTTTGGCAGCCTTTTTTGAAATATATTCTACTTTTATCAAAAAACTGGCCAATCCGTCCCTAGTTCCTAAATATAAGGACCTGAAAATTGGATGTGTTTGAGAGCAAAAATGGATTTAAAAATGACTCAGAAAAAACGCAATTTGTTATACTTCCTCAATTTTTCAATCACTATTACTTCGGAAAATTCTGTTCAAAATACCCTTTTTGGCAGCTTTTTTAAAAATATATTCTGCCTTTATCAAAACACTGGCCAATACGTCACATTATATAGTTCCTAAATAAGAGGATCTGCCATTTGGGTGCATTTAAAATCAAAAATGAATTTAAAAATGAATCAGAATATAAGCAGTTTGAATTTAAGGTTTTTTTTCTCCAACTCCTATTTTTTTTATCCTGTTTAATTTGTTTTTGCTATAAGAATTCGTTCTATGAAAAACTTGTTAATACAAAAGCTGTAAATATTATTGAGACGATGTAAAATAAATTTAATTAGATTTGATTGCGTAAGAATTGAGTAAGTTATGGATTTTTTTCTCTTTCCTCCTCCCTTTTTTCTTTTAGTTTTAAATTCTTTTCATAGGTAAAAGTTGGTCCTATCAAAAACTTGTAAATACAAAAGTTTTAGATAATGTTGAGTACATTTATAAAAAATTTAGTTTGATTTGATATCTTGATAATTGACGAAGTTATGATTTTTTTTCTCCCAAAAACCCTTCTTTTTTCGCCCCTTGAGCCCATTTTTAACTTTATCAAAAATCTGTTATGCATAAACTTTTAACCCATTTTTTAGAAGTAATATAAACTTTAAACTGATTCGATATCTATTTTAATTAAGAAGTTATCGCGTTTTTTCGGTTTTCACAAAACCCTCCTTATTTCCACCCCCTTGGTTCGACTTTGCCTATTAACGAATTCGACAGAGATTTTATGCCTCTTGATTTTATGTAAAAGTTTGAAGAAGATCTGAGCATAATTATGGAAGTTATCGTGTCTAGAAGAAAGTGATATATATATATATATATATATATAGATAGATAGATAGATAGATAGATAGATAGATAAACTTTTTTACTGATGGTAGTTTTGGGGTCTGGGAGTCATGATCGGTGTAGATCTGCAAAAAATTTTCAGAAATTCCAACATGGGAGAGAATGCAATAGGTAGTATTTCATACGAAATCTACCTAATATTTCATACGAAATCTACCTAAAATATCTGAAGCGAGAATTGTATAGATTCGTTCGTGATAATAATAATAATAATAGTAATTCATACAAGTTCCCATGTAAGTAACGGTTAAAATTTACGTTTAATCTTTATTTCCAAAGTATATGTTTGAAAAATTCTAAGTCTGGTACGTTCACCAGTTTCCGAAATAAAGTATATCTACACTGTTAAAAATTTTGTGCTACTTTGAACCGAAATTTGGTGCTTAGTAGCTGCCACCATAAGATGGTGAAATCTTGTTCCAAGATTTGGAATTTCGGTTGAACCATAGTACCATTTTTTCAAATAATATGGTGTAAACTCGTTCCAAAATTGGAAGCTTCGATCGAACCATCCTATGGTGGCAGCTGGTAATAGCTGCGAGCACCAAATCTTGGTTCAAAGTAGCACGAAATTTTTAACAGTGTATATTCTCATATTCAAAGGATTAACATGTATTTTCGAAACTACAAATGGACTTTTATTTGAAAAGAAAGAAAAGGTTTAATTTTGTGAACAGATATGATAATAAATATAGCCGGGATACCCCTTGTTTATGATTGCCCCATTTATTTATGTTTCTGCATAATCAGATTGCGTCCAGAACACAGTAGTAGGTGGCGAGCAAGGTCAGGGAAAAACACAATTAAAATAGGGGATACTAACCAGTATTTTCTTATAGAAAACATAAAAAGTAACTTCGAATGAAATATTAAAGGGTATAAAGAAGTTGAATTTCTCTTTAACAAAATACTGGTATTGGCTATGTTTTTCCCTGACCATTCCCCACCTTGAGTTGTTTAAATAGTTATAGTTTCCTTGTATATATCATCTTCTGTTCCATGGGTCAATATCCCAATATATTGGTAGGAAAACACAGATCATTGTGAAAAGTTACTTAACATGTTTAACGAAAGATTTTTGCGCTTTATTTGAAGCATATATCTCAGTGTCAACCTTCATTTTTCTCATTCCCTAAGAGTCAAGAAATTGAGTTGAAAAATTCTCTCAAATTATGGATGCAAGTCTTTAACGTGAATGTGAATATATTTGAATAATTGTAAGTTTGATATTTCACCGGTTCTCTGTTCGTGTTAAAACTTACGACCATAATTTGAGCGAAATATTTTTCGACATTATTTCTTGACTCTTAGGATGTGACAAAAAGGAAAGTTGATGGAATGTTGCAGGAAATCATAAATTAGATTACTGTGAACGGTTACTTAACTTCCTTAATGAAAAGATTTCGATTATTGCTTTTCGCTTTATTTCAACTTTTATTTCGCTTTATTCTCTCTAACAACTTTGATATATATATTTTTTTTCACTTTCTGAGAATCAAGACATAGAATCGAAACATGCTTCTCTCAAATTATCAGGCATGAGAGTGAGAAATGAGAAAAAAAGATTTTTTTTTCTATCTATATAGAATGGTGACAAATTTAAATGTAATTGTTTAAATTTAAATGGTGCTATTTTAAGTGTAATGGTTTAAATTTAAATGGTGCTAATTTAAGTATATTTCTAACATATACTTATACAATAAAATTAAACGTAATTGTACATATGATTGCTATATTTTATTTATTTTTGTAACTTAGGAAGTATTAACTATGCTGAAGGTATAAATCCAAATATATCTGATAAACTTATGTGAAGTACATACATTAATTTTCCAAAACAAATATTATTCTGAATGGTTTAACAGTTAACCCCCCCCCCATGGTTTAACCCCCCCACCCCCGTTCTTAAAAAGAAAAAAAACTATCTCCTCTGCTAAATCGATTTTTGCTTCAGAAAAACCTCTCGAAAAAGGTAACGCAGAAATTACCCATAAGTAATTGAATAAATAGTACAAAATATTCGATTCTAAAAAGAAACTTCCTTTCACTTTGAATTTTAAAGTTGTCCAAAGGAGGAATTATGTCATGGCTGAATTATGCTCCCAAGTCTAACATGAATGCAATTTATGTCTTTCAAAATTTAATGATACAATCAGATGAACGGTTTGCAAAAGACAAAATTATTATTACAAACAAATTAAAAAAAAAAAAAAAACCCTCCAAATTTTCAGTAAAGAAATTTAATAAAATTAGATTCGTTTCCTGTAAATTAAATTTGTGAAAGAAGCTTTCGTAATTTAATCTTGACGTGTAAACGAAACATATAAAAATGAACTGGTATATCTTAGATCAAAACCATATAAATAAATAAATTAAATAATGAAAATTCATGAATGTGAGTTTTAGGTATTAACGGAGTATCCTTGTACCTACTTACAAAATACAATAAATAAATAATAAAAATAAGATAATATTTAAAATTACCAACAAGTTTCCTAATACTTATTATTTATCTTATATCTTCAGGAAATAAACTAAGATTTGAAAAAAAAAAAAAAAAAAAAAGTGCCTAAATGGATAACTAAAGTCATGAGCTACCTGTAATTTTAACCTTACATCGTCCCAAATATTTATTTTTAAAGTAGGCAACTAATTTATTGAAAGCGCTACTAAGCACAATGTCTTTTTTATTACTTGTCTATACATTTGTAGTACATATAAAAGGGGGTTGGGAGACTCCCCTCCCCCTGCACACACACTATCTTCTCAAGCAATTATTGTTAAACAGCCGATAAATTTATTGAAATAAGAATATTTTAACACAATGCCATTTTTATCACTTATTTATTTATTTATAGTGTAATAACAGTAGATGTAAAGATTTTTTCCAAAAAGAAAAATGATCAAAAAATAATTATATTTATACTTTTAGAAAAAACGGAATGAGTTTATATCATCAGTGTTTCTCATAGTAAAATTTTAAAATTAAAAAGCGCCTAAGTAGGTTAGTCACGGGCTACTTGTAAATTTTAAACATTAATTTGCGATTTATAACTTTTTGGTATGAGTAAATTTTAAGTTTACTCTTGAAGAAAAAAAGCTAATGAAAATAATTATTTTATTCTGGATTCTATTAATGCTATCTTCAATCGCCATAAATTGTAACTAATCAAAAGTGAAAATATCTAAACAATTACATACACTAAATTAATTAATGTATCGGTGATACTTTTTTTTCTTTTATTAAACCTAACCAAACATAGTTTAATATGTCAACTATGCAATTCATAGAATAAATTGCAAAATAAAGGTTCTTAAGCAGATATAGTTTGAGAACAGTTTTCACAATTATTGTAACATTTTTATTTTATGTGTATTTTCACATCAAAAAAGCATTTGTCGAAAATGGCGAAATACAAAAAAAAAAAAAAAAATTAAGAAATGAAGAGAATTAAATTCATTCGATGTAATTTGCATATATTTTCAATGATTTTTGTTTATGCCTGGAGCGGATAAATTATATACAATAATGTTTAAGTACTGAATTCCGTAAATAGTTTTAAAGTTAACAAAAATATTCCAATTTTATAATGTAATCAGAGCAATTTTTTGTAGTGTTTTATATATATTATTATATTGTATGTTTCATTATCATGGTTTGTTTCGATGTATGTTTATTTTCTTAATTTCATCTAACTAAATGTAGGCTTTAACTATAAGCATAAATTAGTATTTATGCTATTATGGAGGAAGTGAAATGTCTTATTTTTTATTTTGAAAAATAAATAAATAAAAAAGAACTTATTACTGAGATTACGCCTACTCTAGAAAGAGTTTATTATATATAGAAATAGAATGAGAAAATAAAAAGAATATTTAAGTGCATCTTATTCAGCATGAATTTAAATTCTATTTAAAATAATTTCAAAAACTAAATATCGATCTTTATCTTTTGTGTATTTCAACATTTATGTCCACTAATGAAATTATTAAAAAGTATCCTAGTTTTAAATCAATAAGCAATAAATCAAACGGCCATATTAAATTATTTCAAATTTAAAAATACTGGGATTAATTAAAAAAAATAATTTAAATTAAAAAATAAAATTTCTTTTATACATCTTCTAAATATGAATATTTAAGATAACTTGCAATATTTCTCGGTTTGGTTGGTTATCAATTGGTCTCGGTTCATAGTAAAAAACAAGAACATTTAAAAAAAAAAAAAAAATTAAATTAAATTTTATTTATTTTTAACTCGTGAAAAAAATTTAAAAGTTCTTAAAATAAATGTTTTGCTTTTCATGTTTATCTTCAACTATAATAAAAACATCATAGCCGTATATATAGCTAAAAAATATTAACTTATTTTATGGATGTGTGGTCTTTTACATAATTTAAGAGTACCTTGGACGATACTTTAGTGAATTCAATGAATTAATATAATAATTATTTATTTGTAATTATGAATTAATAAAAAAATCTTTCAATTCATTTTTAAGTTATTTGCCTTGTACAATAAAACTGTTTTAAAATTTAAAATCCAATTGCACTTTCATCGAAAAGACGCTTATGTTTACTTTAACACAGTTTCATTTGCGGATGTTTCATTTTAAAGGGTTTTCTCAATCCAAATGGACAATGATAAAGATAGTACATAATGGTGATAGTTACAAGACGTCAAACATCCATAGACATGTATAGACATTCATGACCAAACACAATGAGTTGCATGCTTGTTCGCATGTTAGTTCTTTCGTGCTGAAATGGTTTAATCTATATTTGAAAATTTTATGTCTTATTTATATTTAAAACTTAAAAATCAATTGCACCTCATTGAAAAAGCCTTTTAAATAGTTAAAGCCGATTTAAGTTTACATTTTAAAGCCAGTATCAAACCATTGAAAGGAACCCTGTATTTTCTTTAAACCACTATCAGTTGCCGAATTTAAACTTCAAGAGTTTTGCACAATGATGTTCAACATACGGTGAGAGTTATACGGCTTTTTAACATACTTGTATATATGCACTCTGTGACCAAAAGCAATAAGTTGCAGACATTTTCCGATGCTAGATCCCCTTCCGTCCCCTTTCGTGCTGCCCCACCAGTGGCCGAGAGGTTCAGACCTCTCAACTGGTAGACGGCAGGTGCTGGGTTCGAACCGAATCGCGGCTGTCGGCCTAACCGTTCGGAGTTTTCGTGGTTTTCTTCGAACCTTGCGTAAATACGGGTTAGGTTCCCTTAGAAAGACCCCCACGAAGGGCACTCCCCCCTGGTCCTATATCCCATTAGTGTAGATAATCGGACGACAAAAATAAACCAAACCAAACTCTTTCGTGCTGAAACGGTTTAATTTATCTGGAACTGTATTTAAAATCATTTTGAAGCTCAAAATTTAAAATCCAACCACACTTTATTTAAATCAGTCTTTGAAAACAATAAATGTTGTTTATGTTTACAATTTTAAATCCAGTTGCACGGCATAGAAAAGAAACCCGCATTTTCCTTAACATACTATCAATTACTGATGTTTCATTTCAAGAGGTTTACACAGAGCAATCAACAAGGCTTAAAGGTCGTGCATACAGTGAGAGTTATTTGGCTTTCTACGCTATATGTATATATGCACTTCGTGACCAAACGCAATGAGATGCATGCATCTTAAATTAGGATGCTAGTTCCCCTTTCGTGCTGAAACGGTTTAATTTATCTGGAACTTTATGGCGGTCTTTCATTCCGTTTGAAGTAGGCAGTTACTCAGAGGTTAATTTCCTTCGGCTTATCAAAGCGGTAGTTTGTGTTCTGCGCGATCTATAAAAAGCGTCTCTGCAGCTGGTCTTCCTAGATAAGACTTTTGCAGAGCGTTTGGAGTGAAGTCTCGACTTTCGTACTGCAGCCGAGTGTTTGTTTATTCTTGCAGGCGCCAACGGACTGCGTCGAAGGGGCCGTCAGACCTACACACGGTACCAGACCCTAGAATTGGAGAAAGAATTTCACACTAATCACTACCTGACCAGACGGAGACGTATAGAGATGGCCCACGCCCTATGCCTCACCGAACGCCAAATTAAAATTTGGTTCCAAAATCGAAGGATGAAACTCAAGAAAGAGATTCAAGCCATCAAGGAACTCAACGAACAAGAAAGACAAGCCCAAGCCGCTAAGCTGGCCCTGCACCAAAAATCTTCGACCACAAGCGGAGGTAACAACGCCAACAATAATGATTCCACTTCATCAGCGACAAAAACGTAAGAACGTTCATACTTCTATTTCTCTCGCATTGTTTTCTGTTGGTTTGAGTTTTAGCCCGCTCCCCAACATTTCACCTTCTCTTTCAGCAGTGAGTGATGTATTTCTTCCGGGAGGAAAACACTCAAGGACTGATTGAATTTCCTTAAAAGTCGTGGTTGGTCAAAGGTACAAGGCATGCTTTTTATTTCCTATGTCAAGGAGAGTTTAATGGGAAGAGGGCAATATGCTGTTAATTTTTAATTATTGTTTTTGGAGTTAATGGTTAAGCATTTAAAACATGTTAGTGTTAATTAGTTATATTTAAGAGGTATTTATGAGATGACAGGTGTTCCTATATTTAAAGTTTTTTTGAAAGTTACATTTTAAACAGTTCTAAAATTCATCCCTTATAAAGCATTAAAATTTTGTGCAATATTTTACGTAGGTTATTTGTACTATACTATGAACTTACTAATAAACTTAAAAAAAGTATTGAAAGAACGTATAAGAAAAAAAAAATCCCAATCTCATTTTACCGCAAAAATGTTTAATAAACATACATAAGCTTATGTATTTATATTATAGTTTTTCCTCAAACTGACAGATGTGAAAAAATGTTTTAAATTGATGGGATCTTCTCACTGAACAACAAATAGATTTTTGTCGCATAAATTTCACAATATTTAATGAATAACGAGTAAATATAAATTTCAAAAAAATTACATGCTTAATTTGAAAACTGCTTTGTTATGAAAAATTTTGCAAACGAAAAAACTCTTTTAATAATTTAACAATTATCTTTTTAAACAATCGCTGTCTGGTGCACTGAAATATATTTTCTCCCAATCCTATAATTCTCTCTTGCCACTGATAAATATCAAAAAAAATTTTAATGGAATTTTATAAAAAGAAGAAAAAAAAATGTTGCAAATATGCAAATATTTTTATGGCAATATATGATTACAAACATTTAGCATATATTAAAATTACTTCCGAAAAACTACAAATTAAAATTTTAAATATTATTTTTGGTTTTATATTTAATTGGCTTTATTTATTTTTTTTTTCCAGGGGAAAAAATAATGATCGAATATTCGTAAAAAAGAATATTCCAAGAACGAATATTCATTTTGATATTGTGAAATATATGTGACCATTTTTGTTTTTTTATTCAAAAATCAACATTATAAAATATCTGCCGGATGAATAAAGACAAAAATCCTGTCATAAAAAAAACAATATTAATTATTTATACAATGACAACTATACGCTTTCAAAATTTTTTCATTTTCAATTTAACATATAAAATAGTTTAATTTTCAATAATAAATTATAAAAATTAGCACGCCTGAACTAAATAATAAATATATAACAAAATAAAATTTTAAAGTTTATATCTTTAGTTCTATCAGATTTATTTAAATCCGGGGTAATAGGTTGAAAAACATTTAAATGTTAACTTGATATTATTTAATATGATTAAAAAAAAAAAAAAAAAAAAATACTTAAGCGGGCGAAGTATTTTAAATACATGTTTGAAATGTAAACATAAATACATGTTTGGAAAATATTCGAATTATTTCCATGTTGATTAATTTTAAATATTTATTACATAAAACTCAGTCTAATAATTTTCTATTGCTACAAGGCAAAGAATTTGTTAAATTTCTAATTTTTGTATAATATTCTGGTAAAGTTTTTTACATTACACGCTCTTTAATTGTCAGGAAATACATATATGCACATTGAAATTACTATAATGCATTTTAATTTCGCTCGGTTAATTAAAAAATAGCTCAGCATAGCATTTATTACTTGTAACATTTTATTGCATTTTATTTTAAATTTGCCACTTTCATAATGAATGTATACCTCTGTTGAAAATACTTTTTATATTTTTGTTTCAAAAATAATTAATAATTAATTAAAATTTACAAACCGCAAATTATAAAAGAATAATTGCATTTGGATTCGATTAAATGCAATTTCGACTTGGGATGTATATGTATTTTTAAAAGATTGCTATGTATGTTAGAATGTATATCATATTATGTGTTAGTCCCAAATAGATAAAATAATTTAGAAGCTTTATGAAGAAATTCTAGATGCTTTTTAATGCTAAGTTTCATTTTTTTTTTCTAAGAAAAAGAATTAAAAACTGTTTTAAATCTTGTTTATTTTAAAATAATTTAATTCTTATTTAGTTTTTTAAAAATTTTGGAATGCATCAGAATCCCATATTTATTTTAATGCATAAAAATAAGATAAATTGTTAATTTAAATCTTATAATTAATTAATCACAAATAAGCCAAGCAATTCATTAGAATTATGAATGATTTCGAAAGTCATTTTACAAATAAGTTAAATTATTTTTTCTCGGTGTATTCGTAAAAAGAAAAAGAAAAATAATAACTGAAATACAATTCGGCAGATATTTTAAAAACTGTATTATATCTTAATTAGTTTATCTTAAAATAAAAACAATTCTTATATGGAGCACTCTTTAAGAACTGAACACATCAAAATGCCCTTTTCATTCAAGTAGTGCGGATTTCGCCTTTCAGTTTCTACCTATGGGTACTTTCGTTTGACTGCATAACATTAACTTGGCATTAACATATTATTAGCTGGGAGCTGGGACGTTTCCCTTTGGGCGCTTTTGAGTGCAGGGCTCGAAAAACCGGCTTTGATTTCCATCAGTGGCAAGTGAGAAATTGGGATTAGAGAGCTGTTTTAGTAAATTCAATTTTGTTCCTAAAAGTGCTAACCAGCGATTGTGTGAAAAAGTGTACATTTTAAAAGTTTACAAGATTTTAGCGTTATACTTTACATGACCGGTTGAAAATTTCGAGCCCTGACGAGCTCCGATATGGGTAAGGTCTTTTTATTTAATTTATGTAATATTAAGTTATAAATTTAATGATGTAAAAATATTTTTAATTTTAAACCTTTACTGCATGAATTTTTAAATATATATATATAACGTATGTAAGTGAAAAGAGAATAAAAAGAGAGTAAAAGTTTTTTAAAATATTGCTCGAAATTTTCTTAGAGAATGTTAAAGTTGACCGATTACGAAAATTAATATTTAATCTTACCTGAATGGTGAAAAGAGGAAAAACAATATAAATCTTTCGTGAAATTTTTTATAATTATCATTCACACAGACCAAAAATAAATACATAAAAATCTAAAATAAAGATTATATCATTTAAATAATGTAAAAGAAAAGAAAATAAATTTAAAACAAAATATTGTTTCAAATTTTCAGTCAATTTTTTTTAATTTATCATGCATTGGCTCAACGTATAGTTTACTTATTTAAAGTTGCGATGCAAACATAATAGTACATACCAATTAATAAAAGACAATGTGTTTATCTGGTATTTTTTTCCCTATATTTGATATTTATTACTAATAATAAACAAAAATAAAGAAAAAAACCTTATTCTTTGTTTTTGAAAACAAAATGTACAATATTTAAAAAATAGGTGCATAAAATAGACCATATTATTGAGATCTAATACCAATTATGACATGATTATTCCAAATATGTAACAAGGTTCATATTTTACAATTGCATCACACATTTGGAAATAATATTTGAAACGTAAATATATATTACCACTTTTCAGATATGGTATACTAAATGTAGTGAAGGTTTAAAATTTAAAGCCTTGTTATGATAGTAAAAAATATATATTGAGATGATTTTTTTTTTTTTTTTTTTTTTTTTTTTTTTTTTTGAGTTAGTTTTTATGAGAGAGGAAATAATATAATTCAGGATAATTTTCAATAAAAAAAATCTCTAGTTTATATATTTTACTCCTTTTTTTAAATTAATAATCATGTATTTTAAAATATGCGTGACATGTACCTTGACCAATCATGAGAAAAAGCAAAATACGCATATATGTATATATATTACATACATATATACATATTGCTGAAAAAATCTCATTTGTTATGTGCCAATGATGCAAAATTTGAGAGTCAGGCACTTGTGCATGCTTTTTTTAAACAATTCTATGATGTCTTTGCCACTGATTGTATTCGAAGACTGATCTTCTGTAACGACTAGTAAGTAGTGCAACAAATTAGGACTACTGCGACTACATCTGTGTTTCTAAAGTTTCTAAAGGAAGAGAGTTGTGACTATAGAAAATCGAGAACTGAATCGATTATATCGACAATATCGATAAAATCTTTAGAACTCACAGTGCCACTCTCTAGTTCTCAGCCGATTCTTCCCTTAAATCTTCGTAGTTAGAGAAAGCTTTGGTACCATGGAATCTTGTGTAACGTTCTGTGGAATTATTCGTTATTTGTGCTCAAGATTGTCTCCTCCTTTGTACAGATATCCAGCGCTGAGCGTTAACGCGGCAGTCAGTTTTTATGATGTCTTTGGCCTTATTAACGACAAATAGAGTTATGACGTAAATAGCCTTTCTTTAGATGCCATTCTTTCAAAGTAAATATAAAAAACAAATGTATTTATCTCTTTTACTCTTATCGGCGATATGTTAACAAACTTAAATTTTTATCTAAAGATTTTTCTTTAACCAGTTTATGACCTAATATATGTTTGTGTGCGTTATTTTTCGAAGTTTACATAATGATTTGCAACAACTGCATTTAGAAAATATCAAAGAAAAAAAAAATCAGGATGCATTGCATAAATTCCGAGTAACATCATCAAATATTGAGGGCAAATCATATTTTTCCCTTTATATTTTTTATATTGGTTCAATTAACATTTAAAAGTAAAAATTCTCAAAATAATAATCGAAAATAATAAACGATAATAATAATAAAGTGAAATGCTTTTTAAATATTATTTATAAAACTTTATTAATAGTAAAGTTTTAGGACATAAATAGCCATGCTTTCAAAGTTATATTACCTTTTTCGGTTATCGGTTATTTTATATTCTTTTCTAAACCTTAAAAAAACCTACAATTTAGTTTTTGTAATGCTTCTCAGTCATTAAATTTATTTGAAGCAACTGAATCTAGGCGAAAAGTAAACAAAGAAACGATAGAAAACATTAAATTATATCTAAAATAACATAAGGAAATAAACTTTTTATCAATGGATAGCAATTAATAAAATTATTATAATTAATTCAGTAAATATTGCTAAGTTCCAGCCACTTAAACTGTTCATTAGCATTTCAATTTCTTCCCAGTAATTTTTTTTTTTATTTTTAATTTAATTCTAACTTTGTAAACATGATAATTGATTTGTATGCATGCATATATTTTATTGCTTATCTTATTATTATTTTTTATTATTTTATTAAATTTTATTTTTATTTTATTTTATTTTTTACACATAGTTTAAAATCATCTTAATATAAGAAATATGGAGAGGAAAAATATAAATAAAGTAAAACATTTCATTTCCAATTATGTAACAAAAGTTAAGGTACTTTTTTAAGCAAACAACATTAAAAAGGAAAGAATTTAATGCGAATAATCCACATTGTCTATATTATCAATTGTTGTAAAAGATGACGACATACATGACATTATTATACATCATACATAACATAATTAAATGTCAAAAATAATAAATAAACAAAAGATAAAAATTCTGGATAAACAAATGCATGTGTATGTTGAATATTAATTGGTAGCAGCAGTTTATTTTATTTTCAGATTAGAATCTATAAAGTAAATATGATTTTTCAACAATATAAACTGATTTTAAATGTTAATTCCAAACAATAATCAAACATTCATAAGTGATTTACTTGGTGTTTGTTTTAAAATTTTTTATATTAAATATAAATTATTAGGGTTTTATACTTAACAGATTTTTGTTTTTTAAATCAATAGGGAGAGAGATTTCTTTAAAAACTAACACTTTTCTTGGTGAATTTTGCACTTATTACATTGCATTAAACGCTTCAAAAGTAATTACTCTGTGAGTTGTTAACAAGGCCAAACATTTTAATGCATGTTCGCGCTGCACTGTAAAATACTTTCATTTTACTGCGTGTTATACCTCATGAAAGCTATTTACTACTGAGTAACCTAAGGTGAAAATATACGTATGCAAAAGTGAGAATTTCTACTTCGAAGTGAACTCTATCTGTAAAGTTTTCTGCGCTGGCGGCAACAAACTTATATTTTGAACTAGTATCAAGAAATACTATTGAGTGAAAAATATAGTGCTAAATGAAAGAATGTAAAAACTGCAAAAGTCAAGATTTTGTGAGTTTTCATCATGTTCAGACTCTTATTTATTTTTTATTTAAGAAAGCAAGACTGCCGTGTTGACATCTTCATAAAAGTGTTTCGTGTAAAGAAAGATATATGAATTACAGAAATTGACATAGTTTTAGGAATCGCTTATGTAATGTATACAAAAAAATTTAATTTTGAAAGTATTTCTGAATAACACAAACTATCAATCTCTGAGATTCTATGACTAAAATAATAATTATTATTAATAAGTAAATATAAGTTATCACTGATGAATTAGTATTAATAGCAATCAGTGCGTAGAAGTGCTTATTTTTGAGCATCACAACTTTCGCATAAGCATTAATCTTCACTTTATTTTATAGAATAATTCTATGATTAAATAAGGTGAAAAATACCATTTGGAAGCAGTGGTATTGATAAAATAGTACCTCTACTCATGACAAACGTGTTTAAATAAATATATATAGGTAGATTGCACGCGAACACTGTACAAAATGACAGTGTATAGATTTCGGCTACTTTAAAAGTAACAATTATATTTATTTAAATCAGTGATTGCTGTTCATAAATCCTTCTCTATGCGAAATGCTTATGATTATTTCATATTAAGTCATTAGAAGTGTGATTTTAGCATGATTCATCTTTTAGTGCATTCGAAAGATGATAAGATATAACTTATCTGCCCTGAAAGTTTGAATACAATTTATGAAATACGGCAAAGCAGGACAATGCATTTTTCATACTTCATAAATCATACGAACGCTTTTGTAAATACGTCATTCACGTGGAAATGTCAGTATTTATATGTAGGCATTTGGAGAGAATGTATTGTACATTTTTATTGAGTTAGCTTTACACTGCTAAGTATTATCATTGAATCAAATATTTTTTGGAGACACTTATGTAAATATTTTATCTTTACCTTCAGAATTTTTCTGAAAAAAAAATTACCCAGAAATCATGGACTTTTATAAATATTTAATGTTCCTAATCACGAATTTTTATTACTTTTTTCCAGTTTATATGTGAGATTTTGTTGAATTAAGAAGCTATTTATGTCGCTGTCACATATGGAAATAGTCACTTTGTTTAATATATTTAAAGCAGCTGCTTCAAATATGCTGAAATTCATTTTCCTGTTTTGCCTTAATTAATAAATTCAAACTATTATCTGTATTCATCAGTCATAAAACAAAGCATCAGTCTTTATACGTAAAAGGTACTATTATACGTTACACCGATCTCAGAAGTAGCCTTTATGGTGAAAAAGTATACGTAACCTCATTGTATTCATTGTTTTGTTTCTAATGTTCATATTTGTTGGTTTTAACTGTGTTATTTGCATTATTATACATACAGTGCCATTCAAAGTTGCCAACAAGGTAAGATATTATATATATATACATATTATTTTTCATCGTGTTCAATTTTATGTGCATAAGTTGCAGGTTTGTAAATCTAAGTCTCAATTTTTTTCTAAAAATGTTGAAATGTGTGTTTTCTTTTCTTTTTTTTCTGTTGAAATATGTGTATATTCTAAACTGTATTTAGTTTTACTGTAAAAAGTGATTTGCTGTATGAAGATTAATGAACAGGCAAGTGCAATTTTGTTATTCTTGAAACTTTTTGATAGATAAAAATCGCCGATTAAAAAACAATTTTTGAAACAATAATAAATATTTTAGAATTTAAATTTATCCAAGGGGTTTCTTTAAATGATTATATATATACATATTTTGCAGTAATAAAAAGTAAATTTTTGAAGCGTTTTGGTTAAGAGCAGTATATTTAATTTAACGTTTAAAGTTATACACACTGCATTAATTTATTGAAATAAAAATGTTTAAAAAATTTAAATGAATATTTCGTATTTAAAACACTCTGTAGAATTTTTTTATTACTTACAATGTGGAATTTTAGTCTAGTTTAATCTCGAATAATTTCTTCTTACAAATTATTTGCTTTTTAAATTCGTTGGGCACGTTTAATTTTCTTTTTCTGATGATTTTTTATAAACTATTCTTTAATAATTTTTACATTTCTCTACTGGCACAAAAGATTCGTAGTTTAAAAGTTTTTACTAAAATTATTTTTAATATAAATAAAACGTAATTTTGCTGAACAAAGTAGATTTCAAACATATTTTGACCTTTATCTCATTCTTTTATGAAATATTGACGTGTGTAATTTGTTGCAAGAAATTTAATTTTAAATTTTAATTTTTAAAGGTTTTACGAAGAATAATTTTTTAAGTTTATTGCATTTTCTAAACTTTGTCAAAAAACACTTCAAAAACCAGGATGTTCAACAACACTTTGTTCCAATTAAGCTCTATGGATTAAATAACAATTATAATGCATACAAAATCTAATTATTTAAGAACTAAGTAGAATTTTTAGAAAAAAAATCTTTAAAAGTTATGCCATTTGGCAGACCCGATATACGTATCTTTATACCATTGAGAAAATGAATATAAATATATATATACCTATACATATATAAATGTTCTCTATGTTTTTAATCTGTACATTACCGCAATATACGTAAATTCCTTGCCATCAGACATCAGTGAATGTTGCTGGTTGCAATCTTGCCATTCTGCCTCTGAAAATAAAAAAGAAATTGCAATTTACAATTATTTTGAAGTGAACTGTATATTTCTATTTTTAGTGATAAATGACATAGTCTTTCCTATAATTTATATCTCTTGAAATATTTCATAAAAACTGGCGTTCTGTTGTTGATTTTTGTGTCTGTTTCTATGTCGCACCAAAATCGGCATTTCATAATTATTGTTCATAAAAATTGCATCTTCCATGAGATGTACAGTGTAAATGTTTACGTACGTATATGTGCCGTGAAAGAAAATATAGACTTTACTTAACTACTTCTTGTCAGTGTCAGTTTGTTCTCTAGTATTTTCTGTTTCTTAATACTTTTACAGACAATGAATTGAGTATGAATTACTTTTTTACAATGGAATGAATTTTATAACAGATTTTTATCAACAATAGTGAATTATATGTATAAAAACAACAACACATAGTTCTTTGCAACATGAGCAGAGTGTTTCTTCGTCTTAAAAGAAAAAGAAATCAGATTTTAATGTGATTTATAGTTAATTAACTCAAAATTCTTTATTATATAATTTATATTTAAAATCTTCTATTTTAATATTTGTCAAACAATCGGTTTTAAGCGTATATCACTCGGGTTTATTTATTTATTGGTTATAAGTGGCGTGTACGAATTTGCGCTTAAGCATACATTTCGTCGATTTTTATTTATTGATTAATTTAAATTTAAATGGTGGGTATAACTTCAAATTTTTTATAAGCATACATTGCTTTGATTTGTATTTATTTAATTTTAGAATTAAAGTTTGCGTTTAAGCATACATTGAGTCCATTTTTATTTATTTATCTGTTTATATTTAAATGCTGAGTACCAATTCAAACATTTTAATAAGCAAAATTGCTTTGATTTGTATTTATTTAATTTTATAATTGAGTGGCGTATAAGAAGAACCTGAAGTTTGTTTTTAAGCATATATTGCTTCGATTTTTATTTTATTTACTATTTAGATTTAAGTGATGTGCACTGTCTGCATTTTGTTTTTGTTACCAATTAAATAAAATACTGAAATGAATATTTGTGTTAAAAAATAAAGCAGAAAAATTACAGATTGCACTAACTATGAGATTTATGATGAAATTATTTATCTTGCCTTCAGCCCGTGATGTTCTTTTATGTTTGTTTCTTTGTTTATCTGTTTGGCTTTTTCAATAAGACATGCTATTTTAATTGTAAATATGATCTATAAAAGAAGCTTAAATAACATTTTTCATACATTGAAGATATACGAAGATGTGATTTTTTAAATTTATTTATTTATTTTTAATAGATGAAATTAGAATTTTCAATAATGTTAATTTAATAGCATTAATTTAATGTTTTAATAACACAATTTTAGTGTCAGATTAATAATAACTATTTTTTCAGAGTTGTAAACATTTCCGTACATTTAGAATCGAGTTTAGATATATACGCATATGTTTAATTATTTGCATCTTGTTTTTTAAGTTACATTTTCACTTTAACTTCGGGGCAATTTTATTTAATTTGTATAAATTTTAAGTTTGTAATTGCTAATTATTATTAACAATAACATAAAAATATGACAAACATACAAATAAGTAATTTAACATTTTTGCATTTTTTAAATTGAAAATTAGTATAAAATTAACCGAAAAACTGTTATTCTCTTATAACTATTTAAACATAAAACTATTAATAATAAATATATTTTATGAGTCCGATAATAAATATAATAATTTTATAGAAGAACTGGACTATTTTTCTGGCAATAAAATGAATATTTTAAAAGGGTATAAAAAGACAATAAACGATGGAAATTTCCGAAAAACATTCGTAATTCGTAAATTAAAACTGCGTAACTCATAATAAACTATTCATACGTTAGCAAATGAATACAGTTTTCGCAGTAATTACACTGTTATTTATTGCGTTATAACGATTTTTAACACAAATTTACTATAAATAAATAAATAAATGAAAATAAAAAATATATAAAACAACTTACTTTTAACTTATTTTAAATTGTTTGTACTTTTTTCCTTTCTTTTTTTTAGTAAGGTTTTAAATTTAAATTATAATAGAGATTGACGTATCAAAGGAATGCAAATACATTAACAACTATGTGATACGTAGATATATGAATAGTATATAACTAAATGGCTAAAAATAAATTTATTCTATGCTTTTATACCGTTTTGATAATATTTTGATAGAAAATATAAGGACACAATATTGTCCTTTGTATATTTGAAATAAGTAAAATTGTCAAACGGCGATTGCATATTAGTTGATTACAATTTTTTTTTTTTTTTTTTTTTTAATGCTTGAAACTATTCTTTTTATGTTACTATCTAACTAAAATCTTTTTTTTTTTTTTTTTCTAAATTTTGGAGATGTGGGTTACTCTCTGTTCCTATATTTTTAGTTTTGCAGCAGGTTCGCCTTGTGTTGTGAGTAGAAAAATATAGATATATATACATTCATTTTTAAGATTTACGGTTTTAAATTCTGCACTTTGATAGGGGTGGGGACTAATATCCCTTTTTGGCAATTTGAGAAAAAAGCTGATTTGTTTAGATTTTTGATTTATTAATAAAATAAAATTCCTTGTGGGATAACTTAAAGGTCATTGGCATTTATTTATCAATTTATTGCTAAAAGAAAAAAACATAAAATGTATTTGTGGTTGGATTATTATTAAATAAATAATGAAATCTGCTTTCTGGTCATAGAGCAAAATTGGTAATTTTAAACACTGGTCTTTTTTCCATCGAGACAAACGATTAGCTCTATATTTTTATGAAATATAATACCTTTAATGATATGTTTAATGAGAGTAGAATTTGACTCTCGTTCTATTTATCCTTCCTTTAGATATCTGCACAAGTACATACATAAAGTTTTTTAAAGTTTAATATATTTTTAAATATTTTTAGATGAATCCAAATTTTCTTTAATTTTTGATATCAATACACTGACAGTTCTTTTTTGATTAACTTCTTTTTATTTACTTTTATAAAGTAAAATGTTTATTTTTTCCCTTTTAAATAAATGTTCGATAAAAAATTTAAGATAATTTTTATATTATTGTTTATTCCCCTTATCCTTTTATTTTTCTTTTAAATTAAAAAGAAAATATTATAAGTATACATTTTACAAAATTTTGAATTGCTTTAAAATAAATAAATTTTTTCCGCTATATGCAATTTATTTTAATAATCAAAGCGGCATATATCATAACATGGGTAAAAATTTAAAACAAATGTAATAAAAAATAAATTACAATGTACTGCTTCATATCTTGAACTTCCTTTCTTAATCACTTTATTGTAATTAATCTTGGGCTTGCCATTTATAATCCGAACAAAGAACGATTACTTGGTTTTCTTTCTTCAGCACCTGCAATATTTGTAGAGAAGACACGAATGTTGCACATACGACGATCCGGCCTTTTTAGTTGAGAATAGTATGTCATAAACATCAGTAACAGTAATCACAAATTACCAAACATTATCTGAAACATAAAATAGAAATTTGTGACGAGTATATGCAGATAGAAATTTATTGACGAGTATATGCAAATAGAAATTTATGACAAAAATATGTATATAGTTAATTTTTTTTCTTTTTTAAGGGAATAGGAAAAACCCTAAAATTTAACGTAATTAGCCTCACATAATGAATATAGAATGATATTCATTAATAATAACAGGAAAGGATATACTTTATTAATAGAGACATATTTCACTCAACTTCAATTAGATTTTTGTTGAATTAGATTCATCTCCATATATGTCCTGAATTAAAAGTTATATAGGCTCTTTGTAAATAAGATTAGTAATAAATAATTTGTTCCTAACAAAAATACCATTTAATCTAAAAGACAATAAATAAAGAAAATAAATTAACAGCACAGTATTCTTGTTTCGACGGTACTCACAGACATGAGAAATCTTTAGGCAATAAGATAAGATAAAATAAAATAAAATAAAACTATGTTAATATATATATATATATATTTAATTAGGCGAGAATGTTTTTTGTTGGCCTACTCGGACGCAAAGCAATGAAATAGCTCTTTTCTATCTAAAACTCGTTAATTTTGAACAACGCTTTTTTTGTTGGGATTAAATTAAGCTTAAGTTTATAGTTGTGTCGAGTATAGAGAAAGGTAATAAAATATTGAATTAGTAACAATAATAAAACTTTATTAGTCCCCAACTTTAATATGATTTTTCAGCGCTATATGACATTTAAAAAAATACTTATTTGTTCATCACTTTATTCGGAATCTTTGCAAAAATTAAACGCGAAGTACGCCCATATGATCATGAACCCGGAACAATCTATTAATACTGACACGTTCTTAGCCACAAGTCCGGGTAATCGCTGTTCATATTCCATTATTTCAAAAATAAAATAAAAATTTTTGATGCATCCACGAGTGTTTTGTAAAAAGACAGTAAAAAAAAAAAAAAAAAAAAAAGAACATCACGCAAAACTAAGTTTTATCATAATCAAAATTAGAACAGGTTCTTATTATAATATAGCAGAGGCATTTTCACCTAGATCCTAATATTTGAATGCATGTGTGAAAGAAATTATGTTACAAATTTAAAATTTTACAAAAATGCAGATTTTTTTTTTCTTTTCTTTTCTTTTTTTTTTTTTTTTTTTTTTTTTATTAGCGATGTCTTGAGCAACATAAGTTCTCCTGCCGATCTCAATTACCAACCACGTTTGTATTAAAGAGTAATAAAAAACTAGTTAGATGGCGAAAAAATTTAACAATATTATTTTTAGTCTATTGATTTAGTTTTTTATTTAATAATTGTTTAAGTAAATAATCTTGAACATTATACATTTTCTTACAATTTTGCACATTGGGTAATCACCAATTTTTTTAAAATAAATTTATTAAAAAATAATAATATTTTAGATGATTTATAATGCATTTTAATGATCTAGGCTTAGTATGAAATATTTAAAAGACAATAATAATTCTCTGGTTCTCGTATATGATATTGTTTTTATATCAACATTATAAACCAGATGTTTTGTCGCTCATTGACCATCTGTAAAAAATTGACTTGTTTGTTCTATGACATTGCTTGGAATATTTCTCGAACCAGACACGCAGTACGTGCATACGATCAAGTCTCGGAACATTTTATTGAGACTGACACTTCCTAGTCAGCAGTTCTGGTAATCGCAGTTCCTCTCACATTATCTGAAAATTAAAATAGAAATTTATGATGAGTGCATCCACACATATACATTTGGTAAAAAAAGAAAAGGGGATAGGAGGCGAACCTAAGTTTTAACGTAATTAGCCTTAGAGCAGGAAACGATGGTCATTATCAGCAGAGACATGTTTCACTCAGTTTTAATTAGATACTTAGGCATTTATCTATGATTGGTAGAGCCATTTTAATTAAAGATATTGCATCGTTTCGAAGACGAAACGAAAAGTTTTGGTTGGAAGTTGCCTTATCAGTAAAAGTTGTTTAAAAGGAAATTACTATAAAAATAAATTCCAGCCGCCATTGTTTTCAGTTAATGATGAATCTCGGTTATGGTTGCAGAGAAGCCCCGTTAGTTTATTTTATCACAATGAGGTAGTAATGAATAAAATCTGGTTTCGGATGGTGCCTCGTGTATTATTTGATTTTTGGAAATATTGGATCGTACCGTGTGACACTTGCTTATTGTTACATTGTAAGAAGTAAAAATTCTTTAGATAAATTTTGAGTGAGAATATTTAAACGAAATTTTAATAAATAATTTTATGATATATCTCCTTAAATTGCAAAAGCTCTCTTCCCTATTTTTGGATTTCTGATTTTTTGGATTTTAAAAATACAGTATCAGAATTTATCTACGAAGTTAATATCTAAATATTTAATTAATACCAAATTTCACAGAATTATTCTTTTGAAAAATTATTGCTGAAAAAATGTAAATCTTCTAATGCATTTTATGATTTATCTGATTAAAACACAACTATAACGGACTTTGATTCTCTTACTTCTTGGTTTTAAAAAGTAGAATTTAAAATGTATTAAGAAATTGAATGTCTAATTATCTAATTAATATCAAATTCCCCCTCCCCCTAAAAAAAAACAGTTTTTAGAAAAGTTCGATTAAAACTGGTTACGGATGGTGTTAGGTGCATTACGTGATTTTTGGGAATATTGGATCTTGCCGTGTGTAACTTCCTTATTCATTGTAAAAAAGAGCAAAAGCCTTCAGGTAAATGCATTTTTTAATTTCAAACAGAATATTAAACATTTGATAAATTTTCTACATAAACACCTGTGCCCCCCCCCCCACCCCCTCTCTACCAAAATAATACATTTTACTGATTTTTTAACATTCGAAGAAACATATTTTTAACCCCCCCCCCCTCTCTCTCTCTCTCTCACCAAGAAAAAAATACCTATAATACTGGTATTTTAACATTCAAAATAACATACATTTAATCCCCCCCCCCCCCCGAGTCAAAAATACATACAGTCGGACCTCGATTTAATGAATTGATTGGGACCCACAAATCCGTTCGTTAAATCGAAGCAATTCGTTAAATCGAATATCGATTTTTGTAGAGTATGGTATAAAAATATCAATACAAAATACTCTTTAGATATACAGATTTTAAAAAAGAATGATTATTGTTTGCTACGAGCTTAAAAATTATAAGTTAAAAGATCAACTTTTAAATTGTCAAAATTATTTAATGTTATTTGCTTTTAAAGTTTAAAACATAATACATACATACTAATTGGCACTTTGGAAAGAAATCCTTGATAGTGTTTTGTTTTGACTTTCCAAAGTTCATTGATATTTTCTAACTCCGTAAGAACATCATTTACCTCGTGAGACAAAAATAATTTTTAAAAATGTTGAAGCTGCAAATTGATTCTTGGAATATTTAATTGAATTTCCGTTTTTTCATCCTCTTGACTACTTTCAAAATCTTCATTCTCTTTCCATTCTACATATTTGTCTACACCTTTGCCATGTTTCTAGTTCGTCAAAAAGGAAATAGACTGTCTTTTGAATCCACCAGAATTGAGGGAAAAAATGCAACACTTGTAATTTGGATGCGAAAGATTCAAAGTTTTATGTGCAAAAAATACAAAGTTTTAATTTTAGCTGCGAATCTGAATTTTTTTTCAGCGATTGTTGTTCGTTAAATCAAAGCTAAAAATTCGTTAAATCAGAGCATTTTAGCATTCTTTTTGTCGGGACAGAAAAAATATTCGTTAAATCGGAGAATTCGTTAAATCAAAGTACTTTAAATCGAAGTTCGACTGTATATACTGATATCGTTCAAAGAAGCATATTTTTCATGCCCTTTTGAATGTTGATTTATCAGATTTAATTGGTCAACTCTTAATGAATTATCTAACTTTTTAATTATTACTTACTACTTCCACAAAAATAGCAATTTCTGGATAATTTATTTTTACCCCCTAAGTGTTAATTAATTTTCGTAGGTACCGAACAGTAACGGAATTGTTGTGTAACTAATAAAATTAAATATCCTCAGATAAATAATGATCGAAAAGAATAAAATTTTAAATAATTTTTAATCAGTAAATTTATATTTTTACAGTTTAAAATTTAAAACATGGAAATTTATTTTTGATTTTCTGATTTCTTGACTTCATTCTGATTTTTTAAATTGTATAATTCAAAATTTGTGGACTGTTTATGATTTGAGTATAAATATTTGTTTCAAGTCGTTTTTCGTGCATTAATTGATTTTTGAAAATGTCGTCTCTTATATTACATATAAATTTCTCTTCCATCGTAACAAATAAAAAATATGCAGATAAATGAAGTTTAGAATAACTTTTAGAAATTAATTAATTTTAAAAATAAAAACTATTAATTTCTGAAATTAAAGTAATTTTTGTACGGTTATCTTTTCTGCTTAGATGTAAAAATTATGAATACCACATTTTTTTTAATTTTTGATTTAAAGTATTTAAATTTGACGTCAACAACTTAAATATCTGAATGCTTAATCATTTTCTTGGTTCACAAAATTCATATAACTTCTAGAATATTGCGATTGTAAGTACTCATTGCTGTAAAGGAATGAAAAGTAAATACAAATTAAGAAGTTTAATTAAAATGAATTCTAATAATTAAAATTACTTTTTCTCTGTTTTAAATGCAAAATAATATTTTAGTACATTAATATTTAGTTTACTCTTTCTAGAGAGCATTTAAATTACACACAAAATTACACTCTCAATCAATGTAGCAAAATCTTAGGATAAAATATTTTTTATGCGGTAAAAACACTGCATTACTTGAGCATTAGCGTAACTAATACAAATTTTATTTGTTTGATTTTAATAATATTTAATAAACAACAATGTTTTGAAACGTAAAATTTCTTTTGATTTATCCCATTGTAAATAATATTAAATAAACAAAAATCAGTTCATTACATGCTACAGTTTATATAATATTATTTTTTCTTAATAATCTCATTTATATGAAATATACAATTTAAAACAGTAAAGCTTTGTTTAACAAGTATTCGTTAATGACTATTAAAACATCCTAATGTTTAAAAGCAGATTTCCACATCTGCTTAAATACATAAATCAATTTAAAAACATGTTTACAGTAACCAAATTACAGCGCTTATTATCAATACATTTCTTTTTAGAAGCTTAATGTTATCTAAAAACAATATAAGCATAGCAGTTAAATAATAATAAATTATAACCCATCATAAATTATCCAAGCATAGTGTCTCATCGCTTGTCTTATTCAGGCATGAGATCCAATAACCTTCGTCCTGAGACATTGTGATAGGTTGTTGCTATTTGTAGAACTGGTTCTCCAACATAAATTTAGAACAGGGCGTGGAAACGATTTTCCGGCGACGTGCCTGAAAAGATACAAAAGCAGTTATAGTTAAAAAAATAAAATACAAATTCTAATAAATATTTGTAACACTAACACTAGATACAGTAGTTGAAAATAGTTAATACTCAATTATTAATGCATGACACTACAGTTGTTTGTTATTTCACTTTTAAATAAAACGCAAAAAAATGTTTACAATAGATGCCTTTACCATTTCAGAAAATAGCGTAGTTAAAAAGATATAATAATAAATTATGATAATATACTAATTTAATGTTAAATTGTAGTTGTTTGTTTCTCATTGTCTGAGATTTGAAAATTGTGGAAATTATTTTAAATGATTTGAATAATAAATGATTTGACATTCCAATGCAAATTTTAATTTATTATCATTTTATTGTAATTCATTAAAACTACGCTAAATATAATTATGCTAACAATGATATATAAGCTGTTTAAAATGTAATTATATGTCAGTTGATAATATTTTTGTATTTTGTTTAATGTTTAGCCCTCTTTTCTGTATATAATGAATATATATATAGAATAAATTAGGATAAAGGAAAATTAGAAATTTGGAGATATATTTAGGATGTATTAAGAATATAATATTTGTGTGATAAACAAAGTTAATTTAAATAATATAGCAACGAGTATGAAATTTTAAATCGGGATTTTCTACAGATAAAATAAACTGAGATGCTTGAACATGAATTGAAATATGTTTTATGATTGAGAGAATTTCTTATTCTGATTCCCCCCCCCCCCCCCGCCTTGCGTTTCATTCTTTAAATGTTTTTCTGTAAATTTAATTTGGTTTCGATTATTCGCTAACTAGCTTAGTACAATTTTGCAGTTTCGTTTTTTAACTCTTTCATTTTTTGTGTACTATGTCCATTTGAATAAATGTATTATTTTTGAGAAAAATAACTAAGTAAAAGAAACGAAGAATGATAAAAGGTAAAAAGTAAAAAGCATGGTTTTTAAATCATTGTATTGATTAAATTCTCAGATTAAATTATCCATATTATGCAAAGTGTAATTTGTGCATCATTTAGAATTATTATTATTATTTAATTAGCATTTTCAAATTACACAGCCTGGGATTTTTTGGGTAAAAATTTAAAAAAAAAGAGAGAGAGAAAGAAAAAGGGGAAAAAAGAAAATCCAAAGCAAAAATACGTTTTGTAAAGCATTGTATAGTTTTAAATTTGAGTTAAATTACATAAATATTAACCAATATATATATTTAATTGATTAGAAATTAAGACGTAAACAGTTTAAACCATTTAATGTAAAGTGTAAATAGTGTATTCTTTTAAATTATTATTATTATTGATTGGCATTTTCAATTTATGCAATTTGACTTTTTTCTGCCTGAAAATTACGGGAAGTAATAATTAAAATTAGATATAATTATTCGAATGTTGCATCTTTATTTTTAATTTCATTTATATTATATATAAAAGTTACTTAGAAGAAAAATTACTCGACAAACAAGCTATATCACTTATAACTGTGTTTCAAATATATAAGTAAATCAAACCATGAAGATAGTTAACTTTATGCCTACAACAACCTTGAATTAAGTGGGAGCAACGAAATAAATATTTCAAGTCTGTTTTTCTTCCTAAATATTTACCCAAATAAACATCAACTATATTTAACTAAATAAACTTTAAGTAAACTTGTATAAATTTATAAATCTTCACAAGAAGTGTTTCATATTAACAAAATAAGTCTAATATCACCATCGTCGATTGGAATCTTTAACATTTTAAAATCTAAATCAAACTTCTTTCAACGTTATTTAAACAATTTGCAGATATATTATAACTACTGACATCAATTACAGCCTCATAACTAATTTCATTTACTTAATACATATAAATGTAAGTATAAACACCAAATTCAGACCATGACTTAATTTCTATGAAAGCATTTTTAATAAGCATGCCACAGTCTGCTTTAATACAACCCGTACCAATTTATTGCTCTTTATTGGCGACAAGATAGTAATAAGTCAAGAAAAGCACGGACTTTTAATAAGCCTCAGTGTCCTCTGCCAGGCAGAAATTAAAATTCCACGCTTCCAGGGTGGTAAATTGGGAAATAAATTAAGCTTGACTTTATGACAGATATAAAGAATAATCTTGGAAGAAACTGCAAGACGTTTCTAAAGATAGAAAATGTCTTCTCTGGAGCATTATTAAATTTTAATTGAACTTCGTTTCCATTTAATCCAGTTTAATTTTTTTATTCTTATGTACAATTGAAGTTATATATGAAGTTATAAATGAATATTTACGTAAACGGTAGACACCTTATTATATAATTTTTGCAGGGAAAGGTTTAGTTGTGAAAATTTTAAATAGGACATTTTATTAATTTTATTTGTGAAACGGAATATATTTATTGTAGGTCTATTGTGAGCTGGTTCTTGGTCTGGGTCTCTCTCTTTTTTAGTGTGTGTTTGTGTGACGGGAGATATTTTCGATATTTCTTCATCTGTAGAACTTTATAATAAACTCGAAAGTTCACAAATTCTGGTATTGATTTCCTTAAGGACTCCTAAATGCCACGTATATTAGATAATATGAAGTCTTATTCGGGTCCTCCTGATGAAACCCTCTTCGGTTTATGGCCCCGTACTGTAAAAAAAATCTGTAAAATTACTAAAATTTTTCTAGTAAACTTGTATTCCAAGCTACTTTTCATATAACAATAACAATAAAATTTCATGTACCCCAGTAAGGTTATATGAGTCTTTACTGTTGCCGTTACAAGAAAAGTCCTTGGAATACAAGTCTACTAGAAAAATCTTAGTAACTTTACAATTTTTTTCTTTCAGTACGGTGCAGTTGCTCCATTTACAGTGTTGAATTCAGGGGGTGGCCCGGGGGGGGACATTCCCCCGGAGCTGTCAAATGGACAAAGCTGTCAAAAATGAAAATTTGAGATTTTATGTTTACAATGGTAAAAAAGTGTAATTTTCCTCCCGGAACTCTATTGTGTCCCTCCCCCCCCCCGGAGAAAGATGTCTGAACTCAACACTGCCCATTTAGATTCCAGTCCGCTTCTCTATTTAGTTTATGAAGGTTTAACTTAATTGTATTTAGCTTTATTTATGCTTTTTATTTAATTTTTTACTTTTATTCATTTTATTTATTTCTTTATTTATTTATCAATATCTCGTGATTATCAATTTCTCGAAACCCCAGACAAAAAATCAAAATATTGATTGTTAGAGAAATTTCATTCTTTTGAGATGTGGGTTATGCTCTGGGAGAAAAAAAACTCCAATATTCAGTCATTTTTTTTCTTTCAATTTTTTGAACTCGTTCTGCTGGTTTCTTAATAAAAATGACGTCATTTTTGTACACAGAAATTTTCGTAGTTACTTTTTTTTTTTCAGATTTTCAAACCAATTACATTAGTGCATTAAGATTAATTTTATTTTTAAAAGACAGTTCGGTCAATATAAAACTAGTGATGTTTGTTGTGTTTATGCACATTTCTCACATATGAAGTTTTGGAGGACTGTCTCTCTTTCAAGGTAGCAATGTGAAAACTATTTTTGATATTATAGTACCTGAATTTTATGTTCTAGATAGTGCAGCGATTATTAACAGCTCTGCAAAAGGCATTTGTTTCGGTAGATAAGCTGGATCTGATGCTAGGTATAGAAATGGCAGCAGAGGATTCAGGGGGCTTAAGGCCCATTTCAAACACCGGGAATACTATGCGTCGATAATTGGATCAAAACCCTCCAACTCACATATACGTACATCTATTCAAAGTACACGTGGCTCACAACCACTTCTCATTTGCTGAAATAGGGATGACGTCAGCAAATGTGGCTCAGCTGGACCCTTTCCTATGTCACTAATACCTATAATGGCGGCTCGGTTCAGTTATTGCTGCAGAGGCTTAGAATTAATTTAAAGTAATGGCCCATAAGGTATCGGAGTGCCAAGAGTAGGGAACTTGATCAGTATGTTAGTGGTGATGCGCTTTTCATAGCATATAATGCTTTCTGTTTGAAATGTTTTTCACTTAGCATTAAAGAAATGGTTTAAGAATGTGGTTTTTAAAGAGCATTGAGTCATTCAAAGGTAGGAGTAAAAGAGACAACACTTGACACACCTCATAAATATTCTTCATTCAATAGAATTTAGCAAGCACGTACTTTTTTTTATTTATTTAGTATTGTGATTTCAATGTGATTTCACAACATATTCTACTAATTAAACTAATGTGCGAGTTTTTTAAATACATAAACTGGGTATAAGGTATACACTATCTATTTTTGCTTCGCTTTAATTTTAAATTGTATTCCTGAATTAATTTAATTCCAACTAATATTTTTTAATTATGTGGTTTTAAAGGAGCATTAATTTATTCAAAGAAATGGAAGAATAGATTATAATGCGACACACCTCACAAATATTCTCCACTGAATAAAATTCCACAAATACTTTTAAAAAGTATTTAAACCAGGTGCAGTAGTTAAAAACATGGTCATTTTTGTTTTCATATCTTATTATAAATTTAAACTTTACCTCTGAAAATTATTATTATATATACACACGAGCACAAAAAGGAAAGTATACAAAATTACTTTCGTATTAACATATATTTCTAATGAAATATTTTATTTAAGGCTATTATTTAGCTTTTCATAATAAACCTTTGTTCAAATTTTTTAGAAACTTTTATGATCTTAAAATCGAATAAAGTTTTAAAAAAATATTAACATTAATATTCAATAATAATGACTATATATATTTGTAACGTACATTTTATTTTGAATTGAAATATAAAAAATTAATATCATATAAGGTACCCTGGGGTAATAACGCCAGGCGGGGTAATAACGCCAAATGCTTATATTTTGCATAATTATGAAATAATCAGGTAAATGACACCCATGTGCTCTGTGCAGAAGGATTTTGAGTCATATAAATCGCAAAAAACAGCTTCAAGTTAATTTGTTTCATTTTTAGGTCTTATTGTTTTTACAAACAACTAAAATTAACGCTTGATCTAAAATTTGCGAGATAAGTTTTGTGATGTGAAGACTATCTTTTTATCCGGAAATACTTTGTTAATTACATAAATTTGTAGTGCATTTCATGTACTTTTAAAATGTTGTTGAAGATTTTGAATATCTTCTCCAGATAATTTGTAATGTAAAATGTACTGCGCAATAACTATACCGGGGTAATAACGCCAATCGTTGACATTAATACCCCGGTTGATTCCCTACAGTGGCCGAGCTACATCCTAAATACTGATTCAAAGAAACACAGTTAAAACTGTGCAATGTTTCTCATATTTCTATTTAAACGGTCCTTTTTAAGCAAAAAGAAGCTCACGGTCTGATATTCGTTTGCCTCATCCCCCCTCCCACACCACACCTTTATTTTTCTTACACTTTCACAAAAAATTGAACATTTTCAATAGCTTAGAATGCAATTTGTCAATTTCTAAGTTTGTAGAGTTTGTATTTTTAGAATTGGGTTATCTACATGCAATTATTTCATCTTATTTCATAGTTTTGTTTGCATGGCGTTATTACCCATATAGGTGGGTAATAACGCCAAATAGCATGGGTCAAGAAAAAACGCCATTACATTTTATGAATACATATCTGTTAAATTATTTTATTTTATATAGATAGTCAATGAGTTGCTGTATCAGATCCTATATTTGTTTGAAAAATACAATCTAAAACTAAGCCGTGAAAATTGGTAAAACCTTAACGTGGCGTTATTACCCCAGGGTACCTTACAACAGATAAAATTGTAAAAATGCCTCCGAAATTTGACAAATCTTAAATGAAAAGATCTTTTGAAACAATAATTTTTCTTTTCAATCGTTTATTTGAGAAGTGAGTAGTTTGCATACTGTCCATATACCCCATACATCGATGACTGGGGGGGGAGGGGGGGTACACATTCCTAGACTTATGATGAGAGCAGAAATTTGTTATATCACAAAGGATTTAAAATAGCTCAACATAACATGTCATTAAATTGAATGGTGATTAACATCTTCAGAAAGTATTGGATCTTGACCTGTAACGACTTATTATTTCCATCGTCATTTTGGCACTATATGATAATGAATGTAAAACATGTGACTGTATAAGGTTATGTGAATAAAAATCTTTTTATTTCAAATTTCGAGGATAATTCGTCTGTTTTACTTATTATTACTATTTATTACTGTCTAACTCACTCGGCAAAGCCCGTGCTAGATGTCTGCACTTGCCGAAATTTCCAGGCCCGAGCCCGGCCCTATCCATAGAAAAAAAAAATTGGCACGGCCGGCCCGAACGAAAAAAAAAATTGGCCCGACCCGGCCCGGAAGTTAAAATTTCGGCTCAAGCCCGGCCCGAACGTTCTAGAAATAATACGTTCTAGAAATTCCGGAATTCAGAGAATCTTAATCTTCACCAAAAAATCTCAATGATAATTTTCTCTTTATTTAAACTTGGAATGTCTCTTATTTAATAAAACAAGTATTTCTATTATAATTTTCTGGTATGAATTTAGAATATTTGAAATAAATGTAGAAAAAAATAAAATAAAAAATGAATGTCGTGATGCCATTTGGATTGACTGGAAGCGAAAAGGTTAAATTTGCACACCATCGAATAAGTTAAAAAGTACTTTGAAATACAATTAGCTTGAAAATCGTATCTCAATTTAAGAATTTTTTATCGTTTTTAAAATCATTTTCAAGCAAGTTTTTTTTTTTTTAAATTAAATCTATATTTCTATTGCATTCAGACTTGTTTGGGGGATTCAGAAAAATAAAATTACTGAAAATATATATTTTGATTGTGTTCAATGCGTGGATTAAATTATGTGATTATTACTATAGCGAACTGCATCAAACTATACGTTTCATCCAAAAGATAGAATTGTTGTAACGTAAACCTTCTTGAGTCACAATCCTCACAAATCATTTTGCATGCGGGCTTCTGAATTCCGCCTAACAGCACTCCTCCACATTTCCACCCGTCTCACTGGTTTGATCGATAATGCTCTTCCACAAAATGAAAATGCATTGCTCCATTGCAGAGCATTTTATTTCTTTTTGCATTGAAAAGGCGATATACTACTGATTTCCGTAAGAATTCAGCTGCAGAGTGAATAAGATACTTATGTTACGCTACATTATGTAAGATCGTTATGAATATCGTTTCTATTTTCCGCAAAAATTCTTCCCATATCCAAGCATATTTTATTTATATCCAAAAGGGTAGCTGCTATCTATCTCATGGGTCTTTTTTGTGTAAAATTCCATGTTTCTATCGGATAATTCCCATTTTTTAATTCAATCTAAATCATAGTAAGCTTTACATGTACAGTTGAGTTCCGTTACAGCGAAATATCCATTACAACGAACTATTTTGCAGCCTCATCACTATCTTAGCAATCTCATGTTATACATTTTTAACATTTTACGATAGCTCATTACTGGCGCTGCAATCACGATTTTTGTGCCATTTTCAATATTGTACCGATCAAAAGTATATGAAGTTATGCATCGAATTCAACCAAATTTTTTGTGTATGACTATGGCTAGTTGGTCCTCCCTGAATTTGAAAATAATCCGCCGGAAGGGGGCGCTGCAATCGCGATTTTTGTGCCATTTTCAATATTGTACCGACCAAAAGTATATGAAGTTATGCATCGAATTTAGCCAAATTTTTTTTGTATGTGTATGACTATGGCTAGTTGGTCCTCCCTGAATTTGAAAAAAATCCGTCGGAAGGGGGCGCTGCAATCGCGATTTTTGTGCCATTTTTAATATTGTACTGACCAAAAGTATACATGAAGTTATGCATCGAATTGAACGAAATTTTTTGTGTAAGTGTATGGCTATGGCTAGTTGGATAGCCCTGAATCTGAAAAAAAATCCGCCGGAAGGGGGCGCTGCAATAGCGAATTTTATGCCATTTTCAATATTGCACCACATAAAAGTGTATGAAGTCAGTTCTAGAACTGAACTAAATTTTTTGTATATGATTATTTTTTAGTAAGGCAAGCAGGTCCTCCCTGAATTTGAAAAAAAAATCTGCCTATCATTCTATTGTCCATCAGCTCGTGCAGAGACGGAAATTCGTTTTTACACCGATTAATTGATTGAAGCAGAAATTTAAGATGAAAATCAAAGTTGGTATGGTATTGAATTAAAATTATTAAAGCATTAAAATGAGTAACTATTTTTTTTTATATTAAAATGTACGTATGAGATAGAAGAAAGTTTTGGGATTGGCACATCCAACTAGTTTGTATTTTTTTAAGAGTAAAATTTAAAATTCCCTTTTATCGAAAATTCCTTACAACGATAGCAAGAAGTTCGTTATAACGTCACTCAACTCAAAATGTAAACTGAACTAAACTGTAAAATTCATATTATCAAGAATTTGTTTGAATCGTTTAAATTCTGTATAATTTTCGTTTTATTTTATATGGTAGCGTCGCGTTAATTTTATTAGGTAATGGATAGTATTCATTTAATTCGAGGTTAGAAAGAAAAAAGAAATCCGCGATTTGGAAAGCATTGAATGTAGTTACACTGAGTTTCGAAAAATAATATTTAAGAAATGACTTTATGAATATATAATTGAGGAAGATCAAATGCAGAAAAATCTTAACTTAATTTTAACACTTTTTTAAATTGTTATCACAATTTTCTTAGTGTTAAAACATTAAAACAAATTTAAGATAATTAGCAAGTAATAAAAACATCTTCCAGATTTTAAATATATATATATATAAATTTCATAATATATTTGTGTATTTATTTTAATTTAAATGTACTTGTGCTTGCTTTCAAAGTTTTTGTTTTAGAATCTCTTGAAAATTTTGTTTAAATGCCTCCAAATCGTTCACCGTACTTTTATCATCCATTTCTTTTCTTTTCTTTTTCTTTCTTTGTATTTTTCTTTTCTTTTTTTTCTTTTTTTTTAAGTTGATGAATGAGAAAATGTTGGATTTCTGTAAGTTTTATATATGAGCTCGCACCAATGGAATGACGTGTTTGGCAAAAATATGCAGTGAAAAACGAATGTTACTTTAACAGGAAAAATCTGTTAGTTATGACAGAAAAAATTATTTTACAGGAGAAATGAAATAAAAAGACTGTAAAAAGTCTGTAAAAAATATTTTTTTCAATAAAATAATGAGATTTTTACTGATGTCTTGGCAGGCAATTTTTCCCTGCAAAATCAACAATTTATTATTATTATTATTTATCCATTTATTAGAGAAGCTTCGCAAATTGTAACAGCGAACATTAAAAAAAAAAAAAGAAAGGAAAAAAAAAAAGTTACGCATTATTCCCCGAGACAAGAGTTAGCAGATTTTAGGAAGTCACACAACTTTTTTTGGATAGTAGATGGAGTATTTATTTGTTGATTGAAATAAAATAATTACATTTTAGTACTTTTAATAAAGTTATTTTTGTGTGTGAAACATCATATCACACTAAACAGAAAACTTTCTACAACTTCGTAACTGACATTTTTTACCATATCTCGTACAGTTTTCCAGATAAAATATCTTAATTCCAAAGTTTACCACTAGGAGGCGCTATAAACGATCTCATTGCGTTAATAATAGCCACTAATAACTAGGCATTAAGCTGTCGTCGCTCCAAAGTTAGCGAGGGTGCACTTGCACAGCACTTTAGAATGCATGCTGTAAATTAAGAATATAATGGTTATATATGCATATTTTGAATGACGTTATCCTGTATTGATTTCTAAATGCAGCATATCACACATTTAATCATTTCATTTTAACCCTTATTTATTTATTTATTTAGTCTAACACAGAACTAATTAATAGTGCAATAGTGGCTAAAATCATATACAAAGTAAAACTTCATGCAAATTAACGTTCAGTTTCTTTTGTTTTGATTTGGTTTGGTTTGTTTTTGTGTGTGTGTGTGTGTTGTTGTTTACACGGAACTAATGTAAATTAACAAATGAAGCCATTTTAAATCTATTTTATCTCAATTTCTAACATGAACATTGATTAATTTTACAAATTATTTAAAATACGAATACACTTTAATGCTAATTTAGGCTATGGATACTGGGTCCCCTTATTGCTGGGTCCCAGTGGTAACATCATCAACCTCTCTCTCTCTTATCGGGACTGAATACAGGTTGAGTCTTTTTTCTTTATTTATTTTCACTGCAAAAGCAAGCAGTTTCTGCCCTTTCTAACTATTAATATTTAAAAAGTCTGTCAAGATCCTATTGAGTTTCCAGTTCCGATCCCATCTTCAAAAGGTTCCGAAGTTCAGAAAAATTTCAATGCCTAGGATCGCGTGCATGAAATCTGTTTTATGTTATCTACCGCTCTCCAAAGGTCATGCTCTCCATCTTTCTGCCAGCATAATCTCTGTTCTGCGTGGGAGTCATACGCTGATTTTTTTCGGTTACTAGACATGGTCACGCATGGAGGTTTTATCTGCCGTCTACACACAGGGTTGGGGAAAACCCTTAATATAACGGGTTTGAGGAATTAAGGGGTTCCTATGAGATCAGCATTATCAGTTGTAACGTAACATGCTTTAAGCTTTCCGCATCAGAGTTCAGTTCAAATTTATGGTCATTGGATAGATATTTTATTATCTTATAAAGCACATATTCATTCCATTGCATTTATGTTACAATATTGCTTATCAGTTGTTTGCAAAACATAAAAAATGCATTTTTTTTTTTTTTTTTTTTTTTTTTTAACGATTGAAAATTAATTAATATAGTATTACCACATAAATATGATATAGAATGATATATTAAAATACTCGTGTAAATATTTTTATTTTTTTTATTTATTTTTATTTTTATTTTTGTTATTGTTGGGTCCGTTAAAGTGATATTATGATTTGTTGATTATCCTGTTGCTGTGAATATCCGAAACTCATACTCAGAGAGGAGAAAAGAGAAAGAAATTAATACCACTTCACTTTATTAAAATATTTTGTGTAACATTTTTCTTTTTTTACGTAATAATCTTATTGGTGTATGTTTACAATGGAACAATTATTTTCTTCTTTCTAGAGAAAAATGACACTTTTTGTATGAGATGTGTCGTTTCTGATCAAGGTTTAACCAATATTCTAAGCAACAATTTTGTCACCAGGTGACAAATTCAAGTATCTCTCTCTCTCTCTCTCTCTCTCTCTCTCTCTCTCTCTCTCTGTATTTTTTAATCTGTTGTATTTTTTTAATTAAAATTGCACAAAATTTATAAGTTTAAGATATTTCTAATCGGTATATCTGGTCTAGATCAAATCATTTTTATTGGAATATGTTTTGAATAAAGTCGGTGCCTTCTCTAAAATATAAGAATTTTATCCGAGCTGAGGAAAAACAACTCAAATTTACAATGAAGAGTTATGATTTTCTTTTTCAGTCCGAATTCCCCTCACTAATGTAAATTCTATGGACATTTGATGTATTCGTATACTTAAAATATTTCCTCTAATTAATATTTTAAACTTCTCACTGTAAATAATAAAAAAAAATTAAAAAAAAAAAACGATGATTGTATTGGTAATCGGGACGCCAGTACAATATACAGTTTTTAACGGAAAAATTTCCCGTAAATTCCAAGAAAAAACGGACAATTTTTTGAAATTTATGGAAAATTTTCCGTTAAAAAACACTGAATTGTACTGCCGTCCTGATTACCAGTACAATCTTTGTAAAACCGTCCGTTTTCTTTTTCAGTGTAATTTTGTATACGCTTCTTAAAAGGTGTCTGTTTTTCTTAGTTTTCAAAATTTTACTCATAGCTCGTCAGTTTTTAACGCATAAAATAATAAATTAAGCATAGATTTTAGAAATATTTTGAGATATATTGGGGGAAAAAAGAAAAATCCTTTGAGCTGAATACACAGAAAAAAAGAAGTTAAAGATATAAATTTTCTTGAGAGATATTTTAAATATGCGAATGCATCAAATGTTCATAGACATAACATTACGAAAGATAAGGTATAATCTAATAGTCTATAAAGTATATCTACAAAATTTAATATTTAAGAACAGATAAAACATAAAAATTACAATAATGGAGCATACATTTTAGCTCCTTACTAGTTTAAAAACAGAGAGAAAAGTGAGTTAATACCAAAAGAAATGATTATATAAAGAATAAAAGAAATAAAATAAATTCAAACATGATCATAAAGTTCTTATTTTCTTGTTTAAATCGATAGTTTTATAAACATAGTTCTTTGATTAATTTTAAGCTTCATAATGTAAATGTTTATTGGTTTTTTGTTTCTGGATGAATTAGATGATATAATCTATTGCTTATTTCAACACTTAATTATAAAACAGTTCACCAAATAGATTTATGGTGAGTAAATTAAATGATGTAAAAGTACTTATTGAACGATTGAAAGTCATCTTGACAAATAATTAAGTTGATTTACGATGATTATTTTTTGAAATATAGATTAAGTTGATTTATGATGATTTTTTTCTGAAATAGATCAAGTTGATTCATAATAAATGTTTTCTGAAAGAGATTAATGTTACTAACAGGAAATATAAAATTCCCTTAAAACAAAATTTCAATGTACCCATATGTATTTGCAGACTATGAATCTCGTTCTAAGGAAATTCGATTATATAAAAAATAAATTATCGTACTGAAACAGATATTTGTGATACCGTGAAATTCACTTTAGATGAATTATTCTATAAATATAGTCGCTTGCTAAACCACGAAATATTAGAAAGTAACAAAATTTTATTATCATTATTTTTGTATTTAAAATTGCTATCAAATATTTTTATTTGAAAATTGATTTCGAATTATGATTGATAAGTTCAATATGTAAACAGCGCGTGTCATTCGGGTTGATAAACAATTGCATTTGTTTTTAGATTACGAAGAATAGTTTTCCGTGTTTGATGAATGTCAAAATGAAATAATCCGCCAGTTAAAAAGAATCTTCTGCGAGTAGCCCAAAAGCGCCTAAGTTGTTCTTTTCCATGGCGTTTGCTGCTTGTTCTGCTGGAAAAGTTGAAGAGGAAGTAACAACTAGCATAAAGCGCAAGCATCCGTGGCTATGATTTAATGCAATCATAAGTAGTAAGGCAGCAGCAGCAGCGTTGTAAGATTCGCAGCTAACGCATGGAAGGAGCGGAGTTTAACAAGTCATCTCCATAAAACTCGGAGTTGGTACTTAGTGTCTTTGGAATGAGCACTTAGCGCTAGATAGACGCACATTACCTCTCGAAGCTCGCTTATGCCTACGATATTTGTTTAGTAGCTTCTCGATCCCAAAACACACGTGACTGAGGCCGGAGGGGGCAGTTACAAATCAAACGGAGCGCGAAGTTGTTATGTCGGCTAACTTTTAAACGGGAGTTAATGGAAAGAGATTAGGCATAGAAAGATAGATTTCAATGACTGGAGTATTAAACTTGAGTTTTTAATTTTTAATTCGTATATTTATATTTATTAACTGGGGAGATTTAGGTGAAAATTCATAAGTATTACCACGGGATTTAAAATTCCCGTTTATAAGTAACTGTTTTGGAATAAATAAGTTGATTTGTTTCGTTATTTTTGGATGTTTCGTATACAGACTAATAAGTTTGGTTTAAAATTTATATTTATAGTTAAAATTAGTTTCTATAAAGTTGAATAATGTTTAATGCTCGTTTATTTTGAAAATGAACGTGTTTTTAAATAGTTGATGATTTTAATCGTGTTGAGAAATGCTTGTATTGATTTTAGTTTTAACCCTTTTGGGTCCATTTTTTTTTCACTTTTGATAAGAAAATTGCTTTTATGCTAATAATGTTAATAGTAGCCATCCAAATAGATTTACTGAACCTTAACGAATCTGTCATTGTCTGGAATATAAAGAATATAATTAGTTTCGGTATTATTCAATTCATATTCATAAGTCAATAGGCTAAGGAAGATTTTTGGGAGACATTTGGAAAATGTCGTATTAGAACAAGATTTGACAGGTATTAAAACTGTCTAATGCCTTTTGCTTTTTATCACACAAGAATAATAGTAATAAAAGTAATATTTCAGAAAAATAATTTTAATTTTAACCATGGAATATGTATTTAAAACAAAAGTATGAAAAACGATGCGGAGAGACTTAAGAAAATTTTATTATAATTATTATTATTATTACTAAGTGCTGAAATGTAAATGGAGTCATAATAAGGAATACATAGACACACACGACCACTACCACATGTCGATAATAATGAATGCAATTGTTAAGACACCATAATACTCAATGAAAAGACATGATCTGTTTATAGTACACCAGGTAAGGCGGTACAGTAAAAAATATATACTAATGTACATCTATAATAATCATCATTCTTAAAACTTTTGAAAGTCGATTATTTTTATCCAAATCTCAAACGTTAAAGATTAATAAAATTTAATGAATATACTGAAACCTAACGATCATAGATATTTCGAGTGCTATTCATATGGCAAGGCTACTGATAAATTTTAATGATGTTTGGAAAACGTTGTATTACAAGCCGATAAAACCAAAGAGAAGCTCATGGTTAGCATTCAGTTAGGGACCTCATTTTTATGCTGTCTCAAAATATTAAATAGAGGATATTATAAGAGAATTAAACATAAGCTATGACATATTTCTGTTTTTCTTTAGTCTATAATTATTCGTTCTGAAAAATGTAGAAATTTTGCATGTGCTAAGTATACGTATCTTCACTTCAAATAACGTCTCTTGCTTGGTAAAACTCTCTATCGATCCATTTACAGAAACTGAAGCACAACAATCTTTGACAGAGACATCTGGAGTGAGACAAATTTCCAACTAATAAATGTTCATTGTCGCCAATAGTATTTCATTTGAATTTAATTATTAGTACGAATTCAAGAAAACTTCGAAGTACTACGAAGTGCATCCCCATTTAAACTGCAATCATAAAGCAATTCTCACTTATTATTAACAGCTGCAAATATTTAACTATGCATTATCCGTTCAACACATATAATATTTAACGCATTAAACACTTTAACTTGCAGACTTTGATATAGAATATTACAATTTTCAGCTCACGAAACTTTACCCTATAGACATTTATTAACGAAAAGCAATACGCCATCATTTTTCGGGGGTTAAATTACATTAAAATACGTTATCATTTTTCCATTCTCACTTATTATCAACAGCTGAAAATATTAAATTCTGCATTATCTGTTCAATGCATATTATATTTAACGCATTAAATTTAAACATTTTAACTTGCAGACGTATTTGATATAAAATTACAATTTTCAGCTCACGAAAATTCACTCTAGACATTTATTAACGAAAAGCAATACGCTATCATTTTCCGGAGGGGGGGGGGGGGGAGGAGCTCAAAAAAGGAAAATAACGTGAAATTTCGAAACCGCCGTGTCAACGAAGCTACAAAGAAGTACGAATGTCCAGAGTAATGTGCCTCCGGCGTCGGAGCAATTCCCCAAATGCATCTCTTGAATCTTCTATCGTTCCTTTTAAAAGCAGAATTTGCGACAGTTCTCAACATGGAGAAGTATTTTACAGAAGGAGGGATTAAAGGGACACGGAATGTTGACTGTAAACCCCGAATCACTTGGGAATAATCCCCCTGTACGGATCCTAGTCGAGGTAATTCCTTTAATGGTATCCTAACAGCTATCAAGAAACCTACTATCGAAATAGCGATATAGCAGTATACTTTAATATTCCAATATAGTTATTTATTCACAATCGACGTGCGTTATGTTTGGCATTGAAGATTCGCATTATTTATTCATTCAATTATCGTCATCCCCGTAATTCAGAGATATTTTCGGGTAAAGAAATCTACGGGGTTCTTTGAAATTTAGTACCTGTAGCTAAGAGGGAAAAAATCAGCAAAGTATATGACGTTGCAACAGAAGATAACTTGGAATTATTTATGAATGATTTGGCTTGATATATTCTTTTATATGAAAATTGTACTTTGCGTAAATAAGGAACGAACCATTATCGGTTGTTCTAGGGATTAATTGACATGATATCTTGTATATGATCTCCTAAATTTAGCAATTTTTTAGGTAATTATAAAGTCTTAAAAAGTTAATTAATGATTTAATAGGATTATAATAAAAATAAATAATGATTTGTTGCCTCTTTCACAGTAGCTTTTTCACCAAATGATAATAAATGTTATTAAAATTAAATAAATACATTATAAGTATTTTTTTAGACAGTACACACATCACACAGATTTTTTTTTTAATTATTTGTCATTTTTTTTATTTTTATTTTTATTTTTTTTTACTTATTTAATAAATTTGATGTGTGTTTATTTTTAAATTCTTTAGATTCAATTTCGAAAGTTCTAGATGGCGCCACTAGTACATTTTAATTAGAAATTAACTTTCCCCTTTGTAAAACTAAATTTCATTACATTTTATCGTTTCATACACGGTGACTCAAAAAAAAAAAAAAAATCCTGAGTACACGAGAATTGTAATAGAAAATACTTAGATTTAAATATTGACATTTTTCTTAAAGGGGGGGAAAAAAAAAAGCATTTAGCATTTCAGTTGTTCTTAGGCCATGAATGATGGTTCGTGAAATATTATTGTGTAGACGTGTTTTATCGTCCACTTGAGTCTTGTATATTTTTTCTACGCTGATAAGGATATTAGCAGCTTCTGTATCAACAATTGATAAGAAACAACAAACTCAAAGTTTCTTATTCATGGAAATGTTCCTACTCTATCATATAAACAATATTCTTTGATCTTAAGCTGTTTATTTTAACGTTCATCTTAGATTAAAAGCTAAAACTTGTATTTAAATTCTGAACGTGATATTAATTGACTTAGATTATTATAAATATTCACAATAGATTATATTACGTATTCAAATTTTATTTTTAGTTATTTTTTTACTTACATTCTGTGCTTAAATTTCATTTAATGCTGTTTTAAAAGGCTATCAAAATAATCATAAATTAAAATTAAATATGTACTTCGTGAGTTTTCAGAATATGCGTATTTTAAAATACAACATGATTCTTATAGCAATCTGAAAGCACACTTACTTATTTACTTTTAGGTAGATTTCGTAAGAAATACTACCTATTGCAATCGCACCAGTTTATATATATATATATATATCTATCTATAAATCTCACTTTTTTATGGACAAGATAACTTCTATAATTTTTCACCAATCTCCACCAAACTTGTACATAAAATCAAAGGGGATAAAATCTTGGCTAAGTTCGTTAATGGGCAAAATCGGACCAAGGGGGTCGGAATAGGGGGCGTTTTTGTGAAAACCGAAAAAACGCCATAACTTCTTAATTAAAGTAGATATCGAATAGGTTTAAAGTTTATATTACTTCTTAAAAATGAGCCAAAAGTATATGCATGACAGATTTTTGATAAATTTAGAAGTGGGCTCAAGGGGCGAAAAAAACAGGGATTTTGAGAGAAAAAAAAATCATAACTTCCTCAATTTTCAAGATATCAAGTCCAACTAAATTTTTTGTAAATGGTCTTAAAATTATCTAAAACTTTTGTATTTACATGTTTTTGATAGGAGCAACTTTTACCGACGAAAAAAATTAAAAACGAAAAGAAAAAGGGCGCTGAAAAAAGAAAAAATTCCATAACTCCGTCAATTTTTAAGATATCAAATCTGATTAAATTTATTTTACATCTTCTCAAAAATATCTACAACTTTTATACTGACAAGTTTTTCATAGGATCAATTCGTATAGCAAAAAGAAATTAAACAAAAATAGGAGTTGGAGAAAAAATCTCAAATCCAAACTGCTTATATTCTGACTCATTTTTAAATTCATTTTTGATTCTAAATGCATCCAAATGGTAGATCCTCTTATTTAGAAACTGTGTAAAGTGACGCATTGGTCAATTTTCTGATAAAGACAGAATATATTTCAAAAAAAGGCTACCAAAAAGGGTATTTTGAACAGAATTTCCGAAAGTCATCGGGACTGAAAATTGAAGGAAGTATTCAAATAAGAAATTGTGTTTTTTTCTGACTCGTTTTTAAATCCATTTTTGTTCTCAAACGCATCCAATTTACAGATCCTCTTATTTAGGAACTATATAATATGATGCATTGGTCAGTTTTTTTATAAAGACGAAATATATTTCAAAAAAGGCTACCAAAAAGGGTATTTTGAACAGAATTTTCCAAAATTGTGACTGAAAATTTAACGAAGTGTTCAAATAAGAAATTGCGTTTTTTTTCTGACTCGTTTTTAAATCCATTTTTGCTCTCAAATGCATCCAATTTACATATCCTCTTATTTAGGAACTATATAATGTGATGCATTGATCGGTTTTTTGATAAAGACAGAATATATTTTGAAAAAGGCTACCAAAAAGGGTATTTTGAACAGAATTTCCCCCAAGTCTTTGTGATTTGAAAATTTAAGGAAGTTTTCACATAGCAAATTGCGTTTTTTATGACTCGTTTTAAAATCCATTTTCGCTCTCAAACGCATCCAATTTACAGATCCTCTTATTTAGGAACTATATACTGTGACGCATTGACCAGTTTTTTGATAAAAATAGAATATATTTTTTAAAATGCTGTCAAAGTGAGTATTTCGCACAAAATTTTCCGAAGCAATCATGATCAAAGAATTAAGGATGTATTGAAATAACAAATCGGTTATTTTATGACTCATTTTTAAATTCAATTTTTTTCTCAAATGCATTCAACTGACAGTTTTTTGTTATTTAGGAGCTGTATAATGTACTGTTTTGGTCGATTTTTTTTAATAAATTCAGAATCTATTTCAAAATATGTTGTCAAAACGGGCATTTGAGCTGAATTTTTCTTAAGATGATTCTGATAAAACCAGTTTTTGTAGAAAAATGAAATTAAAAATTTTTCATAAACGGCCAAATGAAGTTATTAAACTGGGTTTATCTCTAATCATATTTTTTTGTTGTTGTTGTTGTTGAAATGAGCACTCTTCGAAATCTACCTCCGCCTATAGGCCCAGCCGACAGGGATTTTTTTAAAAATGTATATAATTCAGCTTTTGCGGTAAGCGAATAATTTATTGAACATCCTAAACGAAAACAGCAGACGGGCTAACTTCAACTTCAACACAAATTTTATATTTTTTGGTAAAATTTTAATTGCGTATAAAAATTATTTAGAAAAAATAAAGGGGGGAGGGGAGCAGATTTAGTACAAAGATTCCATATTTTTCACAGCACAATATATATCACATTAATAATTCATATTGATAAAAGAATCATGCTTGTGTATCTGTCTGTCACGATGGCTAGGGCTATTGCACATCTGCATATTTGGATAAGGATAGACGAAGATTAGCCCGAATATACCCGAGGCACAAGATTTTTCATCTTTTAGTAACTAATCTATGCATCCACATTGATCGGGTGAGAATACAAAATATTAATAATAATGTGCACGGATAAACTACACATTTCTGTTGGCCTGGGGACGCCGAGCCATCTTATTTAACAAAAAAAATCATCTTTTGATACAAAATCCAAATAAAACAAATAGTTTTAAGTATTGCACAGATAAATAACTTTACATAATAAACTTTCATTTTTTTTTTCCCTATCAGAATAACCAAACTTTCATATCATGAATCTTTATTCCTAAAAATCACCTATGTAAAGACAAAACTGGTGAATGATTATAATATACTTCAAAAGTCTTTCTACCTCCGAAACGGCTATCGATAAAATTTTCTATCAATGTATGGCTATTAATATCACTGCCTCTCCCAAAAGCCTTACTCAAAATTGCAAGTAGTCAACTGTTTAATGGTTAGTTGGAAGTTCTCTGAAGTCTATTCGATTAACGTTTTTATGTCGCAGATTATTAGTATAACAATGAGGTCATTTATGAATAATAAATGATAACCATTACATAATTTGATTTTATCACAAAGTTCTCATATGTTGATCACAGAAGTGAGACAGATTTTCCGTTGAAAATAATGGCATTAATACTGAATAAATATATTTATAGCTTCTTTGTACTTTTAGTTCATCTCCCAAATTAATTTGTTAGAATTACAGTCTTTTTAATTTATTATTTTCGCAGCCAATAACTTTGATTAACTTTATGCATCGAAGATGTATTTAGCTTTATTTTATTTTATTTTATTTCTGACTTCAATAAATTGATTCTTAATTGTTATATAATTTAATTTATTTATTGGCAAGTGAAATATTTCTACTTTTTAAAATTACAAAGTTGAATACTCTAGTAGATAAAATTAAAATTAATGATGACAAAAACATTTATGAAAGGAATACGCGTCATTTTATATTTATATACTTGTACAAACGAAAGACCCCCATCACAACTACAAAATCTGATTTCTAATATTGAGGTGATCTTTCTGTTCGTAATATTGCAAAATCTGGAATTGATAGAAAATGAAGATATTGTAATATCCAATGTTTAATTTTTTTTACTGAAATATTAAAACTTCCTGTCGCACATGCTTATTTCAAAGTTTTCAGAGGAATATCCACCCCCTCCCAACAGGGATACCTCTTGAATTTATCACTGTCAATGTGTGTACATCGTAGTTGGCAACAGTGGTGACCATCCCCCCCAAACCCAATGACGCAAATTCCCCCCCCCCAAAAAAAATCTTCATATTTTAAAATTGACACCCCCCCCCCCTAAATAAAATATCAAAAAAAAAAAAAAAAAAAAAAAAAGAGAGAGAGAGAGAGAGAAAGAAAAGAAAAGAAAAGAAATATTAAGAATTTAAAAATCCCCCCCCCCTCCCAAAATGTACTTTTTCTCAAAATCCCCCCGCCCCCCAAAATTAAATTGTATGACGCATCTTGCATCACCAAACCCCTCTCTGGGCACCTCTGGTTGGCAAGAATAAATATACCAACTTCTAAAACAATATTGTAGTAGATAATTCCCCGGAAGCAAAAATCGGATGTGACCAATAGACATTTCAAAAAATACATCGAAATATCATTGGATAGCACAGCATAAATGCCAAAATATGCGCCTTTAAGTTTAATATTCAAATTATTGAGAATTTATATATTCTTGATGTTTCTAATCTCCAAGCAGTGACTGTAATATTTAAGTAAATTAATGTAAAACAAATATGTAAATATCTCAATTTGAAATAAAGGCCATCATCTATTATGATAATAATACTACGATAATTTTATTTTACTGTATTAAATTTAATATAATCGATATAATTTGCCGTGTTAGAGCAATCTTCTGATGATATTTATATTTGTTAAATAACAGTAACAATTATTTCCTTCCTGTAAATAATCTTTGAAATCAGAATTCTACGCTGTAGTAATTGCAATATTCAGTTTGTATCTATTTTCATGATTAACTCCTCCCGTTTGCGCAGGAACTGAAAGATATCTAATGATTGGCCCTATAATACTCCCACTGTTATTAATATTGTTGACATTATGACCGTCCCATATTTTAATCGTCCTATCCTTTGAGAATATATTCCTAGGAAACCCACCTTCTTAGGGTGGAAACATAGCCTCGTTTAAGCCAATGAACTGCACTAAAGTACGCCATTGGGGTAATTCTGCTCAAAAGGATACGTATTTGTTATCCTGGAGGGGATCAAGTTGACAAAGGCGGCCCCTATTCTGTGTCAAGTGATCCATCATGATACTGCCGCCAAAACGTCTGGAAACGGATGACACTTCATTTGAATAAACCACGTGATAATGTTCATAGTTGTTTACTGTGAGTGCGCGCCCTCTAGTGAAGTTTGAAGAAACTAGTATGCCGTGTTTCTATAAATACTTGTGACGCTTCAGTGTGGCTGCTTTTAAACGCTGTAAGCAATTCAAAAATATGCCTGGCGAATAGTTATACGCGCTAAGTTTACATAATAGCTGCGTTAAACCTTTTCAAATCGGCAGTACTAAAACGACATATATTGTAGTATGCAGTTAATATTTAGTGCATTTTTCATAAATAGTATCTTTGATTTCGTAGAAAAAAATGCCTTTTTTTTTTAAATTGCAAGTTTTCTTACGTAATTCCGTGGATATTTATTAGATGGTCTTGGTACCTATATACTGAGAGAGTATCTATATGCTTCAACTGTAAAACATTTCCATGGCGCATTATTTTATATAAGTATGGAGACGTGGTGAATTATTTACAGTTACGCATAATTCAAAAATCATTTTAATGTTTACAGTTCTCGAAGAGTATTTCAAATCATTCTGTTTTAGTATTTTGATAATACGGAAAGTGGGTGGGTGCATCGGAAATATTGAGGAAATATAAAATATTAAAAATACCAAGTTATTATTTATTATTACTATTTTATTTTATTATTCATAATATTCTTAGTGTACTTGTTTTAAAAAAAGAAATTAAATATTTTGAATATACGCGAACAGTCTTGTTTATGTAGTAGAATTTTCAAAGATAACAGCAGAAAAAAATATTTTTTATAATTTTTAGATAGTTATAGGGAAGAAATTAATTTTAATTCTATGTTTTTTAAAGAGCTGTATTATTTTGAAAACAATTACTAATTTTTTAATGTTTTTTAAGCATGCATAGATTTGTATTTGAAAATTAAACTATAGTATACTTTTTAAAAAATACTTCAATGCATGCAATTTTTAAAGAATTTTATACGATTAAATTTTATACTTATTTGCAAATTGATTGTGTAAATAATATATGCGTTGTGTGTTATATGAAAACATATGTACTATTAAGTTACGTGCTTTGAGAATCGAAATCGTACATAAAGATTTCACAAATAGGTTGTTTTTAAAAGTAATTTTATTCAAAACCTATCTTTTATCATGCTGTATTCAGAGGCGGATTATCCATTAGGCTGAGTAGGCTGCAGCCTAGGGGCCCAGAAGAAAAGGGGTCCCGGTGCTAAAATTTTCCTTATATAAAGAACGAAAAAATTTTCTTTTACACTGGTCGGACATTAATACAAAAGACAAAAGAAGTGCGAAATTCTTTGTCATAATCTTTTATATTTTAATCATCAATGATTTATGAGTTAATGAAGCAAGCATGTGTTTTAATTTTTCCAGTATATACCACTTTGAAGGAGTGAAAGGGGGCCCTCAGAAAGTCAAGCCTAGGGGCCCGGGTGGTAGTTAATCCGTTTCTGGCTGTATTATAAAAATAACTTTAATTTTTGCCGAAAGTTTGAAAATTTAGTTCATTTATCTTCATTAATTCTTCTGAAATTATATTTATGTTTTCCGAAACTTAAAATGTCCAGCATAGCATATTAATTTAATTGCGTATATTGATATTTAATTTTTGTCCTCAGATTTAAGTTATTTAGATGGCTTTAACTGAATATTCCGCAAAGTTTAGGGAATTTTTTGAAAAAAAGAAAAAAGATTATTGATAAGGGCTGTGTCTTTTTCACTTTCTTTTATTCATATTTGAAAAAACTGTATTTGTGAATATAAATATTTATAAACTTATTTTTTAAATTAAAAATAAATACTATTTTACATAAAAATTAAGATTTTGAAAGCTTAATATTTTTAGAAGTTTAAATTTCGTAATGCCAAATGTTTTCTGATCCTTATATAATTTTTAAGTAGAAATTAAAGGTGTTTTGTATAGTGCAAATATAGACCTTTTGGATAGTAATTATAATAAGAATATTTTTGATTTTATACTTAATTCATTATCAATATCATTGTAACATAGGCACTTCCTCTTCTTATATACGTGTTCATCTTATTGAACTGGCTTTCTTCTATAGAGTATCCTGCATTTTATTTGGTTTAAAATGCTACTAGGAAAATTTTAATACTTTAAAAATGTTAACTTTTTAATGCAAAATACTTCATTTGCGGTTTATTATTTTACACTTGAGATATAAAATAAATAAAATAAAAAGCATGAATTATGATAAAAATAAGAAATATAATAAAATCTATCATTGCGAATAACATAAAAATAAAAATAATCGAAATAACAAATCCAAACAATATATCATGGTGATAGCTACAGCTAGCCGTAATGTGTTTTTTTATGTGCAAGAATCTTTAGGTAATTTATCGTGCTAATAATATTCTACAGCTTACTCGTTTTATATATCTTAAACAATATTAACTGTCGTTATACAGATGTTCGATGAGTGAAGCGTGCGTTTTTTGCTTTTGTTTTTTATTAGTCTATAAATTACTACAAACAATACTTTACTTATTTTCATAAGAAAATTGCATAAAAAAATAAATGATTGCCCTAATATTTACAATCATTTGACAAAATGCAAATAGATTTTTAAAGGAAGGGAATTAGTATAAACATTGATTTTGGTCTTCCAATGAGGTAAAATAATGTTTTATTTTTTAGATGTTTTAATATAATTTAGGATTTTTATTTATTGCCATAGTGTGACTGATTTTTCTTTAAAAATATATAAATATAATGCATAATATCAAAACATAGGTTTATTTAGTAAATTATATACAACAAAAGATGCGCAATTATAGATATAATGCAATTCTATATGCGCAACTTATCTGATATAAACAAGGAATTTTTGAGACATTCATTGTTATTCCCTTAATCCAGATTTTTTTAATGAAAATTTTCCTATTATTATTGAGAAAATATTTGAAATGATTAGAAAGTAATAGTATAATATGATCCATAATTAGAAAAACAGCGATTTCTTTCTGTAAGTTAATATGTTTTAGGCAAATTTGGAAATGTTTACAAAATAAATTTAATGCTGCGTGGAATGTGGTTGATATAACACAAAATTCTTTAATATGCAAAACCACATGTTCATTACAAAGAAATAATACTGTCTTTAAGCGTGTTTATTTAAGTATGCAGTTTGATTTTTTTTTTTTTTTTTTTTTTTTTTTTTTGTCTTCGATATGCATCACTCATAAAACCTTCATTGTTTTCACATACATTATGCGAAAAAATAAAATAAAGCATGTGTAAAATCTATAGTAATTTTATGAGCATTACATTCAAATTGATAAAGTGAAGTGCATTAAAATAATCCTGATTTTGTGTAACACACTTAAACAGCCAAAATCAACTAGATAGACAATAAACACGGATCCTAGATTCTATTAAAACAAGCAAAATATCTCAGAAAAATGTATACTTTATCAATTGGAAAGGGAAGAAGGCAAAAATCGATTTCAGTTTGTATGCAAAATCATTTTTTTTTTAAATATTTTGATTAAATGTAAAACATTCGTGATTATAGAGTTTAAAATTTCATAGTTTATGCTTGTAAACAAAACAAAATATATATAATATATATATATTTTTTTTTTTTTTTTTGATTGAATAATAATTATGTGAAACATTCGTGATTTGAGTTTTAAATTTCATAGATTATATTTGATTGTTATTTTATTGGAACATTTATGAACGAGAATTTGTCGATAAAAATTTGTATAACATTTACTGAGTATACAGTAATTTTTGCATGAATGAATATTGTTAAAAATATTGCAAAAGCTTCATTGATTTAGATAGTTTATACTATAGTTTCTAATTCGTTCATAGAATTTTTCTCACGAAAACTTTTCTATTATTAAAATGATTAATTTTATGTTATTCAAATGTTTTACTAATTGATTAATCAGAGCCAAAACTTGAAAATTGCTCATGATTGAGATTTCTGGGAGTGACCTCAATTGTTAACAGTTTATTTTCTTTTGAAAAAAAATTGTAAAAATAATTTTCAAGTTGACGCAAAACACTTTTAGGACGTTATTAATGCCTCTTCTATACAGTGGCTCCCTCTCAAATATATAAATTCAAAACATGGAATGATTTTCTGCACTCATTAAATGCTTTGCTTTTTATTATTATTATGTAAGTCCGAGATACAAATTAGAATTTTAATATTTTCCGTGTATGTGTGTATATGATCATTTCAAATTAAAAAAAGGAAAATAATTTTACTGATTATGTGCGTAAATAGTATTCATAACATTTTTTTAAAGTGATTTTTTTTTAACTATATCGCTCAACAGAAAAGCATATATATTTTGCAGAACATGTTAAGGTATTCATTAGTGTGCAATAGTTTTATTTCAAATTTAAAAAAAGGAAAATATTTTCGCTAATTATGTGTGCAAATAATATTCACAACATTATTTTTAAAGTCATTTTTTTAAGCTATACCGTTCAACAGAAAAGAATTCATATATTACAGAACATGTCACAATATTTTCATTAGTGTGCAAAAGTATTTGCATGTTATAGTGTGCTATCTAATGAAACGCAGGCCTCGATTATGTTAAAAAATATATTAAAAAATTCTTGGTTTTAGAAGGAATGCAATTAATTATTTATTAAATAGGTGAAAAAAGTACACAGTAACACTTGAAAATGCCGCGTCTTTTTCAACGCATACATAATGCATTATTTATTAACGAAAAATCAATGTAAACTTTTCAACTGCGTACTGCAGAATTTACAACGAAACAAATTAAAAATACAAAAATAAATAAATAAATAATAAAAATAATAAAACAATGCAACGATTTTTTATTTTTTTTACCATTCGCAACCAATGCTGATAACAGGAATCATTTGAAGAATAGTTAGCTAACTATTGTTAAAATAATTACAATTATTCTACTAATTTAGCTTAATGTAAAGTTTTCACCAGAAAGAAGGTCCAACAAATCACAACTCATTAACACGCAATGAAAAATAAAATGTTTGTAGACATGCAAATATACAAACAGCTAGTCCGCTTTAGTTAAAAAAAGAAAAAAAAATCAATTGTTCGTTACCTAACTACAGTTTTTTTCCCTCTCTCTAACAGTAACATCCGCCTTATTTAATGACAGATTAAATAAATGTAGAATAAAGCTAATTAAACTATTTTATAAAAGGTAGTAACAATTAAATAATTTGTATATTTATGAATAATAATAATAATAATAATAACAATTTAAAAATAAAAAAACGTTTTGCGAGTATTGTACTTGAAAGAAAACTCCCCCCCCCCCCCATGTTATTTAACTTAACAATAACCGAAATAAAATTTTAGCTCAATAATATAAATCACTGAACAGCAAGAGATTATAAGAAAAAAAATTAAGATTAAAGAGCAAGGGTGAATATTTTAGGAAAGTCTAATAACAGTTCTAGATATTTTATCTCTATTATTTACAGTCGAAGATCTATAATCCGCACACCCATGATTCACTGTTTCCTCATGTTTTCTCTTTTTTTTTTAAAATTTTTCTAAAAAAAAGTTTTTGGATCACTAATTTGTAAATTTTTTAACTGTTTATTTCATTGTTTACATTCGTAAAATAACGTGAATTATAGAAAACAGTGGATTATGGGTGTGCGGATTATAGATCTTTGACTGTATTTAAGTTTTTGTATATTTTGTATAAGATGTTCTAGAAATAGAACATCATTTTTTTGTACATATAAATTTTAAAGAGGAAAATTACAGAAGTATGGAAAATAAATATCTTCTAACAGAGAGTATAAAGAATGCTTAATAAATCCATTTGATTAAAATTTCCCTGAAAATAAAATACTTTCATAAACCTACAAGAATGCAGACATAAATTTATATAACGGATATCGCAACATATTTTAGTTACCTAATACAAATCTGTGAGGACGTTAAAAGAGAGTGAATTATTTTGAGAACGATTAATCAGCTATTGTTTGTTTTTGTTTTTATTGCACAATTTTATCAATAGCACTATACATTTTGTTTTCACCTACTTAAAAAAATTATAAAATTGAGCCAATAGCTTCAAACAGGATGGGTTAAAAACGCGAAGCAAATCATATTCCCTTAAAATGATCACAAAGAATAAAACTTTTTTATAAACTTGTAAATACACAAAAGCAACCTTATATTGTTACTTAACAACAAACAAAATATACTTTTAGTTCACTTACATAAATCTGTGAACAGTGAAGAAAAAAATATGGAAGAAAACTAAGATTAAAGAGAAAGAATGATTGTTAGGAAACGTCTTAGTGGCTGTTCTGGATTTTTTTTTATATTTATTTCTTTTTTCTACTTTTTTTTTTTTTTTTTTTTTTTTTTTTTGAGAAAGAGAGCTAAGTGCTGATAGGTATGTGAAGTCCCTGGAGATGAAGAACACTTCGCTGACTTTTCCCTCCTTCACTTTTCGCAGCTGTATGCTATTTTGTTTGAGAACCTTCAAGATATTTGTCGCGGAAGAGCGAACTCTAAAATGCTTTTAAAGTAGCTATTTCTTTATTCCCTTACTACAGCCATTTCAATAACTACTATTTATATCATTCGAAAATAAACTGGTTTAAATATATTTTTTTTTTTTTTTTTTCAAATTGCGCTTAGAAGCATTTATTTTTTTAAAATTGCAATCAGCTTATGAATAGTTAAAATAAAGTTACAAAAAACTTCACTCATTTTAAGATGTATATAATTAGGATTATAGTAATATTCTTTCACTGTAGTTGTGTATTTTTATCATCGCGCGTTATTTTATTTTTAAATTATTAAAAGCTATTTAAATAATAAATTTTAATAAATTAGCTTTACTATGTAGAAACTTTTCATTGTTTACAACATTTTTAACACTTTTTAACATTATATGAAGAATGACATTACATAAGACTTCGGTTTGTCTATTATTGTCTCGTAAATATACTCAGCATGCCCTGTAATTTTCATATGTTACTCACGTTTGTTATTAGTACGATCAAAATTCAAAATAAAACGTATAATATTCGCAATAGGAAAAAAAAAAGTTTCAAATTTATTTTAATAAGAGTATACAATTTCAAACATAATTAAATTGTTACGCTTTCCTGAGATGTATTAAAACATGCTTTTTGTAGAATATTGGATGTAAATATGTACAAAATATGTACACTGTAAAAAAAATCTGCAAAGGTACTAAACTTTTTCTTGGAAACTGGGATTCCAAGAACTTTTCCTGTAACGGTAACAGCAAAAATTCAAGTTTCAGAATCGATTACATGAATTTTTCCTGTTATCGTTACATGAAAAGTTCTTGGAATCCCAGTTTCCTAGAAAATGTTTAGTACCTTCACAGATTTTTTTTTACTGTGTATTATTCATTCACAGGATTACACAAAATTCTGTTACATAACAGTATACGAAGAAATTCGTTTGCAGCGTATTTCAGTGATGTTACACTATTTCATACATAATGGAGTTTATATGAATTTGTGATGTATCCTATAAGTTGATTACTTAAAAGTTGGTGTACATTGTACTTATCTCTCATTTACAGGAACACACAAAATAATTTTGTTAGAGTACCGTCTATGAGTGATATTTATTTAAAGTACGTCTTCAATTTTGGTTTGTATTTCGAATTGTACGTGGTGTAAGTAAATTTTACAAATATGCAGGTTGGCACAGAAGAATTCGAGTCCATTTTCGCTTATTGCCGCAAATTGATGAATGTGAATTTTTGACTGCACAATGCCTTTCTTCAATGAACTACATTTTTGCATGTAGTATATATACAAATCTGTAGATCATATACAGGGCTGCATAAAAGAATTCGGGTATTCATCCGATTATAGATGATAATTGCTGAAATTAAGTTTATAAATGTCTTGTTTTTTTTTTTTTTTACACATCATATTTTACCTTATTAGACGGTGAAGTTATTCAAACATTATTCTGAATATGTTGGAAAGTATTCGTGATCTATGCTTGGCGCATGATTTTTTTTTTCTTGCGCGATGTTTTAACGAAGAAATAGTCCATAAGAAGTAACTTGAAAAACAAAATAACCAATCAGTGTTAATAACCTCGTACGAAAAAAAATCTTTGTTAACCGAAGCATGACTTCTCGTCCAATTAAAATAGAAAGTGACTTCATTGTGCGAATCTAAAGAAACATTTGTTAGCTGAGACAGAAAACAGCGAAAGCAATCATCATTCAACGAAGACAATCTTCATTATCCGAAATATTCGCTTGTAGAGTAATTATTTACCAAATATCACGGAACGTACACTTGAACATCTTATATACTAGCAAGATGATGAAACGTTTAAAACTATTTATGTAGACAACCCCCCCCCCCCCAATAATAACATTAACAGTATAAAAGTAACCCTTTTGTCTAATGAAGAAAACAATAAATGACTATTAGCAACCATACTTCTATTTAAATGACGAAATGATAAATTTATGTTAATGATAATAATAACACTTAATTATACCATCTGTGTATTTCTTTTTTAAATGTTGGTATATTTATAAATTATTTTTATTAATTTTTAGAAAGTTGTTCAGAAACAAAAGTAATTATGACACATATTTTCATCCCAAACATAAATACAAACAGAGAGTACTTGGAAAAAATTTATTCATCATGACAAACAGAAAAAAGAATAAACATAAGTACAAATGTTTTGGAAATGTTGAAATATAAGGCATTCCATAGATGGAAATACATTGAAGAGATTTTTAATATATAATTAATTTCTAATGAATATTCCATGCTATAACATGTAATAATAATATATTATAATATTTTTTAGATGGAGACACATGTAGGATTCTACTATAACACAAGCATATTATTATATGAATTTTTGTAACATTTGTATGTGTATGAGAACTATTTTCCACATTAAATAAATAGATATTAAAATTCTATGTCTCAAACTGAGAGTGAACAATCCCTATGGCAGGGAATGAAAGTATTAATAATTTACTACATGCATGTATTAATCTTATAATGCATGATCTTTAACCTACACAAAAACATACAGACATGTAAATACATACATTTATTAAAAGTCACAATATTTTAAGAATTAAAAAGAGTAATTTTATCAAAACTCAAGTTCAACGTAAATAAAATAATCTACATATATGTCTAATGGAATATTTCTTCAATAAAATACACATTCAAAATAATTACTATTGCAATTTACATTTTTTTTTCTTTTTTGACATGAACTAGACATATTTCTCCAACTTGTTTTTAGAACAATAAGAAACATTAAATCAAAGAAATAATTTCTTATTACATTTTAGTTGCTTTTTAGCATATACCTTGATTGGTAAGTTAAATAAATATGAAGCTTTTAGTAATTTAAGGATCCTATCAAATTATTATTGTTGTTTCGTAAGGTTTGAAGATAAAAAACAATAGTTTTAGAGAAGTAAAAAAAAAAGGGGGGGGGGTAAGAAATTTTGTTAAATCATTATTATTTTTTTACGTCTATCGGTGTTAGCTCATGCGGAAGTTTAAAAATTTCTTAATCTCATTTAATTTAAGATAAGTGCAGACAAATTAAAAAGGGAGTAAATATTAGAAAAAAAGGGGTACTTATGAAATACTTTATTTTTTATACTGAATTTCATTTATGAAGCTGTTGTGAGATTTGTTCCAAAAAAGTACAGACTCGATTTATAAATATATCTAGATTTCTGAGAAGGAAATTTATCATCTGTTTTACGTTTTCATTCTCATCTTCAATTTACGATATTCAAGACTTTTTAAAAAATTGTGTGAATATTATAGACATTAAATGTAATTTTTTTAAAAGGACAATAGAAATAAATATTTATACTTATTTAATAATGTTATTTTTAGCATGATTAAACAGTTAAACATCCTTTCTTTCAACTTTAAAAAAAATATATTATTCAAGCTGATATTATACATATCCCGTCTCAAAGCATCGAAAATAAACATTGGAGCTTATTTTTTCTTTTTTATATAATTGATGAAAACCATGATAGTGCTTTTATTCATTCATTTATTTCAAGCGTGATAAAAATATTAGCAAAATATTATCCCACAAATATTTACAAAAATATGTAACTTTTTATTGTAATTATTACAGCTGATATCATAGTTCACGTCTCAAAGCATCGAAAATAAAAAGTGAAGCTTTTAATTGAAGAAAAAATATGAAAGTCCTTTATTTTTATTATTATTATTATTTATTTGTTTGTTTCAGGCGCAATAAAAAAATATTACGCAAAACAGAAATAATTCAAATTTATAAATTACTTTAAATCAATGCGTTTTCATTCAAATATCTATTAAAAAAGCGTTGACAGCCAAAAATAAATTTTGTTAAAACAACACTAATAAATATTTAACGCATTTTAAAGGCCATTTCATTGTTAGTATGAGTATTCAATTCAATCTTCTTTCCTTCCGCATTTAAATATTTTATTCTTCTTATTATTATTAGAGCTGCAAGTAAATATCCCATTTTTAAACATCTAAGATAATAATTAGCATCACAACGTCTTTGTTTTCAAGAGCGAAAAACCGTAAAATTTTAAGCATGCTGTAAAAGAGAAAGTATACCAATATTTTCTTAACAACGTAAGCTTTTTCATTACCACATTTTTTTCTCCGCTTACTTTCTTCCTCGGTGTCCCTCTTTTCTTATTTTATTATCTTCGCAGACACGTGAATACATCATAATATGTTACTTATAATCTTTCCTCATTTATTTTAAATTGTTAATTAATATTTTTAGGTAACAAGGTTTTACTTTTTTTAGGTATTTCTTATGTCGTTAATGGATCAATAGCTCGTAAAAGAGATATTTTCAGATTATTTTTCTAATCAGTTAATATAGGATCAGGCGTTTTTTTTTTTTTTTTTTTTTTTTTTTTTTTTTTTTTTTTTTTTTTTTAGTTCATTAGACTGTTTTTTAATTTTTATTATGTAATATTTATTTCTAATTAATTGATGTCTTAATATTTTAAGTAATAGAAAAAGAATATTTTTAGTGGATAAGTTATATCACAATTTTTATTTCTCTTATTTTTAAATTTTATCTGTGGTTATACAGTTTAATGCAGCTCCAATATTAATCAGTAATAAATTAATTTATTTTTTATATAAGAGGTGCATAATGTTTGTTGATTTATTCCGTTTTCACTTAAGAATAGATTTTCTGTTTCAGTAGCTAATATTTCAGTAATGCGTTTTTGTTTCATTAAACATGAAAATGTAAGAGATTAAAACTATTTTACACGTATAACAAGACACATGTGAAAGACAACTCAGTGTTTTAGTTCCTAAATATAATATAAATAATATCTTTGATTACAAATTTGCAGAACAATATTAATCATATCACAAGCATCTAATAATATTATGCATTAATTCATCTATGTATTTATGTAAACCATATTAATAAATAGAACACACTAAGTAATCTCAATATATTGGCAGTCTTAAATATATTAATATGAGGATGATACCAAATAAAATTATAATAAAAAGAAATTAATCACAAAATAAGTAATGTGTAATAAAAAAAATAAATAACGAAGGATAATAAAGGTAACAAACACAGAAACGTGTAGTATTTATTTATCGATTGACATGATTATCACGTGTTTCTGAAAAAATGCATAATTTCAAGGCTGGCTATACTAACCAAAATATTGTCTATTATTTGCCAGGATAACTTCGGGTTTATTGGAAATTTTGATAAATATTTTTGGTTAAAATTTTGTGCCACTTACGGAATCGGATAATGCCACCCAATTACAGAATGATTATTACTTAAAGAAGCGCTATATATTTTAAATGAATTTACGTATAACTTTCTAAAATCAAACTATTCTGTTTAGCGTTCTAAAATTAAAACCATTCCTGAGATCTGGAAAATAATTATCGATTTAAATAAATTAAAATTTATAAAGTACACTCTTAAACTATACCTTTTACATTTTAACATCCAAATAATTGACATTTTTCTTTTGTACATTGAAAAGTTATCCTGCAGAAATGCTTTTTTGAAAGTAAAAATAAAACAATTCATCATCTGATAATAATAATAATAATAAAAGTAAGACCTTTAAAGAATCATCAGGATAAATAAATATTTAAATAGAAACCATTTACCAGATGTAATGTTTAATTTTACATTGAAATCGTTATGGCAAACGTAATTTATAGAAACATTTTCAGAAAGAACAATTAGAAAATAATATTAGCAATATTTAAAAAGCTTTTAATTTACTTCGTCATGGAAATAACTGAGTAATCTGATTTATATACCATAATTATATAATTTTGCTACCACAGGAGAAACTTTTAGGAATTCTTAAATTGCGCAGACCTAAATAAAATGAATATATAAAACTGACTTTCAGATAAAAAGGGTTGATTTACCATGAATTACTATGTTGAGGTTTATATCATAAAGCAACGGAAATGCTGCCTAGTTTGTGGTAGTATGCTAGTGTTCGGTGGGTTTTAATGTTATCAAATGAAGCAATGTTGGAATAAAAACAAGAATGCACTTATAAAGTCTTATTGAAAACAGATTGATATTTTTTATATGCATTCAAGTTCTGAAATATGTCAAAACTCTAGATTTACTATTGCATATTCTGTAACAGAACATACATATAATTTCAAGATCTTATTTTTAATATCTTACTTTGTTTTTTATTTACGATTTATTTTTGTATATTTCTCATAAAAAATACTACTTTCAAAAATCGACCCCTATATTTCTGTAACAAAATTATTGTACGTACAATTACAATGATTAAACATATTATTAAATAAAATATTGTTCTATATTATATAATAATTCCGTAATATTTAATTAAAGATATGTAGATATATAAATTACTGCTGGGATTATCGGAAGAACCACAGTAAAAAATAATTAAAGCAAGCCATTATTCTAACAATATCAATAATTTTTTAGAATATAAGTATTCGATATTCTTTTTTTTCAGGTTTGTTATTCTAAAGTCTAATCTATAAAAGTTTATTGCAATATTTACAAGAAATCAGAGAAAAAATTCATTTGGCACCGCAGTTCCAAATTTGCATTTACAGAATCAGGTTCACCACCTCTAAAGCCTCATTTAGAATGTCGAGAGGGATGAAACCGGATTCACACGAAGTGGAGCTGGTCCGCTATCATTCCTGCTTTAATTTTGTACCCATTTACAAAACCAAGCATAAAGCAGCATTAAAATTCTTCCGCGCAAGTTTTCGTGCGCATGTATCTGTTAAAGAATATCGTCTGCTTGTTTACTTTTGGCCTCGTAGGGTGCAGTTTCGCTATGACCAACACATAATGTGCAGGAATTGGTACGCGGCCACTTGTTTTAATACCTGTACGATACATTATTATGAAACTGTTTTGGCATGCGGCGATTTGTTTTAATATCTGAATATATGAAACAGTTCTTCGAATTTAAAGTTATACAATCTTCAGTTTTAAAATTAATTTTGCAATGATAATTATGTCGCTAATTATGTCATGAAAAATATAACACTGTTTTTAAAATGTAACCCATTTAAATTGATTATCGATGCTATGAGGTTTATATATTTTTATGCTACCTTCGAAAATTTTTTGCAATTGACTTTAAAATATAAGGATAGCTAAAATAATTAAAAGAGTGGATATGTATACTTTTTTAACTTGTATTACAACCATACGCACTTTATGTCTGAAAATGTTAACTTGTACTTTATTTGCAATATTTAATTTTGTATTAGTTTTCCGTAATAATTAATTTGTCTTAGTTTTGTGTAATAGTTTTTTTTTTTTTTTTTTTTTGTTTCCCCGAAGACTTTTTTTTTCTTTTCATTGATTAAAATACAAACTTGTATTTTTTTAGCTTTGCTTACTACTAATAACATATCGCTATTCTATTTAAGTTATAGTGGTATTTTATTTTCATTGAACTATGCTTTATTTCATTCTCTTATAAAATTAGCATAAATTATCGTAATCTTTTATTAGTAGTTTTACAAGCTTTTATATAGCTAATAGTTATGTTTTTTTTTTTGACATTAGATGTGATTTTTTGCTAATTTATAAGGAGAGAATAATATACACATTTATTATGTTATTCATCTTAAAATAATAATAAATAAATAAAGAGAAGGATATATTTTTAAATAAATATATTTTTATAGAATCTCATGATTTGTGTTGCAGCCTCAAGATTGGACTTTCATAAATATTGTTGCAATTCATTCATTAATGATAAAAAAATATATTAATTCAAAATTGATGCGATTTTTTGCTGGTATTTTTTTTTTTAAATTATTAATCTATCTCTCATTATCTTGCAGCTGTTTTTTTTTTTTTTTTTTTTTTTTTTTTTGTTTTGTTTTTTTTTACGGACAAAAGGTCAAAATATATTTTCAAGCAAGGTTAATTTGAGTATGACTTATTATTCTATATGAATGGGTTTGTGGTGACGTGAATTTATAAATTCATCTCTAAACCAATTCTCCTTTCGATTAAAACAAAGATGAAACTCTAATAAGATATCTAAAAATCTTTCGATATTGCTGAAAACTTTTCAAAGCAACTGCAAAACTTTTAATGTAACATTGAAGAGAAGTAAACAATTTTTATTGACACCAGAAGCCAGTCTACCTACAGGACCCTACTGAAAAATGAAAGTAATTTAATACTTTCTAATACATTTGAAAAGAGTGTTTATAAAATCAATTTGTCAGTCTGTGCTGCAATTAATGTAAACTCAAATTTCCATTTATGTTATTTAAATTAACTAAAGCATGTTTCTTAGCGAAAATGAAGTGTGCAGAATTATTGCGACAATGGGAGAAAAACCTTTTGGTGTTTATAAAATCAATTTGTCAGTCTGTGCTGCAATTAATGTAAACTCAAATTTCCATTTATGTTATTGAAATTAACTAAAGCATGTTTCTTAGCGAAAATGAAGTGTGCAGAATTATTGCGACAATGGGAGAAAAACCTTTTGTGGTAAATTTAAATGATGTTACACTATTTCAAAAATGAAATTTATATCCATTTAAAAAATGCACTAACCATGGTTTCTGCATAGTACGGTGTATAATAAAAATGAGATGGTCTCTGTCTGAGCTCAGTTTTTATTCAAGTCCTCTAATAGGTATAATATTACAAATTTATAAATTTTTTTTAAAGGAATTTTCATGGACATGAAAATCGCGAAACATTGTCTTGAAAGAGTATTTAGAATTAATACTTATTTCTATGTAAGATAATATAATATATTATATAATATAATACAATATAATATAATACAATAATATATTCATAAAACACCAGTATTCAGTTAAATATAATAAAAACTTTAAAATTCCGAAAGTTTCAAAAAGTGTTAGAAACATGATTTTTATTGTATTTAAAAGAAATATTTTAACGAAAAACTTTTTTAAATGTTACTAACACTTTTATGTAATGTACTTTTATCATCAGGTTCTGATGACACAAAATTTTTTGGTCTTTCAAATCATCAGACTTCGATTTAAAAAAAAAAAAAAAAAAAAAAAAGCGCTGAATATTGATGTCAAAACATGTATCATTAATTTACACAATCACTACTATAAAAATTCAATTAATGGCTATGTGAAAAAAAAAATGATTTGAAGCATATTTTATAATGCTACACTATTTTTAACATAATGACATAGATATATATTATTGAGATTTATTACAAGATGCTTACTGTAGAATATGATATGCATAATGGTTATCATTCATTTACAGAGCGACAAAAAATTTTGATTGTAGTATGATGGATGTACTGTACAATATAAATTAGTTTAATATAAATTATACATATTTATTTAATATATTAATTAATTTAAATTGTGTACATTTAAAAAAATATTAATATTAATTATAGCTATTTAAATAATAATATTACTTAATATGGATCATTCACATTTAAATATGAATATTATCTATGTATATTTAAATATTAATATTAATTAATTATGTATATTTAAAATCCTTATCAATTATATATTTAAATACTAATAATAATATAGGGAAAGGGAAAAATAATTATGCTAACCTTCCACTACTTTATAATTACAAATGAATGGGTAATTAGTAAAAAGAATAGTAAATTAATTGCAATTTTTATATACGAAGATAAGATTTTTAAAAAATGATAATTTAAGTATGAAATTAGTAAAATTTACTAATATTTTTCAATAGTAATATAAAATTGTATTTAGTGTAAGTTTAGGATACATTGTATTTTAATAAATGTTCATGTAATTATTTTTTAAAAGCTTGAGTAACTTTTAAAAGTATCTTAATTATTGAAAATTTATTTGAGATAAAATTTTATGCAATAAAATTATTACATTTTATTCATGTTAATTTTAATTTAATTTTGTTTATTTAATTGTAAGTATAATTTAGTTTAATTATCTAATTATCAATTGTATAAAAATACAAAGCAACTGATCTTTACATGTTTATAACTGTTCTTTATTAACTAATTAAAAAAAGATCATTAAGAAACTCCATAAGAGAAAAAATAGCAAAAAAATGCACAATTTAAAACCTAACAATTAAAAAATTTGGTTTTAACCAACATACTATACAAAGTTTATCTTTCAACAAAGCCCACTGGAAAAAATTTGCCAGTTCTCCTAAACAGATTAGCGCGCGAGAAATGGGCGGAGAAATTTGAACGGACACTTGCTTTGTACACCCGAAAGGAATCATGGGTACATGCTGGATTAGTGCCCTAGGAGATAGCAGGGGTGAAAAATGCCCTAGGTTGAAACCGGATCTGCACATTCTAAACAGGTCAGAAATACAATGATGGAATCGATGTGAATTGAATGTGGATTCGAGGGGATATTCTAAATGACCCTTAAGAATCCAATTACAGGCAGAACAAAATTTTAACTGTTTAATATGACTTGTACATTTGCTTGACTGCGTCATATATGACTTACATTGCCCGCTACGCTAATAGGAATAATAATAAAAATTATCTGGATAATAATTCCTAATAAAAATGCCCGTAAAATAAAAATAAAAAAAATTGGTCCCAATATCCATACAGTTCAAAAGATGTGCATTGAATTAAAGTAATTAAAAATAATATTAATGAATCTCAAATGATTTTTAATTTATTTTTATGTTTGAAATTTCTCTCTAATATTTTGTCAAATAAATTTACATATTGATAGATAGATGTTAAGTTACAGTTTTGCTTATCCGAATAATCTCTGATGAAAAATAGAAAACCTATTCAAGGGCAAAATCTTTTTTTAAAAAATGATATAAACTACGAAAAAAACGTGCATTTGATAACTCCTTTTCCAGGTATATTATTGAAAGTCTCTTCTATAATTCTAAGAGTATATCCCAATACTTATAAAAAATGACGGCAAAAATGTATTTACCTCCATAGTACCGAATTCGTGTTCAGAGAATCACATAGAGAATGTCATATCAATCCCAGAAACTCGATTACACGCCGAACATGAAAGCGGAACTAAATTCTGATCGTCTAAAATGCTTTGTATACCTTTTAAAACTGCGTCGTACAACTCACATTGCCAGCTACGCTAGAAAACTTATAACCGGCAATAATTTCATGTTTCCCAATTCCCGGAAATATACCATCTGGATTTCTTTTTTATACTAACTCTCTCCGTTACGACTTTTTTATCTATATATTTGTGTAGCTAAAGGACCATTATCATAACAACCTCTGTTTTCTTATTTATGCTTGACAAAGCTACACAAAAAGAGAAATACACATAAGGGATCGATAAATTTACACGGTCTTCCAATTCGGGAAGCTACGCCTCTTTGACGCTCAGATAAAATAGCCCCCCTTTCATATTTTTTTCGTTTTCTATATCTCATATTATTATTTTTTTCTCTATTCTTTTGCTCCGGGGCGTTCTTTTAAAGAAACGAAAGCCGAACCAGGTAAAAAGTGCCGCATCTGTTGGAAAAGGGAACTTAATAATAGGTTAGATAGTTAAACAACCAGCTTAGATAAAATTTATATAAAACCTTACATATCCGGAAGTGGGCTAAAAATGCTTGCCTACAACAATAGTTATTTAAGAGACATGTTAATAGCCTGTTGCATAGAGATTGCAAAGCGCAGATAAAAAAGAGCGTTGAAGATTCACTCATAGTTAATAATAGCTGTGTATTATGGCCGGATTGGAAAGGTTGTTTTTAGGAATATTTACGTGGAAATAGCGGCTAACTCAGTTGTATTTTAGCAAACATTTCAGCTTTACACTAAATGAGTGTTAGATATTTTCATCCCAATACTTAACTCTGTCTTTAAAGATATCATTATAATTACCAGAAAATATTTTTTTAATTATATAGTTTCGTATTTAATAATCACTTTCGAGTGTGACAAATTTCACTTATTAAAGAAAATCTACATTAATATAAAAGAAAAAAAATCAATGCAGTAATTCGAAAATGTAAAAATTGGCGCAACTGCTAAAAAAGAGCAATTTAATATCAGGTTACATAATTATACAATCAGTAAGATAAAGTTTATATAAAACATTTCTTGTCCGAAGGCGGGCTAGAAATTGTTATCTGCAACAGTAGTTATATAACAGACATAATAATTGTCTGTTGCTTAGAAACAGTATCCCATTAGATAGTAAAAAGAGCGTTCAAGATTGACTCTTGCCTAGTTATAGCTCTATCAAATTTTAAACACTTTTTGTTGTTGTTGTTTTCTTAGTAGGAAAATCAATTTTGCATTTCCGCGTAGCGTTCTTTTAACAAATATGCATTAAAAATATGTATCAAAACAAAAAATTGATAAATTCGAAATTTATTATTACCAGTATTTTATTATTATTATTAATATTATAACTATTTGTGGGTCTCAAAAATAAATAGAATAAAGAGGGGGGGGGGGCTACAAATGCAAAATAATATTTTAGACTATCCATATGGGTAAAAAAGTATATGTGATAACTGCATGCTAAATTTTACCAAATAATTGATAATAATACAAAACAATAATATCGAAGACAAAATTATTTAACAATTTAATGCTGACATTTAAAATAAGTAAAATATATCGTAAACTATATCGGCCCGGAATAACAAATTTATATATTACATAATATTACAAATTATTTGTAAGATTTAATTACAAAATACTGTAACACATTAATTAACGGACATAAAATTGGTTATTAAAAACGAAACTAAACAAAACGAAGACGATAAAATAATAAATGATGAAAAAAAAAAAATGAAACTGAATCATTGCATACAAGTTTTATGAAAATAAGAAATGCATTAGGTTAAAAGTAATTTAAAGCTACCCTTTATTTTAAAATTAATTTAATTTATACTTCAAATAACTCCATTTAAGCTTCTTCTTCTTCTTCTTCTTTTTTTTTTTTAAATTTTGGACAGTAAACATTTTTAGCATAAAATTGTAATGTTAACATAAGATTTACAATGTCATTACACATTCATTCATATGACTTAATTAAAAGTAATTATTAGTTGGTAATGTAAGAAAATTTAAAACATTTAAATAATATTAAAATAACTGAGATTTTTTTCGTCGGTCAAAGTAATTTCGTTATATTTGCTTTTCAAAAACCGAGAGACGGCAGACGCAAGAACAGAAAAAGGTGACAATTGAAAGTTTTGCATAATATCTTCGGAAAAGTTTGTTCACTGGTATCATAAACTGGTATTATACTGGTTTTGAGCTAAATCTAAATTACATAACATTTTGAATTGAAAGACTTTATTTTATTTGAAAAATGTCAACTTTCTTGCTTCGAAATGGTTAATTACTTGAAAATTTATTTAACATTTTAAGGTAATTTTTGTTCGATTAAATTATTTATAGATAAAGTTATAATTATGATAGCTGACTACTGCACACTAAATATTTTCATCAAATTGCGATAGAATTATACGTATTTTATGAAGAATTTGTTTGTAATGAAACAAATGAAAGAAATTTTAAATATTTATTTGAAAACAATAATTTAACAAATTTTCAAATTGTATGAAGAAATTATTGCATTATATGTATGAAATTTGTTTTCGAACATGGCATTAAGATTGTGAAAGATCCTTTATTAAAAAAGAATAAATGAGCATTAAAATTCTTAATTGTACATTCATTTAAAAATATACATAACTAATTCTTAATTTCAAAGATAGCGGAAATCAACAAAATTCTCTCACATATTACGACATTATTAAAAAGTTCGTTAAAACATATCTATCAAATAAATTATGTGAAGACAGTAGCTTTTACAAATAAATGATTTTAATATGATGACTTGATTAATAACACAAGATTTTTTTAATCACACTAAAAAATGAAGATACATTATTTTAACTATCATTTCAACATATTTTAACCATATCTTGTTAAAATAGACCAATCCGATTTTTAAATCAATAATTAGTACTTTTTAAAAACATTCAGTTAAAATTTGCCAGAAATCAGCAAAATTATCATGTGTTAAATAGTTTAGAAATTTAAGTAAGATATACGTCTATCAAATAAATTTTAAATAATTATTTGATAATAGTAATTTAAGAAATGCTGAATTTTTAATATCACTTAATGTAATTAATATAGACAAATTATTAGAACAAATGAAAGAAAAAAATGTAAATATTGCTTTAAATTTGTAAGCATCCCTTGCTAAATAGAATAATTTGACATTTTAATTCATAATTAGCTCTTGGTTAAATGAAATATTTGATCTAATTTAAAATACACTGGAAACTAACGAAATTGTAGCGTATTGCATTTTTTTTTTTTTTTTTTTTAAATACGATAATTACAATTAGATATCTTTTAAGTAATGTAATAATATTTTTTCAATACAATGAATATATCAAATAAATTATTAGAAGACATTGGTTTTCAAAATATCAGATTTTTAATACCACTTAGTTAACCATTACTATAAATAAATTCTTACAATCAATAGAAATAAGAATTTATGAATACATTTAAAAATTTTAAATATTTATTTTAAAGGGACAGTTTACCTTAACAACATTTTATTCATTTTTTAAAAATATGGCTCAAACGGCTCAACTCGCTGAATTTCAATGTTTACTAACCCCCCCTCCCCCCAAAAAAACTACTTGTTTAATTATTTTTTTAATCGAATTTTTTAAATTTTCTTCTACTTTTTTAAAAATTACATTTTTTGTTTTAAGATTTTTAAATGCATATTACCCAGGGATGCACATGGATTTTTGGATACATTTAATACTTTTATTACATATATTTTTTACTGATATATATAATGTAAAACGACATCTAAAATATCTTAATATGCTTTTTAAAAAAATTACAAAAACCTGAAGGCTAATTCCATATGCACAATTATCGCATGTATAATAAAGAACATTTACATAAAAGTTTAAATTTCTATCTCAAATTTAAAAAAATAATAATAATCATAATAATAATTACAAATTTTCTTTAAAAAATTTATTACATTATAAATCTCTCTGTTTTTTTATGCTTATAATTACGTTTAAATGATGTTTTTATTTTAATGAGATGAGGAAATATTATTATATTTCATTTTGTTTTATTTTCAAAACCTATAGCTTTCAAGCAATGAGTATTATGGAAATGAGTTCTTGTAAAAATGCGATTTTCTTTCTTGCGGTTTTTTCACAATTTTTCAGATTTAAATTGTTATAACTAAAGAACCATTAAAGATAAATACTTCAATCTTGGAACATGCCTTTTTTGATTGTTTTAGTTTAATTCTAATTCAGTAAATGTTTGAAAAATATACTTTTGAAAATATGATTTTTTTAATATTAATATAAGTTACATAAATTTTTTTTCAAATTTTTCTTTAAATATTCTTTTTTTTAAATTAACAATATTTTTTAAAATGCTGAGTTTAATTAAAATTTAGCTATTTCTGTTTATTTAAATGTTAAAAAAATTAAATTCTGCAAATAAAGTTTTGACTTATAACAATTTTAAATTACCGCTCTTTTTCATAAATTTTAAATTAAAATAAAAACTACATATATGAAGTTTTATCATGTTATTTTGTTTACAAATAATATTGTTAATCATCACAAAAAAAATTGAAAATTTTAACTCGATAAATAAAAATTATTTTAAATTGTGTCCCGGACCCCCTTAACAAAATTTACATCACAGAATGCAATTACCGTATGGGTAAAAATGAGGTGTCAAAATATTCAAAAATTAAGTGGCTTTCATTTAACGTTAAAAAAAAAAAAAAAAAAAAAAAAAAAAAAAAAAAATCGATTTTTCTACATACTTAGTAAATTATTCCCTTAATACTACAAATTGTTTCATTACTGTAAGTAAAAATAAAAATTCGAATATGAATTTAAATTTTTGACCATATGTTGTAAGAAACACTAATCGAATATTTATATCCCCCAAAAATATTTTTCTAAAGCATTTATTTAAAACACGACAATGATAAATGAAATTATCATGCATTACAATGTCTATAAATTCGAATAAAATGCTTATTTCAATTTTAAAGAATGTTTAATTTTGAAGATCACTTACATAACGAATTAATATCAATATTTTTTTAAAAGAACAAAAATTAAAATGTTCGGATATGACTTCGAATATATAAGATTTTAATAATTAAGGTACAATAACCGGGGATTGTAATCGTTATTTAATTCTCAGTTAAGAAATAATAATAGATCTAATTTAAAGCTAATAACAAACAACAAAATTCTCACTCATTACAATGTTTCGTAGAATTTAATTAAAATGTTCCTGCCAGAAAAAATATTTTAAAAAAGTAGTTTTAGAAACACCTAATTTTAAATATCGTTTATGATGATTGATGTCACAAAATTATTTGATTACATTAATTGAAAATGAAAATATTTTTTTCCTTTTAATGTCTGCCAAAACCTTAAGCATACCTTGTTAAAATAGATTAATCCGATATTTAAATCTACAATTAATACTTTTGTGTTCAAATATTTTAGATAAAACAAAAACGAAATCGACAATATTATTATCTATTTATTTAGAAATTGGAATAAGATGTTTTTGTCAAATGAATTATAAATAGTTATTTGAAACCAATAATTTCAGAAATTCCAAATTTTTAATATTGCTTAATTGATAATTAATATCAATAAAGTGTTGAGATAAATAAAAGTTAAATCAATATGACATTAAAATTTTTACAGACTCTTTGTTAAAAAAAAAAAAAAAAAAAAAAAAAATCAAACTTTTTTTTTTTCCTTGTTTTAAAAATGTGTATCCAAAACAACAAACATACTGGAGAAGTAAGCAAAATTTTCTAGTGCTTTTTTTTTTTAATAAATTAATAAATACTATACTCCTATAAATAAATTATTTGAAAAGAGTAGTTCTAGAATACATAAAAAATATATAATAAATATTATATATAAAAATATCGGTTATGTACATGGTTAATATAAAAAAATATTTTAGTAAATAAATTAAAAAAGTAAATCTAACTTTTAAAAAAAGTAGAAATTAACGAAATTATCAAGTTTTGCTGGGTTAGAAAAAAAAAATCTGAGTGATCTTTTTTATATATATTCACTTTTTAGTTTATTAATTTTAGTTTTAAATAATTGGTTGATTTTAATATAACGTTTAATGTAAAATTTTCATATCAAGTAAATAATTAGAAAACTGATTTTTAGAAATGTGTAATTTTTAACCCTTTCGGATCCGATCTCCCCCCCCCCCCTTCCACACACACACACACACTCAATTTGGGAAAAAAAATTACTTTTGCGTCAACACTATCAAAAATAGCAATCACAATAATAAATGTTTACTGAGATTTAAGGAATCGATCATTTGCTGAAATCTACCAAATATAGTTATTTCGCGTGATATTCATTTGGCAATAGGCTAAGGAAGAATTTATGAATTAATTACGTATGGAAAATGTCGTTATTACAACGGGATTAAACATACATAAAAATGTCTATTATTATTGTTGTTGTTATGTTTTTTATTTTTATCAGAAAATATTCATTGAGAAAAGGGTCCCTACTTTTAATTTATACAAAAAGAAACAGGTTTGAAAAAAAAACCGCTTCCGATGTAAAGAGAACTTATGAAACTTATGCTTATAATTATAAATGTATATATGTAAAATATCATTGTTAGACGCAGATAATAAGAAAAATAATAGCTAGCACAAAATAATTCTTATTGAAAAGACCCGTCTTATTAATAGGACAATAGGCCCGAACACGTTAATTATAACGAGCCATTAATATCACAAAATTATTTTATCACAATAAATAATAATAATAATAAATAAAATAAAAATTCCAAATATATGTTTAAAATTTTTAAAAGTCATTGATAAAACGGAAAAATCCGATATTTTATTCTACAATTAGCACTTATTTTTATTTATTTATTTTTAATATAAATATATTTAGTATATTCAATTTAAAACACAGTGCAACGTGACGAAATTTTGATTTAGAACAACGTTTAGAAATTTGTATAAAATGTTCATATCAAATAAACTACATGAGAACAGTAATTTTAAGATAATCGAATTTTTAATAGCTCTTAATCATTTATTAATATTACTAAATTAATTTAATAAATTAAATTAAGAATGTTTCAGAAAAGAAGTTTAAAATTTCGGACATACCTTGTTAAAAAAAGAATATTCCGTATTTTAAATCCATAATTAGCACATAATTTAAAAAATTATTAAAGTATATCCAATTTAAAACACAGCAGAAATGAAGGAAATTGTCATGTATCACAATGTTTAGAAACTGATGAGAAACTCTATGGGAAAAATGTCAACGTGGGTATCCTAGCTCGTTAGCGCCATTTGGGGCTAATAGGGGCCAATAAAGACATAAAAATGGCCCGTTTTGACAGCTGCTTAAGGGGCGGCGTTTGGGCCCCATAGAGCTAATCAAAGGGGACCGGAACATATTCTTATCTCTGAACTTATGCATTGATTCCAAGATTTGGAAAATGTCAACCCTCTTTTAGCATGCAGTATGCCCATAAGGCACGTCATGTGATAGGCTGGCTACTGTTTGATCTAACAATGAAAGCTATGACAGGCAGATGCTGAAAGCTCTCCTTTTTAACTTTTCGGTCTTAAAGTTTATGTTATCAAAAGAAATCTGACAGTTTATGATTATGTGTCTGCGCCTGTATGTACTTTGAACGGAAGTGTGATTTAGCTTCGGGCTTTTCACGCAGGATTTTTCATATGGGACGTATAATGCTATGGTAAGCCGGATTTCAGTTTCGATTTTTATTTAATTTTATTTTTTAACCATTTTTATGTTTTTAATAAACAGAATTTATTCTGTTTGTCAAATTTCAGTTTAAAAATCAGACTGAAATGGAAACGCGGAAATCTTAATATTAATTTTACTCTAGTTAATTGTTTTAATTAAATTTTTTTTAAACTTTGTCTGTCATAAAAAAATTTAATTAAAAAAAATAAGTCATTTTTAGTTATTTTTATACCAACTATATTTCGTGATGATTTTTCTTTTTTAGATTAAATATTAATAATAATGTTTAATACATATAAAATTAACGGCAAATGAATATGAGAAACTTTATTCGGATATTTCATAGTTGAAAGGTTTAAATTTTGATAGTATTGATTTATGATTTTCCCAGGCATATTTAAAGGATAAACTAATAAATCAAAAATCAAATTATTTCAATACCGAATTTTAAAATTAATAATCCGTGGCTAAGATGCCAAAAATAACAATTACGAATTTCATAAATTTCGTATAAGGAAATGACAATTGACTGACTTCGACGCAATACAGGTAATTTCAAGCATATCAGTCATAGTTTTCATAAGCGCTTATTAAATTATCCGTGATGAATTAAAAGTTTTCCAATTTTAATTTCTTAAGCTCGTGAAAATTTCTTGCAAATAAGTAGTATTTCTATCAATAAAGATATGAAATTTTAGTGCATAAGGCCCCTGTCCTTGCTCGAGGAAACGCTCGCGAGCTAATGCTATTCCTATGGGGAAGCATTTTTCTAATAACTCTTTCGCATTTTGACATTTTTGGATAATTTTTTTTGCATTGGATAACTGAGGTGAATGCCGACAGTGCACCTTTTTTACTTTTTCGATTTTGGTTACAGATATTTTTTACAAAGTTAGTTTCACTTTCAAAACCGGTTTCAAAACTGAAAGTGCTTTTTAAAAAATATATCTGCAACCAAAATTGAAAAAGTAAAAAAGGTGCGCTGTCGGCATGCACCTCAGCTATCCAATGCAAAAAAAAATTATTCAAAAATGTCAAAATGCGAAAGAGTTATTAGAAAAATGCTTCCCCATAGGAATAGCATTAGCTCTCTAGCGTTTCCTCGAGCGAAGACAGGGGCCAAGTCAAAATTTTCTATCTTTTTGCCTTGGCAGTTAAACATTGTTTCATTCAAAGAAAAATAGAAATACTTTTTGATGTTATATACACTTAACTTCAATCAATAGCTAAAATCATTTACTTATGAAACAGTGAGAGAAATGATATGAAAATTATTCAAAGAAATCTCATAGGTAAACACAACGAAGAAAAAATTACAATTTTATGATTAAATATGTATGTTTTATAACTGTTGGTTTCTTTCTTAGAAGATTTTAAATAACAAAAACTTAAATTAGAAATTTAAAGGTGGACTTATGCACATAAATATAAATTAGAGAGCTTGGGTAAATCGTAGAGTAACATGTCGTCGATTTTGTATTGTTTATTTAATTTATTTATCATTTTACAAGGAAGACGATATTACTATTACATGAAGATTATGCAAGTAAGAAAAATTAAAAACACTAAAATTTTTAATTAAAATTAATAACAATATAATTTAATAGGCAAAAATCTGTAAAAGTTTTTTTTTTCTTTTTTTCAGAAGATTTTAAGGATATCCCCATTACTCAATTAAATTTCGGAGATTTTTTTTTTTTTATTTTTTAAGGAGGAAGTTTCTAATGAATTAATGAGAATAAACTAATTAATAGTTCATCCCGCACATTATAATTATTTCATCATACAGTCGTCTTTATAATCGAGTACAATTTAATCATAAAACATATTAAAAAATGTATAAGTTTCAATTTTCATGATGATTCTTTAAAGGATGACAATGAGAAATTTACAGAATATTATTTCTCGCAAGAAGACACAGCATGAAATTTGTCAGCCTCTGGTTTAATGGCATATAAACTTCTTTTTCGGCTCCCATGAAGTAAATATTTCTTGATAACAGACATGAATTCTTTACAGATCGTCGCCTGTATATTCCTGTAAGATTAAAAAAAAGTGAATTAAAAACATTATAATAAATCTAAGATTATTTTGTGCAATATATTTCAATAACTATATATACTCTTAATTAAAAATTATTCACGACTTTTTAAACTATAAGTTATTTTAGGCAAAATTTTCAAATTAAACAAAATCTGTTCATCTATCACATTAAATCAATTAAGTGCAATAGCTATTATCAATTCATAGTGCAGTTTGAAATTAAAAACATTTTCTAAATAAATTGCATTAAAAGATGTTATAAAAATGTTTCGGCTACTCAGCAACATGAAACTTTCTGAAGTAAAATACGAAACTTTACAAGCAAGATTACAGAAATGGTTTGTAATCGAACAGTTTTTATTATTATCATTATTTTCAATAAATAAATTACAACTTCAGACGTGAAAAATCGTTGTCTCATGCCAGCAGTTTTTTTTCCTTTCCAGTTCTGTCGCATCCGGAAGTTTCGTTTAAAAATCCCCCTTTTCGTCGCAATTTCTGAAATATCTTCCGCTTTTACAAAAAAAAAAAAAAAAAAAAAAAAAAAAGTGGAATTGTATTTTAAAACATCGGAACATTTTTTAATTCAAAAATACTCTCAACTTAATTATTTCTGTGTTTACGCCTTACATATCTGATTTTCTTCCACTTTATGAACAATTTAAAATTACATAACAAGATAGAATATAATTAATAATTATTTTATTTTCCATACATTAAAAATATACTACAATATTTTGTTTTCAAGTATTTAAAATTAGCACAATAAAGAACTTTAATTATTATTAATGCAAGGATATGCATTTTCAAAATTCACTAGCAATAATTAAAGTTTTTATGCACTCGCTCATATGAACAATAGAATAGGCATTCGTAAAAAATAAAATAATATATTGTTACAATTTAAGGTGATTCTCAAAAAAATACTTTCCCCGCTTAACAACGCGAAATTCACTTTTTAAACATAAAAGCATTATTATTGAAGTGCTATGCTAAGAGGCATTATTATTGAAGTGGTTTGTAATAGAGCAGTTTTTCATTTTCAGACAAATGAATGATATCTTGAGTTATAAGTGATTGTTGTCTCATGACGGCAGTTTTTCTTTTTCCAGTCTGTCGCGTCTGGAAATTCGGTTCAAAACACTATGTTTGACAGTATTTTTGAACAAATTTTTAGGCTTTACGGAAAAATAGGAAAAGCAGCTAGATTTTGCCAATTTGATAAGATATCAGGACAATTTGATACAAAGAAAAAAAAAGAACTTTTGAACAAAAATAAATTTTAAAATGTGTCAGGAAATCGCCCGTTTGGATTAGAGCACAGGTTTAAATATAGATGATGCAGATATAATACAGATAAGATAGATAATGTGCTGAAGTTATATTACTATTCCTTCAATGTATTTTTAGTATAAACATATGAAATCCAAGACTATTTTCTGCTCCAAAAGTGGTATACCTAATTTTTTGATAGATAAATAAACTAGAATTAGCTGAATATTATTTTCCCAACCTTAGTAATATGTCTAACCTTTTATAGATATTAAAATTTATTACTATGAATAACAATAATAAAATTATAATAATTAGTTTGGGAATTTACATTGCTTATCGCAAGTCAACAGCAAAGCTTAAAATGCTTCCCGTGCTCGCTTATATGAACAATTCCTTACAGAACACGTTTATCAAAAAATAAAGTGTTTGCATTATTAACATTGTGCAAGCAAAGTTAGAGTATTTCTGTTTTTGTATTCCGCTCGCATGTTACAAAATTAATCGACGCATGCTGAGTGTATAATGGTTTTTCGTATGAAGCAATAACTCATTGTTACATTAAAATCGTGTCGTGGTACTGTTACGTGGACCATCAATAAATTTAGCCCCGTATAAATCTAGCTCAGTGTAAGATTTGATCACTCTTAATTCATTCATGACATAACCTTGTAGGCGGCGGCCTGCCGTAATTTAAAACATCTTATTTTTTAAACAAACAAGAGAATTTTTTAGGATACAAAGTCCGGGGTCGGAGAACTGTATCGATAAATTATTTCTTATTTTTATATTAAAAATATAACATCAAGTTGGAGGAATGCAAGCCATCCATCTCTTGGATAGAAATAATGCGAACGAAATTGAAGCGATAAATCGGGGTAAATTTATTTGCGGAGAAGCCAGCTTCCTATATGTCTGTAGATGCGAAGGAATAATGGGCAGCAGTAGAAAGCTGGCGCTGCTCATTGCTTTGGACATGATAACGTACAGGTTGGGCTTACAAAAAGAATGATAAAAAAGGCTTCATGCATCAAAACACACCCTCGGAATCGGAATAGGGATGTTGTGCAAACTGCGGTTATATACACCGTTAGCTTTTTGAGGTTTATGGAAAAATAAGTTTCTCAACATTCTTGCCCATTTTCAGCTTGATTATTTTTCTTTTCAGATTTCTTATTAAAATTGGAATATTTTAAAATTGCAAAAACTTAATGCTGGATAAATTGCTTACTGATTACCCTGGATTACTGATAGTTATTTTTCTTGAATATAAATGAAACATTAATAATAATGAAATTAAACTTGATTTTTACATAAACTGGTAGCTTTGGGATTTATTGAAAAATAAAATAAGATATGAAATCCGTTAATATTCTCGCCCAGTTTCAGATTCATTATTTTTTATTTCAAATTTCTGAATTGAAATAGTTTAAAATTTTAAAACCATAATTTCAAAAAACATTGATAAAATATTCCTAAAGATAGTTTTAAAAAAATATATAAATGAAATGTTAATAATAATGAAATTAAACTTGAATTACATATAGACCGAACCTTTCTTAAGTTTATGAGAAAATAAGATATGAAATAAGTTAATATTCTCGCCCAGCTTCAGCTTCATTATTTTTTGTTTCAAATTTCTGAATTCAAATATTTTAAAATTTCAGAATTTTAATTCTGTCACCAGCGATAAAGTATTTGTACAGATAGTTATTTCTGTTGAATATAAATGGAACATTAATAATGATAAAAATAAACTTGGGTTATACATAGACCGTTATCTTTCTAATGTTTATGAAAAAATAAGATATGAAATCCGTTAACATTTTCGCCCCAGTTTCAGCTTCTTCATTTTTTCTTTCGAATATCTGAATTGAAATATTTTAAAATTTTAATATCTTAACTCTGAAACCGTTACTGTTAAAAATAATTTACTTAAAAATGGCAACTTCAATGTACTCATTTTTATTCATTTATTTATTTATTAAGCAGGAATTGCTTCAGAAACGAGCAAATGATATTTTCAAATATGAGTAACATTTTGGACTGAAAAGTAAGCTTGTCGCTAAATATTAATATAACAGCTTGTTACCCTATTCGCATATTAAAAATATCAGTAGAAATTATGTAGTGAACGGGTATGCTATAATGAACATTATAGAGCAAAGTTGCGCACTTTAAATATGCGAGCTATACCTTGAAAAAATATAGCGCGGAAGAAAACATCGGCAAATTTAGTGCAGATGTACTCATTCACATCAACACATACTCATTCCGCTGTTCTGGCAAAAAAATTTCGCCATGGATTTCTTGAAAAAAAAAATCAAAGATGTGGAGCCTGATAGATTTTTTCACCAGCATTAAAAGTAAATAATAATAATAACAATAACAATAATAATAAGTGAGTTTCTCATATTTAAGAGTTACGTACACGGAACTATAATCAAATCAGAAAGACTAAAAAATGAGTACATTTTGCTTATTTATAAGAATCCAGTTTTAAAAGTACAGTGTTAAAAATAATTTGCATAAAAATAATAACTCTTTTTTTTTTCTTTTAAGTAAGAATTGCTTCATAAACGAGTACATGATATTTGAAATATGAGTGACAATAGGGGCTGAAAATATGCTTGTCGTTAAATATTAATGTTAATCGCTCTTTACTCTATTCTCTCTCTAAAAAAATAAGTATGCATGCCTTTCTCGAATTTAAGAGTCTTGTACTCGGAGCTGTTATAAGATCAGAAAGTATTCAAAAATGTAAACATTTTGCTTATTTTTAAGTATAAAGTTGTAACAGTGATCGTTAAAATATTTATACTGATAGTTTTTGTTTTTTTAATGTAAATAAAGCATTATTAGTAATGAAATCAAATTCGAGTTATAAATAGAGTGTCAGCTTTATGAGGTTTATGGTAAAATAAAATAATAAGATATGAAGTTCGTTAACATTCTCATCCAGTTTCAGCTTTATTATTTTTTCTTTCAAAACTGAAATATTTTAATTTTTTTTAAATCATAATTCTAAAATCACACATAAAATATTTGTACGAATAGTTATTTTTGTTGAATATAAATGAAACATTAATAATGATTAAACTAAACTTAAATTATACATATTGAACATTGGTTTTTTGAGGTTTATGGGAAAATAAAATAAGACATAGAATCCATTAACATTCTCAATCAATTTCAATCTTTTTTATTTTTTTTATTACTTTTAATTTTTTTGAAATTTTTAAACTCAAATACTTAAAACGTTCAAAATCTTGCGTCTGAAACTATCAGTAAGGTATTTAGCTATCTATAGATAGCTATCTTTAGCTTTAGATAATCTATTGGTAGCTATTTTTGGTGAATATAAATGAATCATTAATAATGATAAGATTAAACTTGAGTTATAAATAGACTGTTAGCTTTCTGAAGTTTATGGAAAAATAAAGTAAGATATAGAATGCGAGGGTTAACATTTTTGCCATTTTCAGCCTGATTTTGATTATTTTTCCTTTTTAGAGTTCTGATTGAAATTGGAATATTTTAAAATTGCAGAATCTTCATGCTGAACCTATTGATAAAATATTTATACCGATGATTATTATATAAATAAAACATTAATAGTAATGAAGTCAAACTTAAGTTAAAAATAGAGTGTTTTTCTGAGGTTTTTGGGGAAAATAAAATAAGATATGAAGGCCATTGACTTTTTCATCCAGCTTGATTATTTTTTCTTTCAAATTTCTTTTCTCAATTGAAATATTTTAAAATTTCATAATCATATTTCTGAAACCATACATAATATATTTGTATAAATAGTTCCTTTTGTTGAATAAAAATGAAATATTAATAATGATGAAATTAAATTTGAGTTACATGGATACCGTCGATTTCTGAAGTTTATGAGAAAAGAAAATAAGATATAGAATCCGTCGACATTCTATTCCAGTTTCAGCTTGATTAGCTTTTCTTTCAAATTTCGGATTAGTATTGAAATGTTTTAAATTTTCAAAATCTTTGTTCTTTGATGTTTTCTTAAATAAAAAAAAATTATATATATAAATGAACATTAATAATAATGAAATTAAACGGGAGTTATATAAAGCAAGTTAGCTTTCTGAGGTGTATGAAGAGGGTGGTGCGGGGAAAGAAAGAAAATTCTTCAATACTTACATTAGTTCATTTTCTAAGACAATCCACATACTTTTAAATCGTGGAGTTTTATTTTTGAATACTGTTATAAAATATTCATGACAAAATTATTAGATTGGAAGTAAATGACACATTAGTGATAATTTAAAATAATAACAACAGTAGATATATATACTGTTATAGTTTTCCGAATTTTCTTGAAAAATAAGCCAAGGAATGAAATCTGTTTACATTTTCGCGCATCTTGAGCATAATTTCCGTTAAAGACTCAGGTATTTTAATCCTTTTGAAGTTCAATGTTCAAATATTCAATATATTTTTATACGCATATCCACTTGTTTGAATAAAAATGACGGACTATAAATATCTAAGCCATGCTATATTATACTTGTTTAACTTTCTGGTGTTTATGGAAAAGTAAAAAAGAAATCAGTAATATTCAATTTTAGTTTACACTTTTGTTTAAAACATTTTCCATGATTTTCAAATAACAATACCTTACTATAATTTACATACACATTTTAAGCTTGTGCAATTGTTAATTGGCATTGTTAAAAATTGAAAATCCTATCAATATTTCTTAATGTGAACATTTTGAAAATCCAAAAACAATTTTCAAATAGTAATTAATATTTTCTGTTAATCTAACTTTTTTCCAATGAAATATCTATTTTTTGAAAAATAATTTAATTAAATGTCTAAAATTATGCACCCAGACAAAATCAGCTGACTATTACTCTATTAATTTAATGATAGAAATGCTAATTTATTTTCATGCATAAAAAATTAGCATTGTTAACGAAGTAATAAAAAGACAATAAGTATTCGCTAGTGGATAAACTAACAGCAAAGGGGTTAATGCTCTAATCTAGTGTTCTTCAATCACTTGGAGACGAGCGACCGGTATACGTGCCGCGTAAGGTGCTCAGAAACCTTGATTATTCTTACCAGTAAATTTTATTGTAAATTTTGCCTTATTTAATCTGAGCATTTTCCCGATTCAGTTAGGCAAAATTTTCAGTATTGAAAAACCGGTGAAAAAAGATTAAGAATTATGTAAAAGATGCTCGTCACGAAGGAATTAAAATGACCTTGCACTGCTGTAGCTATAAAATGTTTCGGGGTCTTTCAATTAAAAAAATTAACATCATGTATTGTAAACTATATATTTAAACACATTTTTTTTTTCCTGTAAATACAGAGTAAATATGGTTCTTATTGACGGGAAAGTATATAAAAGTGCAGTTTTTAAATAAAGAAATTTATTTTTTTAGGTAAAAAATAGAAACAAAAATAATTGATAGACACGTCTATAAAATTTCGGAAGGGTTTGAATTCTATACCCCCCCCCCCCCCTCTTCTCGGCTACAGTGCTGTTTTGTCCATTTTTACTTATGATAAAGGTTTAAGAGAATGTCAGAAATTGTATTTTCATTTGCGTTTTACGATCAAGCTATGTGACGAAGTATAAACAATGTTTTTTATTTGCAAATATTTTTGCTATTCAATCAGTATTTATTGATTTAAAGGCGCTTATGCTTGAACTATTCAAAGAAAATCTAAAAATATCCAATTACGTTTTCTTGAATTTAATATCTAAAACGTTAATTTTTTTATAATTCGTAAATTCAGTTTTTTTTTTTTTTTTTTTTTTTTTTTTTTTTTTTTTAGCATTATCTATTTGTAGTTGTTGTTGATGTTCTGTTTCTTTGAGATTGTCATTTTCTGGATTAAAGAAGAGTGTAATGTTTTATTAATTAGTATGTATAGTTTTTTTTTCTTTTTTGTAATATAATGAAGCATATTATTGAAAACAAATTCATAGAAATGCTACAAATTAAATAACTGTCTTAGCAATATTTGAATTACAAGCACTTTACTTATATGTTATATTAAATTAAATCTATATTTTGTAAATACAAAAGAGAAATGTGTAATTTTGAGTGCGAATCACGTGTTTTAATGCTAGTTTGCTTTCTTAGTTCAATACATATATCTAGATGTATTTATTTAAGCTTATAAAATATATTGATTAATAAGAGTTTAAACAAGCATATTATTAAAATTATAGCAAACTGCAATAAAAAGTCATTGCTTATCATCTGTTATTACCTACTTTTCCCCCATTGTTTAACCCCTTCACGACGGGAGCTTTTTGCGAAATTTTTAATGTTTTGTCACCAGTCTTAAAAAACAGAAATTTGTTCCTTCTTAAATCGACAAAATGCTCTAATTGAATAAGGCAAATTTTACAGTATAATTTTACCGGTGGGAATAAACAAGCATTCTTAAGCCTTTTTGTGGCACGTATACGTGTCGCTCGTCCCCAAGGGGTTAACGTAGATTGGCTTGCATAAATATGATTCTCTGAACTATGAAGTATTTTGCATGTTAATTGAAATAAAATATGCAATTGGTATCAAAGGCTTCTACGTATTTTCTGTGCTCTTTGTACACATGTAAATGTTGAGGATATATGTTTGATTTTTCCCAGTAAACTACATCATATCATAGATTTAATTTTAAAGAATTTCTCCTATAAAAGAAATTTAATCTTATAAAGTTATAGCAGCCTTTTAAATCCCTATCATTTTACTTCTAATATTGTTTGTAAAAAAACATTTTAATTTAATGTAAGTATGTTTGAATTTTATGAAAAACCGCTCCAAAAGTTAATATGTCTTTACTTTTCAATTCAGTGCGTCATTAACTACTTAAACATCATTGAAATCTTTTGTTTGATACAAAACCTTTATAAATGGGATTTGTTGATACTAATACGATCCCTAATTCAACAAAGAATACCCTATCACGTGGTCATATCAACGAAGCCCAGCAAGGCATGGAAAAGATTTGTTGTAGCGTCCATTCAGTAAGTTGGCGTTGCTCCCACGGCGTTTCGCTACAAATTTATAACATTTCTCTCTGGAAAGAAAAAGTATAGCTGCAATCAGTTCCTTGTCAGTGAAATAGATTTCATTCAAGGTATTCGTATAAGGCACAACATACTTTTCTCGTGAGCCATTTATTAAAAACCACGTATCTTATCAAGGCCCGACAAGCTAACGTGGATTTGGCTCGTTGCAGACACCTTAGAAACCATGAAACATTTTTTATAGGTTTTAACATATCTCGTATATAGGGAAGGGCAACATGCTGTGAAAATCTTTTGCTTTCTTTTCAGAGTATTTGACATTCAGCGGAGCTCGCAGCGAGATAAAATACTGTAATGTGAAATTCTTCACTTGGACACCATTATGCATGATGCATCAGGCTTTTAAATCTTGATTAATTTGTGTTCCTTTGTCAAGCTTCTGGTTAAGTATTCGCTTTTTGTAAAACTCGGCTGATTTGGAAGTGAGCTTTCAGAAACGTATGTGATCTCAGACCTCTTTAGACAGCTAACAAATTACTTATCAGTTTCTTTTTATGACCTTCAATTAAGCTTGAATTAAAAGAGATCAGACGAGTGAGTAAATTGACGATAACAGTTTGGAATGGATAGCTGAGAGTAAAGCTATAATTCCATGTAATCTTTAATGGAACTAAAAATTAATCATTTGCCGATTATTTTCCGATATTTTGATAATGTAGTTCTGAGTTACGTTCCTCGACACTAAATACCTTATTTAAGTTCGTATTTATATAGGGTTTTCAAGTGTTAATATGCATATTATCAGATAATTAATATGATACATATTAATGCTATCTGAATTAAACTTTACAACACACTCAAAGATTTATACTTATAAAACAACTATTCCATTCATCTGTAACAAAATGTAAGAAATGTGTATTTCAACCATTCACCTAAAGATAACTTATCTTTATATAGTTGCGCAAATTAGGATGCTCGTATTGAAAAGTTATGTTGGAAAAAAATATTTAAAATAATGATTATGACAAAATAAAAGATACATAGTTACCGAATCTTACTAAACTTTAAATACAACAATATGAGTGTTTTTCAATTATGACTGAAAAATTCTATGAAGAATATTATGAAATGATGAACAAATTTAACTTTGACTTACAGAATGATATTGTCATTGCATTTTTAGTTTTTCCGTTAATTCTATGAAATTCGATGATCGAAAAAGCCCTATTTAGGTCATGTTTAAAGTATAAATTAAAAGTTTAAAGTATGAATTGAAAGTTATACAAGTTTTCACTTTCTCTTATTTTCATATTCTTGTAAGAAAAGCAGTTAAATCTTTTTATACTTCAGCAATTGAAAGTGTGGTATAAAAGTTTTAAAATAGTTGAATAACAATTTTTATAAAACGAAAGAAGTCACTTCTATTAATTTATAAAACACAAGACTTTTATCAGCGAAATATCTCATATTACAACAAGAATATTCACGCTCAAAACTTATAACACACAGACGTTCAGGAACAAATTAGAAATTTATATTCTTAATATTGTACATAATAAGCCATACAATAATATATCAACTTCTAATAAACTGACTCGTAAATACCATAATTATTTATAAAAATGATTTACAGGATAAATATATAGTATATGTCTTAGGATTGCAAGTATTTAATATTCATATCGCACAATAAACGAAAACATTTACCCTTGCAGTATGTATTCCTGAAAGCGATCAATTTTCTTCACTAGCAATTTTCTTGAATATTCTCTCTGTCATTATTGGACGATATTCATTTTTCTCCTGGCGAAAATAGATTTCAACACATTGATGTTGTCGTCTAAGATAACAAAAACAAAAATTATTCAATGGTATTTTTATGTATAACATTTATTCAAAATCAAAAATACAGTGTCACGTGTATAAATAATGCATTAATAGTGCTAAATATTAGTAAAAATATGTAAAATATGTTTATACATTTAAATATATTTAAGTTTTTTAGCAATACATAAGAATGAAAAACTAATATATGTTTGAGTTCGCTAAAGCAATTGCATTACTCAATAAATTTCAATAGCCACGATTTTTTTTTTTTTTTTTTTTTTTTTTTTTTTTTAATCTTACTTATGCTTAAATTTGTTTTGAAATCCAAAGCGGCTATTTTCTGAAACATATTCCTTTTTGTTCGGAAACGCGTGGAATTAGCAGATATTCTTCTTCTTGTTCTGTTTTGTTTGTTTGTTTGTTTTTAGTAAAGGCAGTTGGTGTTCAGACAATACTGTCAAAATTGGTGTTTTAAATCGAATTTCCGAACGCGACACCCCGAGACAGGAGAACAATTAGTCATTAAATGAAGAAAATTTTTTATAAAGATAAATAATTTATCTATAATATATATATATATATATATATATATATATATTGATTTCAAATTGCCTCAATAATTAGGCCTGCCAATTTTGTGCCTTTACGTTTAAAAATGATTCTGAAAATGCACCAGAATGTTGTTGAGCATTGGATTTGACAACAACCTTGAAGTGATTATTTTAAAAGAAACTTATGATTAAGAAAATACTTTTCAACTCTCTTAAAAAATGGTTTTTAATTTTTATTTTTGGGGCAATGAAAGATCGATTTCTTATAAATATCAGATATGCTCTGTTGAAATAATGGTAAATTTGCAGTGCAATGCTATGTTGTGGTTTTACTGTTGCTAATTTTTTAAAGCTTTATTTAGATAAACTACAATTAATCATGCGATTATTCTACACATGAAATTTATCTCCCCCCCCCCCACCCCATCACACATACATACACACTCTCCTGAATAACGGTTACATTTAAAATTAAACCATAACAATTGAAAAAAGACGACCATCACTTAATTTATATATTCATTATGGGAACGATTATACAAAGATAAAATTATCAGCTCACAATCTGTAAAAATATTTTTAGGGGAAAAAAATGAATTTCTTCTATTACAGATGTTTGGTTTGTTTTTCTTTGTTTCAATTTTAAAATGGCTGTAAAAAAAAAAAAAAAAAAAAAAAAAAAAAAAAAAAAAAAAAAAAAATAGATGTTTCTTAATTTTAAATATACAATTAAGAATAGAAATATATAATAACCATTTCCGAGTCAATTGAAGATTTTGAAAATAATTTCTTTACATTTTAAAACACCAAAAAGCTATTTATTTTCGAAATTTAAAGAATTTATAAAAATTAATTTTATTAGCTGCCTGCCATTTCGGAAACGTTTTTGAGTAACTTTCAAAGTACAATAATCATTTTTCTTATATCGGAATATCGCTTTTTGGAGGCTATGAAATCTCAGAAAAATATTTTCATATTGAGTAAACATGTTTAACAAACAAGTATATAACACTATTAGTATTAACATTAATATTAAAATTAAAATTATTTTGTTACAATGGTTTGCACAAATTCAGCTATGCAGCTAAAAATGTTTATTTGAGTATTCATAGAATCCGAAAAATCTATTTTCCAGATGCAGAAAACTGGTTAAACAGTAATAAAAGCAGTCGTGTAGTCGGAAAAAAACAGAGGGTGATCGCTCTAAGCAAAGAGTATACGCTCAATGCAGAGAGTATACCCAAAATTGTACATACTAATATAGCCTTCTTGAGAAACAGGGGGTATACGATGTTCCTTAAAAAAATACAGTGTTCCTTCCTCCTCCAGAAGTTATGCGGCGTATACCCGCGATTACCCTCCACGTCCGTGAATACGTGTAAAATGCTGGGATCGAGTCTGAAAATGATGGGTAGCTAATAAAAAAATTAATTTTATAACTTCTTTAAATTTCGAAAATAAATTGGGTTTTTTTTTGTGTTTTCTAATGACATGTGGGAATACTTTTCGAAATCTTGGGCATTTAGAAGAGGTTAATATATATTTACTTTCGTTATTGTACCTTTTCACTTAATAAGAAACATTTTATTTTATTTATTTATTTATTTATTTTTCACTGCGTACTAAAATGTTGGACTATGGAGAAAATGTGCAAGATTTTCGTTTTTCAGAGCGCAAGCTTTTAAAATTAAAAGATTCATCAAAGGAATGTCTTACACAAAACAAACAAATCACACACACACGCACTTAATATATTTTTTTTAAATGAAAATAACTAAATCGATAATCGAAGCTAAAGTTATTAACACTTTGAATCCATTGAGTTTATATCTGCAACATACCCCCAAATCCTGTGACTATTTATACACTGTAAAAAAAAAAAAATCTGTTAAGGTACTAAATATTTTCTAGGAAACTGGGATTCCAAGAACTTTTCATGTAATGACAACAGGAAAAATTCATGTAACCGATTCTGAAACTTGAATTTTTGCTATTACCGTTACAGGAAAAGTTCTAGGAATCCCAGTTTCCTAGAAAAAGTTTAGTACCTTTACAGATTTTTTTTTACAGTGCAGTGGGCTTTAAAAGACAAATATGTTAACAGATTAACAGAAGTTAATATAAATTATACTTAGAATTCTCAACAGACGGGGATACTAAGTTAATCTTTCATACCAAGGTTTTATTTATCATTTCATCAGTTTTGCTCCGTTTTTGCTGAAATGAACTTCGCAAATTTTGTAAAATTAAAAAGGTCTAAAAATATTTTTTTGTTAAATTAATTTCGTATATTTTACAATTTTGTATCAGAAACTTCACAATATTTATGAGAAATACGTGATTTTCTGTTTATTTCCACTGTGAAAAAAAAGAATTTTTTGCTCAGGAAAATTCTATTTTTATGTTCTACTTCTTTTTTATGTTTTGCATATTGAGATGTATTCTAGCATCTAGTAAATATTTTTCCAACTGGAGTTATTCAGTCCCAAATGGTTAACCAACAATGTAGAAAAGATTAGACAACGTTGAAAATAACATCAAACCAATATTGTTAATGCTCCGAGTAATAAAACGGAGGAGAAATAATAACAATGATAGTAATAATAATTTAAAAAAAAAAAAAAAAAAAAAAAAAAAAGGCAACCAAATTTCGGCAAAAAACTCAGAAGCATAAAATATCAATTAAGGCAGCGGACAAAATTAAGAATTCAAACGGTTGATTCAATAATATACTGTATAGAAAGTAAATCTGAAAATACATAAAAACAACAATAGTACATAAGAAATGTAGTACAAAATAAATACATAAAGAAATGCACATATTGCAGCAATGAAATTGTGTAAACTGTGTATTTTAAACTTAAATTACATAACTTATAATGCTGGAATAAGGGTTTACAGATAATTAAAAAAATATGCATCAATTGCATGATGCTTTTATCAAACAAGATGAATACTTTCCATAAATAAATATATATTTTCAGTAATTTATTTACATTGTAAAAGAAAAAAATCAGTAAAGTTACTAAACTATTTCTAGGAAACTGGCGTTTTTGCAGGTATTTTTATGTAACAGTAACAACAAGAAGTCATGTAATCATTCTGCTACATGAATTTTTTCTGTTACAGTTACATAAAAAGTTTTAGGAACCCCAGTTTCCTATAGAAAGTTTAATAAATTTATAGAATTTTTTTTTTTACAGTGTAAGAAAGTTTAATATTAAAAAAAAACGGTTTAAAAATAATCAAGTCTTTATACATTAAAGCAAAATTTATTATTATTAAAATATATACATTAAATCAAAATAAAGCACATATTCAGCGCAAAATGTTAGTGATTTTTTTTCTTTGGTCGATGTTAAAGCTATTGCAATTCAAAATAATAATATTAAGAGAAGAAAAGCATCATTTGAAAAGATTTTTTACAACATTTTATTAATGCCAATTACATAAATTGTTCTCTTTTTTTTAAGGACTTAGAAAATTTTTTGTGAACTTAAGAAAGAATAAAAAAATTTTCAGAGCGTTTCGCAAGTTTGGAAAACACAACTTTTTACTCTTTGCATAAAACTGCTCTCTACACTGTAAAAAAAAAAAAAAAAAAAAAAAAAAAAAAAAAAAAAAACTGTAAAGGTACTAAACATTTTCTAGGAAACTGGGATTCCAAGATCTTTTCATGTAACGATAACAGGAAAAATCCATGTACCGATTCTAAAACTTGAGTTTTTGTTGTTACCGTTACAAAAAAAGTTCTTGGAATCCCAGTTTCCTAGATAAAGTGTAGTACCTTTACAGATTTTTTTTTTTTTTTTTTTTTTTTTTTTTTTACAGTGTAGTAGTAACTTTTTTTAAATATTATATTTTGTTAAACTTTACGATGTGTGACATTATTTTATAGAAATGTATGGGAGAAAGAAATCATTTACTGTAGAAAGTAATTTTTCTTGCCATATTTTGCGCAAATAAAAATTATTATGTAAGTTAGAGATAGAATGCTACAAAAATTACTTACTAAAAATTAGGTGATTTATAGTTATTTTCCTGAAAATCTCTTAAAATATCATTATTCTTTAAATAACTTTTTTATGCCCGATGTATTCTAATAGGATACACATGTTTACATTTTTTTAGTGTACATAAGTAATGTTAAAAATGAAGAAAATGGTGTCAATGGAGCTTGACAAATACCAAAACTAAGAATATTTTTTTTTTTTTTTTTTTTTTTTTATATAGCGCTTTTTTAGCGCGATATGTGTTATATTAAAATGGATTGCAACAAAAATTTACGAAATGTACAAAAGTGAAAACGTAAATAATTTTTCTGTGTGTTAAGATATCGTTTGTAGAGTCCATTAGTAATAAATTATGAATAAATGTATAATTATTTCTTTTTTTTTAAAATTGTTTTTGCAATGCAAAAGAATTTAAAAAAAAATCCTAAGAAATTGCCAAAAAATATGCTTTCTTAGACCCCATGTATCATTAAATTTTATGTGCAGAAATTATTTTTTTTTTCTTTTAGCTTTTTAATCTTTCTTAGCTATCAAATTTTTAATATAAATTCATGTTAAAAAAAGAAGATAAAAAATATAAAAATAAACCCTGGTGTCTGAAGAAGATATTCTCTTTTTCATTTATTGAGAATAATAATAATTATTATTATTATTTTGCACAAAACATTTTTTACCTTTACGTGAATATCTCAGATGAATAAAATCAAAAATTAATAACTCAAACACAATGTTATGTCAAAATTTATCAAATATTTAATTCCTCTATAAAACTGTACAGGAGGTTTTCGTTAAAAAATATATAATAATAATAATATTTTTATTTATTTATTTGTATACACGATGTTTACAATAATTTTCAACCTACTTTTTCACGATGAAAATTGTTGCCCTTGAAATAACGCAAATCTTATAAATTCAATCATATCTTATTATTTCAATAAAATATTACAAATTCATTGTAAAATTAATTTATAAAAAAATCAATTGTGTTTCATAAATCTGATCTTTTTATTTTCCCTCAGTGACAAAAAATCTCAATTACTTCATATTATTTTTTTCTTCTTTGAGTGCTTAGTATTTTTTATTATATAAAATATTTTGAGGTGTCTTTCAAACTTTGTTAAGATATAGCAATTAACAATAATCTGCCGAAAACTGCGCGAACTTAATAATAAAAAAATATATATTGTGATTCTTAATCCCTTATTTTCTCAACAAAACAGTTATCTTTAAAATGGCTTCAGCATTTCCAGATCCTTCTCAAAAGTACATAAAAATCACAAACGCTTTGTTAGACCGTTGTCCAATAGCAGAGTAGATAAAAAAAATCCCTGGAAGTGACCATTAATCTCGGAAGTCATAGCCATTAACTGCTAGAAATATAGCTGTAGGTGATGAAGGAACAGTTATACTTTAAGTGATCATGCCTAATGTGTTCTGCTAAAAGTTAAATAAATATGATGATTGTAGGATTAGGATATTAATCACTTTTAACGGCTCTTGGACTTCAACAAGGATAATTTATTGTACTAGAAGAAAAGGAAATCAGTGCCCTGTGTTCTGAATGGGATGCATATTACTAGCTATGTTATACACACACACCCTTTCAAATAAATGGAAATAATTTAACTGGCCCAGTAAGCAGAAAAATTTTGGCCTAGATTTTATTGGTGTGTTTTAGTTGTATTTGCTAATCACGCTGAATTTTGAAATTTTTAACTTTTATTATTTCAAAAATCAGTGTGCATTTAAAGCGGTAATGTTTATAAAATTTATTCCTAAATTTAATTAACAATTACTCAGGTATTAATATTAAAAAGTTATCGAGAAAGTTGGAATTTTTATTGTTATTACAAATTTGAAAACTTATTTTAAAACATGAACAAACTTATTTTATTGTTAAACTTATATGTGACACAAGTTTCGTTGAATACTGGCACACAAAGAGATCTAATTTTGATTTTCATAGTAATTGTCAATCTTTTTTTACAACCAATTAACATTGTTATCTTTAAAATGGATGACGATATAGGAATACTATTATTTTAGGTTTGTTAGTAGTATAGCTAATTCATGTAGTACGTTTATTTCTTATTTAATTTTATAAATTAGTTGAAAATATCACAATTAGTTTCTAAGATTTGAAGATCCCAAGCGGTAAAGCTAGTAAGTGAAGCAATCATCAATTTCTGAAAGTAAGCTGTGAATTTCCGGATCTGTATTGGCATTTATTACCAAATGTCTTCTTTATCAATTAAAAACTCTGAATAAGGCTTTCTGTAATAGTTATTTAAGAAATAGTATAGAGGGCTATGAATTATCTTCAATCGTGTAATAAACTTTTTTTTTTTTTTTTTTTTTTTTTTTTTTTGTCACACCACTTTTAATATCTGAATTCTTTATTTATTTCTGTTTCAAAATGATGATTAGTTATTAAAATGTTTTTATCTTAATGATTTTAAACATTATAAACAATGAAATTTCTATATTAAAAAAAAACTCGTATAAATAAATTAAAATATGTATATATTTATATGTTTTTTGCATGTTTGTTAAAAATCACAGTCTTTACTTTTTAAAAACAAACTGTTACTGTGGTTTATATTAAAATATTTTTCATGATTATAATTTTTAAATGTCGGCAAATATGTATATTATTTACTTTCATTGGGACTTGTCTTAGCATATCTCTTCTTATAAAAGTAATATATCTTTATTTTTGTGAGATAATTTTTTTTAATTAATTTCAAAATTTCGTTAAGATTAAACTAGCTTTTGATACTCTAGCTTTGATACTCTAGCTTTTGATTTTACTAGCTTTTGATACTCGTTTATCTTTTTGAAAATCCTTTGAATTTTTTTTTTTTTTTTTTTTTTTTTGGGCAATTATTAAACTGTTGAATATGTAGTATATATGTAAATTTTTGTGTGTAGTATATGTGTAGTATATATGTAAAAAGAGATATGATTTGTAGTTTGGAAAATAGTTTTCAATAGATTTTTACTTGTGAAAGTACATTTAGATTAAACACACAGTATTAAAATACGAGAAATTAAAGTCTATTTTTTACAGCATAATTATTTCAAAATTGATAAGATAAATTCAAAAATTTTTTTTAAAGACAAACCTCAGAAAATTACATAGTTTCCAAAAATCAAGAAATAAGTTCAATGATTTTTTTTTTTTTTTTTTTAATGATTATAAACAGCACATTAAATCTCTTAACCCTTTCAGGGGAAAGCCACTTCTATTGCTACAATGTTGATAAGGATGATTAATACAAGAATTTACAAACAAATTTATTAGGAATTTAAAAGATACTATGAAAACTGAAGAAGGGACAGTTTTATAATTTTTATGACATGTCTATGAATGTTCAGGACAATGGCATTTTTATTGAAGTAACATCTGATATTTTCCGAATATTTGCTTCAAAATGAATTCATCAATAATTTATAAGGATAAAACATAGTTAACTGATTAGTGAAGACCAGACTAGATTCTAATAATTGTTTTTTTTTCTTTCTTTTTATAAAATTTAGTTTTACTAGTTTATTGTTTTCGATGGACATAATAAGAAGCTGTTTACAAAATGTTATCGGAAAAATAATGGAGTGTTTTTTTTTAATTTATTAAAGACGTTTATGAATATCTCAAATGCCAATGTTTGAGTCATCACGATATCTTCATTTTATTAAAAAACATTACCAAAAATAAATCCTTATGCAAAATAACAAGAAACTAGACTGTAATGAATTTCTTATTTATTTATTTATTTATTAACATTGAAAACTATATCATTTGCTGAAATAATTCTTTAACAGCTTTTTACATGCGGTAGTTCAAATATATTAAGTTCAATCACTGGAATTTTCTCTTTTTCTCATGGAAGTAATGGATAATTTTTATGGCATATTTATTAAAAAAAAAAAAAAAATGGTAAAATACAAATTCGGTAAATTTGCATAGTTTCTAAAAAATGTTTTTACTTAAAACTGAAGTGTAATTAGCTCGATGTTTTGATGATTATAAAATATACAGTAATTCGTTTATAACATTTTAGAAAAAGTGCAAGTACTGTAAGAAAAGTGTAATTAGATGTTTCTACAATTATAAAATATGTCGTAAGTCGTTTGTAAATATTAGGAAAATTTTGAAATGTTGTTGAATTAATAATTTATTTATTTATTTATTTATTTTTTAGAATATTCATACAGATTGAAAATCAATTTAACAAATTTGTAATAATAAAAATAAAGTAACTACTTTGTGAAGATTATGCACGAGAGTTACAAAGAGTGTAACTTCTGTGGCAACTGTTTATTTGATAAAATTCAAATGAAAAAGGTTTAATATTTATTGATGAATATATAAGTATAGCATGATAAATTTGGATGAGAAAAAAAATTTTCGAATTTATATTATATTTTTTGTGTTTATACAGCGTCAATGTTAGCTACAGTGCATTATTTTTATTATAAGACTCTTTAAACTAATTTCACATTCATATTTTGTTTCAAATATTTGGAATATATTGTTTGTAATGTAACAATTAACAACACCTCCCCCCCCCCCATCTCTCTATGGTCAGATTATCAAATTTTATGACATGAATACTTAAAATTAATCCAACAAATTTTTAAAGATCCTCTGAAATAATTTTGCATTAAAAATAATTCATAATTCGTGTAATAATTCAGTAATTCCCATCTATAAAAGTTAAAGCATGTAAGAAAATCTGGGCGAAGGCAAATTTTCGAATTCGCAAAAGAATTGCATCTATGGATATTGAGGAATAATATATTTATTAGATTATTTATTTAGGTTTAGGATAATTATTCAAATAATGCATTTGACAGTTGTAAACAGTACAGTAAGTTACAACAAGTTGTGAAAGAGGAATATAAAAGAAAAAGTTTACATGTTTAAAAAATTTTCAAAGATCCTCTGAAATAATTTTCCTTCGCAAAATGCAGTGTGATTAATTCAGTAATTTTGACATTTGTATAATTTATTAGCTATAGGATAATGAGTTATAATATGTAACAAAATCTGGAAGAAGAAAAAAAATTCTGATTCACAAAAGAGTTGCGTCTATGAGTATTTAGGAATATTATTTAATACATTTATTTAGGATTAGGATACTTATTCAAATAAGATATTTGACAATTATAAACACTACGGTAAGTAATTTATAAGACCTTGTGGAAGAATCTATAAAATAATAATAATAATAATAATAATAATAATAATAATAAATGTTTAAACATTTTTTTAAGATCCCCTGTAATAATTTTCTCTCGGGAAATGCACTGTAGTTAATTCTGTAATTTTTTCAACTCAGTTATAAAATTTATTAGTTTAGAATAATGAGATATATTATACAACAAAATCTGGAAGAAGAAAAAATTTCTGATTCACAAAAGAGTTGCGTCTGTGGATATTTAGGAATATTATTTAATATATTTATTTAGGATTAGGATACTTATTCAAATAATATATTTGACAGTTGTAAACACTACGGTAAGTTATAAGACATTATGGAAGAGGAATCTAAGAAAAAATATTTAAATGTTTAAAAAAAAATTCAAAGATCCCCTGAAATAATTTTCTCTCAGGAAATGCACTGTAATTAATTCAGTAAAATTATCAACTCAACTATAAAATTTATAAGTTATGATTATGAGTTATAAGATGTAAAAAAATCTGAAAAAAGAAAAATTTTTGAATTCACAAAAGAATTGTGTCTATGGACATTTAGTTATATTATTTAGGATACTCATTCAAATAATACATTTTATGTTATAAACAGTACAGTAAGTCTGTTATAAGACATTGTGGAACAAGGGCATAAAGAAAAAATTTACATGTTTAAATAACTTGTATGTATGAATGTTTACTTTGTCTAATATATTTGAGAAATTTGAAAAAAAAAGATGCCTTCTTTTATTAAAGCAGACTACTGGAAATTATTTTCGCTACAAAATAATTTTCAAATGTGTATATTGTTTAAAATGTTCAAAAATATTTAGTTTGGAAAATATCTTTTCGATAGCTTTTTACTTGCCGAAGTACCCATGTATTAAACACGCATCTTTCGAAGATATTTTGTCCCGGCAGTTTCTCATAGCATATTTTCTTGTAATTTTTAGCCATTAAAGTCAGGTCACAAAACTCCCCTGTCTTAGATGCATCAGTGATTGTAGCCATTAGGGCCCCGAGCCAAGTCATTATAGGCCCCCTTTTACAACTCTGCGAATGGCCTCGCTATGGTGCTCTATTAAAGTCATAGAAAATTCGGAGACATTCAGCGCGTTATGTTATGAACGAGACGTACGTGTTGATACCGTCTTCTGTAGACTTGGCGGATAATTTTCAACTTCCATTTTCTGTGGACGTGATTTGACCCGAAGTTTAGGATAGAACTGAGCTCTTATGTTTTATATTTTGTTCGGCGCTTTTTATTTTACTTTTTTTAGGAAATTATAAAAATATGTGTTTGCAAGAGGAAAAAAAAAAGTCTTATAAAAGACAAAAATCCCTAGCATGTGGGGGCATGATGTAATAATTTTTCCTTCGATGAAATATACAAGTAAAACCAGTTTAAGGAATTACTATACTAATAAATAAAGTCGCCTTTGGACGTCAGTATTTTCTCTTATTTTGTATATCTTGAGTATACGATATTATGCAATGTACGCACAAAAATAGCCGATTGGTTTAATTTGTCTTAATTTACTCAAATAAATTATAAACAATAAACTTTAAAATTTCCAATTAAATTTATTTATCTTAATTTTTTTCAAATTCTACTTTCATTTCGTTAATTTTGCAGAGTCCTTTATTTAATATTTATTCGTAATTTGCCTAACTTCACTCTATTGTTCTGACGCGAATAAATAAATAATTTCATGTAAACAGATTTTTGCTCTTAAAGAGTTTTCTAAAATTTCTTCATAATCATAAATTATAATCATGTTTTTTATTCATTTATGTTGACAAAAAGTTTCATTACTCTGTTATTTATGATAAATACCGAATTATACTGTTTTTCTTTCTTATTTTTTTTTTATATCCATCGATTGAATAGTGAATGATTTAAATCCCCCTGATGCAAAATTTCTTTACAAAAAATGTTGTAAAACTTAGTTTAAAGAAGGTTTGAACACGCATATCTCAAAAGAATAATAAAAAAAAAAAAAAAAAAAAAAAAAAAAAAAATAGGGACGAGGGGGGGGGGGGGGAGAATAACAATTTTAGAACAAAGTGACTAACACTGCATATAAATTCAATAAGTAGATCAAAAGACGTCTTTTATATTGTATTGTCTGTAGTTATCAAATTTTTTCGAAGATTTAAATAGATTTTTCGGGATTTTGGTTCAGATGTAAAACTAAATAAATAAATAATTGCATATAACAGATTTTTGTTCTTAAAAAAAACTCTGAAACATTTCTAAAATTTGTTTTTAGTTGTAAATTATAATCATGTTTTTTATTTGCTTTAGTTGACAAAAAATTTCATTACTCTGTTATTTATGATAAATACCAAATATATATGTATATTTAATCCATCGATTGGATATTGGATAGTATAAATCCTCCTGATGCAAAATGTCTTTTCAGACATTGTTGTAAAACATAATTTAAGGAGGCCTTGGGCACCCATGTCTCAAAAGCAAATAATAATAATAATAATAATAATTTCATTTATTTTGAAATAACAATTTTAAAAGAAAGTGACTCAAACTGCATATAAATTTAATAAATAAACCAAAAGACGTTTTTTTTATTGTATTGTCCGTACTTATCAAGCTTTTTTATATGATTTAAATAGATTTTTCAAAATTTTGATTCAGATGTAAAACTTATTGAAAAAAAAAAAAACTGCTTTCCGAGGAAATGTACAATGTATATGCGGTCAAACGTCGTTAAAGTGAACTAATTTAACATGCATTGTTCTCACATTTCTTATAAAATGAAAGAAAAAAAATTGTTACTAACTTTAATTCCAACGAGATTTGACTATACTTGAAGTCATCATTATCAAACATAAATTTTAAATCTGAAACGAAGTATTGTAATTAAAACTATTTGGTTCATCACCGTGGGATTCCTTGCTGCAGAAAAAATAAGTTAAACTATATTTATTTTAATGGAAAACAAAATTAGATTTTTAAAACTAAAAGTCTTGTAATGAAAGATACTAATAAAAAAAACTTCTGTCCTTTTAAAATAAATAATTTTAAAAATCCAATTAAAAAATAAATTTTCACTAATTTTTTTTTGTGTGTGTGTCTGCGTTTAAAAATTAAAAACAAAATGCAATAAAGTTATTCTCTAAGAATATGCAATATTTAAAAAATATTTAATTTTTTTAATCGAACTTAAAATTTTTTAAAAAAAAGTATTATTTTTGACAAGGAATATACAGATGTAAATATACATTTTGGTTTTTAAAAAATATAAAAATAAGTAAATAAATAATGAAATGAAATAAAATCGTGTTGCTGCACGTCCCGTACTGCATAAGAAAAGGGTTACTAAAAAGATAAAATTGTTAAAAGGACACAGACTTAAACATGGAAATGACAATTCTGGAATATTCTACTTATGATTAATATAGTTTATCATTAAAGTGGGGGGGGGGGAGGAGCCATGTATAAAATTATAATATGAACATAAGCTGAGATTGTGTGATTAATTTTTTAACTACATTTGATCTAAATTAAAACAATATATAATATCAGAGGTAAATTTCAGTAAAAGTTTCTTCCAGAAAAACTTGCACAATATGGTCAAATAAAATACATAATTTGTGGAAAATTACAATTATGCATAATGTTCCATAACTAATTTTTATTAGAAGGTCAAAAATATGTAGAATGTTATTATAAATACAAAACTAAGGAGAAAAATTCATAAAATATAATACCTGTAGGTTATAAATATGTTGTTTTCAAGCTCTTCGTTATAGTTGTTTTTAACGTGTTTTTCTTCATTCGAATTTTGCAAATATTCCATCATCATTCTAATTTCAATAGTTTGTACTTTTTCTTTCGCTGAAAGTATATGGTAATTTAATAAACAGAAATGAATGTAAATGTCGAATATAAAATGTAATTGTAATATAAATTCAGTTTACTTTCTGCTATAAATTGTATAAAAATTTAATTATAGTATAATACTTCTGTTTTATTATTAAGGAGAAATTAGTATTTAATCAAAGTAACATTAGTAAGAATTTCTACAGAAATAAAATTATCTGTATGAAATATTTAATTATTTTATTTATTAACATTATAATTTTTTTTTACATTTCTATTTACACCAGTAAATAATTTTGAAATAATCTAATAATTTCTGAAAGTAGCTGTAAAATGAATTATGAAATTTTTTTTCTGTGAATTGGACATTTTCTCCATCATTTATGCTAGTAATTTAACCAACAAGTAAATGAACCTCATCTTAGAATAATTTTAATGCAATATATTATATCACCATTTTGTCCATAAAGAAAATCTCTGGAAAATTATCACTTAAGTAAAACTAATTATCGCCCCATTTTTAACAAAAAAAATTCTATATTTGTTTCTTACTAATATTGTTTTTGGTTACGAATATATGATTAAACTTTATGCATTTATACAGAATTTGTTTCTGTATCACATCGCACTTTGCTTTTTTTTATGTTTATAATGAAATATTTTTTAAGCATAAATAATTCACTTTTTATTTATTCATAAAGCCGTAAAAATATGGAAAAAAAAAGGTAAAAAAATTTCTAATTTATTTCACCTATTCGTCCTTGCGCACGATATTTACGACAATCGAGTTTTTCAGCGAATGATATAAGCGATAAAAAGAGCAATTTATCAACGAAACACATCATAATAATAACCTATATAAAAAAGGAAAACACAACATTGGTATCAGTTATTGCCACACCCTTTTTAACAGGCAAAAATTTTAACGAATATATTAATAAATTGCTTATATTACAATGCACATAAAAAGAAAATTTATTCAATTGCTAACAGCTACAAAACAACACACAAGTATACACTATATCTCATACATATTTAAATTGTCTCTCCATTTAAAGGAGGTCAGCTGTTTAATTACAACAGAAACAACAACAAGAACAAATACATTCTTGTTTGATTTTCGATTTGGTACTGTCATCGAATTTACATACTGGCCTAGTTATAGTAAAATCGATGAACTCATTGTTTTGTTCTTTTAATTTAGAATAAAGTAAAATTAGCTGAATACTAAGTTAAAATATAATCAATCGAATTTTGCAAAGCCGGACATATGTTTGCATTTTGGATTTCACTTTTCAATAAATGCCCAAGTGCCATATATAGTTTAGAATATAAAATAAAAAAATAATAAAGCCAACTTTCTGATATAATCATTGATAAAATGTGAACTTTACTGTTATTTTTAAGTATAAATAATTTTTGTTGCATAAATTAAATTATACTTTTTGTTTAAATGGTCTGAATTTCCTATCTATTCTAATATGTTTAATTTTTCTCTGTTCCGGAAGAGAATTAATGATAATTTGCACTACTGAATTACATCATTGTATCCTCTATAACCTCTTCAGACCTGAGGTGCACAAATGTGTACCTCCATTCTTTTTCTCATAAAAACTAAACTGTTCGAATTTTTTGCATTTTTACTTTATTTCTATACAGCTGAATGATTTTTGCTTTAAACAAAACCAATAAATGTCAGCAATGATGAATATTACATCATAAAATAAATATTATTTTCATCCGAGTTTCGAAAATACCTTCAAGACAATGTGGCCAAGAAAGTAAGAAATATTCATGATTATTTACCGTAATTTCGGGTGTATAAGCCGCAGATCAACAATTCTTTTTGGACCCAGAAATCTTATTTAGTGATTGAAGACAAATATTTACGGCGATCTGACTAGTTATATTTGTTTTTAAAAAAATTCTAGGTCGAAAAAGAATTGTTTGATCTGCGGTTTATACACCCGAAATTACGGTAACTTAAATGCTTTACAATAAAAAAATTTGAGGATTTGCTGATTATATACTTGTTTAAAGACCTTAATTTTGTTATTGCTTAAAATTATATTATTGATAGTTAAACTAATGTTTTAAGGGAATTATTATTTTTATATCCATATTTATAAACCTAAATTACCGGTCCCCTAAAGTACTGATTTCATAAAAATGATTCTTTCTGCCATCCATGGTGTCTTTTCGATTATGCAAAAGCAATAAATATATATTTGTAGAGTTATTTTATGCTCAGGTCTGAAGAGGATAAATAAATAGCTCCCAAATTTACGGTTTTTTGTTACCACTCAAATTTAATGGAAGTTTTCTCCTTATCTAATCGGCAGATTACGACAATTGGATAAGGTAAAATTTGCTATTAAATTTCAATAGTATGAAAAAGTAATTTATTATCTGCCTTGAAGAATAAGTATTTTGAATTGGAATTTTTAATCATTTGCTTATTTATTTTACACTCTATCCAGTAACAAATATGAAATTTCCGAAATAATCTCGATATATGTTTACTATATGTTACAAAAACGTATTTACTTTTGGGCTTTTACCAGAAAAAAAAAAGAAAAAGAAAACTATTATTAAATTACTTTTCGACTTTTCGAAATACATATAGGATTTATACAAGGTCTTGTGCTTCACTTGCATTATGTCTGAGATTTAGGCTGTTATTTCAAATACAGATTGAATATAAAAAAACGTTTCTTATAGAGATTATTACGAATTCATCTACAAAAAGTATGTCTGTAACAAGCAAGTTGCAATTATTTAATTACGACAAAAGCGTAAGCAGCCACAAAAGCGTAAATTATCGGCAGCCACATTTGACTAATATAAAAATATCTAAGCGAAATTTGATGGTAGAAAATGACTCCATGTATACATTTTCGTGCCTAGAAATCCCCAAATATCATATAACAGGTTGAGGTTTTCGAGCTAAAGTCCGATTTCGGGTCGGGTCAGCGCTCTATTATTTCGTTGTGGGTGGGTTGACATTTATTTTTCTTGCTGCAGGGCTGGTTGATTTTCATTGTTTCAGTTGGATTTTGCCTTTTGCGAGTTGACTGGATTTTTCACAATAATATCCAATAATATTTTGAAAATTTATACACAATAAGAGTTCCATAATGGGCGCTCCCTAAAACTGTACATCTCTATTTAGCGAGCAATTTTTTGAATTTCTAACTATTTATTCACACATTTACACTTCTGAATAGCGAGCAGCTCCCAACACACATTTAACATGCGTATGCTTGCATAAACTATCTTTGATACAATCAGTGCATGTATTTTTGTTTACATGGAAAGCAAATGTTTGTAATATTGTTCATATTCCGAGACACGAAATATTGATTCTTAAAGAAAGAATAATCTTTAATCGCATTCATTATATACAGTATACTATAAAAAAAGAAAACACTGTAAAGTTACTAAGGAAACTGGGATTCTTAGAACTTTTTATGTAACGGGAACTTTGCTGTTACCGTTACATGAAAAGTTCTAGGAATCCCAATTTTCTAGAAAAAAGTTTAGTAACTTTACAGATTATTTTTACAGTGTATGTTTCTCACGTATTAAATTGAATATATACTCATTAATATTCAAAGACGTATTTATTTTCATCTGAAACATAGTTCGACTCAAACTTTTTGAGAAAATACCAAGAACCAATCTTGCAAAAAAGCCTAAAGATGATCCGGAAGAAATATTCTTAGGTTGAACCTGAAAAGCAGAAAAAAAAAATTTCAGTTATCGCGACCCGGAAAAAAAAAAAATAATAATAGGACAACCCGATTCCATGAAGGAGGACACTATTTAACAATCCCAATTTTTAGTAGAATTACATCTTTTTCTTTTCTTTTATTTATTTTTTTTTCTACAGTGTGCAGATAAAATTTTAGCAAGCAGAAAGATTTTTGCAACTTTACAACTTTAAAATTATAGTCTTTTTTCTTTCTTTTTACAGTGTACTTTCATTTCATTTCAGGTTCAGGTGAGGTTGAAATGTTTCGGTTTCGGGTCGGTGACAGTTGAAATATGTTTGGGTCAGGTCGGGTTGTGGGTTAAAAAATGTTATTTAAAATTATTTTGGTGGGTTCGGGGAGAGAATATCTTATTTTTGTTTGGGTTCGGGCTGCAGAATGACTTAAAATGGAATTTTCGTGTTTGATTTTGGTGTTACTGTAATTATACAAAAACTATATATATAAAAGATAAAATATTCTTGTGGATGCAATTTAGAATAGGGAATCCATTATTGAATATACATTTAACTTTCAAATTTTGAAAGGTCATGGTTTTAAAATTGAAACTTTTAATATATTTGAATTGCTTTGGAGGTGCATATGGTTATTATAAGTAAACAAAGATTACATCCAAAAGATACTGATACAATTTTGAATAAGGAAGCCACTGTTGCGCATAATCATTAGTCTTTCAGTTGTAAAAACCAATCCTCATGACCAAAAATTTCAAATACAGAAGCGACGATACATGAGCCTCGAAAATCTGTCTGGTACAAGCCTGTCACTGGGTCTTCAATTCCTTGGCAGTTGAACTCAAGACTCATAAATAAGAGGGGTAACTGGAATTTATGGCATGTTACAAGTAATGCATCCGTTGAATCGGGATGCTGGGAGAAGTGAATGTCTGTTTGAATGTCTTCCTAGAATATGACACTAACTGTAATGCCTGTCCTCACGTGACATAAAGTTTTTCGTTTTTCTAGCCCTATCCCAAGTATGCTAGCTCTTTCTTTTCAACTGTTGTAGGAGAGATAGATGCATCTGCTGTGGATATGTCCCTCAGGACTTCTCAGCTCCTCTGTTGACATCACCCTCCTCAATGGATTGCTTGTTGCAAGATTTTCGCGTGAGAAGCTTTTCCTCTTCTTTTACTTGATTCTTTTTGCTTTACTGATATTTGAATCTGTTAAACAGATATAGTTTCAATTCTTAATGGGGTATAAACTTTCATTAAATGATAGAGTTGCTATATATTTGGTAGCGACTTTGAAAGTCTTCTGTATAACCTGATTGCGTGTCTTCAATGGTTAACGATTTTCATAATCTTATATGTATTTAAAAATGATTTTCTTTATTAACTCTTTTAGTTGTTTTTTCACTCTTTTAACTATAATATGCACATAACAAACGTTTTCGCCAGCAAAATTTCATTAATTTAATTTCGTCGTATAGTTTATTTAGTCATATGTTTTTTAAACAAGATAGAATTTTAAATAATACAGATATTCTACATATATTAAGCGTTGTACAGAGCCATGAACATTTCCAAATCACATCCGTCTGCATAATACCATTTGTTGTATTCGCTGTATTACATTCAAGTGCACATTGCCGCCTTCTTCGATTTTTTTTTTTTTTTTTTTTTTTTTTTTTTTTTTTTTTTTTTTAACATTAGAAATATCTTATTTTATTTCATCTTTGTTCTATTGTTTTATTTAATCAATATGCAATAAAAGGGTTTGAGACAGATTATAAAAATAATTATTAGCATAATACCATTCGCTGTATTCGGCGTAATATTTTCGCAAGCACCTTGCTATCCTTTTCATTTTTTTTTTTTTTTTAAACATTACAGGACTTTTTATTGCTTTTATTCTTAGCTCTTTTTTTAATTTAATCATTATGCAACGAAAAGTTTTGAGACACATTACAAAAATTTTCACATCGATGAAAATCAATACAATACCCCACCATTTCTTTTAGGATAGAGGATACATAAATTGGAACTGGCATAATTTACTTAGTTTTGAAATATACCAAGTCGTTCAACTATTCTTTGCACCTCTTCCTGTAATGGATTAAAAAATAATACAGATCAAATAAACTAATTTATTTCAGATTCAGTTAACTGACGAGTGTCTGAAATATTTATCTATGTTTTAGAAATAACAAATTTTAAAATAATTGTTAATATCATTATTATTTTCTTGGTAACATAGATAACAAAACAAAAACTTCTGTAGACTTTAAAAAGGTCCAGGTGTAAAAATATTATTTTCTTCATTTACATTTATATTTAGAGATTTTTTCCCCTCCCTGGTAATGTATTTTTCTATAAGAATTTTTATCTAGATAAAAAAAAAAAATTGAAAACTTTGAATTTTTTTTTTTTTTTTTTTTTTATTTAATTTTTGATATAATTCATGAAACACTTGCCCGATTTGACTTTTTTTTTCCCACTATTATGAGCAGAAAAAATTTCTTGTTGTATTGTTTTCAGAATTTATAAAAAATAATAATAACACACACCATTTTTAATAAATTTGAATGTTAAAAAAAAAAAATAGGATTTTTGAGAGCGATTTCTTCTTTGAAAATCATATAATTATTTTCACATGAAATTTAAAATCCTGCAGACAATTAATTAAAACGTAACATAAAATTTCTATGCGAAAGTTCATATATATATATATATATATATATATATATATATATACAGTCGAACCTCGATTTAACGAATTGATTGGGACCCACAAATGTGTTCGTTAAATCGAAGCAATTCGTTAAATCGAATATCAATTTTTGTAAAGAGTATGGTATAAAAATATCAATACAAAATACCCTTAGATATACAGATTTAAAAAAGAATGATAATTGTTTACTACGAGCTTAAAAATTATAAGTTAGGAGATCAACTTTTAAATTATCTAAATTCCTTAATGTTATTTGCTTTTGAAATTTAATACATCATACATACATACTTATTGGCACTTTGGAAAGAAATCCTTGATAGTGCTTTGTTTCGACTTTATAAAGGGTTTTGTCGATATTTTCTAACTCCGTAAGAACAACATTATTAACCTCGTGAGACAAAAAATAATTTTTTTAAGTATTCAAGCTGCAAATTGATTCTTGGAATATCACCTTTTTTAATTGAATTTCCGTTTCTTCATCATTTTGACTACTTTTAGAATTTTCATTCTGTTTCTGTTCAATATCGCATAGGTACTTAGCTATTTGTCTGCATCTTTGTCATGTTTCTAGTTAAAAAAGGGAAAAGACTGTCTTTTGAATCCACCCAGAAATGGGGGAAAAAATGTAACATTTGGATTTAGATATGAAAGATTCAAAGTTTTATGTGCAAAAAATTCAAAGTTTCAATTTTATCTGCGAATGCAAATTTTTTTTCAGCGATTGTTGTTCGTTAAATCAAAGCTAAAAATTTGTTAAATCAGAGCATTTTAGCATCCTTTTCGTCGGGACAGAAAAAAATATTCGTTAAATCGAAGAATTCGCTAAATCAAAGTACGTTAAATCGAGACTCGACTGTATATATATACACGTGTATTGCGAGAAAGTTTAGCTATCTTCTTTAAACATGACAAATTATGAGAATATCCATGTTGAGAAAGTTTCAGTTACGTGCCGGGCAGAACTGTTACTTGCAGGTTTTTCAGACCGAAACAGAATTTCGATGATCTTCCTATTTTCGACCAAAAACGAAATCGTCCAAAAAAAATCCTAAGTGATTAATACATTCATGTATCTAATTATTAGTTAATTATACGTGTTTATGAAACATACATATTAGTAACCAATACATATTATTAATCAATTATACCTGTGACCCAAGCTGGTTCTGCACTTCTGACCAAAACTTTTTATTGTCATATAAAATAAAATGTAATTAATTCATCCACGACACTGAATGATTTTCTAATTATACAAATTTCATCTAATTAAAGATGCTTTAGTTATACATTCCTCGATTTATCTTTTATAAATGATTTTTATAAATGACAATCTGTTATATTAGAATTTTGCCAACGAATATTCGATGCACTTCGGTAGATTCAAACTAAAATATTTCTGTTACTGTTAAGTCTTCAGCTTTTAATGAGCACGTGAAAAGCTTCTTAAAAGTTTAGTTCAATGGGTATTATTTTCTTCATAATTTGCAATTGATTCAATCATAACTAACAGTTATAAACAGTTGAATTCATAGCAATAGATAAAAAGTTTCTCATTTGTGCCGATAAAGCTAAAATCAATGAGTAATGTTGAAATTTTCCAAAAGAAGATACGAGATTATTGTAAACAAATAGTTTCTGTCGACTTTTGGTTCGATCGACTTATTGATAGCATTTTCGCAGAAAATTAGCTTTCAGCGAAACTCTGATTTTAGGCCGAAAACAAAACCGAATTTTCAATCGATCTCTAGTAATTATTGTAGAAATAAGTGGTTTGCTTTATTCAATTTCGTTAACTCAGTATTATTTTATTAGTAAGACAAATAAAAAATGTATTTTAGAGAATTTTGACCCCATGGACCCCCTTAAACAAAAGAGACAAGTGACTTTGAGACGATTCTCAAATTCCCCCTTCCTTACCCCCCTCCCCTCACACACACAACAATGCGATACTTTCTGAATCCTTTTTAAATATATGCCATAAAATTGTCAGGAATGACTAAGGAAGTGATTTGAATCCGAAATGAATTTTCTGTGTTTTGATAAATACATTAATTATCGAGTCATTAATAATAGTGGTCACGTGACGATTGGACTTATCGCGGCTCATGTGCATTTCGATTAAAGATAAATACCACTTGACCAATAGATCCAGGTTTCTACTTTGATTTAAATGGTGAATATGAATAAAAGTCATTTAAAGTCGTTTAACTCGAAATTCACTGTTTTGATCCAGCATGTATTATCGACCAGGTTGATTATAAAAATGTTTTATTGATTTTCTTCATATGAAGCCTTTTTCTTCATAAGTCTTACCTAATCAAAGTGCCTTAGTGGTCTTACTTGTATAACAAAACGACCCAAAGTATCCGATGCCTGTTAAAATTTATAAAAGTTAAAGAAATGGTTTAAACAGGATTCATTACAATATACATACACATGGAGAAACCGATTCATTTACATTGAGATTATTTCTGCATTCGATCTATTCAGACACTGCAACACTTAAATTTCTCTACTAGTACTACTACTAATAAAAAATTATTAATTAATGTTTAAAAGCTAATAAAAAAAGCGTTAATTTTTTTCTAAAGAAGTCGCTCAGACAATACAGTATATATGATAATACATTAAAGATTTACGTATACGTTCCCCTAAAAATACTTCTCTATGTTCAACAACTGTTTCTCTAACATTTGCTGATTTATTTTTAAGTGTAAAAGCATGGCACTTGCAGACATGATTACTGAATGGATTTAAAATCAAACTGTAATCCATATTTTATATATAAATATACATAAGTATAAAGAACTAACAACTTCAGTTAAAGCGATTGTTGTTTAAGGACATCAGATTTCTTTTTCATTTTCTAGAACTTTTCCATCCAGAAATTCGGCTTAAAACGCCAACTTTGTCAGCATTTTCTATAAAACCATTTTCTAATTTCATGCGTTTGCGAACAAAAATGAATTTTAAAATTTTTCAAAAAGTAGACAGTTTGGATATTAGAAGACCCTTAATGGTAATTTTGGTTTAATTTTCACAATATAATGAAAAATCGAGTAATCCTCGCTATGAGCTGAGAATAATTTATTATTATTATTATAATTATTTTGATAAATTAAAGGAAGAATCTCAGTTTAATACTATGGCACAATTTATTATTATTTTTTCACCTTTTAAAACTCTCCTTTATTAATTTTATTTAATAGCATTACTCCTTTTTAGTTTATTCCCATTAAAAATGCTTTAAACTAATACCAGTATAACATCCAATAATAACAATAAAGTAATTTCCTATGAGATCATACCTTATCACATCATTACCCACTAACTCTTTTTATCAACCATTTAATGGTTGGTATACGCCTGTAATAATGTTGCAGTAATATTATTACAAAAATATGTACTCGCATTTTACATATTTTGCAATTATTTAAAATAAGTTAATATTTCTGAAATTTGGGAAGTAACTTTCAATGCAAACTAATTATGCGATTTCTAAATTTATTTATTACATCGTATATATATATATAAATATATTTTAATATAAATAAAAGAAAGTATCCTTTCTATAAACGAAATTAATGCAATTAATTTTTTTTATTACATTATTCCTCTCTTTTATTCCCCTTTAATACAGTATTAATCTAAAAAGCCAATGTAATATCCACCAATAACAATAAAGTAATTTCCTATGAAAACATAACTTATCAAATCATTACCTACTAACTCCTTTTATCTGTGATTTAATGGTTGCTATTAGCATGTAAATCTCTACATTTGATATAGATAGCTATAATATGCTTTATTTAATCCCACATAATGAAACCGCTGGTAGACAACAAATATTTTGATTGTTATTTCCCTTACATTCGAAGACGGAATGATTTATGAAAATCGACTGTCCTAGTCCTATCGTAACTCAAGAGACGCCCTTAAACTGACATTAATGGCCATTGGAAGATTTTTATTGGCTGTTAGCTTACGGTGTAAAGTGGCTTCAACCTTCATTGGCTGCAGGTTTAATCTGATACTGTAAATATGCTATTAGAGTGTTTTACCTAGTGCATATTGTTAGGAGAAGAGAGATCCAGAAATATCATATTTATTTGAAGCATCATATTTAAACTAGCTCTAACTTAAATTACCGGATATGGCGTGATCTTTTTTTTTTCTTTTCATGATAAAAAAAAAAAAAAAAAAAAAAAAAAAAAAAAAAAAAAACGCTAGATATTCGATAGAATAATTTAACATAATAAAATTTGTTGTAAAAAATATTTTTTATTGAAAATTAATATAATACGTTATTTATTATAAGGTATATTACATAACAGTATTTATCATTTCCATTTAAATATAGAAATTAGAAAGTGATTTTTATTTGCGAGATAATTCTAGATTTAAGTAATTTATATGGGACTAGATAAATAGGGATACTTCGAATATTCATATCAAAGTCATTTTTTAAATAATTGTCCCCCTTCAATTACTTACGTATGTTACATTTATTTCACATTTTACCTAGTATATGCTGTTAGGAGAGGAGAATGAGAAATATCATTTGTATTTAAAATGTCATATTTAAATTAGTTCTTGAATTACTGGATATGGGGTTGTTAATTTCCAGGGTTAGAAATGCTTTAAATTTGAAAGAATAATTTAATACAATTGAATTTTCTTTAAAAATATTTTTGATTGAAAATATAAAATGCATAACTTAAAATAATACTTTATTTAATATAAGGTCTTATATAACAATATTTACCAGAAAATGTAAATATAGAAATTAAAAGGAGATTTTTATTTAAAGGATAATTTTGATTTTTTTTTTTATGGCTAAATAATAATTATAAATTATAAAGGGACTCTTCGAATATGCATATCGATTTTTTTTTTTTTTTTTTTTTTTTTTTTTTTTCTCCGCCTTCAATTATTTTCTTATTCTATGATTATTTCATATTTTACCGAGTCCAGATGTACTCTGTTCGGATAAGCGATAGTTAGAAATGCCTTATGCACCTTTTCAAACATCATATTTAAACTGATACTGATATATTGAATTACAGGATTGTTTACATGATTCTTTTTCAGGCTCAGAAATACTTTACATTCGAAATATCAATTTAAAATAATGAAATTTTCTGTTATCTTTATATATTAAAATTTGTTTACTATTGGACATTTTCAATTTAAAACAAAATTACAAAAATTAATTTTGTTTAAACGATAATTTTAAGTTTAATTAATTTATACTTGTCAAGATAAATAGGAATACTACCAACATACATATCAAAAGTTATTTTTTATTTAAATAATTACTATCATTCCATGGTTACTTCCTATTGCATAATGCTGGGCTCAGACACGGCCAGCAATATATTCATTATCAAACGTCATATTTAAACTGCAATGAAACCTCCCTATGCGACCATCTCCATTAACGACCATTTATGCATGGAACTAAATTTATTCTCATAGGTTTTAATTTTACTCATAGGCACTAATTTTACCTCCATTCAGGGACCATCCTAGTTGAGCTGCCTCCATAAGCGACCAATTTCTTTGAAGAAAATGAAACACATTCCGTTTTTTCCTGGTCTCTTGAAGAAAATTTTATTGGAAAAAATAATTCTGGAGAGCACATTAATCCACCAAACTTCTAAACTAAGTTCAAATTTATTTATTTATTTATTTTTGTGGTAACTTTTAAATATTTTAATAAATGAATCCCTTATTTTAAGTAATCAATCCCTTTGTATATTTTTAGGCAATGAATTTCTCCTGCTATATTTTGTCAGGAAATTGACAAAGATATAGATATATAAAGTAATGAAATCGTCATTATTTGTATTTAAAAAAAAAAAAAAAAAGCATTTATTTACTGAAATTCGAAAGGAATTGGAAATAAAAGTTATAAAAGATAAAACCGAAAAAGGAAATGTTAAAGGATTCATTTTTTAAATTCTGCAATAACTAACGAATGCATTAAATTAAATTAAAAATTATTAAATTAACTCTTGTTTTGAGACATACATTTTTATGTTTATTCCTAGTGTGAAAAATAAATTTTAGCAACATTGTTATTTTTCTTCAACAATTAACATATAGATTCAAAAATGACCTCCATTAAAAGACCATTTCTTGAAGCGACCAATTTTTATTGGAACGGAACGTGGTCGCCAAAGGGTGCTTTTACTGTAGTTCATTCTGGCTTATTGAATTACTGGATATGACTTTTTTTAATTTAATCAATGTTTATGAATTATATTCTGAAGGATAATTTGAAATAATTTTTTGTACATACTTTTTCTTCAAAAATTAATATATGAGAGAATATCACAAAATGCGAAAATTGTTATCCGCACAGTAAAATTCCTATTAAATGATACATAATACAATTTATTTTTCTGCATTCTAATAAAAAGTATTCTTAGAAGCATTTTCTAGAAACATTACATTTCTAATAACACAAATAAAGCAATTAAAAAACTTAAAATTCAGATTGTCATTTTCCTGGTATATGTCACCTTGTGATGTATGCAAAGTAAAAAGCCTTCTGCCCTTTACTTTGATCTGTACAAATATCTTTTCCTAGTTTTTTAAATTTCTAATTAATATTTATACCTTATAAAACACAAATACAAGGAAGTTAAGTAATTGTGTATTTTAAAAATAATTTTCCATACTTAAAATATGATTGTTGCTGAAAATTAATGTCATTTTCTTGTCATTTTTATTAGGCATAAATATAGCGCTGCAGAGTTCTTATTTTTGACGCAGTTCAAGTCAGAAGTAATAAAATCATAGGTACCAGCAAAATCGTTTAGACATTTCTTTGAAAAGAACGTGTTTAAAGTTAAAATTGAGTATATTTTTATTATGACATTTTCCTGACTTTCATAAACTGAACATTACATTGAATTTGAGCTACTATACAGAAAATATGTTTCTTTAAACAAAATTAAAATGTTAGACCTAAAATAAAAACATGAATGTAAAAAATGTTTCAGAATGAAGCTGTCGTTATCCTGGCATACATATCGACTTTTCCATATTTGATGATTTGCTGTGTAACACAAGGTATTTAGTTGAAAGAATTTTTTTTTTTTTGAAGTATCTGTCTTAGACAAATTTTGTGTACGGACTCTGTGACGGACAGACAGACAAAGTATTGAGACGAATAGGGTTTTGTCAGTAGAACGGAAACATGTTCCTTTAAACTAAATTAAAATGTTAGACTTAAAAAAATGTTTTAAAATGAAATTGTTATTACTCTGGTGGTCATACACCCTGGCATGCATATGAAAAGACATGACATATAATTGCATAAAAATTAATTTATTATTTAAGCTTTTAGAATTGAAAAATTTTACATGAAAACCCCTTATTCTCTAATTGAAAATGTATTTACTTCTTGAAATTTTGAATTGCTTTCAATGGATAAATTCAAATTCTGAGATAATCAAAATCTCCCATTTTGTGATATTTACTCATACACAATGTTAAGATCCTTATTATATAATGCGTATTAGATTAATTTTAAACATATTTATTCAATTGGTGAATAAACATATTGTTAAGCGTTTTCATTTATAAATAAAAGTTAGAGAATGATTTACAATTAAAGGTAGTTGTAGTTTAACTAATTTTTCAAAAGAGTTTTACACGATGTTGCATGTGGATAGGTCAATAAAAATATTTGAAATTTATTTATTTTATTTTTATTTATTATTTTTTTAAATATTGGATTTGAAATTTCTATTCCAAATGATGATTTATAATAATTTAATTTTCTACAAATCATTTCTTTTTTCTAAAGTTAATATAAACAATGTTAAGGTATCCGTTAAATAAGCATTAGGTATTATTTGATATTTTCATTTAAAAATAAAAATTAGAGAATGATATTTGTTTAAAAGACAATTCCAATTTAATTAATTTATCAACATAATTTTGTATGAAGTTATATATGATTAGAAAAATAGGGATATTTAGAATAGGGTGGTTTAAAAGTCATAATAAACATTTCCCTTTTTCCATTATTTACGTATGAAGTTATTTAATAAGCATGCATTGATCTGTAGAATACTTGAATGTTGAAGACGGAAATTTATACAAGCGGACAATGTAATTTATATTTATATGTATAAATGTGTAATAAAATATCATATATACATAATGTTAAATTTAATTATATAAAACAGGATGATTTAATAAAAAATTAAAGTAAATGAAGAGTTAAAATTTCTTTTGTAATTTGATAACTCTTAGTTAATTTTTTAATTTACCGTTTATACTCGGATATAAGTCGGAGAATTTTAGACAAAATTTGGGAGTTGAAAATGGGGGTCGAATTATTCATGAAATAGTCAAAAGAAAAAAAATCCCTGAAAATGGGCTAAATTAAGTAATTACCTCAGAGATAAAAGCGAACAGTAGTCATTTCCCTGTGATTGACAAAAAAAGCTCAACAGTAATGTCCCTTTTTTAGTTCTGCACCCATTTCCTCTTGGGACAAAATTCCTTTCCACACAGGGACATTCTTTTCAACATTTTAATCTTTTTTTTTTTTTTTAGTAGTGTATTTTGGGAATAAATCTCTCTTAAAACCTACAATACAAAGAAGTACTAATTTTAGTCCCTTAAAAGTCCTACAATAAAAAGAAATGCTATATTTCAGTCTTCTAAAAGTCCTACAATAGAAAGGAGTACTTTAATTTAGTCTCCTAAAAGTCCTACAATACAAAGAAGTATTACATTTTAGCAGTCTAAAAAGTTGTTATCGTTCTAAAAAAGGTTTGAATAGATTTTATATATTTTATTTATTTTTCTTTTTAAGCATTATTGAATTGATGTGACTAAGTTTGAAAGTAGTTTAATCTTCATAAGTTTAACATAACTATACAATTTTAAAGCGTTTTTTTTAAAAGTCTGATTAGAAGCATAAAAAAATTTACTAATTTAATGAAAATTTATTTATTTTTTCTTTCATTCTTTATTACATATCTTTCAACATAATAGCAGAAATGTGTTTCGGGTTATACAATTTTTTTTGTGGGGGGGGGGGGGGGCTAAGAATTAAGGAAGGCCGGAGTAGACTTATATACGAGTATATGCGGTAATTTATTTGTGTGGGAAATTCGGAAAAAGTTCGTGTTCCAAAATGTGTCCAAAAATATATGGATATGTATATTTTTGGACACATAAGGAAATTCGGAAAAAGTTCGTGGGAAGAACGGAAAAACACATTTTCCGTTCCAAAACACATTTTCCTTCCCCCGTTCCAAAACACAACGTGGAAAAGTTCGGAAAAACACATTGGGAAATTCGGAAAAAGTTCGTGTTCCAAAATGTGTCCAAAAATATATGGATATATATATATATATAGAGAGAGAGAGAGAGAGAGAGAGAGAGAAATGTATGGAAACATATAAAAATATTTTGTAATTTTTAGATTACGTTACTTGTTACAAAATGAGGTTTTTTTTTTTTTTTTTTTTTTTTTTTTTTTTTTTTTAATGTATACCTTTATATGATAGGACAAATAAAGAAATGTTTTCATCTATTATTTATATACCAAAAATGGCTTTTTTCAGTTATATAATAATATGTGTGCTTAGAGAAATGATGAATTGACATTTGTAATTATTACTTTCTATTACGGTCCTCATTAGGAAATAAGCTTTTTTTTTTTTTATTTATATCTGCATAAGGAATAGGCGCGATAGATATAGACATTTTTTACTATTTCCTGCCTTGTTAGAGATAGAGTATTGTATTTTTACGATTTATATAAATTATCTCTTAGTTAAAAATTTCTTTCTTCTTTCAACCTTTTATTTTATTTAGTTTCTTTATTTTTATTTTTGTTTTAACGGGTTTTTATAGATTACCTTGATGTTGCTATTACTTTTTTTTTTTTCAATTTTTCATGAAAATTAGACTAAAACGGAAAAAAAAATTGCTATGGCAGTTTCACTATAAATAAATACATACATTACAGAGTCACAAAAATCGTAGTGGTGTCCGACGGATAAATGGTAAACTGTTAGGCATAGGTATACATAGATCCAATTACAAATTTTTTTTTAAAGCTATATGAGAAAATAAAAACATTTCTTAAAGAATTATGAAATTTAAATTTTTATACGGTACCCCTATCCTATAAGTTACATTCAGAAAAAAAAAAAAAATGTGCCATTCTTGTACGATTAAAACTGACCTGTTTAAAGTTGAAGCAGCTTTCTTTACTGCGAAATAGGGGCCATTCACAAATATTTTAAAAATATAATTTTCAGATATAAAACAGCAATCGTTTACAATATTTTTACTTTAAGTTTTATTACAATAGTTAGCAATAGTTTTACTATAACAGAAGTGTGACCTCACACATTTTGGTTAAAATAAAAGCATTAAAAATCAGCAGATAAAATTTAGAAGTTATTTTGAAATTATAGTATTTTGTGTTCATAAAGTAAAGATAAAATTTAAAGCCAAATATACTATAAAATTCTAACATTGGTAGTTTTAGAAGTCAGTTTAGAAACATAGCTTTGTTTCTGAACTGCATGCATATATGTGTCTATAATATTATGTGACATGTGACAGGGGAGGGGAGGGGGGTACGGTGAAGTGTGACACATTGTGATAAAAGGGGGGGGGAGAGGGTGTCAAAAATATTGAAAAACGTGTGACATCATTTATGGAACTCCTAACAAATATAGGATGTCAATTATATAATACAGCCGAATGTTATTATTCAACTGTTTTAACATTATTTGAAAATACTTTTGACTTAGGAAAACAAATAACTCTGTTTATAATGCCACTGTCCAATTTCTGAGAGAATTTCACTTTCCAAAGAGTTTTAGATATAAAGTTGCTATGGATCTGCAGTCAGATCTTTTTATGTTTATTTATTTTTCAATCTCTTTACCATAATCATGCGTGTTCCAGTAGCTTTATTTTATTTATTTGTTTATTATTTATTTTTCTTCTTTTTTCATTTCTTTTCGATCATCGTTACTGTATACATTGGGTAAGAAAAAGAAATGAAAAAAAAAGTATGACATAGAAACAAATTAACATTTTTCTTTAAATGTATATATTGATTAACTAATAACTATGCTATATATATTTACATTAAGTTACTCTAGTTTTTGAAAAGTGATAACTGTACGGAAAAAACTTTGAAGAAATTTTAGTAATTTTCCAAAAATGCTACATTTTTTTTTTCTTCTGCATGATTTTTGAAGTGAAACTTCTTTAGGCGCGGTTAGGATGAATTCGGCTAGATATCACGAGAACATTAAATGACCATTTCCTAATCCAGCAATAATAAAATCGCCAACAAATCCGAAGCGAGCAATACATAAGGGATGCCACTTTTCCGCCTTTTGGCGGATTTCCGCTTTTTTTAATTTTTAAGAATTCGCGATTTTCGTTAAGCGATCACGAGATAAAATAACGATTTTCGTCGAACGATCGCGAAATAAAACAGCCTTTTCCATCAAACGATCGCGAAATACAATAGCCTTTTTCGTCAAGCGATCGCGAAATATAACATCGATTTTCGTTAAAAGATCGAAAAAAACGGCTATTTTGATCAAACAGTCGCGATATAAAGCAGCAATTTTCATCAAACGGGTCGCGATATAAAGCAGCAATTTTCATCAAACGGGTCGCGATATAAAGCAGCAATTTTCATCAAACGGTTGCGAAACGAAACGGTGGTTTTTTTGAAACGATCGCAATGTGAAACGGCGATTTTTGTCTAACGATCGCGAAACGAAACAGTGATTTTTGTGAAACGGCGATTTTCGTCAAACGATCGCGAAACGAAACAGTGATTTTTGTGAAACGGCGATTTTCGTCAAACGATCGCGAAACGAAACATTGATTTTTGTGAAACGGCGATTTTTGTCAAAGGATCGCGATGCAAAACGACGATTTTTGTCAAACAATCGCAATGTAAAACGACGATTTTCGTCAAACGATCGCGATATTAAATGGCGATTTTCGTCAAACGATCGCGAAACGAAGCGGTGATTTTTCTGAAACGACGATTTTTGTCAAACGATCATGATGTGAAACGGCGATTTTCGTCAAACGATCGCTAAATAAAACGGCGATTTTCGCCAAACGATCATGAAATAAAACAGTTATTTTCCTCAAATTAAAAAAAAAATGCAAAATTTTGCTATTCACTCGCGGAATAATCATTGAATTTATTGCTGGGTTACTTAAATTGGTTTAAAATGATGCGATACATAAAATTCTTCACTGAACCTGTTGCTGGGTTACCTTAAATGATGTAAAATACTGTGAACTAAAGAAAAATCATTTTAACTTACTCTTATAAATTAAAAGTTTACAACAAAAGAAAAGCTGTAATTTTTTATTTAGTTTATTTTAAACAATATAATTTTCAAAATTCACACATAAAGTTGTGAAAAATGTCATAAATTTTACTTTACGCATAATTTCCTCTTTTTTGCTATTTTCTGAGTGGCATCCCTGTAAAACCGACTGTTTCTAGAATCCAAGAAATTTTACTTCTAACTTGTGAGCGTCATATGCATATTCACCCCCCCCCCCCCCCCAAGGAACGTCCCTGTTTATTTTCAAATTCAATGAAAGAGTACGAAAAATTGCTTACATTATCTCTCGGTGTCCTCGGAAATAGGGACCCTCTCCTCTCTTGTTTGTTCATATATAGTGTACGCATATATATACATGCAATAATTTACATGTGTACTTCTATGTAAAACTTTGTACCAATTTTGCAGAAAAAAATATTTTAAACATGTCATTAGTGAATGCTAAAATAAGAACTACTACAATTGCCAGTATAAAGCCTGGAAAAAGTGTGAAGGAAAGTTACTTAATAAACATTGCCATAAAAATTTTTTAAGCTGTCAAATTATCCAAATTTTTCATTATCCAGATCGGCCAGGATAACAGGCGTTCCATAGTACCGAAATTTGAAAAATATTCTCATTCTTATATTCTTTTAACTCCTCTCCTAGAAAATATTCTAAAGAAAGAGTATATGAAGTTTAAAAAATAAATTGATTGATAACATTTTCAGTTATAGTTCAAGCTGTATAAGATAAAGTGGGTGAAAGTGTTTCTATTTAACTTTAATTTAACTTTTGTTAATTTACATTTATTTAGCGTTTGTTGAAATAGAAATTAAGTAGAATTTGACATTATAGCCTTGTCTCTCATTCATTTGGAAATAATTTGCTTAATTTAAGCAATTTAAAGTATGGCAATTTCTTCTGAAATTTAGGTAAAAATTTTCTGATTCATTGTGAATAATTAAAAAACTCTGACACATTAAACTTAGAGTTTTCATCAGGTGTATTTTGTTATGTAATTAAAATGATGAGTTAGAGGAAATTTTGCAGCTTTTAAAATTGTTACTTTCAAATCAACTCTTTAGTCCCGAAATTATGAATTTTTTAAAAAATAAACTGCATCCTTGAAACTTTTCCCTCTTGCATTTCTATGATAAATTAAAAGATATATGCGCATAAAATAAAATATTTTTTTTTAAATTACAATTAATTACATAAAATGGTGCTTCAAAGTGACGTATAGGGTCATGCCTGGGCGAAAATCGAGACTTAGAAAGAAAATTATATCCATTTTTCTCCTATTGTTTCAATGTAACTTATTATGCACACTGAAAAAAAAAAAAAAAAAAAAAAAAAAAAAAAAAAAAAAAACTGGATTGTAAGATTACTGGGTACAGCTTTGATCCGAATTGGAAAATTCACTTTGTAGCCCAAAATGGTTTACAATGAGATCCTTAATAATATTAAAACAATCAAAACAATGAACGGAATTTCATATCTTCAGAATCCTCATGATGGGCATAGATTGTCCTTTAATGACATGAATTCAGTAATTATTTTGTTATACTTGCTATTTATTTCCTGGAATCAAATAATTTATTTGTTATACTAATTGATTAAATAATATTTTAATGACAGGATGAATGTGAATATATGCCATGTTTTATTATTTATTTATTTATTTATTTATTTTAGAATAAAATAAAATTAAAAACCGATTTATTTAATCGTTTCCAATGTAATTATTTCTCAAAATACTCTTGAATATTTATAACAAAATAAAATATTTGATTCTTATCGAGGATATTATTGTTATTATTATTACTAAACACATTTTATCTGACGCACCATTTCCATTCAGATGAAAGTAGACGTTCTACCTCTTTGTTGACGTTCTGCCTCTTTGTTGACGTTTTCGAAACTTTTCTGGGTTTATTTTCTTCGCGACGCACCATTGTCCTTGTACAAAAATTTCCTTCTTGTCTCTTTTCGTCGTGTTCTTTCTTTCGTCTATAAAATGTAATAAGAACAATATAGGAGCAAATACATATTCAGAAACTGATTAGCTGTATGTTGGCCCGGGGCGCACATGCATGCTATGTCGGGGCTTCGAAGTTTATATAACCATTTGTTGTTGTTGGGAAAAAATACTGAGGCAGTTTAGGTTACATGAATGAGAAAACTACATTTTTTTCTATAAATTTCAAATGTAAATTTGTATTAAGGGGTCTCAGGAATCTTACTTTTTACCTGGCGGTGCAATTTAGCAACATGTGACACTTAATTTTTTTTTTTTTTTTTTTGTCAGTTTTTATGAAAAAAGAAAATAATAAAAAAAAAATTATATAGACAACTCAGTATCTCTTCTATTTAAAAAAATTTTTTTATTTAAATTTCATATTGAAGTTTTATTTTATTGTTTTTCAATGTTTAATTTTAATAAAACATTTTAAAATGTTTTTTAACTTTCGTCCACTGCGCGCTAGATTGTAGCAAAACTATTGGTTCAAGAGCCCCCGAAATTATTGATAATGAGGAAACATTAATGTATCTTGAACTTGTACTTCATTTCTAAGCAATTAATTTATTTAAAATTGCAAATTTTTTAATAAAAAATATTTTTTCCAAACTTTTATGATTTAAATTAAAATTTTAAATAATTAAATAAATAAATTGCTTAAAAATGAAGTATACGTTCAATATACATTAGTTTTACATCAATACCTTTTTTTTGCGGGGACTCTTGGATCAATAGTTTTGTTACAATTTTGCGCGCAGTTAATGTAAGTCAAAAGATAATTTTAAACTTTTTATCAAAATTAAACATTAATAAATTAAAATAAAGTATTTAAAAATTATTTTAAAAAGAAGAGATACTAAGTTGTCTACATTAAACATTTTATGAATTTCATAGGGCATATGCTTCAAAAAAAAAAAAAAAAAAAAAAAAAAAAAAAGTGACATGTTACTAAATCAGGTAAAAAATAAGACTCGTGAGATTCCTTAATATTATATTTTCAGAGCTTAAACAGAATGAATCTTGGAGCCCCTGAAATAGCGAGCCTGTTGCACATGCCACGTGCGCCTCTGTGATAATCAGGCTCTGCACACATTTCAATAAATTTAATTTAGTTATAAGTAATTATCATAATTAAAATCAGACTAAGTTAATAAACTAAACTTTCTAATGTTGTAAATACAAAAAGTATAATAATAACAATGTTTAGAATCTAATTATCTTTGAAACCTGACTTATTTTACAGTAATTGTGAAACTGCAATCCAAAATAATGGAATATTTTATTTTATAACTGTTGACCAATATTTAATATTTTCTAGGAGTATTTAAAAAAATGTTGCCCCCTTCAAATAATAATAATAAAAATAATAATAATAATAATTATTATTATTATAATATTATAATATTATTATAATATATATATTATTATAATATTATTATTATTATAATATTATTATAATTATTATTATTATTATAAAACTAAAGTTATTTTATTTATATTTTATTATTACTTTTATTAAAATATATTAAAATTAAAAGTCGAACGTTTTTCCATTATCCAGATTCCAGATTTTATTTCCATAATTTCGAATATTTAGTTTTTAATTTCAGTTCTATACAAAATAAATTTTAGACTTTAAAATATTATATGTATAAAGAGTTGAATGCATTAAAAAGTTTTTTTTTTTTCATTTTAAAGAGATTTTAAGTTTATTGTAATATTATTCATATTTATTTACTTATTTATTTTTGAAAGGATATTCTTAAAGTAATATTAAAATATGTTAAAATTAAAGTTATTTTATTAATATTTTATTATTACTTTTATTAAAATATATTAAAATTAAAAGTCGAACGTTTTTCCATTATCCAGATTCCAGATTTTATTTCCATAATTTCGAATATTTAGTTTTTAATTTCAGTTCTATAAAAAATAAATTTTAGACTTTAAAATATTACATGTATTAAGAGTTAAATGCATTAAAAAGTTTTTTTTTTTTTTTTTTTTTTTTTCATTTTAAGGAGATTTTTAAAAGCTTATTGTAATATTATTCATATTTATTTACTTATTTATTTTTGAAAGGATATTCTTAAAGTAATATTAAAATATATTAAAATTAAAATTATCTTATTATTATTTTATTATTGCTTTTATTAAAATATATTAAATTTAAAAGTCGAACGTTTTTCCATTATCCTACGCATATTTTAAAAAGTAGGCTATAAATGTGGTAAACATTATTTAAAAATGATAATGGAAATAAACTAACTGAAAATAAACTAACTAATCTCAAACTTAAAAGAGATTAATAAAATTTTATAATTTTTATTATTTTTTTTAATATTGTAAAAATATGTTAGCTTTATATTATTAAAACAGAAAGAAATAAAGAACATTATTATACAAAGTTGTTCATGAGACAACTTTATAATGTTTTTGTATCCCAGATATAGATGGCGACACTGGTGTTATTTATGGAATTTATGCTGTTTTAATACGGAACTCCTCCGTTTTCAGAAAATTTTTCGGAAAAGTTACTGTTTTTATAATCTCAAAATATCAATAACGGAATTTCTGCTGTTTTTTCGGAAAAACGGAACTATTCCGTAGAATTGTAGGGAACAATTTCTGTATATTAACGGATATTTCTTACAGTGTAGTGTGAAAATACAACCAATAAGCTAAATTATTAAAATAAATCAGCAGAATTCTGCCCCTGAATTACTAAAGCGTTCAGTGATGTAAGACAGGAATGATAAATTTCCATAAATCTATTAATTGATCAAATGAAAGGACAAAAATTATGACTTAAAAAAATAATAATGATTAGTTGTAAGGAAGAGCAACACGAAAGATAAAAAATTGAGTATTAAACTATTTTTAAAGCATCTATCTATTTCTAAAATACAGATCATGGAATTTTCAAGGTTTGAGTATCCATTTATTTTTGAGGCAATCTTTTAAACTAAAATATATTTTGCATGTAAAAAAAAAAAATCACTTAGTGTGCTTTAATAATTCTTAAGGAAAATAAACTTTTCCTTAAAAAGAGAGCATTGTTTACTTAATGTAAAAAAATATCAAGCAATGGGCTTCAATTGCTAAAATAAAGAAAGAAAACATTGCTTTTGAATTTAATTAATTCACATTTGGTAAGTTTTCATCTCTGTATAAATATATGAAGCAATAATACAAAAAAGATGCAAACATTTTGGAACAACTTGTGTCCAGCGTACCACCAGTTTTCAATAATAACTTTCAACTTAATCACTGAATTTCTATTCGATTTTGAGAATAATGAGTACCATGGCTCAATTGTCTTGAACCCTGTACAAACAGCTTTCCGAATATACAGAGAAAAGTATGTGGTTTGCTGCATTATGTATACATTATTATATTTTTCTCTAAACAACATCTATTTACTCGTTTCAAAACATTTCGTAAAATTTTAATGCTCATACAGAGCAGGCATCGTCAGAATTTATTAATCCTTCTAGTACCTAGTTTTTAATATTTTCTGAGGCTTCTTATAGTTTTACATGAATTGAATCACGAAATTTTACTAACATCTTTTCGGAGATGTTTACTTAATTTCATATATTAAGTATAAGTTATTCTTTTTTCTTGTTTGAAACATTAAAAATTTCAAAGTAGAATATAACTGCAGGACTTATGAGACCCCTATGGTACTAGTAGGTTTATTTGCCGACTCCTTCAAGACTTTATCAACTATTTACTCACTTCTGTACTTTGCTGTTTTTTAATTCTGATATTCAACACTAAAAAAAAACATGCAGATGTTAGATTTTTATCATTTATATTAATTTTTTTATAATTATATATGTAATCAGATGCATTGTATAATACTTTTCTAAAACTTATTGACATGTTCAATATAATAGACGATGGTTGGTGATTCTTGACAAAATTAAGAATGTTGTTTTAGCTTTAAATCCTCATAAATGAAATACCTTAATCACTGTTTGTTTTTCATACGGTGGAATTGGCATGGTCGAAGCGAGATATAATTAGTTTTGAAAATGTCAGTAAAAATAGGAGTACCTATACCACTACAGATAGTTTCAAGTATTTTCACATGAAGAATACTTACTTGTATTCGTTTGGAAGTAACTTTATGTGGCATTTTATAAACTGTTATTATTATGCGTAATTATGAGTCGCAATAACACATACTACTCACGATTTTTGGTATTATACCTAATATATTCAATGTCAGCTGTGGTGTCGCATCGTAATGTCGCGTTATGTAAGTTCGTAAGACATTTCTCTTAATCTTATGATGAAATTATTTTTTGAAATAATTTTTGACCGACACTCAGTGGATTTCTGAAGTTGCATTGACTCCTATAGATAATATAGGGCTATGTGGTGACCTCTTGTCTACAACACAGTAATAGATAACCTTTGGACAGGCGTTATGTGATTATGTCCGTTGTAGTGAAAATTTTTTGATCCATGCGTTTAAATACATACATTTAACAACTTATCATTGATTTCACAACAAAACCTATTTCAATTAGCTCTATTTAGTTTATTCTTATTATTTAACTTTAGTTCATTCAGATCTGTTAATAATAATAATAACAATAATCAGCGCCGTGCGAAAGGAGAGGGGAGGGGCGACGGGGTCGGTCGTCCCGGGCGCGGAAATTTAGGGGGCGCCAAATTTATACTACCAAAACGTCATTTTTAAACTGTCACAAGAAAAAAATCGGGTTGATTGGCGCCAAATTGAAACTTTGCCCCGGGCGTAGTTTTCTCTTCGCACGCCTCTGACAATAATAATAATTCAATCTATACAGTACTTTGGCATTATAATTTGGAAACATGAAATAAAAATTACTCCATATATTTTGTTTTTCTTCTCATTTCACTGTGTAATATCGTGATTAGTCTTTATATTTTTTCATGACAGATTAGAAAAATTGATGCTTGAAATTGTTTAGATAATTTGGGAAAAGGTAGTAAATTAATTATTAGAAGCATAGAAAATTTAGAAACAAATAAAATAAATTCCAAATGTTAAGTAATTTAAATACCCATATAAAATTATTTTCTGAATAAATTATCTAAATTATAATTCTCATATATGCTTTAGATCTAAACAGATGTATTGAAGCATTAAGATTTTCTTAGTTGTGTTTTGCATCGTAATAATTTTTAACCAAAAAGAAGTTATAAAACCCTTCAACTTTCCTTTTTATTGTTATTTTTAATAAAATCTAATCATAATAGAAAGAATGCTGTGAGTAATTTACAATGCATATTGAAATTTTTAAACATTCATAATTTATAAAGAAATTTTTAAAAAAGGGATATAAATTTTGTAAATGATAATAATGTAAAGAAATTATGTAAATATAAATAATAAATAATATTGCTGTAAATTATTTAACGCATTTTAAGAGCCCTTTATATAAGAGGTAATTTAAATATATATATATATATATATATATATATATAATTTTTCAAATAATTCTTAAAATTTAGTTGTATAAAATACTGCAATGAATTAATGATTTAAAAAAAAAAAATCAAACTAAATTTCATGCTTAGAAACTTTTAAGGATTATTAAATTTTTTAAAATATCAGATAGTACTTGAATTTTTGTTGCCATAGGAGTATTACACTTTTTGAATATTTTCGTACAATTTGTGTAATATCTTGTTACTTTAAACAAATATAATTATATTTTAAAAGTCGGAAACTAAATAAATATTTTAACCTGAAAAGAGAAAATAGCAAATGTTTTCGCATGTCTCTAACAGATGGCGCTGCTAAATTATGACTTCCATACTCGTAAAATAGAGTTTTAGAAGCATAATCTTATCTTTTCTCCTGTATTACCCTCGTCCACACTTTGTTTTTATGCTTCTAATTACTTTTTTTCTTCTTTTAAATGAATGATTGAGAAAATCATCATAATGTAAATAGATAATAATTTAAAGCATGTAATTAGAAAATAGAAGCATTAAATTTGATATATCTATATTAAAAAAGAAACAAACAAACAACAACAACAAAAAAAAAAAAACCAGTTTTGTATGAGTTATCCAACAATTTTTATTTTTAAAACATGTTCTGTAACACTTATTTCGTATACGAATGTACATAGTTATCTAAATAAATAAAAAATAGAATTAAAATGAACAAAATTATATAAGTAATATAATACGATTAATTTGATGGCGATTTATAATTTAGATTTTTCTTTTTCATTTATTTATTTTATGTTTAATTCTATTTATTTATGCAAAATAACACATGCAGTGGCAATATATTGTGGATATAATTTTTCATAATTTATTATCGCAACAGTACATTGGATCAGTTAATCGCAATAGTTCGCTGCCAGTATTTCTTTAGGAGAAAACTAATTAAAATTATTCATATTTATATTATATTAATCAAATGCAATCTCTTATTCATATTTATATTATATTAATCAAATGCAAAATCTCCGCAAAAGTTTTTTTAAAGAATGATTCAGAAGATCTTTATAATGTAAATAGAACACAATTTAAAGCATGTAATTAGAACAATAAAGCATTAAATTTGATATTATCTATATTAAAAAGTATTTATTGAAAATAATAAAACAAAACAAAAACTTTGTTTGAATTAATCAACAATTTTTAAATTTATAATATGTTCCGTAACACTTATTTCTTTTAAGAAAGTACATAATTATTTCAATAAATTAAAAATGGAATTCAAATGACAAAATTAAATAAATAATATAACATGATTAATTTGATGGCGATTATAATTTAGTTTTTTCCTTTTCATTTATTCATTTTGTTATGTTTAAATCTATTTATTTATGTCAAATAACGCATGTAGAGGTACATTTTGTGGTTGTTATTTTTCATAATTTACTACCGCAACAGTATAGTATGAATGTTTTAAAAAGAGAAAATAGATCAGTTAATAGCAATAGTTCTCTCTAAAATATTTCTTTATGAAAAATGCCACTTTAAACAAAATTATGCATATTAATGTTTTAACAATCAAATGACAATCTTCGCAAATGTTATTATTTTAATCTATTTGTATTGATTAACATTATTAAATTATAAAATGCTTAAAATAATTAAATTTAGACACCATTTTTAAAAGTTGGATTACTATATAAAATTAACTGATTAAACATGCTACATTCAGAAATGTGTTATAATGCACATTCTTTAACCCTGTGCCTTAGCAATACAAAAATTGTGGAAGGCAGTTTCGAATTTGGACATTTTTCACAGGCAGGGATTTCCACAGCTCCGGGAGAAAGAGGGTATGTGAAATTCTGGATAAAAATTATTTAAGAATCATATAATTCCAAATTTTCCGTGGCATGGATTTACTAACTTTCCCCTGAATTCAACAATGATGGGAAGAGGGGAGATGGCGAAAGGAGCCATTTTAAAATTAATTGAACACTGGGGATTATCAGTAATTTATGAAATATTTACCAGAGTCATTAATCGTTATAAACAATCATTAGAACCGTAAAATTATTTTTTTTACTTTATTTTATTTAATTATGCATATAATATACATATTTTATATAAAATAATTAAATGAATGAATGAAAATATGAATGAATAATAATAATAATGATAATAATGAATTATTTAAGTATGAAGTAATGAATTAAAATATTCAATACTTAGAAAAACACACACACACACACAAAAGTTTTCACAAAAAGAAAAGGTCTTGAAGAATCAGTGCATCTTATTGCAACCAACATGCAGATGTTAACTCTCCAGAAATTACTTTATCAATTACTTTATAATTTATTTTATCTCTTTTCAATACTAATACGAAAAGAAAGTATAATATGCATAATGATTTTAACTATTAAGTACAAGGTGTTCAAAGTTCAGAATAAAAGTGTGACTAACAGATATGACGATGATCTACATATTTACTCATTAGAAATGAAATCAGTATTAATAGTCTTTATTTATTTCGAGTAGAAATATGAAACATTCAAAAGGGGGAGGGGGGGGGAATAATTGACATAGCTTATGTGCTTAGCTATTTGTCTTTTAAATGTAGAGGGATTTAAACTTATGAGTACTATAATTCTTTGGCTCCCCTCTGGTTCAGCTTGCTGTCGTAAGAGTAGCACATCCTTAGTAGCGAACAAATGCTGCTTTGTACCAATGTCCCGCAATCATCGGGAATACTTCCTATGAAATGCCCACATTAATTAAATATTTGCTTGATATCGAAAATATTTGCATTGAAATGCCTTTATTACAGGAATATTGGCTTTATGTCGAGACTATATTTGCCGTATAATGCCTCCGTTACACAAATGTTTTGGCTTTGAATTTAAAATATTTGCAATGAAATGTAAATATTTGGAGAAATGTTAGATTTACCTTCAGAAATGACAACAAAATCAATTATCTCTTGAATCAAAATTATTTCTAAAATGAAGCTTAATTATTACATGTATTACATTGGCAGGGGGTAAATTATGTATCAAAATTACATTAGGTTTGAGGTTCTGATATTACATGAAATTCTTTCAAAAGTCATGTTAATATTAGCCTCTACAGATTGAATTTTCCTTTACTAGATGTAGGATGAGTTCCAATCGTCACTTGCCCTCTTATATAGTAAGTACACATTTAATTACAATTCCCCAAGGTAAAAAAACTGAGAATTATTAGAGAAATATAACTGTAAGTACAGTTTTGAAAAAGATAATTTATAGACTGTTTTTGGAAGAAACAGGATGAAATAGTAAGTCCCAAAAATTACATTTAATTATATATATTAAAAGCAAATTTGTATTATAAAATTCATGTACTTTTGGAAAAAGATAAAATAAATATTTTAAAACTATCAGTGTATTTATTTTTTATTCAAACTGCTGATCAAACGTTGATATTTTCTTAATGGAATTCATGCCTATATCTGAAATTAGTTGCTTAATAAACAAAGAAAATAAAAAACATGGCGAGAGATTGAAATAAAACTGATATTTTATGATAGACATTCATGCTTTTAATTAAGTTCTTAATTAATTACCGTTAATTAAGCTTTTGGTTATGACTTATTGCTTATGTGTTTTTTCTATTAGACAATTGTTTCAGTTTTTAAATGTTTTAAACGGAAGAGGCTTAGCCCATTATACTTTTTAAAAAACTTTTAAAAACAAATGCGAATGAATAAAAAATTAAGACTGAACTTTCTTAATAAAAATAATTTTATGTCATGCAAACTTGAAAAGCATATCTATTCAAAATGTTTTTTTATTGCATCTATTATTTTTCTTTTGTTTTCTTTCTTTTTTCTTTTTTTTTTTTTTCTTTTAAGTATTACACAGATAATAAACACAATTTGCTGATATTTTATCCAACTATCATTTTACCAGTAATACTAAATCAGCTTACTAAATCAAGAAAATAAATTTTAACAGGTTTTTAATCAATCAAACTGTTTAAAACCTTCTTAAAAACACCATAAAATATTTTATGGTGTTTTTAAGAAGTTTAACAGCTACTAAATTCTCTTTAATAAAACTGTGATATAATACCTTGCAATATTGATTGAAAAATTAATATTAATATTAATACTGCATTATTATTAATATTAATACTGCATTTAAAATACTTGCGTTCTAATGTATTTTAGTTATTTTTTTCCCACTGCTTCGTAACACAATGTCCCTCACTGTAAAAAATTTTGCCGTTAAAAAACGGAAATAGTACTGGTAATCTAGACGCCAGTACTACTTCCGTTTTATAACGGAAAAAAATTTCCAGGAATAGTTCCGTTTTTTCACAAAATATTTCCGTTTTTTAATATTTTTTTATGCAAAAATTTTCATTTGAAAGTTAACAGAATTTTTCAAGGACAAACTAACATCTTTGTGATTTTTATTCTTTACTTTAGTAAGATACGTTAACATCAGGCACACATTGTATACATTTAATTTAAATAACAGTGAAGAAATGTGACTTACCTTCCATGGGGATCGAACCCGGGTCTCTTCGGTCGTAGCCTGCAGTGTAATACCATTACACCACGATTACACAAAACACTTTTTCAAATATCTTTAGTTATTTCAGATGCATTTCATAAAGTAAAGACAAGATTTTAAACGCGGATTTATTTCTGTAGCAATAATATATATATATTTATTTATTATTTATATATATATATATATTTAGCGTACAGTTCAAAATTATGTTTTATAGATTTTCTTTCTATAATTTCTGATATTTAGTTTTTTTTTTTAAATTTTAGCTTTATAAAAAAAAAGTTTAGCCTTTAAGATATTACATGCATGAATGAAAGTATTAAAAATTTTTGTTTCCTTCTATTTTGAAAGAGTTTTAAAGTTCTATTGTAATATTATTCATATTCGTTTATTTATTTTATAAAAGGATACTAACACAATTTTTTTAAAAGCACATATTTTAACAAATATTTTGTGTGACGATCTATTGTAAACTCAATAAAGATAACTTAATAAAAGTTACTATGGGTTATTAAAATTAATTACATTTATTAATTATTATGACTTAGGTAATCGCCAAAATAATAATAATTTCGGTAATATATTTCGATATATTTTAAATTTTATGTGCGAACTTCTTAATTTGAATAGATTAAAAAGTATTATATATTAAAATTAAAAGCATATTTTTTCCCACTAAAATATCGTACGCACTTTTTATACTGTGATATAAATAAACATTATTTTAAAATCTTACTGAAAAAAAGAATTATTTTACAACTGTATCAAACTTAAAAAGAATTAATAAATTTTATTATTACTATTGTTATTTTAATATTGTAAAAATATGCTCCTTTTCATTATTAAAACAGAAAAATAGGGAAATATTGCTATAACGTTTTACTCTATTTTCCTCATACAGATGGCACCACGACACTTATCGGTTAAAAATACCAATGTTGTGCTGTTTAAAAACGGAAGTTTTACACTTTCGGAAAAATTAACGGAGCAGTTCCGTGATTCGAAACCGCAAAGTGGGAAATACGGAAATACTACTGTTTTCTCGAAAAAATGAAACTATTCCCTAAAATTTTAGGGAAAGGTTTGTGTATATTAACGGATATTTTTTACAGTGCTGTAGCTAAACATTTAAAGAAAGTTTATAATATAACCCATTCCAAATGTATAATAAAAGCTAACGGATGAATATAATAATTTTCAAGTATAATAAGCGCTATATCATTTACATCCCTAATGTAATAAAAAATATATGAATCAATTTAATTAAAGCTAATTAATTAATGATAACTGAAAATCAAGATTATTAAACATAGAATTGAATTAAATAAAATGAGAATTTAATTAAATACATATACAATAGTTAATGAAACATTAATCTGGAACCATCTTTAAGATTGAAACAAACTCTTCACGTTATAATCTTGAGTTGATTAACTTGGTTACATGGGTCTATTTTAAACGTAATTCTTAATCATACAAAAGGCCAATTTTTAAAAATCAAAAATGTAAATAAACTGTTACTGTTTTAATTTTCTGGTAAAATAAAGTTGTCAAGCAACTTTAGTTCAATTAATACAGCATAATAAAAAATAAATAACTGAAGAAGAAAAAAGAAAGTGAAAGTAGATATTATGTAACACATTGTAATTTCGGGGAAAGTAAAATGAAAGTTTTTTGCTGTAAATGATTTATTCTGTTCTTGGCAGTATGTTTTTAAAATATTATCAAGTGATACTAAACTCTCTCACACAATCTTATAATTTTTAAGTACTAAATATTAACAACTATATTTTTATCATTTAAATTATTGAGTATTATAAAGTATTTTTTCTTATCGGGGACTCTTTGGTCACGAACAAACACTCCCAAGCAGTGGCGCAGCCAAGGGGGTGGTTTTGGGGTTAAAACCCCTCCCAGAGCTAAGAAAGGTCGCTATGATTGCCGCTTATATGAATCAAAACCAAACGTAATATTTAAATGTTTTGGTGCATTTCGAAATTCGCCGCTTTACAGAATCACATTTCATTTAATAAAGTGATTCAATTAAATGGCAAAAATGCTACTTAAGATTGTGAAAGTGCATATTACATCGATTAGTTCAGTAAAAATTATTTATTTGAACTAAATCACTTTTTTGCGACTCATTCTGCTAAAAAAAAACGATGATTTCCTGCCACGCAGATGCTCTTTGAGTTTAGTATTATACAGTGAATATTCTAATTAGAACTGATTCTATTAACCGGTGATTCAAATAACCGGCAATCATCTTTATCAGGAACTCAATCCCCCTCCCCCCCCCCTAGAACCAAATTCTGGCTGCGCCACTGCTCCCAAGCAAATACTAAGCCTATAGAGTTATGCTTTTTTCAAATTTCTCGTTTAAATTTGAATTTTTTAAGCTTTTTTTTTTTTCCGTGCATAGAATAGTTGAGACCGATCTCTCCATTTTTTTATTCTTCCATTTTGCATGCGGATTTTTTCAAAAGTAATTTTCTCTTTCCTAACCGGTCTCGAATCGTTGTGCTACCCTATGCAACAATAAAAATAAAAAAATAATAATTTAATAATAATAACAATAACAAATTTTTAAAGTATTCAAACTTAAACCAGAAATTTTAAATGAACCCTCTCGTTGTTTTAACATTAATTTAAGCGTGTTATCGCATGACAGAAGAACCCCTTTAAAGACTAATTAAAATCTCAATATGTTAGTTTTGCCACATAACAACTTGCACTCAGGTCTTCAATTAAGTCAAGAAATATGACATGAATAAAATCCTTTATATTTAAAAATGCTATGTATAGAGTACTTATAGCATAGCATGTAAAACTGGTATTACAGAAAAAAAAAATGCACGACTGATTACATAATTCAAACACTTTTTCTTTTCTTTCTTTTTTTTTTTTCTTTTTTTTTCTTTTTTTTTTTTTAAGAGTAAAAAATTGCTGTGAAAATGCTCTCATATTAAATGGTTCAAAGAATTCATTAAGTACTACTTAGGACCATTACTTTCAAAAGTGTAGAAAGGATAAGTAAAAGTACCAACTTATCTGCTATTCACAAGTTTCCATCATTCTCGCCTTTCCTGAGAACGGTCAGAGTATTTCTCATACAGGATCTTTATATCTGGATATTTTCACTTCTTATCTAGAACCAAGGAGGCTTTTACTCTTCTGGAGTGCAAAGTATATTCCACTTTCCAAATCTCTTTCCTTAACCCCATTTTGCTAAAAATGAAAGAAAACGTGATTATTTTATTTCAGGAAATTAACAGTCACTTCAGGGCGGGTGTCATTTAACAAAATTTAAATTTTTAATATAGCAGTTATCCCGTGTAGTATTTTTTGCCTTCTCTAATCCACGAATTTTGTGAATAGGCAAATAAGACAAAGATAATGACTAAAATATTCTGGTATTAAAATTTAAAAACCATACGCATTCTAAATGAAACGTAGATGACATGCGTCCTGAAGCAGATTAAAAAAAGAAAGCGTGTTATTTATTACATGATACTTAACTAGATGCAGTTATAAAAATACATTTAACATGTAAATACATAATAATATAAGTATATTCTATATTTATTTTGTCTTATTGTTGGCATGATAGGCTAAATTATTCATGTTAATATTAAAATTTTAGTAGTAACTGTTAAATGTGTATTTAAATTGATAAATTAAACTAGTTCTATTGTTTAAGGGGAATTTTCATTAAAAATAAAATTTAAAAAAGCACCAATAACATTTATTTTTTGATAAAATTACAGAAAATTAATATGAATTATATAATGGAGAAAGATATAAATGCAAGGCTGTGCACTTGAAAAATTATACAGTGTATTTGAAGAAAAAAGAAATGACAAAAATAATACTAATAATTTTCGAAAAATAACGTTGTCGTTCTCTAACCTACACATTTTAAGTAGATTTCGTATGAAATACTAACTATTGCAATCGCACCAGTTTATCTATCTATATATATATATATATATCTCACTTTTTTATGGACACGATAACTTCTATAATTCTTCACCAATCTCCACCAAACTGGTACATAAAATCAAAGGGGATAAAATCTCGGCTAAGTTCGTTAATGGGCAAAATCGGACCAAGGGGGTCGGAATAGGGGGTGTTTTTGTAAAAACCGAAAAAACGCCATAACGTCTTAATTAAAGTAGATATCGAATCGGTTTAAAGTTTATATTACTTCTTAAAATGGGCCAAAAGTTTATGCATGACAGATTTTTGATAAATTTAGAAAAAGGCTCAAGGGGCGAAAAAAACAGGGGTTTTGAGAGAAAAAAATTCATTACTTCGTCTATTTTCAAGCTATCAAGTCCAAATAAATTTTTAGTAAATGTTCTTAAAATTATCTAAAACTTTTGTATTTACAAGTTTTTGATAGGACCAACTTTTATCGATGAAAAAAATTAAAAACGAAAAGAAAAAGGGCGGTGAAAAAAGAGAAAAATCCATAACTCCGTCAATTTTTAAGATATGAAATCTGATTAAATTTATTTTACATCTTCTTAAAAATATCTACAACTTTTATATTGACAAGTTTTTCATAGGACCAATTCGTATAGCAAAAAGAAATTAAACAAAAATAGGAGTTGGAGAAAAAAACCTCAAATCCAAACTGCTTATATTCTGACTCATTTTTAAATTCACTTTTGATTTTAAACGCATCCAAATGGTAGATCCTCTTATTTAGAAACTGTATAAAGTGACGCATTGGTCAATTTTCTGATAAAGACAGAATATATTTTTAAAAAAGCTACCAAAAAGAGTATTTTGAACAGAATTTCCCAAAGTCATCGGGACTGAAAATTTAAGGAAGTATTCAAATAAGAAATTGCTTTTTTTCTGACTCGTTTTTAAATCCATTTTTGTTCTCAAACGCATCCAATCTACAGATCCTCTTATTTAGGAACTATATAATGTGATGCATTGGTCAGTTTTTTGATAAAGACGGAATATATTTCAAAAAAGGCTACCAAAAAGGGTATTTTGAACAGAATTTTCCGAAATCATCGTGACTGAAAATGTAAGGAAGTGTTCAAATAAGAAATTGTGTTTTTTTCTGACTCGTTTTTAAATCCATTTTTGCTCTCAAACGCATCCAATTTACAGATCCTCTTATTTAGGAACTATATAATGTGATGCATTGATCGGTTTTTTGATAAAGACAGAATATATTTCGAAAAAGGCTACCAAAAAGGGTATTTTGAACAGAATTTCCCGAAGTCTTCGTGATTTGAAAATTTAAGGAAGTATTCAAATAAGAAATTGCTTTTTTTCTGACTCGTTTTTAAATCCATTTTTGTTCTCAAACGCATCCAATCTACAGATCCTCTTATTTAGGAACTATATACTGTGACGCATTGGCCAGTTTTTTGATAAAGATAGAATATATTTTTAAAAATGCTGTCAAAGTGAGTATTTCGCACAAAATTTTCGTAAGCAATCATGATTAAAGAATTAAGGATGTATTCAAACAAAAATCGGTTATTTTATGACTCATTTTTAAATTCATTTTTTTTCTCAAATGCATTCAACTGACAGTTTTTTGTTATTTAGGAACTGTATAATGTACTGTTTTGGTCGATTTTTTAATAAATTCAGAATTTATTTCAAAATATGTTGTCAAAATGGGCATTTGAGCTGAATTTTCTCAAGATGATTCTGATAAAACCAGTTTTTGCAGAAAAATGAAATTAAAAATTTTTCATAAACGGCCAAATGAAGTAATGAAACTGGGTTTATCTCTAATCATATATATATATTTTTTTGTTGTTGTTGTTGAAATGAGCACTCTTCGAAATCTACCTCCGCCTATAGGCCCAGCCGACAGGGATTTTTTTTTTTTTTTTTTTTTTTTTTTAATAATAAAATGGCATTATATAGTAGTGCATTGCTAAACATGCTTAAATAGATTAAGTTACAATTTAAGTATAAATTATTAAACATTGTAACAATAGTAATTAATATATTTCCATTATTAATAGTGAAGATAAATAATAGTAAGAGAACTTATTATTTATTTTTATTGTTGTTATTATTATTATTGTTACCCCACATCAGAGACAATGTTTCTATTTTTTGTAATGTAAAACAATTTATATTTTCTGACAGTGAAATTGAATACTAAGTACACATTAAAAAAAAAAATCACTTTGAAGAATGCCTGTTCCTATTTTGGATTTAGGTAAAGGCATTCTGTAGCAGCACAACATTAGATAACATATTTCAGCATTAATTAAAAACTATTAATAAAATTATTATTTCTATTTTTGATATTCTGAAGACTAGTAATATTTTTCTAACCATGTTGTTTCTGAATCTTTATTTTTTTTTTTTTATCAAATAAAGTACGGTTTTATCTATAAAAATGTAAATTCTGTTTTATACAAGATATCACGAGCAATGGTATGCCATCTTATGTGAAAAAATTTTCCTTTTCATCTAGAAAATGAAATTTTCCATTTAAGACAAGATTTTGTTATATTCATCAGGTTCCGTTTTGAGACTTAATTTACATAAATTGCTTAATTCCATACATTGCAGCTGATCCATTGATGTTTTAACTCTTTATCTATTGATGGTACTTACCTGGTGTCCCAAAAATGACTGATGGATTTTAAAATTCAATAACTTGCAAACGGTGACAGCTATTTAAAAATTTTTGCAGGAGGGTTATGTATAATGTCAAGAGTTTTTTTACCTTAATTTTTTATTTTAGTTCGAATTTCAAGCAATAGGTGGCGCTGACGACGATTGAAGGCCAGGTCGACGCTTCACTCAGCACTGATCACCTGGCCTTCAATCGACGTCAGCGCCACCTATTGTTTGAAATTCAAACTAAAATAAAAAATTACGGTAAAAAAACTCATGACATTATACATAACTCTCCTGCAAAAATTTTTTAAATAGCTGTCACCGTTTGCAAGTTATTGAATTTTAAAATCCATCAGTCATTTTTGGGACACCCGGTATAAGTACCATTAAAATAACTTATTATGAAATTTATTTACATCGATTAGTTGTAATATAGTTTAGAGTGAGTTATAGATACATTATTTCATCTTCTTCTAAAAGCATTATTTGTTGCACAAAACAAAAATATTTTTAAAAGGATGATTTCTGTTGCCTTTGCATCTTTCTAGCTTTTTTGGCGTTGTGAGGGGGGGGGGGATTTTTCAATTCGGATATAGTTCTACATTTATATTGTAAGATAAAAATTAAAATAAAAGATTTGAGTGGAGTTATAAATATTGTACAAAATCCCTGTAAATTCAAATTTGATTAATCCTAAATCTTTCAATCTTTCTAAAATCTTTCAAAATTTTATTAAATGATTATATAAATCTTCTAATGTAGTTTAAACAATTCACTAAAACTGCTTTATAAGATAAAATTTTTGCGAATTCATATTTCATTAGATAAAGGGTTAACATAAATTTTATATTATTGAATATTTAACAATAAATTGAATTTGAAAACGAGAAATTCCGTAAAAAAGTAATCTGAAATATTAATGCGCATCAGTATATCTCTTGCTTTCATACAAAAGAGATTATGTACAAATTCCAATTTTTGTCTATGTCCGCCAGTCATTTCACAATAGTCATATATAAAATAGGTTGAATCCCAGTGTCTTCTTTTTTGTGTATTTCGTTTTAATATGCTCAGAAATTTTTTTAAATGACGAATTTTTCATCACTTTTTTCTATGTTCGCGAACTATTGCTCCATTTTAATTGATACAACATAAATAAAAGCCACTGTCCTCCTTTTATTTTTTTTCCACGGTAAAATATTTTTTAGTTAATAATTCAAAGACATTTAAAAAGTAAAAATAATGTTAATTTAGTGTTTTCCCGAATCTCTAAAAAATCACAACATCCTTTTTTCTATAAAAATTAAAAATTTGTGATATAGCATGCAATTTTTTTTAAATTCAACCTTGGATGTGTCATTGAAACAAAATTGTTTTTAAGCTGAAAAAAAATTACAAAATGAAGATAATGCATATATTTCCCAAAAACAACTACGTGAATTCGTACGAAAAATCAAAGACGTCTTCATATTCATATGTGCGTCCGTTTGTGTAACTCCTTTGTTGACGACAATTGAAGATATCATTTTGTAATTTCTCATTTAGATCCGGATCATCTACAAAAGGAAAGAAATATTAATTTAGAATTAAAATATGCATTTCAGAAAATTATTTCAAAAAATTTTAAAATGTATTGTATCAAATTTCTTAATTGGCATCTTTTATAAATAATATAAATATGTTTCATAAAATATTTTATAAACTCTTCATGGTTAAAAATTTCTGTAAAAACACAGAAAAAAGCGACACTCTCTGTAAATTTACACTAGTTCTCGATTAAATGCATTCGATAGAGTTTCTCGATCATTAACTTTACCGACATTTCCCTTGTATTGTATATAATTCCTGTAGGGATTTCGTCTTTATTTAAAGATATTTTTATCTTTGTCAAAACTTATAATTCAAAATACCCACTTATAAAATTATTTTGCACTTTTATTAAAAATATTAAAAAAGAAAATTTAGTTTAAAAATAGCTTTTTAAAAAAGTTAGAATAATTTAAAATGGAAAAATTGCCTCCTATCTGTTTGTGAAAGAAACTGTGTGAAATGTAAATGATACAGCATTTCAAATTTACTTGAAAAATTAAAATTCTTTCAGGCTCACTGACTATCGATTCACTGATTTTGAAAACTAAATTAAATTATTGGCATTTAAAAAAAAATTACAGAGACTTGTGTATTTTTAACGATGTTAATTTACAGATTCTATTGTAAATTTTCTAAATAATTCCTTTGTTAGTCTAAATAATTCCTTTATAGTTTACCAAAAAAGATCGTGAATTCGCTCAAAAAGTCAGTGTGATGTCTTTCTCCGTATTCATAACAGCACTCAGGCATTTCCACTTTGTCCTTTTTATGAGTGAGTGAAAAAGATGACAATCCAAAAAATTTCATTTAGATTCTGCTCACCTAGAAAAGGGAAATGCGTATAGAGTTAAAAGATAATAATTAAGAAAGCGTATCATAGAATTTTTAAATGCATGTTATGAACTTATTTATATGTTCTTTCTATAATCATTGATATAAAATTTATGCTAATGCTTCATAAAATCTAAAATGCTATGAATGAAACTTACAGGTAAAAAGTTTAAATAAATATATGTGCTTACATAAACTACTTAAGCTATCCGATAATAAAATGTATTATTTTGTATCATGGTATATTTTGGGAAATGGCAAAATTGAATGTAATAAAGTTTAAAAATTCACTACGTAGAACAGCAACAATATAGAAACAAAGAGGAAATAAATGGATAAATATGATTATAAAAGTGTTATATTAAACCAAGCGATATACGTGAATTATCCTTTTATTATAATAAGAACAGCATATATAATGTTTTTTATACATGTTATGTCACTATGACGAAATATTTCAAGAGGGGATAGTGAAAAGGTCAAAGAAAACTTGTTAAAATAAATTCTTATATTTTTCCCGTAAATTGTCATGACCCATAAGAATAAACTTTTAAAATTGATTGAGTTTTTCAGTATATAATCGAACTTTTACAGCAAATTTTACTGAAAAATAAAGGGATGGGAATGATATCACAGAAGTTTCCCCGTAAAATGACAGCTTCAAGACGACAACTCCAATCTGCGTCGATTTTACTCTAAATGTATTAAACCTTGTAAAAATAGGGTAGAGTAAAAATTTACCAGTTTTGTATAACATTATTTTTTAAGAGATATTCCTGTTAAAAATTATGAGCTACATTTTTTTTTTACTATTGTTTTTGTCAGTGTCCTTAAACGGAGTTTATGTAATGCAGACACTTGACTCTAATGATATAAGTTAGATTAACCCTTTAAAACTTGAAGTGTTTTAGTAGAAATTAAAAGTATTGGCTTTTAATCAATTAATAGAATCATGTATTTGTCAGAAAAAAATATTTAAAAAACTTTCTCATGTCATACTATGTCAAGGGAAGATTAAAACTATTGTCTGGCGCAGGCTGAAAATCACCTAAATCACTGAAAATAGGAAAATATATCCCCCCCCCCCTCCCTTTAGGATCACCTGCACAATTGCATAGGCCAGGTCTTAAAGGATTAAGACAGTAAAAACAATTTGAATGCATTGGAAAATGACTGAAAACCTGAAGAATGTGAAATATTTCATTTTCTATCTTAACGTGGTTACCGTTCCGAATCAGTTCAATTGTCGCGCAACCCCTCAACTTCGCAGTACTCGCATTGCAGTTAATGCCACTCATTCTGACCGAAACCCAAAGAAAAACAATCCACATAATGGCGAAGCTTCCGATCGCCCTCATATTTACGACCTCATCGATTGCAAGCCCCCTTTTCCTCCCGTTCGTTCTATTCCCAGAGTTTCCAAGTCTTATCTCTCATTCTCTCTTTCTCTCACTCCCGTTCATTGCCTCCATTAGATGATACCTCATTGATCCCTTTAATTTCCGGGAACACATGCGATTCTTTCACGCAGTCATCCGCTTTTACTTTTTTTTTTTTTTTTTTTTTTTTTTTTTTCAGCTTTAGATACTTGAAAGGTGATGTGTTAAGAGATAGAATTGTTTCTAGAATTCTTTTCGTTAAAGTTATTAAATCATAAGCTCCAAAATGGAAAACTATCTTCCAGAACCTTCAGGTGAATTATCATTAATAACTTCGTTTGTTCTTATTTCTTGAAATCACACAAACATATACGTCATCCTCCATAAATCAAAATACATAATATGAGCTTAGCTATTTTTTTTAAGTGTCCCTTTGACTAATTTTGTGAAACTCAAGAAATTTTGCATAATTTTTTTAAGAGTACCGTGTGATTTAGTTTAAAACGTCTCTTTGAATAATTATCTGAAACTAGAAAGAAAAAAACAGAAAAGAAAAGAGAGAGAAAGAAAGAAAAATGATTTAGTTACTTAAAAAGAGATATACTAAATTGAGATGCTGTGGAGGGATGAATTATTTTTATAAAATATCTTTCTACTATATGATTGATTTTTCGTGACTGTATGTTAGAAAGTGGTTTAAATTAAAGATGTCGATAGAAAAAAATAATTTCAAGTGTGGCGGGTTAATTATAAATTTTAATATAATGTATCTTAGATATGCAATCGTGGAAAAAAAAAAGTAAACACCCCCTACAAGCTCTGTAAAACAATATCGTATAAGAAAGTAATTGGTACCAAACGATTGGAAATAATGTCTACATTTAAATGACGCTTTAAAATTTACTTAGAAATCCATCTACATATTAAAACAAACCTTTTTTTTTTTTTTTTTTTTCAAAATCAGTAACTAATTCTGACAGTATAAATGAACTCTACACCCTTCAATTAGCCTAAAAACAAATTTATATGTAATTAGTACAATATGTTCTCGATGAATTAATTATTTTTAAAAGAGCATACTTTATAGGCTGTAGCTAAACTGAAATTCGGAACTCGGTTGTTGACCGAGAAAACCCCCTTCTTGATCAAGGTATCTTAGGCGCCACTCAAGCAGTCATTGGAGACTACTAGATTATTACAGAATAGCATAAGAAGTTTCAAAATATCTAGGCATTTCTTTCGTACATGGCCCCTCTTAAATCATCATTTTGTCGTTTTTAAGCATAATTAGAAAACTGCTTGGAAGAAAAATATGAAATTTTGGATTTCCATAAAGCAGGACTTAATAAATCTAAATCCACCAACAAAATTGTAGGTTGCAATTCATAGCTATTTTGAATATTAATTTCATAATTCATACCATAAAATTATAAAAATTACAAATTCAGCGTACTTATGTTTGGGTATTTTAATATTATTGCTACATAAAAAAAAAATTAGCACATTATGAGTATAATTTCAAGAGATATTAATAAAAATACGATAATGTAATTTAACATTCGAAGCACTAAACTTTGAATGTTTATAATTCAAAAACTTATCATTCAAATGATTTGAAAGCTGGTGTTTTGGCATAATTTAAACCGTAGATTTGAAATATCTTGTTAAAATTGGGTATTTCCATTGAAAAAAAAAAAAAAGAAGTTTGGGTTAATTTTAATATGTAGACGCCTTCTAAGTAAATTTTATATGCATCATTTAAAAGTAGACTTTATTTTCAATCGTTCGATACTAGTTACTTTCATCTACGATAATTTGTTGAGGAGTTAGTAGGGGGTGTTTATTATTATTATTATTATTATTATTACTATTATTACTATTATTATTATTATTATTATTATTGTTATTATTATTATTATTATTATTTTCCCACGACAGTACAATAGAATGTAATTTTTTTTCTGCAAATACTTGTTAAATGGGTCTAATAACGAGAAAACATAGAAATAAACATTTCTTCAAAATAAAATATTTTAGATAAATAAATCCAGGTTTATAACTTTCGGATGATGTTTGAACGTCTTCCCTCTTTTTAGGTGCGTTCGTAATTATATAATACGTAGCACCTATAGTGGTCGTTCAGTCCGTCCGTCTGTCTGTCCGTCCGTTCGTCTGTCCGTCCGCATATAACAACGCAAAAACTACCCAACCGAATCGTTTGAAATTTAAAATATATAATTATTACATAATTTTGTGAAGTCATTTCAAATTTTATGAAACTCGGATGCATAGATCAATTACAGGGGCAATCAAAAGTATTCCATTACATTACGGTCAATGGGGAAAAAAGTTTCAAATGCATTTTAATCGTTTGAAATTTAAAATACGCAATTATTACATAATTCTATCGAGTTATTTCAAATATTTTGATAATCGTGTGCATAGATCAATTACAGGGGCAATCAAAAGTATTCAATTACATTATGGTCAATGGGGGAAAAAGTTTCAAATATATTCTATACGTTTGAAATTTAAAATACATAATTATTACATAATTTTGTCGAGTTATTTCAAATTTTATGAAAATCGGATGTATAGATCAATTACAGGGCCAATCAAAAGTATTCCGTTACATTACGGTCAATGGGAAAAAATGTTTCAAATGCATTTTAATCGTGTTATACTCATGCGAACTTAATAAAATTTATATGCAACTATAAAGTACATATTATAATATACATCATACATAATTTGTGGTGCAAAGAACATTTCTTAATGATTTACAAGGCCACACAAAAGTATTCCATTACATAATGATATAGGGAGAACATTGTTTGATGAGCGTTTTAATTGTAATTCACTATTTACAATTTTATGAGATTGATATATGAAAGTAATATTTTTAAAACTTCGTTATCGTACGAACGCACCTAATTTGCTACGCTTCACGTGCAATTTTCAACTTGTTGTTACTATTTTGGTTTAAAAGAGGCACTATAAAAACAGATTTCCTGAAATGTTTCCAGAATTTTATAGAAATATGAAAAATTTAATTAAATTTTTAATATATAAATCACTGAGAAAAATCCTGGTGTTTTTAAAATGTAATACAGAGTAGGGCATTACTTTGTCTTTTTCGAAATTATACCTATGACACATTTCTAGTTTTATTTAGTCAGACATGATTTGTCTCATTTGTGATACATACATATACCTGGCTTTTAAGTGGTACTTATTTCATTTGCGTTATTAAATAAAATTTATGATGGTAAATATATTTATTTGATTTTTCGGAAAAACGTGAAAACTCAACTTGAACAGATATAAATTTATACAATGAAACGGCACAGGTATATATATAATCCTTACAACTAAGTTTTCAGGACAGAGCTTTAAAATACTGTCAAAATAAATGTTGTATTCGTTGGCGATGTTTTGTTGCAATTATTTCTTCAAACTTTTACCCACTCTACTAGCTTATGTAAAAAATGTAAAAGGGTCTCGAAAGTAGCTCGAAAGTTACTTTCCAGTTGCATTTCTGTAAGCAAAAAATATCATGTTTAAGGTAAATGTTGTGATTTCTTGTAAAATATTGTAAAAAAATTCATATAAGTTAAGTTTAAAAAATTTGAGCAATGGAAGTTCGCAAGCACGGAATAAAGAATAATAATGTCTCATATATATATAAATAAATTTATATATATATATATATATATATATGTATCTATCTATATATAAACGTAGAGTAGATATATGTAGGTGAGCGGAGAAGTCACATTTATTTCTCTGACACATTAAATTTCTGTGAAATCCTTTGGAGCAGAAAAAATATCTGAGAGTCTCATGCATCACCGATGAGGATGGTTCATCTCTCTGCAACGGAGTCACGGGTTGCCACATCTTCAAGATTATCGCCAAGAAAAGAGACCATAAATCGCCAAGTCTTCACAACAATCAGCGCGAACATGGATAAGCACTCTTCATCTAACATAGGTGCCTCGGCGACCGAGAAATTAAGATTTAGGTCTTGTAAAATAGGAAAGATGGCCCTTTCTTGGGGAATCTGTGACTATTCCTCTTTTTTTAAATGTAGTTTCTTGACCCTTTGTGGATATCGAAGCAAGTATCTGTTAAGAGCCAAAGATTGGGGGATAAAACATGTGATATTTTAAAAATCGCGACAGAAATATAAATTCAATCATTCAAAATATGTAGACAGTAGCATGATGCCAATTTAAATGAAATGTACATGAAGATGTCAGATTTTTTATTTATTTCTTTTTCTTTTCTTTTTTTTTTTGGGGGGGGGTAGTCTTGATAATTAAGTTTGCCACCAACAAGGGACGTTTAATTGTGTCAGCACTTTGATTATCAGCGCAGTAGAGTTTATTAGGATTACAAATGTTCATTTTGACAGATGTCATTATTGAGAAAAGTTTTCTGATATGGCAAAGTAAATGTTTTCTTCCGTAATTCATACCATACGATGGCTTAAATATTGATTGGCAGCAGCTTTAGTGAGCCATTACACTGTCGCGACAAAAACAGTTTGACAATTTGTTTTCTTTAAAAAAAATCCTATGTTTTGCTTCGTATTTATGCAAAAAAGTATCGTGCTATTGTATATACTTTATGAATTATTGAATTACTATTTCTTATATGACTTTGATCATCCCGTATTTTTATCCAAATTCTTCTTGAATATAAATGGAAGTAGATCATATTGAAGTTTATGATTCATGAAAAACAATTGTCTGATGAAATGTAAGAGTAAATTAAATACGAAATGAAAGTGATACGAATGAATTTCATAATATATTTTATTACCTTTTTTGTTGTTCCCTTAATATTATGGCGTAATCTTGATGAGAAATTTTATAATTTTGTAATTTTTTTTAATCGTTAAATACTTTCCAACCTAATATGTGATCAAACAATTTCACTTAAAATATGTAGCATGTGCTAAAGAGAGTTTTTATATTTTTATTTATTTTCTACGGCTTTTTACTAAACAATAATTGTTTCTCTTCACCATAGATTTCTCTATCAAATGAAACAGGAATCTGCCCCAATGATTTTAATTTTAAAACAATGATAGAAAAAAAATATGGGATATTGCAAATTCCACAAGGGCTTCCTTTGCAACTAAAGGTCGTTTTAAGAGTGGAAAGATGCATAGTTGAGCCTAAAGATTTTTGAGGATCAAGATGTGCAAATGGTCATCTCTCTTTCTCTGGTAGTTCATAATGTCTACTCCCGGGGGAGGGGGGGGGGCTTTCGTAATCCCTCTCAGAGACAAATGTTTGACTTCAATGCCTGAAATATAATGTACAAAAAGATCGAACGATGAACGAACGTAGAGTCTTGTGTTTTGTGAAGACTAACAAATTGGCCAATTTTTGCTTGAATTGAATTTATTTGGCAAGCTTACAGCAGAGAAAAAATGTTATGCAATGTTTAAAATGCCGAAATAGATTTAAAAAGGGGAAGAGTCTCCATTTCCCCCTCTTCTTATTGAAGAAAACGGCATATCTCATTGCGCAATAACATCTAGATAGCCTATAATAATCATTAGGGATAATCTTTTATTCATTTTCAGACTAGCTAACTTCGTTTATTTAATCACGGAATACCTTTCATTTAATAAATCAAAGATTACTATGAAAAAAATATATATATTATGCATTTAAAAAATGAAAATTCCCCAATCTGGCAACATTGACGCATGACTCATTGAGAAGGTGTCTTCATGATTTTGTCTCAAATCTTCCAAGAATGGAATTGGGGGAAATGCCCCTAAGCTTAATTAATCTTATTTTTGGCATAGACTGATATTGTATTGGATGTCCCCCCCCCCTTTTTTTATCAGAAGCCGTCCCATTAAGGCTCCTGTCCCTGTAGGCTAAAACACTCGCGAGCTAACCTCTTCGCTACTGGCGATTATTACAGTATTTTTAATTATTACTGAATTATTTCGTCTCTCGTTTGACTTCAGAGTGAGATTTTTGTTTTATTTTCATTCACTCGAATCTTAGAATTCGAAACATATTATTCTTATATCGAAATTTCATATATATTTGAGTATCATTAATAAAATGGGACAAAACTGATGTACACATTTGGGTACTCAGGGACAGAAGAGGCTAATGCTTATTCCTATGCAGAGATTATTTTCTAATAGCTCGTTTGTATTTCGACATTTTTATATATTTATTTTTATTTTTCATTGGATATCTAAGATTCATCTCAACATTATTCTTTTACACTGTTTTTTTTTTTTTTTTTTGTCGCAGGTATTTTTTGTAAATGCTTTTGGAACCGGTTTTGAAAGGGAAATTAACTTTATAAAATTATCTGCTACCAAAATCGAAAAAGTAAAAAAGGAGCGGTATAGAGAGGGACTTCAGTTATCAATACAAAAAAAAAAAAAAAAAAAAAAGAAAGAAAGAAAGAAAAAAGAAAATGACCTTGCCAAAGGAATAGCATTAGCTCACGAGTGTCTTCGCCTGCTGGGACAGTAGCATTAAAACAGATAAACATTCCAAATAATGACGCTTTGTATGTTCAATTTTATTAAAAAAAAAAAATTAATTATAAATATGATCCATAAAAGTAAATCCTATTTTCATTATTCAAAATATTTGGCAAAATTAAATATGATTATTTAAAAGATTTCTATAAAATTTATTCGCTATAAAAGCTAAATGTAGAAGATCCAAATGTTCATATTCTCATTACGTTTTGTCAAATGCATCAGAAACTTCAGCAATTTTTTTTCTCTTTTTGCACATCTACATTTAAAAAGTAATACATTTTTTCTTAATGGTTTCATGGCTATTGATTTTAGCAATTTTACAGCTTCTTAATTAAATATAATAAAAGTGTAATAAACATCGCGCGAATACGTAGAAAAAATTGGACGTTCGTTTATTTTTAAAAAGTTGTTAATAGAGCAACAGGATGCAAATTAAGAAACATTATTCTACTATTGCGGGAGTCGGACTATAGACGCCTAGTTTGGTTTGACTTATTTCTCTTTTATTGCTTAGGTTAGCCTAGAAATGTATCTAAGATGTCATTAAGATGGGTATATCGCCAAATGATAGCAATAAAACCGCCAAACTGGCAGTTATATTTCCATCCTCAAGTTATCCCTTGCTTATACCCCCCCCCCCCCCCCCTCTTCCTTTAACGTAGCGTTTCTTGGTCTCCGAGCTTGTCGGCATGCCCCGAACTGTAAATCCTACACTTAGGTTCTCATTGGCATCTGCTAGATAAATCAAGGCTAGCGGGGACCTCGACCATGATTTGTGGGGCAGGGGGCTTTCCTCCTCTGATCCGCATCCCCCTCATCTTTATCCTCATCCTCCCGCATCCAAGGAAGAGCGGGAGCACTAAGTCATCCGTTAAAGTTGTCAAAAAGAGGAAATATGGGTAGGAAAAAAGAAGCTAGAAATTCGACGCAGCCTGAGACTTTAATAATACCGAGGGCTAGACAATCGAATTAAAATTATTCTTGAGATTGGAAATGTATTTTTATTCAACTTGCGGTTAGCACGTTTTACGACCTAATGTATTTCTGCCATCGAATATCTTTCGAGATTCATGGCACTTGCGTTGATGTGTCAATGAGACCGCTCGTATTTTTATTAATTTTTCTTTCGTTTTCTGCTTTTTAATTGAGAATATATGTATATTTTTTTCTTACGTGGAATGAATTTTTCCCTCTTCTCGTTAGCAATGCAGCGAAAAAAAAGGTGGGGGGGGGGGGGGGTGATGACTTTTCTAATATGGAATAATAATTACCTAATAAAATTCCTTATTTAAAACTTTCTTCTTATTGTTGTTTTTGGAGTAGGAGAACAATATAAATTTAATAGAATTTCATTTCATACAATGCTCGATTTCATAAAATGGATAAAGTATCATTAAGTATCAATTCCACTTTCTCAACTAAACCAAATGGATGTTGTGCATTACTAAAAGTGGTGAAAAAGAATCGCAAGAAACGTTAAAATTTTCGCCATAGACAGGTTTTCGTCCTAAAACAACTGTCTGTTATAAATGCCGTTGTATTTCTTTGCTCCGGGATTATAAATTTTTTTATTTATTACATGATTGCCTTATGAGCAGGTTGTTTTCACGGGCTTTTTTTAATTGTACTGTATTCATGTGTATGAAGAAACATGATTGCTCACTATGCCTTAGTTTTCGTTTCTTTAATTCAGAAAAAAAAAAAAAAAAAAAAAAAAAAAAAAAACGAAGGTTGGTTTTGGGATTGAAATTGAAGTTGGATATTGGTTAGTTAGAGCACTCGTTCTGTACAACATCCTGTTAAAAAAAAAAAATAAATAAATAAAAAAACTTTATACGCTGCACGTATTCACTTTTATCATTATTGCAAGAAAGAAAATCAATTTTGTAATTTATCTCTCATACTGAAATACGATGCGTGAGACAAGTATGACAAAAAATCCATGCTATTAATTGAAAAGTGTAAAAATTTCAAATATTTTGTTAAAGTACAATAATTTCCAACATTAATAGTAGTTGATATTTTGGAATAACTTTCTGTTTGTTCAAAAATAATTGTAAATGTTCAGCGGAGTTTTTCTTTTAAAAATGGTGAAACTTTTCGAACAATATATTTATTTATGCACTTATTTCAAATGTAAATTCATAAAATAAGAAAAACAAAGACATTTTCGTCATTGTTAAAAGCAATAGTAGTAATTTTAATAGTAGTTTTGACCACTACAGTTACAACACTACAAAAGTATGTAAAAATACAAACTCAGTAAATAAAACATAGATCTCCTTTACTTTGTCAACGAAATTGCTACGGAATTTGAGAGTTTTTTATACTTTTTTTACTCTTTTTTATGGAGGGGTGCATCTTATCTAACGGGGAGGAGATGAATTTCTGTAACGGAATTTATTCCATATCCTCTTATGGGTTTTGACCTCTTACAGTTTCACTGTGAACATAAATATATTATTTATCTACGGGGTAAAGTGAATTCAGATTATCAGATTTGCACTGATCTCACCTTTAAATATCAGGACAAGTTAATATTTATGAAGATTTAAACTCGTGTATATTCACTCTTTTCAGAATTATTCCATAGAAATTAAGACAGTCAATAAATAACGCATGCATGGGCATTGTGTTCATTTTAATAATTATCCCTTGAATTCTTAATTGAAATTTGCCAGAATGTTTTCCCGAAATTATTAGCGGCTCTTAAGAGATATAAATCATCATTCATTCGGAACCACGCTAATAATTATATAGATCTAATTAGTATGAATGGACTTGAATCATCACCGACTTATTATAAAAGCGAACACATTTTTTACCCTTTTTAAAAAACACTTTTCGAGCTTATGTCTTCTTAAAATATTGCATCTGAGATCTCCTCTCGGTATAAACAATTACTCGTCTGCACTTTTTTCATATCATCTTAAGTTTAATAACCTTTACTTAAGGAAGACATTTCATAATTCTTTTTTGCGGGAGCAGAGAAGTGGAAGGGAGTGTGTGTGTGTGTGTGGGGGGGGAGATATTAGATTGTTCCTAATGAAATCCAGATAGTAGGAATGGCAGAAAGGGATGAATAGAAAGAGGGTAGGGGGGGGGGGTGTATGGAAAATGACTTTACCTAATGAATTTCGTTCCTCTGAGTGCAAGGAGTAATTAACGAAGAATTTGAAAGCTGCAGCTTGCATTGCTGGCTGTGTAATTATTTTAGATGCCTACTGCGATGTTCTGAGAAGCTTAATACACTGGACGCTTTTCGGAAGCAGCGAAATTTAAAGGGACTGTATCGTCATTTCTAAAATTAAAGCGATAGTGCTCATTCACTTGCTTGGAAGAGAGGTATTTAAGTGCTATCAAATCGCACGTAAAAGCGCTGTTAGACTGTTGGCACATTAGAAGTGTCTCTAAACAAGTGACTGTTATTTGGAAACGATAGCATAAGATATGAAAAGAAATCCTTCAAATTTGTTTGAAAGCATTTAGTAAATATCTGTTCATACTTTTCACTTTGATGAGTGACAGAAAGTAATAAAAAAATGTTGCCTTAAAAAAAATTATTCACCCTGGATGTGCATGTGAAAAATTATATAAGCAAAGAAAAAGAAAGCGAAATAGTTCCCATCCACTTGATTCAGACAGGTATTTAAGTACAATCAACTTTGAAAAAAGAATAAGTTCTAAAAGTGAATAAAAAGTACTCAATTTTAAGTACTTCACATACTCAAAATACTTCCGATCCAAATGTACTCAAAACTGAGAAACACCTGTCCTCATTTTTGATTCCATAGTTGTGTTCAAATATAAACTGCTATGAACTGCTTCCTGAACTTAGAAATTAAAATAAAAATATACCGCCATTCTTTTTTCGCTCAAAATTATTAACAATAAACGTTTAATTGATTGTTTATTAAGAAAAATAGCAAAATTATTTGCAAAATATCCAAAATCGAATATTTTTATGACAAGAGCATTATTTGCCATCACTTTTAAATTATTTTAAAATACTGTGCATACTTTGATATTTACACTATCTTTTATGCCACCATCAGTGAAATAAATCAATGCAAGGTACAAAATTGTCATTTGTTTGGCTTTAATAATATACGATGTTTCAGAATTGAAAAAGCAATGTGTGTGTTTTTTTTATCCAAACATACTCAATTGGATATGACTACATCGATTTATATTTATTTTTGAGTAATTCATTTTTTTCAGTGAAATGGCACAACCATATCATGCTATAATCAAAGCGATTTTATACTGCCACATTAAGAAGTGTGTTGAAACAAATTAAAGTATGATCTTTGAAAGCGGCGCTATAATCTGCAGAAAGGAAGAAAATTCATCAAATTTATTTGAATGCACTTAATGAATATCTGCTCGTAACTATTTATTTTCATAGGTGGCAGAAAATAATTGCAAATAAACAATTGAGGAATGATTTTTTTGTTGTCTTATACAAGCTCATTTAGACTGGATATGATAATGTGCACACTGTAGGAAAAAAAAAAAAAGATGATTTTACGGAGATTGTACTGGCAATCCGGACGCCAGTACAATTCACTATTTTTTAATAAAATAATTTCCGTAAATTCCAAAAAAATTTCTGTTTTTTTTTTTTTTTTTTTTTTTTTTTTTTTTTTTTTTTGGGGGGGGGGGGAATTTCTGGAATTTACAGGAGTTTTTACGTTAATAAACAATGAATTGCACTGGCATCCCGATTGCCAGTACAATTTCCGTAAAATCGACCGTTTATTATTATTATTATTTCTTTTTTTTTTTTTTCCAGTGATTTGAAAAATTATACAAGTAAAAAAATAAATGTAAACATTTCCCCCATCCATTTTCTTGAAAGATAAATATTTAAGTGCAATAAAATCATGCTGTCAAAGCGATTTTATACAGACACATTAAAAAGTGTGTTGAAGCAAGTTACATTATGTTGTTTGGAAGTGACTGTACACCAAGGAAGAAAATCCATCAAATTTATTTGAATGCATTTAATGAGTTCTGCTCGTTACTTTTCACTCTGAAAAACTGCAGAAAAAGTTGCAAATAAATTAAAAAAATATATTAATGATTTTTTTTTTTTTTTTTTTTTTTTTGATTGATAGAAATTTATTCTAAACGAAGTTGATTGCGTTAAAATTTCTGTCGGTTAAAGAATATGAGTAAAATAAATAAAAGAAAATAAAATTGAATAAGTTCATGCAGTATTTATAAAGAATAATTGCTGTCATTCATGTTTCAGTTTTCTTCCTGTTCAATAACATGTAAGATTTACACAATTTAGGCACTCTGAGACGAGGCTAAATTTGAAATTTTAATATGGAATTAGGTCTGTAGAGATTTTTAGAAAACCATTACAATCGTATGCTATAGCAATATTTTATTTACTATTCCTCCATAACATTAAAAAATATAGAAAAAATAGTAAACTTCATAATGTAAATTAATACAAATAACATCGAATTTTAATGTTGGTAAATAATAACGATGATAAATAATAATATATGTTGTATTTATATTGTAAAAATAAGTTGCTATTTTCATGTAAGCACTATTAGCGAAAATTAAATTAGAAAACTTGTTCAAAACTAAGCAGTAGCTCAATAGTTCAGTTGAGAAAATATTTTTTAAAAGCATTTAAACAACTATACCACTTTAAACCATTTATTTCTTTTTCAAATTATTATAGAGACAGCTACTTTGATCAAAATGATGCCAATTTGCACTCTTAAATACATAATTACAAATTATTACAATTCTATACCCATTTCGATGAAATTATTTTAATTATTATTATTATCATTATTATTATTTTACATGTATACTGAAAAATAAAATAAATGTCCAAAATGTTTGTTAGTAAAAAACTAAAATAAACAAATAAATGCCTTTTTTTGTCCCTGCTTACTACATTTTTATGTCATGGCTCTTTTTTTTTTATTTCCATACGTTACTGTCAAATTCATATTATACTGGTGGTTTATGGCGTATTCTTTATCCTAGCATTTTAATCATTTTCATGTAACTTATTATGTATATACCCCCTTGAGCTCTTCCAAGCGGCGCTGAGCGCTGTTGCTATGGCGGCAGAATATTGAAATTATTAGAATTTATTATTCCCTACTGGAGCTTTGGTAATTAACGTTAGAGCCGTCTTTGGCCTCCGGGGGACGGTACAATATTTAACTCTGCTTTTCCCTTGTGCTGTCGATAATCCTCCGGAAGGGAAAAACTTCAACTGTACCCTTTAGCTATTGTATTTAAAGAGGCAATTATTCAATTAAGTTACTGCTACTATTAAATAATCATGGGATCTGTTTCCGCATTTTGGAGCTTTTAGACGTGATGATTGTGAATTCTGTTAATTGAACTGAAATACCTCACTTTTTCACTGGTGCGTTTTTTCTCCTGATATATGCTGATGATGTTTGAGATCTGAAAATAGACATTGAACGAAGTGTGAACTGCTGATATAGTTAATAATCGCAGCTGTTTATATGTTCTTCACTGTAAAAAAAACGGACGATTTAACGGAAGTATTACTGGTAATCTAGACGCCAGTAGTATTTACTTTTTTTAACGGAAAAATTTCCGTTAATTCCAGAAAAAATCTCGAAAAAAAACGGAATATTTCCCAGAAAAAAAGCGGAGATCTTTCCGTTAAAAAACAGTAAATAGTACTGGCGTCCAGATTACCAGTACTACTTCCCTTAAATCGTCCGTTTTTTTTTACAGTGAATTCATCAGATGATTCTTTAAAGATATTTTTATATACGAATTCAAATGATAGGTTATAACACAGGAATTTTTTTAATTTCTAAAATTGACAAAATAAAGCTATTTGGAAGCACTCACTGTAATCACCCCCCCCCCCAAACCACCACTCAAAGGAAAAAAAAAAAAAAAGAAGAATGGGTGATTGTCGGTACAATTTCGGCATTCTTAAATTTTTTCTTTCTTCCATCAAATGATTTCGCGAATGTATCATAATGTCTGTTTGTCTTCTTCTCTAAGCGAGTGGGACAAGATGTATTTTTACGGTAAAAAAAAAATGTATTTTGCTAGTATAGATTCTAAGATTTATTAATAATGCTATTTTTTTTTTCTTTTTGTAATGCGAATAGTTTTTATCAAGCAATCCCAAATGTGTCAGTGATAGATAAAATAAATATATACAGCTTTTTAAGCCAGAAATATTGTGTAACTTTTAATTTATTATTCAAGATATTTGCATTTATTTTTTCCTGTTTTGCAAAATAAAATAAAACTGTGAAATAAATATTGTTTAATAAAGACAAATTAGTGCAAATAACCTCTTATAAAACTCAAATTGTCCTGAAAAGAAATTTATTGATTGGCTCTTTAAACAGTGTTTCTAGTTGTTTCAATAAAATAACTATTTTCTTAACATATATTAAACACGCACGTCTATTAAACTGTAGAAATTGTAAGCAAGAAATAATGCTATTGAATCTTCATTATCAGTCAGTATAATTTTTATGGGATGGAGGGGGGGGGACAATTATTAACTATCATACTAAGCAAGCTAAGTACCTGCGAATAAAAATCCTAAAATTATATCTCGAACGCAGCCCGTATGTTAAAAAATGCCAGTCCAGCACTTAAAAGATTGTTTTCCACGCATATTTTCGCAGAGCCGTATCAAATTGTTAGGCATTAAATCATAGACCATGAAAAACAAGCCCGAGTGAAAAATGCGATTCTAGTTAATAAATCTTATTCGGACTCTTCTTTTAAGAGCATTCATTCCGGTTATCAATCTAGGGTCATCTTAAAACCCTTTCTCCGTTTCCGCATCCTTATCCTCTAGAGATTTTCGTGAAGCGAAGAATTATGACAAGGAACTGAACCTTAAGTTATTGCATCTTGGAATTTTGCTTTTTTGCAATGTAAATTATTCAAGTGCGTGATTTGCGGTATATTTTTGCTTGGGATTATGGAGATTGATTTCTTATTTTTCATTTCTGATATTTAAATACTTTCAACTATTGGTTACAAACCTCTTTTTTATTCTTATTTATCAATTTATTTTAATTTTTTTGAAAGCTTTTATAAAATATTATCGAGTAAATAACTATACGTGTACTTCTAAAATGGCATACGTGTAACAGTGATATAACAAGGATATTTATCAAGTAGTCAGTAGAAAAGTAATTATAAAATTTATTATTACTATTTATTTAACCATTTTTATGATTGTTTGAAAGAAGTTATAGCCAGAATCGAAGTAAAAGACAACAGCTATTTATTAATCTTTGATTGAATGTACAGGAATATTTTTCATATACTCACGTACTAATTAAATATATTTTTTTAAGAAATGTCTAAGTAATCATGCAACTTTTTTTTTCATTTAAGCTTTGATCGCTTTTTAAAATACCATTAATCCGGTTATTGATTTAGGTTTATCGATTTTAAAACATTTTCTTATTCCGCACTCTTATCGTAGTCGTGATACAAAGAATTATGGCAGTGAACATTAAATTATTGCGTATTGAATTTTGTTTTCTGAAATGCAAATTATCCATGCTCGTGATTTACAACATTTTACTGTTTCTTTTTATTTAGATTAATTTATGCTTTAAGATTAATTTTATTTTTGATATATTAATGAATACTTATTACACTTACGCTGTTGAATTATATTCCATGCAAGGTTCTGTCTCTCGCCTTGGAATCAGACCGTATGGGTACTGGGATTGTGGAGACTCACAAATATATGCAAACTGTTAAAAAGAAAAAATTGGTAGACTTGTGGTAAGGTTTATTCTCAAACTTAGCAGATTTAATGAGCATTAAAATTATTACTATAATATTTAATATCCATCTAAATTTTATTTTGTATAGGGAATAGATTTAATTTTATTTGGAATCAAAATTAATTTCGAAATCAGAAAAAAATATATTTAATTTTTTTAAATCCAAATGGACACTTCAAAACTCTGAAAAGTTTTGTCTTAAACCAAGGAAAACGCATTTGCTAGATATTAAAAGAATTAAAAATTATAACAGATATATATAATTATATACTATGATTTATTTTATAATATTAAATGATAGTCACGCATTATTATTATTTTTATTTTTTTCGAAAAAAGAAAAGTACTCTTTTTAAAAGTTTCAGAACCGCAAAATATGATAAATATGCATTTTTCTTTATGCTGATATTTAATTTTTTCCCCTTTTATTCTTTTTCTTAAGTGAAACGAGATTGTCATTCATAGTCTGTATGCGCAAGCTGATTTATTGCCGAGGAGAAAACACGTGAATGTGTTAAAATATTAGATTCGCAGCTGTTCTTAAAAGTTCAAAGAATGAACGCCAAGATATACGAAACTACGGTTTTCTTAAGGTATAGATGAAGGGCCCACTAAGCTCAATTTTTTAAATGATTTTTATTCAGAAGTTATTATGAGGATGTTTTCTTCACAATATGTCTGAAGATAATTTACTCCTACCAACAAACAAGATTTTATCTGCTGAGTGCACTTATATCCTACCTCTACTTTTTTCTCTTTCAAGGTAGAAACCGATGCTGTTCGCGTAATAATATTATATTTCCTCAGGTATTCAAACCTTGAATTTTCTGATGAGGAAAAGGGATGCGTTTAAACCTTTCGTAAGATATTATTATATAATTAACTATCTAGCATAATATTTTCGTGCTCTTGAAACTAATGTATTATTGCAGAAATTTTTATGTGTTTCATCTTCTTCAGAATCATTTGGATGGTTTTAAAAGCTACATTTATATATATTTTTTCTTTATTTTGCAAAATCTACATTTGAGGCTCAAAGATAATTGCATTTTATTTTAATGTATTTTTCTTGTAAATAACATTTACTATTCAGATTGTAACAATGTCTTTTGGCAAATTTCAGTGTGCTTTACAGTATCCTTATAGAAAAGAATTCCGGTTTAATTTTTTGATAACTTATTAACTTATTTTTAGACGCTTATGTATTATTAAACGCTTTATTTTTTAGTGATTTTATTATTATTATTTATTTATTTATTTATTTATTTATTTATTTTGACAAGTAAACCCTGAAAACATAAGTAATCTCCAAAGTTTCCATTACCTATGCTTTAACCATATGCTCCCTTGATTTGATTTATTATTTTGTCTAATATCCAGAAGTGGGCCGTGCTGTAATACACCAATTGTAAGTTATAGAACTGTTAGTTTTAACGGCATTTCATCTACGAACATTCAAATGTTTTGATTCGTAATTATAATATTACCTATTTCTGATACTTCTTCTATAAATTTAAAAAATAATAAAATTTTGTTAATTTTTATTTCAAGTAATGAAAAATATATTTTATTTATTTTCTTTTCTGTTACTATTATATAACATATCTGGCTAAGTACATAATGTATAAATCATGATTTAACAGAAATATTCAATTGTTTTCTGTATGTTATGGCATTTTATGTCCAAAACCGTCATTGAACAAAACTTTGATAAATAATTTGTCTGAAGACTGGAGACAAAAGATAAATGGAATCTTCAAAGTCACTGTAACAATGTTAAAATGTAATCGCATTTTCCGATAGTATGATAATAATTTTCAAATGAAGATACTATTATATCAAAGACTACCTCTAGCACCCATTTTCTAAAGAACATTTTGGAAATTTTTATGCTTGTGACAATTTTTATTCGCTCTTTCTAAAATTTCATAAAACGAGTTTTTGTTTCAGATATCGTTCTTTTTTCTTCTCCTCTCTCCTCCTTTTTCTCCGGAAAAAAATCCTGATGCTCTCGCTTGATATATTAGAATCAGCTACGCTCACAAAAATATGACGCAGTGCCTTGTTCTTATCCTCTCTGAACTATAATTCATCTGCCCATGACTGGTGCAGCTATAAATTCCACAAGTGCCAATTTCGATTGTTTTTTGATGGGGGAGAAATTTTAAATTAAAATTACGCTTTGTGTTCTTTGTGCTGGCCATCACAAAACGCTTTCTATCATGTCCCAGTAAAGCGTCTGAATGCCGTTCTCAAACCCACAGTATGGTACCGAAGTGTTGCCAGCAAAGAGATTTACAGTTCGACATATTAAAACGCTGCTTATTTTAGCTCTGGTCGTGTGTTATTGAAGGGGCTTAGGCCTTAATGGCTAGAACAGCTGTGGCCAAATAGGTTTCACTTTCTCTCGCTCCCTTGCGGTTTTACAAAAGCATGGCCACCATACCCCCCTGTTTAATGGCCTCCGGATCTGACGTCACAGCTCTGACGGTTTCTGATTTGTGGAGCTACCAGTTGCCAGGTTACAGATGATCGCTTCGAGTAACATATCCCTGCACGACAGGTGCGTCTAAAGATATGACAGCGGATCCTCTAACGCGTTAAATTGAAATTTCGATTGCCTAGATTAATTGCTTCACATGCACTGATGAGGATGTTCGCATCTGATAATTGAAGAAGTTTCTCTCGCTCCCCATATTTGGAATTTCAATTTCAAAATATTAGCCGTCTACCTGGAATTGCCTTATTCCGTCTTTTCCATCCCTTAATTAAATTTCAGAAAAGTTCTAACTTTTAAAGGAATAGGAGAAAGTGAGATTCATTTGAAATGACCTTTCGGTAATTTCTGAAAATTAAATTCGGTAAACTCTCGTTTTGGATAAGTTCAGTAAACGGTTCTTTAATTATATAAATCCTTGAAGTCTGGAAAATTTTTCTCCAGAAGACGAAACTCGCCACCCATAATTATTATGCCTTTTATTTAGGATGGCATAGGGTATCTCGAGTCTTTCACAAATGATTAGTTTCTTTTCAATTTTTGGTCCTTAAGTCTCTGATTAATACCCATATAGAAGGTCGGGTCTGGATGCTAATTTGTATTGGAACGCTTTTTAATGTGTAGGTTCCAATCTGATTAGGACTTAGGATTATTAAGACATTATTAGGATTTAAGACAAAAAATAACAGTATCGACAGAGGACTAATCAAGCAATCTGCTATTTTTCAAAGTGTGTCCTAATATGGACTTGCAGTTTTTATATTAAATAATAAGTAAACCGTGATGACTATTTAAGTTATTGTTGAAGGAAATTAACGTGTAAAGCAAGTGATTTCTTTATTATGCTTTCTTGTTTTAGTACCAAATGTTACCAACAGACGGCGCTGAGGTCGCAAACTGCAAGATGGCTTATAGTAACATTTAAAGGTGGATCAAAACTTATGCACGTTAACTCTCCATTAAGTTTAGTTGTTAAAACGTGAAAAGATGGTGTAGCGTTTTTTAAATGTAATATTTTACCCTTATTACAGTTTTAGATAGTGCAGCACTATAAGCCCTGTGATATTCCGTGGTGAAATTAGGAGAATACTAAAGAAAATACCGATTTCAAACATTAATCTCCTGAAGGTCAATCGTTGCCACCATTTTAAAAATTCGTCAACCCATTTTAAACCACCCTGGATATTTTCATTTAGTTTATTATATACAATTAGGTTATTAAAATAAATATCCTAGACAACGAATTAAATTATCATATCAAAAAGAAAATTCATTCTTTCTGAATTTTTTCCTTAAAATCTTTTCGATTATAGTTCTTTCTGGTAAGACTGCACATTCAGTTTCGCAAAATTGTCTTCATTTTTTACGAAACCGTTTCCTGGGAAATGCTCCGAGCGAATATTTCATCAAATTGAATAAATTACTTTCTTTGCTTCTTTAGGATACAAGTTTCATCAAAAGGGCTTGTTAGAAAAGCGAAATAAATAGGCTGGTGGTGCCATCTACTGGGCAGTTTAGAAACACCTGTATTTATTGACAATAGAAAAAAAAAGAAATATATTCGTGATGATTCGAACTCACGACCTTCGGTGTGGGAGTCCATTGCTTTTACGGTCTTGCCATTGTATTCTCTGCATGGGTGTGATTTTAGATACATGTACTCGATTCTACTTTGTGTTTATTTTTTAATGAGGTTGATTGTAATATTAAAAGTACTATTATAATTCTTGCAAGTTTTAATTAGTAAGGTTAATTTATTATTACGGTTTTACTATGGTTGATGAATAATTATAATATTTCTTTATAAATATAATTTATTACAGAAATTTTCTTTGCTCAATGAATGATTAGAATAGGCACACGATCTGCCTAATTTGTTGCTCAGAAATAATGAATTTTGAAGTATTCCTTGCCGAAATATTATTTAATGTTAATCTTTTTTCTATTCAGGTTCTTTTATTGGTCTTGACAAAAATTTGTACAACAGATCTTCTACAAAACAAATCAACATGCATTGAACTCGTGCTAGCTTGTTAATCATTGTCTTATATACTGAAGTTTAATATCACACTCGAAATTCTAAATATTTAACCAAAGTTCTATTGTAAAAATGTAACATTTATAGCTTTATCTAATTCTATTTCAAATAAGTGAAGAAAATGCTTTTATTTTATTTATTTATTTTTGTAAACATGATTAGACTAATTTAATTTATATAATTGATAGAAATTCTAGACATTACATTGTTCAAAAAATTATCGTTAAATTTAAATTTATCTTATTCTTAAGTCGCTTTCATAGGGGAATTTTGTTATGAAACAGTCAATATCCTCATATATGGCTTGTCAATTACACTTTGTCTTTATTTATTTCGAATTAAAGATTTATTTGAATTATCACTTTGTCTTATTTATTTCGAATTAAAGACTTATTTGAATTATCACTTTGTCTTTATTTATTTCGAATTAAAGACTTATTTGAATTATAATATATAACAATGCATTTACATAATAATACAATAATTAATATATCTAGGAAAACGACTCTATTTCAGAAAGATGTTTGTTTTATCTTTTCTTGAAAAAACATTGTCCATTTATTGTTGTCAAACATTGTAGTGTCAATATCTTCTCTACTCCAAATATAGAGCTTATCCGATTACCCTAAAAATTATGCGCGCAATCTCTAATAAAACAAATTGAGTTTTATTGAGTTCAAGCACAAGACTGGTTACTGATAGACTTAAATGTTTTAATATCCTTCTGGAAATTTTAAATGTTTCAAAAGATTCTTGGTGCAAAAATTTCCATATTCACTGCGTTTCTTAATCAACTTTTAAATAAATGGATTTCACATGAAATGTTTTTTCTCATATATGTTTCTAGATTCTTTTTTAGCACAATTAAGATTAATTAGAGACATATCATTTTATTCAAAACTGTAGCATTGTAAATTGAATTCAATTTTATCTTTAATCATTTTAGAGAAATTTTAGAATGAATTGTCATTATACTCTATCACTTGACACTATAGACACCTTTATTTATTCTAATATTCAATTAACAGCATATGTTTGGAATTATAAGCCAATAATTAAATTATCATGGAAAAGGATACCTCATCCCAATAATTGATTGTTTTATCCTTTCCTGGAGAAATATTGTGTAGTGTTAATCTCTTCCCTATTCCAAATCGGGGGCTTATCCGACCCCACTAAAATTTATGCACCAAATCTTCGATAAAACAAAATAAGCTTATTGAATTCACGCTATAGCTCGGGAACGGCAGTTAGGCAGATAAAATCTCTCTGTTCCTGGAAAACATACAAATATCTAATAATGTGATAAAATATCGAAAAATTCTTTCGTAATTAGTGTGTAATATTTAACACGAACAACCAGCAACAAACAGAGACATTTATCATTAAAATAATAACCTTAATGAACTAGCTGAAGGAAGTTAGTGTAGGAGGAGAAGTACAGAAGGGGGGATCTAGGACAATGTTTAATTTCCCATTAGTGCGTTCTTTACCTCTTTATTTGGTCCTAACTTCATTTGGGTTCGCTTAAACTTGGCGCGTTTATCGCCTCAACTACCCCTCCCCTCTTCCGTTGCCCGATCCCTATAACAGTATATCAAAACTTGCGCGTAATCTCTGGGCCCTGGTTGGGAGAAATGCGTTCAATTTATTTAATTACCGTCGCCAGGAAATGAAAACCAGCATTCGCCGCACTGCACTGTGTTCGCAAGGCTATCTCCACACCATTGTGCCGTTTGCAGTGGCCGACAACGCTGCTATGTCCTTTTCTCTGATCGACTGACGAGATAAACGTTGGAGCTGGCATTTTCTCTACCCTATGCTCAAAATGTGCCACTATCGAGAAGGGGAGGAGAGTTTTTTAAGTCAAATTTTGTTTTATCTTCTTTCCCTTTTTTCCCCAAAAAGAATTTTCACTCATCACCTGAATTGTGATAAAAATTAGAGATGGTTCTCTTTTTTTTTTATATTTTTATGCACAAGCATTAAAGAAAAATATTAATATATAAATATATTAGGATTTTGTAGTGTTATGCTGTTTTTGAAAAATAATGATTTAGTCGCTCAAGTATATCTGTAAAGTATGCATTTCTCCACCTTTATTGCTTCCGTAATCTTAACTTTATGGAAAAAAATAAGAAAAGGAAGATTATGCTTAAAAAAAAAAAAACTTTTCTTAAATATCGGGATATCTTTTTTAAAAAGTGCCTAATTTCGAGAAGAGTAAATAAAGGATTTTCTACATCAGGCGAAGCAACATAAATGATTTGAAATTAATTCTTAATTACCGAGAAACAACAAGTTTATCTTGCTACTGTATTTTTATTTTTATGTAAAAACTTTGTATACTTCTTTATTAATTCTAACACAACAATTTTAACTGGTAAATAAACCACAGAAATTATAACTTTTCCAGTGAGTAAAAAAGTATCCAACCAGGATTCGAACCAAGGAGCTTCTGGCATAAGCTGTCTCGTATGCATTACTTACCAGCGAGAAAAGGGACACAACTCCGAAAATTTGCAAATTATTGCATTTGAAATAACTGTGACAAATAGGTGTGCCTTGCTACACAGGAACAGTGTCGAAAGTGATGTTTTACGAAAATTTGCTAGATATGTCACTTCGCCATTATAGAAGGGAGACAAATTATGGGGGGGGGGGGTATTAATTTATCAACACTTTCTAGCTCTTCTATTTCTAGATGGGTCATGATCAGACAACATTCTGCAGCAGCGGCTCGTTTGTCAACATCTTTAATGTGGTGAATTTTTTGCTGCTCTTTCAAAAGAGGCGACTCCTTAGCATGTTTAGCATCTCTCCTCTTTTGTTGATGATCACAGAGTTTTCGGAAAAGAAAGCGCAGATAAATAATTCGTGACTTTTCGTCCGAGAACTTTTTAATGTGGTTTGAACGGAGCCTATGCTTTTAAAACAATTACACCTTAAAAGTATTTACTAATGTTAATCAATTCTAAATTGTTAAGATGACTAAAAAATGGCTGCTTTTATGAATTTACTCAAAAGATTTTTTTTTTCTCTCTGAGAGAAAATCAGTTTGTATTTAGTGGTAGCGTATCTCTTAATATTACACAATTTCATTACGTAAGCATTAATCGTAAGAGATTCTAAGGCTTCATTTTCAGAAATTCAATTCCTCTTTAAGAATCACGGTCACTTCCCAATGACGAAACCCCTTGTAACTTTTGGGAAAATTTAATTAGGTGATTTCTCATTGTTTAATATAATTATTGAAATGTCTCTACTTAGCCTCGGAAAGTAGAGACGTTTGGTAAAAATGTGATAGTGCATTCATAAAAATTTATATTTTAAATGTTTTTTATAAGATGATAAAATTTGGAAATTTTCTGTATGTGGAAGTTTTACTGATTACTGTTTTTCCTTTTAATGCTCAAAATATAAGAAAAATTTTTATGCACTAAGATTACATCTAATTTCTAAAGGTGAAAACCGAATCCACAACAAGAGGAGTGATAGCAGTGTTGGCACGAGGCGCCAAAGCAGATAAGCACTTTGAGTCAATAGAAAAAGGATCAATACTGTGCACCAGGTGCTAAACAGAGTTATTGTGGTGTCGATGAAAACCGCATATTGGTATTTAAATTAGGTGATATGTAATCACTCAATTGAGTTTTATTGCAGGCTAAAATGATATTTTGTGGAAAAAAATAGGCGAAAAAAATATTTAAATATATGAACGTGGAATTCAATATTCTTTTTAATAATAAAATTAATACTTTGATACTTCTTTTTTACATGTCCTTATATTATAGGATGTCTTTTTCTTTTTATTCAACAAAATATTCCTAAAATATATTCTAAATTTTATTTGAAGTGTTAAAATCTTGCTGACAGCTTGTTAGAGAAGCATATATTTTAGCACATAAAATATTCACTTAAGGGTAATGGTCACTCAGCTTTGAAATTCTCCTCCGTAATGTTAAGTCTACGGACACAGTGGCGCAGCCAAGGGAGGGGTTTTAGGGTTAAAACCCCTCCCAGAGCTGAGAAAGATCGCTATAATTGCTGCTAATATGAATGAAATCCAAACTTAATATTTAAATGTTTTGGCACATTTCGGAATCCGCCACTTTATTGAATCAGATTTCATTTAATAAAGTGATTCAATTAAATGGCGAAAATTCTACTTAAAATTGTGAAAGTGCATATTACATGAATCAGTTAAGTAAAAATTGGTTATTTGAACTAAATTACTTTTCTTAGATGCTTCATGCTAAAAAAAAAAAAAAAAAAAAAAAAAAAAAAAAAAAAAAAAAAAAAAGATTTCCGGCCGCACAGACGCTCTTTGAGTTTAAGTATTATACAGTAAATATTCTAATTAGTACTGATTCTATTAACCGGCGATTTAAATAACCTTTATCAGAAACTCAAAACCCCCCCTTAGAACCGAATTCTGGCTGCGCCACTGTACGGACATTGATGCATTCGTATATTTAAAATGTCTTTTGGTGGAAATTAATATTGTTAACTTCTTTTCTCTGTGTAGACTTCTTAAAGGATGTCTATTTTTATTAGTTCGCAAAATATTTATAAATTCTATGTTGAATTTAATATTTTATGTGCAAAAAGCTGACGAACTGTAAGTAAGATAATAACGCTTCATATAAAATTAAGTATATGCCTTAGCAATATTTTAAGAACTCAGAAAAACAGAGGCAGCTTTTAAAAAATGTATACAAAAAAAAAAAAAAAGTTTAAAATATTAATTTCTGAAGGAGGTATTTTAAATATACACATGCATCAAACGCCCTTGGACTTAACGTGATGGTAATATGAAGGCATATTCATTTAAATATTTATATTTATGATATATTTAGAATACTTGAAAGAATCCCCTGCTATTTTAATTCTTTGTTTTTTTCCAAAAAAATGTAACTTTTTTTTTTTTTTTTTTTTTTTTTTTTTTCCAAATTTTAGTGCATTTTTTCGAATCTGATGTTCGGCCCCTTTCTGCTTAGAATAAAAACTAAACTCATGTCCAGTAGATGTGTAAAAGTTCCAATGAAAATAAATATAACAATATTTTTGCACTATTTTTTAAACACCATTTTAATTTTTATACAAATCAAAATAAATAATGTAAAACAAATACTTATTAACATTTCTTTCTTTATTAAAATATAAGAATATATGAATCAAAATTTATGAAAATGCTTTTTTTAATTTAAAATATTTCTATTAATTAACATTCTCTAATTTTGTTTTACAACAGCCCATTATTCTCCCTGGAGCTTTTTCTCCTGTGAAACGTGGTGACAAAACTAATGAATTTCTCACGCATTTCTGAAGTAATATATATTCAGCAGGAGCTAGTTTAATAAACGCACCCTTTGTCCTCCAGTCTTCGAACAACCCTCCTGCTTGGAATGCATTCTGTCCGCTTCACGCTGTATTAAGGTGTTATGTGACGGATTTCGAGTATTCCAGACCACCCGTACAGAATATTCTAACATCAGACTCTGTCCCTTTTCTCCTAGCATTTGCACGTTAATTGCACTGCTATATTGATTAATAGAAGCACCCATTACAACAGAGAACTTCATCCCATAATTCACAATCCCCGCCCCCCTGCTCCAGACATAAATTTCTCTCCCCCCTCCAACGGTAGGTCCCCTACGAAAATCCTTCCATTTTCCCTTTATCTATCGCAGATCCGGTGTCGTGGTATGCATACATGATGAAGAAAATCCCTGCTTGCGTCACCTGATACAAAGGAAGATGATTCAGATAACTTTTATATTTTCCTTTGTTTTTTTTTTTTTTTTTTTGGCTCCGAAGTTCTGCTTTCTGTATTATTATTCTTTTTCTTCTTCTTCTTTTTTTTTTTTTTTTTTTTTTTTTTTTTTTTTTTTTTTTAACACAGGTTAAAATTTCTTGAGTTCAAGCTAGTAATGTCTTCGTGAATTTAAGATTTAAATATTAAACAGCCGTACATTACCTTGCATTGCTTGTTTCTTGTCTAACTTTTTGGTGGAAAAAGACAGCAAACGTTGAATTTAAAGTAAAATCTATGACTTTCCTTAACGATATAAATAAATGGCTTTTTCTTTTAATTTTATTTTGCGCTTCGTAATAAACAGGAAAATAAAAGAGACCAGTCTCTTAAAAGAAAAAAAAACTGTTTCAAGAGGAAAAAAATCTTGAATTTCTTCAAGGTTAGTATTTAAATGATTTATACCAGCTAATGTTCTTATTTTAGAATAAAGTCTTAATTCCAATGTTTGGATGTTGAGAATGAATATTTAATGCGATATTTCACGCATTTTTCCATACGTAAGACCAGTTTATACCAGGTGAATGTTACACCGTGCATTTTAATTATTTAATGCTATTTGAATGTAATAAATATAATTTAGAACTCTTTTCAGTGTAAAAAACCTCATTAACACGATTGAAGTACAATTATATAAATTATTGTATCGATTGAAAACATTTGATTTAACACAAGGAATTTTTTTAACTCTTAACAGTAGAAAAATCCCACTACGTCATCACCCTTTCACGTAGAACGTCAATTTTATTTTATTTTATTTTATTTTTGGAGCAACTTTTTCTGAGAAACTTTCTTTGCATTATTCAATTGCAGAAACTTGAAGATCGAACAAAGTGATATTTTCTATACAAAATTAGTACTGGTGTCCGAATTCAAGTGTTCTGTATACACCATACACTATAGTATATTTGCACAGAAAATTTCACTTTCCCGAATTTCAAAATTTCGGCATTAAAATAAAGCAAAATAACTTTGTTAGAATAACTAGTACCAGAACAATAAAAGAAATATAATTGACGCATGTCGTGAAACTCCTTTTCCTCTTTCGACAGTTAAGGATTAAAGAATTATCGCTTATACCTTCATTTAAAAAAATCATTAAAACCTTTTGGATTCCCCCCCCCCCCCAAAAAAAAGTAAAAAGAAAGAATAGACTTGAGCATAAGGAAATTGCTTTATAACCACATCAAAAACCCTAAAAAATGGTACTTAATAAACCTTTTTTCCTTTCCGCACCACGTTGCACACAAATAAGTTAAGATTTTAATGTGTTTTACAGGTGATTCAGTCGCATAAGCTGTGCTGAAATAGTGAGATTCCCTACTCAAAGAATAATAAAATTGACCATAGAATAATATCTCTACAAGGTATAGTTTTCAAGAAGATTTTGTATTAAGAAAGTGTGACGTAACATCCGGTGCTCCAAAATAAGCTTTTATTGGAAACACGTGAAACTGCGAAACGGGTCAGAATAGATCATTCTGACTAAATTGTCTCAATAGATATTCCGTCGACAGTTGCCAATCATGAAATAATCGGCTCCGATATCTAAGACTGCCAAATTCTTTTTCACGATATTTTCAATTTCCAAAGAGAAAGGTTCAGCAAGGAAAAAAACTTCACCGTAAACGAAAGAAGAATATAAAACAATAAAACATTTTTTTCGACCGCAGTACATGCGTGCAATAGTAGACAGCAACGCAGTACCAAGCATCTTTAATGTGCTGATAACCTATCAGATGTTGATGCTCACACTTTCTCTCTTTTAATTTACATTTTTTCAAGTATATGCCACGCAAAATATCAGTCCAGAAATTGGACAAAATTATTTTTTTCAACTTCAGATGTTTTCTCCGCCCACCCTTTTTTTTATATCGTTTCTAACTAAAAACTTTCCTAAATCTATGGAAAAGTATAAAAAACAAAAGAAAATACACAAATATAGGGAAATTAAAATTTTGTTAAAAACGCAGCAATAGTTTTTCGACAGAAGCAAAATTTGATCCCACATAATCTCCTTAGTCCTGAGACAAATATCACGAGAGACCACAAAAACCTGATTAAAATTACTATGAAACATATCCAAAGCTGTATTAGTTTATATATTGATGCTTATCCTCCTCCGTCCTGATGTCGCCTGGAGGAGACGCTAAATAATACTCTTTATATTAATTTAAATACTTCTAGAATTGTTAAAATTATTTTTGGACTTTTTAAATAAATTCATGCATACCATAAGCAATGATATATAGAGTAATACATTTTTAAAGAAGTTTTACACTATTTTTAAACCGATTTTTGCGGTCTCATGTAAAATTTGTGTCAAGGCTGAGGAGGTTATTACATGCACGCACTTATTAAAAGTTTCAGTAAGTAATTTTAACAATTCTAGACGAAGTTAATTTAATCTAAATGGTGTCCTTTAGTGTCTCCTACATCTACAAGCGACATCAAGTCTGAGGAGAATAAGCATTAACGATAAGATGACCAAACATCCTCGAATTTTGAGGATAGAAATCAGTTCTCGCACTTTAAATTTTAAAATATTGATAAATTCATATATATATTTTAAATAAGGTAAAATTTAAAAAGTTATAAAGTTGTTAGAAATTTGAGTTTCGTTTTAAAATCTGATAACCTTAACTACTGCTGCTAATGATTTATTAAGAAATAGATATCTCCTTTAAAATATGCTGTTTAAAAATAATTCACACAGCTATCTAACTCCATCGACTCATCCATCGTAGCGTTTTCATTTTCTATACAAAATTTTTCGGAAATAAAGAAACTTCTCTTTACTCATAAAGAAAAAAAAATAAATAAATCGCATTTTTTGCTATCCCTGTCCATGATCTTTAATGTGTAGATAGTCCCCAGGGTCTCGATGAGCGCTTCATCCTCTGTTTTAATCTCCATCCTCTGAAACATACGCGGCGCAAAATAACGGTCCCGAGATCTATGTAGCATGAAGCGTTCCCGGCAGCCATTTATTACTCTTCCCAGCCTATGAAACGTAGCCTTTTATTTGCAACTGGATAGTTCATTATCAAACACACTTTACTTGCGAGGGAGATTGACTCGCATGCCTTAGTCTTCATTCTGGCTTGTGAGAATTATTTCTCATCATAAAATGCTGTGAAAGGTGAAGAGCCATTAAAAACACTAACGAAAACGAAAGAATGACGTCTGACAGCTAGATTTTGTCGACATTTCTCCAAAGAAAAGAGTGTGTGCAGCATTTTCATTGCTTTTTATGATTTTGGATTTGCTTTTTTTCTTTTCCGAGAGGCCCGATGTGTTTTCCTGTGTTTACATTCATTTGAAGCACTCCTGTAATTTTGTTGAACGGCATCAAGTGAAATGAAATATGATAAGGCGATACGTTATTTCTTTTGAGTTGAAAATTTTCTGAAGCCATAAATTTAGCACCTGTATAAATGTTAGTTACTGGTTCTGTTTTTTCGTATATCTTTTAAACGAAACGGATAAAACACATAAAAAGATAATTATATGTTTTTTTTTTTTTTTTTTTTTTTTTTTTAAGGGATTGAGATTTTTTTTCTTTATTTTTCATCGTTTTGATGTCACAAGGGTTGACAACTAGCAAAATAATAATGTCTGTCGGCTAGAATTTGTTAATGTTTCTCTAAACCAAGTATGTCAGACACGTAGTCCGTAGGCCACATTGGCACATTGATAACTTAAAAGCACTTCATAATCGAAGATATGGATTAAGGATTTAAGCTCTTTAATTATTTCATTATTTAAGTTAGCAATTCTACCATTGTTAATTAAAACATGAACAGCAACACTATAGTGTAAATTCACATCGACCCAAAAGTTCAAAGTTCGGTGCTTTTAAATATATGCTTTCGTAAATTTGCATTCGTGATTAACAAAATTAAATATCACAGTTCGATTCTTCGTTGGATCTCATATAGAGGAATAATCTGTTGCATTGCATTATCACTATATTTGCAACAAAGTTGTACTTTATTTAAATCTGCGGAATGCCAAATTGTACTAATGTTCATTGCGCGGGTGCTGAATCGAAGTATGGCGTTCACAGGCGATTTTCCCTCCGTTTATTTCCTTTTTAATCTTCTATTCGTAGCACATAAATTTAGGATGTATAAAAAATTACATTAAATCTCTCAGCTAATATAGATAAATAATAATGAACACGTGATAAATTTTCTTTTTGATACCAGAAACTTTGTTAAAGTTAGGGGAGAATGTGTCATCAGTACTACAGAAAATATAAATAGTTCAAATATCGGAAAGATATTAAAATAGACAGAAAAAAATACAGATTCTAAAATTGGTCTTCTAAAAAAGCAAAGTGTTTTCAGAAAGGCTACTGAAGATAATACAGCAGATTTAAAAAGCTAAATATTTGCGTTATTAAATTAAATTGCGTAAAATCATCTACTATGAAACGGAAGAAATCATGTTCTTAGCCCTTAAAAAAATTTATAACGTTTATGTACCTATATCACATGCATAGAAAAATTGATTGCCATAAATATTGAAGAGATAGAAATCAAATGAAATCTATATTTCCAATACTTAAATTTGCAGTTTTATTCGAACGGAATTACACTCATTGTTATCAGGTTGTTTTGTTTCTAAAGTATCTGAACTTAAAAATATGCGCACATATTTTTCCGAAGTTTCAGGATCTTCTAGAAATAATTCTTTACACTCAAGTATAACAATCATAGCTGATATTTTTGACTCATATCTGAAAGTTTTGATTGAATACAAGTTGTTTTTGAAAAGTACACTGCAAATTCTGAAGCACAAAAATAAAAACATTTTAGAAACCTTTTTGTCAAAAAATTAACAACGCATTAATATTTTGTAAATTAGAAATCTTTAGTTGCAAAACATTTTTTGTGTTGTGATTGCGTTCTTAATATGTTGCAAAAATGTTGGTATCTAGAAAAGTGATCTATAAATAGTATTGTTAATTATGTTGAAATAGTATTGTAAATATAGTGTTGATGAAAATATGTTATTACAATAGTGTTGTGCTTTACAATAATTTGTCACCAAATTAGCAGCACTTTGTAAATACCCACGCATACAGAACACTATAAAACAACACATGTAAAACACTTTCTACACGGTTCCTTTAAAATTACACAATTTTAAAAATGAATGCTTTGAAATATGTTTTGAAAACATGTTTTCTCCTCTTGTAATTTTTAACAACACTTCTTGCACAATCTTTTTATTTGGCACAACACATTATCAACACAATCGAAAACGAGTTTGGTTAGAAGTGTTAATTATTACATTCTCTTAGTGTTGCAAAACTGTTTCACGAATTTGCAGTGTAGTTTTAAATTGCAAATAGCAGTGATTCAGCCAACATTGATCTTTCAAAAAAAGAGAGACAGAGAAAATTAAAATTAAAATGCAAAAATCGGGATAGCACTTTGAATTTGCTTTTAATTTTTAAAACCGGATATGTGTGCAAAAACTTTTTTAAAAATTTTTAATTATGTTCGTGCACGCGGTTTTATCCATTGACAATCTATAAATATCTCGGAGATATGAGTATAGATAAAGTAAACAGATGCCTTTATGTAGAAATATGTTATTCCTTTATGCAGAAATTTGACGGCTATTCTACTCATAAAATTTTAACTCTTTTAAAACACAAAATTTTAAATTTTAAGCCGTTACAACAATTTTTGATGTTTTTTTTAGATTGATAAATTATTGATATAGATTATTAAACGACCACTAATGGGAAAATAACGTTGGAGTTTCCAGTATTTCAAATCATTTCATTAAACTTAAATTTCAAGAAATATTTTATAATGTTATTATATTATTTGAAAGCATTGGCATTTTCAAACAGAATTTAATTCCAACAAATTATTTTCAAAAAGAAAATTTATTTCATTTTAAATTTTTCCAGGCATTATTACAAAAATCATGGGAGTTGATAGTTTTAGAATATATTAAGTTTAAAAAAAAGAATGACAAATCACGCGTCAAGCATGGATTATGAAACATTTTTTAGATTCATGTTTTAGATCTCCAGAATCGTGTATTGGAGCTTTTCTATTTAGTAAGGTGAAAGAAAATATTATCCAAGTAAACATTGTCAAATAATTTCCTAGACCATATAACGTAACAAAATTTTCTGTGTAACCTGTAAACGAACTACAAATTCTACCTATTTCATTTTCAATACCGACTATATCATAATAAGCCTCCTGTGAAAAAAAAAGGAAGGTTGCAGCTAGTTAAGCGTATAAAGACGAGTTTTTCTGACAGAGTATTAGATGCTACAGATTTATCTCCTTTCTTTTTTTCTCTCTCTCTATACATAAATATATTATTTCGTGAGGGTTAATTTATTAAAACAAAAAATGGCATCGTGCTCTTAGATTTTGGCAATATTTTCCTCCAAAGAAAAGCACGCGTAACCTCACTAGCAGCAAACAAATGTTTAAAAAAAATTAAATCATGCTATATTGGATGCCAAATTTTCATTTTCTTTCTTTCTATGGATTTATTATTATTATCATTATTATTATCCCGGAAATTGACTAAATAAAACAGTTACGTCATGGCGACGTTCTTGAAATGGATGTTTGAAACATTCCTGAAAACTTGAAAATCCAGATTACATGAAATAGCTAAAATTTTCTTTTTCTTTTTTTTTTAATAGGAGACCTACATCGATTGGAAAGTTCGTTGGAAATGGTTATTGTTGTTGATAACATAAATATATTTCAACAGAAAAAAATTTAAGCTACATTATGTTAAGTTAAGAATTTAAGCTACATTATGTTAAGTTTCCAACTATACATATATTTTTCTTATCTAGAAATCATAACCTATAATTGGTTACAAAATATTTAGCTTTTTAAAAGAAGTTTAGTAAGTGATTATATTAAACGTTTTAAGTGAGTAGCGTAAAGTATTTTAAAACCTAAACGTTACGTACAAAATACTTTGGGAATTAGAATACTATTGAAAATGAAATAATTATTTAATGTTTTAAGGATTTTTTTTCCTCTCTGAGAAATATTGAAAAGAATTCATTGCTGATTTCTCAGAGTTTCATTTTATAATTCACTTCAGCTTTTATAATTTGACTTTAATGCATGCGCTCTGTAGATGATTTGAGAGCTTTAAAATGTATCGAGTTGCAAAAATCTTCTTTTCGGAATAGTCGCTATTATCATTTGTTAGAACTTGCACAGTCAATTTTCGTTTGCTTTAATATTATCTTGTCACCTCCTAAATGGTATTCCTAAACGCTATAATCGACAAGAAAGCTCCATTTGCTGAAAAATGTTTAAGAGTGAAAACTTTGAGAAGCTATTCCCTCGACTAAATGTGTTTATTTGAGTATGAAAGCCCAGGTCAGACAAAGTTATTTAAGCCATTAAGTTTGCGTCTGAGCAGAAGTTTTATTGCCTTAATGTTAGCCAACTCATTCCTAATGTCCACTCCTAGAGATTAGGTTTAATCTTGAAGCGATTTGGCACTTAAGTCAACTTAATTAAATTTACTTCACTTAGGGAATATATTGCAGCATCGACTTTGCCAGACGTCATCATCGTGTTTAATCCTATCGATTTTGAGAACTGTGACTGCCGTTTTTGATTGCCATCTAAGCTTTAATTTTAATTACGCTAACTTTTAGAAATAAAACCGTAATCTAAACCTTTCGGAAATTCGATAACATAACGTGGCTTAACGGTAGTAGCTAATTCAACTTCCATTAACGTCAAAGTGTTTGTTTTGAAGATGGATTTCTGCTATTCGAGATTCTATAATTCGGTTCATTACATAAATTCAAGTATATTTGCAGGATTCGTGAACTTCTAAGGTCTGTTTAGATTTATCGCTCATAAATTAAAATATTTCTTACACGATTAAAATGCTTTTAAAATGTTCAAATTATTTCCGATATTTTTCTTTATTTCGGAGGTTGGGGTTGGGGTTGTATTAAAAGCAGTATTAACGCCTTTAGAATTGTATTTCAACCTATGACGATAAATCTTTATTTTGCTTATATAAGTATTGATTAATACACATTAAAATTCTGATTCAATAATACTTGAATCTAGTATAGTGGTATTGACATAGATTAACTTCTATACATCTTAACTTAAAAGTAGCAATCTATACTAAAATAAATCGAGAATTGATAAGTTTCGTTGATTCAGGAGATAAACACAATTATTGTGAATGGCAGGTTTTTCTTTAAAATTTTTAAGTCGACTAACTTAAAATATTAAATAAAAAGTAAGAAAATTACGTAACTCATGAATATGAGTCAAATAAAATAAACAATTTTCCCGAATCCTTTGATTGTATATGGTGCCACTTTATCCATTAAAGCTCTAGTTTTAATTGTTCTTTGTGAATCAAGATTGTTGCATATATTTATTACCATTTCCGCAGCCAATTCATTCACAGATCGCTGACTTTTCAAGAATTCGCTTTCGAATTCTGATACAATTATATACGCTCTCATAAATTTGCGGGACGTTGGGGAGCGGGAGAGAGTAAAACTGCATCAGTACCCGCGATTTGTTTAACTTAAATCCAATCATTAATTCCTCTGGCAGTGCGAATAAAGTTTTCTCTGCTTCAGGAAAATGATTATCTTTAGCAGCCCAATACTTTTCCATCGGCCATCGGGTACTTGAGGCAGCTTGTCACTTTGATTCATTCTATAATTTATTTCCTCATTAATTGCCGGCCTTAATTCTCCGAAAAAGATAAATAGGTTCTTACAAATCACGACAAAGGTTCCTCGGAGGGGCGGACTTCGTTCCTTCCAGAATTAAAGGGGGTCTTCTTCGGCAAAGCATTTTCAATTTCGAGATCGGAGGTTTTTCATCACTATAATATTTTTTATTGATATATGTTGTTTTTCCTCACAATAGAAGTACTGAAAATAGAGAATTGCAGATATATTGTCTCTATATTACTAACCTCTTCTTCCTTTTCTAATTTTTTTAATCGATTTTTTTTCTTTTTTTTTTTCCCTTTTCTTTTTTTTTCTATTTTTTTTCCAAGTAGTAGATAATATTCGTTTTGAATCGCTGTCAAAACAAAAATATATACTTATATTTATTAGTAAGTAAATTTATCGTGTAAGTAGTTTAGGAATTTTGATTTAACCAATAATCGAAGAAAAAAGTAAAACATAACATGTTACATGCGGTCTCACATAGACAGCGTTTGTTTATTGATCCAATAAAACTTCGTTATTTAAAAATTAGAATGATATTGTAGTGTGTACTTTAAACGTTCAACTAATGAGAGAAAAAATCAAAATAATAAACCAAGTTTTCGAAGAAATTTTCGGACATGCAGGTAATCACATAAGTCCTAAAAAAATATCTCGGTATGTTTGAACGACAGATAGCGGTTTCAGACCGCACTTTGCCTGCTTTTAGTTAAAGCAAATGCAGTGATTAATTCAAGAGACTCTGGTGGTGAAATAAATCATGGGGTATCATAATACTCCCACCCCTACACTAGAAGAATTCGATTTCCTTAATTAATAAAGTTCTAGAAGAGAAAATTCCACCAAGAACCCAAAAGACTATCCCCTCCCCCCTCACTAAATTGCAGACACTTCTCTCCTGGTGCAAAATTTCCAAATTCAACATTGTATTCTTCAAAATATTGCATTCCTTAAAAAATTAGCATGTGTAATAAAAAATATGTTGCTAAAGAAAATGGTATTTCAAGATCTCGCAAAGGTAGGAAAATGATGTTAATTTATGATATCCCGCATGTCTTTCTCTCAACAGTTTTTTTTCCCCCCAAAGAGATAAAATTTAAATTGTTCAGTCGTGTTCAAAATGCACTGAGATCGAAAAATCAATAACTGCATTTCGAGTCTTTTGTTCTTTTGTTGATAAGACCTATATATTTCGGGAAAAATCTCACAGTATTCTAGAAAATTCTCCGAAATTACATTTACTCCTAATAAAATAAAAATAAATGTAAGAGAAAAAGAACCTTCACAGATTTCTTACTCAATTAATATAAAAGAGGTAAAACTTACTCTTGAATTGTTGGTATCCAAATGTCTTTCACTGGCACCTTACAATTACTATCTCTAAAATCATGTATCATTCTGTGATTCTTCGCTAATTACAGTTACAATTTGCTATTGAATTACGTAAATACACCTACAAAAACATTTATTTTAAAGTCATTTTAAGAGAAATATTTCCTCATCGAGGAAGTATCTTTTCCATTTCACCATTTAATTAGAGCACCCATGTACAAACTATGTCAGTGACTAAACATCGTTATTCCGAAAAACATTTTTAAATAATGGTACACGCAGAACTTGGTTTCTGATGTGAAATTTATGAGCCTTTATTGCATTATGGCGGAGTTTTTCTTCAGGTGTGGCATTGAAACGGACAATACCCTAAGCTTGATTTACGAAGGGTCATTCAAGTCAAGTGTCCGAACTAGCCAGCTTTTTTTCACAGCGCACACTTCAAAAGAGAAATGATTCACGCAATCGTTGTAAACACCCCCTCCCCTCATTTTGAAATGAAAGAAAACGAAAATACTAAACATCTATTAGCACTAACTTGTTTTCTTTCCTTTTCTTGTAAGAGACAAAGATAATAATAATAAACGCTCATAAAGGAGTGTTTACGAGATGTAAATTTTGTTCTGATTCTTTGGGCAGTTAAAGAAATACAGCTACATAAATATACGGATGATTGAATGCGTTACAGAGAATAGCAAATCACATTATATATTTTGTATATTTAATAATTATATATCATTTAATAATTATATTGTTAATTATGTTTTTTTTACTAATGGTTTAAATATATTATTTGGAGAAAATATAAATCATTGTTAAATTATAAATTGTTTCACATTTTTTTTCTTTTTAATTTTAAGGCAAATCTATTAATTTAGAATGTATTTTTTGTAAAAATTAGCTGCAAATTTTGAATTCCAAATATGTCTAACAATTCTATGTTAATAAGATTATCTTAGCATTCCTTAAAAATTTAAGACATTATTTTTCAACCTTTAATATTTTATATTTAATGAATAATAATAGTAATTTTTAGTATTTAGTAATTAAAAGTTGAAAAGTTTGCCTTAAAAGTAGCATCTGCAATAGCATTTTCTATATCCAGAGTGTCAAACTGTTTTTTTTTTTTTTTTTTTTTTCTGCTACCACCATTTCCAAACAGTTATGAGTTATCTTAATGGTAAATATTTTTAATATAGTATCATGAGTATTGGCGATTTGGAGAACGGAGTATAGAAAATATAAGAAAAATAGATTACGCTGCGACCCCTGGTATACTTAAAATGTTAATACAGGTGGTACATTTCTTTCAAACGAAGTTATTAACATTTAAGTATTACAATTATTATTTAATTATTAAATATTTTTTTTAAAAAACCTGTCTCAGATTTTCGGGTGGTAATATTAAACTCTCTCAGAAAATCTTGTTTTCAAATTTTGTTTAAAAATAAAATAAAATAAATGTATTTGCTACAAATTGCCCAATTTTTTTTACGTTACTGAAAAGCTTTTCGAAAATCATCTGCAATTATATGCAATTAAGCAGAAAAAAGTCAAATTACATTCTTCTTCATTTTTTTTCATACATAATGAATAATCCTACTGTTATTTCAGGGGCTCACAAAAATAGTATTCCAAGTCCATAAAAAAGAGAGAGAGAGAAATAGTCTATTTAGAATTTGCAGAAATCTGTTTTATCCACACTCACAGTAAACCAAGTCTGTAAACTGACTTGTGGTTCATCGTGAGTGCGGATAAAACAGATTTATTGCACTTTCTATTATTTTTTTCTTTTTCTTTCCTTTTTTTTCAAAATGGATTTGGTATACTATGGTTATGAACCTCTTATTTAATGATAGTAATAATAAAAAATTAGATCTTCGGTGGTAAACTGCAAAAAGTTTTTTTTAATTTCCGATTACAATCATTTGAATAGTATACATAATTTTAAATACCTTCGTTTTGCAGTACTGACTAATAACATTCTCTCCACATCTACACCCGTAATTTACTTAACAGTGTATAGCTATTCATTTCTTAAAATGTGGTCTTGTTAATAAAGTTGAAGGCGATTTTGCCTACCTTTGAACTCGGAAAAAAGGACACAATACATATAAATGGTGTAGATTATAACTGGTGTGGTCTCCTATTATAAACAGCCCTCTTAGAGAAAAAGTCCAAATTAACTACCTGTTTTTTTTTTTTTTTTTTTTTTTTTTTTTTTTTTTTTTTGTCAATCTAGTGTTGTTATTTAAAAGTTTCCGTTATAAGGGAAGACAACGTATACGTTAGTGTCTTCAATTTGAAAAATAGAACCCCTTTTCTGTATTTCCAAAAGTGAAATGAATAACAAAATGAAACTTAAATGCAATATTAATGTTATGTTATGTTATCAAAAAACTTATGCTATATTATTACGTTATAATGCTATATATTTTGGTAATGCAATATAATAAACCGCTTTTTGTGCAATGTTACAGAATTGCAAATTTGGAAACTTGGAAAAGATCAGAATATTAATTTTAACAAAATATATAATAAAAGCAGTAGTAGTAGCATTATTTGATTTTTTTATTTATTTTCCTTACTTTTAAGTAAGGAATAAGGTAAGGATAAGTATTTATGAATTTAAAATAAATAATTATTCTATAAAGTATCATAAAATCTTAGACTGAATCAAGGCCGTGGTAAATTTAGGAGACAGTTGTTATGAAAAGGCTGCTCTCTTCAACAAAATTAGGAAAAATATCACTTTTTTTTTATGTATACATTGTAAAGGAACAATCGCCATACAGTTTGGAATTCCATGGTAGATTTCATAGTGATATTATAAAAAGTCCTCTTGAAGAAGAAGTCTATAAATTCGATTGATTTGTGCGGTGATAAAAAAAACTGTACTCGAGATCAATCAGTTGAGTGTCAGCATGCAGACCTCTAATATTGAGATGCTCTAATTCGACGTTTCAGGGTTTGAAAATGTTCTATCAATATCGGATATCGTTCTCAGCTTAAGAACGCAAAACTGTCTGACATATTTTATTACCCATTTTTAAAAGTAAAGGGATAAAATTTGCTGGCCAGACTATTGAAACAATTTGGAATCAAAATGTGTTTTCAATTTTTTGATAAATAAATTATTTATTGATTTATAAGCAAATGTAGTCACGTGATTACCGGTTTTTCTCTTGTGTCGTTTTGTTGGATGCGGAAATGTGGTTCAAACCTTCCACTGTCAGAGTAATTCCTTGAAAGATCTTTTGCACCAAAAAAATCTTTCAATTACACTACTTCTGAATAGGTGTTCTTTGGATAATACATATTATAACGTTATCAAATTTTTTATTCTTTTGGACCCCTTTCCCCTTGCGATATCATGCGTTGTCATCCCTCGACTCCCGTAATGATATCTTTATGAAAATCTAAAAATTCCTTTGGAATTGTTTTCTTTTGTTTGGTGTGAAATACAAATATGGTTACATTTATTTTTCGCATATTTTATTGATTCAAATGAAGAGAAGTCAATAAAATACCATTTTATATATGAAATAGCTTTATATTAAATAACATTTAAAAGAAACAGTTAGCAATAGCTTTTTGATTAACAATCATTCAACAGTATATATAATGTCTTCTTGCACTTGCCTTCGCACGGGTAGAGGGGAATACAGACAGAATCTCTTATCAGCAAAATATGTAGATAACATTCGTTCTCTTTTATTTACAGTAAATACAAGTATCTTTTCAAACATACTTTTCATACGTTTTCTAGAACAGCTGATTATATATGCATATACATATGGCAGAAGAATAGGAGTGCTAAATGTTGGGTTATTTCATATGTTAAAATTAAATGATTTTATAATCATTTAATGATTTTAATAACTTTGTATTTAATTAAAAAAAAAGTTGTTAGATTAAGAAGAGATCACATACTATTTTGATGCAAAGACCAAAATACAAATAAAAAGAGAAAATTTTGGTTGGATCAAAAATGATAACGATATCAAAACACAAATCCCCCCTCCCCCTAGAAATGTCTTACGATATTTTGTAACAGACTTATCTTGTAAAATTATAACGTTATATATGCGCATTCCCTTATTCGAAAGCTAAGCAATAAAATGCTGTTTTCTTTATTTTCAGTAAACAGATAAGTAATTGTATACATTTAAAAAAATGGAAAATGATATTCTATCTCTAACCTCTTCAATATTTTCAGGTCTGGCAATTTATGCATTTACGTTTAAAAATGTGACAGAAAGTTTCGTGTGGTTGAGTAGGGAATTTGATAAAGTGTATTATATTATTTGTGTAACTTAATTTTAATCAAATTTTATTAAAATTTTTTCAATAAATTTTAATTTTCTTTTCTTTTTTTTATTTTAACCATGGTCTGTGTGTGTGTGTGGGGGGGGGGGGGGGCTGTAATTTTGCATTTCCTTATTTTGATTTTTTTTTTTTTGGGGGGGGGGGGGATTCTGGGTATGAGTTCAATTTAGAAGCATCATTACTTGCTCCTGAAAAGCTTCAAGAGATGCCTCTGTGGTTCCATGAAATATACTTTATGAACATTTCTCTGAATCATGTGTGGGAAGTGCATATATCCATTTTCTGTTAATAGTTATAATATGACAGTAGCGGGGGTGACCGAGCTATGCTTAGCCAAAAGTAACTTTGTATTCAACTCGATGTAATATTCCCACTTTATCATTCACTCTGTAATATTGCTATAAAGCATGTTACTTATAACAGTACTCTTTACAAAAACAATCAATATGAAAACTATTTATGTACGTACATGTTTATAAGTTTTACATTATATACACATTCACAACGAAAGGACATTAATCCGAGGTACATTTTTAGCTCGATTCTGGCTGGCTTAATTCTTTCCGGCACACTGTGCCCAGTCAAGGATACCTATTTTTAATTTGAAATTTGCAAATGGAACCAGTAATATTTTAATGAAATTTTGCTTTTACAATGAATGCTTAAATTAAGGGATTCTTAATTTCTAAAAAAGTCGTTTGTAAATTCCGTTAACAGACGGTAATTTCTCATTTTACTAACAGAATTTTCCCCTGCCGGAAAGGGTTTCTCGATACCTGTTGAGAATGTCTAAAAAAATTCTTCACATTCGGAAAGCCATTTTTTTTGCCAAATATTGCCAAATTTGGCGACATTCTTTCATTTGGTTCCAAGTGTTTTGGCAATCGTAATCTTGAAAGTCGACTACAGAAATGATTTGGAATCGAAATGAGTTTTCCTTTTCTAGACAAATAAATTACTTATCTAACTATAAGCAATTGTAATCAAGTGACGACCTATTTCTCCTTTCTCATGACATTACGTTCTTTAATAACACATGACACGATTAAACTTATATTTAATGGAAAACGTCTTCCGATAACACAGTTTTTGAATAAGCATACTTGCAAATTTCATCCGTCTCCGCATAAAAAATAATTAAAAGATATGTTAGAAAATAGATTCTTTGAACTTGAGAAAAGCTTTAAGGTGATTCCGAAATTTCCGGTACAACAACGCAAAACTTCCTGGCAAATGTTTTGGACTCATTTTTTTAACGTAAAGGCATATAAATTGGCAGGTTTGACAATTCAGGCGAGTTCAAATCAAATAGATTTTTTCATTTTTTGAATAATTTAACTATCGAATGACATAGCTTTTCTTGTCACGGGACAAGTTTTTATGTTGCGTCGGAAATAAGGTTCAAAACATTCACTTTTACAATAGCTTCTAAAAAATCTTCCTTTTCGAAAAAAAAAAAAAAAAAAAAAACTGAAAATGTTATTCGATTACATAGTATTTCAATAAATACCTGACAGTTTCTTCCTAACACAAATAATTTTAGAAATGTGTCGAAATTCTTTGGATTAGAGTACAGCCTTTAAGTCGGTATTCAAACAGTGTTTGTAGTGCCCGTTCATTTTCATTAGCAAATATGATTTTTTTTTTCCTAAGCAAGAATAATGAATTTATAGCAAGATCTTTTACTTTTCATTTAGTTTTAGAGCACTTAAGAACGTGAAATCTGCCACTAAAACATTTTGTTTTTTATATGTATACATTTTCCTTTTTTTTCCAAAGTTTAATTAGGCTATTAATTGTGCTATATTAATACATATAGGGTATTTTAAAGTATGCTCTTTTTAAAAAATCTGACAGAAGTTGCAGATAAGAGAAATATAAGTATACGGAATATACGGTGCATTTTATTAGTGGTCGAAAAAATGTGGGTCAAAAACATCATGAATATTGTATGCCATATAAATAGTTTTCACAGATAAAGGATTCAAATTATACTTGCAGGTTTTCCTCTGTTCCAGTAGTGGTAAATTTGTTATCAATTAAGTCTGCACTATGAAGTATAACTTATCTCGCACTTAGCTAACACCATCTCCTTCTCTCTATTTTTTTTTTTTTTCAAACAACACTATTTGGGCCACAATGTGTGTTTTAACTTTTGGAAACTGTACAGTTTGTATAATAATTGTTTATAATATTACATTTAAATTACATTTTCATTGACACATTTGAATTATTTATACAAATTGATCACAATTTAAATCGTATTTTATCGGTTTATATATATGAATCAATAATTAGCTGCTTGAACAAAATTACTGCTATAACAATACTCTAATTTTCCCCACAAAATCCGAGCTTATGTGTACGAACATATAAACATCTGCTTGTATAAAAATAATTTCGATACAATACTTTTTTTTACACCGCAAAATGTGAGTTTATGTGCACAAACAATTAAACAACTGCTTGCTTAAATTTATTTCGAAGCTACACATACATTTTTCACTGCAAAATTTTTGTTTATGTGTACGAATTTAGCACAAAATAAATCAACTGTTTATGTAAAATTAAACCTAAATAAATATTCCTCGCAAAATTTGACTTTATGTGTTCGAACAAATAATCAGCTGCTTGTACAGAATTAATCCCGTAACGTTACATTTATTTTTCACCGCAAAATTCCTGTCATTCCGATACACGCAGAATTGCACACTTACCACATATTACAGCCATCTATTCGTCATCACTTTCAAAAGAATATCAAAATAAATATAAAAACCGAAACAAACCCTCTCACGCAAAACAAAAACTCATCAATTTCTCTCATGCGTGTCTCGGAGGGGAACTTAACTTTTCAATTTGGATTCAGTCCCCATTACTCTTGGAAGGAGCTCTCCCGCGCCATAATTTCATTGGCTACAGGCGCTCCTCCAGGCTGGGGGTGCAGCAGAGGGCTCTGCATAGATTTATGGGGCCCGTCTTTCAGTCACAGTGGTACGCACTGACCAAAAGCGCGTGACCACCAATCAATTGCAGCTGCTCAGAACCTGGGCCCTTATGTTCTGGGCTTTGGTTCAATATGCTTATCCACATTCCCGCTTTCATTTTGCATCTTTGAAATACGTGTAGATCACCGTGGCATGTAAATTAGTGATTTGCTCCGATCTCCCTTTTGGATGCATGGTCAGTACATGATACGGCGAAACTCGGTGGTTCGAAAGTTTGTGACGATACTTCAACTATGCGGTTGAACATATTAGTAAAATAATAAATAAATAACGCTGGAAGTTGGTGTCATACGAAACTATCACTTTTTATATATTTGTTTTATTTTTTCATTTTAAATTAAAAATAAGAGGTTAATAATGAATAAATAAATATGTTAATATTTATAGATCTTCTCGTGATAAACTTCCCATATAATTTTTTCCACCACTTTTTAAAAAGAGAATTTTTGATTTTTATGATCAGATAAGACAAAAATTGCTGTTGGAAAATACTGGTATTCGAATTCATGAATTTTGCGTAAGCCAGAATTAAAAATTTATTTTAATACTAGAATTAAATTACTAGAATAAATATTTTTGCAAAACTTAAGAAAAATTCTCGACCATTATAGTTAATAATGTTTCTTCCTGTGTTAGTACCTGGTGTCCCCAAAATGATGAGTCTATTTAGAAAATAAATTTTTAGAAATGCACCTTTTGCTGGAATAAATTCAGAAATTTTTATACGTGTAATAATATTTAAATGACTTTAATATTAAAATAATAGAAATTTTCAAATGAACTCGCCGTTTAGGTAAGTACACTATATTGCCATTGATTATGGGACACTTGCGATTTTAGACATTTTACTAAATATCTAGAAAAATACATGAGGAATCATCTCGAAACTCTTAGTGTATAAATATAATAGTATACGTCATACATCTCCGTGAAGATTTTTTACCGAAACTCCATAGAGGACCGTCAACAAATTAAAAAAGAATGAATATCTTTTGAATAACCCTGTCAAAACTAATGTAGCAAAAGCGCTCAAACTCTAGATTATGATTGAATGCTTTATTGTAATACATTGTGTTCATTTTTATGCAAATAGCATGCATACTCGCAGAGTAATTAAGGTTTTTCTAAAAATGGCCCCAAACTTTTCTAAGTTTTTTCCTTATAATTTTCAGAGTTCTTAATATAAAATAATATTTTTTTCAGAAAATATGACAAACAACATTGTACACAGTACCCTGTAATCAGAATTAAAAAATAATAAAAATTGTATGAAAAATGAGTAGGTTTACTAAATAATTTTTTACTGCGCATGCGTCAAAGATATCAAAATTTAATTTGCATATTATGTTAGTTAAATGTATAGAGCAACTTTTGTAAAAGTCTCAAAATTATAGCTTGAAAATTCTGAAAGTAATTGTCTATAGAAAAAGGACAAAATCCGTTGTTTCCAAAATGAAGCAAAAAAATGAGGGATTTTATCCAAAAGTAGTCGTAACATCCCGTATTGTGCATTCTATATTGACACTAATCAATGAATATATGGATACAACCCCTCTTGTTTTTGCTTCATTTTGAGAATAATGGATTTTCAACTTATTCAATTGACGATTATTTTCAGAATTTTCAAGTTATGATTTTGTGACTTTCACAAAAGTTGCTCTATACATTTAGCTAACATAATATGCAAATGAAATTTTGATATCGTTGACGCATGCGCAGTAAAAAATTATTTAGTAAACCAACTCATTTTGTATACAATTTTCATTATTTTTTAATTCTGATTGCAGGGTACTGTGTGCAATGTTGTTTGTCATATTTTCTGAAAAAAATATTATTTTATATTAAGAACTCTGAAAATTATAAGGGAAAAACTTAGAAAAATTTGGGACCATTTTTATAAAAACCTTAATTACTCTGCGAGTATGCATGCTATTTGCATAAAAATGAACGCAGTGTATTACAATAAGGCATTCAATTATAATCTAGAGTTTGAGCGCTTTTGCTACATTAGTTTTGACAGGGTTATTCAAAAGATATTCATTCTTTTTTAATTTGTTGACGGTCCCCTATGGAGTTTCGGTAAAAAATCTTCACGGAGATGTATGACGTATACTATTATATTTATACACTAAGAGTTTCGAGATGATTCCTCATGTATTTTTCTAGATATTTAGTAAAATGTCTAAAATCGCAAGTGTCCCATAATCAATGGCAATATAGTGTATTTACAGGTGTGTCGCGTAAATGGGAACTCCAAATTCTCTGGACACCTGTATTTTAAAGTAATTTTCTTCGCCTTATCTAATGACAGAATATCTACGCGATTAAAGATGGAGAAATAAACTTTAAGAACTAAATGTTGTCCAGAAAATTAGCAGCTTTGATCCACACGGGACATCTAAAACACTAGTTATAACTCTGTATTTCAAGAATTTATGATAGTATAGTACTTCAAGAACTATTTTCTACTAATATCTATTATAAACATAACTTCTATATTTTTATAGATTATTAAAAAAATATTTTTTTTTTTCTCGCTTGTCAGTTTCGATCTTTGTGACACTTTCGAGAACACATCTTTTTCCTAATTTATTGTGTTTTTCAAATGTTTGCATTCATGCTCATAAGAATCGAACAGCATTCCTCGTTTGTCTATAAATTTGATACATAGTGTGTCACTGGCCGCCGAACCACCATGCTCCAATGACATCCTATCCATAAAATCTGCTCAAAATGCCAAATTGTGCATGGTTTTCCCCATTTTCATAAGAAAGATAAAAACGCTATTGTATTGATTTGCACCTGTATACCACCTGAAAAAAATATATTTTTTATAAAATAATATTAAATTTTTGAGAACAGATCCAAGCTTGAGTTTAGTAAAATCAAACAGAGTTAAATGCTAAACTTTCAATCGGATGCTGAATTTATTTTTCCACTTCACGTAATATGTGAATGAAGGACATGATATGTGAATAATCATATATATACATATAATTGGCTGAATCACATAATGTGAAATGTTGCATAATGTGTGTGTGTTACATAATATCTAAAATTTTGTGTTGTATAATAATTGAATAGAGGAAAAATTCTCTCCCTCTTTCTCCTTCCCCCCCCCCTCCCCCCAAAGAGGAAAGAATTCTGCTCGTAGGAAAGAACCTGAATTAAATATTGCTCTTTACGCCACACTAGCGGGATAAGTGTGTTATTTTCCGTATTTCTTTTCTATGAAAGCCAAAAGTTGAGAACACTTTCTCTTCAAAAGTCCTTCTATGTAACAGAAAATGGTTAGAATTAATTGGTCGTTGAATGACTAAACTTTAAATAAAAAATTATTGTTATATAATAGACAATTTGGAATACTATTTACCAGGTATTTTTTGTGGTGAAATTTAAATATAAAAAATAACTTTTTTGTAATGAATTAATTTTGGCTTTATCTCGATTAATTTCTTATTTATTTATTTATTTTTGGACTACGTGTGCTTATCTATATAAAAAGCTCATGTGACAAATGTAGTATGTAACAAAAAATGAGTAAGTCGTATGATTGAAGGTAATCAATGGTACTCCACTAACTGTTAAATTACTACTTGAAAAAAACGTAATATTCACAGAGATTTCGATTGATAAAGGAGGCATTTGACAATAAATGCAATAATTTACAGCAACAAAATTTACAAAAATTTAATTTTGGAAATTTTTAGCTCATTTTCTTCAAAATAATCATTTTGTCACTTAACCACCTTTGTAATCTGTTTCTCGTAAATTCTTCTCACGTCTTCACTGTGTTATAAGGTATAAAGTAAGGAAGTATGATGGAGTCTGAGTGTTCTAGCAGCTCTTTCTAAGAAACAACTTTTTCTTTGCAAAAAATTGCAATTGGCTATGCGTGTGAACAGTTTTAATTTTTGAAGAATGGGGGTGTGAAATGTTTAATGTTAATTTACACCCCCTATTGTTTATGATTGCTTGATTAACCAAAACGTAGCAGATTTTATATGCAAAAAATCATTTTAATTAAATTTTATTTTTGATAGCTGCTGCTCATTTCATTTTATTTAAATTATATTTTAGTCACTCAAATATTTGAATCGGTAACCGTAGATTTTTAATGAGATAATTGAAAACTGTGCTTACACGTTTTTAATGAGCTGATTGGCTCACGTAGGAGCTAAATATGTATGATTTAAATTATGTATTCTGTTTTAATTATTTTAAAATTTTGTTACCCTTTGATTGACATCGTTAAACATTTTTTGAATGTTACAAAGATAATGTGATGTTTCAAATTTCTGTGGTTATAGTATTCCTGTTTAAACGAAAAAAATCATTATTTATCTCTGAAACTTCTGCTTCCCCTCCCCCCCACACACCTTCTCCCAGTATGCACAAGGTTTAATTCCATTTAAGTATTTCTTTACTTAATATCTATTCTCTTATCTTAATTTTTTGTAACGATACTTTTATAGTGTGTGTGTATGTATGTTGTCACGCTGGCTAAATAACTTAGTAGAGCCATTCATAGAAAAAGGTGCTAGAATGTTTTTCAAATATTTCTTTCGGAAACATTTTTAATTAAAATATATCTGATATAGTTTCTATTAAAATCTCAAATTATAAAAATAATTTATAAATTAATCATTTTTTTCTGTATTGAATATATTTTAACACTACACTGTCGAAAGACAATTCATCATTAAAGAAAAAAAAAATCCTACTCTATTTTATCATTTCAATTTTATAATTCTCTGTTACAAAAATATCGAAATTACATAAATAAATGTTCCTCAGTTTCTTTCATGGCTCCCGGGAGAATATTTAGGTTCTCTATCTTCTCTTTTCGCTGTGGAATTTATTTTCCATCAGACTAAAACGTATTTTTCTGTACCTTAAATCAATGAAAAGATCATAAATTTTAACCAATACGTTTCAAATTGGAATATAGCGACTAATATTTGAATTTCTGCGATAGATTATTTCTCTCCCCCCCCCCCCCCCCGCCCTTCTCTCTCTTTTTTTCTTTTCTTTTCTTTTTTTACGAAGGCATTTATAAAATTGCTATTATCAACGAAATATTTGTACTTAGATTTGTGCTTTGATTTATATATGTATTATTAAAAAGAAAAAAAATGCACGGAGACATTTGATTTTGTAAGCTATGGTTTGCTCGGAAAACAAAACAAAATAAAAATAAATAAATAAATAAATAAATCAGCCGTATTTATTTCATATAGTGAAAATAAATGGTAAAATATGAAAATAAAAAAATCAAACCTAGTTGATCTTATTGAAACCCGAACTATGATCTATCAGGGTCACGATGAAAACTTTAGTACCCCAAATTATCACTTAAATTTTCATAATTTTTTGCTACAAAGACATCAAAACTACAGTTACTAAATATTTTTCAGTTTCGTTCATGGTACCCAGGAGAGTATTTAAATTTTTTATCTTCTCTTTTCGATGCGGAATTCACTTTTCATCAGAACAAAACATATTTTTTATTATTTTAAATGATTAAAAAAAAATCCCGAACTTTATCCAATAGGTTTCAAACCGGAAAAAATCGACTAATATTCAAAATTATGCAATAAATTATTATTTTTTCCCAATAAATCAGTTAATTGTTAGTTTGAACGAATATTACATAGAAGTTTTGCATTTGTGCTAATAAAATAAATAAACAAGGACTGAAATATATATTTTACTTCGATGAAGTGGTCTAGATAGAAAAAAAAAAAAAAAAGCAAATGTTTATTTCATTTGGAAAATAAAGAAGATAAAATAGAAACGATCAAACCAAACTGATCTCTACTACTGAAACTAGATCTAATAAATTAGGATCCTGAAAATCTACCCTATATCGGATTATCATTTATATTTTTACAATTTCCTATTGAAAAAAATATCAAAATTAAGTAAACAAATATTCTTTACTTCCTTTCATGTCACCCAGGAGAAAATTTTGGTTAACTTTTCGGAATTTATTTTCCATCAGGCTAAAACGGAATTTTCTCTGCATCATAAATTAATAAAAAGATCATAAATTTTAAACCAGCATACGTTTTGAATTGCGGTGACTAATATGTGAATTTACAAATATTATTTGATATTATTTTTTAAGGTAATCCGTTATGATCAATGAAACACTTAGATTGCTTCAATCTGCGGTCATTTAGAAGCTGAGGTATATGTGACAGCAGAAAGTTTTTAGCTTAGGAGATTTGTTTTATTCAGTGCCCCTTCCCCTTCCAAAAAAGGGAGGGGGGGGATCGAACCGGTTGGTCTTGATAGAAGTCAAAATTAATCTTTCATTGTCCGAAAAAAATGCCCTATCCGAAATTATCAATTCACTTTTTCTAATTATATATTTTTTAATACAAAAAACCAAATTATAGAAATAAATGTTCTTCATTTTCTTCATAGCTCTCATGAGAGTATTTGGGATCTCTGTTTTCTCTTCACTACGGAATTTATTTTCAATCCGTCGAAAACGTATTTTTCTGTACCTTAATAAAACATTGAAAACATAAATTTTAAGAAGTATATTTCAAATAGTAAACAATATTTGAATTTTTTCTTTAAAAAAGGGGGGGTAGGGGGTCGACAATTTGACTATTTCCTTAAACAAAACGTGGTATAAGTTTGCCACTAAAGTTTAAGAGGGCTGAAAAAATATTCCCTTGATCGAAAGCCGAAATAATGAATCGTAAATGCTATAAAAGGGAAAAAAAATGTGGAAAGATAATTCTGCTTGGATATCTTGCCAGTGAAATTTGGCTTTTGCTGTTTAGAAAATAATTTTAATAAAACGTTTTGCCTTTTATTTACTTAAAACAAAATTTCTTGCCATCAGTGAAAATGATATTTGTGAAATATATTTCTATATAATGTGTGTATGTATGTTTGTGCTCTCGGGTGTGATAACATTAACATATGTAGCAAAAATCGTGCAAAATTACATGGCAACGCAAAGACTGTTTGATTTTTTTTTTTTTTTTTTTTTTTTTTTATAAGTGTTTATGGAAAACTTAGATTTTGAGCTATAATTTGTTTTTAATTATCACGAAACCAAAAATAAGGCATTTTTGTAATCCTAAGTATTTTAACATTAATAATACTTTTTGAGGCATTTCTTTACTCATTCATTATACGTAAAGGTATTTGTCAAGCCTAACTACTGAACCAATTTAGAATTGAATAAGGTTTTCTATTTGTTGATAAATAAATTATGTAAGCAATTTTTGTCCCGTGATGACAAATTTCCCCTTATCTCCCACTTCTGCTTTGAGAATGTGATTGAAAAGCTTTGCCAGTATTTTCTAAAAGATTTTCTCCTTTAAAAGGAAAAAGCCATTCGATTACAAAACTTTCGAATAAGAGCAATTGCCAATTTCATGCATTAGCAAACATAAATCAAATTGAATGCCTTTTTATTTTTTAACTGTTTATGATAATTATTTTTAAAAATCCGATAAACAGAAAAATTCCTTCTCCAGAAAATTTCTAAAATTGTGCCATCTTTAAAGTAAAAAAAAAAAAAAAATAAATAAATAAAATTTAAAAAATCCTTTAAAATTTAAGAAATCAATATTTAAAAATGCATTTTATGTCTATTTTTAGGGAAAACAATGAGAATCGTTTTCCAATATTTATAGGTTAACACGGGATCGGAGATCGGTGAAGCGGCTCCTTAATTGCGCACATTAATTAGTAAAGTTGACAACATTATAGACCCTCCCCCAACCGGAATTTTTTTACATGTCCCAGTGTACTATGGCCACTAAAATAATAATACAATAATAATATTTATCGTGTATTCCAGCAGCTTTTATTTCAAAAATATGCATTAAAATATTAATTGCTATAAAAGACGTCAAATACTAATAAAACATTAAAAGATCTTAATAATTTTTACATGTTTCGATTGAATTTACTCAATCATCATCAGAAAAACAAAATACAAATAAACACAAAGATGGAAAAATGTTTATTTGTATTTTGTTTTTCTGATGATGATTGAGTAAATTCAATCGAAACATGTAAAAATTATTAAGATCTTTTAATGTTTTATTAGTATTTGACGTCCTTTATAGCAATTAATATTTTAATGCATATTTTTGAAATGTTTTTAATGGACGTATTAGAAAACTTTTATTTATAATTAATAGCTTTTATTTCGTATGAACAGATACAAACTCCAAATTTTAAAATAGTACTTATTTTGATTCTCTGATGAACCTCAATATTAATGTGTGATTTCTAAATGTTTAGAATTAAGTGTCTTGTGTCATACTTTGTTATACGTTACAGAAGTAACAGGAATGTTCTTTCTCGAAACTTTAGAACATGCCTAAATAATTTTACTCTGATTTATAGAAACGGAAACATAATTCCACCCCCCCCCCCCCGCATTTCGAGAAAGAAAGTATTTTTATGAAATAATAATGCCTTCATCAATGAACACCTTTACGCTGTCTGATAAGCTTTTTTTTCTGCTGTCTGCTTCCAAACATTCAAAAGCGGACAAATTAGAAGAAAAAATAATTGTCATGTTTTTTTAATCACGATTCTAATATTATAGAAACTAAAACATAATTCTACCCTCCCCTGCACTTCGAGACAGAAAGATTTTTATTAAAAATTAATAAAGCCTTCATCAATGAACAACTTTACGCTGTCTGATGTACTTTCCTTCCTGCTATCTGCTTCCAAACATTCAAAACTGGACAAATTAGAAGATAAAATAAGTGCCATGTTTTTTAATCTTGAGTTTTTTTTAAATGTCTCAATATTTCCGTGGGCGTTGAAAAGATTATTCTTTTTCGCTCATACCCAAACGGCTTTTAATTTCGTATTAAAAGACAAATATTCACAAAATTAAACCAATACCCAATGATGACTCGCTGATGAAACTTAAAATCGACTTATGATGATATTTATAATTAGTTCATTATTGTTTTCTTTCTAATTTAAGCTTCTTATGTCATAGAATTTATTAAACATTATAGAAATAAAAAAGATATCTCTCTGGAAAATTTAAAAAATCGCAAACCATGCTGAAATATTTTTATTCTGCTATCATAGAAACTAAAGCAAAATATAAATTATCGAAAATACAAGACAAAATAAACAGTGAAATCCCCCCCCCCCCCATTTGGAGAACAGAACGAATAAAAAAAGGGGGAAGAAATCATTTTAATACTATCATCAATGAACATTTTCCCACTATCTAGAATGTTTTTTCCTTCCTCTATCTACTATCCAACATTCAAAAGCGGATAAATTTGAAGATAAAAAGAGTTATCATAGCATTTTTTAATCCCGAATTTTCCTAAATGTCCCAGCGTTTCCGTGGGCGCTAAAAAAGATTATTATTTCTCGTGCATTCTCCCTACCCACTCTTCCTAATCGGAGGGATGTACGAGAAGATGCGGAGGGAGAAAGATACCAAGTGCAATCGATGACAGTGCCCCCTAGTGGTGGCATTGCAAAACTGGCTGTTCCGCCATCTTGTCGAGCAATTGTTCTCTTTTATAGCGGCGGGGCACATAAAGCACATTAACGACGTATCATAGATTATGGCGTCGAAAGGGACAAAACCGAAAATGGGGGTTTCATACGGGTAAGGAAAAAAAAAGAAAGAAAATGACATCTGTGTTCTATGCCGTATGTTTGTGTCATCTCTATGTCAGTAATGTTGAGTGGAAGTTGACTCAACTCTCTGACATATTTTAGAAAACCCTCTTAAATACGGGAGGGAGGAGACGGTGCTAATAGAACGTATATCTAAGGCGAGAAGTCTTCCAATATTTTGAATTTGCTGTTTGTTTTTTCTTGGAGAACGTGATAAAGTTTAGCTGTTGTTTTCAGGATGGAGAAAAGTAAGAAAGAATGCGGTGAACTCTTTTAAATGCGTTAAAAATCATTGAATAATATGCCGTGCCGTTTTCCACGAGTTTTTAAGTTTCCAGACACATATTTTTTAAATATAAATTGTTCGTGCAAGTTATTTTAATGCTATAATGTATGCTTTTCCCGAACTACATAAGGTATTCTTTTAATTTTGGTAATTTATTTAAGAACACGTAAGCAAATAAATAATTTTTGCTAAATGCTGTAAATAACAATCGTGCATAGCATAAAATTTAAATTTCTTTAATTGGTATTAAATTACATCCAAACAGATTTATGTCATGTTATACAATAAATTATGGAATTTGATTTTAAAATTATATACTTGGAAGAGGAGAGAGCATAATTAGGTTAAAATGTAAATGTTAAAAGAATTTTTACCCCATAATTTCACATAAAAAATAAATTAAAAAACATATTTTATGTTGAAAAAAACTTGTAAAAAACTTGTTTTTATTTTCAAATATGAGACAGTTGTTTAATAATTTATCATATTGCATGAACTTTCCCAAAAAACATCTCATTCAGTAAATAACTGTGAAAACCTTATTTTGTTTCCTTTTTATTTCCGTAATCTATATGCAATAATTAATATTCATTCGGTAACATAAAACCGATGAAAATAATCGATATTGCAGTTTTTAAAAAGTTTAATTAATTCAAATATCTATGCTTTTGAATAAAACAATAATCAGATTTTTTTTCCTTTTTATTTATTATTTATTTTTTTATTTATTTTTTTATATTTATTTATTTATTGTCACTGTAATTAAAGAAGTTTATAGTAATTCCAACTTACCTCGAAAAGATTTTTTATGTTATATACCGAAATTTTAAAAAAATAGTTTTCATTCCTTATTACATCATTATCTGCATCTGACAAAGAAAAAAAATAATAAAAAAATCCATCATCATCGTCATCTTAAATATACAACCATGTTAAAGTTTTTTCGAATCAGGTAATGTGTTATTAGTTCACTGCAAACGCACTGAAACACTTTTGCAACACTAACTGAACATAAAATCAACACTTCTGACTAGAATCGTATTCGATTGTGCTGTTTCGATTATGCATGGTTCTGTTCATTTTTAAAATTGTATAATTTTAAAGGCACCATCTTGAAAATATCTTGAAGATTTGTTGCATATGTTGTTTTATAGTGTACCAAATTGTAAAAGTTTACGATGTGTTGTTAATTTGGGGACAAAGTGTTGTGCTGCACAACACTATTTTAAGAAACTATTTTCATCAACACTATTTACAACACTATTTCAACGCAATTAACAACATTATTTTTAGAACACATTTCTGAATAGCAATACTTTTGCAACATATTAAGAAGTTATTTCTAGAGAGCAGCACTTTTACAATATATTAAGAACACAATCACAACACAAAACACATTTCGCAACATAATAATGTGTTGTGAATTTGAGGACAAAAGTGTTCCAAAATGTGTTTATTTTTGCGTTTTGAGCTTTTGCAGTGTTTATTAGTTTTCTCACTGGACTTCTCTTAAACAAAACTAGTACCCTTTCCCGTTTCAAACATTCTTAACGATTTTAAGCATTAAAACTCTGATTTTGATTTTTTTTTCTTTTACATTTTCTGCATAAATGTAGATGTTGTGTAGTGAACATTCAAAAAATGTAATTTTAGATTTATTTTCTTCTCGTGACCTAGGATTTTGAAACTGTAAAGGTTTGAGATTTAGATCTTTTTCTCGAACAATACAGAGAATTTATGTTTTAATTTTAAAAAGATCTCCATTACTTCTACTTTTCCTGCATAGATTTTAATGCAGGTGTCGTTCCGCATCCGCCGAAATAAAAGTTTTTAACAAATATTCCGATTACCTTTTCTGAAAAAGCTATTGCTGGAGGTCTGTTTCTCTCATATTATCTTCACTAGAGATGAATTAATTCTGTTGTACTATGCCTTCCTGTCTATCTATATAGCTCTCAAAACTAACGAGATTAATTAGTTTGGTATAAATTTCACACGCAAATACTGGGAGTTGAGCTAAATTCTCCATATATATACAGTGAAAAAAGTGCAAATAAAAATTTGTACGCCACTATAATTATTGATTAAATGCGTACTCAGAATATTTTATTAGAAATTATGTTATAATTTATTATAACTTCTTACGTCATGACATTTATTTTTCAAAATAAATACCTTTTCTATGTGCATTATATACACATTTTCTTTACATTGCATTAGATGTGTAACGTACAAAATGATAATTCACATTGTTGACGAATTATATCCACGCTACATCATTTTAGTAAAGTGACTATGGTTTTCATTTTTAGAATAATCAAGTGCTTTTGTGTTAGTAATGGAACTGTGCAATTTTTGTAATATCGTAATTTAATTGTTCTACACCCATAAAACAAAGATTAATAAAGCTATCGTGTCCGCGTTATATGTCATCCAGGTAAAGTTGAAAACGATTTTTATTATTTAGGTAGGTTAATTTAAGGGCCTCTGTATTTGAAAATATTAATGAATACTGATAACATGTTGGAAGTATTGGTCTACTCATTAAAATTAAAATATTCACGATAAAATTAACCCTTTCTCGTAATAAAAGAATGTGGTGAAAATTTGAAATAAAACCATCTTTATTTATTTATTTTGTTATATTACTTATTGTCCAAAGAATCAAACAATAATTATTAGGATTTTAAGCATAAATGTATTGGGTGTGAAATTTGTCCTGTTTAGAAAGTTTATGCATACATACTGTGTTACTTTTACTTATGTTATTAATGAAAAGTTTTTTATTGTACAAAAATCATTTTTCTAACTTAATTAATAGCATACTATTTTTATTCAGAAAATATAATTATTGTAAAAACATCAAATCTGCAAAATGTGCACAATAATCATGATAGTAAATTTAGCCAATCCATAAAAATATTTATTTAATTTTTTTTTTTTAACTGAACTTAAAAAACTGAAAAGATTCATCCTTTTTTAAAAATGTAAGTATTTAAAACCAAAAACTGTATACTACATGCTTCAAATTTGAGAAAGTCATCGAGTTTTGATGACGTTTTGTCACCTTATATGCGAAACTTGAATTAAAAAAAATATATATAATATAGCAGCGTTACTATGTTGATCACATGTCTTTTCTGAACCATCCTTTTTTGGGATTAAATTTTTAAATATTTGTGATTTCAAATATATTTTTTTCGGAGACCATCATTCCTTTCTACCTTTTTTTTAAAATCTTGATTTCGTAGCAGGCGGCATTTGAAACAAATAAATATATCATAACGGTATTATTCATAGACATTTTGATCAGGTTTCTATTTCCTTAACAATTAATCTTGGGATTATATTTTAATTCAAAAAATATTTTTCTGAAATTATTATTCCTTGATTCCTTTTTTCCCATTTCTATTTCGTATCTTGTGTAATTTGAAACACAAACACACACCACACACACACATATATATATACATTATGGCATTATCATTCATAGATATATTGATCATATTTCTATTTCTTCAAAATATTTTTGGATTACATTTCAATTTTAAATATATTTTAATTAATATACACATAGATTTTTTTTTTTGGATCTGTCACTCCTTGCTTTCTTTTTTTCGATTTAGTATAATGTGAAACTTGAAACAAATTAAAATCACTATAACGGCATTACTCATAGACCATATTGATCATATTTCTCTAACTATTCTTTGTATTATATTTTAATTTTAAATGTATTTTAATTAATATATATGTAAAATATTTTTCTAGAACCAAAAAAGAAAGCAAGGAGTGATCCTTGCTTTCTTTTTTTCATTTCGACTTCGTATCATGTGAAACTTGAAACAAATGAAAATTATTCTAACGGCGTTACTCATAGAGCATATTGATCATATTTCTCTTTCCTCAACAATCATTCTTTGGGATGACACAGCTTCCTCCTCCGCTTCACTTTATCTTTTCCTCTGTTTCTAACAATCCCTCGCATCCCGCATCCTTACCCATTCGTCGTCTCAGTCCTTCGGGAACATTACATCCAAACATGCCAAGCAACTTGATTTATGGGTGGGTCTCGCATAGCCCCCTCCCCTTTGCAAAAGAGGAAGGGAGGGTTCCCAAACCCCCGAAGCTCATGAATTAATCCAGATTCAACTGGGAGCGGGAGAGAGCTCTCCTAGTTATAAACAGCGCCTAGAAATTTTTTTCACCTTTGCTTTTTTTTATTTTATTTTTTAGCCTCCGCTATTTAGAATCCAACTGCCAAAGAGTAGATTTATTGCTTGCAAAATTTCTCTACCGAAATTTGTTTTAAATTTTAAATCCCCTAGAGGTGCTCCGGGTGCAAATACCTCCTCCCCCCTACCTCCCCCGAAATGGCGCAGTTTCAATTTGGGATTTTTAGGTGGGGAGGGTGAGTTTTTTTTGTAGCTAAAGGGGGAACACGTTAGACAAAAATGGATTGGTGAAGTTGAGAACACGTGCGTTTTGCAGTTTGAGGGTCAGTGGTAGAAAATAAATAAATCACCCACAGTTATATATATGTAGTTATATTTAATATTTACGGTAAGTGAAATATATTCTCTCAAGCGATTTCGGAAAATCATACTTCATTCCGGTTTATTTTATTTGGAATTACAACTTGTTCGGACTTTTATGATTAAATTTTCTTGCGGTCTTTACATTTGAGTGAAGTCATCAAACTCACAAAAGGAAAAGGAAAAAAAAAGTGAAATATTTTCATGGATTTATTATTATTACTTTTTATTAACCTTTATTCAGTAGTATGATATGAACTAAAGAATCAATTCATGATCAATGATAAAAGACATGCAGGTTCCCACTCCCCTTCAGGAAAGACGTAATTTTATTTAATATATACCGTATAATTGAGATATTGTATGGACTTATTTAAGTTTTGTTTTGAGCTTGATTTATTCAATTTGAGAAAAGTCAGCCAATCCACAAAAGGAGAAAAAAAATATGATGAAACTTTTCCAAGGAGATTTTTCTTTTTCGATTTAGTTATTTATTTATCGTGTTATTATTTTTTTATTGTTTTTTATTAACATTCAATCAATTTGTTCTAGAGTAAAGAATAAGCTAAAAGATAAATCACCCTATAATGTAGGCTTAGATTTATAATGCGAAGATTTTATTAAGTATTTTTTCTGGTAAATCTTAATATGAGAAATTTATCTAGGGTATAAAATAAAATAATACATCTGGACTGACAAGAATAAGATTGATGTTTTCCTTTTAAAAACTATTAATTCTTTTACGTGTACAATTTCGACTAATTTACAAGCACTTAGATATATGAATGCATATTATGTATTTTTTATTGGATTTGTGAATAATTTTAAATTGGTAAATTAAGTTTCTTATTGTCTGTGTTTGCTACACAAATAAGTTAAGTTTACTGTATTTTCGTATGACTGTACACCACATTGAACAGTGACTTTTTAAAATATGACTCCTGATTTCAGGAACTTCGTCGACTGATAATGAAATAAATCCAGATTTTTATGTTTGTTTGTTTTGTTTTATTTATTTATTTATTTATTTTTTTTTTTTTTTGAAAAAAATTAAATGATGCAAATGGATTTCTTATGACTGGAAAAACTAAAGCTAACAATCATTTCTCTTTTAAATTCACTCTAAAAACTTACAAATCTAACTATAATTTACACTATTTACTAAAATTATAACTATACTATATATATTAACACTATATGATACTAATTTACACTGTAATTTACACTTGCAATATTAATGAGTATAATTCCTTTTTACAAATGCTTTCTTCTTTGTTCTGCTATATGAGAATGCAGAATAAAAAAGAAAGCATTTGTAAAAAGGATATTTTAATAATATTTATTTACATAGGTTAACTACTTAATTCTTTCTCCTTTGATAGATTCTTTAAACAGAATCAGTGTCATATGTCATACATTAAAATTAATATTTTATGTAGGCATAGACACGTAAATATTTATATTTTGTAAAGAGAAATAATTATATTTTTTTATTTAAAAATTTTGTCCGTTGCTGCCATTGTGTCATTTCCTGTTAGTGTTTCCAACAATCTATTATATGACGGGAATGGGAGGCAGAGGTCCCAGGCTCCTCGTGAAACTATCAGAAGTCGGCATTAAAAGTAATATGTCAGTAAACTATGTACATGTTAACATTTTGACAGTTAACAGATTTTCTAAAATTCTTTAGGTCAGTGATTCTAAAAATGCATTCCATGCTTACTGTATTACATTAAAAATCTTCTTATCCCTGAAGATATTTTAAACATAAAATAAAAGTTGACGATTTTCTTCCGATTACACCTGTGTATTTGTATACCTTTTTTTTTTTCTTTTTTTTCCCACTTCTTAATTCATCAATCTTACAAACAAAATGTAAAAATAATAAGGGTTAGACGAGTCATAAAGTTTGAGAAACACTTTTTTAGACTAATAGACATATTAAGCTATTAGCATGTTGCTTCATAATTGACGATTTTACCTATAATTACATAATTTTCATTTATAAACATTTATTGTTTTCTTTATTTATACTTTTCAATTCAATTCACTACATGTAAAATAATTACAATAGGAGCACTATAGGGATTAAAGTTAGAGAACCTCCGATTTAGACAACAGTAATCTAAGCAAGTAGCGTGTAACTTTATATTAAACAGTGTTACCCATCATACAGTTTTTACAAACGACACTTAATAAGTGGAGTGGTTAACACCTATTTTGTGGCTTGGAAGAGGCGTTTTTTTAGGGCTTTTCCATCAAAATATTTATGTATGCTTTCAAAACCCCATTTTCTAGATCGTTCCCAAGGGTTTCAAATCTATTAGTTAGCCACTTTTTTAAGTTAGAGGAGATTTGCGGTCTTGTTGAGAAATAGCTTTTGGCGTGTTTTGATTTGTTTATTCATAAATCCATAAAAGAGAGGTTCTGTCAAGATGGTACATATATCACTGGATATAAGCCAAATGTGTTAAAATGCATTTTTTATATATTTTGGCGTAAGAATATTATAAATCTTTAAGACACGTTTTGCTTCTTAGCGGTACACCGCATTTCATTGTTGATCTTCCAAAAATCCTGCAACAATTTATAAATTAATATTTTAAAAAATTTCTATTGTTTTTGATTTTTTTCTTTCTTTTGTACTGTAAATGTTACATCTTAAGGTTTCCAAAACATACGTACTGGAAAATAACCTTTAGACTTCAAAAACAATTTCGTAAATCGCATAAGCTTATCGATTTCTGAAGTTGCTGATTTGTTTTATTTTTCCCCCCTACAGCTTATGCGAATAAGGGAAAAGTTCCCGGTGTCGTGAGTAACTGTGAAGCAGTTAACTTTTCATTGTCATTATGCCTTGTTAGCAGGAAAAGTTTCTTAATTTTTTCCCTCAAATGTGCAACTACATTTGAAGCCCTTGGAATTCAAATTTATTTTTTGGATTTTATTATTTATTGTTCCCCCCCTTTTTTTTTCTTCTTTTTTATACTATTTAAAGGATTACATTGTTGATATACAAATATATATATAAGAATGAATATTATAAAGAAAAATGAGAATGAAATAAATAATAGTTGTTTTTTAAACAGACTGTTTTTAGAAGAAGAAAAACGAAGAGAAAACGCCTAAAACATCCAAATTCAAAAACGCACAGGGGGATAGGTTTAACTTTCTGACCATTGTATTATAAAAAAATGCATATTTTAAACAACATAGTTAAGAGTTTCCTCGATTCATTTCTGGATTACCAAACACCAAATTCTATTCTTTAAATATTTCACCATACTGAGAAGCATATAAATGGTCAAAAGATCGATCAATGCCGTCAGATTTGTGCTTGAAACAACAACGATTGATGATAAAGTAGCTCGAATTGAAAGTTTCATATCTTGTATAGGTATTATCAGATATTATTTGTAATTTTAAATTAGTTTACATTTCAGGTGGCGATGTTAATTTTATAAAGTCATTTAAATGAAGATCGTTTTGTTTAAAATACTATGCATCAATGGTTGGTTGGTTCTGAGGTTAAAATCTCTACTAATACTTATAGTCAAAACAGGTATAAAACCCAATTAATTAGCCCAGTAATTGTTAATAGCTTGAATCTAATAGAATATATATTTTTTTTACAATTATAAATCATATGGAAATATTATTTTTTATTTATTTTACCTTTATATTTATTTTTTAAACTTAACTGGTAAACTTATTTCACATATAAGAAGCGATAAAGTGGGGACTCTGAAAATAAAAATGTCAGTAACTGACCCTGCAAACCGTTAATCCTAAGCAGAGGTAATCACACATACGATATTAATGTGCTTGCTGACACTTTGGCAAATTTGCCTTTATCTCATTTCTACGGCGCTTAAAAGAGTGACATCAAACTATTTCTTTGGAATTCGGCTTAACAACCTCACAAAAGACAAAATCTCAACTGAATATTCATTTAGTCAATCGAGCCATAATTCACAAAATTATACCTCAGAATTAGTACTCAATGGCATACAAAGAATCCGCCAAATGTCAAAAGATTCGAAAAAGAAGAAAAACAGTAACTTTGCCTTCTTCTTCCTTGATTTAATTAGCTCAGAAAATTGAAGAGCTGAAAAAACCGACAAGGGAAATATTTTTCTGACCTCGTAATTGGTCGTAAAGAGATTTGCGATGTTGTTGATGAATGTCCTGGAAACTCTTTTTGCAACCCGAGAAAGCCGCACTGTAACTTTGACCTTGTGACTGGATCGCTCGGATTTCTCTAGTGGTAGACGGATCTACAGTAAAGTTCTCCAACAGTATTGTTGAGACAATAAATTAATTCTTTGTCCAGAAAAAAAAAAAAAAAAAAAAAGGAGGGGGTGTTGATGATTGAGTATAAAATGTGATAAGTGAAAGAAGATTTTGGAGACTTTTGGATTGGAAGACGGGAAGAATTTGTATCATTGTAGAGAATTTACGTCATGCCTCCTGATTTGTCCATATAGTTGACAGAATTATTGTCAGTAAGAAAAAGCTACCGAAAATCGAGAACGTTGTGGACATAAGTACTGTGTGACATGACGTCATTTTCATGATGTCATGAGAGAATTTACTAATATTTGATCATATTAATTAAATATGGATTAGTTACTCTTATTATTTTAGTGACAGGCGTATCTCCTGTAAAGTTTGGCACTAGTTTTAAAGACGCATCTGTAGTGATACTCTCTTTATCGAGAGTATGCTGAAAAAAATCTGTTGATGACTGAATACAAAATATAATAAATCAAACTAAAGAAAGTTACTGATGAATTTTGGTTTGAAGCATAGAAATAATTCCTTGAAATGAATTTTCGTCATAGCTCTTGATTTTCCATAATAGATGACAGAATTATTTTAAATGAAGGAAAATGTAAAAAAAAAAAAAAGAGAGATGCGCAGAGAGAAGACGCATGAGCTCTTAATGAATAGCGAACATTTGAACTTATTGATTGAGCATGGATAAATTAAGTGTATAAATTACTGTAATATTAATGGGATCCTAAGAAATTCTTCCAAGCTATATTGCACAAAGAATAATGTGATTCTTAGTCAGGAGTGCACAATATTTAAAGTGGTTTGTGATAACACAAGTGTTTAATATAATATATAAAAAATCAAATTTAAGCGAGAATATTTGATTTGAAAGGTAAAAAAATTTGTAATAATCATTGTAATGAATTTACGACATGATTCTTGACTTATCCTTGCATCCACGAAACAGAAAAACGTAACAACATCCAGAAATATGTGCGGATAAGCAATGGGTGCGGATATCGTGACATTCTTTTCATGATGTCATCAGAGATTTTACGAATCACTGTGATGTTTGACAAACTGAGCATAGTTAAATTAATTGGATTACTTTGATGGGGGTCGGTTTAAAAAATAAACAAAAAATCAGCATCCGTATTATAAAGGCATTAAATTAATTCTTTTTCAGGAGCGTATACTGAAGGAAGTGGTTTATGTCTGAATATCAAATATAAGATTAAATGAAAACAAGGTTTTCATAATTTGGTTTGAGAGTTCATATTAGTCATTGTAATGAATCTACTTCTGACTTTTGTTTTGTTCCTATAGTTGACATAAATATATTTAGTGAGTGAAAGGAAGACGTGAATAGATGAGCATTAAATGAGATTTGTTGATTTCATATTTTTAAGTTAATTATTAACTCAATCCACTTAGCGAAAAATTGTAAAACTAATATCGTCTCCTGCTCATGGGTCTGCTTAATCATTTCGCATCGAGTGGCCCTTATATTTCTTTAAATTTTTCTGTTCCACTTTTATTAATTACTAATTTTCGTCTTTTTTTTTATATCTGAAAATATGTCATTATTTAAAACGAAAATTTCCGTTTAAAAACTCGTGTACATTTAAGAATTTCGTATATCTATCGATGGGAATGCATTCTCTGATGGAAGGAACTACTGCTTTCAAATCTAGTAGTCGTTATTTTTTACTTTTTTACATTTTTGGCTATTTAAATATACATGTATATAGATAATCTTAACAGTAAAAAATATGAATTCGTAAAAGGAGACTTTTTTCCAGAATAATAATTCCGTAGATTCACTCAACAGGTAATACGTTACTCAAAATACGAAGATTTCTTAAATTTAGAACATGAAATTGCTTTTTTTTTTTTTTTTTTTTTTTTAACAGTTCGGTACAGTAGAATTTCGGAGATCAAGATTTGGAATGTATGATATAAAAAAATATATACATAGCATATTGTTTTAATAATCTCGAAAGTGATTTTTTTTTTTTAACTTTACTTAAGGATACAAAAATTACACTTTTGTTAAATGAGTTTCATTTTAATAGCATTTAAATATTTTCATCGAAACGTTTCTATAAAATTCAATGTATCTTTTATAAATGTGTTCAATGTAAATATCTTGCTCATCATATTTTTCACATTAACCAGTCTTACTTGTATGTGACATTATACAAACCTTAAAATATACATATTTAGAGATATTTTAAAACGATGATTTTTACTTAAATCATTAATCTACGTATATTTCTGTGCATCAGCTTTCGAGATCAAACTAATAATAAAAAGAGCACAAACGAAATAAGATTTTTTTTCTTCATCCAGATAGTACTTCAGTGATATCTCTCTAGATGGCGCCACAGTAAAAAAAGAAAAAAAAAATAGGAAAGCATTGATACTGATTGAATAAAAACTGATAGGAATGGAGTTGTTTCAAAATAACGTAAAGAATTGTGTAAGAATTAGGCATCGAATATTCATTTTCTACGAATCAATTAATTTTGTGTTTAATTGGTTTCACATTAATTATTAATTTCCTTCAAAATGAATATATAAGAATGATAAATTTCGCCTTTAATTGAATATCATTATTTCAAGGAATAATGAATGTAGTATCATTAAAATTATATTCATTTCTAAAATGCTTTATTTATTTATTTATTTATTTTATCCATATAAATATCTCTTTCTCAGACCTAAGAAAAGCATATCAAAGATTTTTCTTTTAGAGGAAAAAAAAATAATAAAGAGAAAAATTGAAATATTTAATTCGATTTAATTATGCGTACATTTTTCAATTTGAGTAGTTGTATGGATTTGTAATTCTGATATGACGTGACGTTAGAAAAGATAAAAAATATTAAATTAAAAACAATCTGCAAATTACAGTTAAATAAACAGGATTGCTTTTGAGTTTTAAAACTGACATTCAGTCAAAAAAAATTCTATTTGGAGCTTAGTGAGAAAAAAATGCTTGTTTTGCTATCGATCACTGGTACAGCGGCATTGATTTGATGTTGTTCTATCAGGGTGCCAAGGCACATGTAGCGCATTTTCTGTGACTCGGCTTATTTTATATGTGTTGAAATATTTTGTATGGGGTCTTTCATTTGCTATTAATAATGATAAAATTTTACGAAAATTGAAATATTTTTTATTCTTTTTGTAATATAAATATATAATGGCTTTAAATGTTATAGCTTGCTTTTAAGAAATAAATACTTAGGATATTTACTCTCTCAGAGTGTAACATTTCTATCTATACATTATAATTTTGTAATATAAGAATTTTCAATCACTGTACATATTTTTTTAACAGGGAAATTTTTTTCTGCGTTTGGTGTTGTCATCTGACTAACTGTTAAATGCAGTAATGCATTTTGTAATAATAAATGGCTATCAATGTGATAGAAATAATTATGTTTACATAAAAAAAAAAAAAAAAAAAAAAAAAAAAAATAAAAACCTTGCAGAATGAATTGAAAGTAAGGGATTAATCATATAAAACTTATATATTTAGAAATATTAAAAGAAAAATCTAAGCTGAGAAAAAATTACTTTCAAACTAAAAAAAAAAAAAAAAAAAAAAAAAAAAAAAAAAAAAAAAAAAGCACGAGTTTGCTTTCAAATAAATGCCTGTACGTCAATAGAGAAAAAAGATTCAATTTCATCCGAATATATTTTAATCTTGTGTGAGGAATAATCTCCAACTCTGCATCAGATAACCCTCTAGAATAACCAGGCCGTAAAATTCATGTCTAAAGTCCATTTCTTTAACTTAAGGCCCTACATCAGTAACGCTCCGAGATAGAACGGCTAATGTTATTTCAATGGAAGAAATTTATCACTTTCATTCCTTTGCATTTTGCTCAAATTTAATAATTTTTGTTGTTTTGAAAACCTGTAGGTTTAAACTTTGCACGTCATTTTGAAATTTTATTTCTTTTTTTAATTTTAAGGCAATACAAGTACGTTATTTTATAGTCTTTAAAATTCACCTTTAGTGTCTTATTATGAAAAATCTGTTTGACATTTTAAAATTTAGTAAAACAGCATGCAGAGTTTAATTATTTAGCTTTCAGAAAATGTTTTTTATTTTGATTTTTAAAAAATTTTAATCTATGCTATTTGTATAAAAAGTTGAAATACTTTGATTTAAAATCGTCGAAACTGAGGTTTATTCCCGCCTTCAAAAGGGATACGCCTTAAAAGCAATTAGGGTGTAAGACGATAGGTCTTTACTCTGCTGGAAGTCCAGGGTGAAATTTCTTTCCTCTGGCTATTCGTAAAATGTTGCTTGCTTTATTGTATATAAATTGTTTTTCCTTTCTTTTTCCCTTTCAGAAAGATAAACGAATGATTTTTAAAGTTCTTATACTATTTTAACTAAATAATACGCATATATTCCAAAGCCTGTCATAGTCTAACTGATCTAAATTTTAGAATAACGGTTTTTTCAGTCACGCGAAAAGACAAACTCAATTATACTAAATCTACGGAAGATTTTAATAAAGATAACATACTTTCATTCCAATTTTTAATTATTTTTTTCGGCATAGTATAGCTGACGATGGTTTGTATAAAGGCCGCTTTTTACTTTTTTCGATACTGATTGTAGATTTTAAATATGAGGATAATATCACTTTTGAAAACGGTTCCGAAAATGAAACTGTCCTGTAAAGAAAATTAAAAAAAAGTAGAAAAAGGCCTTTGAAGAGATCGCTCTGAGCTATTAAAGGGGGAAAAAATATTAAAATGCAGACGAGATTTATTTATAAATTTCAACCGTTGGATTATCGTCGAAAGAATTATCATAAGCTAGTAAATTGTTTCGCTTGATTAAAGGTTTTTTTTTTTTTTTTTAATACCCGTAAAATAAATCGAAAAAATAGAAAATGGCCTATGTGCAAATCGATATCAACTAGGCAATGAAAAAAAAAAAAAAAAAAAAAAAAAAAAAAAAAAAAAAAAACTATTAAAACACAAACGATAAACTTTTATAAATTTCTTTCATAGCATTAGCTTTAAAGCGAAGGCATTGTTTCGTTTAACTGCAGCAGCCTCTTTAAAATAAATGAAATCGTAAAAGCTATTCAATGTAAGAGAGAGAAAAAAATAAAATAAAAATAAAATTTTTTTTAATGTAGGCGAGATATCTTTATAAATTTCTACAATGGGATTTCGCTTGACTGAAGTAAGTCACTTTAAAATACCTGCATCGAAATCAAAAATTGTAATACGGCCTTTGTACAGAAAGATCTCAGCTGTTCAATATAAAAAAAAATTATTAAAATATAGACGAGATATTTCTATAAATTTCTGTCATAGAATTTCGCTTCATTGAAGTAAGCCCCTTTAAAATACCCGTAAAAAATCGAAAAAAATATAAAACGGGCTTTGTACAGAAATATCTCAGCAATTCAATGCTAAAAAAATCATTTAAAAAAATTAAAATGTTGACGAGATATCTTTATAAATTTCTATAATGGGACTTCTCTCTATTCAAGTAAGCCACTTTAAAATACCCGTAAAAAATCGAAAAAATGTAAAACGCTCTTTGTACAGAGAAATATCCGATATCTAATGCCCCCCCCCCCCCCGAAAAAAAGTTTAAAGACAATGAAAATACAAACGAGATATCTTTAAAAAATTTTAAAATGTGTTTTAGCTTTATTGAAGTAAGTCACTTTAAAATACCCGTAACAAAATCGAAAAGATATAAAACATTCTTTGTAAAGAAAGATCTCAGTTATATAATGAAAAAAAAATTACAAGTACAGTAAAACCTCTAAATAACGAACACCCTGGGAACGCAGAACTTGTCCGCTATTCGGAGGTGTCCGCTATTGGGAAAACTTCAGAAATTCAAAAATCGCTAAGAAATGCTTAATATTTCAATAATTGACTTTTATATTCCTAAAACCTATATTACATGATTAATCAGAAATAAAAAACAATTTTTAAGCAATAAAACTGAAATAAAATTGTGCACATCTTTATCTACTGTTTATTACATTCTTAAGGAAAAAGCTGCTACAAAAGCTTACTTTTGCTTACAATTACATATGATTTGTTTTTCAATGTGACGTTATTGGACTCGATAGAATTCCGGGCTTTGAGGGGGGATTGCATTTTTTGTCTATTAAAAGCATAAAATCTTAAAATCTTCCGGGGGGACATTGCAATGCTGAAGGAGATGTCCCTCCCGGGCTACCCTGAATTCACACTAAATGTATGGGAAGGGGATATTTTCTTAGCCCACCCTCTACATTTATCTGTGATCACAAAATTTGTGACACATTGCTCTGATAAATTTAGAGGCTTTTTTACTCTTTTTTCGTTTTTTTCCCCTTTATAAAAATTCTTTTTCATCTTTTATCGCCGAAAATAGTGTCCGCTATTCGGAATGTCCGTTATTCAGAGGTTAAACATACAAAAATGTAGGTTTTGGGAGTGGGGATTGGAAAACTGCCCGTTAAATAGAGGTGTCCGCTATTCGGGAGTGTCCGTTATGGAGGTTTTACTGTATTAAAATGTAGACTAGATATCTTTATAAATTTCTACCATGGGATTTTGTTTGATTGAGGTAATCATCAGTTTATATTTACTTGTAGACGAGATATCTTTATAAATTTCTAACATTCAATGCTAAAAAAATCATTTAAAAATATTAAAATGTAGAAGAGAAAAAAATATATTTATATGAACTTCAAAACTTCATGGGATTTCGCTTGATTGAAGTAAGCCCCTTTAAAACCCCCATAACAAAATCGAAAAAATATAAAACGGTCTTTGTACCGAAAGATCTCAGATATCCAATGCCAAAAAATCATTTAAAAATATTTAAATGTAGAAAATATATATTTATAAATTTCTACTATAGGATTTCGCTTGACTGAAGTAGCCTCTTTAAACACCTGTAAACAAAGCCAAAAAAGTACAAAACGGTCTTCACACCGAAAGATCTCAGCTATCCAATGACAAAAAAATCATTTAAAAATATTGAAATCTAGAAGAGATATTTTTATAAATTTCTACCATTGGAATTCACTTGACTGAAGTAGCCTCATTAAAACACCTGTAAACAAAATCAAAAAACTACAAAACGGTCTTTGTACCGAAAAATTTCAGCTATCCAATGCCAAAAAATAATTTAAAAATATTAAAATGTAGAAAAAATATTTTTATGAATTTCTACCATTGGAATTCCCTTGACTGAAATAGTTTTTTAAAATTCCCCTACACAAATGCGAAAAAGTACAAAACGGTCTTTGTACCGAAAGATCTGAGATATCGAATGCCAAAAAATAATTTTAAAATATTAAAATGTAGAAGAGATATTTGTATAAATTTCTACCATTCGATTTCACTTGAGAGAAGTAGCTTTTTAAAAATTCCCCAAATAAAAGTCTAAAAAGTACAAAAAGGGTCTTTGTGCCGAAAGAACTCACCTATCAAATGACAAAAAAATCATTTATTAAAATGTAGAAGATATATTTTTTATAAATTTCTACCATTGAAATTCACTTGACTGAAATAGCTTTTTTAAAACTCCCCTAAACAAAGTCGTAAAAGTACAAAACGGTCTTTGTACCGAAAGATCTTAGCTATCCAATGACAAAAAAACCATTTAAAAATATTAAAATGTAGAAGAGATATTTTTATAAATTTCTATCATTGGATTTCACTTGACTGAAGTAGCTTTTTTAAAATTTCCCTAAAGAAAGTCGAAAAAGTAAAAAAATGATCTTTGTACCGAAAGATATCAGCTATCCAATGATAAAAAAAAATCATTTAAAAATATTAAAATGTAGAAGAGATATTTTTATAAATTTCTACCATTGGATTTCACTTGACTGAAGTAGCTTTTTTTAAATTTCCTAAACAAAGTCGAAAAAGTACAAAACGATCTTTGTACCGAAAGATATCAGCTATCCAATGATAAAAAAAATCATTTAAAAATATTAAAATGTAGAAGAGATATTTTTATAAATTTCTATCATTGGATTTCACTGGACTGAAGTAGCTTTTTTTAAATTTCCCTAAAGAAAGTCGAAAAAGTACAAAACGATCTTTGTATCGAAAGATTTCAGCTATTCCATGACAAAAAAATCATTTAAAAATATTAAAATGTAGAAGAGATATTTTTATAAATTTCTAGCATTGGATTTCACTTGACTGAAGTAGCTTTTTTTATATTTCCCTAAACAAAGTCGAAAAAGTACAAAACGATTTTTGTACTGAAAGATATCAGCTATCCAATGATAAAAAAATCATTTAAAAATATTAAAATGTAGAAGAGATATTTTTATAAATTTCTATCATTGGATTTCACTGGACTGAAATAGCTTTTTTTAAATTTCCCTAAAGAAAGTCGAAAAAGTACAAAACGATCTTTGTATCGAAAGATTTCAGCTATTCCATGACAAAAAAATCATTTAAAAATATTAAAATGTAGATGAGATATTTTAATAAATTTCTAGCATTGGATTTCACTTGACTGAAGTAGCTTTTTTTATATTTCCCTAAACAAAGTCGAAAAAGTACAAAACGATCTTTGTACCGAAAGATATCAGCAATCCAATGATAAAAAAAATCATTTTAAAATATTAAAATGTAGAAGAGATATTTTTATAAATTTCTACCATTGGATTTCACTTGACTGAAGTAGCTTTTTTAAAATTTCCCTAAAGAAAGTCGAAAAAGTACAAAACGATCTTTGTATCGAAAGATTTCAGCTATTCCATGACAAAAAAATCATTTAAAAGTATTAAAATGTAGAAGAGATATTTTTATAAATTTCTATCATTGGATTTCACTTGACTGAAGTAGCTTTTTTAAAATTTCCCTAAAGAAAGTCGAAAAAGTACAAAACGATCTTTGTACCGAAAGATATCAGCTATCCAATGATAAAAAAAATCATTTAAAAATATTAAAATGAAGAAGAAATATTTTTATAAATTTCTATCATTGGATTTCACTGGACTGAAGTAGCTTTTTTAAAATTTACCTAAAGAAAGTCGAAAAAGTACAAAACGATCTTTGTATCGAAAGATTTCAGCTATTCCATGACAAAAAAATCATTTAAAAGTATGAAAATGTAGAAGAGATATTTTTATAAATTTCTATCATTGGATTTCATTTGACTGAAGTAGTTTTTTTAAAATTTCCCTAAAGAAAGTCGAAAAAGTACAAAACGATCTTTGTACCGAAAGATATCAGCTATTCAATGATAAAAAAAATCATTTAAAAATATTAAAATGTAGAAGAGATATTTTTATAAATTTCTTTCATTGGATTTCACTGGACTGAAGTAGCTTTTTTTAAATTTCCCTAAAGAAAGTCGAAAAAAAATAAAACGATCATTGTATCGAAAGATTTCAGCTATTCCATGACAAACAAATCATTTAAAAATATTAAAATGTCGAAGAGATATTTTTATAAATTTCAATCATTGGATTTCACTGGACTGAAGTAGCTTTTTTAAAATTTCCCTAAAGAAAGTGGAAAAAGTACAAAACGATCTTTGTATCGAAAGATCTCAGCTATTCCATGACAAAAAAAATCATTTAAAATTATTAAAATGTAGGAGAGATATTTTTATAAATTTCTATCATTGGATTTCATTTGACTGAAGTAGCTTTTTTAAAATTTCCCTAAAGAAAGTCGAAAAGGTACAAAACAATCTTTGTACCGAAAGATATTAGCTATTCCATGATACACACACAAAAAAAAAAAAAACATTAAAAAATATTAAAATGTAGAAGAGATATTTTTATAAATTTCTACCAATGGATTTCACTTGACTGAAGTAGCCTCATCAAAACACCTGTAAACAAAATAAAAAAAAGTACAAAACGGTCTTTCGGAAGATCGGAAGAAAACGGAGGTCTTTCAAAAGGTCTTTCGGAAGAAAACGGAAAGATCTCAGCTATTCCATGACAAAAAATCATTTAAAAATATTAAAATGTAGGAGAGATATTTTTATAAATTTCTACCAATGGATTTCACTTGACTGAAGTAGCTTTTTTAAAATTCCCCTAAACAAACTCGAAAAAGTACAAAACGGTCTTTGTACAAAAAGATCTCAGCTATCCCATGACAAAAAAACATTTAAAAATATTAAAATGTAGGAGAGATATTTTTATAAATTTCTAACAATGGATTTCACTTGACAGAAGTAGCTTTTTTAAAATTCCCCTAAACAGACTCGAAAATGTACAAAACAGTCTTTGTACCAAAAGATCTCAGCTATCCTATGACAAAAAATCATTTAAAAATATTAAAATGTGGGAGAGATATTTTTATAAATTTCTAACAATGGATTTCACTTGACTGATGTAGCTTTTTTAAAATTTCCCTAAAGAAAGTCGAAAAAGTACAAAACGATCTTTGTATCGAAAGATGTCAGCTATTCCATGACAAAAAAATCATTTAAAAATATTAAAATGTAGAAGAGATATTTTTATAAATTTCTACCAATGGATTTCACTTGACTGAAGTAGTTTTTTTTAAATTCCCCTAAACAAACTCGAAAAAGTACAAAACGATCTTTGTACCAAAAGATCTCAGCTATCCCATTACAAAAAATCATTTAAAAATATTAAAATGTAGGAGAGATATTTTTATAATTTTGTACCATTGGATTTCTCTTGACTGAAGTAGCTTTTTTAAAATTTCCCTAAACTAACTCGAAAAAGTACAAAACGATCTTTGTATCGAAAGATCTCAGATATTCCATGACAAAAATATCATTTAAAAATATTAAAATGTAGGAGAGATATTTTTATAAATTTCTACTATTGGATTTCACTTGACTGAAGTAGTTTTTTTAAAATCCCCATAAACAAAGTCGAAAAAGTACAAAACTTTGTACCGAAAGATCTCAGATATCCCATGACAAAAAAATTATTTAAAAATATTAAAATGTAGAAGAGATATTTTTATAAATTTCTAGCGATGGATTTCACTTGACTGAAGTAGCTTTTTTAAAATTCCCCTAAAAAAAGTCGAAAAAGTACAAAACGGACTTTGTACCAAAAGATCACAGCTATCCCAAGACAATAAAAACATTTAAAAATATTGAAATGTAGAAGAGATATTTTTATAAATTTCTAGCAATGGATTTCACTTGACTGAAGTAGCCTCATCAAAACACCTGTAAAAAAATTAAAATAAAGTATAAAACGGTCTTTTCACCGATAGATCTCAGCTATCCAATGCCAAAAAATCATTTAAAAATATTAAAATGTAGGAGAGATATTTTTATAAATTTCTACCAATTGATTTACCTTGACTGAAGTAGCTTTTTTAAAACTTCCCTAAACAAAGTCGAAAAAGAACAAAACGGTCTTTGTACAGAAAGATCTCAGCTATTCCATGACAAAAAAATCATTTAAAAATATTAAAATGTAGGAGAGATACTTTTATAAATTTCTACCATTTAATTTCACTTGACTGAAGTAGCTTTTTTAAAATTTCCCTAAAGAAAGTCGAAAATATAAAAAACGATCTTTGTACAGAAAGATCTCAGCCATCCCACGACATAAAAATCATTTAAAATATTAAAATGTAGGAGAGATTTTTTTTATAAATTTCTACCATTGGATTTCACTTGACAGAAGTAGCTTTTTTAAAATTCCCCTGAACAAAGTCGAAAAAATACAAAACGATCTTTGTACCGAAATATATCAGATATTCCATGACAAAAAAATCATTTAAAGATATTAAAATGAAGGAGAGATTTTTTTTATAAATTTCTACCATTGGATTTCACTTGACTGAAGTAGCTTTTTTAAAATTTCCCTAAACGAAGACGAAAAAGTACAAAACGATCTTTGTACCGAAAAATATCAGCTATCCAATGATTAAAAAAAACATTTAAAAATATTAAAATGTAGGAGAGGTTTTTTTTTTTTATAAAATTCTACCATTTGATTTCACTTGACTGAAGTAGCTTTTTTAAAATTCCCCTGAACAAAGTCGACAAAAGTACAAAACGATCTTTGTACCGAAAGATATCAGCTATCCAATGATAAAAAAATCATTTAAAAATATTAAAATGTAGGAGAGATATTTTTATAAATTTCTACCATTGGATTTCACTTGACGCAAGTAGCTTTTTTAAAATTCCCATGAACAAAGTCGAAAAAGTACAAAACGATCTTTGTACCGAAAGATATCAGCTATTCCATGACAAAAAAATCATTTAAAAATATTAAAATGTAGGAGAGCTTTTTTAAGAAATTTCTACCATTGGATTTCACTTGACTGAAGTAGCTTTTTTAAAATTTCCCTAAACTAAGTCGAAAAATTACAAAACGATCTTTGTACGGAAAGATCTCAGCTATCCAATGACAAAAATTCATTTAAAAATATTTAAATGTAGAAGAGGTATTTTTATAAATTTCTTCCATTGGATTTCATTTGACTGAAGTAGCTTTTTTAAAATTCCCCTAAAGAAGGTCGAAAAAGTACAAAACGGTCTTTGTACCGAAATATCTGAGATATCGAATGCCAAAAAATAATTTAAAATATAAAAATGTAGAAGAGATATTTTTATAAATTTCTTCCATTGGATTTCACTTGACTGAAGTAGCCTCTTTAAAACACCTGTAAACAAAATCAAAAAAGTACAAAACGGTCTTTATACCGAAAAATCTCAGCTGTTCAATGCTAAAAAAATTATTTAAAAATATTAAAATACAAACGAGATATCTTAAAAATTTCTATCTTGGGATTTCGCTCTATTGATGTAAGCCACTATAAAATACTTTTAACAAAATCGAAAAAATATAAAACGGTCTTTGTACAGTTCAATGATCTCAGCTATTCAATGCTAAAAAAATCATTTAAAAATATTAAAATGTAGAGGAGATTCTTTGGAAAATGTTTAATGTACAATCTCTGACATAATAATCACGTTCTGTATGTTGTCTTTTAAAATTAGATATAAATGATTCAATTTCACTTGAAACTATCTAACAAAAAAGGTCAATGTCGACTTGTTTTAAAACGGATCCGAGTGTTTTGGTCAGAAATTATCTCGAAGAAACTATCCAAATGCACATATCCCTCGGGCTATCAGTATTGAAAAGGTGCGAGATTTTTTAGCATTTGCTAATGACTTTTTTCTTCCTGGGGTATCTTACCCCCTTTTTATCGCCTGGAGGTAAAGGGTGGCGTGAGATGACCATTTTCTTATTAATTACAAGCTTGGAAAATATCATTGGTCTTTTAAAGTGTCAATCTTTGGGTTCGGGATACGCCTTCCTGGTGGCAACACGCATAGGTTTGTGATAGGATTTTGAGTTTCGGTTTGACTGATGCAGGCTCTTAACTTCCATTGAAGAAAACTCTGAAGTTTTCTCTCCCTGCGTTGTATCCTGTAAATTTTTTACACTGGAGATTTCTTCTTCCCAGAGCAGATCCGGCAATTCTCACAAAATTCAGGAAACTTCCAAAAACGAAATAAGTGCAAGTTACGTAATCATTCCAGCCGTTTCCCATTTCTTTCTCTTATTTGACTACCCCCTCTTTTTCTACCCCTTCCCGAATTTTCTACTCCCTCCCGGCTCCGGAGCAAGTTCTTTGATAAAGAGAAAGCCTGAGCCCCTGGCTTTTCTTTCCCTACCCCCCTTCTAGCGTAGTAACCCCTAGCTAGCTTTTCTTTGTGTTTGGACATATAAATCTTTCAGGCTGTTTTTCCTTTTTAAAACGTGCTCTAATGCGCTTCCAATCACTGTAATGCACGCTTGCTTTCCTATCTTTTCTCTGGTCCCTCGGACTTGTTTTGCTGAAGGGGCCATGCCAAAATTAACAAATGACACATTCAGTATTATTGCAGGTTGTAAATGTCGGACTCTTGTTTATGATACTAAGTCGATTTCTCCGGAAACTATTTTTTTCTCTTGTCCCTTTTCTCAGTAGAGTGTAGTGGTCGCCATTATTAATGACTTTAATTGTTAATAAAATTATATTTTAATTAAATTTTAAACGTTAAATAATTGATTTTAAGTAAAAAATTAGTAGTATGTTAATATATATATGTGCAAATTCTAAAATAGTCCTAATACGAAATTTTAAAAAATCCTTAATTTCTTCATAATCCTGTCAAAATGAATGCAAAGATTTAGTTAATGATGGTATTAATTATTGTTAACAAGAACAAATGTTAATTTTCTGTTCACATTAGAGACGTTCGATTGTAATACATTCTAAGAGGAGCTCTAGAACTGTGCACCCAGAGCTCCCAAGTTAATGTAGTGAACCTTTAAAACAATATATTTTTTATGGTTGTTCTTTAGAAATTAAAAGAGCTAAGTATTTCTCCCCTATATTTCGTAAGATTTTATTATATTTTACCGTTTTATATTTAATGATAAAATAAATATATGCCACTGTCAACATGGCCAAATGCAAGTGATCCATTGATTGCTTATGGCTTTACATATTCATGTACACTATAAATTTTACATACTGTTAATTCGATAGTTAAATGTAACTCTTATTATTATTATGTAACACGAAATTTTACTTATTGCTGTATCAGCGTTTTTTGTGAAACAAAGAAAGCAGTCTTCTTCTTTTTTGTAACCATTAGAAATGGTATATGGAGAACGAGGAAAATCTAAAACTCCGCGAAAATACTCTTTCAAAAATCAATTGAACTGATTTTTAATTGCATGCTCAGTAAAATAGTATCACAGAGAGCCCAACATTATTTATTACACTATAATATTTTTGTAGAATTTCTAATGCATTTATAGTAACTGAAAATTAATTATTAGTTGTAAATCTTTTTCTCTCTTTTGTAAGTTATTTTGATATCATATATATATATATATATATATATTGATCGAGTCATGTCAAGGTATTCAAACAATTATAATCTCATTCACTCATAAAAAGTAACATACTTTCTGAATCAGAGTAAATCAGACATTTTCCTCCGGGTAGAATATCTGCATCTCTGAAAAGAGCTTAAGAGGGTTCTGTGGAAATTCTTGGGTCTTTCTCCCCTGGCTATCCCTTGAAGTCATTTCTGTCTTCTCCATTGTATATAACCGAGTTACATATATTCACGCCTAATACTAATACACGCCCAATAATAAGCTAACTTCATTTTCATCAGTAGTTTTTAAATTACTTCAAATAATTTGAATATAAGAGGGAAAGTCATTTTACTAAGAATAGTATAATCATGGACACATTCACATTTGTTGATATTCCGCTTCTCTGTTTAAAAAATATTTATTCATATACCTACACGATATAATGCGGTTTGATAATGCAATTTTAATTTTTAAAAAATCATTCACGGCACTCCTATATTTTTTGCATATTGTTACAAAGTAAATCTGAAATATAATTTATAGGTATGGTAATTTATACAGAATACTGTGACGTAACAGTTATATAGGTTAACTTTTTGATAAAAGTTCAGCTGATCTATTTAATGCATAATTTATTACCTCTCACTATTTGGGGTAGCATTGTTGATCGTCTGGGTTTATGCAAATAAGTGTTTGATCGTCTCTGCATTGTTATCTAAGGTTATACAGAATATTTTAGCTTAGCTATCAATTTTTGTCTCTCTGAAATGTTGTGAGTTCAAACGGGTTTATTACTCACATGAGTTTAAGCTAAGTATGGATGTTGTAACACTAATTAAACGTGTTTTTTGCACATGATGTTATATATTTTTCTCATGAAATGAAAATTATTATGATTATTATTTTTATTATTACTTGTAATCAAGTATAAATTACCTAAAAAAAAAGATACTGAATATTAAAGCACTAACAAAAGGGAATTATGTATGTTAATTGGATTCTTTAATGTGTATGCAAATTTTATAAGAATAATATAGAAGGTAGAACAACGCTATGAAGTTTCACGCATCAAAAGTGATGTTACACCTTTTTGTGAAATTAATATTACAGCTTTATAAACCTTTACAGCCTTTTAAGATAGCTTTATAGACCTTTACAGACTTTTAAGATAGATTAGTGATAGTTTACACGTTAAAAATACTGATATTCATTCAGGATGTGTAAAAATACAAAGTTAAAATGCAACGTGTGCAAAGTTCACGACTGCAACGAATTTAAAGAATAGCAATATTATTTCTTGTGTCTATAAAAAATGTATTTTGCATATTTAATAATAAAAATTAGTATTTATACTCAATTTAGGATTATTTAAATTTATTTAATAAAATTTAAAGTAAAAATACGGTTATGGAGCAAACATATACATTATTTTTTTTCTTACGTTTTCTTAGAATTTTGTAATTTTACTAAAATTTGCGTCTATTTTCTGATATTTATTTCTCCTTCAAAAAAGCTTGACAAAAAAAGTAAAGAAAAAACAAAGAAAGAAAAAGAAAGAAAATATTTCGATAAAGCTTAAGACTAGGTTATGCTTTATACATAAATAAATAAATAACCTCTGTAATATCGAAATTAAAGAAATGTAATATTTTGTAAAAATGATCTCTCTCTCTCTTTACAATCTATGGTTATAAAAATTGTATATAGAAATTTTTTAATTTTAATTTTTTTTTATTGCTACCAAAATAGACAGAAAATAAACGTTTTCATAAAATTATAGGCAAATTACCAAAAGGCCTACTTTTTTTTTCCTTAATTGATTCTTCATTTTAATTAGCTGTAATTGTACAAATGAATCCATGCTCTGACATTGTTGAAATCTGATTGATTTTTTTTTTTTTACTGTTCTTGTCAAATTTTTTTGTAGGAAAAAAAAAATCAGAAAATAGTCATAAATTTTAATAAAATTACAAAATTCTAAGAAAATATAAGAAAAGATATCCAAATTATTTTATGTGTTTGCTTTATAAACATATTTTTATTTAAAATTTTATTAAGTAAATTTAAATAATCCTAAATTAAATATAAATACTAATTATTATTATTAAATATGTAAAATAAATTTTTATAGACACAAAAAACAATATTCAAAACAAGAAACCGTATAAAAACGTTCAAATTTTTTGGTTCATTATTTTAATTAACTTAAATTTTAGAAACATTAATTACTACTCCGACTTTTGGAGAAAACAAAAACACGTACTCTGTAAACAAACCTATTCAACAAGTGTATGAACATTTTTCTATTTATTCTACATTTTCCCCATAGGTGCAGAGGAAAAAAAAGTTTTAAAGACTACTTAAAACGAAAAATACATAAATAAGAATTCCGAAACGACACACCTCTTAAATAGAATACGATCTTTTTCTCACGCGCGCTTTTCTCTTTGACATCTTTATTACCTCTTTCTAAGAATCTTTCAGCTTGACAAGAATCTCTAAAAAGAAAGTTGAGTCCAGGCGCCTATATTTTATGAGTCTTTTGACTATTGCTTTTACTTCGTTGGTTAATAGTAGATTAAAGTAAATAATTATTCCATTTTTAATTGATATTATACGGCTTATGGCTTCCCGAAGAAATAACTGTACTTTTTTTGTGACTTAAGATGAATTGTTGCATGTGATAGATTTTATTATCAAGATTATTTCCTGTCGTATTCATTCCTGATGCTGACAATATAGGTTGATCAACTGTTTCGCTGGTGGACATCATTAAGAAAAAATGGTTTGTGCAGATAAAATTATTTAAACTTTAAAAATTTTATCTTTCAAAAATTAAACATTCATGTGTGTAAATTGGTATATCCAAGCTAAATCATAGGAGCATGCCGTGTATGTACTTCCGCATAACTATGACCTCCTTTTTTTCTGAATTAAAGAGGAAAATTTTACGCCTTCAATATTTAAATGCATACTTATTTAAATGTTTGTATTATTTAATATATTAAAATGTTTATATTTTTTAATTATTCGCGTGACTAGCATAATTTACTCAAGATAATAATAAATAATACTAATAGACTAAACTAATAATCAATTGTATATTAATTTTATAAAATATTTCTATAATATGTACAATTAATTAGTGCTATTATATCTTACTCGATGATATATCTAAATGATTTCTAAAACATATACTTGTTAGCAGATCGCAGTCATATAGATAGATGTCTATTATTTCACATATTATAATCCTATAAATGAATGATTTTAACAAAAGAATTATTTTTCAATTTTTAAAATAAATAGACGAAGATATTGTTTCAATTGAAATAGCTTCGACGCATAGATAAAAAATAAATAATCAAGCAAATTTGTGGAGCACTCTTTTAAACAGTCAAAAAATAATTTAAATAGTCAATTTAATTTTCATTTAGATAGATTTTTTCGTTGTGTAAATTTTAATTTAATTTCCAACAGCACAGATAACGAAATATTCATAAACAAGCTTTGATTAGATTTGTTATCAAAAATTTATTTTTTTCCCAAATTAACATCTGATTGGGTGATATATTTATATAAAGCTGTGAAATAAAACATATCCAAAGAAATTCTATATATAATAGCGCTTTTTTTTTTCCAAAGAAAATGTATGGGTCGTCCAAGTTTTTCAAACAAAATATATGCTTTGATACAGTAGTCATACCATTTTTGTTTACTCGCACCGAAAGTTAAAAATACATTTCTTTCAGCTTTTGACGGGGTTTGGATATTCTTAGCTATTGCTATTGCTTATAAGTCACAGAATGCACGTAAATCTTCCTAAGATCCTTGTCCAATTGGGAAAGAGAGAAAAAAAAATGGTAGAAGACTGGAGGGAATTTACGCAAAATACGATCTGTCTATTGTTCTCTTCCTCTCTCTCTTTTTTTTCTCGAAATGAAGGTACGTTTCTTCTGTAAATAGCCGCAAGTTTCTTTTTTATTCATTTATTTCAAGCACAGTTATATATAATGCTAATAATAAATAATATTTTAATACTTTATTTAATAATGAGTAAATATAAATGCGTATATACTTTCAGTAAATATACTATTATTTTATTTTATTTTATTTTTTATCTATTTAAAGCAAAACTATAATTCCAATAACAAAAAAAAAAAAAAAAAAAAAAAATTAAACTTATAAAAAAAAAAAAAAAAAAAAAAAATAATTTATAATAAATATTAAAGCTTCAGAAAATATACCACGCATTCTTTTTATTGTTTAAGGCGAAATCATAATGTAATGATATTGAAAAATAATATCTGAAAAAATTTACTTAATAATAAATGATATATAATGACTTATCTTTATCATAATAAATATTTTTATAGTTATACATCATAATTATTTAAAAAAAACTTAAAAATGTTACAAATGACAATTAAATAGACGCAGACTTCATGACTAAAGACAATGGAAATAAATTATTTGAAAAGTATTTTTAAGTACTGAATGTTAATAAAATAAAATATAAATCATTATTCGTTCATAACTTTTACAGAAAAATAATTATTTACGGCTTATGCTTGTAATATATATTTATTTATGAATATAATTTGCGTGCCGTGAAGCAATTTATAATGGAAATTGTAAATTTATATTAAACTTGTCATTTATACTTGTTTTAATTTTTGAATTTAGAATAACTTCGTTTCATCGATGAATGAATCTCATCTCCGCTAAAAATAGACAGGCTTGCGGAATAACTGGTTTATTTTGTTAAATTTCCTTGCATACATCTTTATGTTTTTTTTCATCTTATTAATTGGCTTTTTTTTAATTGTTATTTTATGAACTTATGCAGCATTTATCAGTGCATTTCATAAGCAGTTACAATCAGTGAATTCTCATAGATGGACATATTTTTTTCCCTATGACAACACAATGACACAATGTACCGACGGGCACATGCTTTAAACAGGGGGGAGGGGGTATAGTCTTTCGTCACAATTTTATTTCGTTTGAAAAATTACTCCATTAAAAAATGGGGGAGGGAGGGATAAGCAGAAATTCGGTAAACTACATTTTATAAAAGCAAAAAAATATTTTATTATTATTAATGCTTTGCATAATCCTTGGACAAAATTCAGCGACTACAAAAATATACGAGTAGAGATATTGCAAATTAAAACCTACGTATAAATGTAATAAAAACAGATTAAAACAAGTAAAAATTTTTTTTTCCTTCATTAAACGACAAATTAACAATGTCAACAAACATAACGAATTTTATAATTGTTAATCAAGATGGCAGTATGGACAATTGCAGAAATAATATTAATTCGAAGACAATGTTAACTTTAAAAATCCCGAATTACCCAGTGTTATTATTCCAAGAAATTGAAAAAGTAAGTGCACCACATACAATTATTTGACAATTTTTATTATTATTATTTACACTGTTAAAAAAAGTTAAAACAATAAAGGAACAAAATAATAGAAATAATAATGGATTTCATGGCTTTTAATGAATATCTTAACACAAAATACAAAGTTAATACAAAATTTTTAGAAAGATAACGTAAAGCTTGAAAACTCAAATTAATTTTGATTGATATTATTCTCCTTATAGATGAAAAAATATCTCATTTGATATAAATATGGCGTATGATTTAAATATTTATACTGATTTAAAACAATTTAAAAAACTAACTTAAAAAATCTGCAGTGAAAAACGAGCTTATTTCTGTTCTTTCGGTAATTATAATAAATAAAATAATCAGCTAGTATATGTGTCAATTTCATATTTTGTATTTAGAGAAATTTAAAAATGATAAATAATTTTAAATAATCTATGTTGTTATGCTAAATTTATTCAACCAATTTCTGTGTTGACATAATTCTTCGTGACGTGGGAAACGATAACTATCACTTAAAAATTCTCCTTTCTACTTAGCTATACCAGTAAGTACACATTTAAATCACAGTGCAGACAATGCAAGTGCAAGATGCACAGTGCAAGATATCATTAAAGAAACATTTTATTATTTATTTATTTAAAATATGATTAAATCAATTCTCATTGTATTCTAAATTTTCCTTCTCTGATAAGAAAACATGAATTTATAGAATACTATATGACAAATAACATTAAAATCAATTTCATGCATTATTTTTAATTCTGTTTATTTAGGAAAACACTTTTTAAAAGTCCACTGTAAAACAAATTGAAACTAAATAAAAAAATAAAGAGCGGATAAATCATTTAATGGCTGAAAAACCATGCAGCATCCAGTCACAAAAAAAGGAAACTTATCTCGACGTAATAAGAAAAATAATGAAAAAAAAAAAAAAAAAAAAAAGAACATCGTAATTCCAGCAAATTCAAACCAAATCTCAGACCTATTTTACTTAATTCCCAATTTTCATTTAGATTGCGCGATCATCCGCAAAAAAGCGATCTATAAACAGCCTAAAATGGCAAATATATAACCCTCTTAGAATAAATAGAGAACCTACAGTAACGTAATCCACTTGGTTCGTCGCAACGGGATTACAGACGTCGAGAAAGTCTAGCTCATCGATTTTTCGGGAATGGATGCCCCTAGATATTGGCAACGACTATTTCCTGTAGGCCTTTTCCTTTCCATAGGCCCAGACACGGTTTCAAGTCTATTTCGGATAAAGCCCGAAAACTTTCTTTTACGCTGATCAGATTAAATCACGCAAGTGAACGGACTGCAGATGTGAATCCTGGTCCGATACGAGAGCGCTAAGGGGAAATAAGAATTTACAATTGAGTTCGAAGGGGGGAGGGGGACAGTTAAGAAATGTTGGCCATCACGAGGTTTTGCAGATTCCGATTTTGTTAGCTGGATGTGGGCAAAGAGTGAATGGGATAACGATTATCACTGCAGAAACGATATCAAAATAAACTGGAGTTATTTTAGAATGGTCGTTGTAAATAAATAGAAAAGGATGCTGTTCTATAAAAGTATTTAAAGATTACCAGCGCTTTTAAATAAACATTGACGAAAGACCATCGGATATTTAAAAAAAACTTCTAGTTTATACACGTATATATTTTCTCTCTAAAAATGTTTATTCAAGACCAGTTTTACCATGGTATTCAGAATTCTACTAAGTTAGAATTCTACTATTCTGCTTTAGTTCTACTTATTGTGAGTTTTATTATTTTAGACAATATTAAGATGAATAATAAATACTCCTTTAAAGTATGATCGTGGTATTAATATTTAAATTGTTCTTAAACTGTACAGCAATGGTTTTTGCATAAGTGTATATAAAGGAGAAAAATGTACTTTCAAAAACAATTTGTTCCAAATCCGTATACATTAATTTTGTGACTTTTTATGTTTTTCCCTTTTTTATACCCCCCCTCACACACACATACATACTAAAACCTGCCTTTATCGAGTGTATAAAATTAACCCGTTTGCACTTAAAACAATTTAAAGAGTTTAAACTTTATTTCTGATTATAAAAATTAATAAATAAATAAAATAGTAAAAATAAAACTCAAATTTTACAGACATGTAATCATACTATGCGCTTAAATTGATATTATGCAATCTAAAAAGGCTGCTGTAAGTATGGAAATCTTTGGCGAATTCTTCGACGATTAACTCCTGGCACGGAGGCAATAAATTATTATATATACATATTTTTTGAGTTTTTAAAAAGTACTTTTTACTTATATTCTGTAACCTACGAACTCCGGATTAGATCCTTTAGTTTATATAACAGACAATGAATTTGATCATTTTAATTTCACAGATCGGAAATTAATTAGATATTCTAAATATGTATAAAATGAACACTTGTTTATAATGACCTAATATATTTATTGAATAAAAAAACGCAAACGGAAATGCGAAAACAAAACGCAACTTTCTTTTTTATGGGTATTTTAAGTTATAATAAAAATTAAACATACTTCATGTAATGATATAACATTCAAAAAACATATGTAAACAAAACAAAAACTATTCAAAACTATTTTAGTAATAATTGCAACAAATTTTATAACATTTAATAAGAATAATAATTTAAAAATAACCTATTTAAATTAAAGATAATAATGAATAACCTACAAAGAAAATTTAAATATTTAATTATAATAATTTTTTAATAATTTATTTAAATTAAACAATTAATAAATGGCTTGCAATAAATGTATTAATATTTACCAATACTAATAATAATTTTAAGTAATTTTATTTAAATTAATTAATGAATAATCTACAATAAATTTATTAATATTTAATAATAATAATTTTTAAATTTATTTAAGTTAAACAAATAATGAATAACGTTCAACAAATTCATTAATATATTTTTTATATAAATCAATATATAATAACGTATATTATATATTTAACAACAGTAATAATAACCAAAAATTAATTTAAATTAAAAAAAATCAATAACCTATTCATTAGATAAATATCAAGATAAGATACAAACGTAAATTTGAATTGTAGAAGCGGAACTTAATTTATATGGATATTTGATATTATGATAAAGGTGTAACATAGTTTGCATAAAGATATGTAAAATAAAACTATAGCTAAAAAAATAATAACTATAAAAATAATTGAATAAAAATTTAATAATTTGTATAAATTGCAAATCTAATCAACCTAATTATAAAGATACAGAGCCAATAGGAAACAGAGATGAGACTATTTTTATATGTATATTTAAAATTATATTTAAAATAAAGCATAGTTCGCATACCACTGTAAAATGGAGCATTTAAAAAACAAATGCAATAATTTAAAAATGTTTTATGTTAATCATAGACATAAATATGAAAAATTAAAACAAATATTTTTACATTTATAAACTTTAAATAAAAATTGAGCATAGTTTGCATAGCGAAATAGAACATTTAAATAATAATAAAATCAATAAAAAGTAATTTATGTATAAGAATATTAATAATATGCATTAATAATGTACATAAAAATGCGAATAAATACAAAATATATAAATTAAATAATTTAATAATAATAATAATAATAATAAATGTAATAATTTAAAAATTAACGTATTAATTTAAATGTATTAATTTAAAATCAATTTGTTTAAATAAAAAAAATAATTACAATTAAATAAATAATAGTACTCAAGGAATTAAAACATTTTAAAAATATTCACAAATCACTTCCATGTATTAATGTATTTTATTGGTTGCGATTATTTTGTATTGAAAATAACAACAGTAATAATATTTTAACAATATGAGTTCTGTATCATAAAATAATTCTCGCATTTTAATTAAAATTGTCAATCTGGAATTTGTGATATAAATATTATTATTTGTAATACTGTTTTATTGAAATATAGTTGGATACCCATTTTGTCATTTTAACACATACAAATACCCTCCCCCCTCGTAATATTGCATTTTAAATAAAAAGTAAATGTAAACAAAATTCCAAAATGCGCTTACCTGAAGAAGTGTAATCCATAATAAAAAAGATCGATAAATAAATACTTTTTTGAAGAGGAACGTTTCTAATAAATAACATATCCATTATGTTGTTCACAAAAATATTCAATATTTTCTTTTTCTGTAATCCAAATCGACATCTACGAAAGGTCTTTGCAACAAAACGAAAAGTTAATTTTTTTTAAACTATATCCTAATTTAATTAAATATCAATTAATTATCCATTAATACTGGATGCAAGCGTGTATCCTTGTTTTCAACACATTTTTTTAAAAAAAAAATCCAGAAAACAACTTTCCTACTTCCTAGTCGGTTATCCCCCCCCCCTCCCACTTAAGCTACCCCCTGCAGTGTCCACCACTCCTGTTTTGGTCACGTGAGGCAATAATACTCATTAAAGTTCAGCTTGTCTCCCAAATGTTTTATGGCCACTGTAAAAGTGACGTAACTAGACAGTGGGTCTGGAGAAAATAACCCGGCATAACACAAGGGAGCATTTACACCTGATAACATCTCGAGGGCATGGTCACCCTCGGCCCTTCAGTGACACTTCCTTTATCCTTAATTTACAAGGCTGTAAAACTGCTGTTCCCCGAGTAATTGTTCAAGCTTTTCACTCGAAAGACTTGTTATGTGAGCTTAACAATTCAGAAGCTGCGTTGATGATTACTGGTATTCCTTTCCTGTGCTAATATCACTATTTGATAATCAACGTTTAGATAAGAGAAAATGGATTTGCTGTTGTTATTAGGAAGACTGAATGACAATGAAATAACCATGAGAAGATAATTTCTTCTCCATTTTCTAATTTCGTCTACTCTTTCTTTCTTTTTTTTTTTTCTATTTTATTTGAGATTTGGTTACAGATTTCGAATCATAAAGTTTTATTTATTTATTAATATTTAATTTTAGATATTTATGCATTTACACTTCTTCTTCTTTTTTTTCTTTTTCTTAGAGACGAAAAGCTATTTTTGTTTCTGCTATTTAAAATGAAACTATTAATTATTAAATCGCTTTGACACGTTTGATGCGGGTTTTCTAAGATTTCATTAATGATGTTTGTTAGAATTATTACAGTGGAAATAGTGCCATGTAATTTACAATATATGTAATGTACACTACACAATTGTTTAATTAATTAATGCTCTATAGATAGTTTGTTTAATCTACAAAGCTGTAAGACGGCGGTTGCCCGAGTTAGTGTTCAAGTTCGCATTGAAAAGAAAATCTATTTCAAAAGCCATGTTGATGATTATTGGTATTCCTTGTACTTTCAAATGTCATAATTTGATAATGAATGTTTAGATAAAAATAATAAAATAGTCATAGCAGTAGGGGTTATTTATATATACATATATCTATATACACTTTCTAAAATTTTGTTTAACATTTTAATCGAGACTCGGTAACACAGTTTTTGAAATATTTACTTTTGTTTTATTTTGTTTGCGTTTTTAATCTTAGACCTTTCAATATAAATGCAGCTTAGTATGTTTCTGATCTTTAGAATAAAACTATTAATTATTATAATATTTTTTCACGTTAGATGCAGGTTTTCTAAAATTTTGTTGTTGATATTTGTTAGATTTATTTGTTTATTTATTTTTTAATGTTTTAGACGGTAAAATTCAATTTACAATGTATGCATACATAATTGTTTAAGGCTGTTCTCAAATCCAAAATGGATTTTTTTTCATATTCTTTATATTTATTTGAAAATTTAATATAATAAAATTTAATTTTATATTTATATTAATATTTTGATTATATGTGTCAAATAAAGTACATTATTAATGCAAAAAGTATAACATTTATTAAACTGTGCCATTTTATCAGTATCTTTACATACATTCTTAAATTCAATGTTGAAAAAATAATTAAAATTATATACTAAATGCACTTAAACAAATGATCTCTACAATGAAAATCTACTGATTATGTGTTTTTAATTAAGCACGCTATAAAATATAGAAATAATAATATTTATTACATACTACGATCAAAATATTTACATAAATTTTCAAATGGATTTTAAAATATCAATCCTACTAAGAAAAATTTCTGATTGTGTAACTCAAACTTGATAAAATAATACGATAATGAGCATTTTATTACATTTCAGCTTTAACAATATTGCATAATATTTTATATCACAGTATATGTATGTCATCTTCTTGCAGAAAAGTGTGGCGAGGTTAGCATACAAAAGCCACTATGAAAAAAATGTCCTTTTTATAATAATACTGGCGTGTGAATAGACTACAAAATTATGAATAGACCACGTTTAACTCCTAGGTGGGGAGATTTCATACTTTACATTCATAAATGGTCTTCTGGCACAAAGGCTCTGTGGGTTGCATTTTCCATCCTCGCCGTCTTTTTTTCTGTGGGTTTCTTCTTTCTGTCTTTTTTTCTCACGCGTTTATCAGGCTTCCGTTTCTGAGGCATCTGAAAAATAAAATGAAAATAAAAGACAGAGACGAGAAGGAATATCAACAAAAATTTTCACGGTATCATCACCGATTTTATCGCTTGTATGTCTGTGTTAGTTCGGAGGGTGGAACAGATCTATTTTGAAAAATTTTCCCCGTTCCATAACAAATGTGGTTTTTTTTTATTTGTTTGTTTATTTATTTATTTATCTAAATATTACTAAGGCATGATTTTTTGCGTAAAATATGTCTGATCTTGCAATGATCTGAAAGTTTGAAATTTTATGTATTTTTTGGAATAATTTTTTTATTAAATTAATTAAAGGAATAAAAGTCATCCGTAAAATGTAAAAGATGTTCACTGAAAAGAGAAATTTTCAATTTAGAGAAACTTAGAACCTATATTTTTCTTTTTTTGTAGAAAAAAATTTCGTTATTTTACTGGGAGTTTCTGTTTCTGGAAAATAAGAAAAGAGATATCAGCAAAGTTTCACAATATCATTATCGATTTTATCAATTACTTGTCTGTGTTAGTTCGGAGGGTTGGAGCAGTTATGTTTTTAAATTTTCCCATTTCATAAAAAAAGATAGCTCTTTTATTAAGTATTGCAAAATCGTATAGTGTTGGGTTTTAATTAATGTAAGTTTATTTATTTTTATTTATTTATTTTTTTATGAATTTTTAGAAATAAATAATCCTTTTACTTATACCAGTTAAACTGTATTTTAGCCTTTTTATCGCTTTTATGTCTCATTTAGCTGAAAATGTTAAACAATTCAGTTTTGAAAAATACATTTTTATAATATACACTGTTAAATATTTTCAACCAACTTTTCAGTTATTTGACCGTTATTTATAGAAAACGGTTACACATTTAACTCTATTCTGACCATATTATTTCCAATATTACTGTCAAATTAGAGTAAAATCACGGTTATTTAACCGTTTTCAACAAAAACGATCAAATGTCTGGACAATTTGATGCAATTTTTTAATCAGTGTAAGAAATGCAAAAGATAATAATTATTACTCTTTATCTCTTTGTAATACAAAGACGAAAAGACAAAACAATATTAATAAACAAATACAAAGACAAAATCTGAAATCATGAATAAAAATATTTTTTTAATTTAAATTTAATTAAGAAGGTAAAATTATCTGTCAACATACAAAAACCGTTAACACTAATCGGAATTTTCAAAATTTTTGAAAATTGAAACATATATTAACGCTTTTTTGATTCAACTTATATATTTTCATCCTGGTCATCTCTCCATTTGTTTTTCTGTTTGGTGGGGTTATAGTGTATTATTTCTATTTTTTTTTTTTTTTTTCTCTCACAAGCGGTTTTTTGTTTTCCGTTTCTGAGCCATCTACAATATAATAAAGATAGAGATGAAAAGAATTATCAACGAAAATTGTCATGACATCACCGATTTTATCATTTGCATGTATGCATTATTTCGTTTGTATGTATGCATTATTCAATTGAGGGTGGAACATTAATGTTTTGAAATTTTTCCTGTTCCATATTAATGTGAAAGGTGTGTGTATGTATATGTGTTTGTGTGTGTACTCTGAGGTATATATTTACGTCCTTGTGTGGACAGAGATATTTTATTAAAAGTTAGGTTATTAGAAAAACTTCATTTTGGATTTCAGCATAAAATGTTACTTTAAAGTTTTTGATATTTTATGCATTTTTGAGAAATATACAACCATTTTATTTAAATTTATTTTAACGTTCGCTATAAACGGGAGTTTTTAAACTATAAGGAATTAAGAACTTGTAGGACGCATCAACTTTTAAACAAATGTTATCATTCTCAAAATTATCATTTATAAAAATTTTTACAATCAAATATCAGTTAATTTTTAAATTATCATTATTTATCGTATGACTTCATTTTATTGTTTTTTCTCTGGTGTTATTTTCTATATTTTCTTACTACGCATTTATCACAGACTTCCCATTTCTCAGGCATAAGAAAAATAAAGCTAACGAGAAAAAGCAACAACAAAAATGTTCTCGGTATTATCATCGATTTTATCGCTTCTATCTCTGTGTTAGCTCGAGGGAGGTAGGATTCGGCAAAAGGTGGTTGGTAGATCTACATTAAAAAAAAAAAAAAAAAAAAAAAAAAATCCCGTTACATAACAAATACTAATATTTTTATTTTATTATATTATATTATATATATATATTTTTTTTACTTCGATATTATTTACGATATTATGAAAGCGGAATTTCAGCGTAAAATATTTCTAATCGTGCAAAATTTATTTTGAACTTTTCAGTATTTTATTGTCATTTAAAATTTAAGCATTTCTATTTAAATTTATTTAAATATAAAATCATTCCAAATCAATGGAATGATTTTTATTTAACTTTTATCTAAATAATAATAATAGTTCGAACATGTAATTTTAAGCATTAAATCTTTTTTTTTTTTTTTTTTTTTTTTTTTTTTTTTTTTTTTTTTTTTTTTTTTTAATTACCATTATTTTAGCATTTAAGTATTTATATTTAACCCTTTGCGGCGCAAGGCAAATTCACTGCTTAAGTGTTGATATTAATGACTGACACCCGAATTTGAAAACAATTTTATTTGTAAATAAGAATTAGCTATATTTCACGCATTCAATAAACCGTAAATTTTATTGCCAAAAATCCGGTGCCAATGTTGCGTTTGGGAATTAAAATTAAGTGGTTTCATAGCTATACCACCGCGCCGCAAGGGGTTATATATCATCCAATGCCAATATTGTCGAAAAATTGTATTAAAACAGTGAACTGGTTAGTAATAAACAATGAACTGACAGTATATGGCTTTTTATAATAAACCTTGCTAAAAAGAATTTTATATAAAGAGCATTGTTCGATAATAATTCAATAGGCGAAATTCTGCTTCATAGAATGAAAAATCACTCTGCTCATAGTTGCAAAATCTTTAATTAATCAATTGCTATTTACTCCAAGTTTTCTAAAAGAAAATGTTTCAGAGAAAATTATGCGTCCAAAGGTATTTTGACAGAAAAAAATAAATTGAATTTAAAATAAATAGAGACAGAAATATCACATTCGTTTATAATGCAATTTGTAAAATTTTACACATTATTCGCACACTGTAGCGTGAATGTTTGTGTTTTAACTTTCATCGTAATTTTTTTTTATCCTCATAACAACAATGAATTTCTTTCTGTCAAAATTCTTTTAACGCTATTTAAATTTTAGTATCTTAATCATGACACTATTTTTTTTTTTTTTTTACTTTTTTTTCAATTATTCATCAATATTTTTTATATGGTTTTAAAATCAAATGAATATTTTAATTAATTTGATAACATATACATTGTTTCTACATTAAACACATAGCATTGTTTACATGATAAAATAATTTCATATACAAAAAAAAGTACTCTGAAATATACGATGAGAAATTATATACAACATGAGTTTTTTTTTTTTTTTTTTTTTTTTTTTTTTTTTTTTTTTTTTTTTACATTGTTTTCTAGAAAATACCAATTTTAAAAGCAAAACAATTTACATCTGTTGCTATATATGCATATTTATGAAGCTAAGATACATTCTCAAGACAATTCCTAAAATTTTAAGATATCGATACTGGATTTAATTCTTTTAATGTGATATGAGATTCATGGCTATTGAAACACTATAATTTTTATATTCATAGAATAATAATAGTAATAAAAAAGAACAAATATGGAAAATATTTATGCTTGCATTTTCTTGTCAAAGAATTATAGTAGTTACAGTTTTTATAAGTAAACATTTTATCAAAGCAGAATATTCAATCATGTGTCTTTCAACTCATAAAAGCAAATTTATTATTTCGAATAATGCGCAAATAACGTAACATAAAAATTATTTGCCTAATTAAATCAGGGGTTTTGGAAAAAAAAATGAAAGTGATTGACAATTAACAGATTCAGATAGCCAAACCTCTTTAATGACAAATGCAATTGAAGAAACTACCAATTGTATCCATTGTACCATCATTTAAAAATTTTCGCTATAATTAAAGAAAAATAAGTTATTCAAACACTTTTTTGTATTTCTGTTAGACGAGTTTTGTGAAAAATTCTTTAAATTTTATCAAAATCAAAATATAACGCGAGATTAGTGATAAATTATTACTGTGGATGCCGCTTAATTGAATCATTTTTATATTGTAGACTTTGATGAATTAAAATAGCAATTTCTATTATGTTGCAAAAATAATATAATAAAATCTTTCAATATAGGGCAAATTTGTTGATTGAAAAATAACCACCATATTTGTTGGCTATTCGGGGATGTCCGTGCAATTCAGAGGTAAAAGAATATCTATACACAGTTCTAGGGGATTTACAAAATATTCGTTGAGATGCCACTGGAGTCACAGAAAAAGATCCGGGTGATAATGTTAAGTCTTCGGGCGCATTATTTTCAAATATGTCCCTCAAATTTTAATATTTTTACATGATTTTTTTATGCATAGGATAGCTGAAGACGATCTACAAAACTTGGCTAGTATTTATCTTTTTGATTTTTGTTACCTTTATGATATACTATTATGATAATTTCCATTTCATAACCGGTTCCGAAAATTAAAGTAATTTTTTAAGAAAAATCTGAAACTAAAATCGAAAAAGTAAAAACAAGCCCGATTGTAGATCGTCTTCAGTTATCCTATGCAAAAAAATCATGTAAATATATCATAATTTGAGTGAGGTATTTAAAAATAACGCCCCTATAGATTTCACATTTATCATCCGGGTATTTTTGAGTGTCTCGTCTGGGCTGTTAAATAGGGTTATCCACTATCGATATTGTCAATCATATGATTTATAAAAGAGGTTGATTATATTAGCTAGTGATTCATATAAGTGATACTTACTATGTTTATATTACCATTTAACATAACAATAAGAAAATGCAAGCATCTGACAAAACTTCGTGGTTGTATATTTTAACTCTTTAGCGGGCGGTGTCCACAAAAAAGGACTCCTATTTTTTAAATTACTGGCACCCAGAATATTTATTAAATTTATCCAGTAATAAATTTCGGGAAATAAAGCAAGTTTTTATTTTCTAATAAATTGGTTTATAAATTCTTTTGCCTTAGCATCATTCCACTATTTTACAAACATAATTACTGCCGAAAAGGGTTAAAATGAGAAACTACTGTTATAGAAAATTACAGAAGTTTTCAAGGACTACAGACAACTATTGCCTAGTCTGAATAATAAAATAATAATAATAATAATAAATGCAATTTAAGAGGAGTAAAATGAGGGATGCAGCCAAGATAAAAAAAAAATAATAGACTGGCATATAAATATATATAAATCAAGACGAGTACAATAAATTAAGAAGGTGTATGCGTTTGAAATCGTTTGAAATTGCTAAGTAATCAGTTAAATTTTCGTTTTATGTGTTTCTTACTGGTAGATTAGGCAGCTCGTTTTTATATTATTCATCCATTTTTTTTTTTTTTTTTTTAAAGGATTATATTTTCTTTAATTTTTGTCAAAATCTAAAAGTAATTTCTATAATCATTAACTAAAATATCCCGCATAATCAATAGATAATTGTTATTATTGCAGATGCCATTTAATCAAATCAGTTTTACATCATATGTTTTGATTTAATAAAAATGTCAATCTCATTGTGAGGCAAAAAATTTTTCTATGATTTGTGATTTCCAATTTTTAATTCACAAGAACGGGTTATTTTATTACCTAATAATTCATATAAGCGGCACCTACTCTAACAATATTAACATAAATAATAAGAAGATGCAAGTGTATCTACCTTACTTCATGATTACAAAAGATTTTAAACTGAAATTGTCGCCAAAAATTAAAGAAGTTTTCTAAAACTACAGGCAACTGATGCCAACATTGAATTAAAAAAATACAATTTAAGCAAAGTCAAAGAATGGGGGAAGCAAAATGCATTCCAGAATGTAGTGAAAAAATTTATACTGGCTTAGACTTACAGTAAATCAAGAAGATGTATTAACTAATGATTCATGTAAGTGGCACCTATTCTAGTTGTATTAACATATAAACAATAAGAAGATGTAAACATATCTACCTTACTTCATGATTACAAAAAATTTTAAACTGAAATTGTCTCCAAAAATTAAAGAAGTTTTCTAAGACAACAGACAACTGATGCCAACATTGAATTAAAAAAATACAATTTAAGCAAAGTAAAAGAATAGGGGGGAGAAAAATGCATTCCAGAACGTAAGCGAAAAAAATTAGACTGGCTAGGGTACAATAAATCAAGAAGATGTATACCTTTGGAGTCTTCGGAGCCCACAGTGCTTAGGAGAAACTGGGTTTTTCTTTTTATATTCGGAGAGCTTACTCTTTCTTCTGTGTTACAAGATAGCTGGATTAAAGGAAAATAGCTTGAATTACAAGCTGTTAGATAAGTATAGTTTCAGCATTTTGTTCATTGGATTAACACTATATAAAAGAAGAATTATACTTTACTCAAATGAATGATTTATAGATATTAATCATTGTCAAGTTTTTAATTAATGCATCAAAACATTGTTTACCAAAATGTGTGTTCAAACTGTTTGCATGGAAATGTTAAATTGCTTATAATATTTAATATAACAAGAGAAACAAAATAAGAACAATATTCATTTTGAAATCATATTAACAAAACATCAAGCATACATTAAAAAATATATATATAGAAAAATTTATAAATTAGCCAAAATTTCTTTTTCAATTTAAATTTTATATAAACTTGTTTATACTTGGTGATTGAATAAGTAGGCCCCTTCTGTACAATCCACCTATTTTTTTTTTTTCACACTTTCCTTGAATTCTATCAAAATTCAAAATGAACTACTATAGCTCATTAAAGGAAAAATCACGCGTGGTCAAAAGACAAATATTATCACTGAATATGTTGCTTAATGAATCCTTTTTGTACAACAAAAGTTTATTCAATTAAACTGCATAATCCAATATGTGGACTAAACATAATGTTATGCTGCTTCATTATCATCAATAATTTTAATGATTATATTAACTAGTCGCTTTGGTTCATTAAAACTTAAAACTAAGCATAAAATCAGCACTATCACATAAAGCAAATATGACCGGTGAGCCATCAGTTAACGTAAAGCCTTCATGATTTTTTTTTCATTTGTAAGTTTTTGGATTAATATAGTTTCACCCTTTTCTTCATTGGGTTAATACTGGAAAAAAAAAAATATACAGAAATAAGGAGAAAAAAAATATGTGTGCATTATTCCTTATCACATTTTTAACAGATTGTTTCATCACAAAAGTCTTGACAATATTTAAAAATTAATTATGCGGAAATGTTATAACTTACATAACTACAAAAATAAATATAAATACTTCCAGTTTATAATTTTATTTATATATTTAAAAATAATCATAACTACGAAAAAAGCACTACATTTTTTAAATATGTAGCTTTCATAATAAAGGTTATTTCCTGTTGGTTTTAATATTTGTCGATCTTTAATTTTATACAACAATAAACATTCATTTTTGTCGGCGGTTAACTATTACTATTGGAAAAAAAGAAAAAAAAGACATTCGAATTTGATTCTACATCTAGAAAGAAGTTATAACAATAAAAGGCAAGGTTATTTTTCTGGGGAAAGAGCTGTTTTAAACAGTTAAATATAGTATTGAAATCTGAACATAGTTGCAGTTCGACAGAACTTTTCTTTAAGGCTGTTCTTAAATCAAAAAGGGCAATTTTGTGACATATGTTTGAATTTATTTTTGTTCGGAAATACGTGAAACAAGCAGGGTTTTTTTGTTCAGAAACTATCTAATCGTACTATTTATTTATTTATATGTTTATTTATTTATTTTTCAAACGCAAAAGATCTTTCAGAAGAAGCCGTCAAAGTTGGCGTTTTCTCTACGACAGCAGAAAAACCAGTCAACGAAGAGAAAAAAATACATAATCACGTGATTCAAATCGCTTATAATATTTAATTATCATAAAATGGAAAACAAAGTTCGGTTCAAAATTGCTCTCATAGTCAGGCCTTTCAATTTTATACCTTTCTTTTAAAAAATGAATTTGTAAATGTGTCAAAACGTTTTGCGCTTCTTTGATCAGAGCTCTTGAGAACAGCCTTAAAGTGAGCGGATAATGAAAAAGATAGGCAGTTACTGTATTACATGTATCTCTTTTTTCAAAGATTGAGTCATGTGATGCTCGATTTTTCAGATACGAGCATTACGTGACTCTAGCGGTCTAATGGTAAAGTTAGTGCGGCAGCCTGTCATTTTCGTTTTCCTCGACATATACATCAATATTTCACAATTTTCTGCAATTTAGAGAAGAATCCGTCACATCATTTACAAGTAAGTATAAGGTAAGTATATAGGTAAGTATATAGGTAAGTATGCATTTTTAAATTAATGAGAAGCATAGGTGTACGTCAAAATGTAGTATTAATTTATAAGTAAATTAATTAATAAACAGAGTTTTTAAGTTCCATTAATTTCTAATATGTCTAGATATAACTTTCAAATTCTTAATTTCTATTCTTTTAGAAAAAAAAATCATATCATACAGAGGTAACCCGCAAAAGTTAGCTTCTTTATGAGGGCATCCGTCATATCCTATGTAAGAAAAGAAAGTGTATTTTTCTATTTCAACCATTTCTTCGAAAGCATTATTACAACTCGGTATATCTGTATACGCTGAAAGAAATGGGTCGGCAAAATTGACTAAAAAATATTCACTTTTAAGTACCTCACATACTCAAAATAGCTCCAATCTAAATGTACTTTAAACTCAGAAACACGTATTACTCATTTTTTATTCCATGGTTGTGTTCAAATAGAAATCGCTATATGAACTGTCCCCTGAATTCACCAATTAAGGTAAAAACATAATGACATTTATTCCTTTCTCGAAATTATTAACGATAAACGTTTAATTGATTATTTATTAAAAAAGTCGCAAAATTATTAAGAAAATACCCAAATCGCATATTTTTATAACAAGAGCATTATTTGCAAGCAACTTTTAAATTATTTTAATATACTACACTGTTAAAAATTTGCAGCATTCTGTCCAGACATTTGACCGTTTTTTGAAAAAACGGTTATGTAACCGTAATTTAACTACATTCTGACTATAAAATAGCCAATAAGATGGTCAGAATAGCGTTAAAATATGGTTAGATTATCGTTTTTTCAAAAAACGGTCAAATGTCTGGACAGAATGCTGCAAATTTTTAACAGTGTATGCACAATTTAATATTTACATTTATAAGCATCCTTATGCTGCCAAGAATGAAATAAACCAATACAGGATACAAAATTATCGCTTGTTTGGATTTGATAACATATGATGTTTCAAAATTGAGAAAGCAATGTGTTTTCCTTTTTTATCCAAACTTACTCAATTCGATATGAGTACATCAATTTACTCATTTTTGAGTACTTCGTTTTTTTTTCAGTCTATAATGTTATTAATTGTTTTAGAAACATAAGTGGATTGGAATCACGGAAAAAAGCGCACCGGAAAATAGCGCACGGAAAAAAGCGCCCCGGAAAAAAGCGCACCGGAAAAAAGCGTCCTTTTTTATAAATCACATATTTAAATAAGTCTGATAATAGTACACATGGTTAATCTTAGAATATAAACACTAGATTGAGACGGTTTTATGAAATGTAAGTCTTTGCTCTAACGAGACTCAGATGGGCGGGGGGGGGGGGGGCTTTAAAAGTTATCTCAAAATCTGTCATTGCTTTAATGAAAAAAAAATTGTAAGGTACGAAGAATTAGATAATAAACACTAGGTACTTAAATGATTTTTTTTAATTCAGTCTCCCTTGTTCTCCTGTGGAGTGGGGGGGAGAGGGTGTCTACAAACTTTTGAATATATCTCTTATATTTATTTTTTTAATATTATTTATAATTTGATTATTTTTATTATAAAATTACATATTAATATTTTATTATATTTTATATTACATTTATATATTTATATTTATATAATATAATAATAATACAAAATAAATAATTTATAATAAATAAGTAATAAATTAATAATACATAAATATAAATTAAATATAAAATTAAAAATAAATGTAATTAAATATTAAAAATTATACTTATTAACAAAAGTTTATTTAAAAATGATAATATTTTATTAACTCATAGTAAATCAATAAAAATAAATGTATTAATAAATAAAATTAAATATTAAAAATCTAGTTTCATCAACAAGAATTAATTTAAAAAATGATAATATTTTATTAACTTATAGGACATAATAAAAATAAGTGTATAAATATATAAAATTAAATATTAAAAAATCTGCACATTAACAAGAATTTATTTAAAAAATGATATTTTACCATCCGCCATTACTGATACTGTTGTCATATACCTCTAGCAATCTCGCTACGTATCCCCAAGGGTACGCGTATCAAAGGTTGGGAACCGCTGTCCTACGAGAATGATATAAATGAGACATTTGTTGCCACTTTAGTTTTTATCATTTATTTATCCACAAGTTCAATATTTATCAATTCCTTGTCACTTTTTTCTGATCACTTTTTGGGCTCTTGTTTTTCCAGTCACTTTTTCCCCTAAATTCTAGAAAACATTCCGAAAAAATGTTATCGTCTAAAGCGGTGATAGATTTGGAGTTTGTAGGCTCACCCCCCCCCCCACACACACAGAAGAACAAGGGTGGCTGAATATATGAAAAAAATATATATATGAGTTGATATTACTATGAGTTAATAAAATATTATCATTTTTAAATAAATTTTTGTTAATGAGTATAATTTTTAATATTTAATAATATTTATTTGTACATTTTTTAATTTTTTTTTAATTTAATTTTATATTTAATTTATAATTATGTATTATTAATTTATTATTTATTTATTATAAATTATTTATTATTATTCATTATTATTATTATTATTATTAATTTATTAATTATATTATTAATTATTTACTATTAATATATTATATTAATATATTAATAATTAATTAATATGTATTATATAAGTATAAATATATAATATAAAATGTAATAAAATATTAATATGTAATTTGATAATAATAATAAAAATGATAATCATATAATATATAAATTAATTATGTATAATTTAAATTATAAATAATCAAATTATAAATAATATAAAAAAAATAATGTAAGAGATAGATTCAGAGTTTGTAGACAATCGCCCCCTCCCCCCCCCCCCCAACCACCACCACAGAAGAACAAGGGAGACTGAATTAGAAAAAGCATTTAAGTACCTAGTGTTTATTATCTTATTTTTCGTATCCTACAATTTTTTTTTTTCATTGAGGCAATAACAGGTTTTGAGATAACTTTTAAAGCCCCCCCCCCCCCAACCTTCGCCAATCTCAGTCCCGAGAGAGCAAGGACGCTCAAATTTCATAAAACCGTCTCAATCTAGTGTTTATATTCTAAGATTAACCATGTGTACTATTATCAGACTTATTGAAATATGTGATTTATAAAAAGGGACGCTTTTTTCCGGTGCGCTTTTTTCCGGGGACGCTTTTTTTCCGGGGCGCTTTTTTCCGGTGCGCTTTTTTCCGCCTACCAAGTGGATTGAAGTGAGAAATCTCCGTGGTCTTGATCTTCCTCGCTGGAGGAAATAAATCGACAGAATAGCATATTTTTTGCATTTAAATCCATATTAAGGGTGTATTTAGATTCAAACTGCTTGTTTTCAGATTTATTTTTGAATTCACTTTTGCTCTTAAACACATGAAACTCGCAGATTCTCTTATTTAGAAAGTGCACAAGGTGCCGTGAAAGTCAATTCTTTGATAAGTGCACAAAATATTGCAAAAAAAGCAATCAAAAACAGCAATTTTAACCTATTTTTCCGAAGTCGGAGATCTGGGAACGAAAAAAAGGGTCTTCCTGAGAAGTTAATTGCTTATAAATCAAATTCTAATGAATTGAGCGTAAAAAGACATCACACGGCACCTTATACATCCCTTCAAAAATCCCCTCAGCAAATTTCATGTTTCTATTTTTAAAAATGTGTCTGAAATTGTATCGGAAATTTTCGAGCTGCTGAAGATGGAAAAGCGTTTTTTCGAATACACCCTTAATAAATTAAAATTATCTAATTTCAGGACTAAACATGTTTAGTCCAAAGAAAATGAGTGCACTCGTTTTCTTCTAAATTGAAGTTGCCACAGTCTGTGTTTGTGACGCCCTCTGATTATACAAGTAATTTTATGGACATAGCAAATACAGAGCCGCAGCGATATGAGATTTGCGTGGGTAAAATGCACCGAGGTCCTTCTATTATAAAGATATCAAAAATACTAAAGGCAATTATCTAGTTATAGCAGGTGAACCCACACCTCGCCACCCCATTCATTTGGACGTTACTCAAATTTGGACGTGAGAAACTAAAAACTTCCTTTACTTCGGAAAAATTAATTAAGGTTCAAGAAATTTTCTTGTATCTGGATGCGTTAACGAGGAGGTGACTATATACAGATATTTCATATACTCAAAGAAATGTATTTTATTATTTTTTTACAGTAAAGTCCGAGAGAATTCTGTGTAAAAAGGTATTTTTTAATTAAAAGTCAAAGGCCAATCGAAAAGTCTAATTTAGCATTATTTGAACACTCAGGAAGGATTTCAAATTGGGACGTTGTATAGGATTATATTCAGTGTTGCCAGTATAGCACAATTTTTTAGTCATTTATTCAATAGTTTTAAATAAAGAAACTAAAACTAAATATTTAATGATACAGATATTAATCTGTCTGAAATACTATCTGATGCTTACTGTCAAGAATTAAGCACGCAGCGGAAAATGTAAAAAAATCGACAAGTACGTTTTGGATTGATACCAAATGTGGTAGGAAAATAGAAATTATGTTTATCCATAAAACAAAACAAAGATTTACATTCAAGATAAAATCAATATTGAATTAAATAAGTTATAAAATGACGTCTTACTGGAGTCATTAACAAAAATATGTTTAAAATGAAAACAAACAAAACCGATATTAATATAGGATGTGTGAGTATCTTTCATCAACATTCAATGTTTACAGAGTGTGATCATGCTTTCTGAGGTGATCAACTAACGTAGATACAAGATACAAGTAAATCCTATTCCTCCTTGTGCAGATGTTTGCAACTCTGTAAAATGGAGAAATGAATGCAAGAGCAAGGGCATCCCAAAGATTTACAATGATTTAAGTCTGCAGGCACACGCTTGTTTAGACATCCTTCAACTGTATTCTAGAAAATATTTTGTTCAAGAAGAGAATCTACAATAGGTCAGAAGATAAGGAGCTCAACCCTACTTTAAAGAAAATTTCCTGTTTTGCAAGACATCATTCCCTTTCCCCTAAAAGTCATTAAAGATCAGAAACACCGCGTCTTCAAATTAAAAGTAGCCGATACTGATAGCAGTTAGAAGATTCGTCTGCTCGCAGTTTTAATTTGAGTGAGTATATCGGCCACTCCATACCCGCAATCCCACTTGTTCTCTCAATAGTAATCCAATTGGGCAATTCTATAGGGATGCATATTACCATCCATTAAAATTAAAGTAGGACCAACTGATGCAGCATACAATTACACAGTGAAATCTAGGACTTAGACTTATTCCTACATCGAGCAGCCGTCAAAGAACTTAAAGATCGGCAGGCCTGAGCAATATCAATACAAAATCTCTGCCCAAACCATGATGCTTTCATCTCGGAATATGTCATGCTTAGTTATGCTCTGAAGCCGATTGCATGCGCATAGTTCTCTTCATAGTTCTCTCCCTTACACACTTGTAATCTGGTTGCATTGCAAATTTAAATTTATCCGTGAATATAACGTCACCCCAATCAGATACACTTCAGTTAATCTGTTGCTGATACCATTCTTATCGTGCCCCACTGGACTGAATGGTTAGAAGAATACAAACTCGGAATACCTGAGCATACAGTCCATTCGCAAGCAGTCTCCGGCGTACAATAATGGCAGACAGCATCTTACCAATGGGAGCTGCAACCATAGATGTCATATGTGCGGAGGTCGCTCTTCGATTTCGCTTGGCTACAACAGCAATATATCTATCATCCGCGAAGTCGAAACCCTTGTACGACCGACTACAGGTCTTCTGATAATTGTTTGTATCATTAGGAATTGTTTTCGTGATCTCGAAATTACAGAATAATGAACTCCGAAAAGAGCAACATTTGTGTTTGATTGTCCCGCTTCAATGCATTCGACAGCACGCCAATTCTTAGAATCTTCTATTCATTATCTGGAAGCAATAGAAATACGCCTGTCTTGGAAACAAAACGCACGAAAGTTCTAAACACTTTTTATCAGCATTTACCTATAACTCCTGAAACACTCCACAATGTAGGATTCTTACATAATTGCCTTTTTTTGCATAGTTCTCTACACGAAACTATGATGTACTACTACATAACAAATTTCCATAGTTCTGTCTGACCCGCAGCAAATTGCAGCGTTTCCAGTCCGGATTGGCTTCCAAAAATCTACATTTTTTTGTATGAGCTTAACTTTATGAAATAAGTGTAATTGAAGCGTTGATATGGAAAGGAGAGTAATTATCAAAGAACCCCCCCCCCTTTTTTTTTTACTCCAATAGCATCGGAAATGGAGTAAGTATATATCCCATTTATATTAATTTCTTTTGATGACTGCAAGATGTCCAATGCTTTCGGTATGGAAAAGGTAGCCTCTCCCGTAAAATTTCATTTTTGCCACTTACTCCTCTTTCCATGTCAACGTCTCAAGTGATGACTAAACTGGAAGCTTAAAATTATCCTTCATTTAATATTTGACCAGGAATGACGAATTATTTGATTTCGTTATTAATTATTTTCCTTTATTTTCCTAAGAGAAGATATACGTAACTTGGTTATTGCAAGGAATATGTTACAGCAACAAGAAAAATAAATATTTTAGTCTTTTTACTTTCATTGTATTGAATGTCTACAAATGTATAGTATATGCTTTTAACGTAGTTATTTTCTTATTTAATGCAATGGAGAAAACTTCTTAAATGAATCATAAAATATAAAACAAGAATAATATTGTGTAGAGTGATTTGCTGTCAGGTGACTTTGTTGTTAATGTACGTCCAGTTAAATGGGTTAGACTGACCTAGATATCATCCTCCTCAGTTGGAAAAAAATCCATTTGCAAAAGTTACACATTTTGAAAAAGTTAATTTTTCTTCTTCAGGCGCAAAACATTGTACTACCGCTTTAAGAACAAAAGCAAGACTGATAGGACGTAAATGCAAGGATCAAATTGGAGTGAATAGCTACCAATCAAACAATTGACAAAAGGAAACAACTGGCGATAATTACAATTAGGAAAATATGATTAAAATGAACTGGAAAACGCAAAAGAGTTGAAGGCAAAGAATATATTTTAGCTTAAAAATTATAAGTAATGACTGTTTATCTATTCCTAACATTATTTTGCTTTTTCATTTTTTTTTTCAATATTACTCCTGTTCTTAATGTGGTAAGCATGTTTTCTGTTTCTGAAGAAGAAAGATTAAATCTTTTGAAGCGTATTGTAAATTTCCCCCATTTTACTATGTATTTAGAAGTTATTTCCATTTTATTAAGCTTTATAACAGTAGGCATTAATTTTGTTTATTATTATGTATTAATTATGTTGCAGTATTAAAAACATGTTTAATTATTTTAACATAACTGTCATGAAGGTTTTTTATCACTGTTTCAGTTACATCTTTCTGGAAGAATATTGTGGCCAAAATCAATATGGAAAAAAAGCGTAAACCAAATAATAGAAGATTGATAACTGTAGTTTATCACAAAGAACATAAGTTGCACACTGATAGGACATTACAAAGTGACCAGTGCTTTGCTTGTGGTAATACTAAAACTAGGTAATGTAGCAAAATGTTTATTACAGAGAGTTTTTTGAAAATATTTAGTCATTATTATCTGACTATTGTTGTGAATTTCAAATGAATAAATTGTCATAATACTAGAATTCTAGGATGAAGATTATGTTATTACTGTAAACATTTATTTGATTTAACGAGTTAAGTATGCTCAATTTTTTCATCATCCACAGTAATACACATACATTGCGGTAGATGGACACGTTGAGCATACTTAACTTGATTTTTTTTCTAAAATAATTGATAGCTTGTATATGTATATGTATTATTATATATATGTATATATGTATTATTGTTTTGTTAGTAAATATGCACCTGCATTATAATGAGACATTTCTATAACCAATTAGTGATATATTTCAGCTTGTGCTTGGTTATCGAAAATTTAATATTTAAGTAATGAAGTTACTTTTACATGTCATTTCATATTAAATTGAAGTATGCTCCTCACTTTTATAATTGAAATCTCTTTCTCACGTATCCTTTCTGATATAGAGTCGATCATTTCTAAATTTTGATACTAAATTAAGGCGTTTCAGTGACTCTCTTGTGATAGCTTATTAGTCATTTTACTTTTAATTTAGACACGACCTGTTTTACAATTCATGCTTTATCAGTTTAGAAGTTATTTGAGTGTTTTTGATTTTAGATAACACGTTATATTAAACATGTTATAACGTAGTGTTCTTGATACACAAAGACCTCTAGGAATTGAAAAAATATTTCCGGGCAGGACACTAGCATTTTGTTGGAAAGAATGCATGGAGAAGATAATGCAGTTTATCTGTCTTCTTGAGAAATGTCAAAGGGTGAGTGAAAATGCAACTTTCTGCATATTGGAGAAAAAGCAGGTGACAGACCAATGGCAAAAGACCTCTTCTGGCCCTTAGCTGGGGCAAGAGAAAATAAAGAGAAGGGATCAGTAAGTTCTAGCGGAGAATTCTCAACGGTTTGACTTGGATTTTTGAGAGTGATGTTGGAAAATCGCAATGCTGTGTGGAGAACGATAATGTACATTCATGTAAAGTGTTTTGTTTACAAAACTTTTAAAGCATATTGAGAGTGACTCACACTTCATTGTAATATTATTTATATTTTATTTTACCTATACTTAATCGACCAATTAAAAAACTTAGAAAAGAAATCATGTGTTATATTTGAACTTTATTTATGTACGAACTGACTGAGAAGAGTTGTAAGCTTCGGCTGACTTCACCACATTACTATAATGCAAATGATAAAACCTCAAAGAGTTGCTGAAGCGTCTGTGTTTATTATTTTATTATAATTGGGAAATGGTAAAGTAATGAGAATCGATAAACATTTGAAATTTTTTGTAGGGGTCAACAATCAAAACATTTGACGACTTTTGCTCTAAAACCACCTGAATATCCGTTCATTCGCATTTCAGTGGTCTCATTTGGGAATAATAATGTTGGATAATATTTAAAAGTGTATGGATATATTAAGATTAAATTACTATAATTCATTACAGCACAGATCAGGTACACTGTGTCTCAACATAACTGTTCTTCAAATGGCAAGGGCAACCTAATGAAGCTTATGGCCATAAGCCATCATGCCCACAAGCTCACGGCATCCGGTTTCGAAAAAATGATTTTTGAAATGCATCAATGGACATTAATTGGATTGTGGATTGTTTCAATAAAAAATGACTTGATCTGATAAATGAAGAAAAAGATTTCTGTTGTGATGTTGAAAATCACAGGAGAATACAATGATAAATGAATATGATTAGAAGAAGTCTAAGGTCTAATGGGATGAAATAATATTGTCTTCAGAGCACAACACTGAGAATTATATATGAATTAGACATAGTAGCGCAATACTCAAGCCCTTATTAACTTGTGCTTCCGGAAATAATTGCGTCACTTGCTATCCATTGTTGCAAAGATAGTAATCGTGGTAATACCCTGTAGAGATCTTTAATTTGCAGCTTTATGGAAAAGCGCAAGACAAATGAAAGTCATCATATTGGTTCTGAAGCCCTGAAATAATTGACAACTAAATACGTTTTTTACGGCAAAAAAAAATTACCCTGAAACTAAATGTTGTATTTAACCGTTCTGGGTTATTAATTTTTAGTATATTTACTTCACATGAGCACCTAGCAGAATTTATCTTATTGAGATCCCATATCGATCAACATTCCGCTAGTTTTTTTAAAGTCACATAAACATATTTTTAAACAGAAAATTTATTTTTAAAACCGTGCCATGTTTATACGTGGTTCTTATATGATTTAAGGCAATAAGTAAAATTTCTAGTTCAAAATTGTATATAATACTTATGAAATACGGAAAGTTGGCATCTATGAGATCCTCTTCTGTCACTGTTTGTCTCTCGGTTAATCCCCTGGTGACGAGTGAGAAAATACAGAGTTTGGTTTCCAGTTGAAAATTAGCTACTTGCAGAGTGGTTGAGGACGAAGGACAACAATTACCAGGTCCTATTCTCTCGTGATAAGAAAGCACTAAACGATCATCAAATCTGGTAGAATTTCCATACACATTTTTCATCTTCAGACATCAAATGATTCTGGTGAAGAAATCCTTGAAAGAAGTTCAAGTTCAATGCATGTATAGCTGGATGTAGACAGCTAAAAAATGTTGGTGAAACCATGAGCGTTTTATTTTTATGAGCGATTCTGTACACTTCATGGAAGTTGGAATAAGTACTAAGTTATATCAGTAAGGACTAAACTTATACATTTTAAGAACTATCCTGTAGTATTATCTTAAACTATAATGATATTTTTGAAATGAATTGATGCAAAAGAAATTTATAAAAGCTGTAAACTCTAATCGTAGCAGTTTCCCTGCTTCAAAGTAATAATAATAATAATAATAATAAATAAATAAATAAATAAATAAATAAAAAGGCTGTAAGCTGCTGCTGATTAATTAAATTTGTAAATAAATACTTAATCTCTTGAGGATGGTGGGGTATCCCACCTAATTTAAACAAGATTCCCACAAAAATATTTTTTTTCCGATGGGAAATTAATATTAGAGACATTATTATCACACATTATACCCTTCAAAGGATTAACGCATTGAATTATTACTATATGAAGTGGTGCATAAGCTAACACAATCGAACATGGATTTACCACGTTTACTGCTCAATGACTAAATAGATTTTGTCAAAGACTCTTGAGAGACGAGATCTGACGTTCAGAGATGTAAAAGAAACGATACAAGTGAAAATTATAATAACTAATAGCAATATGTTAATTATATTTTTAAAACTTAAATAGAAAGCTTTTAAGGTGATGGTTTCTTGAATATAAGAATAATATATAACTGAATAAATATTAAAAGGTATAATAAATGTAAATATTTTTTGTATTTATAATCCTATGACATAATATTCTAAGTAATTACCCCAGTTTCTTTTAAAGTGTAATCATATTTTTCTTTTGTAAAACAAATTATATTATTTTTATTTGGTAACTGAAAAAATCAATTTCAAATTTCAGATTCCTCTATAATTTCGATCATTCCCGATTATCCTTATTAGGAATAAAAAGCATAAAGAAAATGCCATACTTTGGACATAGCAAGAGAAAAAAAGAGCGGGGATACAGTTTTTAACTGCACGGAGTTCTAATGGAGAATAGCTGTATGAAATTGCTCTATTGCATTTATTCACATCACAATTTTTCAATCCCAACTATAAGGTGAATAGAAATTTTATGCCTTTAAAACATAAATTATAAAATTAACTTTCACTACTAACTTTTCTTTATTTTAGTGCTTGAATACTCATAAAATTACGCTAAGTAAAACTTGTTTTTCAAAAGTGAGTAATTTTCTCAGGTTTTTCTGCTAAGTAAAATGTTCTAAGGCGAATCGGAAAATTATTCACAAAGGACCGAAAAATTTTGTTTTAAACAGGTTTTTGTCTTAAGAAGAGTATTCACTGACTTGAAAACACCCCCAGACATTTACCCTAGAGACCAATGATCCTCGGTCTCTAATATGGCCATTCTTTACTTTTTTGATTTCGGTTGCAGATTTTTTTTAAAATAAAGGTACTTTCACTTTCGAAACCGGAAAGTGAAAGTACTTTTATTTAAAAAATCTGCAATCTTAACCGAAAAAGTAAAAAATAGTCATATTGGAGATTGAGCTCAGCTATATTATGCAAAAAAAAATCGTTTAAAATATTCAAAAATAAATGGAAAATTCGAAAACAACTTGCACATAGGATTAACGTTACAGAGCAGGTGTTTTCAACAATAATTTTGTAAAATATTGCCTTATTTTCTTTTAGTTATATTAAGATTATGCTTTCATTTTTCGTTTCTCAACAATTCTGCTACAAACATGCTCCATATCCACAGATTTTGTTGTCTCTTTATCTATAATTTGGCAACATAATTCAAGGACAATCATATCAGTATCACACAGAGGGGGGGGGGGGGATATCTCTAATTGGCAAACATTATTTTGAATAATTTCGAACTTGATCAGTCTGTGTCTAAATTGTTATGTGTTAATGTATTCTGCCACATTCTTGCAAGAAAAAAAAATGCAATGAGTGCAAATAGGGTTGAAGCTGTTTTCCAAAATCTGCCAAGATCCTCCTTGTTACCGGATAACTAACGTCTTTTCGAAGAAAAAAAAAAAAAAGCCAGCTCTTCAAGTTATCACTTAGTACATGATATCCTAGTCCTCTCCGCCTAGTCTGCTGTTTGTCTCGTTTAACACTTCAAAAAATGCCGCTATCTGCTTTTCCTTCAGCCGAAACAGTTAACTAAGCTATATGCCGACTGATAGAAACGTCGAAATTGAAAGATAGAAGGCTTTAGTTGTTTTGTATTAATACTGTTTTTGAAATAGCAAGTAATATGTAAGTCTTGAGGGAAAATATCCCCTTACCTTCCAGGTGATTTTGCTACAAATCATCATATTAAAGAATTCTGGTACTATCTGATTCGTAATAATGACTTCTATTAAATTTTATATGCATGGATTAGAGTTTGGAAGGCGACTAAAGTTTAAAATTCTATTTTCCTTCTTTCACCTACTTTTGGAACTATAGCAAGGTTCGTAAGCATTAAGGAATTCAGGGGATTGCAAGCGATTCAGCACCAGAAATTCTGGAAAGTACTGGTCGCTATATCTGGAAATAGAATTTTTGTCATTAAAGAAGGCGAATATTACTTTAAAAAAATTATCGTGAAAGCTGCTATCAAGTCCCTGAAACGTACAAACCCTGTATTGATGATTTCCTAGGCAAAATCATCAAAGTTAAGTATACAGTTTTTTTTATCTTTTCAACTTTTAAAAATTAAATGTTTGAGTAAGAAATGCACAAATTGCCTTTACCTTTTGGCCATATTTTGCCCGAGAAACTGAAACAGGCAAAAAAAGTTGTCGCCTTCCGAAGATGGTATCCAGAATACGAATATAATTTGCAACAAATAGGTTTAGAAAAATATTATTCAGAAGGATTAATAAGGTTTACTTTATTATTCTTCTGTAATTCTAATATATTATTGTTATTATCTTTTTAGAAGAAACACCAAAACGAACCTGTTACAACAAGAACGAAAAACAAAAGAATTATCAAAATTAACGCATTCGTTTCAAAACTTACGCCCATGAAAATACGTTAAATACACCCTCCTTTGTTGAAATTCAGTTAATAAAAAATTGTAATCAGTTCTCTACATCGCCTATATCTTTCTGAATTTTAAAGACATTCGACAGACTTTTTAAAATGAGCTGTCTATTATGGTAAAATTACATTTGTTATCTTTCGTAGATTCGAAGCTAAAAATTATTTCATACAAATACTCGTATTTCCTGAAATAGTTAATTATTTATTTTCTTATTGTAATAGATTGTTTCTTCTAAACTTTGTCAAGTTTTCTGAAATTAGTGTTAAAATTGATTGAAAAGTCTGCATACTAGAAACTAAAAACATGTAAAATTACATGTATTTAAAACTTTTATAAAGAATTACAAATTATCAACAACAAACATCATTGTGTGGATTATAAAGGAGTTTATTCAAATTAAATTGATGCATAAACTGGTATAAAATCCTTATAACAAGAGCAACATGGAATTAAAAATTACAGTAAACAGAAAAATAATAATATTTGTGGAACCAAGGCAGAATCATCAGCCCCAAATTACCTTCATTACTACAAATAATACGTACGGTAACATCTTTACATTAGCCATAACAATCTAAAAAATGCAAAATAAAAACTACCGTACAAAAAAGATACAGAAAAAAGCAGAAATAACAGTAATATAAAAATACAAAGGATTAAAATAGTATAAAAAACAAGCATTTTCACCAATTGAAAATCCATTCATAATCATAAATGACACAGAACAGAAGATATAAGGAATGACTTGCACTGATCGCCTTAAATATCTAACTAAATATCCATGAGTATAAATAATGGAGCAAAGATATACATATTGTTAGAGCAGGTTGAAATAGTAAAATTAAATTACCTTCACCAATTGAACATAAATAGTTCTGTCCTCTATCGTTGAATAATACAGTTAATGACTTCAAAGTATTCACAAATGGATCATTTTAGTGCAACCCTAAAAATTTTAAATAGTACATTTAAAATTTACCCCACAAAATATATTTTTAAGAAAAAACATGTTATGGGAATAAAAACTAATTGATAAATATTAATAATTGTTAATGAATTAAGCAAAAATCAATAATTGTATTAAATTAATGTAATAGAGGAATTAAAATATGCATATACCGGGTGTCCCAAAAATGACTGATGGATTTTAAAATTCAATAACTTGCAAATGGTGACAGCTATTTAAAAAAATTTTTTTGCAGGAGGGTTATGTATAATGTCAGGAGTTTTTTTTTAACCGTAATTTTTTATTTTAGTTCGAATTTCAAACAATAGGTGGCGCTGACGGCGATTGAAGGCCATGTCGACGCTTCACTCTGCACTGATCACCTGGCCTTCAATCGCCGTCAGCGCCACCTATTGTTTGAAAATCGAACTAAAATAAAAAAATTCGGTAAAAAAAAAAAAAAAAAAAAAAAAAAAAAAAAAAAAAAAAAAAAAACTCCTGACATTATACATAACCTTCCTGCAAAAAGTTTTAAATAGCTGTCACCGTTTGCAAGTTATTGAATTTTAAAATCCATCAGTCATTTTTGGGACACCCGGTAAATGCATGTCAATATAGAGAATTAAATAAGTAAAATTATGAAATGGGTGAGTCATTAAATAATGAAATGTTAAAATCATAGTAGAATATTATATTTAAATCTCTATCACAACAGTGCATAATTACTTAGATAAATAAAATAAAATAAATTATGTTGAATATTAAATCTAAATAATTTAAAATGCTGAAAATACTAAATAACAATTAAAGTATCACCAAACTTGAATACAATTTAAAATAGTATATAACTGTGGGGAAGAAGACAGAAAAAAGAATAAAAATTTACAATTACACTTATGCTGTTGCTATAGAATTTACTTTGTGTGAGATGTTAATATGATATTGTCTGCATTGGGCTGCAAAGTGAAATTTACATGATTTTGTTATTAAAAATTATATTTTTTAATTAAATAAATAAATAGCTCTATCTATAAGCATGAAATGGACGCCTTGCACTAGAAAAGTTCTGCAGTTAAGAAAAGGAGTTTGCTTTCGCTTAAAAATTGAAACAGATTGCTTTTTTGACGGTGAATCTTTACTTGTGGCTAGGATGGTCCGTTTCATGTCCAGAGTTTCATGTTCATCGGATGTCCAGAGTTCAGTGATTACCAGTCACCAGTGAACGTCATTGAAATGCCTATCCCAGCCTTTTTTAGGTGCATTCGTAATTATGTAAATACGTAGCACCTATTGTTGTCGCTCAGTCCGTCCGTCTGTCTGTCCGCATATAACAACGCAAAAACTACCCAACCGAATCGTTTGAAATTTAAAATACATAATTATTACATAATTTTGTCGAGTCATTTCAAATTTTATGAAAATCGGATGGATAGATCAATTATAGGGACAATCAAAAGGATTCCCTTACATTACGGTCAATGGGGAAAAAAGTTTCAAATGCATTTTAATCGTTTGAAATTTAAAACGTATATTTATTACATCATTTTATCGAGTTATTTCAAATGTTATGAAAATCGGATGCATAAATCAATTACAGGGACAATCAAAAGTATTCCGTTACATTACGATCAATGGGAAAAAAGTTTCAAATGCATTTTAATGGTGCTACACTCATTTGAACATAATAGAATTGACATTAATCTATGAAGTATGTACTAAAATATACATTCTGTACAATCTGTGATGCAAAGAATATTTATTATTAAATTACAGGGCCACACAAATGTATTCCACTAAATAATGTTATACGGGGAAACATTGTTTGGGGCGTGTTTTAATTATATTAAACTACTTCATATTTTATGAATAAGATATACGTTAATGACGTATAATAAAAATTACTCTCTGCATATTTACAGGAACACAAAGATTTCGACCACTATACTGTATCCAAAGTACGCTCTACTATATCAGCAAGATCTGAATATTTTTAAACTTCGTTATCGTACGAACGCACCTCATTTGCTACGATTCACGTGCAATTTCCAACTTGTTTCTTTTGTTGATGACCACAGAACGCCTATTAAAGAATGACCAATATACATATGTCTGGCTTTCCTTGGGAGATATAAAAAGCACCAAACGCAACATTATCATTTAGATCAGCGGTACTGAACTCTATTTTCTTAAGGCTAATTGTCCCTGCTGGCGAAGATACTCGTGAGTTAATGCTAATCCTAGGGATTTATTTTCTAATATCTCGTTTGCATTTCGGGATTTTTATTTTATTTATTTATTTATTTATTTCATTTTTTGCATTGGATAGTTTAGATCCATATCTATATCACTTCTTTTTTACTTTTTTTATATTACTTCTTCTTATATACCTCTTCTTTGGTTTTAAATATTTTTAGGTAGCTTTCATTACAAAAAGTAAAAAGCTACCTATTGCAGCCGTCCGGAGGAAAGCACTTCCGGAAAATTTTGGTATATTTTCACCGATCATGACCCCCAGACCTCAAAACCACCCTCCGTTCAAATGTTGACACATATATATATATATATATCTGATTTTTGTCATGCGATAACTAACGTATTTATGAACCGATTTGAATGAAACTTGGTATGTACATAGTACATACAAATGTCTCGACCGAGTTTGTTGGCCAGCATCATCCGCCATTTTGTTTCAAAATGGCGGCCATTTTAAATTTTTAAAAAAATTTAAAATTTAAAATTCAATGCGAAAAAATTAAAAATTGAGAAATATTTTTCTTTTACGTGTTAGAACTTAAAACAACAATTCCAGAACGCTTTTTATTTTGTCTGTATCTTAGAAAATGATTGCGTTATAGCACTTTTAATTTTTCTTATGGCTGACATTTTGAAACGATCTGATTTTTGTCACGTGATAACACGCGTATTTATGAACGGACTTGAATGAAACTTGGTATGTACATAGTACATACAAATGTCTCAACCGAGTTCGTTGGCGAGCATCATCCGCCATTTTGTTTCAAAATTGCGGCCATTTTAAATTTTTAAAAAAAATTAAAATTTAAAATTAAATGCGAAAAAATTAAAAGTTGAAAAATATTTTTCTTTTACGCGTTAGAACCTAAAACAACGATTCCAGAACACTTTTTATTTTGTCTTTATCTTAAAAAATGATTGAGTTATTGCACTTTGAATTTTTCTTATGGCTGACATTTTGAAACGATCTGATTTTTGTCACCTGATAACACGCGTATTTATGAATCGATTTGCATGTAACTTAGTGTGTATATAGTATATATACTGAGGCCTGAATCGAGTTCGATACTCAGTTCCATCCGACGTCGTATTTAAAAATGGCGGCCATTTAAATTTTTTTATAAATTTTAAAATTTAAAATTAGGTACAAGAAAGAGAGAAATTGAAAAAGATCTTTCTTTTATGCATTTGATTTTGATACAAAGATTCCAGAACATTTTTTTTGTTTCGTCTGTGTCTTAAAAAATGGCTGAGTTATCGCATATATATATTAATCGATTTCAATATGAGTGTGCATGTGCACCTGAATTAAGATTTCGACCAAGCTCATAATCAGGTTCTACTAATTTGAGCTTAGTATTTTTGAATAATATAACTTAATTTAAAATAAATAAATATATATATATAAATATATGAAAGCTACCTCTTCCTCCCGGCACTGCCGGAAGGAATATTTCTTAATGACGCTTTCATTTTAGGTAGCTTTCATTACAAAAAGTAAAAAGCTACCTATTGCAGCCGTCCGGAGGAAAGCATTTCCAGAAAATTTTGGTGTATTTTCACCGATCATGACCCCCAGACCCCAAAACCACCCTTCGTTCAAATGTTGACATATATATATATATATATATATGATTTTTGTCATGCGATAACCAACGTATTTATGAACCGATTTGAATGAAACTTGGTATGTACATAGTACATACAAATATCTCGACCGAGTTCGTTGGCCAGCACCATCCGCCGTTTTGTTTCAAAATGGCGGCCATTTAAAAAAAATTAAAAAATTTAAAATTTAAAATTAAATGTGAAAAAATTAAAAGTTGAAAAATATTTTTATTTTATGTGTTAGATCTTAAAACACTAATTTCAGAACACGTTTTGTTTTGTCTATATCTTAAAAAATGATTGAGTTATAGTACTTTGAATTTTTCTTATGGCTGACATTTTGAAACGGTCTAATTTTTGTCATGCTATAACTAACGAATTTATGAACCGATTTGAATGAACTTGGTATGTACATAGCACATACAAATATCTCGACCGTGATCGTTGGCCAGCATCATGCGCCATCTTGTTTCAAAATGGCGACCATTTAAAAAATTTTTAAAAATTTAAAATTTAAAATTAAATGCGAAAAAATTTAAAGTTGAAATATATTTTTATTTTATTTGTAAGATCTTAAAACGCCATATCCAGAACACTTTTTACTTTGTCTATATCTTAAAAAATGATTGAGTTATAGCACTTTGAATTTTTCTTATGGCTGACATTTTGAAACGATCTGATTTTTGTCATGCTATAACTAACGCATTTATAAACCGATTTGAATGAAACTTTATATGTACATAGTACATGTACTATGTACATATAAAGAACTCGATCGAGATATTTGTATGCATACAAATATCTCGATCGAGTTCGTTGGCCAGCATCATGCGCCATCTTGTTTCAAAATGGCGGCCATTTAAAAAATTTTAAAAAATTTAAAATTTAAAAATAAATGCGAAAAAATTAAAAGTTGGAAAATATTTTTATTTTATGTGTTAGATCTTAAAAACCAATTCTAGAACACTTTTTACTTTGTCTATATCTTAAAAAATGATTGATTTATAGCACTTTGAATTTTTCTTATGGCTGACATTTTGAAACGATCTGATTTTGTCACGTGATAACACTCGTATTTATAAATCGATTTGGATGCAACTTGGCGTGTACATAGTACTTAATAAAGCGTGGACCGAGTTCGTTAACGAGTTACATCCGCTATCTTGTTTAAAAATGGCGGCCATTTAAATTTTTTTTAAAGAAATTTAAAATTTGAAATTAGGTACAAAAAAGTGAGAAATTGAAAGAGATTTTTATTTTATGCATTTGACCTTGATACAAAGATTCCAAAGTATTTTTTGTTTCGTCTGTATCTTAAAAAATGTCTGAGTTATAGTACTTTTAATTTCTAGTGTTGCTCACATTTTGAAATGATCTGGTTTTCGTCACGTGATAACACGCGTATTTATACACCGATTTGGATGAAACTTGATGCGTAGATAGGACATACTTATGCCCGGACCGAGTTCGTTGGCCAGTTCCAACCGCCGTCATGTTTCAAAATGGCGGAATATTATTATTTTTTTTATTTAAATTTTAAAATTAGGAAAAAAAAAGTAAAAAATTGAAAAAGATTTTTCTTTTGTGTTTTGACTTTAATACAAAGATTCTAGAGCATTTTTTGTTTCATCAATATCCTGAAAAATGGCTGAGTTTTAGCACTTTCAATTTCCAGTGAGATTGACATTTTGAAACGGTCTAAAATTTGTCACGCGTTAACACGCATATTTATAACTGATTTCGATGTAACTCCGTGTGTTCATGGTACATACCAATGTCTTGACCGAGTTCACGGTCCAACTTTATCCGCCATCTTGTTTCAAAATGGCGGCCATTTAAATTTCTCAAAAATCTTTTAAATGTATAATGATGAATAAACAAAAAATTAGAAATTAAAAAAAGGTTCTTTCTAAACAATTTATCTTAATAATGAATTCCGGAGTATTTTTTGCTTTGTCTTTACCTTGAAAAACGCCTGGGATATAGCAGTTTGAATTTCTAATGTGGGTGATATTTTTTTTTAAAACGTCAATTTGCCCGCGATAGCACTCGTATACATATAAATGGATTTCGATGCGAGTGTGCATGTTCACATGAATTAAGATTTCGATCAATCTCATTTTTTTTTTTTTTTTTTTTTTTTTTTAATCCATCATGCTGCTTTAAAATGGATATCGTGGAATTTGGCGACTTTACAAATCGCTTAAAATAAAACCAGGTTGAATAAAAGATGACTAATTTCTAAAAATTTCTATTAATATTCAGTATTGACAAAAACTAGTATTCAATGTTACATAATCGTGTTCCACTATTCTGAACTTCCTATATTTGATTTATATAACTTAATATAAAAAAATAAATAAGTATATGAAAGCTACCTCTTCCTCCCGGCATTGCCGGAAGGACTTTTTGAAATTGGTTTCGAAAGTGAAGTTAACTTTATAAAAAATATCTACAAAAAAAAAAAAAAAAAAAAAAGCGATATAGTAATGGGTTTTAGCTATAAAAGGAAAAAAATAATAAAATAAATAAATAAAATAAAAATGTCGAAACGCAAACGGGATATTAGAAAGTAACCTCCCCATTGGGTTAGCTCTCGAGTGTCTTCTAATAGCAGAGACAGCAGATCTGGATGCGCCTATTATTTCTCGCATAATCTTTTTTTATAGGTGACTGTGAAAAAAAATTGCTAGCTTTAAATTAGAAGTTATAATAAGCTAATTTAATTATATTAAAGCCTAATTTACAGGCTGTTTTTTAGAGAAAAAACATTGATACTGTGTATTTTGAAAAATGATCATATACATTGAAATAACTTGATTTTTTAAAGAAATTACCCACACTCAAAAAAAAAAAAAAAAAAAAAAAAAAAAAAAAAAAAAAAAAAAACAAAACAAAAAAAAAAACAATCTAAAATGCAAAAGAGAAAGAAAGGTTTAAAGCAAAAACAAGATAAATTTATCCCTTTGAAAAAGAGATTTTCCCCCGCTCAACAAGGCGATGTTTTCTTACAATTTTTTCTTACGAAACTATTTTTTCTCTAAAATATATGAAATTGGCTGGAATATTTTTTTAAATGATTTAGAATCCAATGGTGTTTTTTATTTTTCGATAAATGCATTGCATCTGGAGTTATGACATTTTTGTCTAATGGCTACATTTTTCAATTTGTTACGTTCAAAAATTCGGATCGAAACTTCAAATTTGACATATCTTTTGGGAAAAAAAAAAAAAAAAAAAAAAAAAAAAAAAAAAAAAGTACATTTCTTTATTTCGTAGTGTCTGCGTAAGTAACCTGTTAATTCCATGCGTCTAATATTAAAAGTGTCTTCTATAATGTGTCGAAAAGTTGCCGCTTTTTGTTTTAGTACAACTTTAATGTTAATCTAATTTTTCATTGAACAAGAAGTGAAAGTTATGTTAAGAATAGAATATACATTAACTCCTTGGGGACGAGCTACCAGCATACATGTCACCTATGGTGCTCGGCATTCTTCATTATTCACACCAGTAACTTTTCATTGTAATGTTTAGATTATTTAATCAGAGCATTTTCACAATCTAACTGCAGAAGTGGTTTACTTTATTTATGTATTTATTTTAGAAAAAAGGAAAAGGGTAAAAGATTAAAAATTAATAAAAGTGCTCTCGAAGTGAAGAGGGTTAAGAATATTAAGTCCAAAAATACTACACGGGCAGCAAGAAAGACTGTTCAACAACATAAAATGCTATGCAACATTTCATAAGCTATTATATCTTTCTTTCATCGTAAGAAAATAAATGATGGTATAACAAAAGATTCATTTAATGATCTTTTTGTATTTTGTGTTGCAAGACAAATGTCGCTTTTTAGTTTTAGATTATGAGTCTGGTAGCAAAATGGAAGAAAAAAATTCGCATTTTACATCTTATGGCAATGCAAATGTTCTCGTATAAATACATGGAAAAAAAAAATAGTTCTCCTAACTTTTTTTCCCGCTGCATAGTATCTATCATATGCGGAATTCCGATGTTGTTAGCTTTTCCGTAAAGCATTTGGTGGACTAAGTCCGGAAGTAGAACCAAAAAGTATCACGTGGGGAAGATACTCTTGTAAAGCAAGTATATCTCAAGGAAAAACAGAAAATCTTTCATCATAAATCGTAAAACAGACGTTTACGATCACTTGATGCAGATCTCCCGTTGTTTTATTATAAGGTCGATGGGTCCTTCCTTCCATTTCTAAGATGTCTAGATCTCTTCAGCAGTTTGTTTGGGGTTTTATTTTTCTTGCTTTTGTTTTGGATTTTAAATTTATATCTTCATTTAACCCTTTTTGTAGCTAAAGGGGAATGTTTTGCAAGGAGTAGAAAACAACATGATCAATAGCCTGAGAAGCTCGTTTAGCATAGTACAGGCGGCTTATGAACTACATTGCCTAAAGAGATATTTGGATTTTTGGTGAAGTATTTTATGCGAGTTAAAGTTGGATAAGATATATATATTTTCCCACTTCACTGCCTTTGTCAGCGTTGAACTGTTGGATCGTGTTTGTATGTTTTAATGACTCGTTTAAGTATAGTTTTTATTTTCTTTTCAATTTAATGAATGTAAGTTCACAGTTGATTTAAATAGGCTGTAATTTTAAATATCGTTCTTCAGACAAATAAATCCAATGTAAAACAAGTTACTTGCTATTTTTATGCATTGTTAAATTAATTTGTGTGTCAGCATGACAAATTGTTGCAAGATTTGAATATAAATATGAAATTTATTTCTTTTCAAGCTGAAACTCTTGACATAGAAAAGCATGGTTTCGTAAACAGTAACGTATAACTTCCAACTTGCTACGGTTATCTGCTACCACATTTTTTAATGGAGAATCTTTACGGCTTAAATAAAATTTGCTATTTTCTGACACATTTTAAAATTCATTTTTTTTTTTTTTTTTCGAAACGCATTAAATTTTCGGGTGCTGTTTTTCATAAACTAACTAATTGGAAAATTTTTGTTTTTCAATCATCGTAAATCAAAAGATTTTTCAGAAAATTCTTTCAAAGTCAGCATTTCGAACTAAATTTTCTAACGTGACAGCCAAGGAAAGGAAAAGGGTGCCGTTATGAGAAAAGAATCGTTTACAACTCAAACTCGGAAAATGAAAAAACATGCACGATTACTATCACTTCAGTAATCATGCCAGGAAGAGTCGTGCACAACACATATTTCACAAAAAAGATATGATATTTAACAAGAAACAAAAATCATGCGTCAAGACAAGCATAGATTATGAAACACTTTCCAACACATTCAGAATAATGAACACAAAACTGCACCGTTTACTAATTTAACCATAAGGAAATGCATAACACATTTGAAAACCCAATTTCAGCTGTAGCTGTCCTCATCTACAATCAAAAAATTATTCGAATTTTTGCAGCAGTCTTGTACATGACATACAGATTTGCATTTATTATCTACATGCATGCCAAATTCAGCTCACTCAAGATATACATATACCTCAGTAGAAAATTCCCCCAGTAATTTCCTCTAATAAAGAGAAATGCGTGAATATTTTCGTGCAGCCCTGTATATGAAGTATGGAATTTATATATAAATATTAACATCCAAAAATTAGTTAAATTAAAAGCACATACCGTCTTTTAAAGCGCACATTCTAGCAATTATTACTTGAAGACAGTACTGTAATCGATTTCTTTTGTGTGTCCCAATATACATGCTATGAATGTCCTGTTATAACGTATTTGTAGTGAAATTCAGTGATTTATATTAGTTTCAAAATATTTGAAATAGCGTAATCTCATTAAAATACTCTTCAAACGATTTTTCGCGCCCTACCTACATTCAAGGATACCATATGTAATGGAATTCTTTTGAGTGCCCCTGTAAATGAACTATTGAACCTACATACTTCATATACAGTATCAAACATGCTTTGGTGACCTTAAATAATCTTTATCAATTGCGTGAAAATCGGAGTTTTCACGCAACTAGAGTTAGAGCTTCCACAGACCAACCGAATGCATAAACACTTTGCAACTTCATTTTGGAAATTGTCAAAAATGATTAAGAAAATGTATCAAAAAATTTTGCATTCTTGAGTGGAAAAAATTAAGTTTTTCAGAGCCTCTTTACTTTATTAATCGCAGAAAATTGCGATTAATTAAAGTAAAATATTCGTCTGCTCTTATTGTCTTTCTTGAAAAATTTGCCAAAGAGGATATTCAGTTTATTCAGTTTTGTTTCCATCAATGCTTTGAAATATTTGTCATCCCACTTCTAATAATTTAGTTTTACGCCTGATTTTTTAAAAATTTATTTCTTGTAGAAACTGAGATGCCTTTCTTCATGCAATTCAGAAATTCACATGAACTAAACATCTGACTAGACAAAAGAAGCATTTCACGCTTATGTGTTGCTTAAAAAAATGTGTGTTCTAGAATTCGTGGAATTTATTCAGATTAAAAATGTTAGATTGAAGTGTAGATATTTTTCTGTGTTAAAAACTTAATCTTTAGCAAAATGCAGGGGAACTATGGCTGAAAAATAAACCGTTAATTTTTATTTAGCAACGTAAAAATTTGTTTAGAAACCGCTACTTAAAAAAAAATCAATGTTCAATAACTTGGAAATTTAGCGTGAACAAGTTAAATTATTTTGCTATGGACCTTAGAAATTAAAGTTTGCATTAGCTTTTGGTAGAAAATTATTTTTTCTAAACATACTTTACCGCCACCATCAAAAATTGCTGATACGTGTGTGTGTTATAAAACTTGAGTATACTGTTATATATCAGTGGCGTAAGCAGGGTGGGTGTCAAAGGTGCTCTAAATACCGATAATTTTTTTAAGTTCTTTTCGCCTTATCTAACCAGATTTTTTTTTTTTCGATGATTTAAGAAGAAAATCTTAGAATATTACTGTTTTGGGACACCCACCCTGATTTGCCACTGTATGTTATCAAAATAACAGTTTGTCTTGAGAATTTACATTAAAACATAATACATATTTTTTATTCAACCTGAGAACTTCAGCTAAACTCTTTTTAATTTTTTGAGCTCTGATGGGTAAATTTCTTCAAAATTCCAAATGTCACATTGGCACCAATATTTAGCAAAGAAAAAATTAGCATTCAACTTGAAATGTGAGGTTGAGGTTGACGGAGAAGACAACACTGTTAAAAATGAAGGTGACAAACCAGTTGCGTTTGGCGCCCAGGGGTGAAACGGTGTTACCATTTGACATCCGCGCACTGTAAAAATTGAAGACCCGAATTGGGTGTAAAGGAAATGGTACAGTAAGGATTCCAAAATAGTAGAGGATTGTTCCCAAAATAGATAACCCAAAATGGTTCAAAACAGAGCAGATCTTCATTAACATTAAATTAATCAAAATTTCTGAGGTATAATGTATATACTATCTAAGATATTTTAATTGTTTTAATGTCATTAAAAATCAGACTTATTTAAAACGATTTTGTGCTACAAATTGAACTTTCCAAATTGGAACAATTCGGTACCCAGAAATCTTTCAACCCAATTTGGGTATTTTGTTTTTACTGTGCGGGCTTGAAAATGTGTTTGGGGTGCCGTTTGATCTATCACTGGGTGATTCACGTTAATTAGGGTGCCACACAATGCATACCGTTGGCAGATTTTCACCCGTTAGTTGTATGCGCGTGCTCTGTGACATGTATCCTTCCCCTTCAACTCGCCGCCACTGGTAGATCAAAATAGCATTTTCTCCCTACGATGACTATCACCTCTATGCAAGCTAACGATGACTATCCCAATTTCGTTTAGAACTTCGGATGGCTAACTTTTGGCAAGCTTTTTCATATAAAGCAACCTTTGAATTTCAGGGCATTTGGACATTTCAGGGAGGCTTTGAAAATGAGCTCGATAGCCGAGTGGTTAGAGCGCTGAACTTGCAATCAGACGTTGTGTGCTCGAATCCTTCGAGGGCCAAAAGTCGGTTCATATATGTTTTATTTTTTTTGTTATTGGGCACTCTGGATTAAGGGTGCCATCTTTTCACCCTAATTAATGGTGCCATTCCGGCTCCTCTAGGGGTGTCAGCAGTAAGACAAGCCTTTCACCCCTAAAAGGTGCAATATGTCACCATTAGTTTTAACAGTGAAGGTGTTAGGCAAGTCACACACTAACAAGGGCACCACCAAACATGGTGCTCACAGATTTTGATGATTTCTAAGTATGTTGTAGGGGTCATACCACTAATTATTCAGCTGAAAGGATTCTTTCAAATGGGACTTAGTTTTTGAGAAATTGGGGGTCAAAGTTCAGCGTATATTTCAAATACTTATTAGTACGAGCGCCGAATGTGCATCGGTGGCGTCGTGGTAACGAACGAGCCTGCAAGTCGAAAGGTTGCGGGTTCGAATGAGTCATCGGCTTTTATTTATTTATTTTTGTATTTTTACACGTTACAAATTTTAAGTATTTTTATTACAAAATTTCTACAGCTTTTGATATTTTCTTAAAAAATTACATTTACATTTTTTAATTTTTTCATGAAAACTTATTTTTTTCTGCAGTTTTTAAACGAATATTTCTATTGTCAAAACTATAAAACTAGTTTACGCCTAGAACTTTTTTTTATTAATTATTATTCGGGTTTTTTATTTTAAGCACAATCCTGAAATAATGATTTTTTTTTTCCTATCGCTTTTTTATTTTATAGCATTCTAAATGAAAACTTGCCTTTTTTTGTATATGTATAAATAATACAAAATAATTTTCGGGTGTAATTTTTTAAATGTCTTTAGGATTAGATTATTCAAGTAATGCGTATCTTCGAAAAAATAATAAAATATTAATGCAGTAATGTTAAAATGCAAGTTGTTGCCAGTTATCCAAGTTTTCAATTTTCCAATTTTCTGTAGATACATTTATCTCCAAAGTTCAACATAAACATAAGTTATCGTTTGCACAAATAAGAAATGACAGATTACATCTATTTTTATAACAAATCAAAACATTCTTTCCGTATCGTCTGTTTAATGAGGTAAAATTTATAATACATATAAAAATACTTTTTTTAATCGTCTGCTTTCCTCCGTAATTATCAGAATAAATGAAGATTTCTTGTTATTGGTCTTATTTTTGCACTTTTACAAATGATGATTAAACCTTTTTTTTTTTTTTTTTTTTTTTTACTTTTAATATATTTTTAAACATATTTATCACGAATTAAGTATTTTAGTAATATAAATTACATTAAATGCAATATTAAATTATCTAAAAATCCAAGCACAATATTGTGTAATACACATTTGAAAAGAAAAAAAAGTGACTGATTAATCTAAAAATATTAATATTTAAAGTAGTGAAGATTTTAAAATATTGAACTTTTCTTATACTTTTTCAAAATTTTAATTAAATACAAATTTTTATTTATTTATTTTTTGCAAAATGTACTTTTAATTGAACCCTGAAGTGCAGTCAGTTCACCATATTTTGAAAAAATAATAATAAAAAAATGTTGACAATGTAAACTGTCCTCTTCAGAAAATATCAAAAGGTTCAAAGCTGTCGAATTTTCAATTCTGCTTATAATTTGCAAAGTGTAAAAAAACATAAAAATATGTAAAAGGCCGAGGACTGATTCGAACCCGCATCCTTTCGACTTGCAGGCTCGTTCGTTACCACGACGCCACCGATTCACATGCGGCGCTCGTACTAATAAGTATTTGAAATATACGCTGAACTTTGACGCCCAATTTCTCAAAAACTAAGGCCCATTTGAAAGAATCCTTTCAGCTGAATAATTAGTGGTATGACCCCTACGACATACTTTGAAATCATTAAAATCTGAGTGCACCATGTTTGGTGGTGCCCTTGTAAGACGACACATAAGACATGTCGCTTGAATTCGAAGGAAAAACTGGTTAAAAACAGGTTTGAGACAACTTTCTTTTTCGTCTCGACCGATTTTTTTCTTCTACTATCACGCTTCATGTAGTGTGCGAAGTGCCTAAGGGGCATCCGATACTGAGACGACAGGGAAACATGAAGAGTGACATAAAGCAAACAAACTGGTCGAAAAAAAGAAAAAAGTTGCTTCAAACTACAAGGGGCGATTAAATGAAAAGGTACGAAACGCCCTAACTACCAAACCGTTTGAAATTTGAATATGCCGCTTTGGAACAAAGTAGTGAGACATCGAGAGATGCGATTGGAGTATCCAGCGTAGTTGTGAACATGCGTAGGCGCTTGTGCATGAAGGAGGAGAGAAGCAGACATCAAGTGAGTTCCATCCAGTTGACGCGACAGTGCCTGTGAGGCCACCATGGCTTTCCATTGCAAAATCCGATGATTAAAGAGCAGCGAGCTGTTATCAGATTTCTCACTGCTTCAGACTTTGATCAGACACCTCGCTGCTCTTTAATCATCGGATTTTGCAATGGGAAAGCTATGATGGCCTCACAGGCACTGCCGCGTCAACTGGACGGAACTCACTTGATGTCTGCTTCTCTCCCCCTTCATGCACAAACGCCTACGCATGTTCACAACTACGCTGGATACTCCAATCGCAACTCTCGATGTCTCACTACTTTATTCCAAAGCGACATATTCAAATTTCAACCGGTTTGGTAGTTAGGGCGTTTCGTACCTTTTTATTTTATCGCCCCTTGTAGTTTTAAACCAGTTTTCCCCTCGAATTCAAGCGGCATGTCTTACGTGTCGCCTTAGTGTGCGACTTGCCTTAGTCTCCCACATCATCTGTGTCTGACTTTTACATTAAATCGTAATACTTTATTTTAATGGAATTTTATGAGATAAAGAAGCAGGATGGAAACTTAACTAAAACAGCGCTCGTTTATTGCCACTTTTTTTATACATTTTTGTAATTTTTTCGATGCACAATTCCGCACTCTATAACTAATTGCTCCAAGCTATATGAATAAGGAATTTGGAAGACATATATTCATTGTTAGGTTTTTCACTTTTCCGCTGACAGATCACATCTGTTCACATTCTTCAAAATTCTTGGAATTGTAAGGAGGAAGAGAAGGTATCTAGTTTCTCGGAGTCTTTTCAGTTTTCCTTTGCTTATTGTAAATAGTTCAACAATTTATTATTCTGTTAATCAAAAATAGTTGTCTTCTAAATTATACAGATTTTTATATATCATTTGATTATACACTGTTAAAAATTTGAAACTTTTGCTGCGTCGTCACTCCACTGTTTTTTTTAGAAAACTATTACTTCACTGCATTATGGAGCATTCTCATTGGTCAAATTAGAGATATTTTATAAAATCGGTGTGACTATTCAGCCAAAGTTTCAAACTTTTACCAGTGTAATCAAAGCATGTGTTCATAAATATTATATTTTTATTTTCCTTGTACTGGATTTATATTGGCATACTTAAAATAATGGAAATTTACTTAAATGTACTTTATTTTGATAGCTTAAATATATCAAGGACACACTCGCTAGTTCATCAAAGTGCATGATGTTAGATTTTACTGGAAGAATGTTGAAACAACAAATGACAGCTACAAAAAAGAGTACTGGAAGAACGTGATGAATTAGTCCATGATCAGGTAAATATAAATAAAACATGTGATACAAATTATAGTTTAATATCTCATTATTTATGTTATTATTTAAATATTTATTTATACAAATGCATGAAAATAATTTTATTATTCATATATATATGTAATAAATCCGTTGTTCGAATTTTTCAGAGCGTCACGATGTTTTCTAATCAAGAGTACGGAAACAAGTTGGAAGACTAAATTTGTTTCTAACTAATCTGGTGTCAAAAATATAATGTAAAAAACATATTTTTACGGAGTTAAAATTTAAAACACAGGAAACTAAACCAAAAATTTCATTCCGTGTGTCGAACAAACGCTAGAATGATGGGATGCTCTTTTTGCACATCTATCTGCTTTGGTGCATTCCAGCATCACGTGTAGTGATGGGTGATTCTCGGAAATTTAACAATTGATAAAAATCGTAATCGTAAAAAAACACAATCGATAAAGTCATCGATTAATTTCAAGAATCTACAATCGAGATTTTTACAATCGATTATTAAAATCTTTGTAATTACATGTTTAAAAAGGATAATTTAGTACATATATGGTGACTGAAAACAGATGGATTTAAAAAACAACAACAAACCGAAAAGATCTGAGTTTAAATATCAAAAATTAAAAATTTTCGAAAATTAATGGCAAAATAGGAAAGAAAAAATAATCAAAAGTACCCCTTGTGGCAAGAACATGAACTAAAAATATCGTAAATGTGATCAAAATCTTTTATTGATTTTTGTACATCATTTGAGATAAGCTCTTCAATTTCCCTTTATTAGAAAACTTTCTACTGGAATATATTAAACGAACTCCGCGGAGGGCAAAGTGGTGGAGGAGCAATGAAAGTGCATATTATGAATAAATGATCATAAGGCTTCCAACGATATATCACATGGCGGGTGTCGGTTAAATTTAGAAAAGAGCCCCCGCGGGTTTAAAGTGGACGGAGGAGCGCGGGAGATATATAAAATAAAACAGTAGCCACAGAGTTTTCGAATGATATATCCCGAAAGAAATGTCAGCAAAAGATAGAAAAATGCCCCCCTTAGAATCCCAACTATTGCCCTCCCCCTTGCGGAATGCACCCTGCCCTCCCTCTTCATGAATATTTCAAGTATTATAAAGTATATATCGCAAGTCTCTGTAAAAAATATCCGATCTAAAACGACAAAAACGCAATGATTTCAAAGATGTTCGAAAAGAGCCTCTATAAGGGGACCAAATAGAAGAAGGGAGAAAAAAAATTCATACTATGATAGAGTGGTCCGAAAACTTTCCAATGATATAGCTTATGACGGGTCCATAAAAAGTTTGAAATTTACACTTCACTACTGCACTACTTTTTTTCCTTGAATACACCCAAAAATCGCCCAGCCTCCCTTTAAAGTGTTTATATCTAATAAATTTCATTTACCAGAGAGCTTCATCAAAAAACCACTTCTAAAATGAAATTTATTCTCGAAATAGCTATGGCTTAAAAAACTCACCCCCTCGTCGCTCCCCCTCTCCCCCTGCTGAAATTCAACTCCAGGAGGAGAAATGTTCATAATATGAATGAGTAGTCCAAAAAACATTCCTATGATCTATCTCATGACTAGTCCAAAAAAAAGTTTGAAATTTACTCCTCACCTGCGAGTTTATTTTTTCCTCCCAGAATACACCTGAAAATCACGCAGCTCCCACTTTAAAATGTTTATAATTAATTAATAATTTTTACCAGAGGGTTATATCAAAAAACCATTTCTAAAATGAAATTTATTCTCGAAATACCTACGACTTTAAAAATTCACCCCCTCCTTGCTCTCCCTCGCTGTTGGTTTACTTTTTCTTCCCGGAATATACTCGAAAATCTTGCAGCCCCCTCCTTAAAATTTTTGTATTTGATAAATAATATTTACCAGAGCGTCCCATCAGAAAATTATATCTTAAGTTATATTAATTGTCGAAATAGCTACGACTTAAAAATTCGCCCCCTCCTCGCTCCCTCTCCCCTCCCCCCTCCAGGAATTCAACTCTAGGAGGAAAAAGTTCATAATAGGAAAAAGTGGTCCGAAAACATTCCGATGATCTATCAAATGACGGGTCCAAAAAGAGTTTGAAATTTACTCCTGCCCCGCGCGCTTACTTTTTCACCCCAGAATAAAACCGGAAATCGCGCAGCCCCCACTTTAAAATGTTTATAATCATTTCTATTGATTAATAAATAATATTTACCGGAGCGCTCCATTCGAAAATCACATCTAAAATGATATTTATTGTCTAAATAGGTACGATTTAAAAAATTCACCCCCTTCTCGTTCCCCCTCTCCCCCCCCCCCCCTGGAAAAATCTAACTCCAGAGGAGAAAATTTCATAGCATGAAAAGAGGTCCGAAAAATTTCGAATAATATACGACAAGACAGGTCCAATACATGACATGACAAAAGAGTTTGAAATTTACTCCTCACCCGTGAATTCACTTTTTCTTTCCAGAATACACCCGGAAATCATGCAGACCCTATTTTAAAATTTTATATTTAATAAATAATATTTACCGGAAGGCTCCATCAAAAAACTACACCTAAAATGTCATTTACTGTGGAAATAACTACGATTTAAAAAATTCACCATGTCATCGCTCCACCCCCCCCCCCTCGCTATATCCCCACCCTTCCTAAAATTCAATTCCAAGAAGAGAAAGATTCATAATATGAAATAATGTTTAAAAAATTCCGCATCTCGAGGTACTAGAGGCTTCGCGATGAATTTGTACCTCGATAACTTACAGCATCTAAAGAGACTTGTGGGTTTGCGAAGAATTTCTATCTCGATAACTGAGGCACCTCGAGCGACCTGTAGTTCGCCGATGAATACCATTTTTCATGACGCAGCTTCACGGTGATTTTTCGTTCTCGCCTGAGAAGAGATTTGAGAATTTTCACTGATAAAATTTTATCGAGTAAGCTTTGTTGAAAGTTTATCGAGGAACGCGGAACAGAAAGAAGCATGGGAATATGACATTAAGCCCTAATTTTCAAAGTTTCTCGTGTTTTAGCCCTACCAAGCTGTCACATACCTGGAACCCTCTAATAAATATTATTTATTTAAAAACTTTTCAAAGACGAGGTTAAAGAGGGCACGAACACATTTTTAAAAAAGTCCTTCCGGCAGTACCAGGAGGAAGAGGTAGCTTTCATATACCTTATTTATTTATTTAAAATCAAGCTATATTATTCAAATATACGAAGCTCAAATTAGTGAAACCTGATTATATAAATTGAATATAAATTTTTTGTTAATACTGAATATTAATGGAAATTTTTAGAAATTAGTCATCTTTTATTCAAGCTGGTTTTATTTTAAACGATTTATAAGGTCGCCAAATTCCACGATATCATGAAGTGTATTGCCATTTTAAAACAACACGATGGATAAAACAAACCATTGAGCTTGGTCGAAAACTTAATTCATGTACACATGCACACTCATATCGAAATCAATTAATATCTACGAGTGCTGTCGCGGGCAAATTGATTTTTAAAAAAATGTCACCCACATTAGAAATTTAAACTGCTATATCTAAGGCTTTTTTTAAGAGACAAAACATAAAATACTCCTGAATTCATGTATTAAGATCAAACACTTCAGAAAGAAACTTTTTTCAATTTCTAATTTTTTGCTTGTACATCATTATGCATTTAAAAGATTTTTAACAAACTTAAATGGGCGGCATTTTGAATCAAGATGGCGAATGAAGTTGGCCAGTGAACTCGGTATGTACTATGTACACACAGAGTTACATCCAAATCAATTTATAAATATGCGTATTATCGCGTGACAAATTTCAGGCCGTTTCAAAATGTCAACCACACTGGAAATTGAAAGTGCTATAACTCAGCCATTTTTCAAGATATAGACGGAAAAAAAATGCTTTGGAATCTTTGTATCAAGATCAAACACACAACAGAAAACTTTTTTTCAATTTCTTAATTTTTTGTACCTAATTTTAAAATTTAAATCTTTAAAAACCATTTTATGTTCCGCCATTTTGAAACAAGATGTCGGATGTAGTTGGTCAACGAATTAGGTCAAGGTATCTGTATGTACTATGTACATACCAAGTTACATCCAAATCGGTTTATAAATACGCGTGTTATCACGTGGCGAATATCAGATCATATCAAAATGTGAGCAACATCAGAAATTAAAAGTGCTCTGGAATCCTTGTATCATGGTCAAATGCATAAAAGAAAAATGTTTTTCTATTCCCCACTTTTTTGTGCCTAATTTTAAACTTTATTTTTTTTTTTAAAAAACTTAAATGACCGCCATTTTGAAACAAGATGGCGGATGGAACTGACTAACGAACTCGGTCTAAACCCCAGTATATACTAGGTGCACGCTAAATTAAATCCAAATCGGTTCATAAATATGAGTGTTATCACGTGACAAAAATCAGACCGTTTCACAATGTCAGCCACACTAGAAATTCAAAGTGACATAACTCAGTCATTTTTTAAGATATAGACAAAATAAAAAGTGATCTGGAATCTTTGTTTTAAGTTCTAACACGTAAACGAAAAATATTTTTCAATTTTTAATTATTTCGCATTTAATTTTAAATTTAAAAAAAGTTTAAATGGCCGCCATTTTGAAACTAGATGGCGGATGATGTTGGTCAACGAACTCGGTCGAGACATTTGTATGTACTATGTACATGCCAAGTTTCATTCGAATCGGTTCATAAATACGATAGTTACAGCATGACAAAAATCAGATATGCATATATATAATATACCTGGTGTCCCAAAAATGACTGATGGATTTTAAAATTCAATAACTTGCAAACGGTGACAGCTACTTAAAGAAATTTTGCAGGAAGGTTAGGTCAGAAGTTTTTTTTACCGTAATTTTTTATTTTAGTTCGCATCTCAAAGAATAGGTGGCGCTGACGGCGATTGAAGGCCAGGTGATCAGTGCTGAGTGAAGCGTCGACCTGGCCTTCAATCGCCGTCGCGCCACCTATTCTTTGAGATGCGAATTAAAATAAAAAATTACGGTAAAAAAACTCCTGACATTATACATAACCCTCCTGTAAAAAAATTTTTAAATAGCTGTCACCGTTTGCAAGTTATTGAATTTTAAAATCCATCAGTCATTTTTGGGACACCTGGTATATATATATATATATATGTATATTATATATATTTATCAACATTTGAACGGAGGGTGGTTTTGGAGGCTGGGGTTCATGATCGGTGTAAATATACCAAAATTTTCCGGAAGTGCTTTCCCCCGGACGGCTGCAATGGGTAGCTTTTTACTTTTTGTAATGAAAGCCACCTAAAAGCGTAGCGATTTCTGCAATTCATATCATTTTAGGTATGGTTTTTACATCAAGCCATCCGGTAAATATTATTTATCAAAAAAAGAAAATAAATAAAAATAAATAAATAAAGTGCGGGCTGCATGTATTTGGAAATGAAAGGGTGAACCCTCGGGGCAAAGGTAGAGTAAGGCATAATTTTCAAACTTTTGAAGTGGAAACTGCTTTAGGCGCGTTGCGCATTTTTGAGATGGAAAAAAACCCTTGAAATCTCGACACTGTTACCGACACGTCTGCATATAAGTATGTACATGTCTATGGTGCGGTATGAGCTAGGGCGGAAAATTAAAAATACAAGTTAACAACTTTTGGTGAAGTTATTGGAGTCTAAGCACATTGTTTTAAAGTGCTGTCTTTGGAGGCCTCTTCCAGGGGGGGGGGGAGAGGCTTGCACCCCCGCCAATATGTACCTTAAAATTTCGCTCATTTAATTCTATACGATTTTTAACTTAAAAGTTTAAGCTACACGTTGCTCCCGGGCCTGTGGTCCCCCTTTGTCAGTTACTCGCCTAATTTTGCTCATTTCTTCACTTCATTTCAATCTTTAAAAGGCTATAACTTTTCTTCTATGGGAGCTACAGTGGGGAGAAAAATTCTAGCATATTTAACTTTCCCTCGCCGTTCTGTTTGCTGTTTCAGTTGTCCGGTTTATCCCGTAGGACCATTTTGGAGAGGCAGGGGGGGGGGGGGGGGCGTTTCTCATTTTTTGATGTAATATATCTATTGAAAGCTTATGCTATACATTACAAGTCTAGCACAAAAGAAAAATCTCCCGTCATTCTGGATCACGCTATGGACCCATAATGAGTTGAAATTCAAATTTCTCAAACTTCTTCAAGGTTTTCGCCAAATCGGCATCTGAAAAAAATTGTGGCAATGTGGTGTGTATATGACATCTGTGCCCTATGAACGGTATTCTCGCTGACATTTAACGAACGTTAGTACTTTGGCTAATTAAAAATAAAAAACATTCGCCAAATGAAAAAAGTATTAGCCAAATAGTTTCGCCATGTAGCAGAAAAAAAAAAAAAAAAAAGGCCTTTAATTTTTAAGTATTCCTTTATTTCCAATATGTTCTAAAATAACCCAAGTTTTTATAACTGTGACAGCTATTGTTATTAATCTAATTTCAACTATCCGCTACAAATATATTAAAAATACTTATATATTAAATATTTATGCATATGTATGAAAAACGAAAAAGAAAAAAAGAGAGAAAGCAAAAATTGAGCACTAGCAATTTGGCGAATCGAATCGCTTGTTTACTCGCCAAATGAAGAATTAAGTCGCAATTTGGCGCATTGTCGAGTGACAGCGAGAACACTGCCTATGAATATTATTCAGTCTTTATTCGTTACAAACATACAAAAATACAAATCTTTGCAATATTAGTATAGATATCTACACGTCAACTGTCTCTTTTTCTTCTTATGTTGTTCATGAGATCTGTACCAACTGTCACGGCGCAGGAATGCAATGCATGCGCACATGCACTGCATTAAAAGTATTTCCTTCCCAATAAAATATTTCCTAACAATTCAAAAAATACACATATAATTGTTCAAGTTTTCACTTCTGTCGGCACTCCCAGAGTGCCACTGTTTTTTTTTGTTTTTTTTTTCCCCCGCACACGTCATGTGGTACATTATTTTGAAGATCTCGGATTACTCTTTATATTATTATACTTTCTTTCCCTCCTTCCGAATTTGGTTCCCAGAGAGGGGAGCAGTTTTCGAACCTTTTTGCGTTTTCATCATTTTAGAACGGATTTTTTTACGGAACCCTTCAGTAAATAACATTTATAATGTATGAAAGTAAGAAAAATAGAAAGTTGAAGTCCAGCTTGTGACCCTTTATTCATCTTATATATAACTCCCGTGTACTCCCCCTCACTTCCCCCCCTTAGGGTGCTATTTACAAAATATAACCGAGCCCCTCATGTGACGTATTGTTGGAAAGGGTCTTAACCACTTACTCATGTTATGCACCTTCCACGGCCCTTCAACACACTTTGCCCCCCTGCGGGAGACACTTTTATATATTTAAACGAAACCCTCGTGACACATTGTTGGAAAGACCTGCGATCACTTATAAATGTTATGTACCTCCGGCACCCCCCCCCCCTGCTAAGGCCTGTGACTGCTTACTTTCTAATGTTATGCACCTCCCGCGGTCCTCCACTCGCCTGCTTTTCTGCCACGAGGAGCATTATTATGAATTTAAGTCGAGACTTGTCATGTGACAGATTATTGGAAAGACCTGTGATCATTTTCTTATGTTATGCACCTCCCACGGTCCTCCCCTTACTTTGCCTCTCCCAGGGAGCATTCTTATAAATTTGTCCGAGACTCCACATGTGACATATTGTTGGAAAAGCCTGTGGCCACTTCTTCATATTATGCAGCTCCTATTTCACCCCACCTTTATCCCCAAGCTCCCTCCCTGTCCCCCGACGCTGAAGGCATTTTTATAAATTTAGATCGAGATGCCTCGTGTGACATATGATAGGAAAGTCCTATGTTGATATTATGCCCCTTCGGTGTCCATCTCTCTACTTTACCCTCACGGGGTGGGACACTTTCTTAAACTAGCATAGAGCCTTCATCTGACATATTGTTGGAAAGGCATGTGACCACTTACCCATGTTATGCACTTCCCCCGCCCCTCCCCATTTTGTGCCTTAAGGGAGGTCATTTTTAGGTAGATTTCGTATGAAATACTACCTATTGCATTCTCTCCCTTGTTGGAATTTCTGAAAAATTTTTGCAGATCTACACCGATCATGACTCCTAGACCCCAAAACTACCATCAGTAAAAAAGTTTATACATATATATATATCGATCTATCTATCTAAATATATGTATATTTCACTTTCTTCTAGACACGATAACTTCCATAATTATGCTCAGATCTTCTTCAAACTTTTACATAAAATCAAGGGAAATAAAATCTCGGTCGAGTTCGTTAATGGGCAAAATCCGACCAAGGAGGTGGAAATAGGGAGGGGTTTTGTGAAAACCTAAAAAACGCGATAACTTCTTGATTAAAATAGATATCGAATCGGCTTAAAGTTTATATTACTTCCAAAAAATGGGCTTAAAGTTTATACATGACAAATTTTTGATAAAGTTAAAAATTGGCTCAAGGTGCGAAAAAAACAGGGTTTTGGGGAGAAAAAAATTCATAACTTTATCAATTCTCAAGATATCAAATCCAACTAAATTTTTTATAAATGTACTCAACATTATCTAAAACTTTTGCATTTACAAGTTTTTGATAGGAGCAACTTTTACTGATGAAAAAAATTAAAAATGGAATAAAGGGGGGACGAAAAAGAAAAAAAAATCCATAACTTACTCAATTCTTAAGCAAGCAAATTTATTTTACATCTTCTCAATAATATCTACAACTTTTATATTAACAAGTTTTTCATAGACCCAATTTTTATAGCAAAAATAAATTAAACAAAAATAGGAGTTGGAGAAAAAAAACCTCAAATTCAAACTACTTATATTTTGACTCATTTTTAATTTTAAACGCAACCAAATGGCAGATCCTCTTACTTAGGGACTATATAATGTGACGTATTGGCCAGTGTTTTGATAAAAGCAGAATATATTTCAAAAAAGGCTGCCAAAAAGGGTATTTTGAACAGAATTTCCCGAAGTTATAATGATTGAAAAATTGAGGAAATATAACAAATTGCGTTTTTTTAGTCATTTTGTTCACAAACGCATCCAATTTACAGGTCCTCTTATTTAGGAACTATATAGTGGGCGGATTGGCCAGTATTTTGATAAATGCAGAATATATTTCAAAAAAGGCTGGCAAAATGGTCACTTCGCGCAAAATTTCCCAAAGCGTTCATGATTAAAGAATTGAGGATGTATTCAAATAACAAATTGGTTATTTTATGACTCATTTTTAAACCCAATTTTGCTCTCAAACGCATTCAATTGGCAGTTTTTTTTTGTTGTTGTTGTTGTTATTTAGAAACTGTATAATGTGCTTATTCATCATTTTTTTGATTAAGGCTAAATTTTTTTTAAAAAAGCTGTCAAAGTGGGCACTTCGCTCAAAATTTCCCAAAGCGATCATGATTAAAAAATTGAGGATGTATTCAAATAACAAATTGGTTATTTTATGACTCATTTTTAAATCCAATTTTGCTTTCAAACGCATTCAATTGACAGTTATTTTTTATTTAGGAACTATGCAGTGGGCCGCCGCATTGGTCAGTTTTTTTATAAAGGCTAAATATATATTAAAAAAAGTTCTCAAAGTGGGCACTTCGCACAAAATTTCCCAAAGCGATCTTGATTAAAGAATTGTGAATGTATTCAAATAACAAATTGGTTATTTTATGACTCATTTTTTAAGTTCAATTTTGTCCTCAAACGCATTCAATAGACAGTTTTTGTTGTTGTTGTTGTTGTTGTTGTTATTTAGGAATTATATAATGCGCCTATTGGCCAATTTTTTAATAATGTCAGAATATATTTCAAAATATGTTTTCAAAATGGGCATTTGTGCCGAATTTCGTTTAAGATAATTTTGATAAAATGAGTTCTTATAGATAAATGAAATTAAAAAAATCTCAAAAGCGGCCAAGCGGCAGTTTTCCAAATAAAGTAGTTAAACTGGGTTTATCTCTAATAATATTTAATTTTTTGTTGTTGAAATGAAAACTCTTCGAAATCTACCTCCACCTATAGGACAAGCCGACTTTTAAAAGTCAGATAGATATCAATCAGGCGGCATATGATCGGAATAGCTTATGATCACTTATTGATGTTTTGCACATTCAGCGAACTGTACTGCTTAATAAAATGTGTAAAGTGCATAATACTACATCGTTTGCATCCACACTGAGGAATTTCAAGAGGTATTTGATGAATGAACATAAAAGTAATATGTTCTAGTCAGTTAAAAACTAAAATGCATATGGTTTGTTATTTTTTTTAAAGCAAACTTGGTAAATTAATTCTTCCTTCCCTTATGTATTGACTACTTCATAAAAGGCTTTCCAGGTGATTTGAATAGAAAAGTCATTCTACTGTCACCCACCATTCGTTGTTTGGTTTATAATTTTTCGCTGCCTTTCTACCTCTAGCAAAGAAGATGTGGCAAACAGATCTGAGCCTCAGTGAGTAATATTAACTTTCATCGACTGACTAAAATTGAGTACATTATGAAGAGGTATGCGCACCGCTTAGATGACACATTTTGACTTTTCAAGGATCTTAAGACTCACTTGAGATTTTATTGAGCTCCTTCTTTGATTAATTGATAAGATAAATAATTAGCATAAAAGAATAAAAATATAACGAATGAAATAAAACATTTAATATATAAATTCTAGTATAAGTTTTTAATTTTTCGGCGTAGTATGTAACAATAAGCCAAATTTTTAGGCAAAGAGGGATTTATAATAAGCGGGTTGGTTAAACGATTGCTTCGGTAAATTAAACGTCGAATAGCTGAGAGTACATAATATTTTAAAATGGAATTAATTATTTTATATTCATTTATTATTGCAACACTGTTAAAACTAATGGTGACAAACCAGTTGCATTTGACGTCCAGGGGTGAAAAGGTGTTACCATTTGACACCCGTGGGCTTGAAAATGTGTTTGGGGTTCCGTTTGATCTCTCACTGGTGATTCACGCTAATAAGTGTGACGCGCAATGCATACCATTGGAAGATTTTCACCCCTTAGTCATTTGCGCATGCTCTGTGACGTGTATCCTTACCCTTCAACTCGCCGTCACTGCTGGATCAAAACAGCAATTTCTTCCTACGATGGCTATCACCATTATACGCTATCCCAATTTCGTTTAGAACTTCGGATGGCTAACTTGTGGCGAGCTTTTTTTTTATATAAAGCAACCTTTGAATTTCATTACATTTGAACATTTCAGGGAGACTTTGAAGGTGAGCTCGATGGCCGAGCGGTTAGAGCGCTGAGCTTGTAATCAGACGTTTTGAGTTCTAATCCTTTGAGGGCCAAAAGTCGGTTTGTATATTTTTTATTATTGGGCACTCTGGATTAAGGGTGCCATCTTTTCACCCTAATTAAAGGTGCCATTCTGGCTCCTTTAGGGGCATCACCAGTGAGACAAGCCTTTTACCCCTAAAAGGTGCAATGTGTCACCATTAGTTTTAACAGTGAAGGAATGATTTACCAACAAAATCTATGACTGTGTTAATTATGTGTCAATATCTATCTCCCCCCCCCCCCAAAAAAAGTGTGTGGTTCCGCCCCTGCCCGTGAGGGGGAAATGTTGAAGAGAAAAAGTTAGTGATTGAGACAGCTACGAGAACATCGCTGTCTGAGGAGCTCTATGAGCAGATGTAGGTTTTTTTTCTGTAAGCACGTAGCAAATGCGATTACATTAAAAAAAATGATTTTGACTGGTGAAGTTCTAGTGTAGAGAACTGATGTAATTACTTTCATTGTATACAATCTATTTTTTTTTTCATTAAATTTAGCGTGTTTTTATATTGAATTGTGTGTTAATTCAATTTTTTCAGTAGTTGTAGGGAATTTTATTTGAGCGACTATACGACAACATAATGAGAAATATGGAATTTTTCACTGGCAAAATTTCACTGAAATATGCATAAGAAATTTTATGTAATGAAGGATTTTGAAATTTTTATGTAATGAAGTTTGCGTAAGATCTAATTTGACATTTTTACATAATTTTATTTATTTATTTATTTCAGAAGAGTTCATCTAACAACAGAAACAGCTTAATAGTTATTATAAGATTTGTAAAGATGAGTACAGATGTTACATTTAAATGAGAACATACTCAACATATAATTTGACAGATGATGTGGCCAAAATAGTGGGTAATGAAAGTTTAATATTATTCCATGCACATTATTTTATATATTTGTAACTGTACAAAAAATATGCTATATAAGAAAATGAGATGATAGAATAGTTTAAATATTATGACATAAATTCAGTTTTATTGTTTGATATTATTGTATTTTTCTCTTTAATAATTAAATTTTATCCATCCTAATAATGGGATAAAATATAAAAATTAACTGGTTATTTAAAAAATATATACATTTGGTAAAATATATTATTATTTTTACAGTCATTTAAGAATAAAAATATTTTGTGTGAATAAGTCTCCTGAAGACACTATTTATGTGACTTGCAATTTCTTTTGTAATTTTATGTGAATTGCATAAAATGTGTTTCAATCAGTTTTAAGATTTTTTAAAAGATTTTAAGTACTAATTTCATACATATAGAAGTTCAAATGCCAAATATGCATAAAAGAGCATGGATAATAGAGCAAAACTGAAATTAAAAATAAATATCTACAATTAATTAATTAAAACAATTCCCAAATGACTATTTTTTAATGTATTACATTAAATACACACATATTGTCCTGAATAATATAAGAAAGCACAGTATAAGAAATATGGAGATTAAATGTTAAAAAAATAGGGGAAACTTATATAGATTTTAGACAGGTTTTCGAAAAATAAATTTGTTTATATATTTATTTTCATTGTTTTTATACATTATTTTATTGATATGTTTAATAAATTTAAGTACTGATAAAGAAATTTGCCAGATGAACAATTAATTTGCAGCATTCATATGTTAATTTTTACTATATTCATCATATAGAACTTCTGTAGGAAAAGCTTTTCACTAAAATCCTTGTTTAGGTATAATTTCTTAAATTAAAATACTTAACAGCTTCTTTTTATTATAATATTCATTCACACCAAACTGAGATTCTTGGACTTTACACAATTTTACCTACAATTTTTATCAACAGCCCAAGTACTGTGTAACAAAAAAATACAATCACCAAACAATTTATACTCCTCATTTTCAAAGTTATTTCTTAAACCTAATAGTAATTAACAGCCATGTAATCCCCAAAATAAATGTCTCACTAAACTGCTTTTCATTTGGGGTCAAGAGTCAAGACAGAAGTTATTTTTTTTTCAACACACTTGTGTGGTTTTGGGGTTAAAAGTTAAAACTCCTCCCAGCGCTAAGAAAAATCGATATAATTGCCGCTTATATGAATCAAAGCCAAACTTTTGCACATTTCGCCGCTTTATTGAATCAGACTTCACTTAATAAAGTTATTCAATTAAATGGCGAAAATTCTACTTAAAATTGTGAAAGTGCATATTACATAGATTAGTTAAGTAAAAATTGGTTATTTGAACCAAATCACTTTTCTGAGACGCATCATGCTTAAAAAAAATGATGATTTCCTGCCGCACAGATGTTCTTTGAATTTAAGCATTGTCCAGTGAATATTCTAATTAGTACTGATTCCATTAACCGGCAATCATCTTTATCAGAAACTCAACCCCCCCCCCCCCAGAACCGAATTCTGGCTGCGCCACTCGTGCTTGGCATCAGGTGTCTGCTGATTAGTTATCGGCAATAGAGCAGAATGTGATAGCCACAAGAAAATTTACAACACTAAGAGAATTACAAGTGGTCGCTCTGCAAAGAGTGGGCAACAGAATCAGCAGCAGTCAAACATGCAGCCCACCTGTGCTCTCAAGCTATTAACAGTGTGGTGCCACAGCCACTCAGTCACAGTGGGCCCTACTTATCGATTGACGGAGCTTTCTATTTCCTTTTTAAATATTGATTTGGCGCCATCTATCAGCAATTAATATAAACAAAGGAACTTTTTTTTTGAATTTGTAGATTTTTAGAAGAAATATGCAGGATTCATTGATGTAATTCAAGATTTTATTTTTAAAAACTCCAGCTATATACATTTAAAATTTAATTTAGTATAAATAATTAATCAAAATTATTTTCAGTATTATTTCATAAAATTTTTATTTAATTTTATCAAATTTAAGAGCCTACCTTATATACACCTTATTAATTATATGTACCTTATTAATTGACATTTCCTTGCACTGATTCCAATACATTGCTGTATTGTAAATAAAATTTACACTTCTTATGAAATGTATTATTAAATTGTAAGAAATATATAATGCCATGTACTACATATATTAATTATATTAATGCAGATAAAATTTAGATTTTGAACATAGTAACATTTGAAAATAACTTAGGAGTGAAAACAGAATTATAATTTAATAAGAGAATCTGGAAAAATAATTTTCAGTCATAGTAATGCAATCATGCTAACATTCTATTTCAATTACATAAAAAAAGAAGAAAAAACTCATTTTATTTATAATGAAAACAAAATAATAAAATCAAGCAAATAAATGTTAAGCTAAGCTCTTAAAAATTAATAAAACTAAGTTAAATTGTATGAAAGAAATAATAATAATATTTATTTTATTTATATTGAATGAAATTTTAAAATTATGTAAGAAAAAAAAATTAAAAAAATTGTATAATTACATCCTGCATCTCTGTTATAAGAAAATATAATTTCTTTCAAAAGTTCCTTTATCTATGTTGATTGCCAATAGATGGCGCCAAAACAATATTTAGAAATGAAACGTAACCGATGCATGGAACAGCTCTCTTGCTTATATAAAAAGATTAACAGTTAACTTCGTTTTTTACAAAAACATGAGTCGGTATGCAAAGTAAAAAAATATTTAAAACCTTTAATATGCTTCTGCAGATATTTTAAGAGAAAAATTTGATATTAACCTGTATTTTTTAATTAAACTGTAAAGAGTCATTCATTTATTTCTAAATTTGAAGTTTATGATGGCTTTGAATGGCAACAATTTTTGTTGTTTATATCTGATTATGCTTTACTTATAATAGCTGATTATTTTTGTTTTTAATTAAGAACTTAAAAATTTATAATTGGATAGTTTTTGAAAGATTAGGAGAAAAAGGAGAAGAATACATGTGATACTAAGCAAATTAGGTGTATGTTTTGATTAGATGCTTTTCTCTAGGATGAGTAAGAACCAGAATCACCTCATTTGCATATTATATAAATAGATTACAAATATACATGTAAATAAAAAATGCCTTTTTCGCGTGTATTTAGACAGACTTTATTAATTTGCATTATTAGCTACTAAATAGTAATTATAATGTAGCTACTAAAGAATATATTTTCAACAAAAGATAAACACAAAAGATTTTTATATCAAGGGCTATAGTTTTTGGAAAAGAATTTTGTACTTTAAGAGCCCTTATTTTGAAATTCAGACAAAAAATTGATGTTTCGATAGTTGTATTTTTAATTGCTTTGATATTTTTTTATGTAGAAGTAAATCTTATGTAATGATTAATCTGCAATTTTGAAGCCCTGAAAAAAATTTCTCTTCCCTATAGAAAATATCAAAGTTCACGTTTCTGAATGCCATTTTTATGAAAAATGAGATCCCAATATTTTTAGAGTGGTATATCACTTGCAAGCAACAACATCCCAAAATTCTTTTGACATAAACTTATAGTATAACACTACTTGCTTATTAAAATTTATTTCTTTCCATGGGGCATTGTTATTTTACATTGTTTTGTTGCCACAAAGTACAGTCAAAATGACGCTTTTGTCCATTATTTGTTTTGTCCATTTGCTATAATACCCCAAAGTTTTTCTTATAGAATATGAAAGTGCACTACTAAGACAAGCTAAATAATATAGTACTGCACGGAGATATTGTTGCTGTTAGTAGCCATCCTGTTAAATATTCGAAATTTCTAAAGTCTGCAACATTTAAAATATAGTTTAGTTAAAAAAAGCGCCACAGATGAACATATGTACAAAAACATGGAAAAGGAAAGAAAGTGGGGCCTTGTGATAATTTTTAGTAAAAAAATGACAAAATTTATAAGAAAAGCAATGTCTATCATCATATTTTTTCCCTAAGAGAAAATGAAACATCCCGTTTCTCTTTCGGAAGAGGCGACAGAAAAGGGATATTTCATTTACTCATAGGGATAAAATCATAGAAAGACGAAAGAGAATTTGGATGTTTCATTTTTTCTTAGAGGAAAAATGTGATCGCGAACATTGCTTTTCTTGTAATTTTTGTGTCTAAAATTATCACGAGGCACCACTTCTTTTTCTTTTCCATGTTTTTGTAAATATGTTCAACTATTGTGTGACACATTTTTTTTTTCATTCAACTGTGGCGTTTTTTAAAATAAACTACTTTAAATGTTGCAGATTTTGGAAATTTTGAATATTTAACAGGTTATAGCTACTAACAGCAACAATATCTCCGTGCAATATTATATTATTTAGCTTGTCCTACTAGTGCACTTTCATATTCTATAAGAAAAACTTTGAGGTATTATAGCTTAAATAAGATATTAAGAGCGGAAAATGGACAAAAACGTCATTTTGACCGTACTTTGTGGCAATATACAATGTAAAATAACAATGCCCCATGGAAAAAAATAAATTTTAATAAGCAGGTAGTGTTATACTATAAGTTTATACCAAAAAAGTTTGGGATGTTGTTGCTTGCCAGAGATATACCACTCCATAAATATTGGGATTTCATTTTTCATAAAAATGGCATTTACAAACGTGAACTTTGATATTTTCTATAGGGAAGAGAAAATTTTTTCAGGGCTTCAAAATTGCATACTATTCATTAAAAAGATCTACCTCAACATATAAAAAAATCAAGCAAATCAAAAAATACAACTATCACACTCTGTCTGATTTTCAAAATAAGGGCTCTTAAGCATTATTCTTAAGCTTATTCAATACTTTAAGCTTTTTTGTTGTTGTTGTTGTTTATTTACATGAAAGCGCGATTTTATTAAATGCCAAACAAATTTTACTATAATGCAATAAGAGGAATATTTTTGGAAGGTCTTTTTAACAGAAAACAATCTGAAATATCAGTTTTGTACTTAGGAAAATCCCGAGAATATTACATATCACCTCACCAAAGGTTTCAAACCTGAAAATATAAGCTCAAGCTCATCATTTTGTAGCCAACATGCTAAGTCTGAATGGGCTTCATTGTTTAATCACATTAATATGTTTTACAGTTTTCACAGAGTATGCAGGAGCATAATTTTTCATTCTAAAATCCATAGATTATGTACATGTTTATTTTAATATATTTTGACATAGTTTTAAGTTTTCTTCTTTTACATAATAGTATCTTATGTACACTGTAAAAAAAATTCAAGAGGTTACTAAAAATTTTTTAGTAAATTTGTATTCCACAGAATTTTTTAGCAACCATTACAAACTTTTTTTTTGCAAGTGAAACAAGCATTTATTTTGTAAACCGAACAAAAGAATATTTTGTATAACTAACTTAAAATTTTTTAGTATGAGCCACCAAGCAAATTTTAGTAATAGCTCCAAAATTATTTTTAATAACAATTACGTGCGTCCGAAGGGCAGGAGCTTCCTTCGAGCTACATCCAGACTTCTGAAGCGATAGATTTTCGGCAAAAACGCAATAGGTGGCAGCACCAAACATTGCGACCAGCTCCAACAGGAAATTCATAACCCCTTTATTATAAGGTACTTACACTACATACATTCGGGGCGTACTTGGCGCTGTCCAGCATTGAACCCGGGACCTTTTAGCCTGGAGTCCGTTACTGTAACCACTATGCTATCGAGGCCACGCCCAGTGTGTTTTAGTAATAGCTATTAAAAATATAAAACTACTAATTCTATTCGTTGCTAACTTTTTCTAGTAATTCTTACAGATTTTCTAGTAACCGACTAAGATTACTAAACATTTTTTAGTAATTACAAGGATTACAAGTTTTTTTAGTAGATCGACCCTTTTTTTTTTACAGTGTATACTATATGTTTGTTTTGTGAATATATAGACATTTTATTTGCTATATTTTTACAAAATAAAATTTTGATAGCTTACTCAGTAAACTATCAAACATATTAAAATATATAATTTATTACTTAATATAATATTATTTTAAGTATCCATGCCTTAGCTAAAAAACTTACTTTACGTAACCTCATATAGAAAAATTTAGATATTTATATTAAGAATATATTTCAAGAGTAGGTATTGTACATCTATTTCAATGTAGATTAGATCACAGAAGAGTATTTTACTTAATTGTTTTAGAAATATCATAGACATTCACCTTAACGTTAATTTATTGATTCAGTTACTTTAAATTCAAATTAAGAAAATTGAAAAACTCCCTCTACAGGAATTCTAAAAAAAAAAACTCAACACTTTCTTGAAATTAACAGTCCATTTTTATCGTACTACTCAAGCACACCAAATTTGAATTCTTTCAATTTATATTATGATTTTACACAATTTTAACAACTATTTTCACCGTCATTCTACAAGGTTGCCACGCTTCAGAGAATTTTCCAGTCAAAATATCTTATATATATATATATATATATATATATATATATATATATATTTTTTTTTTTTTTTTTTTTTTAAGAATATTACATCTGGATTAAACGTAAGAAATTTCGCCTTATTTAAAGAGAGATTTTCTGTAAGAAAATATTGGTGCCAAAGAATTCCTGGTTTGAATTTCCCAGAAGCGTGGCAACTCTGGTCTAAGTTATCTCTACTATTTAACAGAAAATTATTCAATCTCCAAACTATAGCTTCCTTCCATTTTTTAAGATAATAGATAAATATATTGGAAGTATCAGCTATGTATTCTAGAGTAACATTAGTATTATATAAAACACCAAAGAAAAATAATGATTAAAATTTAAATAAAGATGCGTCTGAAACTTGGCATTGAATGCCAATACTAACTGTTACATAAACTCTCAAATATGAATGAAAAAAAGGTACAAGTTAACGAAAAAGATTAACAAAATTTTCTAAAAATTATCTATATGCTACGAGCCTACATTACTCATTCGAAGACACTTGCACACTAATGTTAAATCCATGAGAGCATTCTTTTCAAATTTCTATCTTTCATTTTAATATTTTTAGATAGATTCTTTTTTTCATAGGATAGTTGACATGACATTAATCTCTAACTTTGTTAATTTCCACTCTTTCAATTTTGATTGCATTCTTTTTTTTTTCTTCTGATGTTTCATGCTCAAAAATGGTTCTGAAAGTGAAAGTAACTGTATTTAAAATAAATCTGCAACCAAAATCATAAATGTAAAAATTAACCCAGTTAGAGAACAACATCAGTTATCCTGTACAATGTAATCATTTAAAAATATTAAAATGCAAGCAAGGAATTTGAAACGAATGCTCCCATAAATTTAACTTTAGAATGCAAGTTTCTTCACGTTTGATTCCACATACTCGTAATTTTTTTTTCAGTTTTTTAAAAATATTTACATATACAAGTTAACATAAAAGCTTTTGGAAAATTCAACATTTCTTCGAAAAAAGTTTTCTAAAAATATTTACAAATAAACTAAAAAGATGAATAATACACGTTAAAAAATTTCTAAAAAAATATTATTATTATTATTATTATTTTTTGTTAATATGCATCAGTGATCTATTCATTTTTTGAAATTATTTTTGCTGACATGTGAATTTTTTAAAAACTTTGAAATTATTTTATTCACATGTAAATAATTTGGAATTTGTGTTAACTTACATATCATTGAATATTTAAGTATTTTCTTAATAATTCATCATTTTTTACTAAATTGTATATAATTTTAATCACATTTTTTTCATCCATTTGTTACTTTAAAAAAAAGTTTTAATTAATTTGCGAGTATTTTTAGAAAATTTTGATTTTTTTTAATTATTATTTAACAATTAAGATTTTATCTAATGATTGAAATTATTTTGTGAAAGTTGTAATTTTTTATTACATGTAAATATATTTTTTAAACTCTTTTGTTAATTTCTATATTTTTCTTCATCTGCAAATATTTTATAATTTGATTTGTTAATTATAATTATTTTTAGAAAACATTGAAATGGTTTTTTTTTCTTTTTGCCTATACGTATTTTATTACACCTAAAAATATAAATATTTTTATACTAGTTTGTATTTTTTTCTTTCATTTTCAATGTAATAGTCAACATTTTTATGTAACAGTTAAAATTTTTATCAAAACACTGAAAATATTTTACTTACTTAACTAATTTAATTGATATTCACTATTTTGTTCAGTGTTAAGTTTCAAACACATGGTTATTAATGTCTAACATGCATGTAATTTTCTAGTTTTGTCAGTTTGTAATATTTGTGTGGCATACACAGTTGATACTTAAATAATAACTTTAAAAGTAAGAAATAAATTTCATTCAGTGACTGAAAATCTGAATTCAGTGACTGAAAATTTCTGTTAAATAAAATAGTCAACTTAGACGGTTGGTAAATATTGTTTTTAAAATTATGTAGAATCAAAGTATAAAATGAAGGAATGCAAATTTTGTGTGTATGCTGTTCAACTCGGGTACAAAATCTCTAGATAGTAAACATAATAAATCATTATTCAAATAATGAGTTACCCAATTTCTTATACAGGAAGTATAAATCAGAATCATCCTGTTAAATATAAATATAAATTGACTAGTGAGTCTTCATATCATTATTTAAAAAATGAGCATGATCCTTGTCTAAAAATCAACTTTGATTTCCTGATATTGCTAAATGATATTACTCAGTATATTAGCATAAAAAAGTTAAGTAAAAGGGGAAATACTTTCCCTAATAGTCCACTATGTAGCAGTGCACAGAAAGTTTTCCTTTTAATTTATTCTACACAATTTTAACATATTTTGTAGTTGCCTTCTAAGAAATCTAATTTTATTTTTAATTCCATTATCTCTTTTCACACCAAAAAATGATACATTTGAAAATTTGACAGGAATGCAGTTCCACAGTCATGTGTGGAAGCTACAATAAGTATCATCCCTCATGAAGACTGTGGAACCAAGGCTTGGGCATATAAAATGTTTTCCTGTTAACCCAATCTATAATTTCTACAATGTTAATATTTAATAATTGAAGCACTAATTATCTATGATTTGCTTCGAAACTTTTGAAGCATAATACAAATTATTACAGTCAATCACAGGGTTTTTCCAAAAGAAAGAAATTTGAAAAAGGTCAAAGAAATAATTGCTTTCAGTTAAAATACACTGGTGTGCAAAATTTAAGGACGGAGTCCCAAAATGCCAATTTTCAAGGGATTTTCAAGCGATAATTTTCACGCGAATATTCAAAAGGAAGTAATATAATTTGAATAACTACTATCCCTGCATAACAGCTAGTCCATATAATCTCTCATTCAAGTCATACATGGTCACAAGAGTCACAGTCACTTACGGTGAAACAAAAAAAAATAGGAAATTTCATACGTCTCTTTTATGAGTCTCAAATGACTACTATATGTGACTCCACTGTCAAGTCACTGCGACTGCTACTTTGTGACGAGTCACCAGGTGACAACAGTGTCGTTTTATTGAGACTCTCACGTGACTGTCATTTGGAGGCTCAATTTCAAAGTCATTGTCAATGTTGCATTATGATATATCACCAAACAATGTCCCCTTAAAGTCACATGGTGAGTTTTCACCACTTTTCACAGTGGTTACTTCACAGTAGGGTCTCTGTTATTATTTGACAAAGTCTTGTGACAGAAAGTCACCATGTGACTTTAATGTGTCATTATTTGGTTATTTATAATAATGCAACATTCACAATGACTTTGAAATTGAGCCCCCAAATGACAGTCACATGAGAGTCTCAATAAAACGACACTGTAAAGTCACCTGCTGACTCGTCACAAAGCAGCAGTCGCAATGACCTGACAGTGAAGTCACATATAGTCATTTGAGACTCATAAAAGAGACGCATGGAATTTCCTATTTTTTGTTTCGCCGTAGTGACTGAGACTCTTGTGACCATGTATGACCTGAATGAGATGTTATATGGACTAGCTGTTATGCAGAGATAGTAATTATTTGAATTATATTACTTCCTGTTGAATATTCGCGTGAAAATTATCGTTTGAAAATCCCTTCGTCCTTAAATTTTGCACACCAGTGTATGTTTGCATGAAGTTACAAATTTTGAGACATACTGCAATAAACACGTATGTAACAATTAAGATTTGGATTTTCCAAGAAAAGTACATTAATGACAGTCCACATGTTTCAATCTAACAGTTTGGGGCTTTACATGACAGTAAATGGAAAAAATAAGGGAGACTTTTTACATACTTGTTGTTAATTACATATATTGTTACATTTGAGATCTCAAAATCATTTATTGTTTGAACTTTCAAAAATTTTATTGCAAAATAATTGTTCTTTATTTTTTTTTCACTTGAGTAAATGTTTTTATGTTTAATTATTTACATTAAAAGCAATTATATAATTATAGTGATTTTTTTCCACAATTATCGAAAACTAACTCAAATTTATATTTTTATGCATGTAAGTTGTCATTGTTTTTATGAAATTTAATATTCAGAGGACAATTAATTTTCAAACTTTGAAAATTCAATTTTTGCAAGTATTTAAAAACACCATATTATGGTTGAAACAGAATCAAACAACTGGCGATAGTTCACAATTAAAATGATAAAACTTTTATAAATCGCCATAAAAAGAAAGTTATTCACAGGATGTGTTTTCAAAATAGAAAAGCCAATCATCAGCTAATGTAAACATGAGTCCGTAAAGGGATAATGTCATAAATGAGCAAAAAGGTGAAAGATGAGAGCTTACAAAGAATACGATGTATGGTGCAAGCTGTAAGGTAAACATACCAATCACCAGAGGAGCACATGCAGAATTTGTAAATATTGCCACGATGATAGAAAATTTTATTAAAAAGGAAAGGGAAAAAGAAATAATCAAAATTAAAAAAAGATAAAATAATAATAACAATATAATTAAAGAAAGAGAGATAAAATAAAGAGCATTTTTCTCCAACAAATGAAAAGAGTGAAAAGAATTACAAAAGTAATTTCCAGGCTGAAGAAAGAAAAGGATATTATGAGAGGCCATTGACAAGTTTATTAGAATTTTTTATTATTTCTTTTTCTGTATCTCCGACTCATTTGCATTTTCACGAATCTTATTTTATTTTTTAAAATTTCTGATAAAATTGTGAATGATTACACATCATCTTCTTCTCACTCTTCAGCTTGGAATTGGTTTTGTAATTCGTTTCACTCTTTACTTTTTTAAATAAAAAAATTTTTTTGTTTGTTTGTTTCTCTATCTCTTTATCATTAGACGTATATTTATGTTTTATTTAATAATTTTTAAATTTCCTTTTTTTATTTTAGTTTTGTTTAGTCCTTTTATCTTTTCTCTTTTGTTATTTTTTTTTTCTATCATTGTAGCAACACTTTCTAATTCTATATGTGCTTCTCTGTGATTGGTGCTTACCTTACGGCTAGCGCCGTCTGTTATATTCTTTTTAAGCTCTCCTTTCCCTTTTCTGTCCATTTTTGACTTTGTCCCCTTAGAGAAATGTATTTACAGTATCATATCATGGTCGAACATAGTCTATAATGTTTTTTCAAGATATTTAAAAGAGTACTGCCATTTCAACAAACTTAACTATATTAAATAAAATGATAAAAATGATAGTGAAATTTGTATTATTCAATTCTATAGAGTTGAGAAACTCTATGGATAAGAATAGAATGAAAATGATGGATCTTCACTTTACATTAATTTTTATTTTTGTTAATTGTCTGATTTTTTTATGTCATTAATTAGATAAAAAATATAAATATTCAATTAAAAAAATTCTTATTATCTCTTTAAGTTCTCTACATTCTCTAACTTATCTGCAGTAAAAGTCTATATTTTGAACCGATTGTCAAATTTTATAGACATATGATTGGTTTTAACAACTGTTAATACGTCAGCAGAGCTTGAGGAGTACAAAAACATAGTAACAGAAGAATATTTGTTGAAAGAAAAAGCACGTTTCACTTAATTATTACTGTTTGTCGTCAAAAAAGACATTAAGCAACCACCCATCCAATTCTGAGTTATTGAAACAGTTGGCTTTATTCGATGCTGACATAGTGCTGTGGCATAAAATTTGGACCAGACTTTTCATATTTTGCACTTGAAATTTATGTATTATATATGTCAGGTGCTGAGACCACCTCTGCTAAAGATTGGAATTTCCGTTATTTCTCTATCTTAATCTCTTGTGTATTGTACTGGCTGTGTACAAGAATTTTCAAGGTGACATTCTTTCTTTGTTGAAGGGAGAATTGACAGGTAATCCTCTACAGGTGGTGAGTGAGAAAGAGGAGATTGCTGAGAGGCGTGTTCATCCATCAGTGAGGTATGTGGATGATGAGCAGACAAGCAACATGTCACTAATCAAGAAAGGAATGTAGAATGTGTCCAATGAATGAGCTCCAAAGGGGGTTGACATTGGGGAAACACAGTGATTTGAGAAGAGCAAGTCTTATCGCAGATTAGTTCAGTTCGTATCTGGGCTCTTACCTAGAGAGTAGTGTAGGACAGAGGTCCTGACAGAGTGTGCTCTGTGTTGTAGAGCGAAAGCAGTGCGTATCTGGAGAGCAAAGGACACAGACGTCCTGGTGTTTAGTGCTTTGGGTCGAGAAGTGCAGGCCGAGTATACATGTGTTGGGAAATTCGAGATTGATCTCCGATAAAGTGAATCTAACGTGCATTGAGTGTGAGGGAGAAGGTGTAATTTGAACAGTACACAGCCAACCTTTACTGTGTTTAATTTAATGTTGAACCGGATCACCTATATCCGAGTTGTAATTGTAAATAGCGTATTTAGTGTGTACATATATTCTAAATAAACTGATAATTCAGTTAATTGACAGCGTCAGTGTTCATTTACACAATCCTCACAGTGGGTGACCAATATCACCTAATAATATCGGTGGTGGCAGCTATAACTACTACGGACTTTCTTCAAAGTTGTGCGGGCTGAGAGGAACGTCCGACAATATATCTTTTTTCTTAGTATAAAAAGATTTTTAATAATTTCTTTTGCAAACAGAATGCTCTATTTACAACAATTGTGGTCTTTACATTCTCGAAAAAAGCTCCAATGACTATTTCTGTTTTTTCCAATTTTGGAATTATGTATCTGCAAAATTTAAATGGTCCCTACACATGCTAATTGAATTCCTTATTTAGTACAGGTTATGCAGGTGCTCCAATTATATCACATTTCACAAGATGTACGTAACTGTCTATCACTATTTTTTGTACATATAAGTATCAATATAAAAGAAAATGACAAATCCTGAGCATTACAAGCACGGTATATATACACACTACACGGCAAAAAGTGACCGGCACTTGCGATTTTAGAGATTTTGTTAAATATCTTAAAAAATACATGAGGAATTATCCTAAAATTCTAAGTGTGTAAACATAATAGTACAGGTCATACATTTCCGTGAAGATTTTTTTCAGCAACTCCATCGGGGACCGTCAAGAAATTGAAAAAGAACTAATATCTTTTGGATAACCCTGTCAAAACTAATTTAGTAAAAGCGTTCAAACTGTAGATTATGATTAAGTGGCTTATTATAATAAACTGTGTTCATTTTTATGCGGAAAACATGTTTACTCATAGAGAAATTAAGGTTTTTATAAAAACAGTTCTAAATTTTTTAGTTTTTTGCTTATAATTTCCAGAGTTCTTAATATAAAATAATGTTCTTTTCCAAAAATATGACAAACAATATTGTACACAATACCCTGTAATCAGAATTAAAAAATAATAAAAATTGTGGGAAAAATCAGCAGGTTTACTAAATAATTTCTTACTGGGCATGCGTCACGGCAATCAAAATCTAATTTGCATAATGTGTTAGTTAAATGTATAGAGAAACTTTTTTAAAAGTCTCAAGAACATAGCTGGAAAGTTCTGTAAATAACCGTGGTGCTCAGTGCTATTGCCTCAGTGCATTTGCCTCAGTGCCTCAGTGCATTGCCGTGTATTGCCTCAGTGCTCAAAATCAGTAATTCACAAAATAAAGCAATAAGATGTGGGGTTGTATCCTAATATAGTAGTACGTGCTCTCTTAAAACGAAAGAGTGGATTTGGCTTCTCAGGAAAGAGCTATAATTTATTAGATCGTGTATGAGTTGTTTTTTAAATGCTTTACTCGTCCTGATTTAGATTGCTTATTTAAGTAACTCATCTTGATTTAATTGTTTAGAAACAACTCACTCACTTGAGTTTGTTTCAACTCTTTATGAGAAACTGTCTTTCAAAACGTGAGATGAGCGAATTTCGGCTCAACTTGAGTAATTTTTTGGCTGACATTTTAAGAGAGTGCAATATTGTGTATGCTATATTCAATCAATAAACATAATTTGGGAAACATGTATAAAAAATTATCTTGTGAGTAAGAGCGATTCCTTCAGAGTTTTTCTTGAAGAAAATCGATAATTCGTGACACCACTTCTTCAAAATTCCAACCTCGAAATTTTTTGTGTCGAGAGGAGATTTCAACTTTCCTAATAAGGAGTACATTGAGAAGATGGCATCAGCCCCCAAGTATGCTACAACTTAGTGGAGGAGTCACTATACCTCAAAGTTTCCATGTCTGGACCCCCGTTCTGTCATTTCCTCACTTCAAACATATCATGGACTCTCTTCTGCGGCAGTCACCAGTAACTTTGGCGTAAATACATCAATGAACCAGACAAATAACTAACTCATTTCCTTTCTTGTATCTACAACCTAAAGCTAAATCCCTATTGCTAGTATATAAGCAGAGTATTGTTCTCAAACCTGGAGTTTGGAACGAATTAACACAAAAAGAGGAAATAAGGAGCGACAAGGGGATACTCTGCTTTCCCTTTCTGAATTGATCACAAATCTAGACCAAATAATGTTTCAAGAGCCATTAAATATTTCTTTGGAATTTCTTTTATAAAGACTTGTGACTTGTTCACTTATTTCATTACTCTTCAACGATTTTGATGCAAAGCCCATTAAATCAACAAAGCAAATGTAACCCATGGAGAAATGATAAACATGTCAGGGACACTTCTCCACTATCATCTTTTTCTCTTATCAGTGAAGGAGAAAAGTTTTGTTTGTTTGATTTTTGACGGCCAATTGTCTTTACGAGGGATATAGGTCCTAGGGGGGATGGTAACTTCCGTGGGGGTCTTTCTAAGGCAACTTAACCGGTATTTATGCAAGGAAATTCAAGGTTCGAAGAAAACCACGGAAAACTAAGAATGGTTAGGCCGACGGTCGCGATTGGGTTCGAATCCAGCACCTACCGTCTACCAGTTTAGAAGGCAGAACCTCTCGGACACTGGTGGGGCCATGAAGGAGAAAAGAAGGGCAGCATGAATAAGACAAGAAAAAATATCCCACACTCCCTCACATTGATTTATTAACATTTAAGCATAAAAAAGAACACTCTTTTTTACCCTGGAACCTTTTATGTGGTAAGGCATTCCTTTTCATATTTTATACTTTCGTGGGATACCTAAAGGTAGGACATCACCAATGGACTTCTTTGACATGTTCATCTCCAATTCTTTCTTTTGTTGGTAACCACAGAACTCTTGAAAAAGAAAGGAAAGTTGAAAGATTTACGATTTTTTGTCCGTTGAAGCAGGAATAATCACCTCGGGAACTCACATGCACCTTAAAGCTAGTAAATCAACATCAAATTATATGAAGACTATATACTTGTGGATAATGATTTTTAAGCTGCGATCCGACCCAGTTTTTGCAGTGGTTTTTTTGGTGAATTTTTGATGCACTTAGTGTTCCGCAAGACAGGATAGTTCCACGCAAGATGCCAGCTTACATGCTTATAGCCTTTCCTTTCTTTTATTGATGACCACAAAACTTTTGAAAATGAAAGACCAGAGAAATATTTTGATTTTCTTTATTTCATTTTTTATGTGTGTGTGTGTTGTCTGGGCGCTACTTTACTTGGAGATAAAAGACCAACACATGCCAAAATTATCATACAATATTGGTCCTAACATAAGTGGTGAAGTGCAAATGATGTTTTCTGATTATGGAAAGTAGCGATCAATAACTAGTAAAGAGATATGCAATATCAAGTAAATAATTATTGATTTTGTTTATGCATAATATTTTCTAAATTAGAATCTTGATATGGATGATAACTACAAGAATTAAACAAGTAATTGAAAATGAGGTCATTATCAATTTGTTCAAGGAAAAGGAAGGATGCGTTACATAGGCCCCAACATACTGGGGCTTATTGCCTTAAAAAAAGCCTTTAAATTTTGTCAAATCTTCGAGAAATATTTTCAAAAAGAAAGATATAATAATGCTTAATTATATATAAGATTCTTCAGATAATAGGATCTGTGCTATGCGTCACTCTCTAACTATTTTAATTAGTCATATGCATTTTGGTTTTCAATATTTTTTTTATCAGTGAAATTTAAAAGACAGTGTTTATGAAAAATATTTTTTCTTTAATTTACATGGTAATTTTTTAATTTTCCTTTTAAGTATTTGTAAATACGAAGTTTTTTGTTTTTATTCATCTTATTATTTTTGTATGTATTTGTTTAATATTTGCACTCGTATCTTTATTATCATTTTTATTATTATCTCCTAAATGCTGCACAAAAGGGTATATAATAATTCGTCTATATGCTCTTTTAAAATCTCAGCCACAAAATAACTCAAGTTGAGTTGAAATCCACTAATTTCAGGCTTTTGTCAGCTTCTCGTAAAGAGTTGAAACAACTCGAGTGAACAAGTTGTTTTTAAGCAATCGAAATCAAGATGAGTGAAACGTTTAAAAAACAACTCATTCACAATCGAATAAATTAAAGCTCTTTCCTGAGAAGCCAAACCCACTCTTTCGTTTTAAGAGTGTGCACTTTTTACTTTCAGGGGAAAAACATTAGATTACACATCACAACATAAAAATATCAATGTGAAAAATTATTTAATATCGACGATTATAAATGCAGATTAAATGTATATATCAGCTTTATTTGAATAAAGGAATTGAAATATCAAGAATTGAAACGATTAGGATAATATTTCAGTCACGGAAATATAGAACCAAATTAAAATTAATTAATTGGACTAATTAATTGAAGTTTTCTCCCACATCATTTCTCTGTTTATCAAAGCAAAACTCACTGAAAAGAATAAATTACTTATGTATGAAATAGCCCTTTTTTATGTATATATGCTATGTGAGTAAGCAAGTAAGAGCATATGAGTCTCATTTTTGGTTTAGTTAAAGAACATAGCAGAACGAAAATCCCATTTTAAAAAGAGAATTTTTTAAGGATAAAAAGGGGAACAGAGGGAAAATAAATAAGAAAATGAAGGATTTATTAATAGAATTCAGTAAAAAGGGCTGTACAAAAGAGAAAAAAAAACGTAGCAATTAATTAGCCTTAATCAAGCAGACAAATTCATCCACCAAAGATTTTGGACAAAAAGACTGGGAATATGAAGGGATTTATATTTGCAAGTTTATTCCTGAAAGATAGATTCTGGAGCCTAAGACCCCCCCCCCCTTTCCTCCCCGCATACAACTCATATACACACCTGAAATAAACCAGAATGTGGTCCTCTTATGTATATTTCCATTTGATAATAGAAAATTTAAACACACGAAGTCCATTTATCCCTCATGCAAAAAAATGTTGAAGTTATGATTTTGATCATGGGAGGGGGGGGGGGAAGAATAATGAAATATATCTCCATTAGAAACAGACAAGTGTATCGTATGATATAAAATGATTATCTTGTTTCTAAATAAGAATTTTGATTGTTAAAACAACTAATTTAGAGATTTCTTATATAGAACTGAATCAAAACCAATAGCATAATCATTATTAACAAAATACTAATTCATGAAATATGTTAACGTTTCATGCAAATTCTCACATGTATCTGTATTATTGTGTGTACTGTCTGATAAAGACTATAAAACAGTGTCACAAGGGTTCATTTCTGTTCCTTCACTTATCATTATTGAAAGTTCCAATAACTTTTACTTTCAACTACGTTTCCTTTTTATTCCATTGATATTTTATAGCTCATGACATCCAATTAATACTTGAAAAATATTACACCTGTATCTTTTAATATACTACTTATTTTTGAGTAACACCATTTAATATTTCTTAATTTAATATTTACTAGTATTTCAAATATTATTTAATTATTATTTTCGTGATTAATATGTTTTTAATTCTTTTGAAAGGACACTTTCATTTTTCTGTAACATTATTTAATGTTTCTTTATTCATCATTTGATCTTTCTTAAATTGTTATTTTAACTTTTTCCTAGGTGCTGATGCTGTTTCAATCTTCTCCAGCTTATGAATTGTTCGTTATTATTGATTATTCAACATTAATATGTATGAAAATTATTTTCTATAATATATACTTATTGTTGTTCAAAATTTGTAGCTTATATACAATAAATATTATTTTTATATTTTGATTTTGCATGATTTTTTAATATATGTCTGTATCATATATTTTACAGAAAAAGGTCGTTTCTTATGCTAAATAACAAGCATTATATACAATTAATTTGTTCATAATTGTAGAAATTCAGTGACTACATACAGTGTTTATGCTTTTTAATATATTTGTGGAGTATGGATGAATATAGTGTTTATCTATTTTTATAAGGAGTATATAATGAAATATTTTTCTGAAAAATGATATTTTCTTAAAAATTCATAATACAAAATAATGTTTTTAATAAATATGTAATAGTGATTCAATTACACTATGCATAGAAACGAAATTATTTTTCTATTGGTAGGAAATTAAAAATCACTAAATAATTTGTCAAAGTGTAGAAATGCAGATTATTAATTAAATTAACACTTTAAATAAATATGCTTTTGTGATACTAAAGATTTTAATATTATGGTATGACACTTGATAATTAAAAAAATTGGGGATGGATATTTATAAGCTAATTAAATAGTCATCAAAAATAGATAAACTCTGAATTCTCCAAGCATTTGCTCATAAGATAATTAAATTTACAAATGCCTTGCATATTTTCAGATTTACATAAATTATTTTAAATTCAGCAATCTCAATCAAATAATTTGTGCTTCTTGAAATTGAAAATGTGTGTGTATATATATATAATTCAGAATGGTTGAATTTTCTAATTCTTCAATAATCACTGGGAGAAATCTCTATTTCGTTGTGTAAAATATTGAATTACTTTGTTGTATTTATTCAAAGATAATTGAGACTTGTTTTATGTAATTTATCTTATTAACATACAGTAAAATTGATTACAGTAATTTAAAAAAATGTAATACAAAACCTCTTTAACAGGCTATTAGTTCACAGTAACAATTTAGAGATGAAATTCTCTTTATATATTCTCTATACATAGATGGTTCGTCGCTTCAAATTGTTAAATATTAAAATATAATGCCTCGGTTGAATATTTTGTATATATAAATGCTGTAATAAATGTAATTTATGTTTCCTACTAAACTTTAATGATAAATAACTAAAGGAACAAAAAAAAAAAAAAAAAAAAAAAAGAAAAAAAAAAAAAAGAAAAGACAAAAATCACACAAACTTTATCAAAACAATTTTAAAGGATTCGATATTAAGGTTTTATGCATTACAGACTGTTTGTTACAGTCTAGTCCAGTTTAGAGCTGATATATTGTAATATATTGGTTTCCTTTTCTGTTTTCAAAATTTATTAGATGTGTCAAATATGGCACTTTCAATTCAAGAAAGATAATGCCAAACTTAAATATTATTTATTAAAAATACTATTTTAGTAAATATTTTTACCAAAAACTTTAAAATAAACAAAATCATACATAATTAATTAAAAAAAAATTCACTATCTAATTAAAAAACTTATCTCAAAAGTTTAATCAGTTTTTTTTTTCTTTTTAAGCTGAATATGGATTTTAAATGGCATTTTTTACTTTTCAAACTACTATGTCAAAAACTTTTTTTTTTTCAATTAAATAAATTTGATTATAAAAGTCTGTTTATTGAATAATTTTTAAACGAAATTTATTTTAAGGAAATATATTGACAATAAATAGTCATAAAATTACACAAAATTGAATAAAATAAACGACAAAGTCTATCACTGTTTTAAAAAAGCTTTAGAAGTTATTATCTTGAAAAATACATTTACAGGAGTGATTCTGAGAAAATTTCTGGTTATATGATTAACAAAAAAATATCATTGATTCACGATTCCTGCATTAATTTTTTTAAATTTGAATGAATTGTGTATTTTACAATAGTTAATCTATTAATATTTTAGTCATGTAGTTTGCATTGGAATTTTTAATTGGAAAAAATTAAAAGTGAAAAAAAAAAGGGTATGGTTCAAGTTGATTAATATTCATTAATCTTTTACTTCAATTTGTATTATATACGTTAAATGCCAATCAGTATTATATATTTCCCCCACGCTCAAAGCACCTGCACATTGTGAGCCCTTGTTCTACATGGAACTATGAAATTTATAAAAGCTTTCCATCATAATCTATTTGATGGCACTGCCATGCTAAATAAAATGCATTTTATTTTACAAAAACACTGAAGTGTAAATCTGTTAAAGGTATTTTTATTTTCCTTAATGATTACTTAAACCAAAAGTAAAATAATATCAGGTAAATATATGGCCTTGTATTAGTTAGAGTCGGCTTTGTTTCCTAATAATTAACAACAATCATATGGTACAAAATAAAAATATCCCTGATTATTACTAACCATATTACGCATATAGTAATAATAGTTTAAAATAATATCCTTTGCATAGCTTGAAAATACCTTTTTTTAACCACTAAAATTAAACCTGAAAAATAAATTGTGCCTAATTTAATCATCAAAATCAATTTATTTTTAACTATGTAATAAAGCAAACAAACAAAAAAAAAAAATAAAATAAAATAAAATAAGTAAAATAATATTGTATTTGCAAAAAACATTAATATTGTATCTGCAAAAAAAAAAAAAAAAAAAAAAAAAAAAAAAAAAAAAAAAACACCATAATTTAAATAAACGTTAAAAAAAGGCAAAATTTTTCTATAAAATTTTAAAGGTATCTGGAAATTGTACATATTTTCAGTGCTAACCTTGGAAAGGTTTATTTTCATTCCATTTTGTAAATCCTAATTAAAATTTAGTATTTTGTATATTATTACATGATAAATATTTACAAACAATATTTATATATTTTGTAATGTGCTTTTTCATATAAAAAGAAATACTGTAACATATTCTGCTTATACAAAACACAGATTATTAGAATCAGCTGATTTCATGCTTTAAATCCGAAAAATCAAAATTGGATTCTTCTGTAAATTGCAATCTGCCATAATTTTGATTCAGAAATATAAATTTTAGTGGCACATACTATGATAAGAAAATAAATTTTACTAATTTTTATTTATCATTAATGTAACATTTTACTTATAATAATTCAAATTGCATACAAAAAAAAAACTAATATTTCATTATTGAGCATTTTATTATTCTATGTTTAATAGATATTGCTTTATATTGGGATTGATAGTTTGGCATCATTTTACATTCTAAAATTATGTATTCATATAAGAAATTTCATTTTATTTTTACTTTATATAATCACAAAATGCCTCATTAAATAAAGATGAAATTATTATTCCAAATTTCTAAATAAAGCAGCCATACTGGAAACCTTGTTATAAATGTCAATTTTTACACTTTTTTCTTTGCAGTATATATATATTTTTAAAAATTTACCTCATTTGATCACCAAAATTTGAGATGAAATAAGATGAAGAAACTATTAAAATAATAATGATAAATGAAAAGGATAAAAATATTTGGCAGTCATGTTTATACCAGAGATATCATATAGAGCAAAATATGGTCTATTTGACATTTTATCGCAGCAATATTCTTATGAAATTCATTTGAATAAATAAATCTTTTTAAATTCATACAAAATTGTTGCTTATAAAAAAGATTGCATAGTATAACAGAAAATGAAATTTTTAATTTGTTAATTTATGCAAGGATAATTGTATTATTTATGTTAGTCAGTGCTTTTTAAGCAAAACTGATTATTATAAAAACAAAAAGAAAAAGGGATTTTCTCCACATAATGATTATCAAATAAAAAAAAAAAAAAAAAAAAAAAAAAAAAAAAAAAAAAAATTGCGCCAGAAAAATGCACGTGCGTGACATGGATTTACCATTTTCCCAGTATTACATATTTATATTTGTTGGACATTTATTTCTAATGATTCTATAAGATGTTCCAAATTATAAATATCAATGGAAGTTGAAAATGGTTTTCAAATTTTAATTAATATTCTTTAAAATTAAATTTGTTTAATGACTTTTCTTCTGATTTTCCTGTTTATGAACATATCCTGTTTACAGTAGGACTCTCTCTCTCTCTCTCTGTATATATATATTGGAATTTCAACTTTGCAAATTAATTTGACTAACAATAAATTTTAGCTGATATTAAAATAAATAGATTATTTGTTGTCAAATATATACAACAATTCCTAATTGTTTATTTGGATTGGAATTATACAAATTAATTTGATTGACAATAGTTTTTACTAATAGTTTTTACCGACAGTTTTTAGACAATAGTGTTTACCGAATATAATAATTATGAATTATTGCCAAAGCATGAAAATAAATTTAAATGCTTATTTGTATTACAATTATATAAATTAAATTTAAATTTATTTGATTAACAATAATTTCTTTAGAAGAATTTCGTTTGCACATTTATTATGAATCATGTCTGAATAAATTAATTTTTTGTTTACAACTAGTACTAGCTGTATTAGAATAATTATGCTAATTTAGACTAAAAACAGAATAAATTATTATTTGTTTGAAAAATTTAGAGCATTCATAAAAAAATATTTTTTTTACATAATAAAATAATTATGATAATTTAACAACGAAACAAGATAATCGCAATATATATTATTTATCATTAGCTGCATGAAAAAGTTTTTATTATTATAATTATTATTATTATTACTATTAAAATATCACTGCTCAAAGATATAAAAAAAAAAATGCTTTTAATTATTTTGCAAAAATTGTAAATTATTAAAAATATCTATTAAATTAAAACATTTACAAAGCATACATATTTGAACTATCTTAAATATACCTTAAGTTGTTGGTTTAAAAATCTGATATTGATTATTATTACCAACAGTAAAAATTCTTAAAAGTGCTTTTCTTTTTGAAATTCAAAATATTTTGGTACAAAGATTGAATTTATTTGTCAATAACTACATAAAGTTTAGATAAAAGATTAATAGATCAGTAAGTGTACTTCACTAAAATATTTACATAAATTATATAATTTATTAGCAATTACAAATAATTTAAGTTCGTGGTTTTAAAGTGCATACTAAACAAGTATAGTGTTTATTATTTTATGCTTTATATATAATAATAATAATAATTTTAATGATTAACAGAGGGGTTCAGGAAGGGGGGGGGAGTGAATTTTTTTGGAAGAAAAATTGTTAAATACCATTTTAAAGAGAAATAGACAAATAAATCAAAAAATGAAAAACGAAAAATATACATTTTTAATGATTGGAGTATGTTTGATAAATTTCTAAATCTAATTAATGTTTTCAAAATTTATTTATTTTATCTCTAATTAGATTACTTACAGATCGTTATATGGATAAAATAAATTTTCTATGGTTTCTTAATTGTTGCATGAAGGATATGGAATTATGTTTTTTAGATTATTCATGCATTTTAAAAAAAACTATATGTCACCTTTAATTAGATAGTATTAGAAAACAAAACTTTTATTACATAAATATACTGTTATTACTTCTTATATTATTGACAGAACTGAAATATTTTGTGAATTCAAACTCAAGTTGTTTAAGCATGAACTAGAAATAACATTATTTTTAATATAAAAATTCTATATTTATAAATAAAATATATAAACATAAGATCAGCATGAAATAAATTATTTATATTTTATAACAATGCAATTATCTTTCTTTTACAATTAAAAAATATTTTATTATTCTTAATTTTAATTTATAACATTACATCTTTTTAAAAAGTGACATTTTTCGAAAAAAATAAAATAAATTTGCATATAATTTTAAATGTAGCACTTAATTAACATAATGACTCTAATTTTTGATAATCAATTAAAATCTATTAAATAAACAATCGTACATACAATACACATTCTATAAAAATCCTAGAAAACCAAACACCATATTTAAAGCATCTATCTTAATTTTTTCTAATATAATCCAATACCAAATCATACACACACCACCATCACTGATAGAGATAACAACAAGGACATTTTTCAACTGCGCGCCGTCAGCTGTCGTAACGCATTATTCTTTTTCAGAAAAATACACTTATAAACGCCAACAAAAGAAAATAAATAAAAATTAAACCCCCCAAAAATTCGAACGTTATATAATACACATACACACACATCGCGGCCAGAAAAAATTTTCATTTTGAGCCTGTCACCGTTGGAAACGCCCTTCGTGTTATGCGCCGCCTCCGTACGAGATACGACCGTACGGCTGATGGAGATTGGTTTAAAGCATATCGTTCTAACAGCTATAGAACGTCCTCAAACTCTCCTGTGACTGCACAACGTTGGCAGGCCCCGGCTCCCTTTTGAAAAGGTAAACCATTGCTACTTCTTTATGATAGTGCTTTGCTACCTAAGCCCATAAACATGTAGAATGGCTATCTAAATTTAGCTTCTTTTGTACTGTTCTTTCTTTATGGGAATATAGGGTGGGTTTTATGCTTAGTGTTAAATACCGATTCAAATATTGGTCAGTGGGGATTTTCTGGGTTTTTTTTATGTATTGTGTTTTTCATTTTAATGTCTGTGAGAATGGATTTAACATTTAATTGACACCCAACCGTAAAATAAGTGTTTTTGTATTTTATGAAGTGCGCCAGATAAATTTTCAGTAAATATAAAAGAGGGGGAAAAAAGGAAATGTGGTGTAAAATTTTATATTTGGAAAGAAAAAAAAGAGCAAGTCTTGACTAATGTTATAAGGATTATATTAAAAGTAAAATCTTATAAACGCAGTAAAACATTAAAGTTTTTTTTTTACCCCTGAAAGAATTTTTGTGTAAACGTTGAAGTATGATGAATCGACAGACAACAGAAACATACAGGTGCCTTCTTTCAGTATTTATGATGCAATGCAACAGTAACTCCCATTAATAGACAAAAAAAAAAAAAAAAAAAAAAAGAGACTAATTGAAAAGGGTAATACATATATGTATATATATAATTTTTTTCTTTATCTGGACGCATTTTCAAGTAAACATAAAAGTATAATGAATAATAATAAAAATAGTGCCGCTTTAAGTATTTGTAAAGAAAATCAATAATAATTGCCATCCATGGATGAAAAAACACTAATTGAAAAGGGTAATAATACACATAGACAGATTAACCATGCACGAATCATCATCTATAGCCACTGTCTTGTTTAATAGAAGTCATTTAAACGCATTGTCCGAAAATCCTTCTATCAATGTGTTCAGTATAACCTTTCATACCCCTACCCCTTAACCCCTGTGAAAGTACTAAAAATTTACAGTTTTGGATAAACAGTCTTTGTGAATTAAAAAAAAAAAAGAGAAAGAACGTCTTTAGTCATCTCCATAGGTAAATATTATTTTCTAATTTTCATACCAGAAAGATTATCTAACTCCCTCAGACTTAACGGAAAGAGCTTACATTCAAGGTTTTGAATAAACCAAGTATAAAAGCACTAACTAGATACACTGTGCCATTGTTTTATCTCCTTATTAATGGATAAAATCACTTCTAAATAACGCAAATCTTTCACGATGTTAATAGTCTGACACTCATAAAAAGCGCAAAATAAAGCTACCATTGATTTTCAAAAATAAAAGCTTTACTAATAACGAAATGTTTAAGGACATTCGAACATTGAAACTCTTACAAATGGACTTTTAATGAATGCTATTATAATGTTAAAAAGAATAATCATTGCTTCTAGCTTAATTGTAGCCAACAAAAATTTATATCTTGCTATTATAAGTAAACTTCTTAATTGTCAACATCAGGAGAGTTGACTCAATATTGTGAAATTTAAAAATCAGTGTAACGTGTTAATGTGGCACGAAATTTCCTTCTAAGATGTTTCATAGATGGTAATAATAAAAACGAGTATCACATTTTTGGAGCTCCCAATGTTCTCCCTTTTGAATACCAGTATTTAAAAACAATATTAATTTTGGTATATTTCTACAGCAACCGTTGTGGAAAAAAAAACTATCCTGTATATCATTAATTTTAAAAATGGACTGATGAAAGCCCTGGTATGTTACACATTGTAGTATTAAAAATATGTATGTTCGAATTACTTATGCTAACAGAAGAAGTTTTCCACAAATTTATACAATAACGTGAAAAGTTTTACCGTGTATGTTTTTAGATCATATGTAACGTAATTTCTTACCGCGTCAGCTTGTATTTTCTACAAAATCAGACATTTTTTGCAGCATATCATTTTATTCTTATTATTATTGTTGATCGTACTTTTGTCATTTGCATATTCAGTTTATCCTGATTAACCTTATCATGTTATATGAACCAATTTCAATATTGTAATCTTGACAGGTAATATAAAAAAAAATACTGTATTAATTTTTCGTTGAAATTATAATAGGCTTTTCATGTTATTTTAAGAGCCTTCCTCAGATATCACATATAGCATATCACATTTTCGTTTGCGGGTGTATTTTCTTAATTATATGTATAAGCAGTTACAAATTCATATTGTATGTTTTAAGTGCTTTTTGCAGTTTCGGACATTCTTAATAACTTAGTATCTAAAAGATTTTTAAATTGATTACTCCAGTAATTTGAATTACTTTACAGAGTACTTTGATCGCACAAATTTCAAAATCCTTACTTTATCATATTTTACTGTGTCCGGAATTAGAGCAATTATGCTCAATGCTCGTACGGTTACGTTTAAATACTCGTATAAGTAATCTTCGCCTTATTTAATCTCATAATTTCTGAGATTATGTCAGACAAAGTTTACTGCATTCAAATTCTGCTTATTAAGATATAGAAAGCGTAAAGTCTTGCACATCATTATCATTCTTTTTATTTGGTATTTTTATCTCTTACATTCTTTGCTTTTATAAGCTATAGCAATATTAAAATTCTTATTTTGAAATGTCAAACATTTTCTATATATTTAGACATTTTTACCATAAACATTGTAAATGCACTATAATGCCAATTTTAAATTCCTAGATTCAATGTCGTTTAAATAGAAAAAAAAAAAAATATATATAGCATTTCGTTTCCTGATAAATGTAGTAATTATGTTTTTAATTCCATGAAATCAAATAGAAAACAAGTATGCTTAAGAATATGTACGCAATTGTGCTCAAAAAAACCATTATTCAATGTATATTTATTTATAAAAATATATGTATTATTTTTTAACTACTAAATATTTTGACACTGAATAAGAAAACAAAGTTTTCCTAAGAATTTAACTCTAAAGTACTCTCCTGCATTCGGTAGCATATAATATTCATACCAGCAATATTCGTATTAAAGCATTTCCAATACATTAAGTTCAAGCTGAAAATTTTCTTTTACCGAAAATAATTTTTAAAGGCGTAATATTTAAGTATAAATAAATACTTTTCCTGTTAATTACTGATGTTTCCATGTACGACAGAATCATATTGAAAACATGTGCACAAAATTGTACCTAAGCTAGTAAATGAGCTTACATATTGAGCAAGAGAAAATGTTAATTGTTAACTCGTTTGACACTAAAGGACGTAGCACAATTTCCCCGAAAAATGATCTGCTAAGTTACATACAGTTTTAAGTATCTACCATCGTTTATTCATAAAATCAATTCCAAAAATTTTATCATGATACTTAAAGTATTTTCTGAGATTTCGATATTCCAAACAGATTTTCTAAAAAATATTTTACATTATCACACCAATGTGAATTGTTTTACCGTGTTCCACATTTTGATGAAATTTCAAAATATTTAGCGTATTTTCTCGAGGATTCGGGCATTCTCGCCATGTTGGCAGTATAATTTTCAATGTATTACAGTCAATTTGAAAATACTGCATTATTAAATGCATTTTCCACAAACAATAAGTTACTGTTAACTGCAGCATTTTTTTCATATTCTATAGAATCAAAGAAAACAAGCGTGCTGAGAAATGCGAGTAAAATTGTGCACAAGCTATACTGCCCGTTACTTGTTGGACAAGAAAAAACATTTTTTTAAACTACTAACGCTTTTGACAGTGAAAGACAGAGCGCAATTTTCACGATAAATCGACTCTTAAGTAGGCGGCTGCTCTTGAAAAATGCTCTGCTGAGTACCATAAAGTCTTAAGTACCTACCTGCAGACGTTATTATTAGCTGTTGTGCGAAGGGTTGCAATTGAAGTTAATGGGCAGTTAATTTGACAAACGTAAAGCGTGAGTGAAGGTAAGGGCTTTTAATCCGTGAGTGGTTGAAAGAACGTTATGTTATGGGCAGAACAAACACTTGTAGTTATGTTCTCTGTGTCACTAGACCGCTCACTTAGTGCTTCATGTTTCTGTCAAATTAGATGTCTCTCCCGGAAATAGTTTCACATAAATTTTGTGTAATCATTCGATAACTGAAGGCAAATGATTTTTGTTTGTGTTTGAATAACAATTTTCGTCACGTGTTTATTATAGTAGTAAATATTATTTATGGCTCAAGTATGTCATCAATTTCTTTAGCCTTCAAGGCTAAGATTTTTTCTTCTTCTTTTTTTTAAATAAAAAGAATGAACATTTCTGTGTAGAGTTTTTTTTTTATGTTCAAAAAGATTGCCCTTTTATTCTTTTTTTTTTTTTTTTTTTTTTTTTTTTTTTTTTTAATGCTCAAAATTGTTTTGATTTAAAATTAATATCATTATTGATCATTTATATATTTAATTATTATGATTTTTCACATGGTTAACTCTAAATATTATTTATTAATAAACTAATGTCATTATTGCTCATTTACGTAAGTTTATTTACAGATGATGGCATATGATTTTCTATATGATTAATTTTAATATTGATTTATTAATTAAAATAGGAAAATAGTCTGTTAATATTTGCTAGTTATATTCAAGTTAGTATACCAGCTTACAATGCATAAAAAATTGCTGTGAAATAAATGTTAAAAAAATTGCGCTTCATATATCTGTCAAATTAGATGGCCTTCCGGTAATAGTTTCACATAAATTTTGTGTAATCATTCGATAACTGATGACAACGATTTTTGTTTGTGTTTAAATTACAGCCTTTTTTTTTTTTTTTTTTAGTAGTAGTAGTAAATATTGTTTATGGGTCTAGTAATGCCATAAATTTCTTACCCTCGCGAACTTCTAATTTAAGATGGTTTTTATTTTATTTATTTTTATTGATTTATTTCTGTATAACAGAAATAGAATATATTTATGTTTCATTAAATATATTCAAAATAGTTTGACTCTAACTGCAGAATTTAGATAATTTTGAATTTAAATCACTTATGATTAATATAATTAGAAACATTGGTTGATTTGTTTCCTAGAAAAATCATTTTTAAATAAAAATTTTCAGGTAGACTAATTTACAATTACTCTGCGTATAAGACTAAAAATGCTCATCACACATGAATCAAAACAGTTATTATATTTTTGCTTGTTTGTTTTTATTTTAAGACAACATACCATCAGGTATTATTAAAAAAATATATCATTTTATCATAAAGTACCATTCCTGTTACATAAGTATTACACAAGTATGGATATATACATTTTAATCTTTTCATTAAACACGTTTGATAATTTTAATTTGAAACATTCTCAAACTTGGAAAACAATTTTAAAAAATGTATCAACACAATTATAAATAAAAATACTATAAACTCATATTTGAAAATTAATCTTTAATAGTATCTGAAATTTAGTAACTTGGGCACAATGCGTAAAATTTACTGACAAGTCACATGTAATAAGACTATAATTTTAAATTAATTTGTCGTAATTATTTCATGAATCAAAATAGTAATTACACTTTTCACTTATTTGTTTTTATTTTAGCAAAAAAAAATTATCAAGTACTTAAAATGTACTAATGCACAACTGATTGAGTGTTATACCTATGCATCATTATAGTTAAAACTTAGAAAAAAAAAAAAAAACAAAGAAAGAAAGAAAAGAAAAACACTTTTGACTTTTTTAAAATTTTAATCATTATTGGGATTTTTTTTTTTCGTTTTTTATTAATTTATTGAGCAGAAATATTTTTTCATACCTATATTAAAATTTTAATCTCAATTATATGTGACTGACTTAGGTTACTTTCAAATGAAGTATATTTAGATGAATTTTAATTACTTTGTTGTAATTATCTGATGAATCAAAATAATAATTACATTTTTCGTTTACTCGTATTTTATTTTTAGAAAAAGTATCATCAAGTAATTTAAAATTTAGCAATGCACCTGTGATTGAGTGCTTCACCTAAGTATCATTATAGTAGTTGAAAAATTAAAAAAATAACACTTATTTTTTTTATTTTTTTTTTATTATAACAATTATCGGGAATTTTTTTATTAAACATAAGTATTTTCTTTAATTCGAGATTATATTTTAATCTTAATTATAAATTGCTTGCAAATAAAGTGTAATTAAATTACAATTTTTTATCAATTTGTTATAATTATTTGGTGAATTAAAGTAATAATTACACTTTTCGTGTATTCGTTTTTATTTTAGCAGAATGTATCATCAAGTATTTAAAATTCACCTGTTATTGATTATTACTTATTAGTTTGAAAAAAAAACCACTTTTAATTTTTAAAAATTGCTAACCATTAACTGCATTTTTTGAAAGAATTTATTAAACATAAATGTTTTCTTCAAATCGAGATTAAAATATTATCTTAATTATGTGCGAGTTAGATTGCTGTCAAATAAAGTGTAATTGAATAATAATTTTATATTAATATACTGCAGTGAATATATGAATCCAAAGATTGTGTTTTAATTTTCATCTAAATAAAATATATCACTGGGTATTTAATAATACTATAGTTCAACTGTGATATAAGTATTACAAAATCCATCATTAGATCTTAATCTTTTATTTAAGGAAAACTCTTTTCTAGGCTTTAATAACAGAGTCGAAGCTTTTTTATGGGAGTTAAAACATAACTGAAATACAATTTTATAGTTTAACGAAAATTACATTTTTATGAGTTGTCATTGATAGTTTTATTATTATTATTATTATTATTATTATTTGTTAACATTTGTCTAGTATGCTGAATTCAAATAATGAAATCTCACGGTGATGGTGATTGGTGTATTTTATTTAAATTCGCTATACATAATTATCATTTTTTTCCCGTTAATCTATGTTTAAAACATTTACACATTTACTTCAAGTATTTGTGATCACAGTCAGTCATTTAATAATAGCTTATATTATTTATTTATTTACTAATTCCTTCTGCAAAAAAGGAGTTAAAGCAAGTTACATAGAATTAATTATTGAAAACCTATTTAAAAAAAAAAAAAAAAAAAAAAAAATATGATTGATTAAAAACTAGGGTGTGTGGGAGTTGGTCTTTGGCTGATAGTTCTTTTCGTATTGCTTTACATTATTCTGAAAATTAACTTAAGTTCTATTTGAGTACTCCATTTATTTTTCTGTTAATGATGTATGCATGAATTTAATTTGAAATTTGATTTAGATTTTTTTTTTTTTTAAGTTCATTAAAAGTGCTATAATAGCGTTCGTAGGCTTCAAGGATCTTTTACCAGAAAGTTTGTAAAGTAATATTTGCCCTATTTAACGGGAAAATTTAATTTTTAGATATAGCAATCAGTATTTTACGAATTTTCTGGTGCAAAGCCCCTAAAATTCCAGGAATCCCCTGATGCGGACGAACCTTGTATGATTTTTTAAGTTCTTATTAAGTGATTTGAGGGGGAATATGTTTTTCGGGAAAAAAGATTGGTCAGAACAGATGACGAAATCAAGCTTTACGATAAAACAACGTGTCCTCAAAACGTGATTAATTTACAAAAATTAGATAAGACAAAGCCAAAATCTGGTTCACTGCTCTATCAAAATTTAAATTGTACTTCTTTCCGAATTTAAAATTTAACTCGTTATCAAGTATTTATAAAGTCAACCATCAATAAAATATTCTATATAAATTACATAAGAGTCAATTCTTTTGAATTTATTTTTCAAAATTTTTTTATTTGTAATTATCTTGTTTTTTTAAAATGGATTAATTTTTAAAATAAGAAATATCAGAATTAAACTATCCAATTCAATAATACAGCACGAAATCAGAAAAATATGTCATGTAAGAACACACTGTGAGTTTTATTAATGTATGCACTAATATGTATAAGTATATCGATACATTTTTTAAATTAATAATTAAGCTTTTAATTATTCATAATAACACTTCCAATTTAAAGACCTTTTTCATTAATTTAAATAAGTTTTATTTTAGGGATAATATATATATATATATACATATGCTTATGTTAAGCTTTAGCATTTTTTCGATGCTGTAGAACATATTTAAATAACTGAGAAAATAACATCAATAATAATAATACATTTTTACACTTAAAAATATGCAGGAATATTCACTGAATGAATATTTATCTGGTCAATGCAAAAAGAATTTCCCAGAAAATTCTAGTTATTTTTTTTAATTTTAAAGCATTCCTGATCAATGTTTACGACGGTAATATGTGAAAAGGGCTAATGGAAATTTACCTTATTTTCATGAAGTTTTCCCTAATGAGAAGTTTATTTACTGAATTAAATTAAGTAATATTTCTAAAGATTACCGTATAAAATCATGGCCACCCCCATACAAATACGCAGATTTATATGAAATGACAATGATAAGAAATTTATATTGAATAATTTTACCAGTACATAACAGAATGTAATTGCCATCGATATTTTTTATTGTGGTACTTTTATTTTTATTCTATTATATTTTTCATTATTTAATAATTTTATTGTTATCTTTAGCTATGAATTCTACATTACTAGACATTTCTCATTGTATATAACACACAACAATAAATGCTATATTTTACTATGTTCTACACATTTCCACAATGTGTTCCTTGTTTCACTTCCGAGGCAATCAGATATACTTAAATAATGCAAAATGTGAATCAGTAGATAATATAAATATATCCCTTTAAAAAAATAATAATAATTTAATTAATTTTGTTCATAGATAAAAATAAGATATTACCATATAAATAATATGGAATTTTTATTTGAGTTCTCTTTGTATGATATTTATGACACTACTTTAAAATGGTAAATTATAGTTGGTGTATCACATATGGCACGGAATGTAAATTCAAAATTTTGATTGAAAATTTTAAAGTACTATCTTAAAAATGTTTTTTTTTTTTCAATTTTTATCCCTCTCAAACAATAACCATTAATTGTAAAACAATATATATCAACAAAAAATGAAAAAGTGAATTAAAAGGAATAATAGGAATATGCAGATAGACTCGCCAGACCCCAAATAACAATAGAACTACAAATAAAATGCGCGGTTTCATCTTTACATCAGCCATGAAAAGCAAAATAATACGCATTTGTCGTTACCAGCAAATATAATACCAAGATAAGTGAATAAAAACATTAAAACAAAATCAAAACCAAGATTGAAATTGATAGAATAGACATGTAATGTGAGTATATATATATATGCATATGTATGTCAATATAATTTTTTATACATAGTAGAAGATTGCACCGTGATGTCATGTCATGCAAAAGATTTTCAAAACTAAGTATCTTCTTATCCTTGTTTAGAGTTAATTTCTGCTTTGAATTCTGCGTATTTTCAAAGAGCTAAAAGAGTTATCTTTTCAAGAGTATACTTTGATATTTATTATCATTATCTTAAACAACGAATTTTACAGCTTCTAGCCATCACGGAATGTTCAAAGTATCTAATTAGTTTTCATCAGATGCGTTAGAATGAATAATTACATGACAAATGTCCCATTCAAAGATTTTTATCTTATCAACTCGCATTCATCTTGCGATGAAACTTGTCAGTTTTTAAGTCTCGTCACATTCTGGTAACCCGGATGTTTATGTTTACACCTTCTGTTAGCAAATTTAGATTGTATAGATTTTAATTTTAATTATTTGTTTTTTTTTTTATTCAGGCTTTTAATCTGATTAAGTGCGGAGGGGGGGGGGGGGTATGTATGTCTGTGAAATATGTCTTATCTTATAGAGTAGAAGATACAAAAATACATTAATATATGGAAATTTGTAAATTATAGTGCTTTTTACATACTTTTATTTATAATAGCCCTAGTGTTAGAAATGTCAGAAGTTATTTCGATTTTTCCGGTTTAATTTAGTTTAAAATATTAGTTGTGTTTTCACTTACTATGTTTTGAATAATTTTTTTGGATTTAAGCATGAATTATGAAATACTATTTATAAGGTACTATTATTTAACATACTAAAATCAATCATTCTAGATAATTTTAAACTAATTTAACATTATTTTGTTTGTAATACATAAATAAATGGGCCATTTCATTACAATTTTAATTCGTCTTGGCAACGCTGAAGCATATTAAGATATTAAACATTTTGCAATTTCAAATTTAAACAGGCAAAACGCATTTTATTATTTATTTATAGAAACAGAAAAAGTGTTATATCCCACAATAAATTAACATGAACCTTTCATCTCCATATATTTCATTTTACATATTTTTAAAATTATGCTAATTTTAATTTTGTCTGATACATTCTGGACTAATATTATAAAATACAATAATACTATACATACTGCTTATTATTGCAGTTGTTTTCTCCTTCAAGGAATGTTTGAATAACTTATTAAAACGGTGTACATTGACCTTTTTTTTTTTTTTTTTTTTGGATCATTTAATTTGTTTTGAAACATAAATTTTTAATATTTAGTTTTAAATATCAGCTTGGATCATCGTTTATTTTGTTTGTTGTGAAATATCTTGGTTTCTTGTTAATTATTTATTTATTTACTGCGCTCATACAATTATTTAGATTTAAGCATTAATTATGATAATTTATGTTTGTTTTAAAAGCAATATTTTGCATGTGTTTTTATGAACTAGTTTTTTTTTAACATTTGATATATGTATTTGTACTATTTTGCTTTTAAAATTCCATATGCATATAAAACACATTTTGGCCGAAAAGGTAATGGAAATCAAAATTTAATTTAGTATATCATTTAAAAGTTTCTCATGTATCCATTTTAAATTTAAACATTTTGAGCTCAAGCTCCAATTTAATCTAAAATTTTTAGTAATAAATTATTGCAAACAATTACAGAGCAAAAGTCCTCAATTGCATTTGTTATTTTCCTCAAAAATTAATTAAATAACGAATACATTTGAATATATGCTATAAGATGTCTTGGAATCAAATTTCTTAATTAAGGTGGCTAGTAAAAATTTACTACATTACAATCATTTATGTATGTATATATATATATATATATATATATATATATATATATATATATATATATATATATATATATGCATCCTTCATTACACATTAACGTGTTAAAAATTATTTCCATTTATGCTTTTATTCATATGTTATTTATATTTTCTCTACTATGGTGCTTTGGTATTTTACTAATGCAAACAAAATCAATACTAAACTAATAAATATTTGTAACAATTGGATTATTTTAATTCAAAATACTTAGTGAACGCCAAACATCTTTTTTTTCTTTCTCTCAACCTTTTTTTTTTTTAATACAATTTTTTTCTCCTCAAAAATTGTTATATTGTGCACCGTTTTAATAAGTTATTCAAACATTCCTTAAAGGGTGGAGGGCTGCAATAATAACCTATCTGTATAGTATTATTTAATTGTATTATATTATTCCACATGGTTTTACACAAAATTAAAATTAAGATAGTGTTAAAAATATGTAGAATGAAATATATGGGGATGAAACGCTCATATTAATTTATTGTGGGATACAGTGCTTTTTATGTTTCTATAAATAAATAATAAAATGAGTTATGCATGTTTACATTTGAAATTTTAAAATGATTAATACCGTAATATGCTTCAGCGTTCCTAAGATGAATTAAAATTGCAATGAATTGGCCAATTTGTTTATATACTGTAAAAAATAATGTTAAAATAGTTTAAAATTATCTAGAATGATTTATTTCAGTATGCTAAATTATAATATCTTATAAACAGTATTTCATAAATTAAAATTATAATTGCGTAACTTTAGTAAATAAAGCATAAAATACATGTTATACGCTATATTTGCATTTAAATTACTTATTTATTTACAAAAAAAAAAAAAAAAAAAAAAAAAAAAAATGTTGAAATTGAATTGATACCTAAATTCATTGTATATTTATATTCAAGTTCTGTTTAATATTTAAAAAAAAAAAAAAAACAGAGGAATTGTTTAAAAAAGGTATTAAACGATTTTTAAAAGGCAAAATATTCATGTTAAACATCACATTTAGAATGTCAAAAAAAAAAAAAAAAAAAAAAAAAAAAAGACAGTAAAATAAAAACTATCTAAGAACTATAAAATTATACTTAATGGTTTTATAGCAATTTGGCTCCTTTTAAAAGAGAATATATATTAAAACATAAGCAAAATAAATGAACTGTTCATTACAAATATTAAGTCTACATTAGCAAAAGTAAATAATAATAATAATAATAATAATAATAATAATCGAAATAAAGAATTGAAATAATTATCAAACATGGAAAGAATTCCCATGCGAAAAATAACAGTGGTATAAAAGTGATATAAAAAATAATATTATTATTACTATCAATAATGATATCAAATATTTCATAAAATACTGCACAGCATTGATGTCAAATACTTATAATATTATGTACATTTATAAAAAATCAAACACTGAAAGGGTTTTTTTATCATAGAAAATAAAATATAATCAAGAATGATATAAATAATATACAATGACCTCTTTCGAGTTAGTAATGATTCCGAAAAGATTTTATTATCTTTACGAAATCGAGATTTATAGAAGCAGTTATAAAAACAAAGCTTATTTTGCTTCTACTGATTTTCGGAAACGTTAAATCGTAGTTTTTTAATGTATGAATCAATTTTTTCAACCCGGATTATTGGTTATTCGGACTCTATCCATCCTCAAATAAACATTTTCATGCCCTACAAACATGGTAAATTAACAACAACATTAAAATTAATATTATTTTGTTGCTATTACATGTATAAATTCAATTATGTAGCTGAAAAGAGAAAAATGTTTAATTGAGCATTAACAGATCATAAAAACTGTTATCCTTAATTTGGGAAAACTGAATAACATACTGTAAAAACTACCCAGATATGTTTCTGAAAATCAATGGCATTAAAAAATTGTTTTTTTTTAATAAATAAATCTTTAAATTAAAAAAAATATATTGGTTTCTGAGGTTTCTAATGATATAAGTCAATTTTTCGTAATTACGGATAGTTTAGGTTATTGTATATTTTCGTTCGGGTTTGATTATTTTTTCTGAGATAATGGAACATATTCTTTTTATACTTTTTTTTTACTTCGCATAAATCTGATATTTTGAAATATGTTAATTATGAAAGCACAAAACCGAACCCAATAAGAAACCTAAATCTTCGCATAAAATTCAAACATGACAGAAATATTTTTAGTAAATTTCTTTCTTTCTTTATTTATTTTTTAACTTTACTCATGTTTAATTCCATGATATACCTTTATTATAGAATAGATAAACCCGAGTTACTTTTGCTTAGAATATTTTGTTTGTTCACAAATAACAATCACGCAAAATATATATACGCCACCAGAGCCGCAGATATCAACCGTACGATCTACGATACTCTCAGCGGTGTTACAGTTTCATCTGTGCCGGTCCTAATAACTGTCATTTTAAACCCTCCAAGTTGAAAAGTGACGTTTTCATTGAAAAAATTGTTACATTTGTTGTTGTTGTTTTTAAATAAATTTAAGAACAATAACAATTATACATACTAAAACATGAGTTTATTGAAAAAGGTCGCATGTATAAATGTTTTAAACCAAATTTAATTGCCGCTTGGTATGCCATCAATAAATTTTGTTTAAATTTCTTTTTAACGCTCATACCTTAAACAATGCATTTGATTGGTAATCTTTAAGTTGAAAAAATTCTTAGACACGCAAAAAGTATAAATACATTTTAAATGCTAAGTTAATATATTTTTACTTTGACTTTGACTGGGGCAATTGTCAAAATGAATAAAAAGGAAAAGTTTATTAACTCTGCAAAGACAAGTTTAATAATCAGTGACTCAATTCATTTTCCGTCAAAAAATATCAATAAAATGTACTAATTTTGAAACTCATAATTAAAATGGAGTAAAGTTCGAAAAAAAAAAAAAGAGATAAAAGTATGATTTTTAAAATTATAAAATACATTTTAATTATCACTATGAAACATTATATATTACATGTGAATTTTATTATTATTTTTTTATTGTGAGAGCACCTAAAATTACAAAAAAAAAAGTACATTTTATTCCCTTTTTTTTGTAGCATGAATATATTAACATAAAAACACTGATTGATAAACATATCACAAAAAATCCTTTATTGCCAGTTTTCATTGTTAACTGCTTTAGCTTAAAATAATAAAAATAACTGCTGAATTTAAAATGTCTGTTGTTGAATTTGTAGTTCAATCGCTTTACAGTGTGAATTCACCTGCTTATTTCTTGCGTTAACTTTCAACAGAAAATCTTCAATTTTTCTAGAAAATAAAACTTTACTAAACATAAACTTATTGAAAATTCTTACTTGTATATTTCTTTCAGAATATAATATTTTGATATATCATGTTTCTTTCATGTATAGTGTTTGGCCTTCATTTGAAAACGTTTAATGACCATAGACAAATCGATGTGTAAATGATAAAATGAAATAGGTGTATTAGGTAAATGATATATTTCTATATAGAATCATTTTTCCCCCGGATAAAAATTCATTCTGAACTATATTTAAATAAAAAAATTTGTTGAACCAAACAAGTTTTTGTTGAAATAACAATGTTTTGATTTCCACATTGCTGATGTAATATAATTTTGCTTTTTTTTTTCTCTCTCTTTATTTTTAATGTGATTTAATAGAAATATTGTTGAAATAACACCTTTTTCCATTTTTTTTCTTTATCTCCTTAAATGCTTAGATTTATATTTGTAAAATTACAACAATTTTATCTCATTTTTAAATGTCAAGTAATTTTTTTTTCATTCACCATTATTTTTTAAAAAAATATTTAATTCTGTCTACATAACAATAGATTTTCTAATTTATAAATTAATAATAATATTTTTCCCCTATAAAATGTTATAGTGCGTTTTCTGTGTGTTATAGTGTGTTGAGAGCAAACTCAAAATCTTTGAGTTTAAATTAAATTGCTAGAAAACTAAATAAATGCGTTTGTTTCACTGACGTATAATTTAACTTAAAAATAAACCCAAAAGAAATGCATACATTTGTATATGTGTTTGTGAAAACAGATAGCTTTTTATAAGAAAAGTACTAAATCAGTTAATAATATATTTTAACTTTTGTGTATTTTTAAATTTATGGCTTCAGAGCAAATGCAGCGGAATAATTCTTCACAATATGAAATGAAATACTAAATTTTCCCATGAATACATCTGTGTGAAAGCCAAACCTTGTTTAAAAATGGTTTTGATATATAATGATACACAGCACTATCATTCTTTTTTAATTGGATGCCCTCCAAAACATGACTTTAGCGAATTAAATGCATTCACCATAGGCAGTCTTATCGTTAAAATCAAGTGACACATTTACATTGAAACAAAAATTGAAATTGTTATCAATTTAATTAATACAATTTTTAAAAATATTTGTAGAAAATGTTTTTGTTAGTTGGAACCACTAGTAATGTTACTAGACCCTTTCATTTTAAAAATAGCATCAATGTTTTACAATGCATTGAAACTTCCAGTTATATCCCTGAAAGTGCCAACATTATTTTCAATAGTGACAGAATAATTATTGTCAAAATCATTCTTTTTTACTGGATCCTTTCCAAAGCATGACTTGAATTGATTCAAAGCTTTACATTAGAAAAAAAAAAAAAAAAAAAAAAAAAAAAAAAAAAAAAAAAACATAACTTACTGTTTCATTTTTTTTTTTCATTTTTTTTTTCTTTCTTTTAGTAATTTATTATAAAATTAGTAATTTATTATATTTATTTATTTTGTGTGATAAAAATAAATTTAAAATATCATTTTTTATAATGTCGTTTTATTTTAATCATTAATAATAATTTTAGAACTTTGTATAGCAAAATGAGAAAAACGAATGTTTTTGGTTTCGTTTTATTTTTACTACATTACCATTAGTATTTGTACATTATCATATAATCTGCCGTTTGTTATCATAAACAATTTTATAAAATAACGACATTTAATAGTTTAATATTTTCAATGATAACATAATGATGACTCAAAGTTTACACTAATATGGAAACAAAATATATGTGATGTCGATATTTAAACTGATATACACAGCATGAAGAACAAATGTATGTATATCATAAATATTGTGTTATAATGAAGAAGGTCACAAATAATCAGAGTTGCAATTACAACAGATAAAAGCTTACTTATATTATAATAACAAAACACTGTGTTCCTTCATCAAAGATTCTAAAAGCATTGTATTTTGTCATAAAAATGTATGGCGAAATCTGCAAAGTTGGAAACTTTTCCTGGGAACGGAATACATTTCTCAGGATTAACATTATGTCCAATATCATATAAGTTTGAAATTGGGCATTTAAACATCTCACGAAGTTTGACATTTCACCCTAATTTTAAAGCAAACGTGGCAAATTTTTATGGTTTTCAAGAAATTAAAAATTTTATCCCATCTGCAAATAATTACAATTGTAGTAATCTGAAAAACAATGTTTCTACTCTCAACAAATTTGAAAAACATCTTTATTTTTTATTTGAAAGATTTATAATCAAATCACGCTGATATTAAATAGCTGGTTTCTACTACTAACATGAATACAAATGTTTTATGAGACATTTATATACTAGAAACAAAATTTACGAATAACGAGCTAAAATGCCAACAAAAATTCAAAATTAAATTATCAAATATTTCCCATGCAAAATAATTGCATTTAGTTTTGATGTGTAATAAAAATTAACAAGCAGATATTTACTTTTCGTATTTATTCACATTCTTTTGTTCAAATTTTTAATTTTTAAAATAATTATTTAATGCATTTAAACTCAAAATTTATGTATATATATATATATATATATATATACAGTCGAACCCCGTTATAACGAACTTCAAGGGACCGAAGTTTTTGTTCGCTATATCCGGTGGTGCGCTACATCCGAACTGTTAAAAAATGTTACAGTTTACAAAATATAAATATTATTATCTGATACCTATATGTTCAATAATGATGTATTCAGAAAAAAAACGTAAAATATATTAGATATGGTCATTAATGAATTAAATTGACTAAAATTGCTTCCATTAAACTGGCACAATACTAAATAAATTAACTAAAAATGAAAATAATAGAAATACAAGTAAAGCGCGATCGATTATCTAAACATTTGATACCAACCCTAGCTCGGATAAATGAGCAAACAGTTTAAGGAATAATCCTGACTATACTAAAATCTTTACATTTTATCCAGGCTTAAGATGACTAACACTAATCATTTGCTCGTTAAAAATCGTTTTATTTTTATTTTGTTTGTTTACTTTTTATCATTTAAATGTTCCTTTTTTTCATCATCTTGTGAACTCCAGAGAGTATAATTTAAGGACTAACGCTTTTGATTATTCAAAGAAGACGTACTTTTCAATGCTGCCATACCTCGAATTATTTTTAAAATACATTAGTTAAATAAGTTGGCTTAAATGCGTTACTGAATTGCTATGACAGGTAGAAAATAACTGACGGAGAGGCGTGATCACACCTGCAGAATGACTACCATAAAAGAGAAAGAATGTAGATCTTATTACTCTTTAATAAAAAGACTTATCGTTAATTTGCACCATGTTTTACCAGCCGGCATGCATTTTCTTATAAAATTCGAGTGAAATTTTTTTTTTTTTCAAATCAGAGAAAAACTAAAAAGAGAAAAAAAAATCATGGTCGACTAGAAAAAAAGTTCGTTATAACCGATTCTTAAGAGGTTCGTTATAAAAGGATAAAATAGCATTAAATACAATAGGAAAACGGCGGGACCAAAATTTTCGCTCATTATATCCGGGAGTTCGCTATAAACCGGGTTCGCTATAACGGAGTTCGACTGTATATATATATATATATGGAAGACATAAATGTTATTAATGTTTAGAAGAATGCATGTAAAGCTATAATTAATCCAAAAATCTTATAAGCACCCTAATTTGGACACTTTTTTTTGTAGAACTGTTTCTCTTTTCAACTTACAAAGAATTCTCATTAATGATAATATTAAATGCATAAAAGTACATAAACAATGTATAATAGTGCCATGATATAAAATGCAAAATGAATTTTTATTTAAAAAAAAAAAAAATAAATAAATAAAAAATACTTACATTTACTCGGTTCCAAGGAAACCTATATAGTTGTTTCACTAAAACATAGTTTTTTGAGGTCTAAACTTTTCTTTATCATAAATTATTCTTGGAAGTTGCTGAGATAATCTGTTGAAAAAAAAAAAAAAAAAAAAAAATCGAATTAGTGTTTAAAAAACCTGAAGACCATTTTTGATAATGAAAGGGCACTGATACTATCACAAAGCAATGTTAAACAAAGAAATTTGTAAAATTATTCGTAACTATGATTCAATTCAATATGTATACATTTATTTTTGCAAAATATAATTGGCACAGATGAATTGAATTATGCTTGTGCTTCGATTTTTTATTCAATTAAAGACTGATACCAATGGATGCAAAAGTAAATATATTAAGTTTTTTCTTAGTTCTCAATCAAATTATCGATAAATAAGTTTGATTCTATTAATTGGGCATTCTAATAAGTGGTATTAATTAATGTATCACACTCCGTTTTGCAAAAAGAGCGTAAGTTATATATTTTTACAAACAACTTACAACCTTCCTGCAAAACAGGGGCGATATATATGGATTTTCATAACATAAAGTTACTGAGTCGTTGACGGCAACTATCATGACAATTACTTAAAATATCTATTTTTTTTTTTTTTTTTTTTTTTTTTTTTTTTTTTTTTTTTTTTTAAGAAGCAAAGGGGCTATGAATGATAGCTCCTTGAGCAGATTTATAAATAAAGAAATCCAAACATGGAAAAAGAAAAAAAAAATGTTGGATTTTCAAAAACACTGTCAACCAATAAAATAAACTTGATATGAAGGGAGGGGGGTTTACGATTTATTAAAAAGTAAAATGCAATATCCATGTACAACTCAGGTTTATTATGTTTTAATGAATTACAATAGACTTAACAATTAAAATTTTTCAATTATATATGAATGGTATACTCTCGAGAAAGGTAATAAAAGTTATTAATAATTCAATAAATTTATTAACAAATTGAATAAATAAAAATGATCTGATAATTTAGAAAATATAAAAAATACTTTCAAAATAATTAAACCATGGCTTAAGTTATACGTGATAGAAAAAGAATTTTATATTCTATGTAATTTACATATTTGTTTAATGAAGAAATCCTGAAAAATTTACACAAAAAATCACGCTTCATTTTTTGATATTGCTTCATACTCGAAACTATCAAGACGATTTTACGGAGATTGTACTAGCAATAAGGACACCAGTACAATTCACTGTGTTTCAAAAGGAATTTTTTCCCGTGGTATACCAATCAGTAAAATAGCTTTTACAAGGTTTTTTAAAAAAAAGTTTTAACCCTTTTGGATCCGAATTTTTTTCCCTTTTGAGAATAAAATTATTATTATTATTTTAAATAATGCTAATCATAGCTTATCCAAATACACTTACTGAAGTTTAAAGATTGTCTGAAACATAAGAAATGTGCTTATTTTGTGCACTATTCAATTCATATTTACATGACAATAGGTATGGAAGAATTTTTTTTATACATTTGGAATATGAAGCATTACAACAGGTTTTGAGAGGGTATCACAATTTTCTAAGGTGTTTTGCGTTTTATCACACATGATTGGGCCATAAAAGCAACTTACGTTTTAAGTTTAAAGAGTGAAATATGTGTATAAAATAAAGGAATCGCCAACGGATCAAAGAGAATTAAGTAAACTTTTATTATTATTATTACAAAATGTCAAAACATAAGTGAGGTCATAAAAAAGAAAGGCATAGCCATCCAAATACTTACATTTCTATACGTCTAAAGTAACTAAGTAATTGTTAAGACAAAATAATACTCAATGAAAAGACATGTGCTAGCTATTAATAGTACACCAGACCGAAAAGGGTTAAATTTGATATACACAGTAAAATATAAAATAAAATAAAATAAAAACATGTTGCTTTTACAGAAAAATCTCGGACGCTAGTAAGAAGCTTTACTTTTTATTTTGCAGAAATAATTTTTATTTATTTCGAAGTTTGGATAAATTCTGTTAAAATAACACAAATTTCGTACTATACACAGATTATCTAAGTAAAATAATGGTTTTGTCCTGGTGTCCTGGATGATAGATTTTTTTTTTTTTTTTCAACAGTTTAAATGTGCTATAAGAATAAAACGTATATGTTGATGTGTTGAAATAATTGCCACTTATAATTGCCGAAAAAAATCGGTAAACTCTTTCTTTTACGCGTTAAATTTGTTAAAATAATAGAACCTTCATAATAAATGCAGATTTCTTTTCTTTGTGAAAAATCTGGATACAGCTTATTTTATAGTAAATTTTTTTTTTCAAATAACAGAAAGTTCATTACAAAAACAGTTTTCTGCTTGCGTGCTAACTAAGAGTCTACTTTTTCTGTAAATTCGAAAGATATTTTTTCCAATTTATTGATGAATAAATTATTTATTTTACTTTTTTTTATTCACACTAGTAAAAATTTTGTAAAAAAATATTTTCACAAGAAAAGAAGAAGAAAGAAAGAAAGAACGAAAAATTATCAACTTTTCTTACACTGCAAAAAAAAAACTTGATTTTTTACAGTGTAGAAATATTGACAAAAATTTGCCGATAGCAAATTATATTTCTTCTATCGTTTCATTAATCTACAAAATCACATAAATGATAAATTTTATGCTGTTGCAGGAATACCACTAGCGACTATTTATATATTTTATTCTTTATATTTCGCTCCGCTATTTTTAAAAAACAACATTTTTAGAATATTTTTCTTGTTACATGCTGTCAAAGTGTATGTGAAATATATTTGAAAAAGAAGTGCAAGATAGAATTTAAAAAATAGTTGACAGTGACAGCCCTTTTGTTACTGATAAAAAAGGATTCTATTGTTTTAAAAATACATGGGAATTATTTTTGTGAGATTTGCAGAAATTCGTTGGTTACTCTTTTAATCTAGAATTCCAACTATCGGATAAGAACATAAAAAATTGATATTCACCATAGGATATAATGCAAAATTAATTTATCTTCAGTTTGATATCAGCTAATTATTTTGCACTACACACAGCATTTATATTTTAATTTATTGATTTTTGTGGAGGTAATGAGATTCATACATAAAAAATAAATACATTGACCACTTAACTTCATACAGAAAAGGCTGTAAGAATATAAGAGATCTCTGACTCTTATAACTTTTACAAAAGTTTATAGTTTTATTGTTGTTAAGTTAATGCAAATGTCTATCATTGTGAATATTATGAATTTCATCAATGCTTCACATTTAAGAAAATCTTTTAATCAGGGGTTTTTTTCTTTTTAAATAGCAATAATTGCTGTATTGGCAGATAATTGTTGCACAAATTTTGTAAACAGCTGTAAATCAATTAATCGAACTTGAATAGCAATATTAAATCGTACTTTAAAAAACAATTTGCATTTAACTCAAGTCAAAACTATAAAATATATATTTGGTAAATTTCTTATATTTGGGACACCATTTAATTGGAACAGCCGTTTAATAGGGACAAAACACTAGGAACAAAATCGAAATATTCTATTAAATTTAGTTATCATAATAATAGTTGCATATTTTGTGACATCTTTCAAAACCGAGATGCCTCCAATTAATCAAAATCTATTCTATGGGTCATTCGATGAAGAATGGACAAAATGTCTTGTAGATGACGTTTACATAAATATCTATATTTATTAACTTATAAGTTGTTAAAGTATAAACTATACATTAAAATCAACAAAGAAACCTATATTTTCATATTACCGTAGTTGTTTTAATTTGAGGATATAATATCATTGTTAAAACTGCAGTAATATGTAGAAAAACTGTTCCACACATGATATGAAAGGGCCCTAGTAAGGAACTTTAGTAAGCTGCCGGTTGTTAATAATAAATAAATCATAAAAATAATAGTTAATAAAAATCTCCACATTTTAAATCATTGACCTAAGTGATCTGCTCGTTTCAGGGCCATGCATGAAAAACTGACAAAACGGACACACTGCAAAAAAATAATTATTGATTTTACAGTATAATACTGTGGGTCGTTCAAGTATTACAAGTAGGTAAAGAGGGATAGAAGGGGGTACAGTGTCTGCCTATTTTTGCCGACAAGGAGGAGAGGGGATGAATCACGAGAATGCTTACGTAAGCATTAGACAAGAAAGCAACTATACTTTAAAAACAAAAGGCAAAAGAGCATGATTTAGATGAGCATTCTATGGATGTTGAATGACTTGAAAAAAAAGATATGGAGTAAACTAGGATTAGAAACGAAGAAAATTTCAGCTCACCACTTCATTGAAAACGTGATAATAGACAATGCAGAAACTTGGATTCAAAGATCTTGGACACCATATTAGAAATGTGAAATCCAAACACATAATATTCCAATGATTCTTGTTAAAATTTTTAGTTACGTGCCTAAATAAGTTATAATTCTTAAAGTTTTTTATTGTTTTTGTTCGGTAGGATAAATAATAATATAATAAAAACTATTTTGTATTCTATGAACGGTTTAATGCGATAACAATTGCAAGGATTTATCAAATCGATTTTGTTTTGCTTCGATAGCCCTACATGTCTATGTATGTAAATTTGACAGATTAATAATGCAATTTATAGCTAACTAATTTTCTATGGAAAACAATGTTTATGTTAGAATTTCATAAAATCTTACGTGAACAAAGGGGGGGGGGATAGCATTTACTTATGTTTTCTTGTAAGAGGGAGGTAGGGGTAAAAATATGCTTGCGTAATACTTGGACGGCCCCCTGGCAGCTGGGGCCACAGTTAATAACTGTAAAATAGCAGTAATACATCATCGTGTAAACGAATTCAACAGTTTATTACTGCTTAATGATATATTACTTGCTAATTTTACTTTTTTTACCATAACTTTAATGGTTATCAACTGGCTCTCCAGCTGCCAATATTATTCTCTAAAATCAACAATTATTTTTTAAAATGCATGGAATGATCCATATATAGAAAATACAAGATAATATTTTTTAATGAAACTCAAATGAAGCAAAAGCAGCCCACAAGCGAAGAAGTTCTGCATTCGAAGCTGGTAGACGAAATTGTTTTCAAACCTAATCGCACATGTTGACCCAATCGTTCGGAGTTTTCCTTGGCGTTCTTCCAACCTTGGTTATTAGGTTTGGTTCCCTTAGAAAGACCCCCCTCCCATGTAGGGCACCCACTCGGGCTTACATCTATCGTGTAGATAATCGGCCGTCATAAATACAACACAACAGAACATAAATGAATTGAAAAACTTGTAAATTGAGACACATCATAAGGTGTTGCAATCTACAAGAAGATATTATTTCTGCCAACAATGAAACAAGCAATTTCTGTCTTGAGAAGATTTAAGTAATGGAAAGTCGAGCAAATATAAAGAGAATGCGACATATAGTTTAATCCTCAAATTGTCACACACTCTAAAAAGAATAAAAGATCTACTCTACTCTACTCGAAAGTACGCTCATGATTACAATTTATATTAGAAAATAAACGTAACTAAAATTTGAAAACTGAACACTAACTCCTAAAATTGACATAATAGATTTTCTTTGTTAAATTTTACATTAGAATATCAAACGCGGAAAGTCAATAGGTCAAATAATTTAGGAATTAGGAAGGTGTAAGAGTATGGAACTCCTGTAATTTTTCTGTAATTTTGTATTTTTATATTTAATTATTTAAGAATCGAACTCTGCAAAGAAAAAATTATTGTTTATGTTTCTTCTTTAAAAAATAATTTAAAAAATAGATTGATAAGATATATGAATTATAATACATAATTTCTTACAGAAATTCATTCCCAAAAGAGCAATGCATGCAATTTGAAATTTATAGTTCATTTCATGAACTCATTCTTGAGTTATGGTTAAAAAAAAAACTATTCGAATTGTTATCTGTTTAGCAACGATCACAACAGAACTTACCATTAGGAGTTCCAAAATTTAAATATTCATAAATCCTAAACTACTGGACCGAGTAGCTTTCTTTTGGTCTCTTACGGTAAAATTAGCCAAAAAATTTTCTAATGTCAATGTCAAAAATTTGTGGTCATATTGAAAATGCCAGAGCTTTCGTACAATTTCTTTATGAACAAAACCACTCTAAATCTTTTTAGTTTTTAAAAATCAATTGAAAGAACATGTAATTTCTAGTCAAATAGCTATTTTGAATTTTTGCTGAGACAATATTCGGATTTTATTGTATAGGATTGCAAAAGAAATCATCTCTCTCTTCTTTTTTACATTTTTTGCCGACTGTACGTTTAAATATTTGTCACACATTTCATTTACGTTACTCAATTTGCATAAATATTTGTTACTATGAAGTATTACACTGCAAAATCTCAAACACAAAAATAAACACATATCGGTACACTTTTTGTCCCCAAATTCATTACACATTAATGTGTTGGGATTTTTTTTTTTGTGTTGTGATTATGTTCTAAATATCTTGCAAAAGTGTTGCTATCTAGAAATATGTTCTTAATATGTTACAAAACTTTTGCTATCTACAAATGTGTTCTAAAATTAGTGTTGTTAATTGTGTTGAAAAAGTCGGTTTACAGGGAAAATGTTCAGTTCATATATCCCCTCCCCCATCTCCGGGAACCAGGCACGTTGAGATAAATTGCTTTATAATAAATTTATTTTTGCTTTAAAACGAGATATAATTTTCTGATGATTGGTTTCATTTCGATAATTATCAACCGCTTGTAAAGAATTACAGACATTTTTATAGTGCTATATAGTTCTATTCTGTTAAACTACGTTATTGGAAGGCCGTCTATCGGACTGTCACTGACAGGTTAATGTAGCTTTTACCCCTATAATCAGTGTTTAACTTTAAAATAATGTATGTGGGTGAATACGTTATACAAATATACACGGATGAAGGGACACTGGGATACGCTACAGTTGTTAGTACTGCAGAATATGACAGCTCTGGTAATTTTTGTTTCGTTTGAAACTAAGCCCCACCTATTATAAAACTTAAATAAAAATTGCTAATAATCTAATTGCGTGAGTCTTTTGAAACACATTATCAAAATTACTGTAGTGCGATTGATAGCTGACCAAATTGAATTGTTGATTTCAATGGAATTTTTTTCCCTTTAGTGTAATTAAAAAAATAATTGAAAGAAACAACACACTTATTCTGAAACAAGCGACGACATTCTTTTACGATTAATTAAAAAATAATAATTACGTTAAACTGATTGTTCTGTAAAATATTATGTCTTACTTGTGTATTTATTACTGAACCTGATAATAAATGTAAAAATTGTTTTTATTAAAATAAACATCAGTGATAAAAAAAGAAAAAGACAGGAAGTTTTCATATATTTAAAAAATATATATTACACTTAAATATTTACAATAATAAATGCATTGATAATAATCTACATTTAGATTTATTTATTATACTCCCCCTGTTTCAAAATATACAAATTGGAAAATGGAATAGATATTTCTCTTTGAAAAATATAAAAATATTCCGCGAGTCTGCATCATCTTTCTATCATCTTGCAATAGAATATAAATCTCTCTCTCAATCTTTTTCTCCCTCATGGCTGTAGGGATGAGTTAGCTATGGTCATTATTATTGTATGTTGTCCCATGTCCCTCTTTCTCTCCCCTATGCTATGTTCAAATATTTGGAATGGAGTATTTGAATAAGCGGATGTAGTCGAACGAAATGCAGTGATATCATGATGGGGACATAATACTGATTGAAATGGGAAGATTAATCTGGTGCAATACGGAAGTACAAAGTTTTTGTGAATAAAATTGATTTAGAAATTATTCTTCTATTTTTTTAAATATGTTTTTTAAAATTATTTACGTGTGATAAACAAATAAAGCACAGCACTTTTATGAAAGTTAAATAAGCGTAATATAATAAATATTTTATACAATTTATATTATTATGGTATTAGAGTAAATATTATTATTTAATAGAAATAATGTAAAGAAAATGACGAGGATACCCCTGTCTCCCCGTTCCATTTTTGGTATTTATATTAAAAATGTCCAACTTAAAAAATGTTTTTATAATTATAAGGAAATAGGTATGAAGGAAAAATAAATAATAATTACCCTGAAAGTTTTCAAAATGCAGATGAATATATAATTAGTAAATTATAAATGTATATTTAAACATTATAAGATTATATAATGTAATTTATAATTAGAATAACCAAAAGAGTCAGACGTGATCGATTTTGCTATTCTTGTTCATTTTGGTTGTTTTAAAATAATGAATTTTTGGGGGCGGGGAATCCATCAACTATTTTTAACACAATTATTTTAATACTCATTTTGTTGTGATATTTTTCATGTATGCAATTTATTCTATCTGTTACGCTTTTGACAGATAAGCTTGAACTATTCGAAATTTAAGTTATCTTTGTTAACCTATGTATCTGGCAATTACTATAATGCTCATGAATCATGAAAAAAAAGGAGGGGGTGAAAATATTACAATGCTACAGATTTAATGAAAATTAAAAATGGTCATTAAACCCCTTTATCTACCAAGCATTTTGAGTATTTTAAAGAGAAAAAAATCTACTACATTTGTTATTGTTATTGTTTTATATAAAGAATAGAGACAAAAAATACGATACACAAATCATTTATGATGTATTACCGCTGCGATAAAACTCGAAACTTTTTTTTAACCCAATAAATATTCACCGCGATAAGATGGTATTCAAATGAATATAATAAAAAAAAAATCTAAATATTCATTTCTCAAATTTCTGAACATCATTATAAACAGAGGACACTTTTTTTTACATGAACGAAAACAAAGTAATTAATATTATCCAATTAAAATATGTAAAAATGAAAAACGCCAGCTATATTTAATTCCGTTTTCTTTTATTTACATCACATTTTTTTTTTCAACTGAAATAAATATTCTAAAATACTATATATAAATTAAAATAACCAACAAAACTTTCTTCTTCTCTCGTTTTATTTTTTCTTTGGGCACTTGAAGAGAGAATATATTATAAAAGAATGTATTTTCTGACATTCAAATAAGCAAAAAAAGGTAAAGTCTAATATTTAAAAAAAAAAGGGTCTCTCTTTCGAGCGCTGGGAGAGGAAAATAAGGTGAAATGTATGCGGATACTATAAAAAACATAAATCACGGTAGAAAATAAAGCAATATTTTCCTTTATTTTTTCTTTCCATATTTTAGGTAGACTTTCGTCGCTAACTGATGTGTTGACTTTCAAATGAGAAACAGTTTCAAAGTTTTTTTTTTCTTTTAAGGAAAGGTTTTCGCAATGCAGGAGTTAACACATTAAGCTCATATTATCGTTTTCCAGCTTTTGGCCATTATATAAAGCTTTTATATGCGGGCTAACTTAACCTCCGTCGAAAGACTAGAGATATACCAAGAGGGGAAAACAAAGACGGGGGAAAGAGAAGAACATTACACTACCATAAACTGTTTCCGACACGCCATAAAGCCACCATAAATGCCAGACCAGTCCAATTCTTCTATGATTACCTTCCGAATACAACGTCGTATGATTTAATAGTACTACAAGTAACCATACTTTCTATATAGGTGAAAACTCTACTGAACTTGGTAGAGACCTTCACGTTACGTAGATTAAAATATTTTTCCCTAGAAAAATTTAATCTTTCTTTCCAAATGGGATGTGAACATTTTTATATTCTTATCGAATGCTGAATAACGCCCTTATTCGTCCAAATCGCATAAAAAATGTCTTCGTACAGGAGGTGTCCGGGAAATATTTTGGGATATTTCCCCTAATCTGTTTTAAGAGACGACTGAAGATTCACTTATTACGACTCAAAATTGTGAATTGTCAAATAATGGATTATATAATGGAATAGCATTGAATCTGAATTAGAAAGATTTATATATTTGATGGATTTGGGAAAAACGCGTCATATGGGGGTAATGAAGTAATTCTTTGCACCAAAAACGAAGTACGTGTTTTCTTTTTGTCAAAAAATAAATTATTACAATTTTGTTTGGCACGTTTACTAGATTAAACTTTAAAGACACGAAAGAAACTTTATATACTAACAAATATTTAAATCTATGTTTGAACCACTTAATTACTTTTAAACATTTACACAGGGTGATCCAACTTAATTAATTGTACAGTATTAAATTACCAACACTGAATCTTAATAGAAATATATATATATATTATATTTGTATATTTCACAGCCTTCCAATTTCATCAAACGATTCAAATGAAATAATCAATGAGCAAAATAAATAAATAAATAATAATAATAATTAAGGTGCAATTTTCTTCCTTGTAAGATTCCGAATTATCTCCACTTTTGGACAATTCATGTAATGTCTTTGTATTAGACGAGTCTAAAAGCATTTATTGATATATAACACTGACACTGAATTAAAATACTTACAAATTTGTAGAATATAGAAATTTATTTAGCATGTTAAATACATCGTGAAAAAAAATTATAAGCTATTTTAATGGAACAAAAGTGTGTCTTGAAGATGATTACGTAGCTACCAACTTTTATGCTTTTTTCTTACCTCTAAAATTTATGAGCAAATTTAGCCTTATTTAATCTTCCGAAAACTGCGATTAAATAAAGCAAAAAATTTTATTAAATTTTAATGGTAACAATAAATCATAAAAGTTGGCATGTGATTATTCTTATAGGTTTCCGGTATTACAAACTTTCTTTTAATCCAAAAGATTTTATTTTTTCCTTGAGACATGGAAGATGACAGTAGATAAATCAACTAAAATTAAAACAAGGTCAACATGTTTGCAAAGTAAACTTATTTTAATTGCGAAATTGGAGCTGTTTTGAGTTCCAGCAATTAATCATTTTTAGTCTAATATTTATTTAGAGACACACGCTAAATCCTACGACGGAAATCATTAACAAATTTATTTTACTCCTTATATTTTATTTCATAGAACAGCTAGAACCAGAACCTCAATTCACTAATTAGACCTCCTCAAAGTTATCCAGATCCACAAAATGCTTCCAAGAACACTCTGCAAAAGCTTTTTTCAATGAATATGATCCTCAGGAAAAAAAAAGATTTCCAAGATTTTACAATGGCAATAGTATGGAAGCTAGAGGGCGTGATAAGAACTTTTTGCTGTCTCCCAGGTAGTGTCAGAAAGCTACGTCTACAACTTGGAGGCATTATAAAGACGTGAGGGGGATAAACATAATTTAAAGCCCTTCTATTCAATTAGTATGTACCCTGAGGGCGGTAGGTTTCTTTTCCGGGAATAGGAAGCGAAAATGTTTTCCCCTCTTGCTATATCATATCGACCAGTAGAAGTCGCCTTGTTATCTTTCCAGTAGCCGGTGTTTAGTTTTATATAAAGATAACACTGCTTTGATAGCTTATGTTTCCTACTTTGCGTTTTATCACCTTACGCGAAATTATTTAGTTTTCTCGTTTGGATCGGAGTAAAATATCCGACGTCATACTTACATTTGAATCGTTTATTTCCTGCACGACATAAAAACAAATTATTTTAAGTATTATAAATCAAATAATCATTTGATAGTGACGTCAATTTTTAAAAGAAAAGTTTCTTGATCTGGATAAACAATTTATATTACTTGAGAGAGGTATTACAAAAAATTAAAAATAAATAATATTGACATGTTTCGGTCCTAATCTGATAAGAACCATAATAATAATAATAATAATAATAATAGATACAAATTGTTCAAAATGACGGTCAATACAAATGGCACGCAACAATGAGATGTAAATAAAAATCATTATATGGTTCTTATCAGATTAGGACCGAAACATGTCAATGTTATTTATTTTTAACTTTTTGTAACACCCCTCTCAAGTATTATAACTTTTTATGATGGTTTGTTGATTGTCAATTAGAGTTAACAATTATATATTATACGTTAAATTTACGCTTTTTTTTTATTTGATACCGTATATTTCTTATGCGAGAATAAAAAGAATCATAAAAGAAATCATAAAGAAATCATAAAGAAAACATAAAAAATGATTTTTAAGATTACAAAACATGTAATCACTCGATAGGGACTTATTCTATTTAAATAGATTTTTTGACTGGTTATTTAACTTTAGCACACACGTAAATACACAAACATGCCACGTAAAATTGCTTACTTAAAGCCAGAAGTAAATAAATTTCAGTAAATTTAAATGTATACATAAAGATAAATGTTCTGCTTGGTAGGCGGAAAAAAGCGCCCCGGAAAAAAGCGTCCCTGGAAAAAAGCGCACCGGAAAAAAGCGTCCCATTGTACAAATCACATATTTAACCTTCCGTCTACCAGACGGGTCCATTGGACCCGACAGCAATATTTCTGGTGTCAATGGTAAAATGAGAAATTGTCGATTGACACCGGAATTTATAAAGGACTTGTCTAGATATTTCGAATTCCTTAATTTAAGCTTTCATTGTAAAAGCAAAATTATATTAAAATATTACTGGCGCTGTTTGCAAGTTTGGAATTAAAATTAGGTGCTGCCGTAGATAAATGGGTGTTTTGTCTGGTAGACGGAAGGTTAAATAAGTCTGATAATAGTACACATGGTTAATCTTAGAATATAAACACTAGATTGAGACGGTTTTATGAAATTTGAGCGTCCTTGCTCTCTCGGGACTGAGATGGGCGAAGGTGGGGGGGGGGGGGGGGGCTTTAAAAGTTTTAAAAATTATCTCAAAACCTGTTATTGCCTCAAAGAAAAAAAAATTGTAGGATACGAAAAATAAGATAATAAACACCAGGTACTTAAATGATTTTTTTTTCAAATTCAGTCTTACTTGTTCTTCTGTGGTGGTGGTTGGGGGGGGGGGGGGGAGGTGGAGAGGGCGATTGTCTACAAACTCTGAAACTATCTCTTACATTATTTTTTTTATATTATTTATAATTTGATTATTTATAATTTAAATTATGCATAGTTAATTTATATATTATATAATTATTATTTTTATTATTATTATCAAATTACATATTAATATTTTATTACATTTTATATCATATATTTATACTTATATAATACATATTAATTAATTATTAATATATTAATATAATATATTAATAGTAAATAATTAATAATATAATTAATAAATTAAGAATAATAATAATAATAATAATTAATAATAATAAATAATAAATAATTTATAATAAATTAATAATAAATTACTAATAATACATAATTATAAATTAAATATAAAATTAAATAAAAAAAATAAAAAAAATGTACAAATAAATATTATTAAATATTAAAAATTATACTCATTAACAAAAATTTATTTAAAAATGATAATATTTTATTAACTCATAGTAATATCAACTCATATATATATTTTTTTCATATATTCAGCCACCCTTGTTCTTCTGTGTGTGTGTGTGTGTGTGTGGGGGGGGGGGGGGGGGTGAGCCTACAAACTCCAAATCTATCACCGCTTTAGACGATAACATTTTTTCGGAATGTTTTCTAGAATTTAGGGAAAAAAGTGACTGGAAAAACAAGAGCGCAAAAAGTGATCAGAAAAAAGTGGCAAGGAATTGATAAATATTGAACTTGTGGATAAATAAATGATAAAAACCAAAGTGGCAACAAATGTCTCATTTATATCATTCTCGTAGGACAGCGGTTCCGAACCCTTGATACGCGTACCCTTGGGGATACGTAGCGAGATTGCTGGAGGTATATGACAATAGTACCAGTAATGGCGGATGACAAAATATCATTTTTTAAATAAATTCTTGTTAATGTGTAGATTTTTTAATATTTAATTTTATATATTTATACACTTATTTTTATTGTGTCCTATAAGTTAATAAAATATTATCATTTTTAAAATTAATTCTTGTTGATGAAACTAGATTTTTATTATTTAATTTTATTTATTAATACATTTATTTTTATTGATTTACTATGAGTTAATAAAATATCATCATTTTTAAATAAACTTTTGTTAATAAGTATAATTTTTAATATTTAATTACATTTATTTTTAATTTTATATTTAATTTATATTTATGTATTATTAATTTACTACTTATTTATTATAAATTATTTATTCTGTATTATTATTATATTATATTAATATATTTATTATTATATATTATGTTATATATTATATAAATATAAATATATAAATGTAATATAAAATATAATAAAATATTAATATGTAATTTTATAATAAAAATAATCAAATTATAAATAATTTTAAAAAAATAAATATAAGAGATATATTCAAAAATTTGTAGACACCCTCTCCCCTCCCCCCCCCCCCACTCTACAGGAGAACAAAGGAGACTGAATTTTAAAAAATCATTTAAGTACCAAGTGTTTATTATCTAATTCTTCGTAACTTACAATTTTTTTTTTTCATTAAAGCAATGACAGGTTTTGAGATAACTTTTAAAGACCCCCCTCCCCCGCCCATCTGAGTCTCGATAGAGCAAAGACTTATATTTCATAAAACCGTCTCAATCTAGTGTTTATATTCTGATTAACCATGTGTACTATTATCAGACTTATTTAAATATGTGATTTGTAAAAAGGGACGCTTTTTTCCGGTGCGCTTTTTTCCGGGGACGCTTTTTTCCGGGGACGCTTTTTTCCGGGGCGCTTTTTTCCGGTGCGCTTTTTTCCGTGATTCGTTCTGCTTACATTTCAAGGAAAATTATGAATATTTATAATTCAAAGTAAAGCTCATAAGAGATTTTAATTACGGCTGTCATTAGTTTTTATGTATTTGTATGTTTATTTTTTATATTAGCCATGCAAATCTTCGCAGGAAACAGTAACTCACACTTTTGCGAATTGGTTTGGTTAAAAAAAAAAATATTATTGTCTTTTTTTCCTTCAAGAAAGCTATATTAGATGAGGTGTTAATAAAATGAATTAATGATTAGAAATGTTCTTACAAGTAAAAGTTATTTACTTTAAATGAAATAATACTAATCAAAATTAGCAAATTAGCTATAGAGCTAAACAGTAATTTGTATATATAAATCCGAACAAAAATTTCATCTAAGGATGGATGTCACAACTTATTTTAAAATTGAGAAATATGCAAAAAAATGTCCAAAAGATAGTAAAAATTCCCATTCACGTACATATTTAATAGTGAAAAAATATTTCGGTTACGTTTTAGTGAATAAGCATTTCATTCACAATAATCACTACAGCTGGGAAATATATATATACATATATACACACATATATATATATATACGTGTTTTGGTTCCGAAACAATAATTAGTGAAGTTTATTCCTTTTTAACCTTTGAAAACAGAGGTGATTTCTAGTAACGTAAATAAACAAAAAGCAATGTACTCCGGACGATTTTTAGAGTAGCTTGAAAGAACAACAAGATGGAAATTGCACGTGAAGCGTAGCAAATGAGGTGCGTTCGTACGATAATGAAGTTTTAAAAATATCACTCTCATATATCAATCTCATAAAATTGTAAATAGTTAATTACAATTAAAATGCGCAACAAACAATTTTCTCTCTATACTCATTATGTAATGGAATACTTTTGCGTGGCCTTGTAAATCAATAACAAAAGTTTTTTGCACAACAGATTATGCAAAATCTATATTATAATACTTACTTTATGATGCATATCAATATTATTATGTTCGAATGAGTGTAATATTATTAAAATGTATTTGAAGTTTTTTTTTCCATTGACTGTAATGTAAGGGAGTACTTTTGATTGTCCCTGTATTTCATCTATGCATCCTATTTTCAAAAAATTTGAAATGACTTGACAAAATTATGTAATAAGTATGTAATTTAAATTTCAAACGATTAAAATGCATTTGCAACATTTTTCCCCACTGACCGTAATGTAACGGAATACTTTTGATCGTCCCTGTAATTGATCTATCCATCCGATTCTCATAAAATTTGAAATGACTCGACAAAATTATGTAATAATTTTATATTTTAAATTTCAAAAGATTCGGTTGGGTAGTTTATGCGCTGTTATATGCGGACGGACTGAACGACAACTATAGGTGCTACGTATTTACATAATTACGAACGCACCTAAAAAGGGGTATACGAAATGCGCTGTTAGCATATTTCGCACGCAAGTGGTGACTTACCAATTAAAAAAAAAGAAAAGGAGGAGAAATTTAATAGAAGAAGAAAAAAAAAAGTAATTTAATTAGATTTTTTTAAATGCGGAAAATTTGGTTGTAACATTTAAAATAAATAAATAAATGTGTTTACCTCATAGGCTAATGCCTTTTAAAGCCTAAATATCAAATTTATTGTTATTATTGAATAATCCAATATAGTATGAAATTAATAAACATCAAATTTATATAAAAATAAACTAATTTAATTAAGAAAGAAAATGGAATAAATTACACAAAGACACTTGTGGCAGATTCCGTTTGCAACTGATGATTTACTTATAAAAATAATGAAAGAGAGCCAAAAAAATGCGAACTTTAACGTTATGTCATTGATTAAACAAAGGTTTTTTGGGAAGAGGGTAAATGTACTGCAGGAGTCAATCTGCTGATTATTCCGGAACACGCTACTGTTTGCGTATTTTGTACGCCAGTGGTGTATTATGTTATGTATAAATGTAATGAAAGAGAGTCGAAAGAAAATGCTAGTTTCAACTAAGAAAAAAAGACTAAATTAGAATTACTAAATCAGGGGTAGCTCAAGTATTATGTAAACAGTAAGGGGAAGAGGAGGGGAGGGGGTACAGTGCCTGCTTATTTTATCTAACAATGGAAGAGACGGTCAGGACACTTCTTTGTTAAGTATTATATTAGTGTGGAAATAGCTAGCAAGAGTATGATGGGGATGGACATTTTGCGGACGTTGAATGGCTTGTGAAGGCAAAGAAGAAGTAACAAGGACTGGAAACTAGGAATATTCCAGCTCATTACTCCAGTGAAAACATAATAATAAGCAATGTATCTGGATTCAAGAAATCTTGGACTAATAATTTGAACACTTAATATTTCTGTTATTCCTGTTAAAATTTTAGCTACGATGCCTAACATGCTGCTGCTGTTAAAACATGCTGCATTTCTAAAAAGTTTTACAAAAGAAATCGGAATAAATTACGCAAAGACACTAATGACACATTCCTAACTTTATTAATGAATTACTAATAAAAATGTTGAATCAGAGAAAAAAATTGTTAACTTCAATGTTATTCCAGTGATTAAACATTGGAGGATCTTTCGGAAGAAGTGTAAAAAAGACGGGGGCGTTAATCACGTGATTACTTTAGAATTCGCATCTTTTTTTTTTTATGAATGGCGTGCTCAGTATTTTGTTCATGTTTTTAAGAGTTAAACTCGAAAATTTAAACCACGTAAAACTTTGCAGGTAAACACAAATGCACGACTAAATAACTTGAGCTTTTTTTTTTATAGTCAAATTATCGTAGATTAATACTATCAATACAAATAAAGCTCATACAGCTTTTTTTTTTTTTTTTAATTAGTAATTGTGAGTATAGTTGATAATATGCGCTACATAATTCAATTTCTTAAAAGTGCATGCTGTCTTATTTTACACAAAATATAAAAGTAAAACAGCAAACTGACTACAGATATTTATAATCTATTAGATTATATTTACTTATAACTTGAAGAAGAAACCAATAATTCAATAAATACTTTATTCATTTGCATTTTACATATATATGCTGTTATTACTTTATTTATTTAACAATAAATGTTTTTTTCCATGTGCTTATAAAAGATAAAGATTTCATTCGCATTAATTTTAACATTCCTTTCTTTTTTAACCCCTCCCCCCCCCCCAAAAAAAAAATCTTTTCATGCAAACAGTAATTTAGCTTTGATGAATTAAATCACAGTATCTATTAATAAGTATATTAATAGTTTTGACGAAAACATTATGTAAACATTTAAAAATCTTCTGAGGAATATATTAATAATTGAGTAAGTCTCCGTAATCACCTACACTGTAAAAACAAAGGAGCAATATTACATTTAAATCGGGGTTATGAATTGCTGAATAAACTTTAAATCTACACTATTTTCGGTAGTAGCTCCGTAAAAAATGTAAGAATAATCTTGGAATGGTGGTATTTTATTCTTTAGTCGCAATTATTGAACGGTAACTCCAAATTCAGAGTCATATATCATCTTTCTGTTTTGATTTCATAATGTTTGCAGACGACACGCCGCCATTTTACTTCGCATTTAATCCTTCTTTCTAACTTTCGGATAGCAGGTGGAAAACTAAACAAACGGTAAGCAATATTAATATTATTCTTTGTAGATGATTTAAGACTAAATAATGTTTGCATGTGGGTTTTTTTTTTAATTAGATAATGCTTTAATAATGTGTTAGTGCACTGCCATTTTAAGAACAATGGCGACATGTTCGAATTTAACGGGAAGTATGCCTTTAGTATAACAGTTGTAATCAACTTTTTTTTTATGCAGCTTTGTTTATTTTATAGCTTGCATAGTTAAGCTTTTTTATATTATGCATTAAATTGTATAATGGTGAGATAATTTAATATCATTATGTAGCTTATTTTTGTTATTTTCTTAAGAAAACTAGAAACTCTGAATTAAACTTATAGTGATAGTTACGAGTAATTATACATTTCGTTACAAAAATATTTTATATAGTATGACTATAGCGTTTGCCCGAAATTTAACAAAAATATTTTCATAAAAATTTCGTTATTATAATGTTTTTTAACTTACTGAACGCATTATTGACCTATGAAAAAGATATTTTTAAGCATGCAAATATAGGAAATTTTAGTTCGTTTCATTAAAGTTATTTCATTCAAGTTTAGTTCATATTTCGTTGCTGTAATATGCTTAAAATGAATGTTATAATAAATTGCCTCCATTAAAAGGAAGTTTCGCTGCCTCTTTGCGTCAAACTATTTATTTTAAATTATGACTGTCTTAAATTTAAAATGTAATCTCTAAATTATTTTTTATTTTGCTGTTAAAGTCATGTAAATATTAGGAAATTTCCTTTTTTACCATTAAGTGTACTTTAATAAATGGTAGCAAAATAAAAAATAATTTAAAAATTACATTCCAAATGTAATACAGCCAAATTTAAAATAAATAGCTTCACGCAAAGAGGTTGCTAAACTTCCCTTTAATTGAGACAATTTATTATAACGTACATTTTAAACATATTACTTACTTTACACCAAACATGGTGGCAACTAAGTTGCCATTAAAAATGGTGTTTATCTATACCATTTGATAGTTGGTGACTCATTACATCAATTTACAAGTGGAATTTCATTACACCACTTGGGGTGGCAACTTAGTTGCCACCCTTTTTGGTGTAAAGTAAGGGAGTTTTTTTTTTTTTTACAGTGTAGACCACGGACACAATATTGCACTTATTTAACTGTTTATTCAAATTATATTCTTTCATTTTACGAGTATATCATCTATATTGGAAAGAAGCTATTTAATAAAACAAAATATTTTATTTTGGTTCAGTTACAATAACAAAGCACCGCTTATCACAGCTATTTAATAAACCCGGAAATCTTCTCAAAAAGATTTTTTTCGTTTCGAAATATTAATTGACAAATTATTCCTTTTTTAAACATTTCTTCTTTCACAGCCACGAAACAAAAACTTTGCATATAAACTATAACTCACGCTTCCGTGAGTTAGGTCACATTACGTTAATCCATTGGCAAAACCCATCGCTATGCACAGCATGAAAAGATCGATCTTACTTCCTGAAATGAAAAATGAAAAACTCGGACCTAACGTTTAATATGAACATTTTCCGCTTTAGCCAAAGAACACTTTGCGATGGCAAAAGGCCATCTAACCCTTTGGAGATGTGATTCAGAATTAGTAAGTGTATCTATAAAAGAGCCACTAAAACGCCGGTTGTTATTTGCTCTTCATAAATTGTGTTCGCGCCCCACGAAAACTGAGAAAAAAAACGATCTTTGCCTATCACGTGGTATGAAAGACGCCGACATTTTAATTCATGGGCTTGTCTTGAGGAATGGGTGACGGATTTCCATGCTTTTGAAAAAGGAAACGCCATATGGCGAAGTGTTTGTTAGTATGATTTGTTAAATGGTATTGCCACACTTGTTGAAATTCTATTAGTTATTTTTATAAATGCTTCTGGAATGTAAAATTAATATATACAGGGTGTTGTTGAATTCTACCGATAAATTCAGAGAGGTGATAGAAAGTATGAGGAGGAAAAAATTACCATAGAACATGGGCAACCACGTATTTAACCAAAATACAGAGTGATCTATCCTAACTCAATTGGGGTTGACGGTAATAACTTTTAGAAAACTTTATATTACATTGTAATAAAAATTTTAATATACATTCTCACTTTTGTTAGTGGTAATAGTTTCTATTATGTGCGTCAGCACTATGCACTTGACGTTCAAATATTGAACATACGATTATCAGAAAACTGAGAGTTCATATGATGTCACTGATTTGCATGAGCATCCTGTTTTTCCAGGACATTTCGAAATGTTATAACATTTCACACAAAACAACGTACATTTTTATTTTCACAAAATTATTACCAGCAACTCACGTTCAGTTAGGATGAAACAACTCTGTATTTGTAACCCCATGTTGTATGGTAATTTTTCATCCTCTTCATGCCGACTATCACACCTGAATTTGTCGGTCAAATTAGGCAACACTCTGTACAGAAAAAAAAAATCACACTATGTTCTATCATATAATTCTTACTCTACAAATTGATCATAGCCGCTTTTATTTGGAATGGATTTGTTAGACCTAACCTCCAATAGAATGGTAAATAACAATAACAGTAAAATTATTTGTAATTTATTTTATCTCGTAAATGGGCGATAAACATATTGTCAACATATATTAGCAACAGTTTAAATTTTACAACAAAATTATTTTTTACTTTTTAGAATGTAGTTTGCAGTTATAAGAGAGAGAGAGATTACGCTTGCAAGGAAATTTACATTAAAAGCTCATTCGATTGTGTTCATTTCCGTCAACTATATAATTAACGGAATTATTTCTCAATGGGTGCGATTTATATGGTTAAGAACAAATTAATCACCATTCGGGTTTTTAAAAATTCAAGAATACATAACAATAGTGAGTTCTAGAGGAAAGTTCCGATTTAATAATACCAGACTTCGGGGGGGGGGGGGAGAGAAAACACTTCCCCTATTAACACTACAGTAAATTATCCACCTCAGTCTATTTTTCTATCTATTTATTATATCTCATTTTTTTATGGACTCAAAAACATTGTGCATAAATCTGTTCCAAACTGATACATAAAGTCAAGGGGTTAAAAATCTCGGTTAAATTCGTTGATGGGAAAAATTGGACAATGAGTGTAAGAAATAGGGAGGGGTTTTGTGAAAACAGAAATAACTTCTTAATTACAATACATATCAAATCAGTTTAAAGTTATTTTTACTTCTAGTAAAAAGACCAAAAATTTATGTATGATTTTTGATATAATTAAATATGGGCTCAAGGGGCGGAAAAATAGGATTTTAAGAAGAAAAATTAATAATTTCGTCAATTCACGAGTTATCAAATCCACTTAATTTAGTATAAACCTTCTTTATATTATCTACAACTTTTATACAGACAAGTTTTTGATAATAACAACTATTACAGATGAAAATAATAAAAAAAAAAAACAAAAAAAACAAAAAAAAAACGGAAGGGTGAAGAAGCCAATGCCTATTTGATACAGTTTTTACTGTTTAACAGTATCAGGATAAGAAACGCTCTGAATTTATAAGAAAATTTATTCACCAGGGTGCGTTACTTTCACTTATAATTTCCATATATATTTTTTTTTTATTTGGCGCAATTTATGGCGTTAGAACTAGTTAATGTATCCCATGGCTTTTTTAAATATCAAGAGCTTTATCACCAATGTTATATTTTAATTGAAATCACTTCAATTTAATTTTAAAGAATTATATTTAAGATTATGTTTTTAATTTATATGTGATACATGTGGCCTATACCTGTTTAACACTAACATATATTAACAATACTGTAAATTTTGAAATGAAACTATTTGCTCCATATACATTTGTAAAGAAAAATTTATATCTTAAAAGTTTCACCAATTGTGTTCATCTCCTTCAATTTATTAAGAACACACATATCTGAAGCAAACTTGTTTACTGCTCGCAAATATTAAGAACATTTTAAATTGTACAATGAAACTATAATCTTCCTTTTTAAACACGTAATATTTGTTAGAAAATATGTATTTAAATAGCTCATCCGGCAATATACATTTCCTTCATTCATAATTTCTAAAATTATTTCTCAGTCGGTGCGATTTATTTCGCTAAAACAAATTAATATACCACTTGGCTTTTTGAAAATTCAAGAACTCATACTTCAAAGTTAAGAAAATTCTGAATAATTTCTTTTCAAAGAAAAAGAGCCCTTATTTCTAGCTACAGCTTCCGATTTAGTAATGTGCCTGGGGAAATAAATGCTATCAGCCCTGTGGTGCTTTGCTACAATCGTTTGTTTCCATTAGCACAACCAATACCCATTTGTTTTCGGCGCGCCTTTTGTAATTTTTACTGTTTTGCGGTACCTGAATACAAAACGCTCCACCGCGTTCAGGGGGATTTTTATTGGTGGTTCCGAAATTTTCTGTTTCTAGTGGAATATTTTTTCCTTTTCGTGTGAGGAATTGAGTTTTATCAGAATATTAAAAGATTGTATTAAATACGGTTTAAAAGTAAATAGTAAGATATTTTAAAAAAGGGTGTGGTGCGAATGATTTTTAAACTATTAGAAATGCTGTTAAATTATTTTATTTTCTTCCATATAAAAGTAATTTACACTTATATAATTTTTACAGCTGATTTTATCACACCAACATTTATTATAATGCCTGTTTATTTTGACATTTGTTTTATTTTTAAATTTAATTTTCATTTATCCTTTTTTTTTCCAGTAGTCACTTCCTGTGATTCGAAATACTGGTATAATTCTGATAAAAAAGGAATATTAACAGAATACATTATAAATATGATAGTGAAAAAGAGATAAACTTACATGACTAACAAAAATTAAAATATAACTAATTGTAATTTTAACTGTTTTGCGGTATCTGAATACAAAACGCTCCACCGTGTTCAGGGAGATTTTTATATCGGTGATTCCGAGATTTCTTGTAAAATATTTTTTCCCTTTTCGCGTAAGGAATTGAGTTTTATCAGAATATTAAAAGAATGTATTAAATGCGGTTTAAAAAATGAGTGTGGTGCGAATGATTTTAAAATTATTAGATACGCTGTTAAATTATTTTACATAATTTCATATAAAATTAATTTTCATTTAAAACATTTTTACAGGAGATTTTATCACAGCAATAGTTATTGTAATGCCTGTTTATTTTGACATTTGTTTATTTTTAAATTTAATTTTTATTTAACTTTTTTTTTTCCAGTAGTCACTTCCTGTAGTTCTAAATACTGGTATTGGTATAATTCGGATAAAAAAGGAATATTAACAGAATACATTATAAATATGATAGAGAAAAAGAGATAAATTTACATGACTAACAATAATTAAAATGTAATTAAAATATAAGTAATTGTAATTTTTAGTGTTTTACGGTACCTGAATACAAAACGCTCCACCGCGTTCAGGGAGATTTTTATTGGTGGTGCCGAAATTTTCTGTTTCTAGTAGAATGTTTTTCCCTTTTCGCGTAAGGAATTGAGTTTTATCAGAATATTAAAAGAATGTATTAAATACTGTTTAAAAGTAAATAGTAGGATATTTTAAAAAAAGGTGTGGTGTAAATGATTTTAAAATTATTAGATTTGTTCTTAAATTATTTTATATAATTTCATATTATCTTGATTTTTACTTAAAACATTTTTTCAGCCGTTTTTATCATATTCATAGCAATATATATTACGTTGCCTGTTTATTTTGACATGTTTTATTTTTATTTTTAAATTTAATTTTCATTTATCTATTTTTTCCATTAGTTACTACTTGTAATTCGAAATTTTAGTATAATTCGGATAAAAAAGGAATGTTAACAGAATATATAATAAATCTGATAGAGAAAAGGGGATAAATTTACTCGAGTAACAATAATTAAAATGTAATTAAAATATAAACAATTGTAATTTTTACTGTTTTGCGGCTAAAGCGCCTCACGTTTCGGGATTTTTGTTGGTGATTCTGGAATTATTCTATTTTAAGTAAAATATTTTTTCCTTTTCATGTAAGGAATTGTGTACTAACAGAATATTAAAAGAATGTATAAAATACGGTTTTAAATTTAATATTAATTAAATTAAAGAAATGGGAAAGGTGAGAACGATTTTAAAATTATTAGATATCGCGTTAAATTATTTTTTATAATTTCGTATTAACTTAATTTTAACATATTCACAGCAATATTTATTACAACGCCTCTTTATTTTTACATTTGTTTTATTTTTAAATTAAATTTCCATTTGCTTATTTTTTCTAGTAACTAAAGTACACTCCAAGTAGTTACTACTTGTAATTCAAAATAGTATAATTCAGCTATAAAAGGAATGCTAATAGAATACATTAAATATGATAGAGAAAAAGAGATAAATTTATATGAGTAACAATAATTAAAATGTAACTGAAATATAATTACATATATTTTTAGTTTTTTTTTTATTTTAGTTATTTATTTATTTTCGTTTATTTATTTATTTATTTATTTTTGCGACACCCGATTATAAAACGCTCCACTGCGCTCGAAAGGATTTTTATTGGTGATTCCGAAATTATTTTAATAGTAGAATATTTTTTCCTTTTCTGGTGATGAATTGGGCTTTGTCAGAATATAAAAAAAAAAATAATAATAATAATTAAATACGCTTTTAAAGTAAACCAAATGATTGCTACCGCCGATATGACGTCATAGAGTTACTAACGTTTATTTGGGTTTTATAATATTGGTATAAGGTAGATTGTTATCGATTAACGATTAATCTGATGAAGTAATATTTGATTTATGTATTTTTCTAAGTGATCCTTTGAAATAATAGATGCATCACATTATGGTTATTGGAATTTTTATTTTTAACTGCTATTTTGCTATCGCAATTCCTTCTTTTACAGAGTTTTTTTTTTTTTTTTTCTTAATCTGTCACAAAGATTGCGCTATAATACACACTCCCAGCGACTTCTATTCATACATCCGTCTACCTATGTGTATTCCCCTTTCTCTCATTCTACTCCCAACCAATAGAAACTCAATCCCTCTTAAAAATTTGAATAAGAATATCCCCGGAGAAAAATACAAATGTTTCCTTACAGTGTCTGGCTTATGATCGCCTCTGTGGAGTAAATTGAATTGCCAGATAAGTTTCGGTGGTTTTAATTAAATTTATCCTCACATTTTACGGCAAAGGATCAGTTGCTAATGAATATCAATAATTTTCAGTAAATAATGGATATTAAATTTTTTGAGACAGTCAAAGAAGATATTATTAAAAATTTGATTAAATACTGTAAATTTACTTATTAGCTCTCTTGTTCTTAATAAATATTATTTACTAGATTTTTATAATTATTATTCATATATTATTTAATTTTCTTTAAGTTAATGATTGAACAATATTTTTTCTTTGTTTAATTTATTTATATTTCATTTTTTAACAATTAAGAAATACATATATAATTAAAATCAAATTAAATATGGGTTTATGATAAAAAAAGTAAATAGAAATTTTTTTAAATTAATATTAAATTGCAATATTAAATTAAAAAGGATATTTAAAATGCAAAAATAATAAACTATGAATGTGTTGTCAAAACTTCAGAGGGGCTTCACAGATAAGAACTATGTTATAAAATAGAGACTAATCCAAATGGAGGTTAATCGTAAAAAATAGTCAAAATTTATAAAAATAGGCAAAAAACTGAATAAATATTATGCATATTATTATATGTAAATATTAAATATATATGAGACGAGCATCACGTATACGGGATGCATGCAATAAAAGGAAAAAATCAAGTAATACATGTATACTTCCACCAGGCTATGCCAGATACATAGATAAACACTTCTAATAAAAATATTAACCCATTGGAGACGAGCGTCATGTAAACGTAACGCATGCGATAAAATGGTAAAAATCAAGCGATTCATAGAAATTTAGACACATGTGAACAAATTAAAATCAGACGTTAAAGTGCGAATAGAAGTATCAGAAGACTACAGGAAGATTATTATTATTAGGTGCATGTTTTTTTTTTAACTATTATTTCCGGTAATTGGCGCAGATTCTTTACAGGAAAAAACCATACAAAAACGGACAGTATGAGTTTAGATTTTTTTCTCTCTCTTATCCTCTGTGTCTTTTTGAAGAATTTCCAATGATACTATCTGTTAATTTTGGTATTCTATGAATTTATTTCTAAATAACTATAATAATAAAATCCATGTAGAAAAAAAATTGTTCCATATCAATTCTCAAAAACATAACTCATAAATGAAAGAAAAAAATAAAGTTAAATGGGAAAGCAGAAGATATAAATATAAAAAGTGATAAATGTCGGAGGAAAAAATAAAATATTAGTATCATTTTTCCTTTTTTTCATCGCCTTGGCGAAGTAGCTTAGTTTGTTATTCATTATATATCAAAATATGATAACCCTACAATGGATAATCTTGGACTTCCCACTTTATTTTCAAGTGACATTGACGAATAGGCTCGGAATAATGGAACAGGAGGGATACAGTTGTTTCACGGGTTTTGAAATCACTTCTGTCATCACAAACTGTGCCTCTAAAGTAAACGAATTATTCGAGCTTCCGTAATCGATACGGCACGTTTGACTATGACTTAATATGAGGCGGAGGATTGCTTTAGAAATGAGAATTTATCATTCTTTTAAAGTTATTCTAGATAAAGTGGTTATTCAGCAAGGAAAAAATAATTTCTGCTCCGAAATAGCCTACTGAAAAATGAGTAATCTTTTTCTTTAAAGTGAGTCATACGTATATATGTATGTTACGGTCAATTTGATTAATCGGTTATTATTAATAGTAACCGGTTATTATTAATAGTAACCGGTTATTATTAATAATAACCAAATGATATCCAAATAAACCGGTCAATACGATAATTTTATGGGAATTTATCGAATTAATTGGTTATTATTAATATTTACAAATCAAGGTTGATAAATATAATAAATTTCAACTCGTTTAGTTTGAGATTTTTATTTTGTATGTTTTTTTTTCTTTCTTTTTTCTAAATATTCATTGCTAAAAGTATGCATTTCAAATCTGTATAGATTATTCTTTGAGCATTTCAGTGTTTAAAGTTTTTATCTAATTCATTCAGTATTTATAAAAGTAATTATTTTAAACTGTTTAGTCTTTTGCGTCTTATTAATAGAAAACTTCTTTTGATTGAGTATTATTGTCTCTTAACAAATATTTTTGTTATTAGATTTAAATAATTTCGATAGTACATACTTTTGTAAAGTATATATATATCCGTTACTATGCTTAATTAATCATATTGACCGAACTTCATTGGAATTATTAATAATAACCGGTAAATTTGATTAATATGCAACATTTATCGAATTTATCAATAGACGTGGTTATTATTAATAATAACCGATGAATTTGGTTAGTATGCAACATTTATCAAATTTACCAAAAGACGTGATTATTATTAATAATAACTCGTTATTATTAATACACCGAATTTCTCAAATTAAACATAACATATACAATCTGAAACCTTATAATTTTCTCTTGTTTGAAATACAGGGTGTCTATATCTTTTTCGTTTTACCATATCTAAAGAGTTATACCTACACTCTAAAAAATAAATGTGTAAATCAGCTAATTTTACCCATATATATGTGTAAATTTATAAAATTACACACCTGTCGTAAAATTTACACACATTTTTCTGAAATTTACCTGTTTTTATGTGTATTTAGCATACTAAAATAAGTGTGTAATTTGTTATCACTTGAAAAACACAGATAAGTGTGTAAATGTAGAAAAATGGTTAGATTTACACAAATTGATGAGTTATTCTATTTTAAACATACTTATGTGTACACAAACGTGTGTGTAAATTTCTAAAATTACACACTTTGAACAAAAATTTAGCTGTTTTTATGTGTATATGACTTACGAAGTCAAGTATGCAATTTGTTACCGCCTTATAAACTCAGACAGATGTGTAAATTATATAAAATATTTGGAGTTACACAAATTTGTGTGTTATATATAATTAAAAATGTAAAAATTATCTTAGTTGCATTTATTGTCATTACTAGAGCTAGACCGAAAATTCGTTTTTGTTTTCGGCCAAAAATCCGAGTTTCAATGAAAATTCGTTTTTGGCAAAAATGCTGCTGAAAATTCGGCTAGACCGAAACTATCTGAATTCTAGAAATCTTCATTCTTACTTTGGAAATTTTCATCATGACTTCTTGATTTGAACTGTTTCCGCTTAAATGATATGCTTTTTAGATGCGTTCGTAATTATATAAATAGGTAGCACACGTAGTCGCCGTTCAGTCCGTTTTCCATCTGTCTATCTGTCCGTCTATCCATACGCATGTAATACAGTAAAATCTACCCAACAGAATGCTTTGAAATTTGAGGTATATAATTACTGCAAAATTTTGTCGAGTCATTTCAAACTTTGTGAAAATCGGATGTATAGTTTAATTACAGGGATGGTCAAAAATTTTCCGTTACATCACGGCCAATTCAAAAAAAAAAAAAAAAAAAAAAAATGTTTAAGTGCATTTTGATGGTATTACTGCCTTTTAAACAAAATGAAATTAATGAATGAAATTAATATGCATTTACTGAGGTGTACTAAAATATATACTCTGTTACAATATGCGGTGCAAAATACGTTTATTATTCATTTACAGGGCCACACAAAAGAATTCCATTACATAATAGTATAGGGTGAAACTTTATCTTCGACATATTTTAACCATGTTAATTTTTCTCACATATAATGGAATTGATATACGTTGCCGAGATTTACTGTGAGTTGCATCCTGTATAATAGAAAGTGCACAGTAATCATAGGGGCACACAAAAGATGTCGGATACTATACTCCGAAATAACCGAAATACTGAATATTGGAGATGATTTTTAGAAGTGCATTTTTAGTAGTGATATGAGCTTTTAAATTTAACAAAGTGTTTGCTGATTGCGTTGTGTGTATAAATGCTGTAGATCATATACAGGGTAACACAACTGAAATTGTACAAGTTACAGAATATGAAAATAATAACTTAGATATGGTTTTTAAATAAGTTATGTATTTTTACGCTGAACTGCATTTACTAAACCAATATATGTTTATAGAATGTAGAAAAATGATATACAGGGCTACGCAAGGTATTAGATACATGGCTGTCTATGGAAGATAATCTCTGGTGATTTCACTAGATTTAAGCGTGTTTAAATTTTAGCTGAATAGTGGCATTATACTTATGTAAAGATTGTAAACAAAGGACTCGGCTGCACAAAAGAATTAAAATATGCTACAGTCTATTGGGTGTAAATTTCTGAAATTCAAATTTCAATCTAGTAGGCGTTTTAACACTCTAAAACATAGTTGAAAATGTTTACGAATTTTATTTGTCTGACCTTACTCTAACTTGCGTAATATAGTTGGATTGCTCTGTAATTGATACATAATTTTTCATATTTTGTAGTCATGCATTTTTGCATAAGACAAATTTTACATAACTTAACAGCTATTGCATAAATTTGTTTATAGTACAAACACTCTTCATTTACCACGTTTGACGTCCAATTTCCAACTTGTTAGTTATTACTATGAACTTCCACTGTTTATAATTCTCGGTCATGTATGATTCAAAATCTTTGATCAAATTATAAAACAAACATGCACGCGCATATGGTGTTTTTCAGCTGCTCATTGAAAGTTGTGCACAGCTAACAGTAGCAGAAAATATTTGGTTTGAAACCGCAGAAGTGTTTTGAAAGATCTTTCAGAAAGATTCATCATTCTATGTCGTTAATGAAATAATTACATTTTAATTTATATGAAAATTACAAAGTTTTAGACAAAGGCACAGAATGCCAGACAACTTCTGCACCGAAGATAGATTTTTCAAACAAGGGCGTTATTTCAGAACAATCACAGGGAGGCGAAGGCATGGCAAAGTTTTTTTGGGAGGAAGAGGCAAATATTTATTTAAGTATGCATCTCATCTATATTTAAATTTTTGCTAAAATAGTAATAATTATAAATTGAAAAATGATTATTTTTTTTATTACGACTTATTTAGAGTTAGTTTCGTAAAAAACCCCTTTTAAGTAGTACTTTTAAGTAGTAGTATTTTAGTTTATTTTAATGAGAATCATTAAATAACCGAAAAGTTATGTATATTTAAAAAATAAATACCCTTTATTGTATCTGTTCTCCATTGTTATAGACCGGAAAGGGGGCAGCACAGACAACCACCTCATCGCGTTCACGGATGAAAATTCAGAATTAGTTAAAAATCGATTCACATATTAAAACGGGACCGATCTACTAACTCATATCCTGGTGGGAACCGACCGAAAACCCGATTTTATCGGTTGACTCGTAGGTTTATCATTGTGTTTTTTCGTACCCAAAAGTATAAAAACATGGGGAACTGAGAGCAGGAGACACAATAGTAAACCTACGAGTCAAATTCTGAAATCGGGTTTTTAGACGTTTTCCAAGACTTGGCAGACCGATTACATTTTAATATGCGAATCGAGTTTTTAGTAATTCTGGTATTTCAGCCGTGAACTAGATGGGATGATTATCTGTGCTAATGCCTCACGGTCAGTTAATTACTTAGTTAGTTAACTATTCTAAATGCTTATAATTACTGGTTGTCAAAAAATATAAAAGTTTCGTTCATATCATTTTTTCGTTTGAAGCTTCTACACACTCATAAGTTTTTATGCATGTTTATATTTTTGATAAAAATGTGCCTCAATACACCTTTAATTAATTAATAATTGTGTACATTCATTTATGCATTAATAATTTTAAAAAAAATTGATCTTTTTTTTTTTTCGTTTTCAACCGAAAATAGAAAGCTTACCGAAATTTGGTTTGTGTTACGTTTTCGGTCTTAAAAACTTATTTCGGTCGATCCATAATCATTACCCATATAAAAACCATAGTGACAGTGATGTTTTTGTCATATTTTTGCAAATCACGATGGTTACGTCCCATCTGTAACCAAAATGTCTGCACTCATAAAATCCCATTGTAAGTAAACTATGAATTGTTTGGAAACATTTAAAAATTGCAAAAAGTACGTTACTCAATGTGAAAAATACGTTTATGACAAATTTGAAAATTTTTTCGACGTTACAGCGAGTCACATCACATATGTGATCAAACGACCATCAGTATGCTGTTAAGTCACAACGTGAATTTTAAAAGTACTATTTGAAAAAAGGACACTTATTTTATTTTATTTTTTTTTTTTTTTCGGAATTGTGTTAATGCATTTGTGGGATTTGAATATGAATGTATTTTGTTTCAATCATTGCAAATGAACCTATATTCATTAATTTATTTTCTAACACAGAAAAATGCTATATAAATGCATCAATTTAAATCCATATACATTTATAAATTTTGCTGCAAACATAATCTTGTATATAATCCACAAAATAATTTATTATTATTATTATTATTATTATTATTATTATTATTATGGAATTTTTTCAAATGCTTTCTATATCCCATGGAAAATTAATTAATTTGGTTAAACTTACAGAAATCTGTATAATAAAGAAAAACACATTCGTGAATAACAGTAATATGACTTTGGCGGTGGCAACACTTGATAAATAAATTTCACTTTTACTGTGATTTTCTTAACTTCTATCAGTTGCACAATTAAAATTTTTCACTATCAAATAGAAAAAGAAATTTTTCTTCAAATGTAATTTTTTCTATCGTGCCTCAATTTTTTGTTTTTTATGGTTTCAAAAATAATCTGAAACCATATTTCTTTTTTTTAAACTATTGTATGCAGTCCAATTACACAAGATTAAAATGTTTCCATTAAAAAAAAAATCAGCATTTATTTCCGGCTAAATATTCTGCAACGAAACTGAAAACTTGCATATAAATAAACTTGTATAACAAAGTATATAAATAAAACGTAGCTGTAATAGACATGTAATCAAACCTCGCGCTTAAGCTATTAAAATTATTATGTAAAAAAATGAAATTGCTTATACATAGCAAAATATTTTGTGATTTTGTTTATTGTCAACCCTCGGTATGTGGTTAATACGAAAGTATTTCTGTTTCTATTAAATTCCAAAACTTTGAATTTATAACTGATTTTTTTCGAATGAAAATGCTTTTTGGTGTTGTATATGAATAATAAAATAAGTAAAAAAAAATTGATGTAAAAAATCTATTAGTTTTGAATTTTAAATAATGTTTTTCTTCTGTTTTTTTATAATCCGGTAAGTTTGTACTGATTTATTAAATTTATCTTAAAATCGAAACAGCAGAAAATAATATCTAATTGAGAAAAGCAAAGATTTGGGGGGCGTTTTGTAATGAAAAGCTGCTTTAATGCTATAAAAAATAGTTGTATACATATAGTTGTATATATTAGTGTACAGTATTGTTGTATATATTTTTTTCTGTTAATGTTTAAAGATTTTAAGTTGTTCTTTAAAAATTTGCTTGCCACTTTTTACAAACATTTTAAATAGATTTAACATTTTCTGAATGTAAAATAAATGTACACAATTTATTCTACAACGATAACATAATTTTTCAAATTTTAATTTATTGTTTCCCAGAAATGTCTTAAAATAGTTAGATCACAAGCAGTTTATTCAACAGGAAATTAATATAAAAAATGACAGATAAAGAATTTTTTTTTTCTTCTCTTATAACGCTGTTTTGTTTTTAAAAACACATTTTGCATCTGCTAGGAAAAAAAGTCGTCTGCGGTGGCTAACCGTAGAATAAAAGTAAACTGAGTACATGTAGTACGCTTTCGAACGGATGTAAGAAAGTTTTCTCGACAACATAGATCTGTATTGACACGCATTTTGTAATTTAAACAATGAATTGCTGATCAGTTCTTCCAAGATCATACTTTATACAAAATATTTAAGTCCGAGATAAATACACTGGCTTTGGCGTGGTGTATATGCTTCCAGCCTTAGCTATTGTGCTTATGTATTGGATTTATTACTTTTCCAACAAAATCGAACAATAAAGAATGTCAGTGAAAAGCAGGTATGAAAGAAATTATTCTTGCTATTTGTTTTTCTTTAAATTATAAAGATTTTAATTAACTTCTTATAAACATGTTTTAAAATTTGAATATTTCATTAACTTCATTTAGTTTAATAAATTTGTTGTTTATTTTATTGAAATACATAATTTACCTAGTGACAATTTTAATCAGAAGATTAGAAAACTGTGATTTCAATAGCATTTTAATTAGATTTGTTTCCTTTTTAAAAATAATTGGTTAAGATCATGGTTTCATAAATTATAAAAGTATATGAAAAAACATCACAATCAATGGTTATGTAATCAGTAAACATTTAACGATATTTAAATTATTGAATAAAAAAGCCTTTTTAGAGAATGTTTTCAAACATAATTTTTAAAATTTTGTAATAATGTAATAATTGTATTTCATTACTTACTTTTCATTCTGGATAGCTTTATTATTTTATGTACTTTTTATTTAACTTGGCCCCAGTGTTATATATACATATATATATATATATACATATAAATATATAAATACATATGAAACTATGTTTACATATATAAGCATATATTTATATGTTTGCATGCATATATAGATACAATATGTGTATAGATGTATATATGCATGTGTATTGCATATATAATATTGGCGTCCGATTAACCGAAATGTACCCTATTTTATATCTTGATTGATATTATACAGATAAATTTCAAAATATATATACCATAAGCGCTATTAGAAAACGGTATGATTAAAATGGATTTCTTTTTTTTTATAATTATCATCTAATCCTATAAATAAAATATTGGTGATAATCATAATGAACTAATATGTTGTTCTAGTTTTATACCTATGATCTGAGTTCTTTTACGTATTTTTTTACTTTAAAAATTAGTTAACCGTTTGCTATTGTATTAATTATTCTTTTCTTATTGAATCACATGCAAAAACATTATCTGATTTTTAATAAACTTATATAAATAAAATTTTCACCACATTGTTTTAAGAACGCAATTGTAGATTGTAATACTATTTATGATAGTATTAGATTTATAATGGCTCTGGCAAAAAAAAACATCCAGCAAACCAGATACATACTTGAAAAACGAATTAAAATTTTCACATTAAAGGCAAAATAGAGTAGATGCGGTGCTATGTGATATAAACAACGATCGTTGTTTATTTTATCATACATTAAGAGTTATTGGATTAAATGTATAATTTCACAAATAAAAATGTATTTTCTTCAATGTGTTATTAAAACTATTTTTTAATAATAAAAAAAATGTTTTCAATATTTCTTTACTACTTGTAAACTCTTATATAAAATGAATTAATCCTTTATATCACCTCGTTGTATATCTGTAACATTCCAAAAAGTGAAAGTTACTCATCCAATGAGAATCAATGTTACCTTTACTGTCAGCTTAAAAAAGAGCTATCTTCAAACATAGCAGTTGTCAGCCTAATTGTTCTTAGAATTGTCAACATGAGATACTGAGATAAATTTTCACTTCAAAGTTTTATTTCTTATTTCATTAGTTTTTCATCGTAATTTTAAAATGAACTTTGCAGATTTTTTAATATGATGGAAAATAGCTGAAAAAGAGATTTTTTACTATTTTGCATTTGAAAATTGATAATGTTGATGTGAAGTATATAAATTACTGCTTATTTTAAATATGAAAAAAATATCAGTATTCTTATTTATTTATTTATTTTAGACATTTCTAAAATGATTCCTTTTAACACCCCAATAAATATTTGCAATTTCAACACTGAGTAGCACTTGAAATAATTAATGTTTCAGCTTGTTTATCACAATAATTGACATAAAACTGCACGTTTTCATATTTTTACATGCTGTAGTTTTCTTAACACCATTTCTACCAATATCAAATTCCACCTTTTAACGAATTTCGATTCATTGTTTTTCTTTCTTTTTTTGTGATTTTTAGATTGAAATAGTTAAAAATATTTTACATAAATTAAAGACTTTTTTAAGCTTATTACATTCAAAAACTACTGTTAGCAAAAACAACAAAAATAAAAAATTAAAAAAAGTATCGTTAGATAGCTGTAGAAATATTGTTAATATAAGAGTAGATCGAAAAAGTCAAAAGATTACTTCACATACATAAAAGAAAATAGGAGCATTTGCTACTTTTTTTTTAATTTTTTATTTCATTTTTCAAATAGCATTAAAACTTATTGTACATTTTAGAATCGAAGTAGTTTGAATTTGTTAAGGTATTTATGTGTTGCAGCGATCTCTTGAAAATGGGTTGCCAAATTATAGAGCACATAAGACTTTATAATAATATATATTACAATTATACGTTTCATAACATTTATGCACATTTACAGTCATCATATGTGAAGCATACCTACATGACTTGTGTTTAAGATGTATACGATGACAAAGATACATAAATATATCGAACATAAGACGTAAATATTACTTATATAAGGATGTTTGTGAGGCATGACAAGTGTTTGGAATGTATACATGAGAACGTGAGTCCCAAATTTTGACAAATTTTTTACTTATAATTTTCAGATTTCTGAATATAAAATAATGCACTTTTACGGAACTATGAGAAGAAACATTGTACACAATACCTTGCAATCAGAATTAAAATAATAATAATAATTGTATGAAAAATAAATAGGTTTACTAAAAATTTTTTCACTGCGCATCTGTGAACACTATCAAAATTTTATTTGCATATTGTGGTAGCTATATGTATAGAGCAACTTTTGTGGAAGTCTCAAAAATATACCTGGAAAATTCTGAATGTGATCGTAGATAGAATAAGCTTAAAATCCGTTATTTTCAAAATAAAGTAAAAAGATGAGGGGCTCTATCCATATATCCATTGATTAGTGCCAATATAGAATACACAATGTGGCACGCACTATTATATTTGGATACAACCCCCCATTTGTTTGCTTCATTTTAAGAACAATAGATTTTGAGCTTCGACGATCACTTTCAGAATTTTCAAGCTATGCTTTTGAGATTTTCAAAAAATTGTTCTATACATTTATCTAACAAAATATGGAAGTGAAATTTTGATAGTGTTCACGCATGCGCAGTGAAAAATTATTTAGTAAACCTATTCATTATTTCATACAATTTTTATTATTTTTTAATTCTGATTACAAGGTATTATGTAAAATGTTATTTGTCATATTTTCTGAAAGGATTTTTTTATATATATATTAAGAACTCTGCAAATTATAAGCAAAAAAACTTGCAAAATTTGGATTTTTTTCTTTATAAAAACGCAATTTCTCTACGAATATACATGCTATCCACACAAAAAGGAGCACAGTTAATTACAATAAACCACTTAATCATAATCTACACTTTGAACACTTTTGCTACATTAGTTTTGACAGGGTTATCCAAAAGATATACGTTCTTTTTCAATTTGTTGACGGGTCCAAATTGAAAAAATGTTCATGGGGGGAAAGGGAAAAAATGTTCATGATAATATATGGTCTGTACTATTATGTTTACACACACCTGCAGTTGCAGGGAAATTTTTCATGTTTTTTTTTTCAAGATATTTAACAAAATATCTAAAATCGCAAGCGGCCGGTCACCGTTCGCCATATAGAGTATATTTTTATATTATGCATATATATATTTCAAGATGATTTTGGTGACATCATAACTGCAACTTTGGTGTAAATCCCATTTTCTCTGTCCATCTTATCTGTATCAACTACTGTATTATAATCGCATGTATTATTTATAGTGAATAATACCATGCAATTAAAATGCATAAAATGTAAGTACTTATCGGTTTTCCTTTTTATATTTAATATTTTTTATAGTTGTTGTGTAATTAAATAATCACTAGTGACTTAGCGTTCAAAATGCGTATTAAAATACTAAATTAATTTCATTCAGTCACTAGTAATCAATAATCTTTTAATTCTATCATCAATAATCCTTATAATTTAAAGATTACAAAACATACTATGTATAATGCAAGAATATATATATTTTATGTAAATTTTATTTTGATTATGTTTTGAATATTTAAGCAGAAATATTTCATTAGTATTTTTAACAAATATTGCTGTTAAATGTCATGTAATTTGATAAAAGAATAATTCTTTATTAATTTTAATACAATTATGTTAATTATTAAATAAATCACTTGTAATTTTTCCAACAGAATTAAAAGTATTTTGACCTAGGTTTAAACCGGGATTTTTTATGAGAGCTGCCAATGCTCTACTAATTGAGCTATCGTGGATGAATCTGGCGGACATAATTCAGCCAAAGAACTAGAATTATACTAAATAAAGCTAACTAATGGCAGAGTGGCAGCTTACGCTAAAAGTCCCTGGTTTGAATCCTGCCCTGGACGCTTTTTCACCCATCTGGTCAAATTATATTAAAGGAAAATTCTGCTTGAACGTTATTGTTAAAAATACTAGCTGTGGAGCCTTACATGTGTGATGATAACTTTGGAAGTTAAAGTGAGCAAAAGCTTTCAAAGAGAGTGCAAAAATATAATTAGCCCAAACGAAAAAAGTTTGTAATAATTTATTTTAAAAAGAAACAAAAAATATGGTTTTTTTTTTCACTCTGTACATCGCAACAAATAAAAAAAAAAAATCACCATTTTATCAGTTATAAGTACAGTTAAAATTATGCAATTTTCAGAATATGGAGAAAAAATCTATATGAATTTCCAAAAAGAGGAAATTCTAAATAAATTGAAAATAACACAAGCTGCTGCACTTGTAAGATGGTGTGAAAGAACTCTAACTTTTAACTTAATTTTAAAAAACAGTCTCCATACTGTCTATACTCAAATTATACATTCCTGTTCATAAATTATGAATGTATGATTTTCGGACTTCAAACCAACTCTAACAGAAAGATAACAGATTATAATTTAAGACTACCCTGTTTTTTGTAAATTAGGCATATTGTGATTTGTGGTCTTGTTTGTAAGTCAGTTAAAAAAAAAATAAACGCCAAGTATTACATGAGTTTGTTCTTTATGCAGTTTTGTTTCGTAACCATAAAAACATTATTTTTTTCACAATTTACATGTCAAAGCATAAAATAAAGCTATGTACACAAAAATCTATGTATTTTAAAAATTACACAAAAGTGTGTGTTTTGCATGTTTCGCATACATATGTGTAAGAACATAATATTAACACATAAATCTGCGTATTCTGCATATAACACAAAAATGTGTGTATGTTGTATATTACACAAGATTATGTGTAAGTTCCTATTACACAAAATATGTGTAAAAGTAGAATATTACACTAATATATGTGTAAAAATATTGCACAGAAATATGTGTATTTCAGTGCAACTTACACTTTAAAGTGTGTATTTCAAGAGTTATCAGATAACTTTTACACATTTGGACTTATCATCAAATTACACATAAAAATGTGTATTTTGAAATTTACACATTTGGCGTATTTTACACACCAAATTACACATATAGACATGTCGTTTTTGTATCATCGATTTACACATTTTTGTGTGTAAATTTACACATTTATTTTTTACAGTGTACTATAAATAAAGCGTTTGTTTTAAATAAATAGTTTCAATGCGAAAATGTTTTTAAATGTTATTTATCACATAAAAACCATTTTGTGCCAAATAATTATTTTAATAAATGCTATAAAATAACAATAAAAAAAATCATACGGACCCCGTTACCCCAGTAATATTATGAAAGAAATTATCTTGCTCTAAAAAAATAAACAGAAGTTAAATTTATGTTACTGCAAATGAAATATATTACAATAGTTTGAATTTTATGAAAGAAAAGGCACCAAAGACGCGTTTTTCCATTTTTAGTTCAAGAAAAATTCAAAATTCAAAAGTGAAATTAAATGGTAATCTGCGGTCGTACAGTAATGATTATTTTATTTTATTTATTAGAGCACGTTTCTCAGGATCCAGAGAATGTATATAAATAGCTTAAATTTCGAAACTTTTACAAAAGTAACTATTTTGACAGAGAACATCATTTGAAACATTTTTGCAGTTAGAAGTTTACGTATGGGAATAGAATTTGGATTATTGGTAAAAAAGGACACCGAGTATATTACAGTGAAAAAAGAAAAAAAAAAAACTGTTGATTTTACAGAAAAAAATTATCAGGGCATTACGTTAAAAAATTAATAATGATATTTCACGGAAAAATTCTGAATTTATAATAAATTTAGAATCAAAATCTGTTAAAATAACAGAAAGTTAGTAATAAATTCAGAGTTATTTTAAAATAAGAGAAAGTTCGTAGTAAACAGATTCTTACTGGTATCCTGCTTGACAGGTTTATTCTTTGAAATCGTCAGTTTTATTTCTTTTATCTTTTAGTGCGATAATCCTCCATATGATTGATTTCCATATAAAAGAGAGCAAAAGAAGAACAGCACCTGCATAATATAACCCTTTCGAAAGTTGTGACCTTCAGAATAGACTTTTTTTTTCTGGCGCCCAGAATATTTATTTAAAATTTTCTTTTCATAACATACTTGAAAATAACCAGTTTCTTATTTTCTAATTAATTCGTTTATAAATTCTGCTTTAAGTTATTTATTTCAAAGAGATTATTGTTAATACCTTTCTGTATTAACAATACCAAGAATTGGTAGCTCCATAATTCCCCATAACTGCTAAAAGTAGACTTTTCCATAACTGCCAAGCCTGAGAACTTTAACGAATAAAATATTCTAGAATTTGAAAAGCTTAGGGGAGCATTTTATGAAAGAATTTTCTCAAAAATTGCTTTATTATATAAATGAAGATATTATGAGGTAATTTATCGTATTACAAAGTTAAAACACTTAGAATCTAAATACGTTCTTTAAGATATGAGATTTATAACATATTTATAGAAAATTTAATATTTTTTATTTTAATATTAAAAAAAAATGCATGTTAATAAGTTCTCTCAAGCAGTTTAGTACCATACCATCTGTTAACATTTAAAACATATGCTATGAAGACTAAACAACAAAAAGCTTCTTTCACTTAATTTTTTTTTTATATATAACATCACCATCTATGAAGTTCTTCATTTGATGTAGAGAACTGTTATTTGCGTTCTGTATTTTCTTCAGAAAACAACTATTTAATTTTAACTTGTTTCCGCAATTTTTCCTAAATAGCTCTAATTTGGAATTCTACAGTTGCGAAGTTTTTGAAGTAAACGATTCAAAGATTTTCGAGATAATTAAATGCGCATTAAATTGCCCATGGCTCATATTAATATGCAACCATGCATGCATATGTCCAATCCTGATTTCTCCAGTTTATCCAGAATAGGGATCACCTGTGCTAATATCGGATCATCTGTGAATTAATCTGATTGGATGCCATATGGCACAAGAGTGCAAGTTGTAGATAAGGATGACATGGGACAGGGTATCTGCGCCCTTTGCTAGCTCTGATAAGGTACAAATGCGCACTTAACACATGTTTCGGATAACTACCGGTAATAAATCTAGAAAGACTGATCCTTTGAAGCATGATTCTGCCAAGATCCGACTTGCACTTATTGGCTATAAGTTACGGACATGTCATTCACTGGCAATTTAGAGATTTATCCAGCATACGCAGAAATATTACATAAAGCTAACATGAATTATATCTAGTTTGTGTAGCATAATATACTTCTTTAATTTATCCTGGACATAAAAAAAAAAAAAAAAAAAAAAAAAGGATTGAAGTGAGGGAAATTTTGTTTTATTTTTATTTATTTTCTTTCTTGTTATTTTCTTTTTTCTTATAAATTGGAAATTTTAATTTTTGTAGTATTAGACTAAATATATAAAACTTAATAGCGTTTATTGATTGAAAATTTATATTTTTTAATGTATCAAATATAAAAATATTAGATATTAAAAAATAATGTCTCATATCTTCATTCTTCAAAAATATTTTTGTCTTTCTATTTTTTCTATTTCATATTTTCAACGTTTTTCACGTTGAACCTTCATTCATAAAATAAAATAGTAATTTAAAAATCTTTGAGAAAAACATGACATAAGTCCTTCTGTAACTCTTGTATTCAATTAAAAATATTAATAACTGTAAAACCTTGTTCATTTATGCGGTATACGCTCAGCAATATTGCATAAAACTAAGATCCTTAATAGTAAGTTTATTTTGCATGCATTTTATTATACGCGTCATCCTGGATATTTCAAAAGTTCGGTGCGATAGTAAAACAAGATAAAATAGTCCTTCCGGCAGTGCCGGGAGGAAGAGGTAGCTTTCATATACTTATATATTTATTTATTTATTTATTTTAAATTAAGTTATATTAGTAGAACCTGATTATGAGCTTGGCCGAAATCTTAATTCAGGTGTACATGCACACTCATATTGAAATCGTTTAATATCTTAAAAATCTTTTTCGATTTCTCACTTTCTTGTACCTAATTTAAAATTTTAAAATTTATAAAATTTTTAAAATGGCCGCCATTTTGAAATAAAATGGCGGATGGAACTGAGTATCGAACCCGATTCAAGCCTCAGTATATACTATGTACACACCAAGTTATATCCAAATGGATTCATAAATACGCGTGTTATCACGTGACAAAAATCAGATCGTTTCAAAATGTCAGCCATAAGAAAAATTCAAAGTGCTATAACGCAATCATTTTTTAAGATATAGACAAAATAAAAAATGTTCTGGAATCGTTGTGTTAGGTTCTAACACGTAAAAGAAAAATATTTTTCAACTTTTAATTTTTTCGTATTTAATTTTAAATTTAATTTTTTTTAAAATTTAAAATGGCCGCCATTTTGAAACAAAATGGCGGATGGTGCTGGGCAACGAACTCGGTTGAGACATTTGTATGTACTATTTACATACCAAGTTTCATTCTAGTCCGTTCATAAATACGCGTGTTATCACGTGACAAAAATCAGATCGTTTCAAAATGTCAGCCATAAGAAAAATTCAAAGTGCTATAACTCAATCATTTTTTAAGATATAGACAAAACAAAAAGTGTTCTGGAATCGTTGTTTTAAGTTCTAACACGTAAAAGAAAAATATTTTTCAACTTTTAATTTTTTCGCATTGAATTTTAAATTTAAATTTTTTTTAAAAATTTTAAATGGCCGCCATTTTGAAACAAAATGGCGGATGATGCTAGCCAGCGAACTCGGTCGAGACATTTGTATGTACTATGTACATACCAAGTTTCATTCAAATCGGTTCATAAATACGTTAGTTATCGCATGACAAAAATCAGATATATATATATATATATATATATATATATATATATATATATATATATATATGTATGTATGTCAACATTTGAACAGAGGGTGGTTTTGGGGTCATGATCGGTGAAAATATACCAAAATTTTCCGGAAGTGCTTTCCTCCGGACCGCTGCAGTAGGTAGCTTTTTACTTTTTGTAATGAAAGCTACCTAAAAAGATCTATGAGTCTGAAAGATATGCGGTTTGCACATGAATAGTCAGCGACGGGATTTTGTATGACACCAAACAAAAAAGTTCAAAACTTCGACAGTAGAGGGCACCACTTCAGATAATTTCATGGAATAATTCTATATTGCTCGCACAATGCAAGATTTTTATAGAAAAGAGTGAATATGCAGTATTGTCAAATTTCAATAATATTGCATATAATATAATGTTGTTTTTTCGAATCTTACGTTATAGGAACAATATGAATTTATCTGTAGTAGCGCCCTCTATTTTCGAGATTTTGAACTAATTTTTCTTAAGTGTCATATAAAATCCAGTACCGGGCTGAATATTTATTTGTAAACCGCATGTCTCTCCGGCACATAGATTTATTTATTTATTTATTTTACCGCGCTTTATTTTTGCGAACTTTTAGGCACCCAATATATCGTAAATTGGACCAAGACCATTGCTGCCAACATCCCGGTATTTATTACAATTAAAATATACGTCAATTTAAAAACAAGGAAATGCATCTTGTTACCATGATTTCCTTGTGGTTAAATAGTATTTTATAAATACTTTCCAGAAAGATCATTAAAATATTCTAGTTTGAAAACCGTTATCATTATTTAATATTAATTTATAATAAAACTCATAGAAGCTATTTTGTTATATTCTGAAAGAAAAAGTTTCTCATTCTCTCAGCTTGAAACCTCCTCTGACACAACTACAAAATCATTTTAATTTTTAGATGGGCGAAATCTTCAAGAAATTCATCCAGTTTTTGAGGAATAATACAGAACTTTCTGTTTTCCATATACAATGTGTCTACTTTCAACGGTGGCCAAAGGCTAATTTCCAAACCGATAGTCATAGACATACAGTTCCAATTGCAAAAATGTTTTTAAAAAGACAAAGAAGTATTTTTTTAAGCGATTTAGGTAAATAAAAATTACTTTAAAAAATATGAAAATTAAATTTTTACATGGTTTGCCGGTCCTATAAGTGATATTTAGTAAATTTGTACCACTATTCTAGATTGTAAGAAAAAAAGAAAGAAAGAAAAAGAAGTTCCTCAGTGATTAAAATTGATCGAATAATAACTGTTTAAAGATGAAGCATCTATTTTGCTGCAAAATAGGGTTCAATCACAAATTTACTGGAAATAAAAATAAACGTCAGATATAAAATTTAACGATAAACATTGAGAGTAAAATAATTTTTACAAGTTTTTTTTTTTTTTTTTTTTTTTTTTTTTTTTTTTTTAAATTTACGTTGATGTTTACATATTAAAGCAAAATATACTACTTGTACTAAAAATACAGTCGAATCTCGATTTAACAAATTGATTTTGACCCACAAATTTGTGCGCTAAATAGAAGTAATTCGTTAAATCAAATATCAATTTTTTTTAAAGAGTATGGTACAAAAATATCAATACAAAAATACCTTAGATATGCAGATTTAAAAAAAAAAAAGAATGATTATTGTTTACTACGAGCTTAAAAATTATAAGTTAGGAGATAAATTTTTAAATTATCTAAATTCTTTAATGTTATTTGCTTTTGAGACTTAATACATAATACACTGGTGTCCAAAAGTTAAGCATAATTGGTAATTAAGTAAGTAATGAAAGAAATATAAATCGAAATGTGGTGAAACTCCAGGTGTGTAAACAAAATAGTACGCGTCATATATTTTCGCGAAGAGTTTTCCCCGAAATCGAACAGGGGACCGTCAACAAATTGAAAAAGAACGAAGATCTTTTGGATAACCCTGTCAAAACTAATGTAGCAAAAGCGTTCAAACTGCACATTATGATTAAGTGGCTTATTGTAATGTACTGTGTTTATTTTTATAAGGATAGCATTCATACTCGTAGAGAAATTAAGGTTTTTATAAAAACAGTCCTAAGTTTTTTGCTTATAATTTGCAGAGTTCTTAATATAAAATAAAGTTCTTTTCTGAAAATATGACAAACATCATGGTACACAATACCCTGTCATCAGAATTTAAAAATAATAAAAATTGTATGACAAATGAGCAGGTTTACTAAATAATTTTTTGCTGCGCATGCGTGAACTATTAAAATTTCATTTGCATATTATGTTAGTTAAATGTGTAGAGCAACTTTTGTGAAAGTCTCAAAAACATAGATTAAAAATTCTGAAAATTATCGTTGGTAGAATGAGATCAAAATATTTTATTCCCTAATGAAGCAAAAAGATGAGGGGCTGTATCCATATTCCATTGTTTCGTGCCTAGACAATATTGCACGTACAACTGTATTTGGATAAAACCCCTGATATTTTGCTTCCTTTTAGGAATAACGGATTTTGAGTTGATTCTATAGACGATAATTTTCAGAATTTTCAAGCTATGTTTTTGAAACTTTTACAGAAGTTGCTCTATACATTTAACTAGCACAATATGCAAATGAAATTTTGATATCGTTGACGCATGCGCAATGAAAAATTATTTACTAAACCTACTCATTTTTCATACAATTTTTATTATTTTTAAATTTTGATGACAGGGTATTGTGTACAATGATGTTTGTCATATTTTCAGAAAAGAACATTATTTTATATTAAGAACTCTGCAAATTATAAGCAAAAAACTTAGGACTGTTTTTACAAAAACCTTAATTTCTCTACGAGTATGAATGCTATCCTTATAAAAATAAACACAGTACATTACAATAAGCCACTTAATCATAATGTGCAGTTTGAACGCTTTTGCTACATTAGTTTTGACAGGGTTATCCAAAAGATCTTCGTTTTTTTTCAATTTGTTGACGGTCCCCTGTTCGATTTCGGGGAAAACTCTTCGCGAAAGTATATGATGCGTACTATTTTGTTTACACACCTGGAGTTTCACCACATTTCGATTTATATTTCTTTCATTACTTACTTAATTACCAATTATGCTTAACTTTTGGACACCAGTGTACATACATACTTATTGGCACTTTGGAAAGAAATCCTTGATAGAGCTTTGTTTTAAATTTCCAAAGTTCTTTGTCGATATTTCCTAACTCTGTAAGAGCAACACCATTAACCTCGTGAGACAAAAAATATTTTTTAAAGTGTTCAAGCTGCAAATTGATTCTTGGAATGTCACCTTTTTTAATTAAATTTCCATTTCTTCATCATCTTGATTACTTTCAGAATCTTCATTCTCTTTCTGTTTACTATAGAAGGTACTTAGCTCTACATATTTCTCTACATCTTTGTCATTTTTCTAGTTAAAAGGGAGAAAAGGCTGTCTTTTGAATCCACCAGAAATGGGAAAAGAAAATGTAACACTTGGATTAGGATGTGAAAAATTCAAAGTTTTATGTGCAAAAAATTCAAAATTTTAATTTTATTTTCGAATGTGAATTTTTTTTCAGCCATTGTTCTTCGTTAAATCAAAGCTAAAAATTCGTTAAATCAGAGCATTTTAGCATCCTTTTTATCAGGCCAGAAAAACTATTCGTTAAATCGAGGCTCAACTGCATAAGTTAAAAAAAAAAAAAAAAAAAAAAAAAAAAAAAAAAAAAAAAGGCAGAAATTTTTTAAATTAAATTTTGAAAAGCAACAGTCGTTACAAAATGATGCATATTTAAAATTCTATTAGATTACTAACCTAATAGAATTTGGTATAATCCTGTAAAATAAATAAATGGTACGCACCTAAAATCGTATTAATATTACTTTTCATTGGATATAAATAAGTATGCGAATTCAACCTCAATCGGATATTTGGAAGTGAGTTAAAATCTGAATACACGTTTTGAACTAGGAAAACATACATACAAACGTTATAAATAAAATAAAAGCTTTCACAATAACACACATTTTTAAAATAAAATCGTGAAAATAAAGAGCTTCATTTCCTTTCAAAATAAAACATATTTAAAAATACAATTGAGGATGTGAATTTCAAAACTCGCCTTATCGCTTTTGTTTTCTCTATCAGTCTATACTAATCTGCACTAATATAACACTACAATCTCCAAATTTATAATGAAAACCAATGGACGCATTTAAAGTTTTTTCGCGATCTCCCAAAATTTAATTTTCTCGTTAAAGAGAATTTGGAAAATCACATATCCAAATATTTTAACCAGTCTAGAAGTTGATTAATTAAAATTGACACTACCGTAAAACTTAAACGGTGGCATCACCTTTAAATAAATCGCTTTTTTTTTTTTTTACTTCATTTAAAACATTTTTGTAACTGGAACTATACGTCTCTGACAAATGGTTTAGGAATTATGGATAGAGTTGGAAATGGGCGTCCTTTATAATACTTTAAGCACTTAGTGAACGTTGCCTTAAAGCGTAGTCCAACTTATCCGTTTACAGTTATGGAAAAGTGGTTTAAGTCATGAAATTTAAAGTTTCATAATTCGGTCAAATTTAATGTTAAATGAATGGGACCTTTTTCGTATTGATTGTTAGAGTGATGGAAAATTTTTACTAAATATCACTTATAGGACTGGGAGACCGTATAAAAATTTAATTTTCGTAATTTTTAATGTATATATGTATATATATATATATATATATATATATATATATATATATATATTTGACACAAATAGCTTAAAAAACAATTTTTTACTTTTTTAAAGCATTTTTGCAATTGGAACTATATGTCTAACAGTTTATAAACTAGCCACCATTGCCACCATTGAGAGTGGACACACTGTATATGCAGTCAACGATTAAATATTAAGAAGATTTAAAAGTCCTATGACGTATTAAAATGATTTGCAGTGCTCTTATGCTATTAACCTTGTCATTATTCTTAAAAACTATTTTTTCTTCTAACTTAGGAGATATATTAGATTTCAACCAAATTAGTTCATAATGCAAACAATTTACAATTTTTACCTTATTCGTTTACAATGGATACAATGGGCCATTTTTTTCAGTATTATTTACAATGCAAATATACAAATATACAATTTAGTTTACAATGAGAACAGGTAACGATAACAGAGAAAAATGAAAATATTTACAATATAATATCTTTCTACAATATTAATTTACAAAGTGAACAATATACAATTTGGTGTACAAATGAGAACAGGTAATGATATTAGAGAACAATGAGTACTTTGCAATACTAGTTTATAAGTTTATAAAACAATAATATTTACAACATCAGATTATAACTTGTTCACAACTTCTCAATTTTGTTTGCGTGTGATGCACAATTGAGGAAAAATATAATTATGTGTTTTTGACAGACTGTATTTACATAAACTAAGTTGAATGCTTACCTGAAGGGTTGTTCATTTTTTAGTTTTTCCGTATCGGTAAATCTTCACGATTCTGAAAAAAAAAAAATGCAACTATTCTTATTATTATTATTATTATTCTATGTATATAAATTATATTGTCAAACATATAAATATATAATATAATCAAATATAAAATTTTTAGTCAATTCAAAATTTAATGATCAATATTATCTAATGAAAATAAATTTTAAATATTTTTCGAAAAATATTTGTCTTCCAAATTTAGACAAAATGGAAAAAAAAAATCCTTAATTTTATTAGCAATAGTGATTCAAATAGATTCAGGAGAAATTCATGTGACGGATCGGAAAGCTTCTCCATTAAAAAACATATTTTTTAATATTTCATTTATCTTAATGACTAAGTAAAAACCTCCGGTAATTCCACTATGACCTACCCTCTCTCACTTGGAGCAGCAAAAATTCTACCCTAAATAAAAAACAAAAAAAACTCAAATAATTATTTGTTTATTTGAAATTTTTCTAACAAATTAGTTGTTACCCTCTTGAAAAAGACGGGAAAGACAACACTGTAAAAAATAACGGACGATTTTACGGACATTATACTGCTAATCTGGACCCGAATACAATTCACTTTTCTTTAACGGAAAATTTCTGTAAATTCCAGAAAATTTCCAGTTTTTTCCTGAAATTTATGGAAATTCTTTGTTAAAAAACAGTAAAATGTACTTGCGTCCAGATTGCCAGTATAGTCTCCGTAAAATCGTCCGTTTTATTTATTTATTTATTTATTTTTTTCAGTGAAGGTAAGAGCCATAAACATGTAAAAAGACAGTATTTTAGCACATATTTTAATAAAAATATTATTACAAAGTTCATTAATATTGCTTAACATAAATTGTCCAGACATGGACAGGTTACTGGTTTCTCTTACACATAAGTTTATATATTTTAATAATATCATTTTATTCATATACAATCGAGTCCGGTCACAGTGGGCAACGCAATCACTTTAATTTCTTATCCAATGCAGTCAGCAACAACACCCACCTTTGATTTTAAATTAATGATTCCAGGATAGATATTGCCGTTAAACAGCACAAGTACAAAATTACGAGCTTTAAAGCCACTTTTGTCAATAGCATTCTTGTTTGGTCCAGATGGAACCAATTCATAGGATCAATTTTCAGTAAAATTATTGCTTGTATAAGCAGAAATGTCTATTTTCACATGTATACAAATAATTCATCAAAAACATTAACTCGAAAACACCAATGCTTTAATTCAAGAAAATAAGAAAAATCCCTTATGCTTTGACAAGAAGTGGCAGAAAACTTTAAATGATAATTTGTTGGGCCAATTTATCACAGGGTCATTACTGGGTCAGAGCTACTCCAATTAGAAAAATGCTTTTGTTTTTTATCTCAGGGAAGACAACGCATTATTCTACATTAGGTTTTGATCTACACTAAAGAGGTTATAATGCCTAAGTCCAAATGAATTAATTTACAACTTGGCAAACAAAAATTGTAAGAGCTAAATTCTCACCGTCTTCCATGTTTTTGTTTGACTAATGCTGCCACGGTGGAAACTTAGCGAATTTTACACAATGAGCTGCCTGCCACAAGTTAATGCTACCACCTTGTATTTTGAGACCAAAATTTTGTCGATAACTCAAGCGATGTATAAAATATACCAGATTTAATCCTTTTCTTTCTCTTAGGACAATGTTACCTTTAAAGGGCCAAAATTACCCCAGTTGACGGTATCAGAAAACGAGTTCTGATCCTTTTTTTTGTTTGACTTGTTTAACTAGATATTAAATTAAAAAGTTTTCAATATGTACATTAATACTTGCCACCTTTAATATGAGATTTGGTCAAATTTTGTAAACAAACTTGTCTACTGTTTTTTTATTTATTTATTTTTTTTTTTTTTTAGGTTTTACATTTAACTTATAAAATCTACTTTTTTTTATTTACGTAAATATTTGTATTTATTTATTTATTTATTTTTTAAATTTTTGACAAACGATCGATTTATAGATCAGTGGTTCTTGATTACAAAATACTTCAATATCACTTACTTTACACACCTATTGTGGCTGCACATACTCAAGTCAATAAGCTCTCCCAGATATTTTGATTTCCTCATTTTTAATAATCCAAAGCAAAATTCATCTGTTCTTTTTTCGCAGGTTTCTCACAAAGGGATACAGAAATCTCGCTATGGGAAGAGGTCGAAATTCGTCACTAAATAATACAATAATACAATCGTAAAAAATAATACAATAAATAAATAAATAAAAGATAAAATTGAAATTTTACCGTAAGTCTATACCAGTTTCTAATTTTAATTCATTAACTATTGAATAACAAAAAAATCCCTCCGTATGATTTTTTTTTTCTAAAGTTTTGGTATCAAAACTCACATCCAATTTTTCTCTTAAAGCTTCATTTTTAAGATAAAAAATCCCACAAACATTTTACTTTCTTCTTGAAAATTGCGGTTTAAGACATTTTAAGGTTTTGGAAGATTTGTACGAGAAGACAATTACATTTTATTGAAGGAAGCTTCACGAAATTGGAAATCTTTGCCTTAAAACTGTACAAGAAAAAAGTTTCTAACTTTCTTAACTCCAATTTCCAATCGGTAATTTTTTGGTCTTTTGGCAGAAGTAAGAAGAAGTGGAATAGTTTTATAGTATCAGATTAAACTTGTAGCTTTTTCCTTTTTCGTAGTGAGTTATTTTTGACGAAAATAGTACTTCTAAATGTAGTGTGCCCGAATGCATATTACACTTATACCCTTATATGTACTGTGCAGTAATTATTATATTTCTAAAATATAAATAGGAATAAGAATTAAACATATGGGCTGTAAAAATAATACTAAATATACGTGCTGTAAAAGTTTAAGTCAGTGTCATGATTTTCAAAAACCAAATCTTTTTCCTTTTACTTGCTAATGTATAACGTGAGGAACTAGACACAAAATATAATTATTTGTACAGGAATGTTTAAACAGGTAATGCTATGTGAAAGTTAATGCAAAAGCATTTCGTTGAAATCACTGTACTTTTCATCAAACTTTCGTAATAAATACAATAACATAGCTGCCAGCTTTTACGCTTTCTTGTTGCCACTAAAATTTAATAGAAATTTTCACCTTAATTTAACTGCAGATTTCGAGGCTTAAATAAGGAGAAATATTTTGATAAATTTTACTGGTTAGTAAAAAGCGTAAACTTTGGAATCTATGCAATGGATTCAAAGATTAAACAAACGGGTTCAGTTTAATTTTGATTCCGAACCATAAAATTCCGAATAGAGGCGGTGTTATTTTGTAAGGAGAGTTACATGCGAAACCGGCACTTCCTTCATATGTACACAGTGTTAAAAAAAAAAAAAAAAAAAAATTGTAAATCTAGAAAAGTAGTTTTTGTAAAGGTGCAGAAATTTTTATACTTACTAAAATTTTATCTGTACTCTGTAAAAAAAAAAAAAAAAAAAAAAATTGTAAATCTACAAAAACTTCTAAAGAAATCCATATGCTTACTAACATTTTATTGATAACCCGGAATAATTACGTGAATTTTGTTTGTTGCACTTATATTAAATGCTCTAGACTTCCCCAGTTTCCTGGAAAATTCTTAGTAACCTTACACCATTTTTTTTTTTTTTTTTTTTTTTTTTTTGTACAATATAAACATGAATCTGTTACATGAATTTTTCTTGTTGCAGCTATTTAAAAAGTTCTAGACATATCAGTTTCCTAGAAAATTCTTAGTAACCTTTTTTTACTAATATTTATTTACAGTGTATTATCTATAGTATCTACACAAGCTTCTGGGATGAGTGTAGAAAAAAATGCACTGGCACTTACTGTCATTAAACCTGAACGTTTAGGTTTAGTGAATATCTTCTCGTATTGCCAAGTATTAAGTAAAATATATTCTTCAATTATGTCTTTAACATTATATATATATAAAGGAACTGATATATGCTTTCACTTTAAAATATACTGCTTTTCATGGCCTTTCTTTCAAAATAATTGAATATACCCTACCCCGAACTGCGATAAATAAAACTCAACCTCAACCGACCCGACTACCAGGAAAGAGACAGAAAAGTACACAAATGAATATACCAATATCAGATTCTGATGAACATATGCTATTTAGAATTACGGTTATATATTATATTTTTACTTATATAATGTATTCATGTCACATTCTGCGTAAATTGGCGTTTACAGATAACATTTTTTCTTATCTGGAAATTAATCCGAGCTACCGTTAGTTAGATAATACAGTATGGAAAAAAGTGTAATACCAATAGATTGAAATTTCTGTTGCAAGTAAAAATTCATACCTGAGATAAGGCAGACACAAGAGCCCCACTAGCTATCTAGTGTGATAATAGACGTCACGGTGACAGTTTGAGGCGATGAAGAGTTAGTAGCCCCTTCTCTCGTGGAAATCGCTGAGAGAGTGTAACAGTGGTATCACACGTTCCCTATTTGCCAAACTTTTCCCCCAACACAACATTACAGTCAGCAAAAAGTTGCCTGACCTTAATATAGGAGAGAATCTGCTCGCTATTTTTGCTTACCGAACGTTTCCCGTATTGCGCGAAAAATGTTGATCATTCATTCAGCGCTGATCAATTGACCAATAGGAGCGGAACGAGAAATTGAATAAGCCCGCGAGAAGTTTGAAAAACCTGTTTACCAAGCACGCAGCAAAATGAACGATCGTGTTTTGTAAAATGCTTGCCGAAAGATCTTTCTCCGTGTGATACAGCTCTTAGTGTTGAGAGTGGAGGCGAAGGTATTGGTTGATGTGCTTTGAGTAGAGTTTAATGGAAAGAGCGTAGGTTCTTGGCGGATATAGCCAGTACAATGGGAGATCCAGAGAGGTATCTCCGATCAGTTTTGACAAACCTAATGCAAGAAGGGTACAGATATTTTAATAAGTAATGCAGTACGCAGAAGGCATTTGCTGTATTTAACTTAATGTTGGGCTGGATCATCTATATCTGAGTTCTTAATTGTAAATGTTGTTTTGTTATGTGTAAATAATATGTAAATAAATTGTTCATTATTTTTAATTGAATGAGCTAGTATTCTTGTTGACAATTTTTCTCACTAAGTGTCCTATATCACTTAATTATATCGGTGGTGGCAGCATACTAACGCAAAGGAATTTTCTTCAAAGTTGTTTGGACTATATGGAAGGAAGAATGTAACAACCAAATCAATCCTAACCCAAGGTTTTGGACAACTACAGTAAATGCTAACGAAAGAGGCAGGTTGCGGTATTCCACCGATATTCGCTGCTACAGCCTACCTTGATCACATTAATTGTTTGACTTATCGACATGAAATAATTACATTCCATCTTAATAATCTTAATCTTATCTCGATGGTTTGACTATTTGTGGAAACCATCCTATCTATATAAGATGGCAGTCAAAACTCAAAACTTGTATATGTATCGTCCCAGAAAAATGGTCTATGACTTTTGGTAGCAGTTCTTTAAAGATGTGGTTTGAACGCTGCCTTAAGTTTCCATTTAAATCACACTTTCAAACATCTGCTCCCCTCCCCCTCCAAAAAAAGAATAAAATAAAATAAAATAAAATAAAATAAAATAAAATAAAATAAAATAAAAATCTTTGGACCTTTTTTTAAGGCTGTGTTCGGGTCACATTTTGAAATATCAACTACAATTAATCATAATTTATTTCTCTCATTTTTCTTTTTTGATGTCTCTGTGGTCACCAACAAAAGAAAGGGGAAGATGAACAGATCAGATAGTCTCCTTCACAGAAGTACTCCCTTCTCATGCAAGACGCACAGAAGACTCATCACATCAAAGATGCCAAAAAACGAGCGGTCATCGCAGAATTATAAGTCTGATCGCACCTTAAGTTTCTCATCCCGGCACATCAAATCATATTAAATTACAAAAATAAATAAAATAATAAATAAATAAATAAATAAATAAATAAAGGCCGAAGCAAGAAAGCATGAAATTTTCAAATATTAATGTAGTGCCGTAAGTTAAGCTTAGCAATCCGATTTTTACTTTATGCTAAACCCAATCAGGTATAATTCAGTGAATTCTGAAGTGAAAAAAAAATCTCTCATGACATATGTCACGTAAATGCTAACTAATTAAAAAAAGAATCACGTTCGCTTGAGATTCTCTTATTTCCATAATTTCTTCCCAGACTACTAAAAATATAGAAAGATTTAGTGGAATATTTTAATCATACTGCAAGAAAGTCGCATGTTACTGCGTTGTTGTTAATTCCATTCGTCTGGTCATTAATTTTTATTAACTTTCTAAGAGGGGAAATATAATTTAAATGGGTTTAGCTTTCAAGTGGCGGCAAGGTTACTCAAGATTGGAATACATAATTCTTTTATTTCTTTGCGGTGTTTTTATAATTTCTTTGAGAAAATGTCTAAAAAAAACTCTTTTAAAAATATATGAGAAGAGGTCATGTTTTAGAGTTTTCTTCGGGGTCGGGGAAATTCTGAGAAGTTGTCGCGAGTCCTGTATTAAGAGTGTAATAATTTATGTCAGTGTTATTTCTCAAGCTTAAATCGATTTCTATAGACTTTTTAGAGACTTTGTATTTAAAAAGAGTAAAACAAAGATTTTTTTTTATCCGAAGTTATGTGCAGAAATAATTAGGTGAATCAAGTTGTAAGGATGATGTAAAATATCGTATGTGTAATGTAGTTTCTATTAAAAAGATTTCATTACATTTCTCGTGAAATGATTTACGGGTAGCAAATATTAGGCCAGACAAACCAATGGTTGACGTGTTTGGTCTAAGTGTATGGAACTTGGTCTAAGTGTATAACTACAAATGTGTGCGTGCGGAGGGAGGGGCAAAAGGAATTCTGTCCGGTATAAGAACCAAGGGCACTCCAGAGGGATAAACTGGGCTCTTAAAAAAAAATAGAAGTATAAGCTTCGTTTTAAATCTCGATGTCTACCTTAACAATGAATATGCAGTCTGTTGCACAAAATAATTACCAGTATTGGCGTGTTGATGCTAAAAACACATAAAATAGTGAATCACACATTTAAATTTCTCTCTATATAGCTTAACATGAAATTTCATAATAAATGAGTTACTGAATTATTTTTTAAAACATATTAGAGGATAAGCATAGAAATATTTAATCAATGTTGGAAAAAAATAGTTTAAAAACACACTAAAAATTACGGTATTATAACACTCCGATTAAAGATAATCAAAATAAAAAAGCATCTTCTCAGAAAGTTTTCTTTCTTGCTGCTGCAGAAACTCATTCTACTTATTTTTACATCATCCAAGGCATAATAGAAGTATCTGCATTTAGTATCTTGCAAGAATTTCAACATTTTTTTTTTTCATATTCGCTTCACAGAAGTCATTTTCTCACCCTGAAACAGAAATAATAATAATAACAATAGAAGTTAAAAAAAAAATGTTTCTAACAAACCCTTACTCATTAAAACAAATTTAACCGATTTCATACATACTTACACTACTTCATATTCATAAGTTATGCTACTAATCTATATTTTATGTACATCCACTCTTAGCTTTCGAACGGATACTCCAAAATTTTTAAAGTGACTTAATCCTACTTACATTTGAAAATAAATATCGTATTCTGTGCAATTGTTTACAGAGTCAGATCAAGAATTTCATATAAGGGCAATTCTTTTAGAAACAGGACATGGGTGGCAAAAAGTTAAGTAACTTAGAATTTTATCAAATCTTGGGATTTTGTAGCAAAAAGTATGCACTTTTCATTTATTAGTAAATTTTTTAAATTCATGGTCTTAAAAAAATCCAGAAAGAGAAGTTTCACAGGTATCCAGAATAACACATTTTAGATAAATTCCCATACTAAGTGTTTAAGATCACAAATACTACATAAAACATGTTAAATTTCTATTGTTTTTCGTCTGCTCATTTTTAAAGAGAATATTTTAAGAAAAAATATTGTTAAAATAAAAATATATGAGATTCTAATTATTTTAATTAATAAATTTTAATGAAGTAAATATAGGATGTAATTCCGTTACTACAATGATGTTAAAGTTTTATTTATTTTAAGAATAATATTACTAAGAATTAAATATTCTGTTTTTTCTTAATGAGTCTCTGAAAGAATAAATTGATAGAAAAAAATTTGTAATATGTTTTTTAATTAGTGGTATAATTACTGGTAACGGAATTACATAATGAGTAACGGAATTACGGTAACGGAATTACATTGTACTTTTTTATAATGTTATTCAATTCTAGGTACTGTGGAAAGCATATTTAAACAAAAGAACATAATATTTTGTCATATTTAAGTATTTTTAATTTAAAATAATAATTTGGTTTCATTAAATTTCATCTCTGTTGACCTAAAAGGGAAAAAAAAGTAGCTGCACTGTGATTATTCTAATGTAAACATTAGGTTTAGTTGTGTACAGTTTTTGTGAAATAAAACAAACAAATAAACTTTAGCAGTTCATGTTTACAACATTAAAAGAAGCACATATCATTATTTTTGCTGCAAAAACATATTGTTAAAAATAAGCTTTTCAAAATTTGCAACACTACGCCCTAAGCAAGTTTTGCTACAAGAAGATATCCCCCACATTACTTGCTATATGCAAGTACCATGAAAACGTAAGGCTACTGCTAATTGTTATAGAAATTTTTTTACCACAAATCCGAATATCTTTCAGGGAATTTTGTTCTGTTCTTACTTGTAATCAGGATGGTGAAAGATGTATGTTCTCTGAATGCAACAACTGTCTTCAATTTTAAGCTAGTGATGATTTTGAGGAAGTCAATGATTTGGCAATAGAATGGCACCAATGGAAAACAGATAATAGCAAAGTTCTTAAAATTGTTGAAAATGGGACTGTAAAGAGGTGCTTTGCTGAATAAGAAATTCCAAATTTTCTGCGTCACAACGTACATAAAGAGGAAACAGGCTGAATCTTTCCAATTTCAAAAATTAGATGTCCAACAGAATAGTTCAAAAGTAGTAATCCAAGTTGATTTTGCAGAGAATTATACAACAATGAACCAAAATGAAATTCAATCATCTCATTAATCATATAACCAAATTACTCTGTTTACTGTTTGTGCTTGGGAAGGTGAAAATGTACATTCCATGGTTATTGTGTCTGATTATATGTCACATGATAAATACGCAGTAATAACATTTTTGAAATTAATAATTCAGGAGTTAGAAAAAAATTTAAACAATATGATGAGGTAGTATTTTTTTCTAATGGAGCATCTAGCCAATTTAAACAAAAATATTTGTTGTGTGCTCTCACTCATCTGAAAAAAAATATCACTTGGGAATTTTTTGCCACAAGCCATGGTAAAGGTGCCGTAGATGGGACTGGTGAAAAGAATTGTGTCTGCACCAGTATTGTCCTGGAAAGAGCAAGTACAAAATGCTGCAGATTTTTTTCATGGGGCTAAATCAATATGTGAAAATATTGAGGTATTATACTGTGGAACAAAAGATATTGAAAATAATATGGAAGAGCATAATAAAATTTGGGAAAACATTGTGCCCATTCCTAATGTTCGTTGTTTACATTTTGCTAAAGTTGTCAGTAAATATGTGTTGGGACTAAAAAAAATGTTTTTTTCAAATATTTCTTCATGTCACAACTTTAATCCCAAACCTTTCTGTAAGCCTAGGTATGAACTTAACCTGCCAGTTTGTTGTGGATAGTGGGTTTTGGTAAAATATATACCTGCTACTTCAAGCAAGAAAATAGAAATTGCACACCATTACATAGGGCAAGTACTTTCAAAACAATCCTCTCACTTACATGTAAAGTTTTTAAAACGGAATAGGGAGGCTTTTATCTGGCCTACTCAAGATGGCTTTGATTATGTTGAACAGGAAGATGTTTTGATGACCCTTTCTGAACCACAAATGGATCGTAGGGGTCATTTAGTCTTTAAAGATGATCAGTTTGTAGAAAAAGTATAATGTGAAGTAAAATCGCATCAACATTTGCATTGTATCTTGTACTAGAAATAAAATTTTGAATTTAAAAAGCTTGATTTTCAGAAGATGTAATTCCGTTACCACTGATGTAATTCCGTTACTTCTACTTAAACTGCAGTTAAAAATATTTACTAATGAGTATATTCTGAACAACAAATGCTTCTTAGAATATAACATGTAGTTAATTTAACCACATAAAACAAACAATGATAGCATGACTAGATTCACAGGAAATTAAGTTTGACCAAACAACATTTTTATCTTTGTCTTTTTTCTGTAATTCCGTTACCAAGCATTTAAAAATTTCTAAAAAAATCTTATATTATTTTAGAACTTTTTCAAATGCACACTTTGTTTTCTGTATCTGTGTAGTTATTATTCCTGCAAAAAATCAGAACTTTAAAAAATAATAAACAGTCTTAATTCTAATAAAAACTTATAAATTTCTTCTGATTTGTAATTCCGTTACCAAAGAATTGGCCATAAGTATGTTTAACAGCAAGTCAATTGTGAATTGATTTTGGCAACAATGTGGGTAGGGTTGCCAGTTTATTTAGAAATTCTGAATTGATACAGGAAATTCTGAAAGAAGAATTTTTATTTTATGTAATTATGAAATAACTGTCATTAAATAATGAAATTCTTACTGTTCAGAATTTCTGGTGTAAATTCAGAATAAAAAAAAAATAATAATAATAATTGGCCGAATTTGAAAGTGAGCGATCACAGCGTTCTAAGATTAATGGAAATGAAATGTGCAGTTTCTTCTTGAAACCAAAAATGCAACCCTAAAACAAGTTATAATTCGGTCCAAACACTTGCGGCGTGCTTTAAAAACCTCTTCTTGTCCAATGAATTCAGCCCTTGTTACTCATTCTAGTCTTGTTTGGGCCTAATCATTTGAGGGAACCGACTTGAAGGATTTTTATATGGACTTTCTTGTGACAAACCATGCTCGATAAAATATTGACCACTGGCGGATTTGAAGTTCCATGGATTAAAATATATATATATATATATTTTTTTTAATTTACGGAACTAATGGAAGAATTAATGTTCAAGAATTTTAAGGATAAACAGATATTTAGGTTAATAATAAGAATCTTTCGTCACAGCCATAAGAGACAACTAATACTATTTAAAATTTGAATATTAAACTATAAATACAAAAATGTATAAATAATTTGCAGAACGATTTAAATAATACAAAACATATAAGTTTACTGTTTTAAATATTAGTTAATTACAAAAGCATTAAAGAATAAATCAAAATATTTTTAATAGCATTATATTACTTTTGAAACGACAATTTGCATCTTTTGGTAAATGAAAAATTGGCTAAATAAACTATATGCATTTTAGGCCATTTACAAAATATTATTAATATTGTAAAGAATATAATAAATATTTCGTTTTTGAAAGCAAAAAATGTTTCAGGCTGGCAATGATTGAGAACTATACATTATTAAACATATAAATACAGTGTGTGCCACACAAATAAAGCCACCATGGTTTTGTACCGTAATCGGACATGAAACAAAACCACGAGAACGAAACAAATATATTAAGAAAGACTATATACATAAATACATATTTACAAGGAATAACTCACACCCTGCCCCACTTGATCAGGAAAAAAAATTAATGTATAAAAAAGAGGATAGAAAAGTTGTCCCGCCGAAATAAAGCCACTACTGTTAATAGCGATTATGTTCATCATGCTTACATATGATTTGGAATATACGATGTAGCATACCATTTAACAATTCCTGGAAGACATTAGCATAATTATTTTCCCATGCCTCAATGATGGCGGTCTTCAGCTCTGCCACAGACTTGAACTGTCTGCCATTGGCATTTAAAGTTCTACTGAGGATAAATCACACATTTTAATGGGGTTTGAGATGAAGCGCTCCCATAACCTTTACACAATTCTCCTAGGAATGTTTTTTTGATTACTCGGGACATGTTATGGAATGGCCTGTCCTCCACCTTCATTTCAATCCCCACAGAAATGTGTGAAATATCCTCAGTAGAACTTTAAATGCCAATGGCAGACAGTTCAAGTCTGTGGCAGAACTGAAGGCAGGCATAATTGAGGTCTGAGATAATATTGATGCTAATGTCTTCCAGCGATTGGCATAAATGGTATGCCACATCTTATATTCCAAGTCATGTGTAAGCATGGCATATATAATTACCATTTATAGTAAGTGGCTTTTTTTCGGCGGGACACTTTCCACAACCTTTTTTTATGCATTCATTTTTTTCCTGATCAAGTGGGGCAGGGAGTGAGTTATTTCTTGTAAATATGCATTTATGTATATAGTCTTAATATATTTGTTTCGTTCTCGTGGTTTTGTTTCGTGTCCGATTACGGTACAAAATCATGGTGGCTTTATTTGCGTGGGACACACTGTATATGGAAAGAAAATATTGAAATTTGTAACGAAAACAAAGGAACTATTTCACAGAGCTTTTGAAGTAAACCAAAACCTAAATTTAAAATGGTAATTTAATACTAAAATATCATTATTTTTCAAAGTATTTATAATGATGTCAGAAGTTTAAAAAAGCAGTGATACTTATAGCCTTAAATTCCATATTACGTGAACATTCAGCATATTTTCCGAAATACTTTTGGTAACTCGTTCCATATCCCTGACATCATTTACTTTTCCTGTGTTACTTGCAATTAATTATATGAATAACATCAATAGGTGTAGATCTAAAGGTATTTCAATGTTTACAGAAAAACAGTCTTCACATAGTAATCGGTTCCTAGAAAAGAAAAGAAAAGAAAAAAAGAGATAAATTTATAGAAGATTTGCCATTCTATAGATGTACAAAATATCCATGAAACATCCTCTGTTTTCACATGAAAGTACATATTTGTAAAACCGATATACAGTCGTCCCCGTTTAAACGAATATTGATGGTTCCAGAAAAAATATTCGATTAAGCGGGGGTATTTGATTAAACGGGGAACACAGAAATGTCATATTTAATGCGTAATAAAAAGGTAAAACAACCATCTGCAGCATAATTAATTAGTAGCATAATAAAATCGTTAATATAGTAACGTAAATTTGTAAAATAAATACAATTTCTAACATAAAGTAAGTACGTAATAATTTAATACGTAATAATTTCAGCTCATATAACTGTATGATTTACATTATACTTAATGTAGTTCATTGGAATTTGGTTAAAACTTTGCTATTTGTAATTCACGTTATTTACACAGGTTTAAAAACGTCGTTTAAAGTGGTTTGTTTACATGGAATTTACGCGTTTACTGGAATTAAGCACAAAAAACATGGATACGTTTTTGTGCGTTAGCACACGCTTTCTGCATAATCATAGCGCCATTTATTAACGAAAATTTCGCTTTTTTCGCTAAACCCATTCCAGTGCATTTGACCAATGTTATGAAAACTGGGATTATGTTCCTCTTTCAATCAATTTCCATTTTATCTCTCTTCTTTTTGGACTTTTTTGGCATTGCGTTTTATATTGGAAACTTACGTCTGCGACCTGGACTTCTGTTTTCTTATTTAATCCTTCAAAAACTGTACTTTTTCACAAGGGTTTAAAACTTTCCATTTAAAATTCATAGCAACGCCTTTTTCCTAACAAAACCGCGACTAAACTTAAAAATAATCCATTGATAAACTTATTTTACTCATTCGCAGAAAAAGGAAGGGAGATCATTTAACCTGTCCACTATACACTTGCCAGCCGAAATTTTTGCAGGAAGAACTGATAATTTGTCTTCAGTGGAAATGAGCCGAAAATGACAAAAAGTGAAGAAAAATTCAATATGAAACGTGTTTTTCGAGCCTGTTTTCAAACGTAGGTCACCCAGATGGTATTCGAATAAGCGGGGAGATTCGCGAAATTTATCCGGTTTAACCGGGAAAAAATAACATAGGTCCAATGACGATAAATTCGGTTCCAGAGAGTTCTATTCGAATAAGCGGGGTATTCGATTATCCATTACTTGATTAAGTGGGGAGGACTGTATATATATATATATATATTCAGGGTGTTTCGCTACTTGCTTAGGAGCCAGGGGCCATTAAAGTTTAAGGTCCAAAACTTCAAACGATTATAAAAAACCGAAAAAAAAGGTGGATTAGTTTGCGGTTTTCGCTAAAATCATTCTCTACATCACGACTTGCTTGTAAAGAAATTTTAAAGGTTACGCTCAAAAATTGTCAGTAGAGGGCGCTTTAGATTTTAGAGTAACAAACAACTACTTTTTACCATTATTTTGTGCACGGGGTTGAAATTATTCTAAACTTTAGACTTTAACTTAAATTTTAAGCCCAAAATCGGAAGCATTGTTATCGGGTAACTAGCGAAAATTGAACTGTGAACAGAGGGGGGTTGGATTTTGAAAGCTCATAAACATTTGACAAACTAATCGATTTTGTTGCAGTTTGCGTGTAGGTCATTCTCTTGGTAATTATTTTATTCAAAATGACGTACAGCATTGATGTCACCATTTTTTGATAGAGGGCGCTTCCGAAATTTCAATGGCATTACTCCTGTATGTTTTACTACCAGACCAACATACTTCCAGGAAGTATTATTGATGCAAAGACGATTCCGAATCATATTATAATGTAACGTCGAAAATGCCTTTTTTACGAGTTAGGGTTAAAAGAAGCAGAGAAAAAAGCAACTTGATATTTCTACAACACGTTCTGTCGGAACTTCTGGTAAAAGCACATATTCCTCTTTCGTTGCGCTACTTCATAGCACGATGGGGTTCCTCCACATTTTACCAACGATGTTCGCAGACAACTCAACGTAACATATGGACAGCGGTGGATAGGTAGTGGTGACCCGGTTAGCGACCTGCCAGATCGTCGCACCTACTTCATTATATCAATTACTTTTTGTTACCTACCTTTATTTTAGTACTGTATAATTGTTCTGTATTTTTTTAAACAACCATGCTGGGTGGGGCTAGTTGAGCTCAAAGCAATTAGTAGCCCCCTCCCCCCACATGGCTCAATCTGAATCTGTATGAACTCCTTCTGCTGGGGTCAAAGGAAAAATTGAATGTATGAGACTCCCGTACCATCAGTGGAATACCTCTCAGCTCGAATTCCTGTAGCTACCAAAAAGCTATCCGAGATGCCAGGAATCTTTGAAAGCGCGAGGAATTGCATGCGACGCTGCTGTCAAGCATGCCCGATTACTTCTGGTCGTAATTTCAGACACTTTTTGTAGTAAAACCCTTAACTAAATTGTTTTTTGTCCCATTAATGTGTAGCTGTTTCACTAACTGTTTCTGTTGCTTTTTTCTCTGCTTCTTTTAACCACAACTCGCTAAAAAGGCATTTTCACGTCACATTCCTATTTGATTTCGAGTCGCTTTGTATCCCTAATACTTCCTGGAAGTATGTTGGTTTGCTAGAAAAAAACCCAGGAGTAATGCCATTGAAATGTCGAAGATGTGTCGGAAGCGCCCTCTATAAAAAATGGAGACACAAGAGCTGTAAGTCATTTTGAATAAAGTTATTACCAAGGGAATGACCTACACGCAAACCGCAACAAAATCGACTAGTTTGTCAAATGTTTATGAGCTTTCAAAATCCCCCCCTCTGTTCACAGTTCAATTTTCGCTAGTTACCCGATAACAAAGTTTCCGATTTTGGACTTAAAATTTATGTTAAAGTCTAAAGTTTAGAATAATTTCAACCCCGTGCACAAAATAATGGTAAAAAGTAGTTGTTTGTTACTCTAAAGTCTAAACGCCCTCTATCGACAATTTTTGAGCGTAACCTTTAAAATTTCTTTACAAGCAAATCGTGATGTAGAGAATGATTTTAGCGAAAACCGCAAACGAATCCACCTTTTTTTCCGTTTTTTATAATCGATTGAAGTTTTGGACCTTAAACTTTAATGGCCCCTAGCTCCTACGGAAGACGTTTGCGCCCCATGGTTTCCTATTTAATAATGTTTGTCTTCATGTCTACTATCACCCCTCAAAGTTTGTCGGTCTGGTAGCGAAACACCCTGTATATATATACGCCTGTAATTTTATTTCAACCGAAATAATTAGAAATACATATTTTTATAACTCTAAACTTTGACAACTTGCGTAAAACCTTGAATTATACCGGAACTATATTACTCTCCAAAACGTCGATATTCACATGCCACTTTATTTCATTCTGCCCGGCGTTGCCCCAGACCATGATAATAACCTTAAACTAACCACAAATTCATATGATTTTATGCCTTTAACGTGATTTTGTCTGAATTTATATTTTTAAATAAAAAGTACCGGGAAAATTACTGATTTTCAATGAAAAAAAGCTAATGCCTTGTTTTTTTTTCTTGTTTATTTCTTAAATAGGATCGGTTTATAGTTATTGCTCCGCTCAAATAGAGCAAAACGTTTTGACACATTTACAAATTCATTTTCAACGAAAAGATATAAATTAGAAGACCTGACTCGGAAAGCGATTTGGAATCGAACTCTATTTTCCATTTTGTGATCAATAAATTAGCTATTGAGTTATAGGCAAAATTGATCACGTTTTGGACACCAGTTTGAGTGGGGTTTTATTTCTAATTTCGTCAGAAATGCGGTGTTCAAAACGCCAACTTTGACCGTATTTCCGGAAACATCTATACTGCGTTTATAGAAAAAAAAAAAAAAAAAAAAAAGGAAACTGGATGCGATTATATAGCTTCTGAGCAACAACACCTGCTAATTTCATGCATTTTCGAATAAAAATAAATTAATGCTTATGTCATAAAGTTGCCCTTTTTGATTTAGAAACAACCTTAAGGGTGTTCTTAAATCAAAAAGGGCAACTTTGTGACACATGCGTTAATTTATTTTTGTTCGGAAAGGCATGAAACGAGCAGGTGTTGTTATTCAGAAACTGTCTAATTGCACTCAATCTTCTATTTTTTTAAAAACACGACAGATTTTTCATAACATGCCTTCAAAATTGACACTTTTGAGCATATTTCCCGACGAAAGCAGAAAAACCGGTCTAAAAGGAGGAGAAAAACGGGCGATTGCGTCATCGAAATAGCTTATAACTCTATAAGTAATTTAATTATTATAAAATGGAAAAATAAGTTCAATTCGAAATCGCTCCCATAGTCAGGCATTAAAATTTTATATCTTTCTGTTAAAAAATGAATTTGTAAATGTGTCAAAACGTTTTTCGCTTGTTGAGCGGATCAGTTGAGAACACCCTTAAGGGGGAAAAGTAATTACATTGTTATCTGAAAGCTTTGAATTTTTATCGATTATAATTATAATGGTTTTCTTGCACATGTTAAAAAAATATCTCTCCTTCCCTCCGCTACCCCCAGTGTTTCCTTTTTGCAATTTTTTTTTTTCACATCGTATACTGAAACATAAGCCTTTTTAAAAATTAAGTAGAAAAATATGCATATTATTAGTAAAAACAAGAGCCCAAGCCGCACTAAACTCGCGTTTTAGCATTTTTATCAAAAGTTTCTCAGACTTTATTATTACTATTATTATTCAAATACCTGTTCTCGACAGAACGTTTAAAAAATTTTCCAGATGTTGTAAATGCACTTTTCCTAGATGCTCTAAACAATTGTGTCGAAATACACTCGTTTAATTACTTTTAGTTTTAAAAAAAGATCGTCTTCGGAAGGCACTCGGAATTTTCAAATTTTTACTATTTTTCAGGCCCAACTGCCTCTTTGAAGAGAAACCGACCCATTTTAATTTATTTTCAAAGGGTTAACAACGATATTTTGTCATACTGATCGCGGCGTTTAAGACGTACAATTGAAAATAGTAGTAAAATGTCTTCTGTTTTTCTGTTTTCCGAATGGTTTGGTCATAGTGAGTTTAAGACATTGGGCTAAAAATTTAGAATATTTTGTTTTTCCGTTCCACGTTTTGAGGAAAGAAAGGACTGAGCATGCGTGAGTACGCCTTTTCCGATTTGCAAAACAGATGGCTTTGTATGAGTTTTTAATTATTATCTCGGCTAAATATAAAATAAATAAATAAAATATGAAACTCAGATGCTTCAAAACCTGCTTTTATCTGCATTCAAACTTTTGCACTCGGTAGATTTCACTACCGCAAAATTAACACACACATTTCTATATTTTTTTCCCAAAGAGATAAGACATAAAAATTATAAATGTTTTTTATTAAATATTTGAATTAAATGTTTTACACTGAACTTATAATTATAACTTTTTCCCCTTTAAATAAAAAATCTCCTAATAGAATATATTTTAATCTAAAATTTTGAAAAATATTTTTTCAAGAAACTATGGCAATGAAGAATTAAATTGGTCAAAATTTAATTTTCATGAAAACACACACAGAAGCCAAAATATTTATAAAAACCAACTCTAGAAATCAAGAAATACTTTAATTTAATTTTCTGAATTAATTTATTTTTGCATCGAAGTGCAACTTCCTCATATACCTCGTTTTCCGTATAAAAACATATACTGTATATTCGTAGTATAACGAGTATAAAAATTTCAGAATATATTTTTCCATTGTTTGTCCTACTCACCGTTTCGCGCACGCTTTACTTTCCGAACGACGATGTATGCCAATGCCAACATAGATATTAGCGAAAAATAGATAACATCGAAAAATCCAATAACTTCTTCATGTAATATGATAACGAATATTATTTTTTGTATAAGTAAGTATCACGTTCAATCATATTTATATATCAATTTTTATAATCAAGTTTTATTTCTTATTTTTTATCCTCTATTTCATTTTTAAAACCTGAGTTACTTGTAACTTTAGTTTTTATTTACTTATTTATTTTGTGGCAAAAGTGGCCGTTAAAGTCAGAATATATTGTAATTGTAAATGTAAGTATAGTAAAAAAAAAAAAAAAAAAAAAAAAAAAATCTCCGAAAATATTTTTCCGTCAAAAAAGTATAGAAATATAACACTTATAAATCCAAATTTTAGCAAACAATAAATATCTTGATTTAAATACTGATGAAATATTAATTTGAAACCGAAAAGTTACTTTCACACTCATCGTTTCTCGTATAAAACATTTACATGTTTTATACGAGACTTCTTATTCTTTCGCCTCTCCGACAACATATTTCAATCTAAGAACTGTAATTTCATAAATTTAAAGCTTATTACGTTATCTAAATACAGTGAAACCTCCAAATAAGGGACACCTATGGGACCGCAACTTTTGTCCCTTAAATAGAGGTGTCCCTTATTCGGAGTTTCTTACTCAGTGAAACCTCCAAATAAGGGACATTTTTGGGACCGCAACTTTTGTCCCTTAAATAGAGGTGTCCCTTATTTGGAGGTTTCACTGTATTGATTAAAAACAATTTGAAACGGGAATATAATTTTTACACTCATATTTTATCATATATAAAACCTACGGAAGGTAAAGTTTTCTGCTCTCTTTAAAAAGGAAAATGTAGTAAAACCCCGGTTATCTGAAAAGCATGGGACTAAAGCATTCTCAGTTCACCGATGTCCATAAGATTTTTCGAATAACCGGGAGGCTTGTGGTGATTATTTGTTTGAAAAAAAGCCGTGATCGTAATTTAGAATACAGTTGTAATAAAAATGTTGTGGTACCGTTTTCAAAGCACCATGAATGGCAAACCAAAATTACAAGTCGCTCCAGCAGCAAAGTGATAGCTTATTGGTTAAAAACAAAGGTCAGTGTAGATAGTGACCTAGCAGTTGTTCGCTTGCGAAGGGATAATTTTCTACATCGAGGAGAGAAATGCGCAAGCGACACAGAGCCGCGGAAAGCAAATACAAGCTATAAATTTTATAAGTAATAAATGATGAAAAAATACATGCGCCAAAAAAAAAAAAAAAAAAAAAAAAAGGACTTTGCAAATTGAAATGAAATAATACCGATCCTAAAGGCTATAAAAATACATAAATAAAACTCTAAATACTGTGAGAAAGCCACCGAATAAGTAAGTTGACTCTGTTTATTTATACCATAAAGAACGTGCTTTTTTAATACTATTTCTACCACTGTCCAATAACACCGTTTTGATTTTTACTTATTTTGCTTCTAATTTTTAAAGCTAATAAGTATTAAAACAAATCTTCAATGCATTAAAAATGATCCGGAATTGCTTTGAACGAAAACTTACAAATAAAATAGTAATCACAAATAAATTATGCTGAATGCTGTTAATTGGCATCGGTAAAAATAGTGTTGACAATAAAATTTGTCACATTTAAAAAGGATTTTAAGGAATTTTAAGGTCCTTCGGTTAAGCCGATTTTCGAATAATCGGGATTCGGATAACCGAGGTTCTACTGTAAAACAATTAACTTTTCTCTGTATCAAAAGTTATATAAATTCAAACCCAAGATTTTATGAATCGGAACTTTGGCTATTAAATTTTCTAAATACCGATGAAAAAAATGATACCAAACCGTTACCTTTTATTTCATATAAAAACACATTATTACAAATGTTAGTTTAAATCCATTTCAGTTTAGAATGTGACAGAAATATTTTTGTAAACACAAATTTTGTAACTGAGAAATATGTCCATCTGAATAAGCCAGTTTCAAATGGAAATGTTTTCTTCCACACACAATTTTCTTTTCATACAAATATATATATAAATTATAAATTTTGTTCGCCTTAAAAAATATCCGACAATTTATTTCAATAAAAAAATCTGCTTTTTTTTTTACACACAAACTTTGGTAACCAAGAAACACTTCTGTCTAAATATTAATAAAAAAGAATTTAAAACCCAAACGTCGAATTCCAAACACCTCTTTTTCATATAAAAACATATAATTATAAATGTTCTGTTCGTCTGAAAAAAAAACTTCTCCGACAATATATTTCAATCTAGAAAGTTAAAAAATTTTTTTTTATAAACCCAAACTTTGGCAATCAAGAAATACTTCGGCTTCCAGTATTTATAACTCTTTTCAAAGTGTATAAGTTTACACGTCTGTTAATATTACATGTTCTTTCTCTCTCGAATTGAATCGCGCTTTTTAAATTCCTCCGATTCCAACATATAAGTGAGAACATTCGTCTTCAACACGAATCAATACTGAGTTTTATTTTTACGATCCCTGCTTTCCAACAGCGTTAACGAATTTTAAGCGCTGTTTCCTGCAATTTATAGTTCCCACTTTACTGTTATGGCCCATCGGGTTTAGTCCCCGACACCGTTCAATCTATTCGCGAGTAAAAAAAAAAAAAAAAAAGTAAAGTAAAATAAATAAATCAAATGAAAATAAAACGAGTGTCTGTGATGATTCGTAGTAAACAGGAAAATGCACTAAATTTTCGAACTTGACAGTCTGAATTGAAAAAAATAAGAAATGAGACTAAATCGAAGAGAAATATGGGTGTTAAATTTACTCTGACTTTTGTCAATTTAGCTAGATCATATATTTGACAGAGGGCAAGTAATTTTTGAACATTCACAACATCAAATTTCTGCGCTAAGTCTGGATTTTAGAATAATTGGCGCAATTATTAATGAACTTGAGTTGGAAATATTTTTGCTTGAGATCATTTTTGGAGCAATTAATCATTCGAAAAAATATAACCGAGATTTTAATAAAGTTTATTGCGATTTTAATGTTTTGTTTTATTTAAAACCTGTTGATTACGATGTTTGTTATTAAAATAGTGTAAAAAAAATGAGAGAAATAGCTTCAGTACTTTGTTTTGAATTATACTCTTTTAATTGAAAATAATTATATTGAAACAAGACCTTTTTTTTTAATCAGAAATATTTTTATTTTAATTCTCTGAAATTGATTTTTTCCAATATATTTTTATGGATAATCTGATTAATTCCCTTTGTGACGGAGGCCATTGTTGTACATGGAGTGATAGCGTGAAAACTCCACTGGATCCGCTCTCATTAAACCAGAGAAATACAGTATGTCCCACACAGTTAAAGCCACCATGATTTTGTGCCACAATTGGAGAAGCAACGAAACCACGAGAACGAAACAAGCATATTAAGAAAGACTATATAGAAATGCATATTTACAAGGAATAATTCACTCCTTGCTCCCACTTAACCAGGGAAAAAAAAACGAATGTATACGAAAAGAAGGGGGGGGGGGAAGGTGACCCGCCGAAAAAAAGCTACTCATGTTTATAGCAATTATATCCACCATGCTTACACATTATTTGGAATATACGATGTGGCATGCCATTTATTAATCACTGGAAGGTATTAGCATCAGTATTATCTCAGGCCTCAATGATGACTGCTGATCAGTTCTGCCACAGACTGGAATTGTCTGCCATTGGCATTTAAAGTTCTACGGAGGATACTCCACATATTTTCTTGTGGATTGAGATGAAGGTACAGGGCAGGCCATTCCATAACATGTCCCCAATTATCAAAAAACTATTCCTAGGAGGACTTTGCAAAGGTTATGGAAGCATTTCCCTGCCGGAATATCCAACTAATCCCGTCAATTCTCTCTTCAGTTGGCAATAAATGCTATTTTAGCAATTCTTGGTAATTGGTAGCATACATTCGGTCTGAGAGAAGAGCCAGGTTAAATTTACCGATGTAGTTGAAGCTTCCGAACGCTATTAATAAGGCTCCATCGTGCTTTTGAAGAAAGTTTCCTCTCCTTTTCTCATGTCATACCAATTGAAAGCAAGACAGTCTGAGCCATCCAAGATATTTTTTTCCTTATCTGGAAATGTAACAAGATGCCACTGGTCCTTCCAGGTTTGATGATGTTTGGCCCCATCGACTCTGCTTTGCTTGAGGATAGTTTTCAACAAGGGCAGGCTCAACATGGGTAGATGGAGCCTTATTAATAGTGTTTGGAGACTTCGACTATGGTGGTAAACTTAACCTGGCTCTTAACTCAGGCAGCATGTTGGCTACCAATCACCAATAATTGCTAAAAATCCATTTATTGCCAACTGAAGTGAGAATTGGTGTGTTATGTTGGATTTTTGAGCAGAAAACGCTCCCTTAACCTTTGCAAAATCCTCCTGGGAGTGGTTTTTGGATAAATGTGTAAATGTTATGGAATGTCATGCCTTCATCTCAATACCCAAGAAAATGCGTGGAGTATTGTCAGTAAAGCTATAAATGTCAACACTGTCAGAAAAATTCGTCAATATACACTAAGTTATCGTTATTTTTTCACAAATAATTTATGTTCTCCCAGAAAACGTATTTGTTCTGTGAGTTCATTCCGAGCGTCGAAAAATGAGGAAAAGTTTCCGTTTCTATCCAGCACGCATGCGCATTGGGTCTGTTAGTAATAAGTTCGAATTTATTTTTAAAATGAAAAACAAAAATATTCTATTGATTAAAATGTCTAATTTAGTTTTAAAAGACAAAAATGTTTTCGAATGTAAAAATAAATAACAATTACTTTCTTTATTCGTTCAAAAATTCTCACAAATAGAACATCCATGTTTTTTCTCTAACATTCTACGTAATATATTTAAAATTCACATTTTTATACTATATTAATACTAAACGTAAAAAAAACCCAGCCACAGTTTCATTAAAGATGAAATCTTTCCGAGATTAACTGCATAATTAAAAGCTTTTTAACGAAATACACCAACCCACACCATATGAAATGAAGAGTTCTATTTTAACGCACAATCATCATGAGCAGCCGTAGCGCCGTGGATTAGCGTTGGTCTGGTAATCCTGAGGTCCTTGGTTCGATCCCCGCCTCTTCCGCATTGATTTTTTCCAAACTTTTTTCAAGTGACGGATATTTTTCCTCTTTTGACAGAGAAAAAAATAAACAGAAAATCGTCAATATACAGACAATTTCTGGCAGCAGTGCTGCCAGTGCATTTTCTGTGAAAAGACGGAAGTTTTTTTGAGAGTGAATGGCAAACAGATAAAGTCTGCGGCAGAACTGAAGGTCGCCATCATTGAGGCCTGGGATAATATTGGCGCTAAAGGATTGGTAAGGGACTGGTAAATGGTATGTCACATTGTATATTCCAAGTCATATGTAAGCACAGCGGATATAATTGCTATTAACAGTAGTGGCTGTATTTCGGCGGGACAGTTTTCACCCCCTCTTTTGTCTTACATTCATTTTTTTCCTCATCTAGTTAGCCAGGGAATGAGTTATTGCTTGTAAATATGCATTTCTATATAGTCTTTCTTAATATATTTGTTGCGTTCTCGTGGTTTTGTTTCGTCTCCGGTTACAGCAGAAAATCATGGTGGCTTTATTTGTGTGGGACACACTATATTCATTAAAAACAAAAGGCATTTAAAAAACTAAAATTTCTGGAATAAATGAGGCTCACAACAATTTGGGTTCTACGTAACTTGTAAGCAATTAATTAATGAGTCCAGCTGTTACGCCACTGAATTAAAGTCACATCGAAGTCAGCATTCATTTCTCACCCAAAATTTTATTGTAAGTCAAGAGATCTTTCTTTTACATTTTCTTTCTCAGTGCGATTTGTTTCTCAGCTCGGGGTGAAATCATTATTGTATTCGACGGGGAGTCGCTTCTTCTTGCTCGCTATCAGCCTAGATTGGACAACTCATATTTTCCTTTTTTTGACCGGAAGTGTATAGTCTTGAACAGAGTTGGGCAAATTTATATTCCCAATTATATACAATATAGTTACAAGTCATTTGTTTGTAATTAAGTGTATTTATAATTACATGCCATAAAAAATTGTAGTAGCACTGTAAACAGAAGTACATTTTATTTCAATGTTTAACAAAATTTCTGTGCTTCAATGTATGTTACTATAATCTATTACACACAATTAACTTGTAATTATAGTGCAGATAATTGCAATTACAAATTTGTATGACTCTGGCCTTGAACTAACATTAAACTTGCTGAACTAAGATCTTTGATTGCCTGAAGAATAAAAATCTACCTAATAATTGAAAATTAAAACAGCCTATAGAGGCGCTGCTCACTGCATTCGGGACAAGAAAATTGTCCCTTTAATTTCCCTTTCACTCATGCCAAAATGCCATTAAAATAATTCTTTATTTTAAATAAATTTTGAAAGTTTTAGATAGTCAAATTCGGATAATTTTTACATTGTCAAATAAGACAGAACACAAATGTCACAGGAAATCTGAAATTGTGCAAAGGAATAATCATTCTGATTAAATTTAAAATACAAGTAATACAATGCGCTTTTACGGCACTATCCTGGAGCTAGAAGTTACACCTTTTCTCCATCAGATGGCATATTCGAGCGTTTGAATCGCCGATTATGACACTAAACATAAAAACAAACTGGAATAACAATTCCACCTTATAGTTTTGTAGAATGCCTTTGAATTCCCTTATATGATTTTGGAATTCCCTTATATGATTTTGGAATTATAACAGAGAACAGAAAGAAAGAGAATATCATAACGATTCAAAAGTTTCGGTTTAAACTCGTAAGAATCTCCGGGTGGTTTTCGGGACGTTAGAAGAATGATTTCTCTGCCCTACACATTGAAATATCTTTCACTATAGTGCCTATTGAAATATCTGGCGATGACCGATCGAATCTTTTTGAGTTTTGAGGCATATTTCTGGACTTAGTGTAAATTTCGAGAAGAGATGATTTTACATTGGTTTTTCCTTTCTTAGTTTCTGAGCAGTATCCAGGGGTTTTGAATAAGATATTGGAGGTTTCTCACATCTTTTACATATTTTCAGGCATTGTCCCTTAAAAATTGCAAGGTTGATCTTTCATATTCGAAAAAATAAACAAACAAATAATAAAAACCTAGCTACTCAATCCATTTATCCCTTACTCATTTCCCTGGGTTTTGTTGTTTAAAAGGTGTTTTTTGTAAAAAATTCTTATAAAATAGAAAACATGTTTAAGAAATTCCCTTGTATGTTTCGTTGAACGTATGAATAATGAAATCTTTGATCATTAGTTTATATAGTGCAATGCACGACATTTCATTTCTAAATGCATTAAATTCTTTTTGATTTTGTGACGAATGTCTCAATTACAACAGCTTTAATTTTCATTTATAGCTTTATTTTTTAATAAAATGTAGCGTTTTGCATTTACTAAAATAGCTTCCGTTTAGAACGACATAAAAAATAGAATATGCATGTAAAAAAAAATCCCCGTTTTTCTCACCGAGGAATAGAACTTCATATGATTTGCACGCTGTATTTCAGTGGTTTGATTGATTACTGTGTGCTGAATTTATGTGAGCGCATGCAAAAACGGTTGCGGACTTCTGAGCAAATCCTTTTTATCCGCCGATTATATATCAACCAGATGTCAGAAAAAGGCATTTTAATTGTAAGAAAACGAAATTGAGAAAAACTGCACTGTTATCTTATCGTTTTATGGATAAAAACTAAAATCATATTTTAAAACATGCTCGCATAAATTTAACGTGTTCTATGTTATCTTACTTTTCTATAGCAATCGACGAATGTACTACATATGTCCAGACGCGTTTCTACTGCATATTCTATTGAATGAGAGAGGACAGTTAATGGATATATATGCAACTGAAGGATAAATCTACTATGAAGAGCGAACCAGTGATAAAGCACAAAGAATGGTAGATTGCAGAATTATGGTAGATTGCACAGTAAAGAGACATCATGAAAGTTATGTATTTTACGAATACTAAAGTTTGTGTGTAAAATGACACAACTTTGCTGACACAAATGACTGAAATTTGAATAAAATACTTAATTTTCCTTAATTACAATCGGCGCATGAATTAAAATATCGTGAAACTTTCACAAACGGATGTTTTTTTTTTTTTTTTTTTTTTTTTTTTTTTCCAAAGTAAAAATTGTTATTTTATTCTACAAATCGTGTGGAAATATATATATATATATATATAAATTATGTTAAAAATGAAAAGGTCGAAAATTTTAGCTTTTATGACAGTATTTACAAAATAGTACTCCTTTTAGCCCAAATAAATATATTTTTTGATTTAAAAACGAAACGAAAAATCATGATTTAAAAATAAAAATGCATTCATGACGTCACTTTCACATCATGTAAACTCCTATAATTTAAAGGCCAGAGATTTAGGTGGATATCGGAATTTGAACGTTATCTAAAAATATTCAACAAGAGGGAAAATATATATTTAAATCATTAAAAAAGTTGAATAAATTAATAAAATATGATTAAAATGCACATTTTCTGTTTATCGTAATGTCATTTTTGGCCTTTAATAAGAATCTGTACTTTGCATAATGGCCATGTTCATTGTATTATTTTTTTAAAAAGAGTTACAATACAAATGCATGAGTTATTTCAAATATAACGTACTTTTTTATCAAACTTTTTTAGTAATTTAATTTTCTCCTTCTGTTAATCACGAAGTCCTTTTTAACAGCAAACTCTCTTTTAAGCATAATTGATTAGTTCTGATTGTTTCATATTATTTTTTTCCCGGTCACTTTTTTCTTAGATTCTAGAAAACATCCCACAGAAGAACAAGAGAGCAAATAAATATAAATAATATAATATAATACTTTTTTAAGAATCTTTGAGGGTTTTTATATAAAATGATAATGTTCTAGTGTACTGTTTTATAAGGAAGACAATAATAGCTATTGTTCTCCCCCTCCCGGGAAACGTTAGAACGGTATATTAAGAAAAACTCATTCGATCTGATGCTTATATACCTAGAAAAAATCCTGAAAAAACGTTATCGTTTAAAGCCGTGATAGATTCTCAGTTTGAAGACACCCCCCCCCCCACACACACACACACATCCCACAGAAGAACAAGGGCAGCTGAATTAAAAAAATATATATAAGCACCTAATGTTTATATTGTAATTCTCCGTACCTTACAAAATTTTATCAGTGAGGCAATTACAGGTTTCGAGATAACTTTTAAAGCCCCCCCCCCCCCCCTTCGCTTCCGTCTTAATCCCGAGAGAGCAAAGACGTCCAAATTTAAAAAAATCATCTCAATCTAACGTTTATATTCTAAGATTAAAAATTTGTGTTATTATCAGACTTATTTAAATGTGTGATTTATAAATAGGTGCGCTTTTTTCCGGCCACCGAAAATTATATGCTTAAAAATAATGCCAATAAATAATAAATAAATCAGAAGCAAAGACTAAATATAAAATTAACCAAGGGCATTATCATCGCCTCCCTCATTTCCATACATATGCACAAGCGGACAAGTAGTCATTTAACATTTTCACGAACCCTTTTTGGCACATAATGCATGACACTTACAGACTGTATATTTAAGGCTGTTCTCAACTGCTCCGCTCAACAAGCGCAAAATGTTTTGACACATTTACAAATTCATTTTTCGACGGAACGATATAAAATTGGAAGACCTGGCTAGAGAAGTGAATTGGAATCGTACTCTATTTTCCATTTTTTTTATAAATAGATTGTCTATTGCGTTGTAGGTGAAACTGACTACGCGACGATCACGTTTTGGACCCCAGTTTGACTGTTTTTTCTGCTTTCGTCGGGAAATTTGGATCAAAACGCCCAATTTGATGGTATTTCCAGAAACATCTATTGAGTATGCAAGAAAAAAAATAATAAATAAATAAAAATAAAATAAAGGAGTGCGATTAAATAGTTTCTAAACAACAATACCTGCTAGTTTCATGCATTTCCGGGCAAAAATAAATTAAAACTTATGTCATAACATTGTCTTTTTTGATTTAAGAACAGCTTTAATATATTATTATTATTATTATTATTATTATTATTATTATTATTATTATTATTATTATTATTATTATTAAATTTATTATTGCAACATTATTTTCATCTATCCATGTATTTGATATTTTCTCAAAGTTACCAAATAACAAATCCAATATTTCTACTTAAAATTTTGGCTTTTTATTTAAAAAAGTTATTTAAAAAATATTTTGAAGATGAAAATCGTAAAGTCAATTATAACCTATTATTTAAAATGTAGTCACCGATGAACATAATAGTGTTTTTCACTTTCTCATAAAATGGATACATTTCTAATAATAATGATCCCTAACAATGACTTAAACGCATGAAGAGAACACTCTTTTATAGCCTTACCTTCCCGATAGTGTTCCATCCAGAAAATCGGATGTCAAAATAATGTGAAAATGTATGTCAAATTTGACAACATTTTCTGAATAGTTTTTAGTCATGAAATTTTACAGAGATGAAACTTTTAGTTCTTCCTTGATATAGATTTACTCTATTAGAATTCTGATGCATTTTAAATGTAAGTAAATTTTATTTCTAGTCAAAAAGTTGAAACGACAGAAAAGAAAAAAAACAACTTTTTTATCAATATTTCGAAATGCTTTTGAGATAAAACAATACATAATATCGCTATAAACTCGTAAAAAATATGTCTATAACTTAACAAGCATTTAAACAAACTTAAAAAAGAATTCAAGGCCTTGCAGTTTACACTGTGGAAAAAAATAAAATACCTCTTATTTATGTATTACCTTAAATCAGAGACTCTCAAACTTTAAAACAAAAGTAAAACTTTTTTTCCCAGTGTTTTTTACGCTAATCAAAATTAACAATGCAATTTTAGTCACCATATACATAGCTGTATACAATAAAACCTGCGTATAAAAGAAAATTTCATGATCCCTGCTAGATAGACCATCCAAGAAGAAAATTCGTCTAAGAAAGATTTTTTTAGTTCCTTTCGATTCTATATTAGCAAATTTCAATGCATTTTAAAAATCATTCGTAATTAAATTTCATATTTTCTGTAAATTTCAAGATTGCAGCCTCATTCTGGTTATTCTGCCCTCGATTCGACATTTGATTCTAAGAAAGAAATTCTTAACATGCCTCCTGTTCAGAGTTTGAACAACACAAAGCTGGCACTCACAACTCAATAATCTGGATTTTTGTTTTTTGGCGCGTTGGCGAAACCTTTCCCCTGGTGCGCTTCGATTGGTTGCTTGCGAGCCCAGTTTCCCAGCTGCTAACGTATAATGGCCTACAGGTTTCATGCTATACTATAGAAACCATGATCGCTCCATTGTAAATAATTTGGTGCTGCCATCTAGGAAGTTTATAAAAAAATAAAAAGAATGTAAAACAAGAATGAATATCTCAGAAGTCACACAAAAAAAGGTATAACACGAAAAATAATGTAGATTACGACCGAACCTCTCGAGGAAAAAAAAAAAAAACTTCTATGAGGGTTTAAGTATTTTCATATAATTTAGGATGTTTATTTACTGCCTCTTTGAATAACTTATGTTTGAAATTTTTTTATGACTTATGCATGATCAGAAACAGATTTACTTACCAGATTTTATTGTATTTCAAATGCATCATTTTTTAAGCGTTTATGACACCATCTTGTTTTTTATAAATTAATATATGTATCGAAAAGTGTATCGATATGTATATACATTAATAAAGACTCCGGTGATGTTATATGCGCTTCATATCAGTTATATAAATACACAACTGAAACACATTAAAATCGCCAGATAAATATGTTTCTGATCTTATATATCATATTTAAAGCGTCTTTCAATTTCTCCCCTCACAAAAACGCTAAACGCTTCGACACATTTTGCGAGTTACTTTTAAACAAAAAGGCATTATAACTAAAGACATGATTCTTGAAGTGATTTGTAATTGAACATTTTTTTTTTTTCATTTTCCGATAAATTAATTAATTCTAAGGTTATAAGCAATTGTTGTCTCATGACGCCTGTTTTGTGCATTTTTCATAACTGTCGCGTCCGGATATTCGGATTAAAACGCAAATTTGGCAAGATATTTTGAAAAAGCGAATAAAACAGGTCGAATACTTTGTTTCTTATTAGTATCACATGCCAGTTTGTTATGTTTGATTATAATGAATGAAATAAAATGAATGAAAAATGTGTCAGAAACTGGCCAGTGCGGATATGAGAAAGAATTAAACAATTTTTTTTAAAAGAAAAATTAGAGATCCAATAAAAACAGGGTTTAAATTGTATTAAAACAATCAAAACATCTTACAAAAATTGTTGTTATTATTATTATTATTTATTTATTCTGTCAGGGTGCCAAAATTAAGTGTTATTTTTCTAATTCCGTTGCATTATAGGACAGTGAAATTCCTCTGTTGCAAATAATACTTTATAAAATTAATAAATATATTCTATATGTGATATAGGATAAAAGCAATAAATGAATAAAAAATAGAAAAAAAGAAAGAAAATATATAAATCATATAAACAAAAGAACGATAGAATCATTATATAAACTATTAATGATACTTGGCACTATCGTTGTATGAACTAGCATTTCATAAACTTAAAGATATAAGTTGAAATAATTACATATCTCATCTTAATATTTTTAATATCATTTTTATTTATTTGCTTTTACATTTATTTTTTTTTATAATTTTATATATTTTGTACTCCTATAACTTTTATTTTAAAAGTTAATTCCTACCAAATCATTACATATATGTTAGGAGGGACGAGCTAAATTTTCGGATAATAAATAAATGATAAGTTTAGATTTGTTTTTATTTGTGTGGGCACTTTTTAACAATAAATAAATAAATGCTCTTAAAAAAATACGTAGTATATGCCAATAGTTGTTATGATTTTATCCATATCATAAAATTCATTTCAAAATATTTTTAACATAAATGTGAGTTAAGTATATCATATGGAAAGTAATTATTTCTACACATTTGGATTTGACACGGAAGAGAATTTTATTGATACTTGATTAATCGAATTTTATTTTATCAACTAATATTGAAAGCTGTACTTAAATAACTGCATTAATTATCCATATTATTTATATTTATAATTACATTATTCATCAGTATGCAAATTCTTATACAAGCAAGTGAAAACTGACTCTGGTGGACTACAATAACAAATCAAATCTAGAATAACAATATCAAATTAATTTATATATTTTTAATAAATAATAACGTGGCTTCATAAGTGAAAATTTATTTACTGCCCCCCTCCTCCCTTTTTTTATATTAGCTCTGTCACTTTTTCATATTTTTCAATTTATTATTTTAGAGCTGAATAAGAATATTAACCATTTATCTAGAAATTAAAATATTTAAATCTTATAAAGACAAGAATATTCATAATATTAAATTAAGCGTTTTAAAAATGTTTAAAATACTGAAACGTAATTGATAATACAAGTGTGCATTTGATAGTATAACTAAGTTATATTAACATTCAGCTAAAAGAAAAGAAAAAAAAGAAAGAAAAAATATGTAAAAATAGATATTAAATCTTCAGAATTAGAATTTAGTACTTACATTCATTTTAGCATATTTTTTTAGACTAATTTATTTTATTTTATTCAGTTAAAGCCATTTTATAAATATCAACTGAATAATGAAGTTTTATATTATATTTATGCAATCTATTTTTAAAAAAAGTATTGAATAAAAATAGTAAAAATATTGAATACTATGTCAAAGATACTTAGAATACTTTTATCCTATATATTTTTCCCGCATTGTTGAATAATAGAATAACTTTTCGAGGAACATTTAGCATGCGAAACGGAGTTCAATAAATTACTCTCGACTTCAATCATAGATGGCGATACCAACGACAGTCTCCCTATCATGAGGAAAAGCAAACAACTTGGAAACAACCACTTCTATTCTATTACTAGTTCCTACTGGAAGATTGGGCACGACACTAGCGTCTCATTCCAGGATGGTTCCCTATGGAAGAACGGAAAGTTGGAAAGTACAGTTTTTAATTAGGAGTGATATATAAAAATAGAGTTTTGTGTTGAAAGAATTGAGATTTCTTTCTATTTTTGTTTATTTTGTCGCAATACCAGTTGCTCTATTCTATGTCGTTTGTGTTCAATTTCAATTTGTTAGATTGTGAGTTGGATAATCCACAGAAGAGAGTTAAATTTTTTTTTCACTAGTTATTTAAAAATTATACACACACACACAAATATATATATATAAAGAATGAAAAAATACAAAATTTCTATTTTTTTAAATTTAGTTAAGTTATAAAATTATTTTAAATTATTAAATAAAAATCTTAAAATCATCGAGCCTTTAATAATGATTCATAAATCGCTTATTAATCTAGGAATGAGATAGTAGTAGGCACGACTGTTTAATTGGGATTTTAAGCTGTTCTTAAATCAAAAAAGGCAACTTTGTGATATATGGTTCAATTTATTTTTGTTCGGAAATGCATGAAAATAGCAGGTGTTGTAATTCAGAAACTGACTAATTCCACTAACTTTTCTCTTTTTTTAAAAAACGCAACAGATCTTTCATAACAAGCCTTCAAAGTTGACGTTTTTGAGCACATTTATCTACGAAGGCAGAAAAACCGGTCGAAAAACAGGAGAAAAACGGATGATAACGTGATCGAAATAGCTTAGAACTCGATAGGTAATTTATTGATCAAAAAATGGAAAAATAAGTTCGATTCGAAATCGCGTCCATAGTCAGGCATTCCAATTTTATATCTTTCTGTTAAAAAATGGATTTGCAAATGTGTCAAAACGTTTTGCGCTTGTTGAGTGGAGCAGTTGAGAACACACTTAAACCAGTGTGCCGTCACACTAGTGCGGCGCGATGGGGGCGGTGTGCCACGAGAATTTTCTGTAACGATCTAACGAAGTTTTTTGGAACAAAAAAAGTAATCTTTACTTTAAATTGCATCATTTCAAATTCTGCAATCTATTATGTTATAATGTTATAAAATTACATTTCTTAGTAACTTGTTTCATGATTTGTATTTTCCCGATAAAGAGTATGTGAAGAAATCTTGAAAATGAGGTCACATATTCATATAAATTGATGCTTTATGAGAAGACGTAATCGCCTGATATAAACGTAGAAAAAAAAAGATTACAATAAAAACTGCAGTCCAAATGATTGAACTAGTGATGAGATTTAAAGTTTATATTTAAAAAAAAAAAAAAGAACAGCTTTTACAAATTTTTGATCCGTGACTGATCAATTTTAATAAATACTCCCACATCCCAAAGATTGGTACAATGTCACTAGATTAGATAAGACAAATGCCTTCGTTTGAATTGTTCTGCATTAGCAAATTTAACTGTAAATGGAGAAAAACTAACTAAATAAATAAAAAGTGCCAGAGAATTGCAATGAAATTTTTTTAAAATATGTATTATTACAGTCTTTTTTTTTTTTTTTTTTTTTTCTCAATGAGAAATTTAGAAGTATTGCAGAAAAATCTTCCGCTCTCATCCGGCTTTTCTTATGAGAAAAAAGCTTTTTACAGAGAAGTTGGGGAAAATTCATTCTCTTTTAATTAAAAAAAATCCTGCGAAAAAAAAATGATAATTGAAAAACAAATTTCGCATTTTTCCTTTGAAACTGTCATAGAGCATCTTATTAAACAAATAAAAAAGATACGAATTTTTTTCATATGTTTTAAATCACAAAATTTCTGCACGTATTATTATTCTGATAGTGAGAAATCGAATGGAATTTCTCTTTAAATGAAACGACGTCAAATTTAGATTATGGTCTAAAGCTAATTTTAAAATCATGATAGAGAAAAATCGTCATCAGTTGATTTTAACTCAACATCTAAAATTTTTTATGGAAAATAAATGCACCATTTGATTTTAAGACATTCGAATAAGGAATATGTTCAGTTCAAAAGCAATTTTATGCTTTTACATAAGTTGGGCCCGCTTAAGACTTAGAAGCAGGGGAAGCTCTGTGTCCCAGGGAGCCCCCCCCCCCCCCATTACTATAGTTCTTACTTTTTTATTTACTAAATTCATTTTTCGTATGTTTAAAGAATTTGAAATGTTACCATCAAATTTTCAAGTAAATAACACTCTTAATATTGTACTAAAACTAAATGAAAAAGTATTTTGTTATACTCGTAATTATAAATAAACAATTAAATTTAAAAATGACAAATAAGGAACTACAACTGAGAATATTTGAAATCCACAATATATTTTACGATTTACAAATTGCTGCATAATAATAACAAAGTTTGTTAAGAAGAAAAAGTGTATTTTTTTACCTGGAATAAACCCGCCCCCCCCCCCGAAAAAATTATTTTTAAAAAGTTAATTTGGGGTCCCCTTTTTATTTCAATGGGTAAGCATGGGCTTTACGGACCTATTCCGTAAACAGGCCCTGTACGTAAAAACAACGCCAAAGTGTTATGAAAAAACATGCACCTTGCTGATCGGGAAAACTGTGTACCTACACTAATAAAAAAGAAAAATATTTGAGATTTTGTAACATTCTGGGGAGAGGGGAAGGCAATTCATGAAAAATTTTAAATTCATAAAAGTCTCAAAATTTTCCGTTATGGTGTCTTATAATTGCTACTGCAAAAGCATAATTACCGATTATGTCAACCTTGTCTGGTGCTCCATAAGTCGGATCACTACTTGAAGAAATAAATCGACTCTTTAGAAAAACGTTACCTTTTAAAACTGTACTCTTAACCACAATCGAATAATTTACTCTACATAAAATAATTAAAAATTAAGGCGACCAATGAAAAAAAAAAATCGCGTAGTAACGTTAAATTTTGGCATATATTTTCTGACTCTTTTTCAAACATAACGACATGATACTTGCAGGTAAGAAGTCACTGAACTGATTTTTTAAACGATAACTGAATTACATCTTTAGTTATAGTTTAGTTAGCTGTCTCAGATCGACAGAGATTTTTTTTCCTTTCTTACGCTGTCATGTTCAGAAATTGGGTTATTTTTTAGCATTTTCTAAAAAATCTTTTGGAAAAACAGATCAGTTTTTAATTTGATACATTTGTGTGCAAAAATTGATTTAAAAATGTGTCAGAATATAGCCGATTTGGATTTGGAAACAGCTAGATTCAGGCAAAGGGTGCGTGATTGACATAGTTGCTATAAAAAATAAATATATATAAGCATATTAATTTTCTTCACATATACGATTTCTCTTTAATTATTCCCTCAGCATTGTTCGGATTACGATAATAATCTTAAACATATCTAAAATTAATCCTGAATAATTGTATATAGTTTTAAAGGAAAATCTTTCCAAACGAATTTATTGTTGGTGGCCACACGGTCATCTACAGCGTATACCCTCGAATTAGATGATATTATATTTTCAAATAATTATTTATTCTGTCGAACATAGAGTATGGGGCCTTGATGAGGCCATCCTTTTTGCAGCTTTGTTTCTGACGTATGTAGGGAGACAGCGGAAATATTTTCAATTTTCTTATGCACGGGGTAGGGCGTTTTCGTCCCCTCCCCACATGGTATTGTTGTTAAATAACTGATTCAATCTTTTCTGCAATATGTGTTTAGCTCTACCAGAAAGTTTTGTCGTATAATGTTATTTCATGCGTAAATACCGGGTGTCCCAAAAATGACTGATGGATTTTAAAATTCAATAACTTGCAAACGGTGACAGCTATTTAAAATTTTTTTGCAGGAGGGTTATGTATAATGTCAGGAGTTTTTTTACCGTAATTTTTTATTTTAGTTCGAATTTCAAACAATAGGTGGCGCTGACGGCGATTGAAGGCCAGGTGATCAGTGCTGAGTGAAGTGTCGATCTGGCCTTCAACCGCCGTCAGCGCCACCTATTGTTTGAAATTCGAATTAAAATAAGGAAATACGGTAAAAAAAAAAAAAAAAAAAAAAAAAAAAATAACTCCTGACATTATACATAACGCTCCTGCAAAAAATTTTTAAATAGCTGTCACCGTTTGCAAGTTATTGAATTTTAAAATCCATCAGTCATTTTTGGGACACCCGGTATATATTTTTAAAATTCACATCGCTTCATTGACCCCACTTTTTGGAAATGATAAAATTCCTACAGTCACATTAAGGTGAAGACAATGTGAAAGTTACTATTTCAAAAAAGTGGTACCAATGAAGAAATCTGAATTTTGAAAAAAGTAGGCGTGAAATAACATTATATACGACAGAACTTTCCGGTTGCCTAATAGAACATGTATAGTTAAGTGGATGCAACTATTATAAATATCTCAGAAGGGAAAATAAAATAGAACTCTTATAACCGTTAATAAATATGAAACCACAGAGAAAATTTCTATCGCATATTTTTCACAAATTTCAAGCGCTTTGTTTTTCATGTATGTTTTGTGTTCCGTAAAATGGGCATCAGCGTTAACCCTTTCCGGCGGGATACTTAATTTTAATTACAGACTTGCAAACGGCACCAATAATAATTTAATAAAGTTTTGCTTTTACAATGAAAGCTTAAATTAAGGGATTTTTAATTTCTAAAAAAGTCGTTTTTAAATTCCGGTGACAATCCATAATTTCTCATTTTACTAACAGAATTTACCCGTTCCGGAAAGGGTTAAACTCATATCTGTTTTCCCGAAGGATTGTTGTGATTTATAGGTAAAATATTTAGATTTGGACAATTAATACAGCATAAATTTGAAATTTTCCTCCGGGGGAGGGGATATTTAATTGATGGGGGACTTTGAGTTTTAGATTATTAGGAAGAAATTTTCCCTGATGTTGACAACATACCTTATAGAAAATTGCAGATGCAGATCTACATGGACACAGACAAAAATGATGTAGCTAAAAACAACGTGTATATGCACACACACACACACACACACATATATATATATATATATATATATATATATATATATATATATACGTATATGGTATAGATGCGCCAGTAATGGTTACTTTTTTTTTGGTTCATTAAAATATCATTAATAAATATTTAGTTTTAATTATTTTTATTATTATTCCCCCTTGCACGCTTTATAATCTGGGTTATTGTTGTAACTTTTAATCAAACCATTCAAAGAAAGCAGAAATAATGTTTCAAATTCCACTGTTTTTCAGTGAAAAGCATAAAAGCATAATGGAAATGCTAAGACTCTTCATTTAATACATTTATATATTATTTATTTTCTTGCAAAATTTGAATGTTTTTGTTTGAGTAGCAATAGAAAACATTCAATTTTATAAACTAATGGCCATTTACAACATTTCATCTTTATTTAAGGTTTTAAGAGGAGGTGTCCACTACTGGGATGATTAAGTAGTCATTTTCCAGTAGTGGACACCCCATGTAAGGCATTGATTGCTAAAATGCAATTTCAGTAATGTTTATAGTGCATAAAATAATTTGACTTAACTGAAAACCTAAATAATAAAATTTTATTTTTAAATTACACTTAAAAATTTATAAACACTAAAACTTATTATAAATAGCTGCTTTTATTTTTTTAATGTAGTTAATAATACTTAAATATTTTATTCATTTTTTCTTAAAATGTATGTAACTATGCCTTGCATATTTTATTATCTGACAATCAAATTATTCAGGAAGCAGAATAAGGGAATTGTCAAAGAGGGGCTCATAGAAATTAATTTCTCCCTAGGTAACACTAGAACGCCCGGAAATTTTATTCAAGTTTGATAATAATATTTCAAACCAGAGTTTTTATTCAAAATTATTTAATAAATTTATTTAAAGTAAATCTGAGTGGTTTAAATTTAACCTTTTTCAAGAAAAGATTTCTGACTCGAATAGAAATTTAATAACATAATCGAAGTCGAATCGACTCCATCCGGGCGTTCTAGTGTTAAATAAAAACAATTAAGTTACAGAAACTAAATAAAAAATCTATTTTCTGTCTTAAATGTATCCTTATTCACATCTTAATATATATATATATATATGGAATATTAATGAATATTATGTTATATTAATATATATGTTATACGCCTTGCGAGCATTTGCAAGAGAAATAAACTACGAAATTTAATTTTCAAAAATAGTGGTGCGAATAGAATATAATAATCCCACGTATATGAGGACGTGGGTTTCAAAACCTGCTTTATCTAGAAAATCAAAAATCGGGAAATCACGAAGAAGCTCTGTCTCTGGCAATTAATTTTAATTGTAAAACTAAGATTTTACAATGGCAAAAATACAGGATAAAATTTTTTTGGGGAGGAAAATTTCGTGTTTTGTCGGTGCAGGTTTACCAATTGAAGATAGTGATATAGATAAAACATGACTTTTTAAATTTTGGATAAGGCATAAGGCGAATTATGAAATTCACGTCCTCATATATGTAAATGTTTTTACAGTAATTGATGTTGATTTGTAGTATTATCTAAAGGTTCTATATATATATAGAACCATTAGATAATACTACAATTCAACATCAATTACTGTAAAAACATTTACATATATATATATATATATATATATATATAACCATTAGATAATACTAAAAATCAACATCAATTACTGTAAAAACATTTACATATATGAGGACGTGAATTTCATAATTCGCCTTATGCCTTATCCAAAATTTAAAAAGTCATGTTCTGCAATTCTGGAATATCCGTAGTGGAGGTTTTACTGTATATTCTTCTTGCTTTTTAAAAAAAAATCCTACCCCTAGAAAAAGTATTAAATACATAAAATTCGACTTCTCAAAAAAATGTTTCATTGCGCTCAACAAAACAGCTGACGAGAAGCTATTGAGAATTGTCGATAGATGGCTCTACCCTTCTATAAACTTGTTATTTCATTCCCGTTATTGAGGTATGGCCGTGGAACGGATATTTGTGAATAACGGTGGGACCGTTATTTGTCTCACTTTTTATGCATGGCAGAGTTAGATATATTACTTTTCTGGAAACACTTATAGATATAGACTATGATTACATAAATATATGCTCCAAAAATGTTCAAAGAATTAATTTACACCGCTATTTACGAACAAATTTATTTTTAAATAATCAAAAGAGAATATTATGAGACATACGGGTGTATACCTTTACATATATTATGCAATCGAAATTTTACTAAAGAATTACTGGTGACATTTGGCGATTTGTGCATTAAAATTAAAAGTCTGCAGACTGCAAAAGGCGCCCTGAAAGGTTAACCACTTGAAGAAAAGTGGAATAAAATACATGCCACTTAATTTTAATTCCAAAATGCCACATTGGCACCAGAATTTTGAAATGAAAATCGTAATTTCATCAAGTACGTGAAGAAAAGCTCTTATCTATATTAAAGGTAATTTGTTTTCAAACTCTGGTGACAATCAGTCATTTTAGCATTTTAAGAATAGACGTATTTTGCCCCTCAAAGGGTTAAAATGCTGAATTTGGCATCTCCTGAAGGATCATTTGTATTTTTCGAAAACTTCAAAGCGTTATTCGATTATTTATTTTATTGATAAGAACATCTCATCGTTCATGTCGGCCTGCGAGGGATTATTAAATTATAATTCAAGAAATATTCTTCTCAGACCCGACATAAAAATAACAATTGATTTTCCTCAGAAATGTTAATAACTTGCTATTTTTAGCTCACAGGCTATCATAGCTTGAGAGCTTATGTGCCCGTCCGTTCTGTATGTACGTTCGTGCGTAACGCGATAACTCATGATAAAAATATCCGATCCACTTGAAATTTTGTATGTAGGTATATCCTGACAAGGCGCTTCCCTGATTAGGTTTTGGAGTTCATTCGATATGTATAAGAGGAGGAACGGGGGGCTCATGCCCCTCCCCTTAGTTGATATAAATGGGATTTTCATGCAGAATTAAGTTTTCGTTCAAAATTTAGATTAGGATCATTCTGATGAGGCGATTCCGTGACTGTTATTAGGTGTTCATTGAATAAGTATAAATAGGGGGAACAGGGGTTCTAATGCCCCCCCTCAATTTATATAAATGGGTTTTTCAGATTTCGTTCAAATCTCTGAATAGTTTTGGAAGTTTAATGGTTAAGTATAAAAGAGGGGGATAACTCCTTTTAAATTATATAAATGCTAAATGGGTTTTTATTAAGAATTATCTCATTTGCTCTGAATTTTGGATATAGATTTTTTATATGATAAAGGATGTCTTTGATAGTATAGGAGGTTCAATGATTAAGTATAAAAAAAGAGGAACGGGGAGAGCTGTTTCCCCTTCTTAATTTTTTTTCGAACGGAAATAACCCTTGAAAATATCAGGCTTTAATGTACAATTAGTATTTGCAGCCTGTGAGCTCAATGCCATCAGTTTAACTGGGCAGTATTTTTGTCATTGTAAATTGAAAAAAAAAATCAGTTTTATTATTTTTTGCTAGTAGGGGAGGCGTCGATGGGGAATTCCGAGTCAATGTACTACAAAATCAAAAAAAGGATTATGTTTAAATAACGTTTTATTTTTTTCAATTTACACAATTGTATACATGTAAACGAGATGTTTACATTTCGTGAAATTATTTTATGTGTATAATTCGTATACATATAAAAAATAATTTCCTGACCCGTCGAAACAAAGAAATACATTGCAGCTTGAACAACGCGCTGTAGTTAGAGCAATACATTTCGCATTTCGGTCTTCTGCGTTTACTCCTGCGTACTCTATCGTCTATCATTTAAGGCATATGTGTTACTTCTTTATTACAGATTCATAGGGCATATTTGCTGATATCCTTAGTTTAGTTTCGGCTTCGGAATCATCAACAAAATCGTCAGATGAACTTACAGAATAAATTCCTATTTGGGATTGTTTCACCCCATAGTAATCTACAGGGTGAAAAAATCCCAAACGCTGCCACAATTCTAATGAATTGTGAAAGCGTTCAGTTTGAAGAAAAAATAATCCAAAATTTATACAATATTGAATAATTTGCAAAAATGTTATAAATATATATTCGAAAAAAATATATATCTATAAAATAAAAAAATAAAAGAATGTCCGGTATTGGAACCCAAAGGATCGCATGTGATACTAAAATGTTCCTGTCATTGCTCCATAAGTATCTAGTATTAACCCTTTGATTACGGGGTTGGGATATATGTCGTCCCAAGAATTATTAGTATATTCTATTAACACCACTTTTTGAAAACTATTCAATTTCATAAATATGTACCAGAAACCTTTTAAGAGAAATCAGCCACAAAGAAGTTTCTCTGCAAATTTTGGTACGAATAAATTTTAAAGTAGTCGTTGTTCTAGCCCGTAATCAAAAGGTTAATCAGGAATTAAGATTGATTTATCCTATCATTTATCTATATAACAAGTTCTTATAAATCTAAATAGAATGCATATTCTTAAATTGAATTGTAATTTGCAAATAAATAGTAATAAAGGACTTACTTGGACGGCATGAAGAAATGTTAAAAAAGTGAAGAAATCTTATGGCTTAAGATGCAATGAAAAAATCTGCTATGGCGCATGTCCTGGTATTTATAAAAGAACTAAAAAAATACACACAATAATTTGAAGTATATTACATGTGAAAATACCGTTCACAGCTGATTTTCTTATGAGAGGCATGTTTTAAGAATTCAGAAACATGAGTATCACATGTGATATTTCTGAGCCGAGGAGGTTAAACCACATTTAGAATTAAATGGGTAACAGTGTTCGAATGTTTTATCCGAAACATTTCATATAAAGGAGCTAATTGATTAATATTTATCAGAAAAAGGAAAATCCTTTCGCCACCAGTAAAACTGTATTGCTACACATCTCAGGTATTTTCAAATTACTTCTAAAGGTGGATCTCGTGCCTTTATATCAAATGTTTCACGGCATCCGCTTGGTCGGTGTCAGAATTCAACACAAAACTGCACACACATAGTAAGCATGCAAAGTTAATGCTGGAATCTAGTGGAATGGATGATAAAGCAAATATGCGGATTTTTTGTGTGTCGTCATTATATGCGCTGCTATCTGCACATCTCTGGCGCATTTATTCTGGATTTGTACTCACTCACGGCAGATGAATATTGTTTAAAAAATTTATCGCAAAATACTTTTATTATAATTTATTTTGATAAAATTATGTACATAAAAAAATAGTCATAATATCATTTTAATTTCGGGAGAATAAGCACTAATGCTATGAAAACATTATTGCGGCGTTGGCAAGTCCCCGGTTTTTTGCGCACCACTATTATTTAGAGTAAATCTGGCTCTTTTAAATCGCCTAAATGTTCCAATTAAATAAAGCAATATTTTCTGTATCAAATATCAGTATGCAAAAAGTTCTAAAATTTAAATGAAAATTCAACTTTTTTTAAGTACACATATTTTTATCAAAAGAAGCTGTAATAAAAATATTTTGAAATAAATCTGGCAAACAAGATTCATCTTCCATTAGTGAATAACTTGAGATTTGTGATTGAATTTTTAGTAGAAATTTCCTAAATGACTTTCTCTATTTCAAAAATAAATAAAATCTAATCTGGTGATTTTAGAAAAATTACTTTCTAGAATAGCAATATATTTAAACAAATAAATGAACAATATTTGCTTGTTTAATAGTACAACATCTAATGCATTCATTTTAAATTATACTGATTCCGGATATAAAATAGTGAAATGACTTTTAAATTAAAAGAATGAAATATCTGCAAGTTAAATAACATTAAGTGCAATAAGACGAACAAAATATTGGATATTTATTGTCTGCGCTCGATAAATGAAAAAATGAACCTAAAATTGAATATTTTATTTATTATCAATTCACTACATATTTTAAACACTAATAACTGATGAATTGTCACCGGAAATGCAACGGTGTACATCATTTTGTATAATTTTACCATATCTAGAAGTCAGTAAAAAATGAGACTGCAAATTTCTATCTTTACATATTAACCAACTAATTTTTATGCATCATTTTTCATTACATTAAAAAGCATAGTTAAAATTCAACGTATTTAAATCAGCAACATTTGTATTATATAGTTAAATAATATTTTATCTTAATATTTAGCCGTACTACACTTATTTATGATAATATTTCAAACCTACACTTTATTCCATGTAATAGCCAGGGAATATTTTAAAGCAATATTTTATTCTAACAATACAATATCATTGCCATTTACAGAAAAAAATACAATATATTCCCATAGTTTCATCCCATTCGCTATGTGGCACGTGACTTTGACTGATAGGACCTTGCCTTTAACCTTGCGGCTACCTCTCCCATTTAAGTTATACGCTTTATACAACTTTGATTCAACAATGGAAACAATTAGGCAGGCTTCAAAATTTTTACACTTATAAAATTCTTAAACTACTTCAAACGATATCCTGTTTGGTATTTTCAGTTGAAATTTTCTGAAAAATCTAGACCTGATTTCAAAAATATTGGTACTGAAAATTTTGCAGTTTTGCTCAATTCCAAAATGACGATGGCCCCAAATATTTTTTAGCATAAATTGAAAGAAAGCATAATTTCCAATTGAAAGACTGTTTTCGCTTTTTTTTTTCCACTTTCGAGAATTTGTATTTACTGTTCTCTCTCTCCTTCTCCTTTCATTTTATTTATTTATTTACTTAATTTGGTTGGTAAGTACATGTACTATTGCCGGAAAGAATAAAGATCATTAGGATGATTATGACATAGGATAAAAATGAATGTGGAAAAATAGACTTACATTAAAATATGCAATAAATTTGAATCACTGCGTTAGCTTTAAAATAGAGGCTTGCAGGGGCCCATGGTTGGATTGTCCCGAAGCACGAACCAGAATTTTTTTGCGTTCTCAGGTCGGACCTGGCGCTATAATTTTTCCCTGTCATACTGGGTCGGAAATGGAAACTTCTGTAGCAGCATGACACACTTTTTTTTTTACCGAGCAATGAATTGATCTCTTCTCTACACTTAGAAGTGAAGTGTTTATTTATGCAACAAAACGCAGATGCAAGCATATATGTTTCCTGGGTAATAAATAAAGAACATCCATCACGCTTGGAAGTGAAAGCTTATTTATTCAGCAAAATCCGCGACATCAACTAAAGCCGGTCCTATAAAACTTACGCATTGACTCCACCAAATGACGAGTGCTCTCCTGTGTCAAATTATCAACAAGGTAGGTGATACACTGGCCTCCAAAAGTTAAGGTACAACATGTTTTTCGAAGCTCACCAGAAAAAAAAATGGTAGTCATATTAAACTTCATAGTTTATATGAATGACAATAATAAGCTTTAAAGAAACTTAAGCGAAAATTACAGCTACCACTTTTATTTTATAGAAAAGAATAGATATTTGTGAATGAGAGAAAAATATGCAATTACGAAGCTTTCGTAATTTCGCGTGTAAGTTTTGTTACATTTGAACTATTGTTGTCAGGTTTGATCACATCAACCAATAGAGTCTAGAAATAGCTAGAAGTCTTTTGCCCGATTCATTAAGGTGGCATGCGGAAGGATGAATGGAAATGGGGTTGTCACTGCTAGACGTCTGAATGTGTCTCGCAGTGTACTCCAACGACTCTGGGATCAGTATGAATCCGAAGATTATGTGTCCATAAGACATGTTCCAGGCCGCCCACGTGTTACAACACCTACAGAAGACCGGTTTCTAGCTCTTTCGGCCCAAAGGAGAAGACGTACTATTGTGCCGCAACTCATTACAGACCGCTTGCAGCATCAAGGAAAAGAATCTCCGCTACTACGTTGCGAAGACGTCTTCACAATGCAGGTCTCTATGCAACATGCAAGGTGACCAGTTGTGTGTGTCCCCCTAAACAGACAACAGAGAAAGCGAAGGGCCCGCTTATTTTGGGTAAGAAAATGTGTTTTCTTGACCAGACAACAGTGAACTTCTGTACTCTTCACTGACGAGTCCAAATTCACACTGGAGAGTGATTCAGGACGTCTTCTGATCTGGAGAGGACAATGTACTCGATACCACCAATCAAACACTGTCGAAACACACAGGTACAGAAACGGTGGAATCATGGTTTGGGCAGGGATCTCACTCGAAGGCCACATACCTGTATGTGTTCCATGGAGGAACACTTACTGGTGCGAGATATCGGGATGAGATCCTTGATTCATATGTGCGCCTATATGCCGGTGTTATTACCAATGGTTTCATTCTAATGGATGATAATGCGAGACCACACCGAGCTGTGGTTGTTGAGGATTATCTTGAGGATCACGGTTTGGAAAGAATGAAACGGCCACTTCACTTTTCAAACTTGAATCCGATAGAACATCTTAGGGACTATCTTGGACGACAGGTTGCGGCTTTAAGTCTTCCGCCAAGGTCATTAAATGAGCTGGAACACAGCTTACTCCATGTCTGGTTAACGCTACCTATTTCGGTGTCCGACAATTTAATTGAGAGCATGTAAAGTCGATACCGTCAATGCATTCAAGTCCGGGGTGGACATATTCTGTATTAGAACCAGTTTTTTAATGTTTCTGTCACATTTTACTGCATAATACTGCGATGTATTGATTTCTTCAAGAATGGAATTTTCCACCATGAGTGCTTTTTTGTTGTAATTTCATTTATACGTTTAACTTAAGTAAATTTCTATGTCGCATTTGATAAATAACAGTTTAGCGCACATTTCTCCCAAATTTGTTGTTTCTATATTCGTCCATTTTCAAATTAGACGCAAAAAATTGGTCATACCTTAATTTTTGGAGGCAAGTGTATTTGGAGAAATATCGTTAAATGTGGGGACAAAGACAAGTTCCCATAAACTTCCAAATTACCAATAACTAGATAATTTGGCAACATTCTTACCCAAATCCAATTATGAGAATAACAAAAAAATCTTTCCTATTTGGAGTGCAAAAGTGACGTTTTTTCTTCTTTTAAATTTATGTGCAAAAATACTTATTCATTAACATGTATTCGCATACATGCACGAATGAGAGCCCTACAGCGAGGAGTTCCTTGTCACCGAGCTTGACGATAATTAACGAAATTTCGCGAAACTCTCTACAAAAATAAGGTTCGCAGGTGGTCCAAATAAAAAAAAATTGGATGGCTGGTTATATTTCACGAAATTCCCATTCAAACTTGATTTTGGTCATAGTTAAAAATGTTTCATAATCAAAATCCATGTCAGAGTGAAGCATTTTGTATGTTGCAGGGGTGAATTTTTATGGAAATTAGAAAATGAATTATAATTTATATTATTTTTAATCTCTTTAATATATTTTTTAAATAATTATACTTAATAATTACAATTAAATTTATTTTTGCCAGAAGGTTTGGACCTATCCAAAAACTTGTCAATATAAAAGCTGTAGATAGTATAAAGAAGATTTATAATAAATCTAAACAGATTGGTTCTATATCGTGTCAAGTGGCAAAATTATCAATTTTTTTCTTCACCTTCTCTTTCTCTCTTTTTTCTGTAAGAGTTTGTGTTATCAAAAAATTGTCACTATAAATGTTGTAGATAAGATTCGGAAGTTGGGGATTCCGAAAAGCCTCTTGCATCGACATCAGATGCAAGGGAAAATATGAAATGCAAATCAGAAACAATTAAAAAAAAAAAAACTGGCTTTAAATACTCGAAAATTTCTGTGATTGAATGAGATTTTACTGTAGCAAAAAACATTCAATTCAATTCAATTCACTGTTTTTTTTTCTTTTGGAGTTTAACCATTTGAGTCCCAAGCAATGCGATTGTGCTATTCAGCTTTTATATGGAGAAAACCGAGCACATTTCAAGCGTTGTGGACAATTGATGATGCACCGATTGGGACTTATAGACATTGAAACATATCGCGCTACTTGGGATTTTTCAACTGTGTTTTTTAAAAACCTTCTGGGACTCAAACGATTAAAGAACACTTCCATTAGTTTGACATCAGCTTTTGAATGACGTCGCATGACTATAGTGTAGATTTTTAATTAAACAAAAGTTGCGTGTTGAAATTTTTTTAAAAATAGTCGAACATGAGTATTATTTGTTTACATTAATTTAAAATGATAATTATTAATATTTTATTTTTATACTTTTAATGAAATGATGTAAAATAATTTCTACAAATATCTTAATTCAGTAGGTTTTACTTATTTAATAAAAGTTTCATGCAGTATTTTATTTCCATAGCAACTAACTAAATAAATCAAGCATAAACAGGGTTCGCACAGTTCTACCACTAAATTTAAAGAATATTTTCGAAGTGTTTCACTGCAGAAAAATATCGTAAAATCTGTGAATGAAGGCGGGGGTTGCGAATGTTGTGGTTTAAAAATTAAATGTAAATTTTCTTATTTTTAATAGTGGTGCCAGAGTCCTTGGAAATTCCAAGGAGTGTGCGAACCTTGATAAATATGTTTATTACCAGAACTTTATTACAAGAAGTAAGAAACACTGATCGTTTTTAAAAACCAATTTCGAATGTACCACATTTTGTTATGATTGTTAACCCAACACTAATTGCTTTTGAGGGTATAACAGAAAAAAGAAACATTGTATCAAAATAGCAGCAACGAAACATCAACGAAATAGCAGCAAAACATTTGATTAATCATCATAATCACTGAGACTGCCATGCTGTCGGATATTGCCATATATTTAACACTACTTTTGTGAAAACGAGCTCTCTTATCATTTGGAAGTGTAGCCTCTCCCATAGTTGTCGGAAGTATTAATTATTCCAACACCATTATATCCTGCCAATAGTTAAGAGGTGTCATCAAAAGACTCCAGGTGCTAAAAAATTCAGCATTCGCTAATCAATATTCTAGACTAGAGCCTGCAAAAATATACACATGACCGACAAAAATCCGTAAACAATTCTGCACTACTTCAATTTTCATAAGACCTTCATTGGTAGGTCGAGATAATAGTAGCCTTTCTTGAGACCTCTGAGTTAATAGTAGATTGAAGATTCAAAAGCTGTAATTTTATTCAGCAATTTTCAAATTATGACTGGGTGGTGGCAACACCTCAAATTCTCCTATTTATCGAAAGTTTCCCTCAAACTAAAGCCGATTTTTCTGTGATTGGATAATACAAGGACAGGAAACTATAATATTTCGAAGCGACTTCATGTATCGGAATTAAATAACTGAATATACTTGATTTTAGAATATTAGTTTTCTTACAAACTGTGGGAATAAAAATATCTCGCTTAGGAAGAAAATTCAGAATACTTCTGACTATTCCTTTGCTATTATTTTTAATCGATTAATGGAATTCAGTTTGACTGAGACATCTTTTTAAAGCTTTTAAAAGAAAAGTTGGAGACTGGAGGAGGGAGGTGTCATAGCAATCAAAGCAAAAAAATGTGAAAAATTCTTTTTAAAATAAGTTATAAGGCAAAATATATAACCCCGATACGTTGCGATTTATATATGTATATATATTTATTTATTTATTTCAATTTTGATGTTACTTTTTGTTTTTATTTATTATTTTGACAGAATATGATGATTTACTGAACTTCAAACTACTGAAATCTTAATTTCATATGATAAATTTTTATATAATTAAGAAGCTTTCTAGATTTTTTATTACTTAACTCTTGAAAGTACTGGTGCGATGCTATTAACCTTTAGATTAAGCTCTTTTACTGGCAACATTTTTTAAGTATTAATTAGTACGATAATTTATAAAAGAAAAAATTCTTTTTGATGGATTTTTCGTGAAATTATTTTGGTGTAAGTGTATGTAAGATTAGTTTTCAAAAAATGGTGCAAATACAACAAATAAATAGTCCCGGAGGTGACATATATCACAACTCCGTAATCAAAGGGTTTATAGCTTCCGAGAATTTTGATTTCAGGATTGGCAAGCTCAAATCGTGGCAGATTTCCTGAACGGTGCGTTGTGTAAAAGCGCAATCGCACCTGTTGTGTATAAATCTCAACTTGAGTCTTAATTAGCAACTACTGCTCGGAAAATATCATATAATAAGTATTCCGAGCACAAAACATTATCTGACTGTTTTCACTGCATATGTAAAAACTCCAGTGCATACGCAACAGCTCCAGTAAAGGGCAAAACTGGAAAATTACATTAGTGGCCAGTTGTAGTTTTATAAGCAACTAGAGACCACTTTTTTATTTAAAAGCATTAAACAGTAAACTTTTGTTTAAATTTATGTTAGTATCAATCTGAAATTGAATAGTCCAAATAAGTATATTAATGTAAACATATTGCATCAGTAAAAGTACAATTTTTCATGAAATGCAAAAAAAATTCTAATATCCTTTTAGGAAAGTGGTCAAAAGGTGGCTGTTGGCAGGCAATTTTTAATAGGCACTTTTTCGCATTAAGTGGTCCCGTGGCGAATGCTAATTTTCCCCTTTAGTGCTCTGCACAACCGACTAATTGCATATAACAGTGGAAGCTTTGAAATTTAAAAGGATATACACTAGCACTTAAAATTCTACTTAAAAATTATTTACTTATTGAAGCTATTTCTCGTTATATACCTGCCCTCGCTTTAAAAATGTCTACCTATGTTCACCCACTCGTACATACGTATATAAAGTTTTATTTAGTTCTATTTTTCGTATCCACAGTTTGTCGCAAAATAACTACAGACAACCTGATTTACTTATTCTGGTATTTCAAAATGAAACATATCTACATCAACAGCTGCTATAAGTTGCTCTCAAATTGCCGTGTCGGAAATCGAAGAAATCGCTGAACTCAAATTAACTTACCTTGAATAAATTTAATGAATTACGCGTCTTAGTTACGAAATTTTCTTGTAAACAAGTGTAACTTCTCTTAAAATTCAGCAGACAAATGATGTGTTGGAGACGGCTTGAGAAAAAAAGGAAGTCATTTATTTCCAAGGAGCGTAAAACAGGACAAGCGCTTCGGATCTGAAAAACAACAGATTTCGCAGTTCGTTTCATTGGGAGTTAGTTCTCCGAAAACTTAAATACAACTCGAGATTGGGAAGAAACATCTTTAATCATAGGCAACAGCCCTTGCGACACATTTCACAAGAGTTTCAAGCGCCAAAATATATATTTACCCACAAAAATAAAAAATAAAATAAAATAGAAAACGACAGAAGCAAAGGGGAAAATGCACTAGAAATAAACATAAAACTTCATTTTAATAAGCAGAAGCATCATAGTCAGATTATTCTGAATCGAAGTCTGAATCGACACAGAAAATACATACTAATGGCGACATACATGTATTTTTTCGTTTATTGATGCATGCACCGCAAAAGTGTTGTTGTCATTATTACTGTTATTATATTATTCGGTAGTCGGCCTATTAATCTTGCCGATCGAATATCGAATTTAGTATACAATCAAGACTGACTATTATTGAAGGTGCTTATCAACCAACTTTAACCCCTTAATTCTTGCTCCCGTGATATTGACGGGCTGCGAACTTCATCGCTTTTATTCAGAATTGTTTGATTCGCACCAAGTTTTATAAAATAGTGTTATTTGCTTTATTCTGGTATCATTTTCATTGCCATTAAGTAAGGTGGATAGGATATTTCTTTTTTCAAAAAAGTGGTGGCAATAATCTATGTAATAATTTTTTTTTATTTTTTTTTAATTTTTTTAATTTTTTTTTTTTAAATATATATAGAACTACGTGAGCCATCATTTTGACGGCTATATGAATATGTTTCGGTTGAAACCAGAAATTTGATTATGGAATAAGTTTCAAAGATACAAAGAAGATAAAATGTCAAATGAAAAAAAGTTACTGTTTTAAATCAAAATTCTGGTGTGAAATACTTTTATAAAACTTGACACAAATTTCCAGTAGTTCTAATGTTAAAAATCATGAAATTATCTGAAGTATGGAGAGTTACGATATACTGAATAAGTCTATAGTGAATAAGTCTATTAGTGAGTAATAACTCAGACAAATATCTAACTCGTTAAATCTCTAATCCTGAACAGGTCAGATTATACACTGCCGGAATACAAAAATATTATTTGAAGCCAACCAAAAACGATTCCAGCAAATCAATTACCGATGATCCTATAACCGAATATGAAACATTTTATCCCAAAATCAAAATCATAAACGAAAAAAAAAAAAAAAAAAAAAAAAAAAAAAAAAAAAAAAAAAAAACATATTTGCAAAGCAAGTTTTTTTTTTTTTTTTTTTTTTTTTTTTTTTTTTTTTTTTGTGCTGAATCAAAGCGCAACTTGCGGTAAAATAATAATTATTATTATGAATATGATAATTATAAAGAAATATTTGTTATTTATTTGGTTTGAGTATAATGTTATTCTGCAATAATATATATAGAAATTTTTTATTTCTTTTTACAGAAAACAAAAATGGAAGATGCTGAAAATAAATAAGATACTTTGACAGTGACTTCTTCTTTAATTAGTTTTTTATTAGGTAAGTATTAATGTTTTTCTGATTTTTTTTCACGCATTAAAAGAATCAAGAAATAATATAAAATATATATATTTTTTACATGTATGATATAGATTTATGGTGATGGGCGAGGAGTCATTTCTAATATATTACTTAAAATTTAATAAAATCACCTTTTAAAAATGTTTTTGCGATTCTCTTAAAAATAGTTCACAATTCTTTCATCTTCAAGTATTCATGGTTATTTAGTAACAACTGACAGAGAATTTCAACAAAGAGAATTAAAAAAAAAAATTAATAATTAAAAAAATATTGAAAAGATAAAGGATTTTTGGGAGGAAGCTAGACAATATATTTTACAATGAACACCTCATGTGGGTATTAATCACTTAAACGCCATATTCAATTTAGTATGCTAATTACCGGATATATTAAATTTCTTCAAACATAGTTTATGTCATTCTTTTTAATTACATGTGAATTTTTTAATAACATGTAATGTAAAGAGATGAAATAAAGGTTTACTTGTATTACACAAACAGGAATAAGGAAATACGTGCAAATTTGATGTAATGATGAACACAAGGGACTTCGACAATGGATCAGAAAATAATACGTTTCACATTTGCAAGTCTCCTGATTTCGACTAGAGACCATGTTTTTCGATACTCCCGATTTTTGACATATTTTTGAATATTCTATCATTTTACAATCATGTACTGTGATTCAGAGATGAAAAGAACTAGTTGTTTTATAGTATGATTGATAGGTGGTAATTTAAGTGATAAATTATATTAAGATTCATTATAAATGATGAATCTTTAAGTCGTTTTATACTCTTAACTATGGAGACGTTTTGCTTTATTAATAATTTGTCTCAATTTTCGATTAAAACTTATTTAATATCTTTACTATAGTTTTATATAAGTTTATGTAGAACAAGAAATCCTCCTCTCCTGTAATATGCAAGTCAATTCAAAAGTATGTTAAAACATATTAAACATCATATGCTGAAATGCAATTCTACTTGTAAGGAGTACATATTTTCCTCATTTGAGTAACAGTGATGTATAAAGAGGTCTTTTTAATCTTCTTTAATAACCAATCCCTGCTTAAAATAATTTTTGTCTTTCAGAACTTAGCAAACCTTATGTTTGTATTTAAATAAAATCTTTAACGCACATTCTCTATTATAAATTTTCAGAAATTATTTTGATCGTCAATTAATTCAAAATGACCCCCAATTACACATGTCGTCTTGAAAAAGTTATAATCTTGAAGCATCACTATGAATTAAAAATATTTGTTCAGACAATTTTAAGTGGTATTGTATATCTTTGTTTTCAAGTCTTTAGTTGTTGAAATGAGAGGGATATGGAGAAAGAAAGGGAAACATCTCATTTGTCAAAGATAAAAATCACAGCTTAAAATGTTACTGTTCAACAAAAAATATGAACTGAAAGCAAACTAAATATAATATTTCTATATTTTATTGGCAGTTTTGACAGATAAGAAGAGTTGGACCGATTGATAAGTTTCTCATCAAATTTGTTCAAAAAATTTATTGCCTCTTATATATAGCACAAAAAAAATTACAGTAAAGTATATTGTTTGCCGTTTGGCTATGGAAGGGATGTTGAAGTAAATCAAATATGATGAAAGAGGTCTTGAGGAAGAGACAATGTTTGTACTTTATTTGATCTAAACAGAGAAAAATATATTAATAAAGATATTTCAAGCGGGGGCATAAATAACGAACTTTAAGAGGAGAAAAAAAAAGTGTTTTTAGCAAATGAAACGGCTTTCCTCTGTTGATGTTGGAAGTATATATATATGTCATACACATATTTCAGTTTTATTTTTTCAAAAACAAATGGCATCGTTTTTTTTTTTTTTTTTTTTTCTTTTTGAAAAAAAAAAAAAAATTATGAAAGATTTTTTTAAATATAGTTTTAGTAGAAAACCGTGAAGGAATCTGGTAAATGTAATATGATAAACCTGCGCATTATGTATAACAAAGACAAAATTCTGAAACATAAAAATTGATTTGCACCAAAAAATAGACTAAAACATAAAGGATAACAGATGTAAATTTCCCAAGTGGGTGAAAAAATTCTGGACCAGTATTCGAACTAGGCATGTATGATTGAAGCCGGCAATGCTCTTCCAACTGAGCCATCCCAGACGAATACTGGAGGACTAATTCACCCAAATAACCTTAACGATAACACTATCTGGTCGGATATTTTGGATCAACTCAACAGAACAAATCGAACGTTAATATATTTCGTATGCAGAAAATGCTGCATACGAAATTATGTTGGATAACATTGTAAGACGATTAATCAATCGATAAATAAATTATAACTGGTGTAAATTTTCCAAGTGGGTGAAAAAATCCGGACCAGGATTTGAGCCAGGGATGTATTGGCTAATCGTGTTATAAATTAATCTAATATAATTTCGTATGCCGTATTTTCTGCAGTTCCGTATATTAATGTTCGATTTATTCTGTTGAGCTGATCCAAAATATCACACCAGATAGTGTTATCGTTAATGTTAGTTGGGTGAATTAGTCCTCCAGTATTCGTCAGGGATGGATCAGTTGGAAGATCATTGGCGGCTTCAGCCAATATATCCCTCGTTCGAAACGTGGTCCGAACTTTCTTCCTTTACTTGGAAAATTTATATATGTTATAATTCATTTACCGAGTGAATAATCGTGTTATAAATTAATCAAATATAATTTCGCATGCAGCGTATTCTGCAGATCCATATATTAACCTTCGATTTATTATGATGGGCTGATCCAAAGTGTCAGATCAGATTGTATAATTGTTAAGATTAGCTGGGTGAATTAGTCCTCTAGTATTCGCCCGGGATGGCCCAGATGGAAGACGCTTCTGCCAATGCATTCCTCGTTTGAATTCTGGTCCGGACTTTTTTCACCTACTTCCAAAATTTACATCTGTTATAATTCCTTTACCGATTGATTAATCGTGTTATAAATTAATCTAAAAAAAAAAAACATAAATGAATTACAGACAGATTTATGGAAATTGCATTAGGTTCATATTAATAGTATCTGTTAACAGCTAAGTTACAGTCAAGCGAAGAGAAAAAAAAAAACCCTCGTAAACTATTGTTAAACCCATGGGAGTGTTCTTTTGGAATGTATCATTCGAATTTCGATATTTTTAAAAAATTAAATCTTTACATTTTCGATTTGGTTTCCAGTTTTTCTTAGTAAGGATACACTTTCGGAGCTGGATCTGAAACATAAAGTGACCTGATAAATTTTCTGCAATCGAAATCGAAAGAGTAAATAATGGCCAGTCAAAAATATTCATCTATCCAATTCAAAAAACTATAAAAAGATTTGAAAGATGTTGAAATGGAAATGAGATAGTACAAAAGAACACTTTCATGGGTTTAACATTAGCTTTACGAGTGTCTTCGTGTGGCTGAAATAGACTTGCGTTATTTGTGAACAATATGAACTGTATACAGAGCAATATTCCATTTAAGAAAAAAAAAAGATTACATTCATAATTATTATTTTCTATTTAATAGATACTATACTTAAACCGTTTTTAATCAAAATATGACCAAAGTGAAATTTTAGGTAAAACCAATACCAAGTTTTCGAAAAAAAAAAAAAAAAAAAAAAAAAAAAAAAAAAAAAAAAAAATTGCATATAGAATTAAAATTTTTTGAAATTTAACCTTATTAAAATTTTTAGTTTAATGATTTTTCTTTGAAAATTTTGCATTCTTTTATTTTTCATAGCACAATTTCTCTTTAAAAAATGTTACTGTACTGTAAATATCATTAGGATCTTAATTTAAAATTGTTTTCCAGATATCTAAAATAAAATTTGCCAATCGAAAAGATAAAGCATCTTACTAAGACTATATCTCTTCGACCGCGTCATTATTTTATAACCGAAGTTTCTACTGAACATTTTTTCACCAGTGTCGCATTTTAATTCGTGTACTCTATCAATAGATTTAAAATAACGTTTAACGCATATAGAATTTTTTTTCCTAAAAAAATATTATCATTTTCTTCAAAATCTCTTTCGGGTGGCGATTCCAAGCTGTACGACTTATTTGAGAGATGTATCATACTAAATTGCTTTAAGCCGTTTGAATATTTTACGAAAGTTTTTAAGTGTATACAGTGCTAAGAGATTTTAAACCTCAGAAATTTTCTGCAGAATTTCTATTAGTATTTAAAATGTCTCTTAAAAGTAGTTATTTATAAGAGATTTTTTTAATAATTAAAAAGTAACACTAAATTGGTTTAAAATTAAAGAATATAAAACACACGCTAGACGCGTATTAATTTCATCTTTGAATAAATAATTCGCAGCCGAAAAAAAAAAAAAAAAAATAGATTAGAAAAAACTTGAAAAACTTGGAGAACATGCGCTATGGCAATTTTTCTCACCGAAAAAGAAATAGAACAAATTTATTTTACGTGAGTATTTTGGGGTATTTTAATGAAAAGGGAGATTTTTCTCTCTTTGTCTTTTTGGTTAAAACATGGTACCAAATTGTCTATTTTCATAACAACTGTCATTTTATATACACTAGTATGTTGTTACAATTTTTTTTAATTTCATTACTTTGTTTACTGGATGTCAGAAATATTAGCGTTGTCGTGCAGAAATATATATATATATATATATATATATATATATTGCGTATTTCATTATAATTCATTGTAACTTGGTGACCAGTTTTTTTATCCTTCATGTTCAGAAAATCAGTTTAAAGTGCTACTTTTGACAGTTTTACAAAAAATGCTTTATTTTTATTAAAAAAAAAAAAAAAAAAAAAAAAAAAGATAAAGTTTCTTGAGAACTTGAATAAAATTATCTGTAATCGTTATGTATGAATGGATGGAAATGGTTCCTTTGTTCCGTAATAGGCCGTGAAATTTGATACTCACCTGTGAAAGTGTCACACTCAAGTGATTTTCAATTAACTGTTTATCACAACACAGTATCGTAAGTCGAAGCAGCGCGTTTTTATGAGGCATTGAAGGGGGAACGCATACCCTATACATTTTCTAAAACTAATCAGAGAAAATAAATATTTTAAATAATATAAAAAATTTCCGCTAAACTACATAGCTTATGGATATATTTACAGAATATTTAAGCGATTTATTGAGTTTCATGATGCAATAACTGCTTGTCGCGGATACAGGCGGCAGTACGGACATCTTTTCCAAGATTTCAAGACTGTTGGGAAAGGGCTATACTCGATCACTAGAGATACCACCAGGAAAATCAAAAGTTGACTTCGTTAATTTTAAGACATCGACCAACGGGTACAGGTGTGTCGTAGCGTTTAATGCAATAGATGACCGCACGGCAGCTTTGAGCTTACCCGTATATTTTGTAGACAACAAGTTTATAAACACACAACTTTTAATGTTTACTTTATTGATTTATTAATTTTATAACGTATTATGGTATTAAAAGTTCTGCCGAGATCGTCTGCATAATCTGTGACCACTGGTATAGACAAGTTGAAATTACTAAGTCAACAGCTACACAGGGCAGAAATTTTTAAAGGCAGACTGCTAAAATGCAGATTTTCACTTAAACATATTGTAGAGAGAGAAAAAAATGGTTGTAAATAATAAATACCGATTTTTGAGTGGGATAGGTAAATGAATGCGTAAATAAATATTTCATTTTTAAAACTACAATTATTCAGAAAAAAAACATAACGCCGTATAATCACAAATTATTCAGCACATCTATCATGTCTACTCTTTAATAATATTGCATGCAAAGGCATTCAGATTCATATAGTTGCCATTTTTCCTTACATATTTTTATACTAACCTATGCTTTAATACAACGTATGTGAAATTGTTCAAAAAAATAGAAATCATTTGTTAACTTACTTTGCCATTGCCACACTAATTATATTATGATGTTTAAATATCTTTTGAAACTTACTAATTGTCTTTAAAGATCCTAACAGTAATATTATTATTAAGGGTACAGTGGACTCTCAAAACTATTTATTTTTAAATTTTCAATGAATTTCTTTGAAAATTTCTTGAAATAGTCATAGCATATATATCTCTTATTTCACAATTTTTTAAAAAATATATTCAATAGCTTTTGAGATACAGATTTTTATTTTTTAAAATTAACGAAAAATGGCAATATTTCAAAATGCTCCATGCGAAACCATTTTTCACATACTTGTTCAAAAATTTTCCATAATAATCCTTTCATATATACAAATAAATGTTACTAAGCATTTTTAGCATATTACATGTAAAACATTAAAGAAAATGACTAACTTTTTTCTATTTTTCGTTAAAAAATCATTAAAAATTCCATATAACTGAAATTTGAAAAATTTAAATGGTTCTAAACAAGTTTATTTCTAGTAACATTTGTTAACACACATATATATAGAGCATTAAAAAAAAAAATCAGAAAATTTGGGCATAAAATATTTCGCATGAAACATTTTGAAATCATGAAAACGACGAAAATATCCATTCTGAGAAAAACAGATTTTAGTAACTACAATGGCTATAATTGGTTAATGTTTTAAAAACTGACACAGTTTCAGTTACATATAAGGAATATAATATCATTTCTAGCTTATATGTAAGTGTTTTATGTTTTAATGGTAAATTCATATAAAATTTCTGGCTTCGACAGTAATTCATGCAAAGGACGTAAAGTATCTGAATTTTAAAAAATCTTTTCAAAACTAACTTTTTTTTATTATTTTTATTATTTTTATTTTATTTTTATTTTTTTTATTTTTTTAAAATTTATCTGGAAATATTCATGGTATAAATACCTCTTATTGCACAATTTTTGTTAAATATATTAAATAGTTGTTGAGGAATAGAATTTTTTTTATTTTTTTTATTTTTTTATTTTACGCTAAAAAGATTGGGGACAAAAAGCAATTCCTCTAAATACATCGTAAACAAACGCTAAAAGAAGCAGTTAAAAGTTACAGTTAAAGTATTGTTTTGCGAAATCACAAAATGAATAAGTATTCAGTGCAAAATAATAACATTGAGTAAGGTAAAACGAAAAACTAAGCTAAATTTTACGGCTGCGAATCGGCAAAAAAAGTAAACAAAGGGGCGTGGCAGAATCAGCTGATTGGACAAAAATGCTTGTAACTCCAGTAAAAATAGTCGAAATTGACAAATTCTCTTTGCGTTCAATAGCAGGGAGTTCATATAATATTATTATGCTAAAAATAAAAATTCGACAATTTGATAATTTTTTGCGATTTTGAAAGTCCACTGTACCCTTAAATGGCTATTAAAAGCTCTGTTTAATTATTTGCTATGAGAGTGCTAACGTCTACTCAGATTTAACGAAATCTGCCCGGAACATATCATTGCTTTTCGAAAGGAGTTACAGCAATAAAACACATTAAATTAGAATTTTAATTTCTCTGTTTTTATAGCCTCTGACTAATTAGTTTATATTTAAAGTTTGTTCTTTAATTTAAATTCTCTACTACAATATATTTACTATAATGTTATTCATCTACTATAAATAATTTTTCATCAATGAATTTACAAACGATTCAGAAACTGAATTTCCGCAATCGAACAGTTTCCATTTTATGTAAAGGTAGAGAATCTTTTAGAAAATGCAGTCAAAATTTAAATTTTTAACAACTTTTTGGGGGTATAACAGTGGCGGAACTATGGTTATCCGATGGAAATCGTTAATAACTCAAAGTACGTTGAAATTAAAAGAAAATGAAAATAGTTTTTCTATTCTTAGGCATCTCAAATGCCTGATTTTTTCATGCAAGTTTTAGTATGATTGAAAGCTTGTAAATGTGTCAGAAAGATTCGCATTGCTTAGAAGTAAAAGTAATAAATTTAAGAGGCTATTTCAGTCAAGCGAAAAGACCCATTCGCTAATGCTAATCCTATATAAGAAATTTATAAAAATATCTCGGCTGCATTTCAATATTTTTAGATGATTTTTTTTCTGCATTGGATAGCAGAGATCGATCTGTACAAGACCGTTTTTTATTTTTTCTATTTAGTTTACAGATATTTTTTATGAGGACATTGCTGCACTCTTCCTTAGTCCACGTGACTTCGAAGAATTTTTCTTTATTTTATATGCTGCCACAACCGACATAACTGTGTGATATCAGGCACGTTGTGAGAAGGATTATCAAAAAGAATGCTAACTCATTCAATTAAAATTAACGAACAATTTATTTACAATATATTTCACATGTAAACAAAATATTATTTACATTTAAGAGCTCGGATATAGGTGAACCTGCCCGATATTAAATTATATGCATCAAGTACTTTCTGAGCACTCGGGCCACTTATTAAAATACTCTATATCCTTCTCACAATAGGGTACCTAAATAGATTTACCGGAGGGTCACCCCTGACCTCTCCGTTGCTCTGACTATATACGCAAAGAATCTTAAACACTTTTTCGGAAACTCTCCCAAGGAAAAACACCAACCTCACAACTTGAGGTCCATGCTAGAACTGTCCTTTCTCTCTCTTTAAATTCGTCTCCAAATCAGCCTATAGGTATTCTCCTCTGGCAACAGGGACCCTATCTTTGTATCGAAACTTCTCCCTTCCCATGCCATTTTCACTACGTACCAGATAGGCAGATTCTTTTGTCTCTCTTATCTGAGGTATGAATTTTTGAATAGAAAAGAGGAACTTTTATTCATTGATATAATGGGATTTGTTGTTACAAGAGGATCTAATTATAATAACTGGGAATAACTTCAAGATAACAAAAAAATGTTGCCACAAAACCCCAAGCGCACAGAAAGAGATACGAATAGTATATAAGTAAAAATATAATATTAGATAATAGTAATCCTAAATAGTTACCAGCTCATTAGCGTCAGAAACCTGACAGACATTTTCATTTTCGGAATAAGTTTCAAAAGTGAAAACATCCTCATGAAAAAATCTGCAATCAAAATCTAAAAAGTAAAAAACGGCCATTATACAGATCTATCTCCGCTATCCAATGAAAAAAAATGAAATGCAATTGCTATTTTTATATATTTTGTTTATAGGATTAGCAACCTTTTGATAAAGTTTCTTTTTGGCACAATTATAAAACCTAATTCCTGCTTGTATGCATTACTCCTTGATTGTCAATCATACGCACACAAAATCCTGTTTGTAATTATGTCCAAGATATATATTTAAAACGTTATCTTTGAAAACATTTTCGAAAGAATGTTTATATTTTATAGAAAAGGGAAATAAGAAGAAAAAAATGCTTCACATAAAATGAAAATTCTTTGTATGATAAATAGTAATAATAATAATAATAATAATAATAATAAAATAATAATTGTTATTATCAGTATTATTAGTATTTTGTTCAAAATGTGCTGTAAAATATTTGCATTAAATTACAAATAAAACAGCTTTAACAGGGTTCGCACCGCTCTACCACTAAAATTTTACAGTATTTTCAATGTATTTCACTGCAGAAAAACAGCGCGTAAATTGCAAATCAAGTGGGTGGTTGCGAATTCTGTTTCTTAAAAATTAAATATAAATTTTCTTATCATTATTAGTGGTGCCGGAGTCCTTACAAAATATAAGGAGTGTGCGAACCCTGTTTAAGCAACGAAATATAAGAAATGGAATCGATGGCGACAAAATTTCTTTTGAGACAGTGCGATGCATGATCTCAAATACATTCAAATGCGCGTTAAATGGCATTTGCTGACTCAAATTTAGCACATAGCTTCGAATTAAATTGCCCTGAAGATTACAATACTTACCATAAGCCTAAACGGAAGATGCATTTGCATTTTGTATTTATATCAAAGCCTCGCCTAACTTAACCTTTAACATAATCACTTTCTTGGGATAATCAGAAACCACTGTCGAAGATCAGATAGAAAATGTGATAAGCTACTGCTGTATAAAGACATTATGCCGAATGTTGCTGTATAAAGATATAATGATCAATGCATCTAGAGAAATTTGGTTTTCTCTTTATTCATTAGATGTTAAATAACATAAACACCAATCTCATATACTATTTCAATTCCTTACAAGGCTAAACCCGATGTGAGAAATCACTACCTTATTTTCGATGATATGATTATATACAATACTTGCAGTAATAACTTTATTATAGTTTACAGAAATACAGTTACAATTGTGATAAATGGGGGCTGTCACCTCTCAAATATTGCAAAGATGTCAGGGACAAAATATAAATGGCTTCATTAATCTTTTAATCTTCTTTATTATTTTAGATTGTATTCTTTATTTTATTTTCCCTCCCTTTTAGTTTTAGTCTCTGCTGCTGCAAGTTAAGTATCGCTCTTTTTAGCAAAAAAAAAAAAAAAAAAAAAAAAAAAAAAAAAAAAAATACTGAAACTACGCTCATTTTTATACCATATTTTTTACATTACTTAATCCTGCTGAGCCCAATAGCAAAATAAGAACTAATATCTACATAGCTTTTTTCTCAAATGAACAAAGAAGTTTAACGAAAAAAAAGTCTAAAGGTTTTCAGAATATACTCTAACTACTAAATAATAAATTTTTATTAACCCTGTTAAATAATAAGTACTTTTTAATGTGGTAAATGCATAAGAATTAGAGGAACATCATGAAATTTTTTCCTTACTTGCAAAAATTTTCATATTTAGGTTCCGAAAAATCAAACAGATTTTTCATTTGCTTTTAAAATTAAGGCATTTTTTCGAGAATACTCTGCCAAAATTAAATTTTTAATCTACGTAGTACGATTAAAAAATTTGGGGAATGCGGCCATTCTTGACAACGAAAGCAAGTGCCTAAAGTAAAACCCCCTAAAATATATTCTCCCAACCCTTCCGTACTTGGTTTAATCCATATTAAGAACCGAACCGCACGCGCAGCTGTTATTTTCCGAAGTTAGATATCTTTGCTCCGCAACGTAAAAAAGATGGTTTTCTAGAAGAGCGTTGCGACATTAAATTCTGTCAACGATTAGGTAAAACACCAATGAGACTTTGAAAATGCTAATAAAGGTGTACGATGAACCTTCCATGGTGAGACACAGGGATTATCAATGACATCGACGTTTTAAAGAGGACCAAGAATCTATCGAAGACGATAAACGCGTCGACAACCTTCGCTGAGGTCAGACATTGGTTCTTTCTGCTTGAGAACGCACCAGCACTTCGACACCAACTGATAAAGCAAAACTGTCAAAACTCGCACTAACGTGCTTCCCCATCTCCCCTATTAACTGGACATATCCCCATATGACTTTTATCTGGTCCCATTAATGGCAAAACATTTCCAGGGATGCCGTTTTTAATCATCAAATGCGGTGAAAACAACATCGCAGGAGGCCTTATGGGAGGTTACGAAAAATGGCTTCCAGGGGTTTTACGAACTCTGGCAGAAGTGTATCGTCGCCCAAAATGACTACTTTTAAGGTGGATATGCATCGTTGCTGTGAACTATTCAGGGAAATGTTTTTTAAAACCTTTCCCCGTACTTTTAAATCATACTACGTATATCCGAGATACGAGATTTATAATAAAGTGGTTATCATTGAAAAAATTATAATATCTATACGACGTTTATATAAGAATAATAATATAACAAACTGTCTTTTGGAAAATTTGTGAATGCTAATTAGTAAAAATTGCATAACATAGAAATAGCTTGAAAGTTATTATTTCTTTCATCATTAACAAGATTTTTAAATCATTAACTTGAATAGTTTAATCGATATTCATACTTTTAATTAATCTTGGAAAGAGTAAGATATTTATTTTCTTTTTTGCAATAAATGTATTTCATAGTTTAATGTTATTGAAAAGGGATTAAGCCCGTCGTTTTCAGCAATATATATTTTCATACAACAAAAAATAATTCATTTTAACACCCCAAGTATATTATGACTTTATTACAAAAGCTGCTACTCTATAGATTATGCGCTTCGACATTGATTTACGGCGTGAAGAAATGTAACGATTTGCCTTGAACATATTTTTTCCCCTAACAAAAAGAAATGAATAAAAACATCAATCTTTAGTAGACTCAGTCAACGGTTTCCTTCTGGAGAACAGAACTTCTCTAGATCTAAATGAAAAAATTAATTCCTCTCTAAATCTATAAGCGTAAAATATAAAATTATTTTAACTTTAAAGGACATTTTTTTTGGGAAACATTTTAAATAATTTTGGACAAGACAATCTTATTAATTTGCCTTTTCAGTCATAACAGGGATGCCACTCAGAAAATAGCAAAAAAGAGGAAATTATGCGTAAAGTAAAATTTACGACATTTTTCACAACTTTATGTGTGAATTTTGAAAATTATATTGTTTATAATAAACAAAATAAAGAATTACAGCTTTTCTTTTGCTGTAAACTTTTAATTTATAAGAGTAGTTGGTTGTATGAATTTTAGTGGCACAAAATCCCTTGAGGGACATGCTGCACCAAAACAAAGAATAATAATACAAAAACAGAGACTAAAAAAAAAACCTGTCTGGATGGGGTCCCATCCAGATAGAGTCATGTAAAAGTACAAAATTAAAAAGAATTAAATATTACTCTTCCAGATGTCTAAAAAAGCAAAACAAGTCGAGTTATAAAACTGGTCAGTAGTAACAAGTTATATATCAAAATATAGTCCAATACGTTTTAAAAAGGTGAAGAGTGCCCCATGAGGTGTTTCCCCAATGAGGTTTGTCAAGATTGGTGATGATGAATTAAAATACAGTCTGTACAAGTGCCAGAGGCTAGGACAGTCAGTTAAAAGATGATGAATGGTCAGGTAATCAAAATGACAATGTGGACACATGGGTGTATCTTCCCAGAATAAAAGATGTTTAGAGTTATTCTAGAATGTCCAATTCTCAGATGAGTCAATTTATAAGAGTAAGTTAAAATGATTTTTCTTTAGTTCACAGTATTTTACATCAATTAAGGTAACCCAGCAACAGGTTCAGTGAAGAATTTTATGTATCGCATCATTTTAAACCAATTCAAGTAACCCAGCAATAGATTCAATGATTATTCCACGAGTGAATAGCAAAATTTTGCAGGTTGTTTTTTTATTTGACGAAAATAACTGTTTTATTTCATGATCGTTTGGCGAAAATCGCCGTTTTATTTAGCGATCGTTTGACGAAAATCGCCGTTTCACATCATGATCGTTTGATGAAAATCACCGTTCTACATCGTGATCTTTTGACAAAAATCGTCGTTTCACATTGCGATCGTTTGAGAAAAATCGCCGCTTCGTTTCGCGATCGTTTGACGAAAATCGCCGTTTCATATCGCGATCGTTTGACGAAAATCGTCATTTTACATTGCGATTGTTTGACGAAAATCGCCGTTTTATTTAGCGATCGTTTGACGAAAATAGCCGTTTCACATCATGATCGCTTGACGAAAATCATCGTTTCACATCGCGATCCTTTGACAAAAATCGCCGTTTCACAAAAATCACCATTTCGTTTTGCGATCGTTTGACGAATATCGCCGTTTTATATCGCGATCGTTCGACGAAAATCTCCGTATTATTTAGCGATCGTTTGACAAAAATCGCCGTTTCACATTGCGATCGTTTAAAGAAAATCACCGTTTCGTTTCGCGATTGTTTGATGAAAAAGGCTGCTTTATATCGCGACTGTTAGATGAAAATAGCCGTTTTTTTTTTTATCTTTTAACGAAAATCAATGTTATATTTCGCGATCGCTTGACGAAAAAGGCTGTTGTATTTCGCGATCGTTTGATGGAAAAGGCTGTTTTGTTTCGCGATCGTTCGACGAAAATCGTTATTTTATCTCGTGATCGCTTACCAAAATTCGCGAATTCTTAAAAATTAAAAAAAGCGGAAATCCGCCAAAAGGCGGAAAAGTGGCATCCCTGGTCATAATCATGTTTCACTGTAAGTTACCTATCATTTACAGAAATGTACACTTTTGTACAAAAAAAAAAAAAAAAAAAAAAAAAAAAATCATACATTATAACATTAATTTCCTATATAATATTGCTCTGTCATAAAAGCGGTCACTGTATAAACTCAGTACTTTGACGTTGATTTACGATGTGCAGAAATGTAACGATCTCCCCCACATACACACGAATTAATTTTTTCTAGGTAATAAAGAAAATGCTTTACAACAGTAGAAATCTATAAAAAATCATCAATCTCTGATAAGCTAAGGTCTTCCCCCTCGGGAGTTCCTCATTCGAGATCTAAATGAAGAAAATGAATTTATTCTCCAATCTACTGGTACAAATTAGAAAAACGAGATGAGAATATGTTCGATGAATGGAAATAATACAATCCAGACAGGTGTTAGTGGCATCTTCAGAGGGACTGAAGATCAAATTATTACGCCCTTACATCGAGCATTAGAAAAAGAACTCAGTGGGGGTTCTTCATATTTTGTTAGAATTCACAGCATTTGCATTTTTAGACTAAAAAAAAGTGTGTCATATAGATATAAAATTGTGGAGATACTGGCGAAATTGTAAATAAGCTAGGGTAATTAAAATTTAAAGAGATATATTAAAATAAATTGTCATCTACATAGCCATTACCATATATTTTTCGCATTATTCTTTCTCTTATCTCTGTGATAGCAGCAATGCATAATAATGCATTTATGCCTATAATTTCGCTTTCAAAAATCAACAAAACTGTAAATTGTTCAAGGATATTGAAAATGTATAACGTATGTTCTTGCGTATGTCGATGTCGTGCTCTTTTACAAAACTATATATGGGAACATAAACTGTTATACTCTTGTCACCATTTGAGCAAATTATTAAAAATAATTCTAATTGTTTTATTTAAAAATAATATTATGGTAAAAATTGATTTAATCAGTTAATTACCACGTGGTCTACTCTCATAAAATATATCTTATTTGTAACAAAAATGTATTTTGCTTGTCTATATAATAAATGAAAATTTTGTTACTCTTGTGACCAGAGTGTCATACAAGAATAAAAAAAATTTATTTAATATATAGGCAAGTAAAATGCTTTTTGTTACAAATTAGATGTACACTAAGTGAGGGGAGTGATATATTACTGGTTATGTTAATTTTTTTCTTAATTATATTTTTTAATAAAATAATTGGGATTATTCATGAAAATTTGCTCGATTGTCACAAAATTTCTGAATGGACGTTCCCATAAATATGTTGAATCTTAAGTTCGGACTATAGTCTGGCATATAGAGTTTATGTGAAATATTGTAACATAAAAAAATATCGCAACTACTTTTACTACGTAAAACAGTAGCGGTTCGTCAGGGAGTGCTGCATGAGATTTTTCTTACCACTAAAATTTAACAGAATCTTTTCTGTTATTTATTCGACAAATTTTGCTGATTAAAGAAAACTGAAATAACCATACAATTTTAGTGGTATGAATATATTGATGCAGCACTTGCCTGACGAGTCGCTATTGACGTAAAATATTGCATTACACTACCTTTTTCTCCAACCCAGTTAAAAGTTGAAGGCAACCTAGACTTTCCCAGCTGTGTAGTATGTTTGAGTTTGAGGCGCTAATGCTCAAAAGATTATCGAATTCAAACTGTAGTTCATAAATTTTCGTATTGTTTTCTCAACTACTGTATGCTGAGACTCAAACTGTTTAATCTTCGGTTTTAACAGATTGAACTGTTTAGCCACTCAAACTGTTTAATCTTCAAACGACGATATTTCTCCAAACCAAACAGCCATCCGTACTTCTTATGTGCATTAAAAATTCTTCAGAACAAAAGAGAAGAAACGAAGGAACAAAATTTAACAGCGAAAATTTTTATATTATTACATTATATTTTTATATTATTACGAGTTATAAAAACTGTATGCTAAAAATTACGAAGTACTAGTAATCCCAAATACATATTATTGTCCGGCTAGTTTCCCTGATTCATTCTTTTAATAAATTTTTATCTGATTAGATATTGCGATTCCACCAGGGCTCGAAAAATCTACATGCCCGATGTCAGTGTTGCTAGACGGGCTACGTTTTAAAATTCAGGTTGGCACCACTTTTTTGGAATGATAAAATTCATTTTATTTAATGCCATATTAAGCAAGGGGAATTTTATCATTTAATAAAAGTGGTGCCAAACAAATAAAAAAAAAAAAGGGAACCCGTCAGGCAACACTGATGTCGGGCCTGTAAAATTTACAAGCGCAAGATTCTACTTCAGAAATATTATACAAATATCTGATATTGAATAAGAAAAAATTATCGGCATTGATGCACTTCTTCCAGCGAACGAAAATAATCTTTTTTAATTTTTTTTTTTTTTTTTTTTTTTTTTTTTAAGGATCACAGTACTTTGTAATTGAATCGCAACGAAAGAAGAGCTTCAACACGTATACTTTCGATATGTACCTAAATATGTTTGTTTGCATTTGTTTTTCAAAATCACGTTTATATCATTAGAAAAGTTCCCTTTCCCCCCTTTTCACGTAAAAGGAAACAAAAAAAAAAATAAGAAAAAAAAAACCAGGGTAAGGAATATTTTGCGTGAAACGTGTCGTCATATTCGAAGAGGGTTTTTTCTTCTTCTTTTTTTCCAATACAAAAAGTTTGGAAAAATCTTTTACCCATTCCCCTCCTCCCCCCCCCCCTCCAAACACACACTATTTGTCTTTTTTCTATTTCTTTTCCCTTTTTTTTTCACTTTGAAAGATTAAGCTATAAAAATTACTTCTCCCGATAGTAAATTTATGCAAAAAATAATTTCTTAATGCGAGTTTCGAAACTTTCGGAAATAAGATAATCGACAGGAACTTTATCAAATCAAAGAAAGTGGATAATGTAACTTAATATTCAGTATAGAAATTCTAATGTATTTTTTTCTGCAAGTAGGATTGATTAAAGATTAAATGTTGCAGAAATTTTCAAATCATATTTAAAGCATTAGTTATGAACTTTTATTATATTCAAGTATGATTCAGCAGGAGCACAATTTTTCATTATCATATGTATTTTACTCGAATTCTTTTACATAGAATCTATACTTAATATATTTTCTTGCTTGTAAACCTCATTATGATTTCTAAAAAAAAAAAAAAAAAAAAAAAAAAAAAGGAGTTGCATTTTATGTATTTTTATGAATGATTGTCTACATATTGTCTGTATTTTAACTGCGCTTCGACAATGATAAATTAAGGCTTGAAATGCTAATGCTGCAACAACTAAAACTGTGTTTTAATTGCATTGATCACAAGGAAAAAAGAGGGAAAATTAAAAAAAAAAAAAAAAAAAAAAAAAAAAAAAAAAAAAAATAATAATTCTATATGTGTGCGATGGCTACAAACTCTAATAATTTAGACGCATTTTAACAAATTACAGACATATTAATTTACATTATTAATAATTAACATTATTAATTTTTAGACAATATTACAATAACAATAATAATCAAATAGCAATTAATGAGGTATATTGTATTAAGAAAGAGAATGGAATATAGTTGTTGGTGTAAACCCAAATGTATATATGATTAATTCATGTAAGGTACAGCGATTAATGTTTTCAAAATAAATATTTCTCTGAATGGTTCGGCTGTTAACATTTCTGCGTTGCTTACTAAGTATAGAGCAATTTCTCCAAGCTAAATAATATATATATGCCTGTTAAAATGATCATTGTCCTAGAAATTACATTTCCATCGTTGAAATTACCCAAATAATATTTGTATAACTAGGGCGAAATATTCTATTGTAAAAAGAAAAATTCTTCAATTTTCCTATCCTATTAAAGGCTTAGAAAAATTTTCACTGTGGATCTTCATTTAACCCTTTGAGAGGCAAAGCACTTGTACTCTTAAAATGCTTAAATCATTGATTGACACCAGAATTTAACATCAAAGTTATTATAAATTAGATAAAAGCTTTCCTTCACGTACTTGATGAAATTAAAATTTTCATATCAAAATTCTGGTGTCGATGTGACGTTTCTCAATAAAATTTAAGTGGCATATATTTTATACCACCGCCCTTCAAGGGGTTAAAGGATTTTCAGATATTCATGACATCAGCTGACCCTTTGATTTGATACGTCTTCTGAACAACGGTCCAGAACCAAACACTACAGGTTTCAGTAGACAAAATATCTAAGTATTAAATTCCCAGATACCTCCAAACTTCCATATGCTTCCACATTTCCTTTACATCAATTCAGAGATGGTCCAAAATTGCTTTCAAACAGATGAAATTTTGTCTTTAGAAGTATCTCTTTCATACATGTAATCAATAAATAAATTAGTCCTAAGTTTCAGAATTTACTAACCAAATTTTCCTCGTCGAACTATGCCCTAATTGAACATGAATTGCCATATAGTTTAATAAATTTAAATACCTTATTTTAAAAGTTATTAGGATCTATTTTGTTATGGAGTTTACAGCATAATGTTCATCTTCATTTACTTTGAAGAAAGATTTTATGATGCGCAAAGTAAGCAGAGATATAATTAAAATTTTAAAATCCCTCCTTCCCCAATTAAGTAAAACCAGAAAATTTTATTAATATATATATACACACACACACACATATATATATATATATATATATATATATATATATATATATATATATATATACTGAAAAAAAGAAACATTCCATAAAATACTTTTTCTGGTACAAATTATGTTTATCCGACTTAGTAAGTAATTCGGAATTTTGGCTCTTAAACACTGCTGAACAATGTTTTGCTGACCTTTAACCTATTCATTGGCAGTGGTATATTTTTGACCACTTAATTTTAATCTCTATATTCCACACTGGCATCATAATTTCAAAATAAAACTTTTCCTGTGACTTTACATGTGAAGAAAAGCTTTAACTTATTTTCGAATACATTTGTTTGTAAATTCTGGAGTGTCATTCAATCGTTTCAGCATTTTATGAATAGAAGTACTTTCAATGCTAACCAAAATTTCACTTAAAATAATATTGTAAACTACGATATTAAATCAAGAGCTATATTAGCATTAATAAACACAAAATGTAGGGAAAAGTAAATACGCAATTCTAGTAACATATATAGCTTCTTAGCCAATAAAGTTATGAATGCTGAAAATTATGCGTTCGTTCTTTCTTCAATTTATCCGTCATAAGAAATTCCAAATAGCCAAAAAAGCTTCTAATCGTCCCTTTTAATGCGTTTATCTATCCAATCGTTGAGTGCATGTCAAGATACATGCAATGCACACCTGCCAACCTTCCAATTTTGTCTTTTCTTTTTTTTAAAGAAATAGAACCAGAAAATATATTAAGTAAATGAATTTAATTAACAACAGATACAAAAAAAAAAAAAAGTTTCATCAAGCATTTTTTTTCTTTTCTTTCCTTTTATTTTTCTTTTATTTTTTTTTTTTTTTTCCAAATTGGATTTATTTGACTTCTCTCTAACTAAAACTTTATTCATTATAATATTGTAAATTCTGATATTAAATTAAAAACTATATTAACTTTGATAAAAGCAACAAAATGTAGTAAAAAGTAAACGCTATTGCCCTACATTAATGTATTTTGCAAGAAATTTTAAGAATACTAAATATTTATCAATAAATTTATGCTACAGCCAAAAATAATACATTAATTAAAAAACTTGCTTTAGCTAAATATAGGAACAAAAATGCTCTTGTAAAATACAGTCTTCCAAAAATAATATACCAGTAGCATGTCTCGAATCTCTTCGAATATATTTACATACATTTATTTCTGCTTTATACAATTACACCATTCTAGTAACATTTACAGCTTTTAGTCAGTCATTATGACTGCTGAAAATTATGCATTCATCCACTCTTCAACTTATCAATCATAAGAAACCCCCAATGAAGCCTCTAAACTTCCCTTGCAATATATTCATTCAATCCTCTTAAGTGTTGCATGCATGTCAACTTTATACCTTGAGGCATTTTCACACCAGGATGAAGGAATAAATGCATTTTTACCTAAGATTACAATTTCCAATTTTTTTCTGGCTACAGATGTCACCAAAACTACCGCATGTTTGACCCAATCCGGCTACCTGGCAACTGTCTACAGGTAGGTGGGGTTTTTAGGAGGAGCTAGAGGTGAGATGCGAAGTCTGAAATTGTTGATTTTTACTTTTGCATCATCTCCGACTCATCAGGCTGTTTTTTAGTTTGGCCGACACTCCCTTTTATCTTTCTGTTTCATGTCTGAGTCTCATGTCACGTGGTTAGAGAACTTTACTCTTGAGAAATTAGCTTTCTACTTTTAACTTACTGCTCCCTGAGGATATACAGTTGAAGTAAGTGATACCATATTTTATTGAAAATGTTTGCTTCTTATGCAGTAGATAAATTGCTAAGATATATGTATGACTAACAACAATTCATTTAAATAATTGATTTAAATGTTTTTTTTATTCATTTTTGAGATTTAAAAAAGATAGATCTAGTTATTTAAGTTTAAAAATAAATCAATTTAAATATAGCATTTGATATAAATGTGTCTTTTAATAAGTTTTAATTTATTTTATTTTTAAAAGAAAGAGAAAATAGTTATTTAAGAGACTTTTATTAATTTAATTTTCTTTAATATGCAAGCTATTGTTATAGGGAATAAAAAGGAATGGGAGGAAAAAAAACTTTATGCTCGAAATATATTGCATGAAAAAAAAGCATATATTAATAATTTGATTACAGTCGAGGACTGACGACTTTTTATAAATTCAATGATAGCACACTTTACAAATAATTTCTATATTACTAGCTGACCCGCCCGGCGTTGCTCGGATCCGTATTAACAATATTAAACGAACTTGAAATTTGTATGATTTTATCATTAACTCGAAGCATGCAGAAATGCATTGTCTGAAATACGTGGCAGCTGAGTGAGAGAAAAATCGGTTTAAAAAAGAACTAATATTAAGCTCTAAAAATACTTAAAATGAGCAATGAGAAACGCGGGAGGGAACTTGTATCCAACGATTGCGTTATTTTCGTGTTAGAGTGTTGATGTTTACCCGTAAAAATCACTGTTAGGTCACGTAACTAATTATTTTTTTACATAGAAGTTTCAAGTGAAATATTTTGAATTTCAAACTAATTATATCACTCTTAAATCCGACTATACCGTGAATGAAATCGATACTCGATGATAAAAGGTACGTATATAGTATCATAATTTCAGAGCCATTTAACAAAAGTAAGTGCATATTTTTAATCAGAACATGGGTAATGTTCACTCTGTGGAGAAATTTCTAACTGTAAACTTTTGTACCGTAACCATAACCTGTCTGTAACCTAACTGCGACTTAACAGTACCCTACCGTAACTTAAATATAACATAAATGTAACCTAGCCGTCACTTTATTGCAACCTATCCTTATTCTAACCATAACATAAACGCAATTTAACTTTAACCTAACTTTAAATTAACCGTGATCTAACTGTAACCTAACGTGAAATTAAATAAAATCAAAGACTTACCTTAATGTAATTGCAACCTAATTGCAACCCAAATGTTACCTAACCATATATTGGGTTCATGTCCATGGAAATCGTTTTGTCTTGTTCGGATCTTGGTTATGATTCATTAGAATATTTTCGTCGGATTCAGATTTGGTTCGATTCAGATTTCAAGTATTTTTTGAAATTCGATTTAAAATGTTCGTGTCGGATTCAGGTCCATGGAAATTGTTTTGCCTTGCTCGTTTTCAGTTATGATTCTATGAAATATTTTTGTCGGGAACAGATTTGGTTCAATTCAGATTTCGGCGTTTTTTTCAAATGCAATTTTTTGGGTTCAGGTCTTCCTGCGTGTCTACGGAAATTTCTCTGTCTGATTCGAATAAAGACATGCTTCACTGGAATATTTTTGTCAAGTTCAGACTTGGTTTAATTCAGATGTCGGCTTTTTTTTTAAATGTAATTTTTGGGTTCGGGTTCTCTTGCGTGTAACTTGCGTGTTACATAAGAACATGCTTCAATGGAATATTTTTGTCAAGTTCAGATTTAGTTCATTTCAGATTTCGAGATTTTTTTTCAAAGAATTTTTTTAGGTTCAGATTCGGATCATGTTCATGGAAATTTTTTGTCTTGTTTGGATCCGGTTAATGTTCTTTGGAATATTTTTGTCAAGTTCAGATTTGGTTCGATTCAAATTTCAGGTATTTTTTCAAACAGAATTTTTAGGTTCGGATCTCGTACATGTTCACGGAAATTTCATGCATGATTTTAAAAGAAGGTTTTCATCAATATATTTTATATATTGACATGGAATTATTAATATATTGTTAAATCATAAACATTTTTCATCTAAGTCATGAAGAATTAAAAAGTTCTGAAAAAAAAAAGAAAACTTTTAGTAATACAGTTTTTAGTTCAAATCAAAGGTTTCCAATATTTTATTTAATTTTATTTTGACATTTAATTATTTTTAATTTTTCAATTTCAATTATTTTAAAAGCAAACATTTATTTTAATAAATAATATAATAGAAAATAAACGTTTTAATAAATTACTATTTCTTCGTAAAATATGCTTTAGCTGTAATTCATTTCTTTCAATTCGTCTTATTAATACAAAATTCCTTCCTCGTGCTTTTGTTTGAGACATTAAAATTTCAGCGATAAATGGTATCATATTGCAAACCTTTTTTTTTTTTTTTTTTTTTTTTTTTTTTTTTTTTTTCGGATTGCTTCACCTCCATCTATCTTTTTTCCTGCATGGCGTACAGCAGCTGTGATTAAAAAAATCCTCATTTAAACTGACAGTTTGCCAGTCTATGAATTTTAAAGGTCTATCCCAGCTTTTTAAGTTATTTCTGCGAAAATTTTATGCAACCAACCAACCATAAGAAAATGAAAGGAAAAAAAGTAATAAAAGGCGATTTTTTATGAGAGTGAGCTTTGGAATTTAATTAATAACTCCGTTAATAAATAGAATTTTGAAATTCTGAGCTTCAGGTGCATCAGGAGAGATATTGGGCTACTCTCATAAAAATTTTGAACTTCGTACGTCCCATAGATTTTGCTAGCCATCGCAGACACACACACACAGACAGACAGAGCGTTTTGTTCTTTTATTAGTATAGATAGATGTCTCTTAAAATAACCTAAGAGTATGGTAGAGGTTAATTAAAAAAAAAAAGTACTGCGAATAGAATAAAGAATAGTCCAGGTACTTTACCAGCATACCGCAGCTCATCTTTCGCATATGACGTACAACTTCCGAATTGTTTAAATAAATTCGAAGTATTCCACATATAAGTATTTACTTTGGATATCATTTACTTTAGTACGGGGTTGAAAATGTGAATTAGCTTATTTTTTTTTGTCTTGTAACGTGTTTAGCAATTAAAGGAAAAATATTTTTTTTATTCTTTTTCTGCTAAACTGTAGTTGCCTTGAATATTATACAGTGTAGGTAAAAATGAGAGAAATGCGTATGCAACAGGGGTGATTCTGGATGAAAATTTTTTTTCGGAAATTCGCATAGCATTTTCGGAAATCGGCGGGGGGGGGGGAGGGGGGTCGTGAGTTCCCCCCCTCCAGCAATCTTCGGACAAAATCGGCGTTTTTCGCTATCTTCAGACGAAATCAGCAATGTTTAGCAAAATCGGCGATTTATTGCGGTCTTTTGCCAAAATCGGCGGTTTTTCCGCGATCTTTTGTCGAAATCGGCATTTTTTCATGTATTTTTTTAAGTGAAATCGGCGTTTTTTCGACGATCTTTAGACAAATTTTGCTTTTTTACGCGATTTTTTTCTCGAAAACGGCTTTTTATACCCGCGATCTTTTGACAAAATCGGCGTTTTTTCCGTGATATTTTGATGAAATCGGCGTATTTTTTTCAAATATTCTTTTAACAAAATATTTTTAAGCGATCTTTTATCGAGAACGGCGTTTTTTTCCGCGATCTTTTAACGAAATCGGCGTTATATCCGCAATCTTTAGACGAAATCGGCGTTTTCCCGCCGTCTTCAGAAGAAATCAGCGTTTTATCTGCGATATTTGGAGAAATTGACGTTTTTTCCGCGATCCGCACAGGAAATTTGCGTTTTTCATCGATCTTTTGACAAAGTTCGTTTACAAAAGCATTGACGAAATCGTCGTTTTTCCACGAAATATTGACGAAATGTATGCTATTTCGGCGATCTTATCACGAAGTTTGCATTTCTACACAATTGTTTTTTTCCGCGCGCAAAACCATACAAGTTGGCAACTATGCGGAACTGATAACCCAATTTCAAATTTTCGGAAGAGGATGCCTTAAATTTTCGGAAATTTCGGAATTTTCGGACGAGAATCACCCCTGGTATGCAATGCCAAATATACAATAATTTGATTCTTTAAATAAATGAATATCCCAATTACATCTAATAAGAAAGATCTCCTAAAAAAACATTCTAAAGAAGAAAAAAAAATTTAAAAATGTTGAAGAATTTAAGTATGTATACAAAATAAATAAATGAAAATAAACAAATAAAAATAAATAAATGAAGAAATAATAAAATAATAATAATTAAATTAGAACTCTCGATAACGTTTCTGAAAATAAAATTTTTAATGTTTTAGTTTTATCTTTTTTCATAGCCCTTTTTACGATAAAATTAAATCGATTTGGATCTGTTCAATTTGGAGACACATTAAGTTGGCGCAATTTAGAAACTAAACTTTTTGAAATGCTTTATGAAAGTAAAATTTTTGACATTGCTTTTAAAAAAAGAAAATTTTGCAGTTCGTTCTAGCATTCTACATATATGCAGAATCCTGGAAATTTTTATATGATTGGTTGGTAGAAAATGTCCAAATAATTCTATTGCTTTCTTACCTTAATCTATGTTATATCATTTCAAATATATTTATTGGAACGTTAGTATACGAATGAATAAATTTATATTATATAAATTTATTCATTCATATACTAACGTTCCAATAAATTTATTTGAAATGTATAAGAACAAATTTAGATGTTTTCTTTTTTGAAAACATTTCTTATGCAACCTCAATTTTTCTAATGTTTTTACACTGAAATAAAATATTATTTTAATTTGATTAATTAATACATGTTTCTTTAATACAATGTTCATTATTATTATTATTATTATTATTATTATTATTATTATTATTATTATATTTATCTTCTGACATCGTACTTACCATCATCATTAAAGATGGAAGACAGTATTTTTGTGGAAAATTCATTAAGGGTGTATTCAAAAAAAGCTTTTCCACCTTCAACAGCTCGAAATTTTCCGATACAATTTCAGACACATTTTGAAAAGTAGAAACATGAAACTTGCTGAGGTGATTTTTAAAGAGACGTATAAGGTGCCGTGTGATGTCCTTTTATACTCAATTCATTAGAATTTGATTTATAAACAATTACCTTCTCAGTATGACCCTTTTTTTCGTCCACAGATCTCTCACTTCGGAAAAATCAGTTTAAATTGCCGTTTTTGATTGCTTTTTTTGCAATATTTTCTGCATTTACCAAAGAATCGCCAACCATGGCATCTTGTGTACTTTCTAAATAAGACAGTTTGATGCATTTGAGTGCAAAAATAAATCGGAAAATAAGCAGTTTGAATCGAAATATACCCTTAAGTCGCATTAATACTTCTCCAACAGTGCGATGATTCTCTGAATAAAAAAAATTTCATCATTTCTTAATTAATGAAATTACGATTATTTAAAAATTTGTACATAATTATGTATGTTCACATAAAAAGTATCGCCAGTATTTTTTATCAAAACTTTCCGAATATGCGCTAAGGTTGATCTTTCTTGTAAGTTATTGGTAACTTTTTGCAGGGCAGACTTTTTTCTTTAACCCCTTTAAGGTTGGTGGGATATGTACACTGTTAAAAATCTGCAGCTTATTCTGCATAATCACCCCACAGCTTTTATAGAAAATGATTACGAAAAAATGGAGCGAACGAACGAAAATAGAAGTAGTCTCATTGTTCAGAATAGAGATTTTCTATGAAATCGGTGGAGTGACTTATACAGTGACTTTAACAGTATATTCCCCATTTAATTTTTATTATCAAATGCTACATCGGAAACAGAATTTTTAAAAGAATATTTAATTTACAATATACGTGAATAAAATCCTTTTTCTTATTTTGAAACAAATTTGTTCGTCTGTCAACCATTTCACAATTTCTGCATTTGCACCATTCAATTATTTTCATTCTATTCTCCCTGAAGATGTTAAATAGATCCGTGTTAAGGGAAGTCGTATAAAATGAAACCCCTTTGTTTTATTAAAACGTTAACTAATAAAATCCATTTTAAGCATTTGTTTTATTGTTTGTTATTAATTTAAAGCAACAGTAGTAGTATTTACAATCACTAATATACCATGACATGTACTTAAATTAATGGCCATTCTTATTACCACTTGCAAATGTTATTATTTTTTAATTTCACGTGATTATAATCCCTAATTAATTGGAGCATTCCTAATTAGAAAGAAGACTCTCGTTACATTTGTTTGTTTTAATGTAGCGAATTTCTTTGGAAAATGCAGCAATACAGTAGAATCATTATTGAGGCAAAATTGTTTCATCCGTTTTTTTTTTTCTTTAGTAACAAACGTTCTTTTTTACTATTATAAAAATCACCACATTTAAATCTGTCATTTGCAAGATATTTTATTTGATAGAAATCGTTTTATTAACTGAAACGATTGCTTTAATCTTCGCAGCGTTGAACTTTCAAAATTATAATTAGTAATTAAAAAATTAATGATAATTAATTACGTTATTGCAATGTTATCAAAAGCCATAATAATTATAATCGAAGCAATAATAGCAATAAGATTTTATAATTAACAATCCTTCTGAAAAAAATAAAATTAACTTACCCGAAGAACATAACAGAATTTTCAAGTGACAGAAAACTATGCATGCAGCAGTTTAAAAGGCGTTAAAATGCACCGCAAATCCTGTAAAAGTAATTAGAATAAAAAGAATTGAAAATATTTATCAAATAATAAACTCTCTAGTAAAAAATTATCCATCCGTGAAAGAAATGGGAAAATTTCGCTTTCCTGTTAAAATTGTTAGCTTGATTTACGATCAGTTAAGAACGTTAAAAATGATGCTTAGTGGTGAGAGGTTAATTTGTCTTTAAACACTAAATGTGGAAGAGTTGATCACGAATTCGATTTTCTAGAGCCTAAACTTTTGACTACTTTCGAGTATCTTAAAAGAATACAACGTCCATTATCAGAATCCTGCTTTTTATTGTTAATCAAACAATGAATAATAAATTGGCTTAGAATTTTAAATTTAGAGTAAAATTAATGAATAGTATGATGCATTTAACTCTCTCATCCTTGGATAAGTTTTAAATGGATGAAAAGCATGTTGATCTGATTAATAGGTTATTAAGAACATATAATATTTAGTAAGTTTTACAAGTAATACTTTTTTAATTAATAGTTAAATTAATAAGATGAATTAATACAAAGTAGAATGAAAAAAAAATATCGTCTTCTTGTCTAGATCCTAGAGCAGAAATTCGTTGAGAAAATCTTCTTTCTTTATTATTTTTTTATTCGAGTGATTATTCTAATAGAGTATTTGAAAAGAAAGTGGTTCTGCCATCTACCACAGTATTTCACAAGCATTAATGAATTTAATTTCAATTGTGATAAGAGAGTAAAAATAATATATGCACGGTTCTCTGGAGGTTGTTTTTCAATACGACCTCATATGATCATATTATACATGAGATAATTTATTATATTATTTAGCGCATTTCACGACCATTTTCAAACTGTTTTTAAAGTCAAGACTTTGTGAATATTTTATTTTATTTTTTAGATTTAACCGCCCATACACATGTATTATATATACAGGGTGTCCCAAAAGGTCGTTTACAAACTTAACATGCTGGTCTGTCATATCATGATGAACAATATTAAATAGGAAACTAAGGGTCCCAAACGTCTTCAAAAGGAGATATGCGCCATTAAAGTTTAGGGTCCAAAAATTCAAATGATTATAAAAAACAGAAAAATTGGTCGATTCGTTTGCGGTTTTCACTAAAACTATTCTTTATGTCAGTATTTTCTTGAAAATAAATTATAAAGATAAATTTCAAAAAATGTCAATAGAGGGCGCTTTAGACTTTGGAGTAACGATAAACTAGTTTTTACCATTATTTTTTGCATCCCATTAATTTTTTTTAGAAGCTTAGACATAAACTTAAATTTTGAGCTCAAAATCTAAATCGTTGGAAGTGGTTAAGTAGCGCAAACTGAATTTCGGAAGGAGGTTCAAATTTCAAATGATTATAAAAAACGGAAAAATTGGTCAATTGATTTGCGATTTTCACTAAAATTATTCTTTATGTCAGTATTGTCTTGAAAATAATTTATAAAGATAAAATTCAAAAAATGCCGATAGAGGGCGCTTTAGACTTTGGACTAACGTATAACTATTTTTTTCCGTTATTTCTTGCATCTCATAAAATTTTCTTAGAAGCTTAGACATAAACTTAAATTTTGAGATAAAAATCTGAATCATTGGGAGTGGTTAAGTAGCGCAAACTGAACTGTGTTCAAAGGGGGTGGGGATGTTCAAATTTCAAATGATTATAAAAAACAGAAAAATTGGTCGGTTTTCGCTAAAACTATTCTTTATATCAATATTTTCTTGAAAATAAATTTTACAGATATCTTTCAAAAAATTCCGTCAGAGGTCGTCTTAAACTTTATAGTAATCAACAACTATTTTTAACCGTTATTTTTTGTATCTAATAAAATGCTTGTAAAAGTTCAAACTTAAATTTTGTGCTCAAAATCTGCATCTTTGTGAGTAATTAAGCGGCCAAAAATTGAACTGAGTTCGATGAGTGGGGAAGGTAACATTTCAACTCCTGAACACAGTTCAGTTTGCGCTTCTTAACCCCTCCTATCGATTTAGATTTTGAGCACAAAATTTAAGTCTAAACTTTTGCAAGCATTTAATAAGATTTAAAAAAAAAAAAAAAAAAAAAAAAAAAAAAGGTTAAAAATAATTGTTAGTTATTCTAAAGTTTAAGGCGCCCTCTAACGGATTTTTTTATTTATCTTTAAAATTTATTTTCAAGGAGATATTGACATAAAGAATAATTTTAGCGAAAACCGACCAATTTTCCGTTTTTTCTAATCATTTGAAATTTGAACTTCCCCACCCCCATTGAATACAGTTCAGTTTGCGCTACTTTAACACTCCCAACGATTCAGATTTTCATCTCAAAATTTAAGTTTATGTCTAAGCTTCTAAAAAAAATTGCTGAGATGCAAAAAATAACGGAAAAAAATAGTTGTACGTTACTCCAAAGTCTAAAGCGCCCTCTATCGGCATTTTTTGAATTTTATCTTTATAAATTATTTTCAAGATAATATTGACATAAAGAATAAATTTAGTGAAAATCGCAAATCAATTGACCAATTTTTCCGTTTTTTATAATCATTTGAAATTTGAACCAACCCCCGAAATTGAGTTTGCGCTACTTAATCACTTCCAACGATTTAGATTTTTAGCTCAAAATTTAAGTTTATGTCTAAGCTTCTAAAAAAATTAATGAGATGCAAAAAATAATGGTAAAAACTAGTTTATCGTTACTCCAAAGTCTAAAGCGCCCTCTATCGACATTTTTTGAAATTTATCTTTATAATTTATTTTCAAGAAAATACTGACATAAAGAATAGTTTTAGTGAAAACCGCAAACGAATCGACCAATTTTTCTGTTTTTTATAATCATTTGAATTTTTGGACCCTAAACTTTAATGGCGCATATCTCCTTTGGAAGACGTTTGGGACCCTTAGTTTCCTATTTAATATTGTTCATCATGATATGACAGACCAGCATGTTAAGTTTGTAAACGACCTTTTGTGACACCCTGTATATTATTTTGAAAAATTCGTATTACATTATATTCTATACATTATTACATACATATACACACATATATATATTATTACATTATTTCTTAATACACTATTATTCTATACATTATTACGCATATATATATATATATATATATATATATATATATATATATATACCGGGTGTCCCAAAAATGACTGATGGATTTTAAAATTTAATAACTTGCAAACGGTGACAGCTATTTGAAAAATTTTTGCAGGTGGGTTATGGATAATGTCAGGAGTTTTTTTACCGTAATTTTTTATTTTAGTTCGAATTTCAAACAATAGGTGGCGCTGACGGGGATTGAAGGCCAGGTGATCAGTGCTGAGTGAAGTAATATGTATACGCATTAATGTCAGATGCTTTAATGAAAAAAAAAGATTGGGAACAAAGACGAAATTAAAATGCTATATTTAATTATATTGGAATGGAAAGCTTAATTGAATCAAATTTTGTTCCCAAAAAAGATTTTTACATAAGTTGTGCACGCAGCTTTTTTCTTTTTTTCTATCTCTTCTTTTCTTTCTTACTTTGAATTTTTATAAATGTAAAATGTATATATTGAAGGGTTTGAGAATTATATGATAAAAAGGCTTAACAAAAAGCTATATGTTTAAATATCAAATTAATAATATGTATTGAAAAATGCATCTTCTATAGTTGATGACTTTTTGTCTCAACATCAATCTCACATTGCTCAAGCCACACCAATTAACAATCTAATCTCTTCCATCGGCGGATTTTGTAATTATTACGATCTAATAAATATGCAGTGTCATGTTATAAAACAGGAAAAGATAATTACGTCGATTACTGATGAAGAAAATAGGCAAAAGATACTTTGTATCTATTTTGTTTTTTGTACAAGTCTAATAATAATTTCTTGATAATATGACACTTGTTTTGCATAAGCAGAGGTGTAATGGAGTAAGGACATCTTGATATATTGGGAAAGTCCTGGATAGAGGGTATAAGCCTGTCTGTAAGCCGTCTACTTAAAAGGTGAATGAATTCTGTTTTATTTACTCGCGGAGTTAATCATGCATGTTTTCATATACTTACTTAAGTACGCATCTGTTTAAAGACTTTGTTCACAATGGGAGGGAATAAAACAGATTTTATGCACCTTTTAAATGGACAATATTTTTTTTTTTTTTTTCAAAATGGACTCTGAGCCCCTCATATAATATTTTGAATACATTTATATGCATGTATATATATCATATTTATAATAAATTTTATTAAAATGCTGTTCCCTTGTTTATGTATCACATCAGTTCGTGTTTGCTTTAATCCTTTCGGCCCCAAATTCTTTTAAATTTTGGGGGAAATAACTTTTTTGCTAATGAAATTAAAAGTAGCTATCCAAACTACATCAGTTAAGATTATTTGAAATTTAACAAGTATGTTATTCATTGAAACCAATCGAATGCACTTTTCGTATGACAAAAGTAAAAGGAAGAATTTTAACAGACGTTTAGAAAATGTTGCATTACAAAAAGATTAAACAAACATAAAACTTACTAGAATTTTTAAGTGCAGTCACAAATTGGTCATAAATTAGTTCGTAAAAGTAGCCCCTACTTTAAATTTTAAGAGTGAAACATAAGTTTGAAATAAGAGAAACATAAATGAGAAAATGAAATTAAGAAAACTCTTACGATTACATTACTATTACACAATGTAGAAACATAAATGAAATCATATAATAAATGTATGCACATATAATATAACTATTAGATGCTGTGATTTAATAAAAAATCGTTATGATAAAATAATACTCAATGATAGACATGTCCTATTAATAGAACATCGAGGCCGAACGGTTAATATTAAAGGGAAATGTATTTCGTAAAATTCGTTTTATTATCTTCTCTAAAATGCAGTTCAAGAGAAATCTCAGACTTTTCAAAAAATGAAAATGGGAGGCAGAGGTCTTATTAATTGATGTGACGTAATACGTTTATGGTAATTTTTGAATAAGAGTGTTATCTTTTAAGAATTTTATAAAGAGTAGAAATTAATATCAAAAGTTAGGAGTCAATAGAATTTAAAATGTCTTCTTTTTGCCTGACGCCACCAGCGAATCGGTTCCGATTAGTGGTAATTGATTTCATTGCCGGTCGGGTTTACTTAAATGTTGCGGATTGAGTTTTTATCCTTGATGGCCGATTTGAGTTAAACCGATTTTTTTCTATCATCCAGAATATTGTTTCATGTGAAAAACTGTAATTTTTTAATTGTTTTTAAATCAATCAAATTGGTCTTGGGTTTGACTCCAGGCGTATGACACTTAAAATATCGATTCATACGAAAAATTTGTATTTGTATATGAATGACTTTTTACATATATATATATATATATATATATATATTACATAAAGGAAGGAACAATGTTAAAAAATAGTTATAGTCTATTTTTCTATAATTACATTAAATTATGCACCAATTTTCTTTGACTTCAAGTTAAGGATCGGATTTGAATCAGTTTTGTGTTGGAGAATTTTTTTATCGTATTGCAGGTGCACTTCAAATGGAGATTGCGAGTTCGGGTCGGGGGATACCAGATCTTCGCTAGACTTTAGCATATACCCCAAGGACCATACTCTCCGAAATTTGCATAAACATTTTAAGCTTTGTTACTTCCTTATTCCATTACCTCAGGCAAAAAAAAATCTTATTGCAAATTAATCATACATAAAATTTTAACATTACTATCTTTAAATTACTGACAAAAATATATATTTTTAAAAAACTAACATTGATTATAAATTAAAAAATATTATACACTTGTATTTTGCTTGTTTATAATTACAAAGTTATATTAATTTATAATTTAAAAAACAGCTTAGTGTTTCAAAACCCCAAAATTTTCCCCATACCGATAAAAAACAAGTGGGTAATTGTGATCGCATATCGCACAGAGGGTTTTATTTTCATATTTCTTTCAAAAGAACTTATCTTTTAATTAATAAATCCAAATTGTTAATTTACAATTATTAAATTCTTAAATAGATGGTGGCACCAATAAATTTAAAAAGGAAGTTATTTATTTTAAATCAAATTAAAAATGTTAAATAAAATTATTTAAATAAAATCCAAAACACCAAATTTTTAAAAATCAAAAAAAAAAAAAAAAAAAAAAAAAAAAAATGGCGAATTTATATTTTAAAAAAAATTAAATTTCTAAAAACGAAAAAAAAAAATTGTTTAAACGAAATTTAAAACGCTGAATCATTAATAAATCGCAACGGTTTTGAAAATAGAAAAGAAATTGAATTCCAAAAAATATTATGATTGTTAGTGATAAAAAAGCTAATATATACCCTTAAATTGTCAAAAATACCAAATTTCTTTTAATTAAATACAGTGTGAAAATTTCCAGTTCCAGCACAGGATTTCGAACTATCAACCTTCTGTTTACTGGCGAGATGCTTTACCTCCAAGCTATGATGTCTATCATTGAAATTAAGATTCTATTTTAAAATTTAAATCGCAAAAAGTAGCGGATGGCATTAATGAAATTGATTTTATTAAAATAATGGACTTTTTCAAAATTTTATGATTTGTCGTGTGTCACAAGGTATTCGGCTGTAAATACACAAAATTTGACGCCTCCAACTTACACAGTTTTTGTGTACGGACTCTGCGACGGACAGACAGACAGGGAACTGAGACGAATAAGGTTTCGTCAGATGAATGAAATCCTAATAAATGCGGGTTCTAACATCTTGATCGTCAGAATAAAATTTAGAAAAGCAAAGTATGACTAAAAGGCCTCAACTGGGCCTATATTACTGGGAGAGATTTGACAATCCCCCCCCCCCCTTCCATGGAAATGTTCCCCCACTTTCTGTATCGTATACGCTGTGGTTTTTTATTTTACTTTATTTTATTTTATTTTTAGTTTTTTACGACTACTCCCTTGTGATAAGCATATTCGTCAGAAGACATGATTGAAAACACTTAATAAATCAGAAAAGAAAAATACTGAAAGTAAGCTTTATGCCAAAGTTAATACATTGTTTTCTTATACATTTTGAGATATTGCGACTACTAGTTGCTAGACATACATCTCAAGCGTAACTGTATCTGATGTTTTTCGTTGTTACTAAAAGCGATCTAGGTAATAAATCATATTAGGAACTCATCTTGCATGACCAGTTTTCTGAGCGATATAATATCAACTATAGCTAAGTCTCCTATCCGCCATTTGTGGCCACGAAGATCTAGTAGTTCTCATTAGTTCTAATCACTGAGCTTCAAAATCTCCTAGATAAAACATGCATTAAATTCTAATTAGATAGTAAATTATTTCGTAAGTATTCAGCCTCTCTCAATAAATTGCAGATGTTTAATGACTTAAGGAAACATACGTAAAGAAATCTAAAAATTTCCGGAATCCATTTAGCATGTTTCGCAGATCAAATAAAGTTATTTAGAAGAAGAAATTGTACTTTTTAGTAACATGCTGTGCTCGAAAAATCTATGTAACCGACATCAGTGTTGCTAGACAAATTACTTTTTAAAGTTCAGATTGGCATCACTTTTTGGGAACGGTAAAATTCATTTTATTTAATGGCATATTAATCGAAGAGAATTTTACCCTTTTATAAAAGTGGTGGCAATCAAATAAATTAAAAATAAAAGTAACCCGTCTAGCAACACTGGTGTCGGGCATGTAGATTTTTCGAGCCCTGGACTGAACCATGAATTTATTTATTATTTACTTTTATATTCTACAACGAATAAAAAAATTAGAAACCTTTTTATAATCGAGGTTTCATTCTGGAAGATAAAAACATGTGAGGTTCTTTGGCCCAACAGAAACTTTTTCGTAGAAAGCTAGTAAGTAAAAATAAAGAAAGAAAGAGAAAGTGCCTTGACAATAGAAAGAATAGTAATAATAACACTATTAACTCTTTCTAGCACACTGTGCCCCGTATTCCAAACTTGCAATCGGCACCAATAATATTTTAGTAAAATTTTATTTTTACAATAAAAGCTTAAATTAAGGATTTCAAAATATCTAAAAAATCCATTTGTGGTATACCATCAAACGGCTGAAAGAACTCTCACAGAATCTATTGGTCACACAGCTTCCGAATTCTCCTCTCTAATGTAAAGTCTATGGACATTTTATACATTGATATATTTAAAATATCTTTTCAGGAAATTAATATTTTTAATTTCTACTTTTTGTATACACTTCTTAAGCTATGTCTCAAGCGTTTTTCTTAGTTTTCGGATTTTTTTTTTTTTTTTTTTTTTTTTTTTTTTTTTTAAGTATATATTTATTTTACATGAAGTGTAAAATTTTACCCACAGTTCGTCAACTTTTAACACATAAAACATTAAATTAAGCAAAGACTTCAGAAATATTTTAAGAACTAAGAAAAAAGAAACATCATCGTGAACAACAGAATGCACAGAAAATTGAAATTAAAAATATTACTTAATTTCTCCAAGAGATGTTACGAATGCATCAAACGTCTATGACGGAAGAGAATTCCGAAGCTGAGTGACCAGCTCTCTTAAAAATTAACCCATAGGTACTCTTTCTGTACTAATATTTTTGTACAGAACTACGAAAATTAAAATTCACCTATTTAGAAGACTCTAGCGATAGTATTGGGGCTCATAACGACACAAAATTCCCCTTAATCCCTATAATAGACCTATAATAATTAAAAAAATTAATATAAATGTTAAACTTGGGAAACTGAATAAAGTGCTGAACTGTGAGACCGCATCATAAATTAGCAGTATTAACACTGTCATGGAAAAAATTCTTCTGGTGCTAAAATATTTAAAAGATTGATTGACATCCGAATTTGCGTTCATTTTTTCCCCTTAAAAATAGTAAAAGCTTTTCTTTACGTACATTAAAAAAAGCAAAATTTTATTCCAAAATAATGATCTCATTGTAGAAGTTCGCGATTAAAATTATATGGTAAATACATTAAAATACATAAACATACGGCTTCAGTTCAAGTGAAGCTTGTAACTTAAAATTTCTTTACTTTGTTCAAAAAAGGAAACATTATAGAACTTATACTAAATTCTGGAATTTTTATATATCATTCAATTTCTTGTATCAAGGTATGGCAAAAATTGTATCTTTCAATCTATGAAATTTGTTATGTTTAATTCCTGTCATGATTTTAAAGACGGTAATTTACGATTAAATATGACTGTTCGAAGATTTTTCGGAGACAAATAGATGTTTAACGCCGAATTTAATTCAGCTTCTTGTGAAAAGAATGAAGCTATTCTTCTTGTACTTGAGAATTTTCTTGTCTATATGAATAAAATAAACTATAAGATTATTAAAATTATGATTAAATGAACTAGTCAATGTAAATATTTTGAGTTATACAAATGCGCTTTTACAAATCATTAATTTACTTATTTATGTGATGCATCATTTATTAGCGCAACTGCAGTTGGAAACTGAAAAAATAATCCCATATTTGTGGCTGAGTGAAATATCTGGCTCACTATTTTTATTTTATTTTAAAGATATGTAATGAAGGTGTCCAGTTTCTTTCATATATTCTCTGTCCAAGACATCTCTTATCGATAAATAAAGGGTGTCCCAAAATTCACGCAATTAGGATAAAAAACACAGGTTCATAATTAAAAATTATAATTCCTTCTATTGATTAATATAATGTACAGTTTAAGAATATGTATGGGATAATAATCGGATAAATGGCCTCCACAGCTTTGCTGAATGTCCCAAAATTCACGCAAGATCTGAATTTTGTGCCATTTATAGTTAAATTGGAAAATATGGATGTGGACGAAACGTAAATATAACTTCAATGACATTTAAAAAAGATTGTAATGCGCTCTTTCACCAAGTCAATAAAAAGTGTTATAAAGAAATGCTTTATACCTTACTTGTGTTCAAATATGGAGGAAGATTGACATTTTTTGAATAATTTTTAATTTCTCTCCACTATTATTAATAAATGTTCAGCACATTATAATTACATAACCTACAAAAAAAAGTGGGATGAACCATCACTTGACTTTGACTGGGTGGGGTCGTTGTAAAAATCCTTCGTTGCATCAATCACTCTGATGATATCTGCATCTTTATTAGACAAATTATAATTATATTAGCAATGAACTTGTTCCTTCAAAATTCTGTACTGGAAATAGAAATAGCATATGAAAGAAGCAACAGTGGGAGATTAGGGGGGGGGGGGGGAGAGAGAAGATGTTAATTACATTTATAGAAACATGAACCGTTTGAATTTCCTTATGTTTATAAAAGAAAAGTAAAATACTGATGTATGAAGTGAGAACAGTAATTACTGTTAAGGTAATTTGGATGATAATGGTACCGTTAAGGTAATTTGAATATGACTTGTCCAAATCTTTGCCCCAACCCTTAGGGCCCATATCCCTCGTGTAGGTAATTGGCTGTCATAAACAACACACAAAAACTCTGTTCATAATCACAAAATAGTTATGTTTCATGATTTCTGTTACAAATATAAAATAAGATATCGCAGCGAAAAAAATATTTTAGCATACATCTCAGAAATTTTAAGCATTTTTAATAAAAATCTAGCTAAAAAGTATTGAAATTAATGCAATTATTTTACCCAATTCACCAACACGAAATATTCTGACATATTCACATAGTCATTTTTGCACGTAAATAAGCTAAATTGCTGACATTACTGTTCAAGAACCTACAAATCGGATTACAATTTTATTTTATCTGAAATGCAATAAGTATTATAACTATAATCGCCTAGAATGAAAGATGAATAAAAGGCTCAAGTAACCCCTATAAGTTATTGTTTATGCACCAAATTTTATACATAAAATTATCCTATTCATAAGTCTCTATTGCAGTAATATTATATCATTCCAAACGAAATAAAATTTTATCAGTAGTACCTTGTGAATATATATGTCTACTGTGAAATTTCACAGTACTGAACTGAGTGAATAGTCTATGAGACCTTTAATTACCATTAAGGTTTAAAACGACAGCTTAAACATTTTCTGCAATTATAAAAGACCGATTGCCCTTATAGGAAAAAGAAAAAATCTTTCTTTTTATACATTTATTTATTTTGCATCGCAATAAGAATAGATGCAAAAGTTTTATGCAGCTATAATGTCTTTGTTGAATGTGTGTCAGAAAGTTGTCAGTTTTAATTTTAAAACAGCATTTAAAAACCTTTTATCTCTTAGGGTCTTCTTTTTCAGTGTTAGCAATTAAGGCAAAATACCGGTGTAATTAGAAAATTAATGAACAATTATGATTCTTAATAAAAAGCATTTTGATATGATATCGAGAAAGTTCCATTTGTTGCTTGAGAAAGACGCAGAACGAATAGGGGGAGGGGTAGAGATAGGAAAGGGGTATCATAAGACATTTCTCTTCATCCAATCCTTTTATTCTCGAATGCATTTGCGTAATTACTTTATGATAAAATCGCATTACAAAATTATAATCTTCTTAGTGAAAAAAAAAAAAATAAATAAAAAAATAATAAATAAAATAAAAATAAAACACTTTAGCATAGCTACAGCTGCTACCATTTTTGGTCTGCAATATTTAGAAATGGAAATCTATATTTTATTTAATCCCATATTATATATTACATTATATAAGGCGAAGGATTCAATATGAAAATGCTGGTGCCTGAAAGTAGTACAAGTTTGTAGCTAGATAATAGTGATGTGATTTAAAGTTGTTCTCAAAACCAAACTTCTTAACTTTCCCGCATAAGCATATGCATTAATTTTTGTTCATCATTTGCGTTTTCGATTGCAGATGCTTTTATTCAGAAACTATGAAGTCGAATAGTTTCTCATTTTTTAGATAAAGATAGGGGATTTTTCAAAAATTGATGTCGAAGGTGGCATTTTGAATGAATTTTAGAACGTGGCAGTCCTATAAAAGGCAGCAATAGCTTGTAACTCGATTGTAAAAGATGGGATTCATCTACTTAGACAAATGGAAAACTATTCGAATCCAAATCACTTCAATAGTATTGCAAGTGCCATACATTCGCATTTACAAAGGGGAGTCTAAAAATAAGTTTATTCGCCTTAGTTATATTCACTTTATATATGTGACGGAATTTTTGTCAAATCCTAATATCAAATAAGTTAGAGATTTTTATAAGAAATTGCTTGGATTCTTTTATTAATTACTTGGCCTGCGACCTGCTTTTCCGTTGTTAGAAACCTTTGGTCTACAATTTATTTTCCACGTTAATAACAATTAATTCATGGGATGCATACCATATCTACAACAAGTTCAAAATCATCATTTACGTCCATGCCTTAAATTTTCAATTTGGTAGAGTCTATAACAAATCTCTTTGTTTCCAGATTTTCAGCTACAAGGTATCCAGTCAAAAAGAAGGTAGTTAATAAAAAAAAAAAAATGAAGTGCGTGAGATTTTATTCTGGGTGGTGCACCAAATTAGCATTACAATGGTCATTAAGCTTCGAAATAGATGTTAATGACCAGAAACTTACTCCCACACATTAGCGAAGGTAACTTCTGAAAGAAGCTATGAACATATTAACGCCATAGAAAGGGAATAATGCTTTCAGAATTTATGTAATCATGAAAGTAAAATGATATTGTTAAGTTTTACAACAAATACCAGATGAAAAGAGAGTATATGGCTACTGTGAAAAAGACCTTTTTTTGAAAGTAAAACAATTGAAGATGATAAAGATGGTATGTGAGAAAATAAAAGAACGATTGCAGTTACTGCATGAGTTTTAAGATAATCAGTGGTCCTTTGCCATCTGTTAAATTAATATTTGAAAAGAAAGAAAGAAAAAGCTAAAACTGCATAATTTGTTTAAAAACCACCTTTAAGTAATTTACGCTCATATTCAGTAAGCTTTACCAGCTTTTTTGTCTAGCTCAATAGCATTTATACACAGCATATCCATAAATTTAGTGAAACTTAAATGCGTATATCATAATTAAAAATGCTTTTTATCCCTCCATCAGCCATCATAAATAACATACAGTACTTCGGATAGAATATACTATTTGAAATCTTTTCTATGCCCCTGTAAATGCCATTCACTTCGTATTATGTGTGAAATAACATTTCTGCTTTTGTCGTGAAAGGCGATTCAAATCGTCAACTTTGAATTTTTCTAAAATATCTATTGTATTTGCAACGGGAAAAAAAGAAAGAAAGAAAAAGAGAAAAATAAAAATAAGTGAGATTAGGTAGTTTCTGAACAATAACATCCGCTAGTTTCATGCATTTCCGAACAAAAATAAATTGAAGTTTATGCCACAAAATTAGCCTTTTTGATTTAAGAACATCCTTGAAGTACCGTCGTGGCTTAGGGTTTTAAAAAAATAATAAAAATTTTGCGGTTAAACTGCAAGTCAAAAAGTAGCGAGTTTGTTTTTCAGCACAGACCTCTTATACAGGGAGGCGCTTTTTATGTCGACCAGTAGTTAATTTCTGAACTTCTCATTTTAGAAGTATTAGTCCCAATTGCAAAAACTTTTCAAATGTTGTTCTTCATTATAAAAAAGTCCATTTACGACGAAATAGTTACGACTTTTTCCCCTTACGGTCAACGATCCCTGAGTATTTTAAACGGTCCTATAAGTTACATGTATAAAAAAAAATCCACTTCTAACAAATAAAACAGTAAAAATCCCATTCTTCTTCAAACCAAATCTTACAGTACAGATTATTATGATAAATTGAATTGTAGGGATTTTCATCATAAAATTAATCATCAAAAATAGTAAAATCAATTAATTTTCAGCATAGAATCATCACTCGATAAATTTTGATCGTACACTGTTAAAAATCTTGTCCTAGTTTGAACCAAATTTTGGTGCTCAATGGCTGCCACTGTTAAGATGGCGAAATCGTGAACCAATATTTCGAGCTTAGTTCCAATTGTTGGAACGAGGTTGAAATAGGAAGCTCTAAATGCTGATAACGAAGTTTTCACCATCTTATGGTGGCAGCAAAAGCATCAAAATTTGGTTCAAACTAGAGCAAAGTTTTTAACAGCGTAGAAAAGTAAAATCTTTACTGTTTTATTGTTGTTACAGCATGGTAAAAGCTTTTCTAAATTCATCATAAGAACTAAATACCGTATAAAATTTTAAATTTCATAATATTTTTTAAAATAACTATTTTAATGTAAATAAGATTTTTATGTATGAAGAGTAACACTTGAAACGCAAATTGCAATAGAAACTATACGTCTAAAACTATAGTTTACGTGTAAACAATTGTTTAGTGATAAAAAAGAACCCACTGTATATTTCTACATTGCTGATTGTGGCACGCATACCGTCGGTCTATTAATGGTGATTGATATGACTTGAATTATGTGCATTTTCATTTCAAGTTGTAAAAAACAAATTTAGCAGGACCACGGGAGTTTGACTTCACGACCTGCCTGCTGAAACTAGTAGATATCGATATTTTGACCTTTAACTTTGAAATTTACAATTGGCGAAATCTCATTCGACAAAACTGGTCATTTTCGGGGAGAATGGGGGGGGGGGGGGATAAATTTAGGTACATTTTTATTATGTTGCTAATGTAACAGCAAAATTTTTCTGCATTTTCGTCTGTGTGTTTTTATTAATGGGAAGAATATTAAAATGGCATTTCTATGTATATGTTATTTTCTATTCATTCACAAAATGTTTCACATCAACAAGGCAAAAGATTTATCGTTCAATTATTCATGTGCAGTTTGATCATGACATTGATAAATATTTTTAGAAGTTGTTAAGTGACAAGTATTATCCAAGATACGCATTAAAATGTGAATGAAAATTAAGTTTTACGTTTGTTTCTAACAATTTCGAAAATGAGTTATTTGATCGATGACTTGGGTGTTCACTGATGATGAGTAAATTTATGAGCAAAATTTGAAGTTCATACTGTGCAGTGTAACTAACACTGTTAGGTCACAGTCAGTTAACTCTGAGATAAATAATCATATTTTGTATGCAGAACAGTTGCTACGAGAACAGTTAATGTGGAAGAAGAGTACGTTTAGTTTCAGAAGAACAATACAGCTGGTGTAATTTATTTTGGGTAAATTACTTTCAATTAGTGATTTTTATTGCTTTGTTTATGATACATAAAAATTTTCGTTTATCTTTTAGTTATTGAAACTCTAGAAATTTCTACAAGATTTTAATATGTTATTAATGTAAAAGCTGTTAATAATCCAGTAGCAGAATGCTTAGTGTCCATCTGCAGTAAACTAAATTTTATTTGAGACCCAACATCCTAACAATATTGAACCAAACTATTATCATAAATACTTATAGTAATACATAAAATAAGCAAAAATTATATGCTACAAAGAAAATTAATAAAATTACTCTTAAAACAAAGTAAATTTTTAGTGACATTTTTAAGCCCGGTATAACGTCCGTAAATTAATCTGCAAGGTCTAAAGCGCTTCTGCCCTGCTCCACAGTTTCTGCTATGTGGATAAATAAAAGCATTTGAAAAAAAAAAAAAAAAAAAAAAAACCATTTGAAATTAATCTTTGTAATCGAGGGAAAAATGAGATTAAAATTTAGGAAGATATCTCTTTAAAATCACTGGTGTTAAACATATATATTTTTTTAATTTCTAATGAATATAGTAACCGGCCACTATTAATTGACATTAGAGCCGCTTGAAGTCGAATAAAATGTCAATTAATACTTGTTTTCCTATTACGTAATGAGATTGAGCAGCAGATCAATTAAACATATAATAATATCAGGCGTGTTTATTTTATTGTAATTTCTATAAAGAAAATGTATGGATAAGTAAAAAAATATGTGCAATAATAATATTAAAAATAAATAATAATAATACATTAATGTTATATTTAACAATATTACATTAATTTTAACAGTAACATTTCAATAAAAAAATTTTCTAGTTAAAATTATCTTTAATTGACTTGGAAAACCCGTAGAATTTATAGCTATATAAATACATGGTTATTTTGGTTAGAAAAAAATTGCTCCGGATATTTTAGTCATTTTAAAAAATAAAATGAACTTTTTGAGTTTTATCAAATGGATGTACGTGTTCGAAATGGTCTGCGGGAGCCAACAACTTTATTTAATTTAGCAGATTTTAGAACAGTTCTTAACCGTTTCACCGATTTACCCGTACGTCATACGGGCAACGTATTTTTTGCCAATCATGCTTTGCCCGTACTACGTACGAGCGTCCATATTTCAATCATGATTTATTATTCTCACCAGTAAATTTTTATTGTAAATTTTGCATTATTTAATCCGAGCATTTTTTTTTTTTTTTTTTTTTTTTTTTTTTTAATGCTATCATGCAAAAATTTCTGTTTTGAAAAACCTGTGATAAAATATTAAAAATTCTGCAAAAGACATGAAAAAGAATAGGCATTATTTGAATTTTTTTTCCTCAAAAATATTGATTAGTGAGGTAGTTAAACATTTTATTTTGTTTTATTGGGATACTAATTTTCGAAAATATACTTAAGTGGTTGAGATGAACTACACTAGATGGCGCTATGATATAAATAACCTCGCATTATTGAAGACAATAAATCTCGGTAGAGGTCTTGACAAGTGTGTCACGATCACAACAAAAGAAAAAAACGACAGTCCCTTTCTCTGATCTATTATTTATTTCTTTTCTAATTCTTTCGGTTAAAGGATAAGCATTTCGTGATTCTTGTTTGGTACCTTAATTGGTCTAAACTTCTTTTTGAAGGAAAAGAAAAGGGGGAATTTAATATAAATAATTCCGGTTTAGTTACATGGAATGCGGATAAAGGCTCTGAAAGACGGGATAACTTTTACATATGTAAGAATTAAACAAGCATGTACCATTATAATTTAATACGTGATTGCGTGTGTGCTAGTATGTTTGTGCTATGCTCTGAATTATTATCAATACATTCTACAAAATATTCCTAGCTTCAAATAATGACTTCTTTTTTCCCAAGATTCTTCGTCAAGTTTCATATACACATTTTTTGCCTTTGATATTTCTGCCAATAGGTTATTCTTAAGTGAACTTATTCCAACTCTCCTCCCAAAAATATTATTACAACTGTTTATCCCTAAATACAAATTACTTTATTCTTGTTGGTTTTATGGCTGAGTATGTAATACTAAAAACTATACTAATGAAACATACACTAAATTTGATTACATCTTTTCATAAGTACAATTTGAAGTTGGGTTTAAAACCGCGGAAGTGTTTCATTCTTTTTTTAAAATCCTTTCAAACCCAGTGATTTCACCGGGGGAACACATAAATTTGGATAAAAAATTACAAACGGGGGACAAGGGAGCTAAGGGAACAATTTAAATTTTATTTTAAAATAAAAATCCAGATAATATCAGCTGTTTGGCAGGACACAATGTTTTAGACTTACAGTAGATTTACGTTTAATCTTCACATATTCTGCGATTAAATAAAGTAATATTTTTGTAAGAAAATGCTTGTTCGGTTGGATCACACAACAGTAAAACGCGAAAACATACATATGCAGGAAATGTATTCCCTGGGTCACGGAAAAATAAAAATATGTATTACCGGAAAGGTTAAATAAGTATATAAGAAACTATCTTGTGAAATAGGAAACATATTGGTTTTCTATATTCATATTAATGATAGTATCCTAATGGTTAATAAGTTTATATCTAGCAAAAGGCTTTCAGCGTTTTTTTTTTTTTTTTTTTTTTTTTTTTTTTTTTTTTTTTATAAAGGAAATATTATAATATCAAATATTACATAAACCTATCATTGAATAATTTGGTATATGTATACATTTATGAATTCGTCTGCGCACATGGGTGTTTAAATTCTAAAAGGACAGGATATGAGCGGTCAGGGAAAAAACACTAAAAAATTGTTAAATACCAGTGTTTTGTTAAAGAAAAATTAGTCTTCTTTAATCCCTTTATATTATTCCAAATATTTTCTATAAAAAGATAGTAGTACTTTCCTCTTTTTGCGATTATATTTTTCCATGATTAATCGCCACCCTGAATGAGCATCTAAATATAAGACAGGCTGCTGGTACGAGTAAAAGAAAATAATAATTAATCTTTCTTTCTCTTTTTGTGATTTTAACATTGTTGCAAGTTCAAGTTTTTTTCGTGATATCATGTTTTTTGCAATTCAAATAAATGGCAAAAGAAATTCTACCCACGCATAACTACGATTTCCTCGGGAAGATTACATGATAAAATTTCTGAATCACGTTTTTAAGTGTTTTTTTTTATTATAGGAGGAACTCAGATGATAAAGGTGGTAAATTACACAATTGTAATTTTGAGAAAATAAAGAGTAAAGTTCCGAATATCTATTTGCATTTATTGTCAGATACCTTCTTTATCAATTAAAATATCTTTGAGTATTAGGTTTTTCAAACAGTAATTTAATAGATGGTATAAAGGAGTCTTGTAATCTTTAATCATATAATTAACTCAATATTTTTTGTCACATAATACCTTTATTATCTACCCGTCCCTCATAGCATGAATAGTCACAGTGACGTCACAATGATGTCACTGTGAGTCACTTTCGTCACATCACATCTGTAACCAAAATGCCACCACTCAGTGACGTCACATTGTGACTAAGATGTGACTTTTTTAAAAATCTTTAGAAAATTTACTAAAATTCTTCAAAACATGTTATTTACTTTAAAAAGCATGTTTCTGTCAATTTAAATATCGTCGCTTTTGTCACAGTTCCGTCACAATGTTAATGTCAAAGTAGTCACAAATGACACATATTTCACAAATTTGTCACATTGTGACCACTTTGTGAAGTGGTCACAAACGAGCTCCAAAACGGCCATAACGATTTCACATTTTAGTCACTGTGACTTCACATCGACGTCACATCGACGATCGATGGCCACAAAGTCACGATGTGACATTACAACGACGTCGCAGTGACGTCACCATGCCTTACGGGGTAAGACATGGTGATGTCACTGCGATGTCGTTGTGAATTCACACTGTAACTTTGTGACCATCGATTGTCGATGTGATGTCACGTGACGTCGATGTGAAGTCACAGTGACTAAACTGTGAAATCGTTATGGCCGTTTTAGAGCTCTTTTGTGACGCCACATTGTGACCACTTTGTGAAGTCACGGTGTGACAAATTTGTGAAAAATGTGTCATTTGTGACTACTTTGACATTAACATCGTGACGAAACTGTGACAAAAGCGACGTTGGGAAAAAAGTTTTTTTTAAAGTAAATAACATGTTTTGAAGAATTTTTGTAATTTTCTAAAGATTTTTAAGAAAGTCACATCTCAGTCACAATGTGACGTTACTGAGTGGTGGCATTTTGGTCACAGATGTGATGTGACCACAGTGACTCACAGTGACGTCACTGTGACCATGCATGCTACGATGGTAAGTTCTTCATATATTTATCTTTTATAAAGTCTTTCTCTTCATTTTTGTATTCTTGATTTAATTTTTTTTCTACAAATTTTCTATCAAAATGCGATTTCATATTGTCATTAAATATTAATTAATTCATTTTTGGTAGTGTTTTAGAAAACATATATTGCATATAAATTTCTACCGATCACGCAATGCTAATTTAAAGCAATCAAATTACTTGCTGCAAATACGTCATATTTTTAGATAAATAAATAAATAAAATTTCAAATTTTAAATAGAGAACTGCAATTTCTTTCTCTAAGTCGTGATACGAATTTGGTTTATACAATTTTCCAATTTCAACACACATTATACAGTTACAAATCCTTTAATAAATATATAATGTAACCGGTCGACCGTTCGTTATTATTAAATTGCATTTCTTTTCAAATATATTACCACTTAAAATGCAAATAAAACAATCCAGTGCATAAATATTTATAGGATATTTCAAACATCACACAAGATGTAACTTTCCTTAATTTTTTAGGTATCAGTAATCTCATAATAACTCTCAAGTTGTCACAAGCTGAAACTGTCTAAAAGTACTAATATGCAATAGAGTAATCATAAAAAACTTGAAAATTTTTTACATTTTTAATTGAAATGGAAAACTGCATAGATAAACATACATAATAAGTTTTCCTGCCGTACATAAAAAGGATTTAACAATAATTGTATATAAGAAATACAAATATAATTATGTATTTTAATTATCAATATTCAATCTAAAATGTAATGTGAAAAATCTTTATAAATTATCTCATAAATTCTTACATCAAACATAAAACGTTCGAGTGCGCGTACTGTCAATAATATATTAATATGTGCATATATGAACGAAGAAAAAAAAGATTTTCAATAAAACTCGGTAAGAAATTTCATAAATCTATAGAGCTTTAAACTTACGAAATAAAGTGTATAAAACAGCTTTTTTAATTGTTAAGAGCCCACAATAGTCACAGAAAAATTACTCAACCCCTTATTAGACCCGGATGACCATGTAAAGTCTATGAGAGCGTTCTTTTCTAATATCTCGCTCAAATTTTAATATTTTTGCATTATTTTTTTGCACAAGATAGCTGAGGGCAATCCACAACCGGGCTAGTTTTTACTTTTTCAATTTTTGTTTCAGATTTTCTTTAAAAAATTACTTTAACTTTCGAAACCGGTTTAAACCGGTTCTGAAACTGAAACTATCGTAATATAAAAAATATATAACCAAAATCGAAAAAGTAAAAACTAGCCCGGTTGTGGATTGCCCTCAGCTATCTTGTGCAAAAAAATCATGCAAAAATATTAAAATTTGAGCGAGATATTAGAAAAGAACGCTCCCATAGACTTTATATGATCATCCGGGTCTTTTTGTGTACTTTTTCTGTGACTATTGTGGGCTCTTAATGTAATTAGGTTAACCTCTTTAAACCTCACTTATATCAGAGAAAGTAGTCACTGAATGTTGGCAGCTGTAAAGGGTGTATTTCAATCCAAACTGCTTATTTTCTGATTTATTTTTAAATTATTTTTATTCTGAAATGCATCAAACTGGCGAATTCTCTTGTTTAGAAACTACATGATATGCCGTGCTTGTCGATGTTTTGATAAATGCCGAAAATATTGCAAAATATCTTGTCAAAGTTGGCATTTCGAACTGAATTTTCTGAAGCGAGAGATCTGTGAATGAAAAAAATGTTCATACTGAGAAAATAATTGTTTATGAATCAAATTCTAATTAATTGAGCGAAAAATGAAATCTCACGGCCTCTTATACATCTCTTCAAAAATCCTCTCAGCAAGTTTCATGTTTTTAATTTTAAAAATTATGCATTTTTCAACTAATAAAATTATTATTTTGAGACCCGCCTTTAAAAAGTCTTGTGAATTTATTGGTTTTTAATTTATTTATGGAAAAGGGGAAAAACTATTCGATTTTAAATCATTTCAATAATCATGTTTGCAAGTTTCATGCTTTTAAATTTATAAACGACCCAGAAAATGTGCAAGAAAGTTTTACATTTGCTGAACGGATAAAAAGATTCTTATGAATTTATAGGTTTTACTGCTGCGAAAATGAAGCTGTCAAGTCACCACCCCAGGTAAACAACGTGTTAAGCAATTTCAACGTAGAATGAATTGCTTAAAGAAAGAAAAATGTAATATTTTGCTTCAGAAACCCAACCCAGTTATTCTTTTTGCAATAAATCTACAGAAATAACTTCGTTTATTACATTAAACACGACTGATTAAATAACTATAAGTGAGACAATTACCGGTACTCGCAAGAGTAAGATGGGCTACTATCGTGTGAATCAATCGAACCACTTAAATAACTGGCAGTCCAGATTGATAGATGTTTCTCAATGTATTATTAAGGGTATCGATTAAATATAAGCGTGATTCGTCGTATTATAATAGTTGCATCGATCTTTCCATCTGGATATCACCCGCCTTGATAATATATGGATTAATTGCATGCGTTCACACCTATTTCTGAGTTAGTTAATTTCTATAAGTGAAAAATGTAACAGAAAACAAGAATTTGCATGTTGGTGATATTAAAGAGTTAATAATAATGATGATAGAAACTGATGATAAGATGAAAACGACTCAATTTAATGCTGAGATTTCTGTGGATCAGTATTAGTTGAAGCATCTTTTGAAACATGAAGTTGAAAGTGATGATAAAATTATTTATGTAACTAATTCTCGAAAGAAGATTTATTTCTTTAACAATTTTCTTTAAAATATCGAGGCAAAAATCCATCATGAGATTTTGTGATGAATTATTAAATGAATAAGTATGATTCGTCGTATTATATTGTTTCGACTTTTTGTCTGGTCTTTTATTTAATAATAATGTTTAAAATGCATTGCAAGTTACAATATGTATTAGTAAAAGTATCGATTTGTTATAAGCATCGCTCTTTTTAAGTGAATTTAATCCGTCTTGATAAAAATACTTGCATTACATTTTCATTGCTATTTATCATTTAATTGCTAAGTATAAAAAAGAGAAAGAAAAAGTCTATAATATCACATAACTTATTGCTTTTAGGACCCTTTAAAAAATATAATAATACTAATACATCAAATCATTTCATTGATGTATTTATTAAGTTATTATTTCTTGTAACAAACTTATTTACGAAAATAATGTTCACTTTTAGGTGGAATATATTTTTATAAAACTTTAAGTTCTCTGGAAGATTTGAAGCACTCTTGCTAATTATTGTGAAGTGAAATTTTGCTTTCCAAACTTTCAAGAAAAATAAATTGATTTTTATTAATAGCTACACTATAAAATTCTGAAAATAATCCCCTTTCGCCCTTGACGACATGAAATATTGAGGAAAGGGGAGAGGGGGCTTATAAACGGAATTTCTTGAAAAACTCCTCGATTCTCTTCGCATATTGGTGCATGATAAGGTACATATATTCCGTTATTATTTAAAATAAAATGTTGTAAGAAAAAGCTTTAAATTTTTTTAAATGAACAACAAAGAAAAAAATAATAATAATTATGCTATCTTCCACATAATAATATTTCCTCTTTAGCGAGAGAGAAACTGTTCAGACTCTACTTTTTTTTACACATAAAAAACACTCGGTGAATGTGTGGGCAAGTTTGCTGTGTTCGAATACGAGAAAAAATAACTCTAAGTCAAACAATAATTTTTTAACTGCTTTTCTTAGTGAATAATATTTATTTAGAATATAAGAATTTAGAAGTTATTACGCATTCAATTTTCATTGCTAGTATCTTACATTCTTTCTTTATCAATCATTGACAAGGATACATGTTATATGTTAAACAATCAGATGTTATGAAATAAAGTAAGATTCTTTCGGGTAAAGTGCATGCAATGTGCATCCGTCTATCCCCCCCACCCCAAAAAAAAATGAGAAAAACAATTATGAAAGTATGAAAATAGAAACACTTGACCTAATGCAGTCAGTAGGGGCGCCCCTAGTAGAAAATTTTTTAAATTATCAATCTTATCTCAAAAACTATAAGATTTTACTAAAAAAAAAAGGTCAAATAAAAAGGTGTAGAACATCCTTGAAACTGATAATAGATGACAACTTTTCTGCCAGTACATTTTCTGTATTTTCAAGGAATTTCTTTTATAAGTGTATGGATATGCAAATGAGTGTACGTGTATTGCTGAAGATTGTGGACATATTGAGCATACTTAAATTGGTTTTCTTGCTGAAATTATTTTTACCTTACCACATTTTTAGTTTTATTAGTAAATGTACATCTTTACTTTATAATACCATCACTTCTAGACATGATTAGTGTTACAATTAACTCAATGATTGGATATTGAAAAACTTGAATTTCAGGACGTTTAATAAAGTTATTTTTACAATGAAGACACGATTTCATACAAAATCGAGGATGCTATGCACTTTTGTAACTATCTTTATCCCCTGATATCGCTCATGGTTTTGAGATAGATGCTATAACTTTCAAATTTGTCCACTAGGGGGCGCTGCTATCAGTTACATTAGTTAGAGAGGATCTGTAAGTTCCAAATTTCACTACTAGGTGGCACTGCTACCAATTGCATTAGTTAGAGAGCAGTTACTTTACTTATATTTTTATGGTTCTTCCCTAAGTGTAGCTCTCTCTAGTTTTTCTAAGATAAAAGGACTTTCCTACCTATATAACTCATTGTCCGATAAAGAAAGTCATATCTTTAATAAGATAAAAAAAAAAGTTATTTTTTGTTGCTAATATGAGACAAAAATATCTTATGTAGATCAAATAATTAACACCAATAATTCCTTGTGACATGAGTTAAGAAAACAGTCAAACGTTTGGTCACAGAATACAAGTCATTGGAAATAGAAGATAAATTAATACAAATACTTTTACTCGGCTCTACCTTAAGAATTTTGTAATTACATTGCATTAATTAATCCCCTTGAAGTGAATGTTGAGCACTGCTAAGACTTGGGACACGCTAATTGTAGAAAATTCTCAAGGAAATAAATTATGCCTGTCGCTAAACCCCATCTAGATGATTGTTCTCTTCAGAGATTGATGAAGCAGAAACGCCTACAAAAGTGTACGAGCTGCAGGGTAAATTATCCAAAGTTATTAAAGCAAATTTGTGAAAAATCTAGCACTACATGGCGTCAACTTTTGCTGATCGCCATTCTTTTAATTCATTTGGAAGCACTATTGTTCAGGAAAGTCTAAAGAGCTAAATGGGTTACGGTTTCAACTCTTAATGATTCCGAGGAGTTATTGCTGATAATTGTCAGTGTTAAAATGGGCTGATAATGTAATTTGGGAATACTTTTCCTTCTAAATTACAAAAATTTCATATTCTTGTATATAAAGTTTATAGTCTTGTATATAAAGTTTAATATATAAATAGTATTCTGAGAGTTAATGTAACACTTTATTCATCTTTAGATTAAGCGGTCTGACAGACCGCTCACAGTAGTTATGTGACAATTTTTTCACAGCAGCTAAGGGTTAAATATGAATTTGGTATTCACTGGATCTAAATTTAGTATTAAGATATAGAAGAAATATAAAAAATTCATGTTAGCGCTCATACATATACAACGCTGCAGCTTTAAACCAAAGTCCTATACTTCGTAGAAATTGATATGAAAAATACTCATAATAATAATTATTACATATTATACATACGTATTGTACATAATTTCGACTAATATTTTTTATTCATTTTTGCTTCCATGCAAATTAAAAATCATTCTTGGCCTAATTTAAGGTTAAATACTGTTTACAAACTGTTTTGTAATATACGTGAAATTTTGCACAGTTTTCCATAAACCAAAAATACATCTCGAACATTTAGAATATACACATAACTAATGTACTGATAGTTTTCTCTCCATTGCGCAGTGTTAATGGATTATTTGACTGTGTGCCTTGAAAATCAGAATGTATAAGACGCACTGCAGGATAAATTCGACCTAAGTTCATCTAATTTCAAAAGAAATAGTTTTCACATGTGATGTAATGCAATCATAAAAAATAACATCCAGGAAAACAACATAAATAACTTAGAGCAAGCTTTAATGAAACTGAAAATTGTGACATGCAGTACATTTTAAATAATACTGATTACCGAATCGATTATTTTAAGTTGTATCGCTAAAATAACGACAGATGTTTAAAGAAAAGCTATAGCAAAATCGGCAGATGTGTTGAAGGAAAAGAATGGTGTCATTAACAAACATTAAAATCATGTAATCTTCAAAATCTATTACTTCTAGTTGTTTTTCAGAAAACATAAAAATCAGTTTTAATCCGAAAAGTGCATTAATAAGCTGATTTAGAAAAAAAAATTACAATTAAATTTTAAGATAAAAGTATTATCGTGCTAATAAATATGAGCATATATTATTGCATTATATTTTTTGCATGGAAAATTTTGAAAAAAATAATGTAGTTATTGTGTTTCTTACATTTAAAATACTTATTGTGTAATGCATATTGTAGAGACAGAATATAAATTAGTATCTACTTTTTAATTTTTTCTGTGAGCAGCTGTTCTGCGTCCTCAGAAGAAAATGAAATTTGTTGCGCGTAATTTTGTTATTGTACTTATGTTAAGTTATATTTCTTGAGTTACATTCAAAAGATATACACATAGATGCGAAAAGAACACGTTCACATTTGTTTGAATGAAGTTGACTCAACTGACTTTATTTTAAGTTATATTTACTTTACAAGAATAAGATTGAGTATAATTGCATAAAAATTGTTAATATATCAGAATTTACACGAGAGATTTAGAAAAAGATGCCGCACCCTATTGCCCTTTACAATGAAGCTGCGCCCTTTTTGCCCCTAAAAATGAGTAAAATAATATTTCTGCCAACGAACGATCACCTTATACCCCTTCAAATCTTCCGTGGTTTTCTGGTTTATTCGATATTTGCAAATTAAGCTAAATGAATTTTTTATTTAAAAAAAAAAAATAGAATTAGTTGTGATCTAGGTTTTTTAGTATGTGAAATGTATACAAATAATGTGATACTCATCAGATATGTGAATTACGAAATTATTAAATAAATAACTTTTGAGGGAACTCGCTACCTTTGAAATCATCTCTTCAATTTTGAATAATATTGTAATAATATGTAATGGCACAATATTTAATACTAAAAATTAAATTAAAAAAATGTATAACAGCCTATTTTACTAATTTTTTAAATTAACTTTTTTAAAAATCCCAACTATTTTTTAAATATAAATACTTTTTGCTTCATTTGTTCACGTTTATTAGAATATATTATAGAAAAAATGTGCATGGGTTTTTAGAAGTACGGTATTATATATTTATTAGGATTTTTTTCTTTCTCTCGTGTATATTAAAAAAATAAGGAAATTCAACAAGCTCTCAATTTTTTTTTTTTTTAAATAACTATAAAGTTAAATGTTACATTCATGCCCAAAATATTAAATATACCATGGAAAACCAGAAAAAAATTCAAATCTTTATCTAAATTAGCAAAAAAAATCTTAATATTTTTCGAACAAGCAAGTTAAAAAAATATGAACAGGGGAAAAAAATCCGTTCAAAGTTTTCATTTTTACAGATAATTGTACTTGATCTATGAATAATATTTACAATATCTTGCAATATAATTATTGTGTAGGCAAAAATTAGCTGTCAAAATATTCACAATTAAAGATGCTTTCAGTTAATATTAAAAAAGAAAATCGATATTTTGACCAATTTCAAGGTAGTGTGTTCCCTTAAAATGGCAACAATTGAGATTTTTTTTTTTTTTTTTTTATTTTTTCATACTGAGAAATTAGCCAGTTTCTTGGACCAAAGTTAGTTTGATTGCAAGGGCCGATTTTCGCGTGCAAAAAGATATTAAGAAATACTTAAGCCAACAATTTTGAAGATATTTTTGTCCTAATTAATTACTGTGATTTATGAAAACAAAAATAACATTTTAAAATTAATCGTAGAAGTTTGCATGATGTGGTAGAAATTTGCCCGCGTTACCCTAGTTAAGTCGGCATCAATGACTTATGTTACTTTAGAATTCATTTTATTTTAAACAAACCTCGCTATAGCAAATATATTATTTTAAATGTATTTAAAACAAATTTAAATTTTAAGAATCACACACTAATACGCTAAACGTAAAAAATGAAGTACGATAAATATTTTTAAGCATCAACTTGAATAACGAACTATTGTTAATTGTTTCTCATATAGATAAAACTTTGTGTTTATTATACATGTAATGCATTTTCAATAAATACCATGTCGTGTATGCATTTTATTAGTTCAATTAAATGACGCATTTTTAGTTTATGTCAAATTCTTGGCAGCTATAGAGTTCATAGCTCTCCTTATTTATAAAAATTAAACTCAAAATTTTATTTTAAACTTTTTTTTTATAACTTTTGAAAATAGGGAGGAAAACGTGTTTTCTTTTATTACTATATTTTTTTCAGCGCTCTTAATCTTTACTTAAATATTAGTACATTATTTCCATTTTATTTAAATTTCTATCGAATTTCACGCTTTTCCAAATGCTGCAGATTCAATGAATTTTCGTTATTCCAGTGACAAAAAATCAGCAACTCACTCACAACCGAGTAAAAATAGAATAAGAAATTTCTTTCCGTGCAACAATATCTTAATTTAATCCACTTAGTATGACTTTAAATAAATTTTTAATGCGTCACTTTACTGGAAAATCCTAAATGTCATTTTGCACTGGTAGTTCCTAATCTTTCCCACCGACTAGGTATTAAACCGCAAGTACATTAAGGTAATTCATTTTGTAAACTCTTCTACCTTCCCTATCAATATATCTCATACCCCTCTATTCGACGGTGAATTATTCCTTAAACTAAGTTTTACAGAAAATAATGGATAGCAAGTATAAAGATGCCGAGCGCAGGCTCATCCATTATTAGAGGACGACGCATCAGCGTGGCCATCGTTCAGGAGCAATTCATAGTTTATTAATAATACAGCAGCGAAACAGGGCTGGGTTGATAGGCTTGGGAATCTGGGAAGAGCACTTTGCTATCTAAAAACAGGGTGGGAAGCCTTGATTTCACAAGCACCTGATTTGGACCCGCATTGTATATCATTATACTGTTTTTGACACCTTCATCAGTTGTACTGTAGTAAGCCTCTGTTTCTTGGTTTCTGATTTCGAAATTAGATACTTATGCCTTGTCGGTACTAAGTGTCATTCATTGCAAATTTAACTTTAAAGGAGTTGAAGTAAAAATGTTAATATTCCGCATACATTCGGGCTTTGTTCCAAAGAATGGAAATCTGTGATATCAAAAATTCAGTTAGTTCAAAACCCGATTTTAGCTGTTGACTCATAGTTTTACCATTGTGCTTTCGTGCACGAAAAGGTGTGAAAATGTGGAGAACTCGGATATGGAAAACATAATAGTAAACCTACGAATAAACCTCTAAAGGGTTTTCAGATGTTTTTCATCGACATATAACTTGGCAGGCCGATTGCGTTTTAATGTGTGAATCGAGTTTTAACTAATTCTGGAATTTCAGCCTTGCACTCAATGAGGTGACTGTCTGTGCTGCCACCTCCTGGGCTATATACCAAAAATTAAATTATATTAAAAGTTATATGAATGAAGAAGAAACATTGTAAGCCATGAAAATTATAGGAATGTAAAATTTTGAATTCAACTTGTTTATATGAGCAAAGCAATGTAAAGCCGTTGCGTATTACTCTTAAAATACGAAATACTTAAAATAACAAAAAACTATAAGCTATAATAAAAAATCAACTATGAAATATAATAAATAAATAACTTATATTACGTACTATTATTATTATATTACAGTTCATATTAAGTATGCCACGCTCTATAGTTGTCAAAAAAAAACAAGTGTTACTGTAATTAGTGTAGTTGGCGCCATGTTTGGCACAATGGTATCTGACCTAGAACGGATAATACGTAAGTACCAATTACTGCATTCGATTGACATACTTTATTGGAAAACTTTTTATTTAACACAAATTACATACAGTCACATCACCTTCCAAGGACATTTTTAAGAATGAATTGACAAGAAGAAGCTCTTAGATAAGAGAGCTATCTAGCTAAAGAGGAAGGCACTCGTTTGAGATAAACCTTGATGATCGCCATCATAGGTGGTCTCTGTCTCTAGTTTGACTGTAACAAAATATAAGAACCAGAAAATACAATTTTGGAAAAAATCTTAATTCATTTATTGATGTCAAATAATATAATTTCATATTTTGTTAACCACCATTATTCTATTTGCCACCACTGCATTATTTTTAGATCGCAAAAAAAAGTAATTATTCATTAAAGCTCATTAGTTTAATATCAGTGAGAAATAAGAAATAAAAATAACTGTTTATATATATAACAGAAGAATAGTTGGAAATAAAAATGTAAAATGCTTCATTTCAATTACATTAGGCCGAATTGCCTTTAAAATTATTAGATTAAACTGTGAAATACCCTATTGTCAAATGATTTTCCTCTATAATGACTGTTAAACACAGCAGTGTTAAATTAAAGAATATTTTTTAAGAAAGAGGGGGAATGGTTATAACGTATAGAGACTGAATCTATAAAAACTTAGACTACAAAAATCTCAATTCTAATTTAGTTACTGTAATTTCTTTACTAGCAATTAGCTGTACAGTGGAGAAAAATTTAGCTGAAAGTTTTTCAAGCTGTTAGAAGGTAGATATTTTTTGTCGCTGTGAAGGAAAGGTCTTAAACTAACATTTATTAATTTAAAAATAGGGTATGTTTTAATTCGTACAATAAAAATCTTTAGAAACATAATGCTGTTATAATCTGGTGACAAAGTTTAAAATGGAATAAAGCTGTGGGGTAACTTTGCATCTGATGTCCTTAACTACTGAATTTCGGTCGGTTCTGATTTATTTCAGTAACGGAATATAAAAATTGCTCCACGTAAGATAGATTCACGGTTGGAGATACCAGCAATTTGAAGTCAGAATAGTAAGTTTTATTCATTTCCTGGCGTTATTTATTTATTATTTTATTCGAAGGAAATTAAGAAACGGGGAATATAGATCGCCATTCTTGCAATTCTCTTCATTAGACGTTTTTTTTAAATGGAATTGTGTGCATTTTGATAATGGGTTTAAAAATAATTGGGAAATTTTTCATGCTTTTCAAAACAAATATGAAGGAAAAGTCGTTTAAACTAGATTCTAAGACGAATAATTTTCAATCAATTTTTAATTTGTCTAATGGAAAATTTGTCTAATTTGTTGAATGGAAATATTTTAGTGAAGAAATATAAATGGACCGAAAGGCCATGAAGAAAGCGGAGAGGGTCAGAATGTCAGATAGAAAATATTTCATAATATATTTCATACACGATGAATAAAAAATTACTTGTCTAATTATACTCGTAGTCTGTCTACTTTGCGTCATTATGAATATTTCATTTTTTTAAAAGCTAGAATATTTCGATTAATGATTCATGCTTTGCACAGATTATTTCTTTTCTTTTCTTTCTTTCCATTATTTTTCTCTACAAAAAATTGCCTATTTGTGATGTACTAAAAATTATATCCAGTAATACATAGCTTATTTTAAAATAATTTTCTTTCTTTATGTTATATATATTTGTAAATTATGTATCCCAGATGAGTGGTTTGCATTATAAGCTTTCTTCTGTATTCATTCACTTGCTATTCTTTTGTCTGTTCATAATTCATTCCATTATCGAGACATAATTTTTCTAGAGTTTTGTTTCGTTTGTTTATAAAAGATGATTACATAATTTTTGGTCAATTCCATATGTTTAAAAACAGATTATCAGATGTTTTTTACAGTAATTTCTTAATTTTTGGTAAATATAATATGTTGCAATGGTTTTATTTATAGAGAATCATTATATATAATATATATAATATGTAGCAATAAAAATTTACTTGGTAAAGTAGATCATTCTTGATTAGATATTTCAAATGAAACATTTTACATGTATATAAAAGGTTGTGCTTGACTATCAAATGTTTGTCTGATTCATCTCATTATCAATATTTTTCATGAAAAGTTTGACTATATAATGGTATTTTGAGATACATTAAAGGAGGATATTTGTTCATTAATTTTTTTCCTATTGCGAGCGGTATACAAAAAATATACATGACACTAGTAAAACAGTTTTCTTTTTCTGCGTTAAACCTTTTGTGACTGATAAAAAAAAAAAAAAAGAAATAATAAATCAAGCGGCAATAGCACGTAGAATACAGTTCCATTTTTTTTTTCTTTAAAGGAAACAGAAAGATAAAAATATATAATTTTCTGGAATTTAAAAACCAAATTGAGCTTAAAGGGCAACCAGAACTAATTTAAGGAAATGATTCGTCACATTACGTTGCTCATTTTAATTCCGAACTCGAAAACAAAACATACAATTTCTCACATTTTGCTGTCTTAATCCATTGTTCTTAGAATGACATAAAGCAAATAGCGTGTATATCAGAAAAATATCTTGCATTTACAGTGAAGCATATAATCTCTTAATTTTGTAGGCGTTACATAATGCAAAAGAACGGATGCATAAGATTAAGAATGTGAAATTCAATGCATAATTAATATTATCCGTGCAACATCAAATGCGGTATTGCCTGTTTGGATGCGCAAGCTGTCATTAAGCAATCCTTTTATACAATATTATCCAACTCTGCTCTCTGATTATTTCATTTTGAGACTTGTAAGTTATAGAGAAAATAGTAGAGTAGGGGAATCGCCTTTATATTTAGGAAGTTTTTGAATATTTAAGAATGCAATGCTAATCTTGAAAATTAAGAATCATAAAACCGGTACTCAAGAATAATTTTTATACTTCATATCTCACAGTATGATTCTAAAACAATGGAAGTTATGCTTGGAAAATGGCCTGAAATCCAATATATGTTCATCATGAGGCTGTAAAAAAAAGGAATGGCTGAGATTTCGTAAGGTTTTAAAAGTGGACCCTGAAACATTCATGTACATTATAAAGTATATCATGAAACGTTTATTATTTCACAATATACAATTAAAATCCTTTTCAAATAAGGGAAAGTATTTTATAATAATGGGTATTAGAAATAACATATTTTAAAATAATAATATGGTGAAAATGTTTCTTAATATTTTTATGGACACTTCAGTTATACATTTTACAAAAATGCTTAAAATCAAGCTTTATGTAAAATGCCAAAGAAATGCATGAATTAAAGTTTAGTTAAAGGTAATCTTTATTTTACTTATTTATTTATATATATCTTATATCTGATATATTAGACATTATGTCACATAAGAGCCTTTATTGTACTCTCTTTCCTATTATTCACGTCTTGTATTTTTCTTTGCCGACTAAGAACCAAGATATGAAATTCTGATTGAATGATCACATGATTACAAAGAAAGATCATTCCATAACACCCTTATTCTTCTTTTCCTCTCTTTTATTGCAATTTATCAGGCAAATATTCCATTTCCTTCCCATCGGGTTGTTCCTTTTTTGTAGTTGATTGTTAGTTTCAAGCATCAAGAAACACAATATTTACGTGAATTGAAAAGAGTGAATGCATACGAAGAGTGAAGTTTTGCTTTCGTATATATAGCGTAAAGTACCGAAAGTAAGCCCCCCCCCCCCTCCTCCCCTTTAGCATACAGGGAATTCTAATAATTTTAAGGGAGTCTTATAATTGATACTTTTGTGAAATAAATAGGTAAAATTAAGAGGAAAAGGAGATATATTTGGAATTTATAAAATTTTCAGGATTTATAGAGCCTGCAATGTATTTGAAAGGGGGGCTTATATTTGGAGGGGGCTTACTTTCGGTACTTTACGGTAACTAAAATGTAAGGTAAATCCAGTAATAGTAAAGAAAAAAAAAAAAAAAAAAAAAAAAAGATTTTTAATCATTTTTTGGCAAATGAAAATTTGACATTATTTAATGCAAAGCATTGTAATTTAACACGAAATTAATAAGTATAAATGAAACTAATTCACTGGTTAATCGATATAGACTTTACTGTGAATGAAATTATTAAAAACATCAGAGAATGATAACCTTTTTCATCTATTAAATTGTTCTGCAAAATTATATGTTTCTGGTCTCTACTGTTTCGACCTTTCTGTAAATCTAATTTTTATATCTTATTCAATTGCGAAAACGTGAGTCATTTAAAACAGTTAAATGTGAGTTGCGATCATTTAATCGAAAAGAACACTTTTTGTGCAGGTCAAGTACATTATAACGTAAGTGAAGTAAATTTAGTTTAAATCACGTTGCGTATAAGAAGTATTAAAGTAGTAGCGATAAGCTTTAGAAGAATTTAATAATTTCGTAAGCAGTATTTAAATTCATTCACGCTGTGTTCTCAAACTTGAATTCACTTCTTTCTGGTACATTCACAATAAAATTTTCATCCTTAAATGCAGGTATTTGCAGGTAATCTTATTCGGATATCAAGAAATCAAAAATTCAATTTTTCTATTTAAGCAAATGCTTTTTCAGAAAATGCATCAAATTTTGACTTAAGTACTTGAAACCCCTCTCTTTAACACATAAATGATCAGTCGTAAATATAATTAATCTTGTCAAATGGAAATTTAAAAATTCCTGAATGTCAATAGTTTTTGTACATGGCTATTATCAAAATTCATCTGACCTTGGAAAAGTTCATTAAGCTACACGAGAAGCTGGCTATAATAGACATATATATAATACTTAAGAACAGCTATGCTCAACATTTTTTTCCCCGAGGGCCGCAAACATGCATTTACAACGTTAGGTGGGCAGCAAAGCACTTTAAAATGTGTAATTAAAATAGCCAGAGAATAAAAATAGCATAACAAATCAGTACAACAAAGTTAATAACATCAGTCAATTTGAACAATATCAATTGAACATTTGTATCAAAAGAAATGTTACCAAAATCTTAACACCACTACTTTCAAACAATAAATTCATAGTAAATTTCTACTGCAATTGCAAAAATAGGTCGGGGATTTATTTGATTGGAAATATTCTAAAAATTTTCCATCTCATTTTTTTTTTTTTTTTTTTTTTTTTTTTTGTGACAAACGTTTAAATCTAAAAAGCAGTTTTGGTTATATAAAAAGTATAAAACGCTGTAATGTAAAAACGCAAAATTTCCAAGTGCTAACAGAGAAAAAAAAAAAAAAAAAAAAAAAGAGATTTTCTCTAATTAATCCGTCATTATCTCAATGCGAAAGTAAAAAATATATATATATTAGTTATAGAGATACATATGCAAATTTAATAATTTTGGAATAAAGTTTGATTGATGTTGAGCTTTAAGAAATGTATACAAACTGTAACACAAATATAGGACTACATGTAAAAATATTGCTTTTGACAAGAAAAAGGCATTTAAATTGTAAAATATATTCTATTCTAAAATCCAATTTAGAAACTTCTGTTTAAAAAAAATATACATATTTATATGAGGAAATAAGTAGAAATTTCAATGTTACTTCTCATCTAAACAAAAATCAGACATGCGACTGTTTTCAAAATAACCATTCAAGAACATCAACATTACACAAGTTTGTAACGTTGTCCTGTTTTTAAAGCGATCGTGATTGAAGAATTGAGGACGTATTCAAATAACAAATTGTTTATTTTTTGACTCATTTTTAAATCCGTTTCTGCTCTCAGATGCATTCAGTTGACAGTTTTTCTTATTTAGGAACTATGTAATGTGCCGTATTGGTGAACTTTTTCATAAAATCAGAATATGTTTGAAAAAATGCTGTAAAAGCGTGCATTTGAGCCAAATTTCGCTTAAGATGATTCGGATAAAATCAGATCTTAGAGAAATCGCCTTACTTAACCAGAAAAATTTCTGCTATGAATCAAGGAGAAGAAAACCTTACAATATTACTGGTTTTGGACACCCACTCTATTACTCCACTGAATCCACTTCTATTCCTTCGTATATCGTCGAAAAATCACAATTTAGAAGCTTCTGTTGTAAAAAATATATTTATATGAAAAAATAAATAGAAGTTTCAATATTAATCTAAAAAAAATCAGACGAGGAATTGTTTTCAAAATAACCAACCAAGATCATCAACATTACAAGAAATTAATTCATTTTCAGAAATTACATCCAAGACGTACATTTTAGCAGATCATGAAAGAAGATTCTATTCAGGAGCCGGTATTTTAATAATTATCTGTTTAAGGAGACGTAAGAACGTAAACTTTTATAATCTGCTTCTATTCATTCGTGTATCATCATCTAATAGAAAATCATTAAGAAGTTCGGCGGCTATTAGGAATTTGCGATACTTCTGTCATTTCCAGCAAATGTAACGTTGTCCTGTTTTTAAAGCAGCCGATCTTAAGAATGTTCGGTGTATCATTAGCTCCGAGTCATTTGGCAAACGCAACTGCAGGTTTATAATAATTACATTTCTCTAATTATTGTAATATGTTCTCCAATATTTGGGTGGTTGCCATAAAGGTATTTTGTCGCAGGATTATTCTACACAGAGAAAGAGAGCTAACCTTTTCCGACATTCGCTCAAATTTGAATTTAGAAATGTTCATCATCATTCGGCCGCTTGGTATAATTAAGGAAATTAAGAAAGTATAATTTGTGGCGAAAAGAAATATGCATTCTACAACGTAGAAATGTAATTTCATTAAGAATGATTTATGTATATGAAAATGCATTTGGATTTTTTCACCATAAATAACGTGTAAGTGGCCATGTATAGTTAATGAAAAAAATGTCCTTTAATATTTTCAAATTACTAATTTAACAAAGTATTTTTTAACGACATTTACTTGTAAATTTGTCACTTAATCATATGCGACATATGTATGAGTAAATGTCTATATAACTAAATTATATGTTTTACAGAATTATAGACGAACAAATGTGAATAAAATGTTCATTAGTTATTTGAATTTTTTTTATTCAAAATAGTTCTTTTGAAAATTACATGTTTATTTTAGGAATGAGAATTCGTTAATTGGAATTTTCGTTTTCTGTTAATTTGGTTCTGATGTTTTTACCCATAAATAGTCAATGTGAATAGCTGCTGCTACTTAATTCTTTATGTATGTGTATAGATGCAGCTGATACAAATGCCTCTGACACAGGTGAAAAACAAACAAACAAAAAACAAGATTGATGCTGTTTTAACTTTTGAAAACCAATATTTTGAAATAGCCATCGTCTCCAAATTTAATGCCCTATTTCTGATGTTAAAAGCGACAAATATTACTTTTCGAAAGTGATGGTGTATATATACTGTTGTAGTAATGGTTGAAAATATATACTGTTGGAAAATCCTGCCAAGCTAAAAAATGAATTATACATTGGGTATCTTTCCGAATTTGCTTACAGTTTTCACTAGATAGTAAATGAGTACTTAGTAAGATCATAAAATCTCTTGAATGATACATATATTACTCTACATTTAGAAGAAAAACATAGCATAAATATTAAAGTAAGAAATTATATATTTGCAATATAACCTAAACAGAAATTGCAAAAATTACATTTCGCAAATTACGTGATTTTATGCTTTTTTTTAGGTCAAAGTACATCTTGTTCTTTAATAATATGTTCTTCTTTAGTTTCTAATTTTGGAGTGGTGAAATAAAACGAACATGACTTTGAAAATTTATGAAAACTATTTTAGCTTAGCCTTTTTGAATTAAAATAAATACTTTGAAAAAAAAAAAATATGCTATCATTTTTACTCGACAAATCAATTTATTTTGACGCCTTTGTGAAGTGTTTTAACCACCATCTTTCAACGATAAGGAATTCAAGTCATACAAACTTGAAAAAAAAAAAAATTAAAATTGAAGATAAAGCTACAAAAGGGGGGTCGTTTCTGTACAATAAATTGATTCATTAATTCATGTGTGAAAATATGCTTTTATTTGCTTGATTTTTTTTTCGAAAATTTAATCTATTTTTTTCTTTCACTTAAATTGAAAATAATTTCTCTCTGCAATTTTAATGAAAAAATGTTGTGAAAATTAATAAACCTTCCGTCCCCCCCTTTTATCCATAAAAATGGTTTAATTTAGCTACTACCATTTCAGAAATGTCAGTAAAAATTACAAAATATTATAATAATATCTCGGAAACTAAATTAAAAAAATTGATTATTTTTAAAATAAATTTTAATATTCTGAGACTTTACCTGACATACTCGGATCTATGCAGATAATTGGTATTAATCTCACAGCTCAATATTTTTGGGATAATATTCATAGAAGTAGCCGAGAAAAATAAACAGATAAACAGGTTTTTATATAACATATACAGATTTTATTAGATTTCACCAAAAATATATTTAAAAGAAAATAACAGAGCGTAGCAATGTTTGAAATTTGCACTCGTACAATTAATATTGATCATTTTCTTGCGGCAGGTCGTAGGAAGTGGCGAGGAGCAAATTTAATTTTTAAGATTGAACAATAGGAAAATTGACTGATTTTCAAATAATTTATTTTTATTGTTCGAAATGTTATTGGTAAATCACAGAGAAAATACTTAAATTAACAAGGTATTGGAGACCCGTGAGATCATTGTGCATTTTTTACTATTTGGACCTAAATTTTATTATTTAGAAGGATAAAGACAATAATTGTCGTTATTTTTGTCATTTTAAATTCCAAAAGAAGGAAGTTATGAAGAAGTTAAAAGTGGAAAATGTTTTACAAACACATAAGTAAATTTTCGTTTGTGGATTCTTTTGTTATTTTACAAAGGAAAATAAGGTGCTTTTGTTTTACCTATGACGCCTAGTTTTAATTAATTTCCGGAGTACTAAATGAGATATTAATGGAGTTTTTAGTGGCATCAGTTTTATGTGAAATCATCCAGTGTTGTATCTAAAGCCAAATACTTTGAACTTTGCATCTAGGTCCATAACCATATATAAAATGCAATCAGCTTGTTCCTCAATTTTATCTTATTTCAAAATTCTCAACGATAATAATTGAGAACTTTCTCCATTTCATGATGTGGGCCCCACTAGTGCCCGATAGGTTTTGCTCTCGAAGCTAGGAGACAAGAGGTGATGGATTTGAACAACACAATCGCGCCCGTCGGCCTAATCGTTTGGAGTTTTCTGTGGTTTTCTACTAAACTTGCACTGTAAAAAATAATCTTGTAAAACAACAGAAAATATCTGGCAGCAAAAGTTGCCAGAGAATTTCTGTTAACAGTAATTCTCTGGCAACTTTTGCTGCCAGAATATTTCTGTTAACAGAAATTCTCTGGCAACTTTTGCTGCCAGAATATTTTCGTATGTACAGATATTTCTTGTCAACAGAAATTCTCTGGCAACTTTTGCTGCCAGAATTTTTCCGTATGCACAGATATTCCTTGTCAACAGAAATTCTCTGGCAACTTTTGCTGCCAGAATTTTTCCGTATGCACAGATATTCCTTGTCCACAGAAATTCTCTGGCAACTTTTGCTGCCAGAATTTTTCTGTACCATACAAGTATTCCTTGTACATACAAAATTTTTCTGGCAACTTTTGCTGCCAGAAATATTCTGTATGTACAAGAAAAGTGTGTGGTCAGATATTTCTTGTACATACTACTTGTACTTTCTGGCAACTTTTGCTGTCAATTATTTTTTTTTTTTTTTTGCACAAGAAATATCTGCAAGCAACCACTATACATTATACAGATTTTTTAGCCTATATTTAATGTACTATGTATCCTAAAATAGACAGACTGATTTTAAAATTTAGTCACTTGCAAATGGTAGTAGCCTTTTTTTTAATAGCTGTCACCATTTGCAAATTATTGAATTTTAAAATCAGAAAATCCATTTGAAAACACACAGTATCTTACTTCTAACCTCAATGCTTTTAAATAAAATTCTTAGAACTAGAAATATTTTCTAGTTAAATATGTATTAATTCTTTAGTGTAGTCATTTATATCCATTTGATTACATTTATTTAATTAATTCTCAAATTTGAAGAAATTGGCTATACGGCAGCACATTGAATAAGTTCCCTCATATCAGAAACTAATGCTGCCAAATTCCACATATTTAATAAATTTTGTACTTTAGTTTCTTTGTTGAAAATAGCCTGAATTTTGTTATTTTTCACAAATGCTTGTATATCCAGTTATATATTGCACACTAAACATGAATGGTAATGGCAATAATGTTGTCAAATGCAGGGGAGAGTAAGAACTGGGAAGAAATGGATAATTTTGTAACAAAAGACCAAATCACTTATTCACACTCAAATTGTTTACTATTACAGTGAGTTTATTTTGGTTTCAAATTATAATTTCAAATAAAATACTAAGTACCACAAAATACACTGATAAGCAAAACTACGCACTCACTGTGTAACAAATTAAAATACATAATCAATTTCATAACATTAAAGAAAAATTTTAGCAATATGCCCAGAAATAATAAAAATATATATCATGCATATTTTCCAAGTTTAAATATTATAAAATAAAACTGAATACTCAGAACCCCTTACAAAATACCCCTGATTTTTTCCTTGAGTAAATTTATCAGACTTCTTTGATTTTCATTATTAATAATATACATACCATATTTTTAAATATAGGTTGGATTTCTCATCACTTATTCTAAAACTATGGCATTACATTTCATGAAGGATCAGCCCTTCCCTATTTACTAGATACTGGGTCAGATACAGCCTGACCTGCAAATTCCATTTTAAATCAACCCACAACCTGACCAGAACCCGCAAAAATAAATTTCTGCAACCCACAACCCGACCCGAAGTATTTCAACCTGCAATGAAATGAAAGTAAATCATGTTTTAAAGCTATTATGAAAAATAAACCTATCAATATTTAAATATAGTAAAACTTCTGAGTAGGGTTATCTTAAATATGTTTTTTCGGCTCAGAATGAATTTAATTTTTTTTTCTGCAGACTGAGTTTACAAGAGAAAAAATTCGCAGGTCATGTATAGGTTTTTTGCAACTCAGATTGTTGGGACTTATACAAAATTTAAGCTAAACTATGTTCCCAATGAAAATAAATACACATTTGAAAATGTGTGAATATACATTCCATTTAATTTATGAGAGATAAAATGAAAATGTGAAAAGAAATGCAATTACAGATTATGCTTTCTTTAAGAACCATTTCATTTTTGATATACATGAAAATACATGCATTGTATTTTTGATACTTTATATACACATATATATATTACATGTGTGTAGATTGAGAGGTGCGCACTATTCAGAGATTTAAGCGCTCACATATATAAATTTGAGGAAGTGAAAAAGTGTACCCTTAATAGAGGCATTCACCTTTCAAGAGAAAAGCCATTTTGGAAGTCTTTTCGTACATGTATTTTGAACTTAAAAATATTTTGAATATGGATTTGTTACAACAACACAAACTGTGCCGAAGAATTAACAGAAGTGTAAAAAAATTGGGCATTAACAGTTAAGCTGACCATCTGGTCAAAGGTTATGGAAGTATGTAATTTAAAATTTTCAAAAATTGGTAACTTGTCTTTAATATATGAGCTATCCAGAGAAGATGAGAACTTGTGATCATTTTGTGTTTATTTATAATTTATACCATGTGCAATTATTATTTAAATTTTGAGAGCAACTGTAGAAAAAATATGATATATATAAAAAAAAACACCTGATTTGTTTGGCAAGAAAACAAATATTTTTACATGCAGACATATTTCTCTGATTTTAGAATATTTTTACAAAAATCCTTTACTTTTGTCAGACAAACCTTACTGATTTTCCATAATTCCCCTGATTTCCAAATTATGTCGGCACTTTGTGAAACTTATATTAAACCTTCACCTGATGAGATTTATTCATTGTCTATAAATTGAAACCACATACGCAGTGTTCTCGCTGTCGCTCGCCAATGAGCCAAATTGCGACTAAATTTTTCATTTGGCGAGTAAACAAATGATTAAATTAGCCAAATTGCTAGTGTTCAGTTTTTGCTTTTTCTCTCTTTTGTTTCATACATATGCGTATATACATATTTTTAATATATTTGTAGCGAATAGTTAAAATTAGATTTATAATCGTTGCCGCAGTTATAAAAATGTAGGTTATTTTAGAAGATGTTGAAAAAAAGGGTACCCACTTTAAAATATTTAAGTTTTTGTGTGTGTGTATGTTACACGATGAATCAACTTTGCTAATACTTTTTTCATTTGGCGAATGTTTATTATTTTTAATTAGCCAAATTACTAACGTTGGTCAAATGTCAGCGAGAACACTGCACATACGACTATAAACAAACATGAATTTCAATAAAAATCTCAAAAATCGCAGCAAGACATAGAAAATAGTTTTATTCTTAATTCTTTAACTAATAATTAATTTAAATCACTCTGTCCACATGTTTTTACAGTTTGCCAAATCTTTCACAAGTTTCACACTTTTGTTCATCTCTCACTTGCTACTTGAAGAATCTGGAAGAATTTCTATCAAGCCCTATAAGAAACAAAAAAAGATAACATTTAAATTGAGTTCCATCTTTTCAATTTTGTGGAATATAGTATCAAAAAATCCCAGAGCAGGATAATGACAACCTTTTTGTCATGGTAGACCAAATTTCAAAAGCAAAGTTTTTTTAAATATAAAATATAAATTTTAAAAAACCAGTTTTTTTTCTTGTTTTGTGTGTGTTTGTGAATAAAAAGAGTTATTTCATGCAAATATGCATAAAAATTACTTTGTGTCGTTAATTAGGGATTGACCAAAGTAAGAATTTTCTATACCAAACACTTTTTAATACATTAGCTTTAATAAACTTTGGTTAAAATTAGATTATTAATAATTTAATTAAGTTACATACATTTTTATTCTTAAATCAAATTACACAAAAACATTAATGGAAGACTTACTAACATTAATTTTTATGATTACTAATTTAAATATTAATGACCACTTGCAAATTCATTTACACTTATTTTTATTATTTTACCATTAGTCAATGTCAATATCCAAAATAACTTATGAAAGTAGTGAGTTATACAGACTACAATTAAGAACGAAAATTGCAAAAACTCAAAAATCCATTCATTCAAAAAAAAAAAAAAAAACTTAAATTGATTTATAGATTGTGTATGTCCAATTGTAAACATATTGAATATAAATGCTTGCAAATACAAAAGGTAATTCAATTAATATTTTCAACTGTTTTCTGTCAAATTATTGATATTTATGTTTTGATTAAGTGTTGATGAAGTTGTCTTTGTGTCAAAGATAAAAAATGCAAGTGATTTAAGTAAATATCTCAGATTTGTACAAATTTTGGAAAAAGGATAAAAAGTGTCAAATTATTACACAATAGGACATTAATGATTTATTTGATATGAAAGAAAAATAATGAATAAAAATTTTAATGTTATTTGGATTCATAATTAGTAAAAAAAAAAAAAAAAAAAAAAAAAAGAATGTAGCTGTCACTTTTTGTGAAGATTAAAATGACAGGAGTCCGAGTCCAGTTTTTTTTTTTTTTTTTTTTTTCTTCGACGAGTTTTACTATGCAAATTTCTCAATATAACTTTTTCAGCATGTCTGTTTTAATCTAACTCCAAGTAATCAAGTAATGCCTCAATATGTACTAATGTATCACTGTAGTTAACTTTTGATAAGTTATAAGGTGTTTTTCATTATTTTAAAGAAATACTTTGAAATTCCTTTTTTTAAAACTCTGAATCACAAGTGACACACGTCAAGTATCATCATCATTTAAAACTTCGTAGTATTCTAATTTCAAATGTTCATTAATCCATTGTTGCGTTGCTTCTTTATGCTCAATTTCAAAACAGTTTCAAATGTTCTAAGATTTCACTCTGCATATCAGTACTACTGTTATCTTCTGTTGGAATTTCAGTTTCTTCATCTGATAAAAATCTCCTCCATGATTTCTTAATCGTGATGTTTTTTACTAGTTTCTATACAGCATCAACATAATAAACTGCATTCAAAACTGAGATTTTTACTCTCCCAGTTAATCTGCAACCTGGATAATTTGATCCCAATTAATCAAGAATCTACTGCATTAAAAAACCTTTTAAATAAATCTAAACAACTAATGAGATTTTTAAAAAAACGAGATGAAAAAAATGAGCTAATTAGGAAAATGTTTTGATTTTAAATAAATCTGAGTTTTGAAATTCTGGATTTGAATTTGATACACTGAACAGCACCATCAAACCAAATTTTACCTTAGGAAAATAACTGAAAACACAACTTTTTGAGAATTTGGCTTACCTCAGAATAAATTCCATTTTTACTTGGTATTCTTCTGAATAAACAAGACTGAAGACAAAGTATGTGTCAAACCAATCTTTAAATCATCATCTGCCATTACATACTGACTGAAGCTTTTTCTTGGAATAAAAAGTACAGCCGATTTGGTTCCTATTAATATGAAAAAAATTCTAAGTACATTTTGTAAACATAAAGGTTTACATAAATGAATGAAAATTTTTCACCAAACATTGGAGTACATAACTATGGGGCTAGTCACCCTCCTTCTCGACACTAAAAATCAGTTTATTTGATGGGCTTTAAAAAATTTACAGAAGATTAATTAATTTAAATAATAATAATGAAAAAAAACCAGTGGTAATTGATTTATAAATGGCTATTCATTCTTTTCCGTTTTACAGAATGGGTTGTAAGGCCTAGTGACTTGCTATTAAGGGCTGATTTCGCATTTTATTAAATAAGATTATTTAAACATTACAGAATCAGCTAATATAAAAGTAACTTAGTCAATGCAGTCTTAGCTTCCTTGTATTTTTTAACAATATAACAACTAAACAACCAATTGCTAGAAGATAATGGTTTTTAAAAATGAGATTTTTAAATGTAACGTTTTAAATTCAATATAATTTTAACTATTTTTTTTTCTTTTTTTAATATTCGGTAAAGTGTGGCCCGTGAGTTTCGTGAATTCATATCTGGAAAGAATTGCAATTTTTATGTATAAGTCACAGGAAAATATCATAAATTTCATCAATTTACTTTGGGAAAGTATAAAATTTCATCACTTAAAAAAAGTAAATTTCATTGAACGGCATAGAAAAAAATGAATTTCATTGATCAAGTGCAGAAAAAAGCATGTTTTGCCAATGGGGCTAGAAAAAAATAGAAAATTTCCCCGATCGGGCACGAAAAAATAGAAACTATTGCCAATCAGGCATAGAAAAATCACATTTTGTGGGTCGGACACAAAAAATCGCACATTTCATTGATTGAGCAAGAAAAAAATTGTCATTTGTTGATGATGCTGGTAAAAATGGCACATTAAATTCATCAATTTGAAAAAAAACAGCATGTTTTCTCGGTTTATTGTGTGAAAAAAACGCAAAATTTGTTGATCGGGTAAGAAAAAATTGCAAATTTTGTTGATCAGGGATGAAAAAATCGCTAATTTCATTGATAAGACACGGAAAAATCACAAATTTTACAATGTGCAGATAAATTGAAAATTTCGTTGGTCAGCTGCAAAACAATCATGAATTTTGTCAGTTTATAAGGTGAAAAAAGTGCGAGTTTCATCTTGTTGTGTAAAAAAATGCAGATTTCATCAAAGTTAATACAGAAATCACAAATTTCGTTAGTCGGGCATGGCAACATTTGTATTTCTTTAATTATGGGTGGAAAAACTGCACATTTTGTCATTCGAACACCAAAAAATCGTTAGTTTTATTGATCAGATTTCTAAAAATTTGAAATTTCGTTGGTCTGAGAGAGAAAAATTGCAAGTATTTCGTCGATCGATATGTTGATGAGGTGCCGAAAATGATGAATTTCGTCGATTGGCTTCATAAAAATTTTACTGATCATGCGCAAAAAAATCATTGATCAAGCTTGAAAAAAACTCACATTCTGTCGATCATGTGAGAAAAAAATCGTGAATTTTATCGATCGGCTTTGTAAAAATTGCAAATTTTGCCTATCAATTTCATAAAAATCGCGAATTTTGTTGATCAGTCACAGAAAGACTGAATTTTCTCAATTAGTTTTATAAAAATCGCAAATTTTGATCATGAAAAAAAAAAAAAAAAAAAAAAAAAATCAAAAAATCGCAATTTTCGTCGATTATGTGAAGATAATAGTGAATTTCATCAATCAGCTTTCTAAAAATTACACATTTCATTGAGCAGCTTCATAAAAATCTCTAATTTCATCGATCGGCTTCATAAAAATTGCAAATTCTGTCAATTAGGTTCAGAAAAATTCACTTTGTATAAAATAGCGAAATTTAGAGATCAGACGCGGAAAAAATCGGGAATTTTCTCGATTGCTTTCATAAGAATTGCAAATTTTGTTGATGGCGAGGTTATATAACAAATTTTTTCACTTGGCTTCGTAAAAATTGCGAATTTTGTCAATTGGTTTTGCAAAAAGTACAAATTTGACTGATCAGGCATGGAAGAATTACAACTTTCTTTAATCGGGCACAGAAAACTGGGAATTTCGTTGATCAAATTCAGGAAAATCTTGTTGATCGTTTTTTTTCTCTCTAATTTGTTCATAAAGTTCACATTTTTTTCAGCACCAGCCATTTATGCTTGTCTTTTAGCACCTTTAATAATACAAAACTTACTCTCTTGAATAAAATCATAGAATATTTTTACTTTTGAAAATAATTCTTGCGATATCTGTTTATGTAAAAACATAAAAACTGCTGATACAGAAATTAAACATTAAAAAAAAAAAAAAAAAAAAAAAAAGCCATAATAATAAAAAAAATTCAACAGAAACTGTCAACATAAATTTCATTATTGAAAAATAACATGCGTGGAGAAGAATTGAAGCATGAGATAATTCGTAATAAGCAAATAGTATCTAAATACATAGAAAATCTGAAGATCGTTTTTTTTAAACGATGCAGTAAAGGAAAAAATGATTTTTAAAAAACCCAAATTGTGAAATTACAGTCATAAAGGATCAATGGATACTGAGATTAGAAAATCAAAATGAGAAAATCTGATTTTAAATATATAAATTGTTAATTATTTCAAAAACAAGACTTGACTTTTACTCCAATACATAAAAATACTGAGAATAAAATATAGAAAATATCAAAATAAAAACATTTTAAAGAAAATTTAGTTTCAAAAATAGGATACACAATTAACAATAAGCATACAATTTTTACAAAATAATTTAACTTTTTCTTTAAGGAAACACAAAAATTTAAAAAAGATAACATTGAAAATATCAAAATAATGGAAGATTCTATACTTTAAAAGACAAACTGTTAAATTATTTTCAAAAATAGGGTTTTAAAAACAAACAATATATATATAAAAATCCCTCCATGTACTTATGCAATAATTTGAAATTTGTAAACAGACAAAATAAATAAATAAAAACACACAAAATAAATAAAAAAAAAAAAAAAAAAAAAAAAAAAAAAAATCAATCTTTAAAAAGTCGTTTTTATGCATCCAACTTGAAATCGACATTCAAATGAACATAAATTTTCATTATTTTGATTTAATTAGCTTTATTTTAATATTTTCAACATAGTTTTTATGCATTCAACAGAAATAGACATTTTAAATTAACATAAATTTTTATTATTTTGTTTTAATTTGCTTTATTTTAATATTTTCAACATTGTTTATATATTGTATGCTTTTACAACTGCATTTTTTTAAAATAATTTAACAATTTATCTTTTAAAATATTATTTGAAATTTTCAGTATACTATACTTAGTAGTTCTATGTAGTGGGGAAAAGCCAAACCTTTTTTTTTTTTAAATAACTTACAATTTATATTTTTAAAACTTTTTTCATTATTTTGATTTTGTAATTTAAATATTTTTAATGGCTGCAATTTTGCAATTTATATTTTTTTAAATATATTTTTGCTTTTCTTTACTATTTAATTTTTCTTTTTATCTCAATTTATTTATGTATTTAAAATTTGCTCATTACAAACCCCTCACCACACTTCATTTTGTATATTTTTTTACAAATAACATTAAAAATGCCCATTCCTGTTGATTTTTTTTTTTTTTTTTTTTATGTAATGATTAAATTTTATTTCAAAAAATTTTAAGCCCAACGCTGCTATAAATGACCACTGGACAAAAGCAAGTTTTTTAGCTGCATGAAAAAACTGGCTTTCAGCAAATAGTCATTTATATTCGGAAAAGTTGTTGGCCCTAAACTCAAGATCGGTGTGACCCGATCTGGGTCGCGCCAACTTTAATTTATTATACTGGGTCTGCACACTTTCAGAACTGGGTCGGGTCTGATTTTTTCAACAGAGCTGGATCTAGACACACTGTTTTTTCCTGCTGTTTTCCACACTGTTCAAATTAATTTGAACTGCATCAAACAGTAGAAGTAAACCGGACTCAAACACGACCCAAGTAGAGATTAACCCGACCAGGATAAAAAAAAAAGTGGAAGCAGACCCAAAGCAAAAAAGTGGACGAATTTTGACCCGTATTAAAAAAGTGATATCCGAGCCGTGCATCAGACTGGAGTTTCCAAATTTCTAAAATGACCCCCCCCCCCATCGAGAACTCTCCAGATCCGCCCATGCTTAGTATTTCTATATATTGTGGTAAAAGACAAGCCTTGCTTTTGAAATAACTTAAAATTTGAGTTTTTTAAACCTTTCTTTTATTCTTTTGATGTCTCCGTATCTTTGTACATTCACGGTAAATTTTTTAATTTACCAATTTCATGGTTGCAAGTTTCAAATTTGGCCAGGACTGAAAATATTTTGAATGATTCCCCCCCCCCCCCCTCCCTCGAGTGAATATGATGATTCACGATTTTTTCCACGACCGTTCAAAACAAAAATGACTGACAAAATTCGCTTTTTCTCCATAATTTTTATCAGAAATTGCATCTGTTAAGCATTTTTGATAAAAATCATTTTTGGTTCAATTAAGCGTTTCATTTAAGCGATTTTTGGTCAAAGGATCGATGATCTTTTGACCAAAAATCGCGTTTTTTGCAATTCTTTAGCAAAAATTCGTGACTTTTTTGCAATCTTTTGACAAAAATTCCTGACTTTTTTTGCGATTTTTTGACAAAATTTGCATCTTTTACACGATCTTGACAAAAGTTGCGTCTTTTTCTCGTTCCTTTGACAAAAAATCGCGTTTTCTCCACAATTCTGACAAAAAGTAACGTTTTTCTTTTCTGCTATCATTTGACGAAAATCGCGTCTTTTCCACGATCCTTTGACAAAAGTGTGCAACTTTTACGTGATCCTTCGACAAAATTTTACGACTTTTTCATGATCCTTTGACAAAATTCGTGTCTTTTCCACGATCTTTAGATTACTCACGTCTTTTCCTCGTTCCTTTGACAAAAAAAAAGTGTTTTCTCTGCAATTCTGACAAAAGATAACGTTTTTTCCCGCTATTATTTAACGGAAATCGCATCTTTTTCACGATTCTTTGACAAAAATTTGTGTCTTTTACATGATCCTTTGACAAAAATTCACAACTTTTTCGTGATCCTTTGACAAAATTCGCGTCTTTTCCTTGCTCCTTTTACAAACAATCGTGTATTCTCCGCAATTCTGACAGACATAACTTTTTTCTGCTATTTGACGGAAATCGCGTCTTTTTCGGGATTTTTTGAAAGAGACTGCATCATTTTCGCGATCTTTCGATAGGAATCGCGTTTATTTTGCTCTTCATTGAAAAAAAAAAAAAATTCCGATCTTTTGACAGAAATAATGCTTTTTTGCAATCTTTTGACAGAAATCATGTATTATCAGCAATCCTTTGAAAAAAAAAAAATCGTATCTTTTTTTCACAGTCTTCTGGCGAAAAACGCCTTTTCCTCGATTTTTTGACCAAAATCGCATTTTCTCTGCAATTCTGACAGAAATAGCGTTTTCCCACGATCATTTGAGGAAAATCGCGTCTTTTCTGCAATTCCTTGACAGAGACTGCCTAATTTTTTGCCATTCTTTGACAGAAATAACGTTTTCTCGAGATCCGTCATACAGGAATCGTATTTATTCTGCAATTTTTTGACGAAGGCATTCTTTTGTGATATTTTGCATGAAACAGCACTTTTTTCTGCGTTTTTTCAGTCAGAAATAACGCCTAATTCTGCGATCATTTGTCAAAAATCATGTTTTATCTATAATCTTTTGACAAAAAATCGTGTCTTTTCCCGCAATCTTTTGGCGAAAAACGAGTCATTTTCGCGATCATTTTTCGTCGTCTGAGATTTTTCCGTCCCGCTTCCGTCCTCGGGAACTTTTAAAAAACGGATTTCCGTCCTGTAGACGGAAAACTTGCACCCATGCAATTTTTTAATTTCACAATGTATATTTTTAAAAATGTATTTTTGCTTTCCTATACCATTTTATTTTTTTTTTTATTTATCTTGGTTTATTTATATATTTACCATTTACTTATTACAAATCCTCCACCCTAACCCATTTTGTATATTTTTTTACAAATAACTTTAGAAGGTCGATTTCTGTTAAAAAATTTATTTATTATTATTTTGTAATATTAATTCTTTTTTGCTGAACGAAAAAAAACAAAAAAAATCTTTTCAGCAAGTGGTCATTTATCACAATGTTATGTTTAAAAAAATTTGAAAATTCAGAGATAAAACATTAAAATATAATCCAAATAATGAAATTTTTAACAAAAATCAGTATTCCAAATAGTATTTGTTAAAAAAAAGAAAAAAAAAAGAAAAAAAAAAGAGAGAGAGAGAGATTGGGGGGGGGGGGGGGGAGAAGAAGGTAATTTGTAATGAGCAAATTGTCAATACAAAAATTAAATAAATGGAGGTAAAATTTTTTGAAATGTCAAAGTAAAGCAGATATTCATTTTTAAACATATACACTGCAAAATTACAATCGTATGGGATAATTATCAGTTAGTATCTTTTTTTATGTAAATAATGTAGTAGGGTAGTTTAATAATTTTAAGACCGAATATTAAAGTAAGCAAGGGCTGATCCAGCCCTCCTTTTAGAAAAGGATCATGGCTTTTTATTTTTGTGGGGCGGGGGGGTCATGTCTCTTAATAGGTAAGCAATTTTTATACTGAAGATTGTCGCCACATCCAAAATAGTTAAATTTCTGTTATTTTTGGGAAGTTAATTTCATTCATAACAAAAAAGTTCCATAAATATTCGTAAAAATATAAATATATATATTTTATTCAGATGCCAAGAAATTTAAAATTTTTCCTCTTTCATAAAAATCAAAGAATCATTCAAGAAATTAAGTAATTTATACACATTTTTAAGGCTTGACAGTTACAAAAAGAAGTTATGAGGGAGCAATTGACAGTCACGGCCTAAATTCAGTATAAAATTCTACAATTTATGGAGATTTCATGAAACTATCTTTGCCTTTATTAAAAAATGGAAAACGTTAATCACATTTGCTCTGAATAAATGTATCTTGCATCTAAAATTAAAATATACTTCATGGATAGGTCAGAAATTACCTACTTTGGGTTTAAGTTCAGCTTTAAAGGAGTCTAGATGATTCTGATTGTTAAGGGGGCTCAGGAGTTGATCGATATGGAAAAACATGTAAACAGAGCTCTCGCTTCGAGTCCATATAAAACAGAAGTATTCAATATAACTAATTTAAACTTTCTGATATTTTACAGGTATGTTTATAGTCTTACAAAATTATAAAATGAAGTACTTCAATGTAATATCATAAGAAATATAGCAAAATTTATGTAACACAATTTTCGAAAAAAAAAAAAAAAAAGTGTTACATCACCAACACATCTTAACGTTGAATTGACTTAGAACCTAATTTTTGCTTTAAAAAGATCAGGAAACTTTACTCTATAGAATGAATTAAGGATATAACAATCTCTCGAAAAAAACCTTATAAAAAAACTCTCAAACTTAAAAATTTTAAAAACACCTAAAAAATACAATTTTTTTTTCATTAAATATACCCAAAATATTAAACTATCTAAACTATATTAATTCATTCTCTAGATAATGATATTATACGCATGCAAAAAAAATTTAAGCCATTCCATCAAATAGTTTTTTAATCTTGGTGTTCATGGTCAAAAATCAAGTTTTGAGAAAACGCGACTTAAAGTTGAAATTATATGGGTGCGGACATGAAAGTGTTGATAGTTAAAAATGCAAATATTTTTTTGTGGTTTTTTGCGTTGAGAATTAATTGAATAATCAAACTAGATCATTAAAAAAAAAATATCGATTTTTTGAAAAGTTTTCAACCCTGAGCAAGAAGTAGAGTTTCTTAAGTAGAGTTTCAAAAAAGAAAAAAAATATATACATTTTATTTTTAAATTTCCTTAAAAATTTTCTTTGTTCAGATGGAGTTTATGACCTCCCCCCCCCCCCCCTGGATTCACCACTCAAAGTAAGTGCAATCAATCTTGTAAAAGTTTTGTTCATCTCATAATTCTGGAATAATAAAGCAAAGACTTAGTTTTGGGTATAAATACAAAGTTATTTGATGTGCAAAAGGGTTTTGTACATTTTACAAAACATTATTTAACCAGAGAATCTTAAAGCATTTTTACAGCATTTATAAGCAGTACGTATTACTTCTTTATCCACAGTGAATGGATTAATTAATACCTAACAAATTTACTGGTCCATAAAATATAAAACATAAATTGTTTTTTTTCCGACTTTATACGGCTTAGACCAATTGAAGTTTTCTGCTCCTTTTATGTGAAATTTTACACAAACCTCAATACAGATTTTTATTATAATACACAGTATACTAAGACTATTATAATGCACTGTGCATATTTTTATGCACAATTTTGGCATTTTGCAATCAGATATTATTTTTATTTAATTGTTCTTCCATAATGTGTCTTATTCTCAGAGCATTTACATTCAAGGATGCAAGTTATATTAACTATAATACATAGTATAAACATCTGGAAAAATTACATCATTAAGCAATGACCTCCTGATTATTTTTTAATAATCTCACAAAATTAGGCTTATTTGACTCATATATAAATGTTTGCTATATTAGAAGAAAGTTTCATAATCAAACATAAAACTACATTAATAAATAAAAATGAATAGTACTTACATTATCTTTAATTGATTCTTTTTTACGCAAATCAACGTGGTTCTCGCGCTGTTTACAAACTAAAAACATGGCCGACACAGATCTTCTTCGCTTCACTTCCCGTACAGTAAGTACCTGTTGCCAATAAAGTTCTCGTAGGCAGAATTTTGCTGTTGTAAGACAATTAAGCTGGAGAAAGACAGTGATGCGTTTTTTAATAGTTTGATGCTGTTAATAAACACATATGTTGAAAAGCGGGCTGTTTCATTACAATTATTTTTTTACAGTGCAGGTTTTTGCTGTCATAAAACAACAAAACTGGAGAGAAACAGTGATGCGTTTTTTAATAGTTTGATGCTGTTAATAAACACATATCGTTGAAAAGTGGGCTGTTTTATTACAATTATTTTTTACAGTGTGGTTATCCCAGCATAAATACAGATTAGGTTCCCTTAGAAAGACCTCCATTGAGGTGACTCCTCTCCCCCTGGGCCTATATCACTCGAACAGATAATTGGCCGTCATAAAAACAGCACAACACAAAAACACCTTTTATCATGTAACAGTTAGAGATAAGTTTTATTTATACATTTAATTTCGAGAATAGATTTTTTTCATATTGAGCAATTTAATGCGAAATTCTAAGTAATGGCTTTAGGCACAACTAGAGGCTGTAAAGTACATTAATGTTTTTGCATCTAGGGTCATTTATATTATTTCAGAAAAAAAATTCTACCAGGCATAAGCTCCAATTTTAAGTATATGTTACGATATTTCCAATAAAAAATTAGCACCATAATACATGTGTGCACACTAATTGAATGCTTTAAAAGTTGGTCAGTGTTTCTGCATTAAACAAAAAGTTACTATTGGTAAAAACGTCTCTGATTAAATTTTATTAAAATTAGTTAATTAAAATTTCTTGATTTCAAATGTATTTTTTTATTTGATTTTCAGGTACTTTTTACTTGTCAAAAAATGTGCTATTACTTACAAATGCATATGTATATTTTAATCCAAAGTTAAGAAAATATATTATAATAATCAGTTACTTTTAGATATGCATAATAAATGCTACGTAAAAGAAATGTTTTCCGATTTGAAATTAGTCCATTTCAAATGCTGGATTTGTCCCAACTACGTTAACATTTTCAGTCTATTATCATTTATTTAAAATCCAATAAAGTATAAAAACAAATATATACAAAAGAAATATTTCTTGAAAAACATGCTGAATTTATGGCGTCTGTCTCGTATGAGTTATGAACCTGTGTTTTGAATTTGAATTTTTTGTGCAACCCTTCGTATTTTATCTGTTGTAATCACTGCGATGGCTAACGACTTCGATTATAAAACCTCAAAATTATAGCATGCCCAATATTTAGTCGATATTTGTTTGAAATGAAAATGCATGTTTACATTGCAGATGCATTTTAAACATTGCATGGGCTTCAGTATTGATTGTTTAGCGTGCGAAGAATGTACACTCAAAACTTTCCTCTCCTGGAAATAATGTTTTCTGCTTATGCTATTGATTTATTGATTTGTTGCAGACACACACAATACATAACTGGAAAGAGAGAGAAAAAATTACTATTTCTAGAACACCTCAAGCGATTTAAAATCGGGAGCGGGTCGCAGAAAATAGAGTTGAGTTGTATGCCTGGATCTGAAGGCATCCAACAATTCTGATTGCATATATCTCATGTGGTTTTTTATTATACTAATTACATAGGAGTCTAAAAAAAAAAAAAAAAAAAAAATAACGGCGCCGCAACGCTAACATGTTTCCGTAATTGAAGCATCCCATAAAAATCAAAAAGCATAGAAAGGAAAAAAAAAATTAATTACTGTTTTATTTAGGGAATAGCGGTAAAAAACAGGTATAGGAGAGAAGTTTTAAATAGTATTGCACCTCTGGAATCATTACATAGAAAATTGAAACGCTTTGTTGTGCCTGAAATATGGAAGTTTTTTTTTTTTAAGTTGTAATTATTATACAGAGTATATATATATATATTTTTTTTTTACTTCGCTTTCTAAAATAAATATAAATTTCTATTATGGAAGTTCAAAAAATGAAACACACATTTTTTGATTGTGAGAAAGTGAAAAGTACGGATAAAACTGGAATTTTTTTCTGCTTCGCCGTTCTAGGATGCATATCAAGACATATTTATTATATATTTTATTCTTAAAACTCTCTGTTTTTCCCAATAAAAATGTGTATTTCCTGTTGAAACACAAAACTTATATAATGCAACCAATGAACTTTCACGCAGAAAAGTATTGATGAATCATTCATCAGATTCTTATTAATCATCCAATCATTTTTTCGCGAATTTATGAAATTTTAATGCATTGTATAAATAAAGAAATCTTCCATAGCTTTGTTTTGAAAACAATGAAAGAAAAAATATACATACGAAACTATACATTCTTTCAAAACCAAAATTGTTACATAGAAATTGAAACACTTTATTGTGCTTGAAATATGAAAGTTATTTTTTTTTTATCTATAATTTTGAAAATAAGTATAAATTTCTGTTATGGAAGTTTTAAAAATGAAACACATAGTTTTTGATTGCGTGAGAAAATTTTATATAACTGATAAATTCGGACACTTTAACAGCTTATAAAAGCATGAGTAAAACTGGGGTCTTTTTCTGCTCCGGCATTTGAGAATGCTAATTTCAGAACATATTTATTATATCATTCAATCTTAATTCTCTTTCACTTCCCCAATAAAAAATGTATATATCCTGTCGTAGTACATTCTCAGAAATACTTTCTTAAATTGATGAGAATTTTCCTGGCAGCAGTGCTACCAGGATTTTCCCATTTATTGGCAAATATTTGTTTCCTTTTTCTCCGTTATGGGATGTAAAATGTACGTAAATAGAAGAAAAGGGGGGGGGATAAAAGTTATTGATGTTGGAGTCGAACCAGCTATCTTAGTGTTACGAGACGAGTACACTAACCACATGGCTACAGCTTTAATAAATATATATTTGCTTAAGATGGTTGTGGCTCAATTAATTTCTTTAAAAGGTTTTTAATTTTGAAGTTGATTTTGGAAAGCTTTCGTCTTTAATGAGATTTTGGGTGGGGTTTTAATACTTTTAGTATTAGAATATGATAAAAATATGAAATAAATATTTTTAAGTGGATATATAAATGTAAAATTTGAATATAATACATTTATTGGATAAGACTTTATTCTTTCTTTCTTGAGTAAAATTCAGTATAATTCCTTAATATTTGAATTAAAACGCATTTTATGTGTGTTCATTTAAAATATATTTTACATAGAATTTTTTTTTTATTTTATTTTTTTTTTTTTTATAAATTCAACTTTATCTAACTTTAAAAAAAAAATTGCCAATAACTTTTTAACTTATGAGAAAAGTAATTGTTATTTATTTTTTAATTCGAAAACTTTTTTCTTTTTTAATTAAATTAGAAATCTTGATTCAAAGAATTTTTGGTTTTTCATTTATAAAGTAAATTCGTGTTTTAGTGTTAATAGAGCGCCATACATGCGAGGATTGAACGACATTTCTCTCTCTTTTCAGACGTTTGGGAAGCATTCAGGAGGAAACATGTTTTGTAGAAGTACGAAAATTATTGTTATTATTATTTTTTTAATGAGAAACAATTTAGTATATACAGGCATGAAAGTAGGAAATGAGAAAAAAAAGGTGGAAAATGTTCATCTATACGGCGGCGCCAAACTCTTATAATTTAAGTGTCATGTTAACTGCTACATATTCAATCAGATTAAATGTAACTGCACATATTACTGGTTTTTATTTTAATAACTTAGAAAGTATTAAAACTACTCTATACTTCAGATATATATCTCGAAAAAGATATCCCAGAAATTATCCTAAAAACAGTACAAAATATTATATTCCAAAAAACTTCCTTTCACTTTGAATTTTTAAAATCTAAAAATCATACTTGAAAGACATTTTGAACATCTCTATTTACATGACTTTCATATATTTATATGACATAAGCTCACCTTTCATTTAATGTCTCTTTTTCACAGCAATTCGAGAACAAACTTCAAGGATTTGAATAGACAAAATGTCAGATTACAAAATTTTTCAGACCCCCCCCCCTCTCCTAATATCCTTCTGAAATTTTCTTTGAATTTTTGCATCAATCCAGAGAATGTCCAAAATTGCTTTAAAAAAGGTGGAATTCCTCCTTTAGGAGGAACTCTTTCATGCCTGTATATATTAACAATTTTCTCTGCCACTGTACAAAATCTGCATACCAAAAACAATGAGTCTGTAGAAAATCTCCTATTGCGTTAATGATTCATTTAACATTTTTTAATAGATCATTCAATAATTTTTTCACGAATTTGTGAAATTTTATGCATAGTAGAACATGCTTAGAGGATGCATAGTAGAATACGCTTAGAGGTAGATTATGCATAGAGGAATAATTTAGTACATAATGGCGATTTTTTCTGACAGTGAACAAAACCTGCATACCAAAAACAATGAGGCTGTATACGTAGAAAAGCACCTACTGCATTATTGATTCATTCATACTTTTTTATAAATCATTCAATATTTTTTTCTTGAATTCATGAAATTTTATACATGGTATGCGAAAAAAACCCTTACATGGTTTTGTTTTGAAAACCGAAGAAAAATTACACATAGAAAGTTATATTATGCTGTTCAAAACCATACATAGTAAATTAAAACACTTTATTATGCCCCATATATGAAAGTTATATCCTTACGTTGTAGGTATTCTACAGAGAATATATTTTTTCTCCTCTTCTTTCTAAAATAAATTTCCGTTATCGTATTCAAAAGAATTAAACATACATTTTTGATCACAATTGTGAACATCTTTTAGAGACATTTTTGAAAGTGTCTTTGTTTGGAAAGTTTGATATTGGCACGTATGTACTTATTCAGACATATATTTAAAATCGAATTTCCATTTTTTGGCAAAATCAAACAATCTTTCAGAAAATACTGTCAAAGTTGATGTTTTGAACCAAATAAATGGATACGACATTGAGGTAAGGGTGGAAAACCCGTTTTTGCATGAAAAAAAATCGCTTACAAATCAATTAGTAATTTATTTTTAAAAAATGGAAAACACCATTCGATTCCAATTGTTTACATAGTCAATCCTGCCAATTGTATGCATTTACGGTTAAAAATTAGACATAAAATGGTAAAAAAAGTGTGTGTTTCTTGAGTAAGGGATTTGAGAAACCGCGTTAAGGCATGTTATTGGGTCTTGTAGATTGTCGATTCACTGAAATTTTAACTTATATCCTGTTGCAGTACAAATATTATGATAATAGCGTTAAGAACTACCGCATAATAGAATCATTCCTTGTTTATTCATAAACCATTCAATTATTTTGTCATGAATTTACGAAAATTTAAATAGAAGAAGAAAAAAAAACATTTCGCATAGCCTTCCCCCCCCCCCCCCCAAGAAGTGCAAGGGAAAAAGAGGTTATAACGAGAGAATTTTTCAGCCGTTACGAAAGATATACAAACTTTGGAGGTGATATTCTCATAATTACTGAATTGCCGTACATTCTAGTACTTTCAAAAAGTCATTTTCATGCGTAATTGTGTAATGCGTAATTGTAACTAAACATCCTTAACCCCTTGAGCAATAATGTCTCTGTAATATTGAATTCTTACCGGAAAAAAAAAAAAAAAAAAAAAATATTTTAAAATAAGAAAAGGCAATTTTTCAGCATTTGGTCGCCAAAGTTAAAAATATAAAATTTCGTTTAAAGTTTCTGTGAGAATCTCGTTCCAATTAGGTGGGATAAAATACATCCCACCGTCCCTCAAGGGGTTAGGGCAAAATAAAAGAAAAAGACCCATAATAGATAATTTCTGAAACAAATATTTTAATTCTTAAATGCAATAATAATAATAATAAATAAATAAATAAATAAATAAATAAATAAATAAATACTGTTATTCAATTTTCCAAAAATGGAAAAATATTCCTTATAAAATTATTTTTAATAGAAAAAAAGTATTTTTTAAATTTAAATTTAACGATTAATTACATAATTTTACATAACTTTTCTAATATTTCAGTTCCTTCTTTCAATTTATTTAATATAAGTTTTTTTTAACGTTACAGCTAACTTTTTTACAAAAACTGAAAAAACTTACATCTAAAGAGAAATTTGAAACATGTACTTCTTAAGTTATATATTTTTTTCATATTTTCGCTATGTCCTTGGTTTTATCGCGATTTCGAATATACCGAACTTTGTTTTGTCTCCCTGTGTGTACGATGTAACTGTACTTATATTCTGGCCCTGTATCTGTTACGTACTGAAAAATATCTGATAAAGGCTGAAAAACTTATACAAAAGTCGCTAGACCTTTAAATCTCAATATGTTTTTATATAGATTTTCAAAGTCAATAACAGATGTAACTTTTCACAAATATTTTCCATTTTTATTTTGAAATGTGTTCGTGCTTCTTTTGATATACAGGTACTATTTTTCCTTGAAAGGAAATTTATCCCAGTAAGCATATATTTCATGCAAGAAGTATAGGGAAATGCAGCTGACTAAAACCGTAAAGGAGCACAGTTTCGGTAAAATATATTTCGAATTTTTTACCGGCATTTTATACACAAAACCAAACCGCATCGATATGCATCCTGTTTATTCGATTTATATGAAAACAAAAAGTCAGTTCCACTTTTCCGGAAGATAAAACAATGTTTTCTTTTTCTTTTTTTCCATAATCGATTAATCAAAACAAACAAACAAAGTGAATTTAATTTAAAATTTATTCAATCCCCCCCCCCCCCACCGTTGTTTGATCAAGAGACTGCTTTTAACACAGCTTTGAAACAATTTTTTACATATAAAAGTATGAATTTTCCAATATTATGCAAGTGTCACAGAATCAAACAAGATGTTTTATGTTTTTATACTTGTTCCTTTGTTATATTTTCTTATATCTAGAAAAGCTAGCAAAATTCCATTAAATGTAGAAGATATTTTAGTAAATTTCGAGTATATCTTTATATCATTTTTTTATTTTTATAAAAGTGTCATTTTAAAACATTCGTGGCTAACTTTTGAATAAATTTTTATTTTATTTATTATTTTGACCCTTGCGTTCTTTAAATTCTATATCTGTTTAACATTGTAACTTTTAAGAATTATGAAAACCGAAATTTTGCGGAATGGCAAAATTATTTCTGTGACACACCAGTAATTTCGAGGGTTAATTAAAAATATATATTAAATTATTTTTTACGGTTTATAGATTTTTCTGTAGATCCAAAGATCCGCAAGCTTTTGATTATTGGGTTAGAACGCCTTATGTTGTAGCCACTGCAATTTTATTCTATTATTTTTTTTCTTTCTTATTTTACAATAGCTGGCGTACAATTATGCTAAGATATTTTTGAGAAGTACCTATACCAAAGTTTTATTTATTTATTTATTGTTTTTTTATTTATTTTATTAATTTTTATTTATTTATTTATTATTTATTTATTTATTATTTATTTATTTATTTTATTAATTTTTATTTATTTATTTATTGTAAATTGTGGTACGATCGAATATAAACTTAACCGTTTAATCAAAATTTTAAAGACCATGCTCAATTATAAACTAAGTACTTTCCCACACATTCAAGATATTCTTATCGATAAAAGCGAAAAATTTGCCGGTATTGTTATCGATATTATAAGATATAGTTGAAAAATCTGTTATCCCAATAGGACTTACAAAACCTGTTAAAAAAGTTAAACCTATAAATATTGATTGATATTAAATGACAAATATCGATCGCAGCTATATCTGCTAGCTCTTCATTCACCATAACTCATTTTCAATTGAATCCTTATATATTATTTATGTTTGAGATACCAGATGTCGCTATTATGGACATTTTTCTTTCAACATCGTTCAACAGTTACGGGATACAACTTTTAACACTGTTTGGCATTATTACCACATCTGGCGCATTTTTTATTTAGAAATATTAAATAAACACCAGAAAATTTTGAACAGCAATTTCTTTCATTTTATTTATGGTATATCTATCGTCTTATAAAGCAAAAATAGCAATTAAAACTTACTGGTAATAATTCGGAATGCTTAAATACAAAATCTGCCAGATGCGGCAACATTGCTGCACTTAAAAAAAAAAAAGAAATTCCATTAAATTTACGGCTAAAACTGCTGGCAGCAATGTTGCCAGCAGTTTTTGCCATAAAAATTGCAGTAAAATTAGGTGTATTTTTTTTATATTACATCTAATTTTACTGCAATTTTTACGGCAAAAACTGCTGGCAACATTGCTACGCCGTAAATTTAACGTTTTTTTTTTTTTTTTTTTTTTTTTTTTTTAGTGTGTTTAGTTGGACGATCTCTGGCTCTGCACAGTATCTTCTAGACACTATACCCAGGTTCAAATGAATCGAAAAGCATTTTTGTTGCTTTTGTGTAGCGAATATTTCAGGAAATGATGGCGAATTTGACGTTTTGAGAAGTTGGGATAGTGGTCATTGTGTAGCCATGCATGATGCGTCGATATGCATAGAATTTACAGAAAAACGAACCCCATTCGATTCTCAAGAACTTATATGTAAATAACCAAAATCTTTAAGGAAAAATAGAAAAAAATTGTTAAGGGTGTTCTTAGCTGCTGCGCTCAACAAGCGCAAAACGTTTTGACACATTTACAAATTCATTTTTTAACAAAAATATATAAAATTGGAATGCCTGACTATGGAAGCGATTTCGAATGGAACCTATTTTTCCATTTTATGATAATTAAATTACCTATCCAGTTCTAAGATATTTCGATGACGTGATCACCCGTTTTTCTCCTGCTTTTCGACCGGTTTTTCTGCTTTCGTCGGGTAATGTGCTCAAAAGTGTCAACTTTGAAAGCCTGTTATAAAAAATTTATTGTGTTTTAGAAAAAACAAAAAAATGAGTGCAATTAGACAGTTTCTGAATAATAACACCAGCTATTTTCATGCATTTCCGAACAAAAATAAATTAAACCATGTGTCACAAAGTTGACCTTTTTGATTTAAGAACACCCTTAAGGAAAAGAAAGAAAAATATGTTAATGTCAGAAAGATTCGTGTTGTTGAGCAGAAAAATAATATAAAACGTACCAGAATTTTTGAAAAAAAAATAATTTGGAAGTAATCTAATGGTATAAAAAATTATTCAAGTAATTTATATTAAAAAAAGAAGAATATTAAAAACTCTAGAACATCTTTCTTGGATTAAGTGCTATGGGGTCGTCCAATGTTACGCAAGCAGGGAGGGAGGGGGGGTCCCAGTGTTAGCTTATTTTTGCTGATAAGTGGGTGAGGCGGTTACGAGAGTTCTTACGTAAGAGTTAGACAATGAAGAAACTTTATTTTATCTACAAAAAGCTAAAATGCTTGATTTGGATAAATGTTCTTTGAATGTAGAACGACTTGAGAAAAAATATATGAAGTAAAATATGAGCGCCAAAAACAATATTCTATAGCGTAAATAAGTTATTACCTGTTGTGTTTCTTATTTTTTTTTCTTTGATTGTATTTGTTTAATGCGATAAATAATAAAATAATACATTAAAACTATTTTGCATTCTATGAATTGTTTAATGCAATAACTAACAGTATATTAAACTGATTTTCCTTCCTTTTGATACCACAAGTCTCATATATCTATTTATGTAAATTTTATGGATTTATAATGTAATTTATTGGGAACTTTTTTTACAGTTTTTGATGCTAGAATGTCATAAAATCTTACATAAGTAAGGGGGGGGGGGGCGGCTAGTATTAGCTTATTTATCCTTACAAAAGCGGGAGGGGGTTGTAATACTAAATCACTGAAAATATAACTTACTAGAAAGCCCCTAAAATAATACACCTTCACCCTTCAAAGGTTAAATCAGTGTTTATTAAGATTATGTTAGAATTATTTTTAAAGCAATGAACTTAACTAACATACTTCAGCTAGTCGTATTAAGATTAAATATAAGCTATATAGAACTGTCGAAAAATATAAAAGCATTTTTTCCGACTAAAAATAATATATTAGTGAAATGTATTACGATACATATTTTTTAAAAAGTGCATCAGAGTAAAGCTAGTTTCACTATATTATCCTGAAAATGAGGTATAAGGAAAGTTAATATTGGTTGAAGAATGACAAAAACTTTTATTGTCATTATCATAAAAAAGGATTTTAAGAAACCTTTTTATATATTTCATGCCACCATGCTTTCTTTTAATGCATCATTTAATTAAAAGAAATAATTAATTTGATTTCAGTAAGCTTCAATATGTTATAGATTTAAATATTCTTATGAAATTTTGATGTAAACAAAATTAATAAAAGATAAAAATACCGATAAAATTTTGAACCAATTCTGGAAAAAAATATAATACAAGAGTCAAATTTGATCTCTTGATATAACTAATATTAGATTTAAGCTTTCCAATATTTTATGCAAAAAGAAATTGATTCCTTTATTATGTAATTTATTTTCACATGATTGTAAAGATTTCATGTTCACTAACGAAATATTAAAGCCAAGATAATTATCAATAAATGGGGTAAAAAAGAAAATTGTAGAATGCATTATAATTATAATATTATCAAATATCTGAGATCTTTGATGTTTTTTATCTAAATAAAATCAATTAATGGAAATTATAATAATGATAATAATAATAATTATTAAAATAACTTTGTAATTAAATCATTTAACACTCCAGTTAAATGCATACTTTATGTACTGTAATATTCATAAAGTCTTAGCAAAATTGAAATTATATCCTTCTGTTCAATTTTACTAGTCTTATCTATATTAAGTAGGCATTAAACAAAATTTCATAATAATTACACAAAAAAAAAAGTATTTTTCCTCCATTAACTATTTTCTGTAAGTGGAAAAAAACAAACTGAGTAAATCATGGACATAAAGTTTACAATTACCTCTGAGACTGATATTTTTACCATAGCACTTACCCATTTACATGAAATAATTAATAATAGCAATAATTTCTTTTTGTTTAATGATTTAATACTATAGCGAAAAAGATAATTTAAATAAAATTCAAAAATTGGCCTAAATTTGAACCTATCTTTCTTATTTCACTTCACTACAAGCGGCTATTCATCTATATTTAAAATACATACTATATCTGTTAGATAAAAATGGCCTTCCATTAACTATTTTAAAGTAAATGAAAAAATATTAAAATGCTTGCACGCATCACGTGTAAAATATTATCAACTATTTCTGGACACCGATATAATTATCGATAAAAACATAAATATTCATGTAAAAAATGTTAATATTAATAAATATTTTTGCAAATTAAATGTTTAAATACTCCAGCGAGAAGAATAATCTAAATGAAGTTATATTCAAAAAGCCGTTCTACTCATTTTAAATTTAAAGCAAACAGCCATTAAATGCGTTGCATAAATAAATTCCCCCTCACGAAGTTCTGAAACACTAGACTAAGAGGCAGTATAACACTCAATAAATTCATTCTAAATCGTCATTGGGCTTCCTTGCCAAGTTTTCCGATACAAAGTATCACTTTTCTCTCAAGAGACAGACTCGTCTACTCGATGATTCAATAAAAATCTAGTCAAGCAAAAGTGAAATTTTGTACCCGGCAATAAATCACAGACTCTAAACGTACGTTTTGCGGGTATTAAGACTAAAAGAAAACAACAATTCATGTTCGGCTATAAATCTTTCGCCCAGATTTACTAAATAACATTTCGGGGAGCTAATAATCGAACCACGTGTGGCAGACGGAATGCGCAAGTCTCCCCGCGTGACCAGACCTTGCACCAATTTCATCTGATAGTGACGTAATTTATTTCGATCCAAGCTTTTGATATCTACGCCCGAGCCGAAGGAAGATCCAGCAGTCCTACCTGAGGCAGGTAAGCAAGTGGACGGACCTCCTTGTGCTGCTCTGCACCACTGCGAGCAATACCGCCTCCCGATTGGCTAGGGAGACACGTCACGTGACTCCTCCATGTTTGTCCCCCCTTTTTCGCCTGAAACCATGAATTCATCTTTAATAATAATAATAATAAAATAGCTCCCTGAAAGATCGACATTGAAGAGTCAAGCAGTTTTGTGTAGAACTCGCAGCTTAGCTCGTAGACGGTCTTCTTAACTCTTCCATTCCATATTATGTTGGGCACGGACCGTCAGCCAGCACCTACCGCTGCGTACCGCGGTCAGCTACTGAGAGCTGTATCTCCCCGTAGTAGCTGCAGCTGATATGCCAGGTAATTCGAGAAATTTATGGGCAATCATATCTGTCCATTTGGCCTCCGAAGTGGGGTGCTTACAAGCACGCGCGTTTGCCGGCTTTTACAAAATCTTCTTCGTCTCGGGTGGCGACCAGTCGGTATTTCGCGCGGCCACAACCAGAAATCAAATCCGCTGGTATGCAGTTTTTCCAGATCAAGTACTTCTTCGTCCATCCTAGACCACTTCTCTTGCTTTTGCTGTTAATATTTCATTCACGTCGACCAGTCGTAAATAAAGTGATGGAATACGATAAAACTTTCACTGGAATCGGCGCGTTGTTTATCTATCTATTTATGGTACAGTTTATTAAGATATATACCTTTTCATTTATTAATAAGGATCTTAATGTATGATGCGAGGTGGTAAGTTGTTATCTGTACTATACAATGCTCAATTATAGCTAGTTAAGTCAACCGCTTCTAATTTGATTTATTGCTCTGTATACACCCCATTTCGGAAGGATTAATTTGTTCTGCTTGTTCTATATAATGATCTGTTTTGATATTTTATTTCAGCGGATTGCACATAATTATAGTCCTAATTTTTAGATTCAATTATACCAAGAAAGCATATCACGCGCAATAAGATACTTTTAATTCAAATAAAAGAGTCTGCATCAGTTTTAATAATTTAATACAAAAATAAAAAACCTTTATATATATATATATGTATATTGTTAGTAATAATTGTAGTAGCTTATATTTTGAACTTGTCGCGTTTTTTCTCTGTATCTAAAATTCAGTTCAGTTGAAATGTTTTACTGTTATTATTATTTAAAAGTAATAAAAATTAATATGCGATATAGTTTTCGATATATTATAAATCAACTAATAATAAAATAAAATAAAATATCTCTTCTATTTATTTTTTCTCGATTCATCTATCTTTTTCTGACATATTTCTCATATAAAACTTTAATAAATATCAAAAGTCGAATATTATTAGTTTTCAAAACGTTTTACAAATATTTTTCATTTAGACGTGAATATATATATATTTAATTTATTAATAATACATATGCTACAGAAATTTTGATAAAAATTCGTTTAAGTAAAAATATTTTTTTATAGCCCATTGATTTTTATGAGACGATTATTTTAAGTTCTACCGCATGTTCGACGTTTTTACTTTGACATACATTTGCCCATAACAAATATAGAAGAATATCTCTTTAAACTTTAATATTTTGTTTTTTTCACTTTAAATTAGCTTAGTTGTAAGAAATACATTTTACTAAAGCTACTATAATCATTATTATTATTATTAAGTTTATGCAATATAAAATCGCCTCCCTTGAATTAAAATTTACTTATCAATATTTTCTCATTAATTATTTAATGCTATCTTATTTTTAACGTCTTGCTTATCTAATCAATGCTTCCCATTGCATATAACATAAATATTAGAGAGTTAAATATACTTCCAAGCGATAAAATACGGCTGATTTAACTAAAATTTGCTCATGTCATTATTTATGCATTTATAAGATGCCGTATTTTGCATTATTTATAATCAAATAAAATCATTTAATATTAAATAATGATTATGATATAAAATCTTAACACATTTAAATATTTCCATATTTTGAACACACATCATTTAAATGGCTTTATGGGATACAAGGATATCAGATAATGTGTCTGCAACCTTAAACAAAAACCTGCATTGCATTAGTATATGTTTACTTACATATTTCTTTACTTTTAATGTGCATACCATATGACATTGATTGGAGATAATTAGGAAAGATTTCACTTAAAAAACAACAAATATTCGTGCATGATTTTTTTTTTTTTTAAATCACTACTTCAAAATTCAGCATAATAATCATTGAAGATCTTTTCGATGTATAATTATTATTCTTATTAGAAACAACGTATGCACTCTTTGCACATCTCATACCTCTTAAAAAAAAAAAAAAAAAAAAAAAAGTATTTAAAATTTAATGCCACAATCACACAATGTGTTTTCTGATTTTTTAAACTTTCCCTTAGAAAATAAGAATATTTTACCGTGCACATATCGTACCTCCTTGTAAAGAATATGAGGTATTCAGAATCATATTACAATTATTGAAGATTTTTTTCTCACTATTATTACTAGTACAATCTAGGTATGTACTCCGTGCATAATTCACACCTCTTGCGAGAAATGAACAGGGATAAAAATTTAGCATCACAGTCATTAAAAATATTTTAAATTTTTTTTTTTTTTTCCTTAGAAGCAAATTATGTACTCCGTGCACAGCTCCCACCTCTAGCAAAAAAATAAAAGGGATTCAAAATTTTACATCACAATCATAGAATATGTTTTTTTTTTTTTTTTTTTGGATTTGTTTGTTGTTATTTTCTTCATTTTTTTTCTTTTTCCTAGAAACAAAATATGTGCTACAGTGCACATATCATTCTTCTTATCAAAAATAGGAGATATTTAAAAATTAGCATAGTGATTCCTGATAAAGTAAGCTTTGGAAAATTTAAACAAAGAAAATGATATAGTAAAACTCTTTTGGAAATGTAAAATAGATTCTTCATATTTTCACCTATAAAAATATTTAAGAACCTGTAAATTTACAAGCATAAAAAGTTATTTTACAAGGAAAAAGTAAAAAAATATGGTTATGGTTTTGCTATTCAAACTATTAGTAAACTATAACACATTATATGCGAGTGTTTCGTACCAGAACGTTATAGCAGAAGTGAGAGATTTTTCTAAAAAGACCGACTTGTTTGAAATTCTGCAACAAATCGAAAACTATTATGTCTGTAAATTGATACATATATATACATAATTACACCTTCTGTTTACTTCTGAACATAATGTCCGATACAAGAAATAATTGCTTCTCCCAATCTGTATAAATCGTGTAAATTACTGAATCAGGAATCTGGATCGAATATTTTAAAACGAAATTTAATGTATATTTAAAATTATTATTTATTATTTTCTTTTTCTGTGCTTCAACAGGCATTTTTTGTTGCTTAGTATAAAAGCTTAGTTGCGGTATTGATTAATTCAACAATGTTTCACAATTATTTTTTATAAAATATTTCAAGTGTAAAGTCAATTTAAAAAGAAAAAAATACGTTGGCGCTAATATGAGGATCCTGCCACTAATTCTGTAAATCCGAAACAGTTCTTTTGTCATAATAGTTATGAAAAAATAAATATTTCAGTGAACATTAACATTTTGCTTATTTATTATTTTACTTATTTCGATTCTTTTGCAGAAAATCACTTCGAAAATTTATATTATAAAAAATTAAAGTATCCAATATATTTTACGTTTTATAAGCTAATATTGCGAACATAATAAGGAATGCATTTAAATATTCATATGAATGAGTGATTTTTCTTTTTTTCTAATTAAAACAAATATATAATACATGATATATCTCTATTATAAACTTAGAATATATTATTCCACAGATCAGAGTGAAAAATCTCTAAACAAATTGCAAGTGTAGCTATTGATGGAAAAATGAAATAAATAAATAAAAGTTGGGCAAAAAGCTATAAGAACTTTCACCCTCAACATGCTGCACTAGAGCGAAGCTTACAATATCATTGTTATGTAATATGTCTAGGGAGGTAATGGTAGTGTGTCAAGGGAGTAATTCTATATAACCTTGTGGGTCACAGCAAAGCCTAGCTGAGTTCCATTGTAGTGATTCTCCATAAATGAAAACCACGTGCTAGTGGGGGTCATAGCTGAGAGGTCACGTGATCATAAGACTCCACCTTAAACATGAGCGTGTCATCAGTAGGATATTTCACCACAAATCTGCACCGGGTTTGGCGGGATTTATAATTATTTTATTGTAGTTTGTGTTTTGCAATTTTGCTTCTTTAGGAGGAGACCACACAAACAAGCTTAACAAAAACATTCATTATATTTGGAACGTTTCAAACTATATTTTTGCATGGATAAATAAATTTATGTTATTTTTGTATAGTATATTATTGTAAATTTTCCATTTGCTGAAATGGTTTATAATTAAAATAAGTTTGATTATCTATCTTTAAATAATATAAATAATACAATTACGAGCCTTTAAATGTAATTAAAGAGACAAATTTTGCCTAACCCAGAGATTCTTCTCCACTGTTTAGCAATGGAGGAACTTGAGGTACGGTCTCGAGTTCGAAACCTGGCATGGTCTCCGCGGGGTGATTCAGCAAATTTTTAAAGGTTTTCTTTGTACGAGAACGAATGTTTGGGTAAATTTCCCTTCGAAATGCCTCCGTGAATTCATTTCATCTAAGTAATATGGTCAAAGCTGATCAGTGTTTAACAAAATTCCTCCAGATTCAGAAGATCTAAACTTTAGCAATTCTCTAAAGTAAAAGGTGAAATATTTCAAACGCCACAAATTTTAAGATGGTTTCAATGTAGCCACATTAGAATATTTTCAAATCGTTTTATATGCGGAATAGTATTTCGAAGATCAAGTAATTCGCATTTTTTCTGCGCCCTGCTATTTTCCCAAATCACATTATGGGTTTTCTAGAGCATCTTATCATTATTTTAACGTTGTCTTTTTAAAAGTGGGAAAAAATACCTAACAGTTACTTTAACAGTACTTTTTTAACCTTCCTACCCTGAATGGGTTTAATCGACCCATATCTATAATTTGTTTTATATCATTCGCACCAGAAATTTTTTCATAAAAAAAGTTAAATAACAAATTCAGAGACATAAGCCATTTAAATATATTAAAATGTTCTAAATAACAATTCTGGTGTGAAATGTTTTTAATCAAGATTGAGTAAAATTTGAACAGGGTAGGAAGATTAACTCTTATTCTTTTGTGGTTTATTTGGTAAAATTCTTGCCGGAAAATAGTAAAATGTGATAACGTGAAAAAAGGTAAAGTATAATGGTTTTTGAATCCTTTCCCTCACTAACCTATCAAACAACTTTATATATATATATAAACATATATATACATTCGAGTCTCGATTTAACGTACTTTGATTTAGCGAATTCTTCGATTTAACGAATATTGTTTTCTGTCCCGAGGAAAAGGATGCTAAAATGCTCTGATTTAACAAATTTTTAGCTTTGATTTAACGAACAACAATCGCTGAAAAAAAATTCGCATTCGCAGATAAAATTGAAACTTTGAATTTTTTGCACATAAAACTTTGAATCTTTCATATCTAAATCCAAATGTTACATTTTCCCCCCATTTCTGGGTGGATTCAAAAGACAGTCTTTTCCCTTTTTTAACTAGAAACATGACAAAGATGCAGACAAATAGCTAAGTACCTATGTGATATTGAACAGAAACAGAATGAAAATTCTAAAAGTAGTCAAAATGATGAAGAAAAGGAAATTCAATTAAAAAAGTTGATATTCCAAGAATCAATTTGCAGCTTGAATACTTTAAAAAATTATTTTTTGTCTCACGAGGTTAATGGTGTTGTTCTTACGGAGTTAGAAAATATCGACAAAACACTTTATAAAGTCGAAACAAAGCACTATCAAGGATTTCTTTCCAAAGTGCCAATAAGTATGTATGTATGATGTATTAAATTTCAAAAGCAAATAACATTAAGGAATATAGATAATTTAAAAGTTGATCTCCTAACTTATAATTTTTAAGCTCGTAGTAAACAATTATCATTCTTTTTTAAATCTGTATATCTAAGGGTATTTTGTATTGATATTTTTATACCATACTCTTTACAAAAATTGATATTCGATTTAACGAATTGCTTCGATTTAACGAACACATTTGTGGGTCCCAATCAATTCGTTAAATCGAGGTTCGACTGTATATATGAGGACGTGAATTTCAAAATTCGCTTTATCTAGAAAATCTAATTTTAGGAAATCGTGAAAAAATGAAAAAATACACTGATTTTTATTATAAGATTTTATAATGCCAGAAATTCACGACAAAACTAGCGTTTTTGTAGATTATAAACCTTTTCAGTATCTGTCTTCTCCCAGATATTAAGATTGCCTTTGACAGCGTTAAAAACTGTTTTTGGAAGAAAGGTAAAACATTATAATATGAATAAAAGTAACTGCAGATTTTATGATTTTACAAGCGGAAATGAATTTGTAAATGTGTCATAAGGTAAAAACTTTTGATTTGAGAAGAGCTTTACAATAAGAGAGTTCTATATATTCCAAATTTAGATGATTTTGAAAAACTAAAACCGTTAGTAATTAGCAAGTAAAGAATCTCTGATGCATAAAAGACTTTAAAAACATCATTTGTGAACTACAAAAAAAAGTCATGGATGACATAATTTTCTGGTTGGAAACATGAAATTGGCACACACTTCAGTCATTATATTTTTTCATTTCCTCCGTGTGTCACGTTAATTTAAAGAGCTAAAGTTCCATTGTAATATTAAATGTTGAATATCGGCCACAGCCAAGTTTTTTATTGTTTATTATTATTATTATTTTAAGTAAATGCTCTTTATCTTTGATGATTTTGAAATATATATATATTCCCATGTGAATAAAAATTGTTAAACTTTGAGATAAAAATTATGAATAAGAATAAACATAACAATCTCACCCCGCCTCCTCCTATCCTAAAATATGTTTTCTCCACAAAATTTCTATCCACAGGTGCAGCACTTTATTTCATCTGCATTAACTATTCTTCGAAATAAATAAATTATAAGAAAATATTTTGCTAGTTTTCTTAAAGTCACAGTTATGAATAATATAATTATTAATTCCAGAAAATTCTCACTATGTGCATATTAAGCAAAATACATATTTTCCCTGGCGATCACGATTCATGAATGAATCTTTATTCAAGATCAAACGTGTGTTACAGAAACGGGTTTAAATAGATGCAGTGAATTAGAATATTAATCATTGAATCGCTGTGTTATATAAGACTGTCTAATTAAATTTGAATATCTATTGATATGTACTGACTTTAGGTGTTAAATCAGCAATGTAGGTTGCGCAATATTATTCACGATAGATTGATTCAAAGGAGGATTAAAAGGAGATCTTGGGTAAAATATTTATCTATGCAATTTTAATCTTTAATCATTATCAGACCTATGCAACTTCCTATGTGACATCGTGACCAGCAAATTGGATGATTATTTTCGCTAAAGTACAGGAAATACCCACAGTTTCTTGTGTTAAAACCAGTTTTACAATATAACTCTTAATAGTTAAATTCAGTTTAAATTAAAGAGAAATCCGGGTAAATATCATTTATTTGCGTATAAAACTGCATTTAGATACTAAGATAAATGTGAGTCCTAATTATTATTTTTAAGTTTGTCTCTATTTTTTATTTTTTTTCGTTGTTTGCTAACGTTTTTTAATAGCACAAAATTAAAAAATTAATTTTCCGTTTCGACATGCGTGTAATGTTTAAATAGGCTCATCCAGAATTAAAAATATGGAAAAGAAAACTTTATATATATAATTACTATTTTCTTACAAATATGATATATCTTAAATCATTCTCAATTACCGGCTTAGTGATCACTTGCATCGTGCTTTTTGCAGGATAATAAAAGGTTGTTCGATTTCAATGACTCTGTATAAGAATGTCAAAAATTTTTGAAATAAATGGCATGCTTTATTCGTAATATCTGTAAAATATTTATTACTCAGTACGTAGGTGTTGATGTTCAACTTTTAGCAATCGATTACTGTTCGCCTGAAATTAGCTTCAAAATACAATATAGCTATAGTTATCAATCAGAATAATCATATAGAATACAGTGTTTTGATGATTCTTAAATAAAATGAAGGATTATAAAAAGAAAGATATTTTCTTTTCTAATCAAGCTACAATTTAATACAGACATTTTGTATATTTTGTGGCTATGATGCCACACTTTTACATGTTTTGAACACTATTAAAATTGTATCTACTGTTCGTTTTAACATTCATTTTTTGACATTAATACAGCTTTTTAATTATTATTTGCTTGAAACACCGATATATACAAATTTTTAAAGTTATTAAGTAAATCTTTATACTCATGATGAAAACAAAAGTCATGAAATTTATACTTAAATATTCTGAATTTATTCGCATTAATTTACGTTATTTATTGCATTAAAAATTGTTATTTGTCACTCTTATTACCACAATTCTTTTGCAAATAGATTTTTTTTCCCAAGATCAAAATTTATTTTATTAACAATACAAATTCTAATAACACTTTCTGAATTTTCATCAGAAATTAAATTATATATATATATATATATATATATATATATATATATATATATATATATATATATATATATATATTTCCTGATATTATGTAAAATAACGTTATTTTGGACGCATAAACATAAATTGCAGCAGTTATGATTTCACCAAGACAGAACAGTAAACTCTGTCTAAAGCGAAATCTATCAGGACCGAAAAAGTTTTTCGTAGTACACAATATTTCGTCTTAGGCGAATTTCGCTCTGTGTCAACGGATTCGCAGGGACATGAAAATCTTTCCGAGTTAGACAGATTTCGTCTTACACGGAGTTCGTCTTACAGGAATTTTACTGTATTTACGACCTTTGAAATAATCTTAGTCACACCATATTATGTGTAAAAATTCAATTAAATTATCTAAAATGTGAGAGTGATAATCTAATCAGCTGTTATAAAACCAGATTTTAATAAAATTTTTCCTTTTTTAAATTTGTACAATATGCCAATTTATATATGTACCTAATCTATTTATTTTAATTAATATAATACAATCTTGGTCATTAGACATTAATAACTCAATTTATATTGCATCTTGCATAAATCTATAATTCGTAATGTAAAAATTTCTAAAGTAATTAAATTATTAATTTATAAAAAATAATTCAAAGTTTCAAAAAAGAAAAAAGAAATAAGCAAAATATCGGATGTTTCTTTTTACAAACAATAACTAAACGCATGAAAAGCAATTTTCAACGAACCGGTTAATTTATATGATATAATTGTTTGGTTAATTTTTACACTGACTTAATTGCCTTTTGTAGTAATAATCACTTGAAAGAAACACGACATGAAAATTAAACAAAAATAAATCAATATGCTCTTGAAATGTGTTAATTGTTATACCACAAAAAAGAATAAAAATAATTTACATGTTATGAAGGCTTTCAGGCAACAGGCATCCTGATAATAATGACTGCGTATTACCAAGAAAGTTAATGAAAGCGAAGTTAATATATAGATCGAAACTGAGTTAGAACAGAACTGTTTAGATCTTAGATACGAGAAAAAGATCTCAAGAGGGTCATTGATCTTCCAATGCTTTACCTTTTCTTTGTCCATAAAAAGAGAGATAATTAGTTCTTCGTTAATTGCCTTTTATGTTATTGACTGAAATATTTTTCACTTTCGTGATGCTTCAGTACATTTTCGCAAGCTTTATAATAGTTTTGAATTGATTCGAAAATAGAGAGATAGATACATTGTTTAAAATGATGTCAATAGGGTTGTAATTTTTTTGGTGGAGAGATAAGAATCAGTTGTAAATTAGGACTATTAGATATCGCACGGATATTACTTTAATTCTTTTGTTTTCAGCTCTGATGTTTGTCAATTTCCAAATAAAACTACAAAATTTGGAAAATAATATTAATTTTGTTTTATAAACTAAGATTAATAGAGTAAATTTTATATATTTTCATTTCAAAAAATAATAAAATCTTAAAAAAAGTGTGAATTGATTTATTTTCCTTTTTATTATATTTTGTTAACTTACAGATATTTTTCGTTATGATCTGGGCCCATTTGCGTTCAAAATACTGAAATTTCACCAGTACGTCCAATATAAGTTACATTTTCGTCAAATTACAGAAGTATTCAAGCAATTATACTGCATGTGCCCTTTGGTTTCAGAAATGGTTCTTTTTATGCATGCTTTTTCCTTTCAAATCACAGAAAGTTTGCGAATCTAAGCAAAAAAAACTTTTTGTAATCTCCTATGTTAAAAGGCATAAATTGGTTAAAAGTCCGAAAGATTTCTTCGAATCATTGGTTTTGTTCCAGAAACGGTGTTGCCAGAACGTTTTATGATTTTTGACGCTTTTTTAAGGATATTTTGTGTAATATTAAATTGACACCAGAATTTTAAAAAAAAAAATGAAAATATGGATTTATTTTTATTTATTGCCAAAGTAATAAAAACAAAATTTCCTTACAGAATTTTGATTCAAATTTTGATTAATTAGACAATATAAGCAATAAACCATCGTTCTTCAAAGGTTTAAAATGCCATAGTAGAATCGAAGTGCATGCATAACTTTCCTTTCAAATTCTAATTAAATATAACATTTACTTTGCATGACAAACAAGTAAACTTTATAAGCAGTTACAGAAAAAAAAAAAAAAAAAAACGAAAAAACCTCTCATGTTTTGTAAATATATAGATTATTAAATTTTGCTTTAAAAACTAGAAAAAAAAAATAATAAAAATTATTTTAACATTTTGTGTGTGTGTATGTTCTCTGATGCCGTTCATTTAATGAACATATTTTAGAAGAATAATTAATTGTTGATTAAATTATTCCTTCGTAATCAGCAGCCCTTTTCAAAAACATTTTAAAATGTCACAACAGAATTTCAGAATTATGCACAATTTTCATTTTAAATTTTAGATAAAATGTAATAATTTGCATAAGAAAACAGTAAATTTTAGAATATTGATTTATTGCGAAAGAAACAATGGAAAGATTCTAAACTGGAATGAGCTAATAAATGAGAAATAGGAGGATTAGGGCAAGTGATGTGGTGATGTTGAACCAGAATAATATGCAGTTTATATGAGACATTTATTTTTATTTAATACTTATATTTAATTCAAGTGTGTAGCTAAGTTTTCTACAATTTTTGATGGTAATAATAGAAAATTAATTCGATAAAGTTAAACTATCTTGAAATTTAGTATTTTTAAAAAATAATATTGGTGTATTAACAAGTCTAGTTTCAAGGTGACTTTTGTTAGGCGCAACGAAAACGAAAATGAAAACATCGATATGGTCATGGGTGCAAGTTTGAAATTTTGCTAGGACTGAAAATATTTTGAATCACCCCCCCCCCCCCCAACGTTTTTTTTTTAATTTTTTTAATTCATGTTTTTTTTTCCATCAACCTTTGAAAAAAATCGCTTTTACCCACAATCTTTTGATAGAAATCGCGTCTATTTAGCGATTCTTTGACAAAAATCGCGTCTCTATCGCGATCCTATGACAAAAAAACTCGTTTTTTGCGATCTTTTGACGAAAATTCGTGACTTTCCGCGATCCTTTTACAAAAATTCGCGACTTTTTCGCGATCTTTTGACAAAAATTCACAACTTTTTCGCGATCCTTAGAAAAAAATTCGCAACTTTTCCGCGATCCTTAGACAAACATTCGCGTCTTTTTCACGATCTTTTGAAAAACTCGCGTCTTTTCACGATCTTTTGACAAAACTCGCGTCTTTTCTTTGATCTTTTGACGAAAAATCGCGTTTTCTCCGCAATTCTGACAAAAATAACGTTTTTTCCGCTATAATTTCACGAAAATCGCGTATTTTTCGCGATTCTTTGAAAGAGACTGCGTCATTTTCGCGATCCTTCGACAGGAATCGCGTTTATTTTGCTATTCTTTGACGAAAAACGCGTCTTTTTGCGATCTTTTGACAGAAATTGCGATTTTTCTGCGATCTTTTGACAAAAATCCCGTATTATCAGCAATCTTTTTTAAAAAATCGTGTCTTTTTTCGCGATCTGATGACGAAAAACGTCTTTTCCTCGACCTTTTGACAAAAATCGCGTCTTTTCCGCGATTCCTCGACGGAGACACCATCATTTTCGCGATTCTACGACGGAAATGACGTTTTTCTTGAGATACGTCGACAAGAATCGCTTTATTTCGCAATTTTTTTTACGAAAAACGCGTCGTTTTGCGATCTTTTAAACGAAATAGCGCTGTTTTCTGTGATTTTTTTTGACAGAAATAACTTTTTTTCCGCGATCATTTGACAAAAATCACTTTTATTCATAATATTTTGACGAAAAATCATGTCTTTTTCCGCGATCTTTTGGCGAAAAACGCGTCATTTTCGCAAACATTTTTCGTCGTCGGAGATTTTTCCGTCCCGCTTCCGTCCTCGGGAACTTTTAAAAGACGGAATTCCGTCTGTGGACGGAAAACTTGCACCCATGGATATGGTTTTTTAAAACTATCATTGTGTTATTTTTTAATATTATGATAATAATTAAAATAAAATTCGAATTATTAAGTTGCTATTATTACAACAAGACCTGTAAAAATGAAACTGTATACAACAGAATCCTGCCTAAAAGGAAATATTTCATAATCCAAGGAGTACCAGAAAATTAGATTTTCCAACCTCGAAAACTGTCTTAAATGGTGTATCCTTCCACATTCCATATAGCGATTTCGTTTTCACAAGTTTTACTGTTATTATTTTTGTTAATTATTACAAAAAAAAAAAAAAAAAAAAAAAAAAAAAAAAAAAAGAGAGAAAAGAAAAAAATATTTTTAATATATTACTTTCATTAAAATTCGGTAAAGCATAAATATATATTTGGAATTATTTCTTATGTGATGCAAATGTATCAATAATTATTCGTCTACTTACATAAAATAAAAAACACGCATTTCTGTATCATAAATTACAACAAAAGTCATGTATATTAAAGAAAAGGAAAATAATAAAGTAAATTTTGTTTATATATTTTGGATTTCAATTCAAAATAATACTTTTGTGACAAGCACTTTCAAGGTTTAGTGCTATTATAGTTTTCCGTTAACAAAAATTTGGTCTTTATCTACTACAATGTGAACATTATGTTCTCAGAAAGAAAAGAGAATTAATGGGGCATAATTTATACTTAGGCTAATCCGAGAGCAACATTAAGGGTGTATTCGAAAAAACGCTTTTCCACCTTCAACAGCTCGAAATTTTCCGATATAATTTCAGACACATTTTTAAAAGTAGAAACATGAAACTTGCTGAGGGGATTCTTGAAGGGACGTATGAGGTGCCGTGTGATGTCTTTTTACGCTCAATTCATTAGAATTTGAATTATAAACAATTACCTTATCAGAATGACCCTTTTTTTCGTTCCCAGATCTCCCGCTTGGGAAAAATCGGTTTGAAATGCCGTCTTTGATTGGTTTCTTTACAATATTTTCTGCATTTATCAAAGAATCGACAATCACGGCACCTTGTGTACTTTCCAAATAAGAGATTTTGAAAGTTTGGTGTATTTGAGTGCAAAAATGAACTCAAAAATAAATCGGAAAATAAGCAGTTTGAATCGAAAATCCCTTAAATGAGTTTTTGCTAACAAACAACACGGTATATCATAATCGACTTTATTATCATGAAAGTAATACAACCTTAATAATATTTTTAAAAATGCAAGCAAATTTTTAATGTTTTCACGAAATAGCTACTAAATTCCCCATTTATAAAGGTACATTATTTTTTCATTTTAACCAACACTGTCTTATGAAATAGGTTATTAGTAGAGAAGGTTATCGAATATAGATACTCCTATCTTTTGTCTTTAATTATGGTATTTTAACCATTTATTAAAATTTGTTCAAAATAAAATATTAAAAAATTCTTAAGCTCAAATAGAAACACAACTCTAGTTATAAGCTTCAAAATTTCTACAACTTTGTTTTAAACATATGAGAAAATGTAAAAATAACTTCCAGAAAATGATTTAAACATTTTCTTTGGCGGTAGCTTTATGTTTTTTCATGACATGTCTGTTGATTTTGTGCAACAGAAAATTCGTTAGCATTGTTGAAAAACAAGTAATAATTGAACAAATTTCATCAGTTTATAATAATTTTCAAATGTGTGCTACTATGATTAAATAATTAAAATATAATATTTTATCTTTAAACTCTATGAATACATTGAAATATTTTAAAATTCAAAATTATTTTCCTTATTTTGGAAAAATTCTTCTCATCATAATATTTAATAAATAATTAAATAAAAAGACAGGCTTTTCATATCTATTTCATATGGCCAATTTATAAACTGTAATGAACGGAAAACGGTTCTTTGTTATTCCAGTATTATTATGTTGCAATAAAAAATACAGAAAGAAAATAATATGAAAGTAAAAGTACTAGTAGCATATTTATATTTTATATTTAATAATATTTTTAAAAAGAGTTCCACAGAGTTATTTCGCGCAAAAAATTAACTATGTCGGAAATAAAAATACTGAATAAAGAAAGTTGGTTGGTGTACTGATAAAAATTTTAATTAGATTAATTGTAATAACAATATTTTTGTCTCCAAAATTGCTGGATTAATACTAGTAATATTAATAATAAAAAGATTAGAAGAAATATTTAAACTACACTGGTGTCCAAAATTTAAGCATAATTGGTAATTAAGTAATTATTTTTAAGTAATTAAAGAAATATGAATCGGAATGTGCTGAAACTCCAGGTGTGTAAACAAAATAGTACGCGTCACATATTTTCGCGAAGAGTTTTCCCCGAAATCGAACAGGGGACCGTCAACAAATTGAAAAAGAACGAAGATCTTTTGGATAACCCTGTCAAAACTAATGTAGCAAAAGCGTTCAAACTGCACATTATGATTAATTGGCTTATTGTAATGTACTGTGTTAATTTTTACAAGGATAGCATGTATACTCGTAGAGAAATTAAGGTTTTTATAAAAACAGTCCTAAATTTTACCAAGTTTTTTGCTTATAATTTGCAGAGTTCTTGTTATAAAATAATGTTCTTTTCTGAAAATATGACAAACATCATTGTACACAATACCCTGTCATCAGAATTTAAAAATAATAAAAATTGTATGAAAAATGAGTATGTTTAGTAAATAATTTTTCATTGCGCATGTGTCAACGATATCAAAATGTCATTTGCATATTGTGTTAGCTAAATGTATAGAGCAACTTCTGTAAAAGTTTTAAAAACATAGCTTGAAAATTCTGAAAATGGGAGCCTATAGAATCAACTCAAAATCCGTTATTCCTAAAGGAAGCAAAAAAATCAGGGGTTTTACCTAAATATAGTTGTACGTGCAATATTGTGTAGGCACTAAACAATGGAATATGGATACAGCCCCTCATCTTTTTGCTTCATTTAGGGAATAAAGGATTTTGATCTCATTCTATAAACGATGATTTTCAGAATTTTTAAGCTATGTTTTTGAGACTTTCACAAAAGTTGCTCTATACATTTAACTAACATAATATGCAGATGAAATTTTAATAGCGTTCACGCATGCGCAGTAAAAAATTATTTAGTAAGCCTGCTCATTTGTCATACAATTTTTATTATTTTTTAATTCTGATGACAGGGCATTGTGTACAATGATGTTTGTCATTTTTTCAAAAAAGAACACTATTTTATATTAAGAACTCTGCAAATTATAAGCAAAAAACTTAGGACTGTTTTTATAAAAATCTTAATTTCTCTACGAGTATACATGCTATCCTTGTAAAAATTAACACAGTACATTACAGTAATCCAATTAATCATAATGTGCAGTTTGAACGCTTTTGCTACATTAGTTTTGACAGGGTTATCCAAAAGATCTTCGTTCTTTTTCAATTTGTTGACGGTCCCCTGTTCGATTTCGGGGAAAACTCTTCGCGAAAATATGTGACGCGTACTATTTTGTTTACACACCTGGAGTTTCAGCACATTCCGATTCATATTTCTTTCATTACTTAAAAATAATTACTTACTTACCAATTATGCTTAAATTTTGGACACCAGTGTATTTTGAATTGGTATCAATTCTGAAATTATTACAATAAGTGTTGTTTTGTAAATCAATCGGCTCTATGCACCTCAATTTCATTCAATAAAGCGGCTGGTTCCAATGAATCACGGAAAAAAGCGTCCCCGGAAAAAAGCGCCCCGGAAAAAAGCGTCCTTTTTTACAAATCACATATTTAAATAAGACTGATAATAGTACACATGGTTAATCTTAGAATTTAAACACTAGATTGAGACAGTTTTATGAAATTTAAGTCTTTGCTCTATCGAGACTCAGATGGGCGGGGGGGGGGGGGGGAGGCTTTAAAAGTTATCTCAAAACCTGTCATTGCTTTAATGAAAAAAAATTGTAAGTTACGAAGAATTAGATAATAAACACTAGGTACTTAAATGATTTTTTTTAAATTCAGTCTCCCTTGTTCTCCTGTGGAGTGTGTGTGTGTGGGGGGGGGAGGTGTCTACAAACTTTTGAATATATCTCTTATATTTATTTTTTAAATATTATTTATAATTTGATTATTTTTACTATAAAATTACATATTAATATTTTATTATATTTTATATTACATTTATATATTTATATTTATATAATATATAACATAATATATAATAATTAATATATTAATATTTTATTATATTTTATATTACATTTATATATTATATAACATAATATATAATAATAAATATATTAATATAATATAATAATAATACAGAATAAATAATTTATAATAAATAAGTAATAAATTAATAGTACATAAATATAAATTAAATATAAAATTAAAAATAAATGTAATTAAATATTAAAAATTATACTTATTAACAAAAGTTTATTTAAAAATGATAATATTTTATTAACTCGTAGTAAATCGATAAAAATAAATGTATTAATAAATAAAATTAAATATTAAAAATCTAGTTTCATCAACAAGAATTAATTTTAAAAATGATAATATTTTATTAACTTATAGGACATAATAAAAATAAGTGTATAAATATATAAAATTAAATATTAAAAAATCTACACATTAACAAGAATTTATTTAAAATATGATATTTTATCATCCGCCATTACTGATACTATTGTCATGTACCTCCAGCAATCTCACTACGTATCCCCAAGGGTACGCGTATCAAAGGTTGGGAACCGCTGTCCTACGAAAATGATATAAATGAGACATTTGTTGCCACTTTAGTTTTTATCATTTATTTATCCACAAGTTCAATATTTATCAATTCCTTGTCATTTTTTTCTGATCACTTTTTGCGCTCTTGTTTTTCCAGTCACCTTTTTCCCTAAATTCTAGAAAACATTCCGAAAAAATGTTATCGTCTAAAGCAGTGATAGATTTGGAGTTTGTAGGTTCACCCCCCCCCCTCCCCGCCCCCCCCCCAGAAGAACAAGGGTGGTTGAATGAAAAATATATATATGAGTTGATATTACTATGAGTTAATAAAATATTATGATTTTTAAATAAATTTTTGTTAATAAGTATAATTTTTAATATTTAATAATATTTATGTGTACATTTTTTTCTTTACTTTTTTATTTAATTTTATATTTAATTTATAATTATGTATTATTAATTTATTATTTATTTATTATAAATTATTTATTATTATTAATTATTATTATTATTATTATTAATTTATTATATTAATATATTAATAATTAATTAATATGTATTATATAAGTATAAATATATAATATAAAATGTAATAAAATAGGAATATGTAATTTGATAATAATAATAAAAATAACAATCATATAATATATAAATTAATTATGTATAATTTAAATTATAAATAATCAAATTATAAATAATATAAAAAAAATAATATAAGAGATAGATTCAGAGTTTGTAGACAATCGCCCCCCCCCCCCAACCACCACCACAGAAGAACAAGGGAGACTGAATTAAAAAAATAATTTAATTACCTAGTGTTTATTATCTTATTTTTCGTATCCTACAATTTTTTTTTCATTGAGGCAATAAGAAGTTTTGAGATAACTTTTAAAGCCCCACCTTCGCCCATCTGAGTCTCGATAGAGCAAAGACTTAAATTTCATAAAACCGTCTCAATCTAGTGTTTATATTCTAAGATTAACCATGTGTACTATTATCAGACTTATTTAAATATGTGATTTATAAAAAGGGACGCTTTTTTCCGGTGCGCTTTTTTCCGGGGACGCTTTTTTCCGGAGACGCTTTTTTCCGGGGCGCTTTTTTCCGTGCGCTTTTTTCCGGTGCGCTTTTTTCCGCCTACCGGTTCCAATACATGGCAAAAATAATAATGTGCTTCCAACTCAGCAGTCTATCATTAAGTTCAATGTTTTTATTTTAGTCATAATTTCGGATGAACTCCAGAAAAGTTATGTAGAAATAGTTATTTTAAATTAAATTTCATTAAGTATTCAAAGAACTAAAATTTCGAGCAATAAGTACAAAATATTCGATTAAATATTAATACAATATTTTTCTTCTTCTTCTTTTTTTTTTTTTTTTTTCCTTTTCGTTTTGGAATTTGGATTTAGCATAGAACGTAATATTATATATTTCTCATAGTTAAACCACAGCTTCCAAATCCTCACCCCACTTTTTTCCTCTTTTTAATTCAAGCAAACATATTTTGAACCAGAAACTTTATTTAACAAAATTTGTCTTTCATCATTGTAGATCCAACAAAATAATTGTTTCATTCAAGAACAATTTGTATTTAAATAGGGTTCAATTATAATTTCCTTGGATGAACTAATGTGTTTTTGTATGTGAATGTCTATGAGTATGACTGGGCGAATATAACAATTTTTGTTATGAATTTTTACAAAATAATATACATTGAATAGCACCTTACAAAAACGTGTCGCAACTGTAACATAGTATAAAAAACACCTAATATAATCAATCGTGAGTGACATTCCCCTGAGTATTATAATCTCACTACTTGACCTCCGCTCCCCTAAAGTGTTTGCACTGCTTTTTACAGGTCTCCAGTCCGTATTGTCATTTGAGTATCTCACAATCAGCCGGATGAAACGATTGAGTCGCCGGCCGGTTGACGGAATCTCAGCAGGGTGCGCAATCCGAAGAACGAAGCCACTATTCTTCGACCGCCAACGCGCTCTCATCCCGGCACCGAACGGCATCTCTGCCGCAGGCGCTCCCAACATTTCCCGGTATCGTTTCACTTCGCACAAAGGCGTGATGTGCCTTTTGTGTAATCGCTATTGTTGATGACAGGGACGAAAAATAGTCTGGTGACAGAATAGTTAATGCTGTGACGCCATGATGGTGCAAATGCACAAAAGGTGTCTCTGCTTCAACTAAACCAAATCGTTAAGCTTTGTTGAAAATGTTAGTAAAGGAGATGATTATCTGTTTTTTCTTTTCCTTTCGATTCAGTGACAAATATTATTAAGAAATTTTCGATGAAAAAGTAACTGTAAACTCAAGAGTTTTGCTGAATTATCACAAACAGATCAGAAAAATTAAATCGTTATTTACCAGAAAATTATTACAAACGTTCATTAAAAGATCAAAAATAGATTTAAAGAAATAAATTTAATAAAATAAAATTAATTTGACATAAATTATTTAGAATTTTCATATGAAAGGATATTTAAAATAGGAAAGGATATTTAAAAAAGGAAATTTTTATTTTTCGGCTTTACTTTTTCAAATATGCTTTTAAAAATTTTCCAGATATAAAATATACATTCAAATAAAAGTAAAAGAAGAACTTTTCTGACTTATTAAAAAGAATGTTCAGAAATAAGTATTATATTTTTAACAGTCATACCTTGAAAATTTCATGTTCTTAAGTATTTAAGATCAAGTAAAAATCCCTTAGCTAAAATAATAATAATAAAACACATGGTATACTAGCAGTATGTAATTGTAAAATTGACATAAATTTTATTACTAAGAAAATTAAGTTTGGACATTAATTATCAATGTCCAAATGTGAGTCCAACTGTCCAATGTGAGTATTTTTAGATTTATTTTTAGCTTTCACTATATTTTTTAATCAACAATTAATTAAGCAGGTTATGAGGATACAGAAATATCTTAATTTTGTGAATTTCTATTCAAATATTCAAAATGTGCAAAATTTCTAGTTTTCTGTTTTCTTACTTTAAAAACACTTACTGAATAAAATATTTTATCTGGTGATTGCAAACAAGTTAAGTGCTCACATTTTAACGACACTGTTCATTATTTTGCCTAACATTTATTTAGATTTTTATTAAATAATAATAATAATAATAATAATAATAATAATAATAATAATGATTTTTGTAAACAATAGTCGTTTTTCTTATAAAGTTGCATTTGTTTTTCATTCATACTTTGAAAAGTATTTTTAATTTTTATGTAGTTATATAACTGTGATAAGTTTCGTTGAGCGACTAAATTTATATTATCAATCTAGTTTAATTTAACCGAGTTTCACATTTAAGACAATTCAAAATATGTTTTTACTTAATAAGTATTCATTTTCATTCATTTCACATTAAAAACTTTTGTACTTTTGACATAAAATCGATGTTTAAATTTAAAAATATGAAAAAAATAAATTCTGAAAATTATAGGCGTGAATGGATGGAGGATATATATACATATTATGTCTACCAGATATTTTGATTTCTGTAAACCCCCCTCCCCCTTGTAGTATAGTAATGGTGGCAATTATATCTTAATAATAGTAAAAATGATATAAATAACTTCATGAAATTAGGATGTGATTTATTACAAAATACAAATTATATTAGACTAATTCTTTCTCAGTCAGATGCAAGGAATAAGCAATTCAGCTTCTTTCTCACCCAAAAAATGTGTGATTCCAGGACTAATATCGAAGTTAATGCGGATCAATTTAACGTTTCTTTCCTAATTTAAATCAAAATACTTTGTTTTTAGTTATAATTGTAAAATGAACTCCATTCTCACATACATAAAAAAGCAGATAAGATCGTTTAGGCTAAAAGAAAAAAAAAGGGGGGGGGGAAGAAAAGGTGTGAAAATCTAAAATTCATTATTGCTATATTACCTATTAAAATAATATATCTCTAAAAAAAAGTGCATAAAATTGAAATTTTAAATAAATTTTCTAAATCTAAAATTTTGAAAAAGAAATAAAATCGTGTAAAAATCAACCATGAAAATGTGTTTAACCCTTTCGGGTCTGGTGTACTATTAATAGTACTTGACTTTTCCTCAAGTATTATTTTGCTTTAACAATTAATTCTGTTACTTTCTACGTACAGAAATGACAGTGTATGGCTATGCCTTTCTTATTATGACTTTATCTATGTTTTGCAACTTAGTAATAGCAATAAAAGTTTGCTTAATTCTCTTTGCACCGTTGATTATTCTTTTATTTTATGCACATATTTCAAATATACACATTTAAAAAAAAAAATCTTACTTTTCTGAACGAATCATGCGTGATAAAACGCAAAAACACTAGAAAGTTGTAATATCTGTTAAACCCTGTTGTAATACGATATTTTCCAAACGTCACTAAAAACTCTTCTTTAACCTTATTATTATTTAAATATGAATTGAACAGTACACAAAATAAGTACTTTCGCTAGATTTCAGACAATGACACAATCTTTAAACTTCTGTAAGCCTATTTGAATAGCTACAATTAATGCCATTAAAGTAAAAATAATTTTGTTCTCAAAATGAAAAAAAAAAATCGGACCCAAAAGGGTTAATATTTGTAAGAAAGAGATCTTTTACTTATCTTTTTAGAATCTATAATAAATTGTCTGTAACACCTATCCTTGCAGAGGGAAAAACTATTTCGGAAACAAGATACAAAATTGGCAAAAGTAATTTTTTTTTTAATGTAAAAATGAAACAAAAATTTAAGATCAGTCTTAAGCCATTCCCAAATTTTTATTTCTTGGATAGAAATCTTAAATCTTAAAGAAAAACATTTAATTTTGCTCATAATAAATGCCGACATATTTCATGATGAAACTTTAGTCAGAAATTTGAATGTTTTGCTATAATTTTTATAATATTTAAAAAATATAAATGTATATTGGTGATTCTGATGAGTTTTCAGGAGCTTGTTTCAATTATACTTATCTATCAGTCTGTGATGCGTTTTGAAAATTACTACTTTTGTTTACTACCACTAGATGGCAGTCTCCCAACTAGGCAATTAAAACTCAACCTGAATTAGGTTGGTGGAACAATAATTGATGGGTAGCTTTATCAGATTAATAAGTGCTTTGGAGAATTCAAATGAGCTCATCTGCATGCTGAATGATAAACTCTTTCTTCTCTTCTGAATGTTTATAAAAATGCTCTTGGTGTTTATATTCTTTCTATGCATTACTATGAATTTTAGAAAAAGGCGTTTTGTATTGAACTGGCCATGATGTTGTTAAGTTATTATACACAATTTTCTTATGTTTTCTATGATACAATTAAATTTTTGGAGACGAAAACATGTTAATTTCACTAATATGTAAAAGGAAACTCAAGTTTTCTTCGCAGAAGATTGTTTAATTATAAAAATGTGTTTTGTTCAGTATATTAATTTTTAATGAGAACATTTAATTATGAAAGCAAAATGAATGGTAACACACACTCAAATAAATATAATATGCTATACAACAAATTTTACAGTTAAATAGTTAAACTTTGTGACAGTAAACAGTTAAACTTTTATCTTCGAATTTGATAAGTCAAATTAATCTTTGTCATGTGCTCTTGATGAATAATATTCAGGCAGATAATGAATAAAAAACTGGTTTCAAATTAGCTAACCATCTGCAACTAATAGAATACTTTGGCTTATTCGTATTCATGACAACAAAAAACGCATTTAGAAAAATGGGTTTATGCACACTTATTGACAAAGACCACCTTAGAATAACAATGTGGGAGAATCTAACTGATATGGCTGATACATAAAACAATTTATCAAGCCGCAAAAACCTCTAACTGTTTAGATGACACTTAAAAAGTAACGTCTCATCCTACGTAAGATCGTTCTATTTATTTTCAATGTTTTCTTTTTTAAACAATATTCTTAATATCTTACTTTTTTCACTATATTTAAATTTATGTTAAATTACAGCTCATATTCAAAATATTAGAATAATTGAAAAAAAGTAATAAGAAAAAATTATTTGTCATTCATTTATTTTTTATACTAAGTAAATGCAATTAAATTTCTTATAAATTAAATCTGGAATGTTTAGATAAGATTTTAACATTTATAAACTATAAAATGCAGCACAATAAATTAGGTATACAGCTTCCTTAAACACACCAGAATATTGGAATAAAATTTAGATTGGTTCAAAATATTAGAATATTTTATTTTACGCAATAATATTACCTTATGAGTATGAAGTAAATGGTAGTTAATATTTTGTAGCATCCCCTTTAGCTTTCATAACAGCGTACAATCGATCTTGCATACTATATACAAGGTGTTTACAAACATTTCTATCAATATTAGCCCAAATAGACTTTATACATGCCACTAACTCAGTTTTACTTGAAGGAGGATTTTCTTGAAGTTTTTTCTTCATTATACACCATAAGTTTTCGATGGGATTAAGATCTGGTGAATTTGGTGGCCAAGGAAGTACCTCAATGTTGCGTTGGCGGAACCAATTCTTAGTTGACACCGAGGTATGCGGGGACGCTAAATCTTGTTGAAAGATGAAATCATCTTCAAATAAATCTTCTGATGATGGAATCATGTAATATTCTAAAATTTCTTGATATATCAGAGAGTTAACCTTTTCGTAGACGATGCATAACTTTCCAGGTCCTTCTGCACTCATACAACCCCAAACCATGACACTAGCAGCAAATTTTACGGAACGTTTAAGGCATTCTTTATCAAATGCTTCTTGCTTCATTCTCCAAACTCGAATACCTTGACTACCATATGAAACACAAAACATACTTTCATCACTAAATAATATATTTTTCCAATCTTCATTGCTCCATAAACGTCTTGATTTACACCAATTCAATCTTATACGCTTTTGTCTTGCAGTCATGAGAGGTTTTGTTTTCGGTACACGAGATTCAAATTTAAATTTATGGAGACGTCTTAATGTTGTCGATGTAGAAACTTCAACTCCTTCTTCTTTCCATTTTCGGTGCAAGAATCGCACACTTTTAAAACGGTTTTTCTTAACTATACGCTTCAGTTTCCTGTCATCTCTAGCAGATGTTTTTGGTTTTCGGCCACCATTTCGGCGATTATTTTGAAATTTTCCAATTTTTGAATATTGTGTTAGTATTTTACTAACGCTCGATTGCGAACAATTTAAATAATTCGCTATAAAACATTGATTTTTACTGTGCCGATACAAATCAACCATACGAAGTTTAGTAGATTCAGGAATATCACTCACACGGCCCATTTTAAGACGAAAAAGAAACAAACTGCAAAAAAGAATACTGATTTTAAATAAAATAGTCTGAATTTAATCAATGATGCCACCAGTTAAGAATTGGTAATAATTAAAGGAGAATTGATGTGAAATATTCTAATATTTTGAACCACTTGAATAAATATTCTAATATTTTGACTTTTCAAAATAATTTTTTTTGCAATTAATCTTTTCAAAAATGATATTAAATTTAAGATAACAAGTAAGTTTAATCAACAATAAGTTCTTAATAAAAATATCGTTTGCATATTTTCATTAAAAGACATTAAATTACCAAACGATATTTTCAATTTCTAAAAAAAAGGTAATTATTCTAATATTTTGAATATGAGCTGTACACATATAATTTAAAATTTAAGTTGTTTGATTATTCTTAATAATTCTCTTTGAAAGCAAAACTCAAAACATTATGTATGTTTATACATTAAAAATCTAAGTTGCATAATTATTATAACTAACAAACTAGTAACTTTGAAAGCAAAACAAGGCAATGAGTAAATAAAAGTGCGTTTTTACTCCCCCCCCCCCTCCCATTTAAACACTGTACACTAAAACATTCATAAATAATTGAATCAGTGATTTCAAACTTGTCGCTTATTATTTATTTATTTTATAAGTATTTAAATTTTTAAAAATGCCCCTTCTTTTTTGCACATCGACTACAAACGGTTAAAAATATACATTAATCATATTTTTTATAAGTATTTTTAGACACTATAATGAAATTATGTCTTTACGTCTCATCTTCAATTCACCGTCTAATATTCCTGCACTGTAAAAAAAAAAAAAAAAAAAAAAAAAAAAAAAAAATCTGTAAAGTTATTAAACATTTTCTAGGAAACTGGGATGCCTAGAACTTTTCCTGTAACGGTAACAGCAAAAATTCAAGTTTCAGAATCGATTACATGAATTTTTCCTGTTATCGTTACATGAAAAGTTCTTGGAATCCCAGTTTCCTAGAAAATGTTTAGTACCTTTACAGATTTCTTTTACGGTGTGCCTGAGAAAAATAAATCAATGTTTTATAAGATTATTTTTTGGCCAAATACAATTAGCATGCTGTATAGTTATGCAAAACTCTTAAATATGGATATGTAAGAATATTTTCGAACACTGCGCATTTGTACTTGCATATTTAAATACGTAACATTAAATTTCGTGCGAAATACACCAGCGCAAATTATTGAAAGGGAAAGTACCGGCATTAAGTGCATAGCTGCCAAATAATACGAGTTTTGAATATATTTATTTTAAATTCACTACTTCTAGAATCCTGCGATTAAATAATGACAAGATTATTATAAAAAATTGTGTTATTTAAATGATGTAATCGTTGGTATTTATTCATCAAGATACGCCGTCATATTTGCTATCCTGTTTGTTTATATTTTCTTCATGTTCATTGGCGATTTTGGTACTGTTGCTGATTATTGCTGTATATTCAATAAATGACAATTTTCAGTGCAATGGATAAATAAAACCTATGTGGGCTTTAAAGTTTAACGATTCCTTTTCACTTTAAATTAAAAAAAAAAAAATAAATAAATAAATAAAATAAACGCGTTTTGAAAAGAAATTCACTTAATGTTGCATTTGAAATTCCTGATTTTCAATTTAAAAAAAATTAAATACTCCAGATCATCCATATATCACGCATTTTATCTGTATTTTGAAATTAAATTTTAATTTGATTGATGTCATTTATAATATAGTAAATTTTTAATGGCCTTTTATTTATTTCTAAATACATGTATACTTAAAGGTACTAAACGTTTAGAAATTCATGGTATCTTTTAAAATTTTACAAAAATTAATTTTTATAGAACATGAGTAAAGTGTTATACATGATGTTGTGAACTCGTGTCGAAAGACTAATATTCGATTAAAAAAAAAATAAGTTTTCTCTCCATTATTAATTACTATTGTATTATTATTAAAAGAAAAACACTGAAATGAAAGATTTCAAAGTGAAAATTATTCCCGCATATGCTTCTGAAGTATATAGAATTTAAAAACCAGTATATAAATTTGCCATAATTCATAAATCTGACCAAAAAAATAAATTTTGAAGTGAATGTGTAATGAAATATTGCTATATATATATCGAAAATACTAGGTTCATCTGTTCATTCACTGACTATATTTTTTCCTAGTTTTGTTGAAGAACAAATAAAGGGAAATCTATTTGACTTGTTCCGAAAAACTATTAGCGTAACATTATTTTTGTCTTTAGTCACGATATCCAGAACTAAAAAAATCTTTTATCAATCTCTGGAATGAAAGAATCGTTCAAGTGATTTGGGATAAATCGTGTTTGAGACTGCTATCTAAACCGCTTTTTGATTTTTTTTCTTATTATTAATTTTTAGTACAGTTGAAAATACTATTGTTTTGCTCATGTAAAATATGTTTAATTCAATTATAGTACTGAATTTTAGTATTTTCGTGTTGAATAAGTTAAATTATATTTCTTTTATATTAAAGAAGGTATTTACATTAATGTTTTATTATTTGTATCCTAATTTGACTAAAATTAATTTTTGGGGGATAGATATAATTTTACAGTAAGCTTAAAGTAAGATTAAGAAGAAATAAAATATCATTATTACGCACGGATTAGGAAACCTAAACATTTGAGAGCAATGTAATAAAACCTCACCTAATTAAACCTAATTAATAAAGTAAAAAAAAAAAAAAAAAAAAAAAAAAAAAAAAAAAAAAAAAAAACACCTGTACAAAAATTTTTACTTTAAAAATAAAATTTCGTTTCTAATCTGTTAAAACGTAATAAAAGAAAATTTAACGAGACCTTTGTTACCATGCCATGTTTTTATTGAAATTAATTTGGTAAAACTGAATTAATCTTAACAAATATAAAATAGTAACGCTCATCAAGCTTTTTTTTCATACGAAATGTATTATTTATTATCAATATTAAATACAATAACATGACAACTTTTATATGTAATCACTTTGGAGTCCCACAATTTGAAAAATGTCCCATTTGTCTCCATACCATATTAAACTATATTTAAGATTATTGTAATTTAAATATTTATCATAAACATAAAATAAGGATTGCAATGAATAGCATTCATAAAATATTTTATAATCACATGGTAATATTAAAATCAAAGTTAATACTTTACCAAAGCTACTACTGCTTTATTTTATGAGCGACATAACTTGTCTATTATATCCGGTCTATAAAATTCCAATGAAAATTTTAAAAATAGTACCTTAATCAAAAATTATTGTTGTTGTTGATTTTTTTTTTTTTTTTTTTTTTTTTTTTTTTTTTTTTTTTACATTTATTTATTTTAGCTGATTGTAAAATTATATAATAAGCACAACTGAAAAGATTATAAATAAAAAGAATTACCAAAGTAACTCTCAGTCTTTTGTTCTGAGAAAATTTACGTATTAAGGGTGTATTCGAAAAAACACTTTTCTACCTTCAACAGCTCGAAATTTTCCGATACAATTTCAGACACATTTTTAAAAGTAGAAACATGAAACTTGCTGTGGGGATTCTTGAAGGGACGTATGAGGTGCCGTGTGAGGTCTTTTTAAGCTCAATTCATTAGAATTTGAGTTATAAACAATTACCTTATCAGTATGACCCCTTTTTTTCGTTCCCAGATCTTCCGCTTGGAAAACATCGGTTCGAAATGCCGTTTTTGATTGCTTTTTTTGCAATATTTTCTGCGTTTATCAAGGAATCGACAATCACGGCACCTTGTGTACTTTCAAAATAAGAGATTTTGAAAGTTTGGTGTATTTGAGAGCAAAAGTGAATTCAAAAATAAATCAGAAAATAAGCAGTTTGAATCGAAATACATCATTAATAATTTTAATAGTGAGAAGTTTTATAATGCCAGCAGCAGTTTCAAGATAAATATATAAAATAAAATAAAACTATGATTATTTTGCAATTCACAAAAAATTAAAAATTGTAATTAATTTTCTAATGGGATTTCACAGGAATATCTAAACGAAAAGCTTTATAGATAATTTCACGATATGTACCATAATTACTGAAGATTTCTTACCTAGAAAAATATAGTTAATAATTATTATTAATCAGTTGTTTAATTGATTTTCTTTTCATTGTCTTGGAGGAATATAGAATATTGATTATAACTGTGTTTTATAGGAAAAGCAACCCACGAATTTAATCTATGTTTAATAATGACACACTGACCCAGTTAAATATGAAACTCCAAAATAACATGGCTACGAAATTATATGACTTTCACACTAAGTCAATGATAATAAAAAATACTTACTATTATTACAATTTAACAATATACGGCCAAACAAATTACCAGTCGAAGAGCATGCATCACACGTTAAATAGCACGCCCGTTCAGATTTACACATTGTTTATATTTGATTAAATAACAATTACTTAATTCATCTTAAATATATCGCTTACATGTTTATAAATACTTTATGTGCACAATAAATATCCAAGTATCTACCAGAATTGAGTTTATATACATATATTTTCCCCCACTTTACATCATTTGCTGTTATTTCAAAAGATATAAAGAAAAGTTTTGTAAAAGACATAAAATCAAAGCAAATAAACAATTTACATATTATCTTATCGAATAAAATTATGCATTATAATCCCACGAGAAAAAAAAAAATATTTTAAGTGACTTATTTTTTTTTTTTCCAAAACTGCATAGCACTGTTTTAACTTATATATAACACAAATTTCAAATGGCTGTTTTTATATTTCGATATCTCTGACACATTTACGAAGCTATTTTTATTTTTAAGGGGTGCTTCACACAAGTGAAGACATCTGCTGGCTAATATTAATCCTATGAGACAGTTCTTTTAAAAATCCCGCTTGCATTTCAGTATATTTAAGCGATTTTTTTACACTGAATAGCTGGAGTCGATTTCTTACCAACAAAATATCTAAAAGCAAAATTGAAAAAAAAAAATATATATAAAAAAAACAGCAATTATTGGGATTAACCTCACCTAATTGAAAAAAAATCTTTTAAAAATATTGAAATGCAAACGATATATTTAAAAAAAAATCTGTCCCAAATATTTAACGAAAGGCTGTTTTCGTGTAAAGTGAAGTAGCCTCTTAAATTCACGATTTTCACTTTTTCTTAAGGCATAGAGACTGGCAGGGTTTTTTCAATTTAAGTCAATGTACAAGTCGTGACTGTTAGGGTGAAAAGATTGTCTTAGAGATGGAATCGATCAAAATTCAAAATATAATACTATTATAATCTACATTAGCGAAAATGAAAAATTCTGTTCGATTTCAATTTATTCAAACATTTTGTCCAAATCTCGTTCATTTACGAATAAAAATAAGCTTACCAATGTGTCAGAAGGTTTCTCATTGTTGAGCGGAGAAAAAAACATAGAGTTTGAATAAAACGAAATAATGTAATTCTTATATCTTTTCAAAAGTAACCTTATTGCTCTTTTATATCAGAGAATCTATAAAATAAAGGCTTAATGCTTCTTACAAGTCTATTTGTTAGATTTAAGTCGCATTCAAGCCACGAGAAAATCGGAGAAATTGCCCCAACAAATCTGCAGTAGATAAATCTTTGCATTTAATCTGTCGTCAATGACAGAAAACAGCATGACATTAAAGCTTTGAATCGTCTCTAAATATTATGCACCTACACTTTCTAAATTTACCTCAGGAGATAATATTCTAAAATTCAATTTTTTAGGTGCGACAGACAATGCTATCAGAATTTGTTATCTTATACTACATAAGCGCATGGCTTGCCACAACGTTTATGGTCATGTCGTTGTTCTTTGCCGTCACTCAACCATGGTTGCTTTTGCTTAAATTCGATTTTGTATCGCTAATAAAGGTCTGTAGTGTAAGCTTCTTTATGTATGTATAAGACATAAAATCATTCAACAGAATCATAGTGGCCAGTTTGATGTATTAGAATTCAGAAAATGATTAATGGCGGCAGCTACTGAAATGTTAGGGTTTTTTTTATCTTTCTCGTGTAGAAACAACACTTTAGCGGTAATTTAAAGTTTATTTTTTGTTGTCATTCCCTTCTTTTCTTTGAAGCTTAAGAATAGCTTTATGGAGAATACCAACTCAGAATATATGAATTGGGCTTCAATGAATTCTAACCAACTGTGATTCCTGTCGGAAAATTAAATATCGAAATCTGGTCGAAATCTTCTCGTTAAAAATATATAAATGAAAAAACATTGCTTTATTCTAGGACTATCTTAAAAATGTTTAGAATTAATATAATAGTTTTTAAAAGATATGATTATACGGAAATCCAATTAAATGATGAATTATTGACAAATGTTACAGGGGGAAATAAAATATAAAAATTTGATTAGGTGTAGATTTTAGACTATCATTTTAGGGATTTTTTGTTCTTTTTTATGAAATAGTACAATAGGTTTTACAACATTAGCGAAACGTTTATATCAGACTGAATCCACAAAATCCATCAGAATTATGATTGCTAAAATTTAAAATAAAATCATATTACTATATCAATTCTTTTTTTTTTTCATGAAATATGGATGTACTTGTACATTGATTATAAATGTACATGTAATTGTACATGATGCTTTATAATAAAAAACCAATTATAACAGAATTGTAATGTATAAATAGTAATAATTAAACTAGCATCCTCCTATTTTTGATCATTTCAACAAGAAAAAAAAAATAGTATTTTGATTACTTTTTACTTTAGTAAATTATTTATATGCTTTGTAAAACAAATTTAATATGCTAAAAGTTATTTTTTTCTGATTCACCTGTATTACTTATGCAAACGAAATGAACACAGTACACTAGAATCAGTATTTTTAAAAATGAATACTGAAATCTAATTAAATGATGAATTAAAAGATAAATGTTCCTTGAGGAAAACAAAATTTCATTATGAATTTTTTCGATAAAAATTTAGTCTACAGATTAAAGAATCATCATCTTAATAAAAAAATAAATAGAAATAGAAATAGAAATGACAGATTAGTTTTAACAACATTAACGTAACAATTTATACCAGGATGAATCCGCAAAATGCATCAGAATTGTGATTGTTAAGAATTAAAAAAATCATATCCCTTTTATCAGTATAAAATATGGATGTAGTTGTATTACATGATGCTTTATATAATAAAAATCCTTTATATAACAAATGAAATCAATAAAAAGTAATAATTTAAATAAGTTTAAATACTATTGTCAAGTCAACAAGGAAAAAAAAAGATTATATTTTAATTACATTCCATTATCATACAGTATTTGTTTGCTCTGAAAAAAAAATTAAAAAATAATGATTATTTTTTCTACATCATCTACTACTTATCACAAGCGACTGCATTAGAATCACCATTTATTTTTATTTATTTATTAGTTTTATTTCATTTAACACTGAAATCCAATTAAATAATGAATTACTGACAAATGTTCTTGCAGGAAAACAAAGCATCAAAATTCGATTAGGTATGAATTTTCTTGATAAAATATTAATTTATTTGTTAAAGAATAGTGATAATTTTAGGATAAAAGAAATATTAGCACAATAGATTTTATAACATTAAAGAAACAATTTATATCACCAATCTACAAAATGTATCAAAATTATGATTATTAAAAAAAATTAAAATCATATCAATATATCAGTTCCTTCTTTTATAAAATATGGATGTAGTTGTACATTAACATGCTTTATATAATGAACACCACGCATGCACTATTAAAAAAAAAATTATTTTTATTTTTATAAAATAAAATATCGATTAGCATGGGAATAATATAATAGTTATAAAAAAAAGTGTAATCAATAAAAGAAATAATAGAAATAACAGCCATTTTTTAACAAGAAAAAAAAGGTTGTAATTTAATTATTTTTTACTTTTTTAACAGTATTTGTATGGTTTGTAAAACAAATTTAGGATAACAAAAATATTATCACTGCTTTATCTACTACTTGTATAAACAGAGTTATATATTAGGAATTCATTTATAAAATTATCATTAAATGTTGACAAACAATTAGATTGAATTAAACAAGAATATTGCATTTATCCATAAAAATTCAGCTAAAATCAATAATATCGAGTCATCTACTTTGTCAGATAGCAAATCCAGTATTGATATTTTAAAAATAAATTAAAAAAAAAAAAAAAAAATTAAGATTTTTTTTTCCGCATTTTTTGATCATATAATAACAAAAATATAATGTAGTGCAATATATGCAGTACGTTAGCGGCATGCTAGAAGAAATGTTTTAAAAATATAATAAATTTAAATAACGAAATAGAATAATGTGCTACTTTTCTTATGGTAAATAATGAGCGAAATATTTTACTATGATCGTCACATAAATCCCTATAAATGTCGCTGTTTATAAAGCATTAGGTTAAAATTCAAAATTAAATCTTAAAAAATGGAATTGAAATGATTAAATTTACTTTTTTGTGAAATAATCTAGAACTAAAAACTAATATAAAATAAGCCCTTTTAGAAATGAAACTTTTTTTTTTTTTCTATTTGATGGAATTTATGTAAATAAAATACATTATGTAATATAATAATAGCAGTATGCTGTCAGCAGGCTGGAAGCAATATTTTTACAATAAAACATAAACAAAGAAATTCTGCTAGAATTAGAATGTACAAAATAATGTATTTTACTTTTCAGATAATCTGACATAGCATATTATTATTATTATTATTATTATTATTATTATTATTATTATTATTATTATTATTATTATTATTATTATTATTATTATTATTATTATTATTATTATTTTTAGTGATATGCGTTTTTTGTATCTATAAACGTAAGGTTTAAAAAGTGTTAAAATATAATTTTAATAATGTATGGCAGTTACGTCCAATTTACTAAGCATATAGATCTTCAAAATTGGACACTAATAACAGCCTTTTTAGTTTGTTCAATATTATTTTTACTGCTGGAACACCAGAAAATAACTGAACACTGCCGCAATTTTTTATTTTAATCCTGAAAGTTACAATTTATTATTTATATGATAGACAATCCTCTTCTTGTACTATTTTTTTTTTCAAATTTTATTTTTTTGAACTTTGAATATCATTTAAAAAAAGGGAAAAAAATTCACGCATTAAAAAGTTATATTTTTTTCAGTAATTAGTAATGCAAAAGTGCACTGGATTGTGTAGTGAAAAACAAATTTAATCATAAACAATATATTTTCACATTTAAAAATAAAAACTGCTGCATTCAGGCATTTTTCTATCAGGTAGCATTACCAGGTTGCCATTAGACATGCAGCTCTATAATAAGTTTATAGAGTAAATATGGATTCCCGGAGGAAAAGAGGGGGAGGGGGGGATTCCCGACGAATAGCAAGTAGAAAATCTAAAATCTACCCTGGTGAGGATTTTTATGCCCAGGGTTAAGAGAATGCCCCAATAAGAAACTACCTAAATTCATTACTGAATAAAGTTAATTGAAAATGTCTGGTTTATGCAATTTGGTACAGTAATTTTTTTAAACGTAATTTACTAAAACACTTACCTTGTTTCCATGGAGTAACGTGTTTGAAATAATATCCATTGCAAAGAAAACTATCTTAACACACATCTTAAACAAGTTTCACTCAAAAGTCCGTGTTCAACTCTCTGTTGTCGAAATTTGATTTTCACGATTAAAATGTAACTATCAGACGTGCAATACAAAGAATATCAGTTAGCTGATTCTTTCTTGACTATTATTTATACTAGTTCTTTGTTGAATGAGGCTTTTATCCTCATAAATATTAGCAGAACCATTTTTCAGCTTGAAAATTATTTAACAAAACAACCGCATATTATATATCTTATATAATATAATCTCATAAAAGCAGCTTCGATGCATTACACTTCTTAAACCTCACAAAAAATGAAATACGTAGAAATTATTAATTCCTGTAAGTATGATACTGAAAACAATTCTAAACACAAATTGTTTTTTTGCAGATGGTTTTACAGAAAAGAATAATATTCACGTGATTTATTTCACACAACTCACACAAATCTCCACAAATCATCCACTAACACAAATTATGCTTACAATAACGGTTTAGGTGGCATTATCATAAATTTAAAAAAGGCTGTTGATAAAAAGTACATGCTCGAAGATAGATTTAATCCGTTCTAGAGCGTGTTTTCAAAAGTGCTAGTACTGAAGGTCCAGCATAGTTTTATCGGATGCTTTGTTGTTTACCAGATAACAGTACATGGTGCTCATAGTTCTAACCAAAAGCGGAAAACCCGCAGGCAAAATATACCAACGAAGTTCCCAGCTGTGATCTATTCTCTCCCCCTTTTTTTGTGGATTCACGAAAACAAGGGGACACGATAGGGTAGGGAACGATAGGAGGGGACTATCATTAACAATTTCTAAAAACTCATTTTCTTTCGTTGATCTATGCCCTGAGCTATCGAAAAGAAAAATCATTTTCCTTTCGTCCGCAGTGAGAAGAAACTTAGCGCTCTGTGTGTGATCTTTTGAAACGAGACCCGTTCGCTGTCGACAACTGTGGATAGTTAACGGGAGCTTCTTACACAATCGTTTTCTTTTGTGCTATTCTTTCATTGAGAAAGTTTTGGATCGGGTAACGGTCATTATTTTCCGACAGTGAATATTCTGTCTCTACGGTCTTTCACTATTGCCATAGTTTCAGGAAGAGAAGCGATAATTGATGTTTTAGTTTCTTGTTATACTGGAGAAAAAGAAAAGGTCGCATACAACAAAGAATGAATTGAACAACAGATAACGCAGTCTATTTAGTATAATGTTTTGATAAATTGAACTATTACATACAAGGAAATCGTGGCTTAAATCTTGCTCTTTACAAGAATTTAGAAAAAGAAATTTCTTCTGGTTAAATTGGATCCAGAATTTTTTTTATTTAAATGACTGTTGACTCTAGGATAGATGTAGTTCGAAAACATAGACTTATCTTTAAAAGGTAAAGAAACAAACAAAATATTAAATTTTCATAATCTTCATTTGTTATCATTTTTAAAGACAGAGTAGTCACTATTTTTTGTTCTATTTATTTTTTTCAAATAAAGATAAAAGCGTTGTTACCTAAAATATAGACAGCTAAAATTTTAGTTCAAGAAATTGGAAGAAGAACTTTTACTGATTAAATGAGACTGAGAATTTTCTCACTGAATTGATGACGTTAGTGTTGATGAGATACAAAAATGTAGATTTATATTTAAAAGTTAAGACAAAGAAACTAATAATAGTGATAATAAGAAGAATAAAATTTAAAACAAATAAACTAATAATAGCTGGAATGATGTTTATTTTTCATTTGTTGTAGTTCTTAACTCGTCGTCAAGTCGTCGCTATTTCTTTCCAACAATTGTATAAGCGTTGTTCCTAGAAATAAATTTTAAGGCCCCTGTCCTCGCTCAGGGAAACGCTCGCGAGCTAATGCTATTCCTATGGGGAAGCATTTTTCTAATAACTCTTTCGCATTTTGACATTTTTGAATATTTTTTTTTCACTGGATAGCAGAGGTCCATGCCGACAGCGCACCTTTTTTACTTTTTCGATTTTAGTTGCAGATATTTTTTTTAAAGAGCACTTTCAGTTTCGAAACCGGTTTTGAAAGTGAAAGTAACTTTGTAAAAAATATCTGCAACCAAAATTGAAAAAGTAAAAAAGATGAGCTGTCAGCATGTACTTCAGCTATCCAATGCAAAAAAAAAATATTCAAAAATGTCAAAATGCGAAAGAGTTATTAGAAAAATGCTTCCCCATAGGAATAGTATTAGCTCGCGAGCGTTTCCTCGAGCGAGGACAGGGGCCTTAAGGATGTTGGTCATTCAGATCTCAAATTCCCCTCTCTAATGTTAAACTTATGGGCATTTAAAGGCAAGATAGGTATTAGTTGAAAAGCAGAAATGTTAGATGACAAATCAAGAGCAGCTTCAACTCTTATGTTTTTCGCTTTAAAGGTGTTGTGCGGTGAGATCTCAAATTCCTATCATTAATGTTTAATCTATGGGCGTGTATTGCATTCGTATTTTAAAAATGTATCCAAAGAAAATTGATATTTTAAACTTCTTTTATCCTTATATCTGTTGTATTCTTCATGAGGGATGTCTCTTTTTGTAGTTGTCAAAATATTTCTAAAGGATACACTTAATTTAATATTTTATATGTTAAATCTAACATGCTGTGAGGAAGATTTTAACATTTTAAATTAAATTAAGTGTATACTTCATACTTAAGTATGTACTTTTGAATATATCTTGTCAACTGGAAAAAAGAAAGAAAGAAACTGCATCGGGGATCATTCACAATCAGACCCCCTCCCCCTCCCCGTTTGGCCCTACATTTTTTCTTTGCGCTCAGGCTCAAATCAGGTTGCTTTTTATTTTTTCGGGTTCGTATAGATTTCAGGGTGAACGAATTTTTCAAGATAATGTCAAAAATATTTTTCAGTTTAAAAAGCTCTATAGAATAAAACCTACACAATGGACATTCACGAATAACGAATACATAAATTTAGCGAACAATTTTTCAATTTCTAGCACCTATTTTCGTACGCATCACACTGTTGAATAGTGGGAATTCACTAATGTACACACACATAACATGCGTTTTTATTCATAAACCATTACGAATACGAGGCATGTATTTTTATGTGTTATCAAAAACCGAATGTTGGTAATATTTTTCATATTCCGAGACATGAAAAAATTGGTTCGTAAAGAAAGTATATCACTTTTTTTTTATTAAATTGAATATAACCCTTTCATATTCAAATGCGTATTTATTTTCACCTGAAACATTATATTCTGAAATTTGTAAAAATACCAATCACCTCACTTGCCCCCCCCCCCCCTCAAAAAAAAAAAAAAAAAAAAAAAAAAAAAAAAAAAAAAAAAAAAAATTCCGACCCGAAAAAGAAAATTAAGGAATTAAGATCAGCACAACCTTATACAGAACAATTCTATTCAACGATCCTGCGGCGTTTGCTGTTCATAGGTTTTAAAATTTAAATAATAAACAATATAAATTTGTCCATTTTTCTATATAAAATATAAAATATGTGTTAGAGATATAATTGAAGATTATATTTCATCCTAATTACATTAAAACATGATTTACAACATTATTACAGTATAAACAATATAAATTTGCCCATTTTTCTATATAAAATATAAACTAGCGTTAAAGATATAATTGAAGATACATACTTTTCATCATAATTACATTAAAACGTAATTTACTTTCGTTTCCTTTCGTGTTCGGGTCGGATTGCAGGTTGAAATATTTAGAGTTCGGCGTGAAATATGCCGGCATCGAATCGGGTTGCAAGCCGTCAAAAATTATTTTATCGGATCGGGACGGGTTTGCTTCAAATAAAATTTTCTACATCAGGTCTGGCACAACTCGATTCGCGCAGTGCTCTAAAGAAGAATGCTCAGAAAAAAGACGTGAAAAATAATCAATTCTTGAGAAGATATTTTAAAAATACTAAGACATTTCACGCCCATTAGGTGTAACATTAGTAATATGCATATAAGATCTCACTGACCAACATCCTTGGGATCGGTTATTGAGATATTAAATAAGGATTCTTTTTAAATTGATTATAAAAATGATAAATTTTTTAACTTTGAAGATTCTGTCACGGCGGTCTTTTATTATCATTGTAGTTTCAAGAAGTTGAAAATCCTGAATTAATAATTGACCTTTTTTTTCTTTTTTTCCTTGTAAAGAGAAAGAAAAGGTCGCATACAACAAACAAAGAAATGAACAACAGATAACATATTCTATTTAGTATAATGCTTTTGATGAACAAGGTCATTTTATAGAAGGAAATCGTAGCTAAAATTTTCTATTTTCAAAATTTGAAAATAATCCTTTTCTTATCATAAATTTGATGTTTCTCTGTTAAACATTTAATGTAGTGTCAGATATTTTTTTTATCACATTTCAAGTGCAGTCAAACTCAATTTTAGCGAAGTCGGATATACGATTCTGATATATGGAAAAAAATATTAGATAATCACAAAATATTTGATCATTCTTCTGAAATGACAAAAACTCTTTGTGGGGTTAAAAAAAACAGTCATTTATTTTTTTTTAATTTATTGAATTAATTTGAAGACAAATTACATACCATTACATACAACATATACTATTTTTAAGTAGATTTCGTAAGAAATATTATCTATTAAATTCTCCTCTATATTCAAATTTCTGAAATTTTTTTGCACATCTACGCTGATTATGAACTCCATAACCCAAAATCAACCCCTTTTAAAAACTTATGAATAACTTTACTTATAAATAAACTTTAACTATATCTATATAGTATATGTATATATATATATATATCACTGCATTATGGACACGATTACTTAAAAAATTCTGCACAAATCTCTCCCAAACTGATACATAAGAGGCAGAAAATCTCCGTCGATTTCTTCAACCTGTCAAAAGCAGTCATATAAAATTGTTAAACTGTGTTTATCTCTAATTTTGATTTAGTTTTTGTTGGTGAAATTTTAACCTACAGGGATTTTTTTTAGGTATAATTAGGCACAATATTTATAAAGAGCTATGGCGTTCTCAAATGACAATTTTTCTAACCCTAGCAGACTAGTTAAGATTTTGTCTTAAAAAAGAAAGTTGATGAAGAAGAACGAACAAGATTTTGTAATTAGATGTTCTTGTCAACTGTAATTTAACAGCACGTAAAGCAATTTCTACCACACATTTGTTGGAATTCAATGCCAACAGGAAGGAAAAAACATAATTGTTATGGAAATTATATATTATTAAAATTAGGTCACTTAATAAACACGATTTTCCCCATAGCCATCTCTCGATTCATTTTTAAACCTAAAGGCATAAAATCGGCAGTCCTGCTGCTGAAGTGATTTAGAATTGAATGGCTTTTTCATTTCTAGGGATATAAATTACCTATCGAGTTATAAGTGATTTTGATAACATAAAAACATGAAATTCTTTCTCTTGCTGTTTTTTCTCCTTTCGTCCGGATATTCTATTCAAAGCGCCAAGTTTGACTTTATTTTCTAAAATTCTAAAATATATTTTGTTTTTCAAAACAAATAATAATAATAATAATAATAATAATAATAATAATAATAATAATAATAATAATAATAATAATAATAATAATAAAACTATTCGATTAAACAGTTTTGGAATAAGAACTCCTGCCAATGTCAAGTGTTTCCGAATAAAAATGAATTCATGAATGAGTCCTAAAGTGATTTCCATAAAGTAATATGTCGTAAAGCCTTTGGTTCTGAAAATAGTCATAAGAGAAATAAACTTGATTTAATAAAAATTTATATGTAAGGTATGTGCAAGTAATAGGGCTACCTTAAGAATAGATTTTTTTTTTTTCTACTACAGTTGTTAGTGATTTAGAAAAAAAAAATATTGTCCAAAAGAGAAGAGTTTTTTTAGCATTGAAAAAAAAATTAAATTAATCAAGATTTAAACTTGCAGTAATTTTTTCAAAAAAGTCTGGTTGATGAAGGTAATATGCCCATATGCAGATAATATGGCCATAGGGGAAATATAATGAAAATATTCATATTTAACGCTTGAGAAACTAAAACCGCAAAAAATCAAATTTATTTTTTGAGTTTATACAAAATAACAATAATAATAATAAAAATGAAGCCAATTTAGTATTTTATTTTAACATTATTACATTTGATTTCTTTTATGTTTACTTGGTAGTAATATATATTTTTAAAAGTTTATTTATTTGGTATTTAACCTAATAGTACATTAAATTTTTTAACCCAGTTATTTGCATAAATAAATATAAAATGTAGGAAAATTTATTTATATAAATGTAGTATGCCATACGTGCACCAACAATGATGAGTTTTGCGTAATTCTGCCTGAACGCTCAGATGTTAAAATTCATTGTTACAGTAGAAAAGGACTTTAAACCAGCTAAAATATTTTATGTAACAATAAATAAAAATACTTTGTTTAAATAAAAAAATTACAAACTTACCAGAGAAATATTTGGAAAATGCCAACGCAACTAAGAACAAGAAATCAAAAATGACTGACTCCCTATGCACATGATCAAGAATTGCGACCAACACGGTGCTACACTATGTTATTCGGATGTCTGGGTAATAGATCCAAGCATCATCTTTTGGATTTCCCTGAAATGAATAAGACACCCAGAAAAAGGAATTGATTAAAACTGCAAAAAATGTTTTGTTGAGTACCTTTTGGTTGTTTTAAGCGATTTTTTTAGTTAAAGTAAAAAATCGGTTTTGTTGCTCAGTCAAATATATATATAATTTTATTTGAATCTCACTTAAGTCTTGTTTTTTCAATTTGTAATTCCAATAAAATTTTGTTGTTTTTGCAAAATTCAAATTGGTGTGCAGTAGACATAACTCTCTCACGTAATTTTGTTTAATTGACTTATATAGCTATAAAGGATTAACATAATTTTTCGATTATAAAATCTTTTAAAATTGAGACGGATTAATGACGTTATTATTACATTATCATGCATTTCGGATGAAAATTGTGGACGGAAAATTGCAAAAAAACCCAACAATATATATAATGTTTTGTTTTTGTTTTTTTCAAACAAAATTTTTCCATTGACCCCAATATGGTTCAGTTTACCTTTGATTATCAAATTTTGAATAAGGAAACAATTTTATGTAAATATTTATCGTGAAATTTTTAATTATTTTTTCATTTAAATTTTTAAAACTTGAAATGTTTCCCCATGTATAAAATAGCGTTATACGGACTAGATTTAATAAAAGTCTAACTAAAATGCACGTGTGGTAATATTCAAATATTAACTAATCATAACTGCTTTAATACTCTCATATTTTTCAAGCAGTATTGCAATTTTTTAACACATACTTTATATATTAACAATATACTCGTTCTTGTTTAAGTATTTATAATGCACTCAATTTGTTTCCAAATGATTGAATGATACAATGATCATTAATGTTATATATTTCTGAACAGAATAATGATCTATTGATTGCAGAACTCACGGGCTAATAAGCACGCAGTTCGTGCGTTTAAAAAAAAGTGTTTGGGCGTAGTGTTTGTTTGAGTCGAACCACTGATTATTTAATTTACTGATGCCTTTAAAATACGACCATAAAATTTATTTTAACATCGATTACTTTCATCTACAAAATAAGCAGAAAATATGTGCTACTGGGAAAATTTCCTGTTATTGCGTTGAAAACTTAAGCTCTTAATAATTAGATTTAATTAACCAAGGATATAAAAACATAATGTTTTAAACATTAAATATTCCTACATTCTCATTATACTTTTTTTCCCCTTTACTAACAGCTAGATTTTTTTCTGACACATTCACGAAGACCTTTCAAATCATAAATGCATAAAATTTGCAGACATCATCATTCAGGTGTCAAACAATTTTCGAATAATGTTTTTTTTCTTTTCTTGCGCTATAATCAGTTGTTCTATACAGCGACGAGTTTTTCCTGAATACCGTTTTTCGGAAGTCGGCTTAAATTCGAGAACATTTTCGATCCTCTTTCTATATGTATAATGAAACAGAAATGCTGTTGGTATTTCAATAGAATATTGTATATAAATTTAGTATATGTATAAGAAATAAAAATTACTTTGTGGATGTGTCAAACAGCTTAGTATTTAGTGCAGACTTAAATTCTCATTTTTCATTATTAAGTAACAAATATTCATTATTTTAGTAAGTCAGAGGATTTTAAAGAAGAAAAAGGGAAAATTTAGTGAAGCAACGTTTACATGCTCACTGTAAAAAAAAAAAAAAAAGAAAAAAAAAGAAAAAAAGAAACTGGCAACATGTTGCCACCAGTTTTTGCCGTAAGAATTGCAGTAAAATTAGATGTAATAAAAAAAAATTACATTAAAAAAAATACAAAAGTTTTTTCCGTAAATTTAACGGATTTTTTTAGTATATTTTTGAGCTTAGATTTCTCTAAGAAGGTTTTTAACGTCATCTTCTTTTAAGTTTCGTTTATGCGTCCAAATATGTATTTTCATTTATATTTTCTTCCGTAACGAAATTCATTTTGGGGAAATAAATTTTATTTTCCCTCAATTTCTGCATATATTTGTCTACAATAATTCCACATTAACAATATTACTGTAAGTTAAGATACTTATTTAACAAAAAGATAAAAAAAAAAGTTTTAATCATGATTTATTTTTTGTAAATGATGTAATTATGTTAATCGTGTTATATATTTAATCAAGATTTGTTTTAAAAATAAAAATGAAAATTTTATTTCATATTAAGTGCTTTGAAAGATTGTTCGTATTTCACCTATTCAAATTACTTTAATTCATTTAACACCTTCGAGACTACGATTTTTAAGTGCCATTATATCCGAATACTACTATTTGACATATTTGATTACAGAAATTTTCTGTTACATTAAGGTGAAGACGTTTTTCATCTCCTATTATATTCAGCAGTTGTACATACATACGATTTTCCTCCACACGGGGGAAAATTTCTATTAAAAAGAGCACAAGAAAAAGTGTCCCTATGCAATGATTCGACAATATTAAAATTGTCTTCATCTTGCAATGAAAAAATGTATTATTAGAAATAGCATCACGCATATTAAAATATAAATTTACTTTTTAAAACAAAAATGGGCATATCCGATCATAGGTAAAATTAAATCTGCAATACTTTTCGTTCTGAACTAGAGATGAATGAAATCAGGATAGCTTAGTTGTCTAAGATTTTAACTTCGGTTCTCAAAAAAGGTTGTAAAGCAAAAAGTAAATAAATAAAATCATTTAAAAATATAAATTCAAACAAAATGGAGTTAAGCCTATAAAATTATACAAATTTGAGGTTCATTTAAGATTATTACCATGGACCCAGACAACGCCAGGCGGTTCAGTTAGTTATTAAATAAAATTTACTAATCAACAATATTTGGAAAATAATACTGATTTTTTATTAATTATTCACGCAATATAATATTAGTTAATGTTTATTGCATGCATCTAATGATTTTGTCCGGTGTGTGTATATTACGTATGTTTGTTTTAATTTCATGTGCATGAAACTTACAGAGTTATGCGTTACAAGGATATTTGAACTTTCGAAATCTAGTTGTCAGAAAAAAGGGGGAAATGTTTCATTTTTTCAAAAATTTGATATTAGTGCTACATTATTGACGCTTCGATACTGCTCGAAAAATTCTCCAGAAAGCTTAACTGAAATTAAACAGAAGAGTTCATAAAACATTCAGTGATTTCACCATAGTAATTATTGTCAGTTAGAACTTTGTAATTCCAAGCTAACGAATTATCGTTTAAATTTAGAATATTGAATCAGATTTAAAGTCAGATTTTAAAATAATTTAAATTTTGAATGCAATGATATTTGTAAATATGTGTATGTTTTTGTAAACATAATTCGGATATTCATTTGCGTATGAAAGAATATCAAATATATAGACAGGAAATTTACTTTCGCTATTTCCTATTAAATCAAAGTTTCTATTTCCAGTCGTAATTGAAGTATTCTCTTCGGTGGATATCATATAATTGTTACGCTGTTCTTCGTGCTCAAGATGATCGCATGAATTCTAGGGGGAATTTTCATCATATATTTTCCTTTCATTTTTTCTTTTTTTTATCAGAGAATTCTTTTATACGAACATGGTTTTGATTAGCCATCATGAAAGTATCTTTCATAATAAAAGAAGTCTGGGCTGTTCAATTAAGGTAGATGGCAATTTACTATAGATTAATATATGTCATTCTTTCCTATATATTTGCGGTGAAATATTATCGGTAGCAGCAATAGCTTTTGTATTTTTCAATGCGAGATTTATTTTATTTTCTACGTGTGAGATTTGGCATGCGCAGTGTTTACCGAAAAATGCTGGTGAATTGTTTATTCAGTACAGATACTGCTGATTGTAAATGATATAATTAATACGATTATTTAAATAAAACGACGTGTTATCAGGGCCTGATTACTGCACACGCCAACTAAGCCGTTGCCTTGGGCCCACTGCTGAGGATGGTCCAAATTTAATAATATGATTCCGAATAAAAATTCTTAATATTGCATTTTCTGCAATTATTTTCTTAAAAACTAAAAATGAATTTGGTTAACTTGACAATCTTAGGATAATCTAATGATACCTTTCGAATACTCCCGGGGGGGGGGGGGAATCTAGCTAATATATTGGTGCGAGGGGGTCCCGAATATGCTCCGGGCCTTGTGTCCTCTACCTCGTCAAAATTTCGCTGAGTAATTAGAAGTTGGCAGAATTCACCTGATTATGTCTAAATAAGATCTAATAGGGGTTTTCTTTCTTTTCCTTTCTTTAATTATTATTTATTTATTCTTTTTTTGCTCAGTTATCGCAGTTTAAATCGCACTTTAAATCATAGATCATTTATTTTTATAGTGGAATGTAACTTTTCATTAAGGCTGTTTTCAACTGCTCAGCTCAACAGGCGCAAAACGTTTTGACACATTTACAAATTAATTTTTTAACGGAAAGATACAAAACTGAAAGACCTGACTATGAACGTGCTTTCGTATCGAACTCAGTTTTCTATTTTATGGTAACTAAATTACCTTCCAAGTTATAAACTGTTTCGATCTCGTGATCATGTATTTTTCTCCCTTTTGTCGACTGTTTTTTCTGCTTTCGTCGGAAAATATGGTTCAAAACGTCAACTTTGACGACTTGTCCTGAAATATATCTATTGCGTTTGCAGAAAAACATAAAGATGAGTGCGATTAGCTATTTTATGAACAACAACACCTGCTAATTTCGTGCATTTCTGAAGAAAAATAAACCAAAACTTATGTCACAAAGTTATTCTCTTTGATTTAAGAACACTCTTAATCCTAGCTAAGAACTTACGATTTGTAGCTTCTTAGTGTGGTTTTTCATTGCAGAACGCAGATTAAAAAACAAGTATTAGTAATAATTGATTCAAATTAATTAACAATTGGAATGAGGATTTGAGACAAATGCTAATGCTATTAATAATTTTGAATCAAATTGTCAAAAAATGAGATCTTTACGGGTTTTTTTTAAATATATAATTTGAAAGAACGTAAAAGTTTAGATTCTATATGTAAATTAAATTTTCAACCTTAAAGCAGGTGCACTGGGGAAAAAAATTAGTTCCGAGAAAAATTCTGTTCAAAATTTCCCAAAATACAACATGCCGTTGTTTTCCCGTCAAAACAATTCAGTACTGTATTTTTCACGTGTAAGTATTCAAAATAGATTAATGAGCAAAAACATTCTTTAAATTGCCTCTAACTCACCGTAATCGAGTATTTAATTAATTTTCTTTAGCATAACAAAAGAATAGTAAAAAAAGAAAAAGAAATCTATCGTGTTTTCAACATTCAACTTGTACAGCAATTTTTTACGTGATAATGTAATAATGCTGATTATCGCAGACGAATGCTGATTCTGGAAATTTTAATTGCCAAGGGCATTTAAAGCTAGCCTATAAAGCGATTATGATTACATATTTATATAGCTGTATTTTTCTCGATTCATTATTTCTTAAAACGTATGTTTTAAATAGTAGTTTAATATCATTTTAATATTGTTTATGTTAAAAAATTAATAATAATATTAATAATTCAGTTTTCTTGAAAATTATAAATAAACTTAATGCATTACGATATTTTTGGAAATAGTAATATTGAAGCAGAACTACAATTGATTGTTTTTCATGGATTTAAATAAAATAAAATACCAAAATATAATGCAAAAGAAAATGGTTAGTTTACAAATTTTTATTATCTCTTTTAATTTGGAATATTAATATTTATTAATTTATTATATTATTTTTACTGGTAGAAAAGATTAAAGTACTTTAATTTTTTCGAAAGCAGAAAGAAAATAGGATTTTATTTATATATATGTGTATGCGTGCGTACATGCATGTGGGTGTTATAAAATTGATAATGTATTACTAAATACATCCCGAATCACATGCAAGTTTATTATTAAAAGAAAGTATTTTATTCGTTCAATTAGTATATTTTCTTCTCAGTCTTTAAGTTAATTTAAATATCTGCCCCAAGTTAACACTCTGAGTAGTTAAGGCTCCTATTCCTGAAGAAGAAGGCAATTGCGAGCTAAAGCGAAAGCTATAGTGAAGTTATTTTCTAATATCTCGTTTACATTTCGACTTTTTCTAATATCTGAGGTCAATCCCTACATCGTTCCTTTTTTTACTTTTTTTGATTTTGGTTACAGATATTTTTTTATAAAATTACTTTCACTTTCGAAACCGGTTTCGAAAATGAAAGTCATCATTCTAAAAAATATCTGAAACCAAGATATATGTATAAAAAAATAAATAAAAGAACGATATAGAGATGAACCACTGCGATCTAATGCAAAAAAAAAAAAAAAAGTTATTTAAAATTTTCGAAATGCAAACAAGATATTAGAAAATAACCTACAGATAAGTTTAGCCTTAGATCGCAAGTATTTTTGCACAAGACGTTTTTAAGACAAGAGTCTTAAAAACTTATAAGAATTAGATATAAGTCACAGTAATGAATGTCTAAGTGCGGCCATTGCCAAATATAGACTGCTTTATTTTGTCTGGAGCCAGTTTGATAATCTTAAGATCAAACATGTATTAAATGTTTCGACATTCTTTAAAAACGTGCGAGCACAAATTTGCATAAAATTTCACATGAAGATTGAATATAAAAAGTGAGACTCGGGGTCATCTCGTTCTCTCATTGCTCCTGATGAGGCGCCGATGCATAATTATTTTCTTACATGGGTCATTTTGCTAAAGTAAATTTAACTTTACGTAATGATTACTGGTCTGACTTCTAATACCCCTTCACTATCCACGATTTTATTATTATCCTGCTGAAGTACATAATAAAAAAAAAATTATCTGGAAAAAATGCAGTTTGTGTGCTTCAACTATAAATAAGAATGAAATTTAATTACATTTTATCGAAATTAAAAGATATGTATATATCTTTTGAATAATCTCTTCAATTTATTTTACATTTGTGATTTCGTTTTAATTATATGTTATATCTATACAACTATAATAAAGACCGCATATAATTTATCATACATAAATGGAAAAAAATTGAGAGATTAAATTTAAACCTGTTATGAAAATATTCATAATAATAAGGAAGGGAATCCAGAATTAACACCAGTCCCTGGATCCTGCACTATGGCGTATTTTTATTTTAGTTTAATAAAATTTTCAAAAAAAAAGGAGTTCTTTAATTTATCGACATCTTTCAATAAGTGTTCATTATATCATTTTCTCGATGATGACTTGGAAGTGATTATTTATGTTCATGCATAACACTACTAGTGCAGATAACGCTACTTACAACACACACATAAGGTATCGTAATTATTTGTATCGTTAATTAAATTGCTTATTACAGTAAAAATAATAAGTAGGAACGAAATAACTTTTCATTGATAAAATATTACATTCATATTTAAAAATTCAGGTACAGAAATTTGCAAGCTGTTTTTATAAACTTAAAGCCTAAGCTATAGTTAGCTCAAACAACTGTAATCATGAAATCTTTTCTATTCTTCTTTAAAGATGTTTTTATTTTTGAAGATCATTGTTTAAAGGTTTTATCATCTGCATTTTATTATTAACTTTATTTATTTGTTGGTGTTTTTCCGTTTAAAACGAACTGATGCACATAAATAAAAAAGCATTTTTCAGAATAAATTGTTTTTTATAACGATCTATAGGATTATTAGACGCTGAAAACAGTGATTCTATTAACATTCTCTTACGATCAAATTTATTAAAAACAGCTTTTATAAACAGAATACTTGATTCATAAACAGCAGGGTCAACTCCTTATCACTGAAAGACATACTTATTCCAAAAGGTCTGTTTAGTATTCACAATTAGTGTAGGAAAGGTATATTATTATTCAAGATTTGATAGTTATCCTTTGTTCTAAAGGTATGCATTCTAACATTGTATGAAACTATTAGCAAAAAAAAAAAAAAAAAAAAAAAGCAACTGTGCATAAGACAATAATTTTAAAAAAAAAAGAAGAAGAATTAACAAATCCCACTTCCAGAACAGCTAATTCAGCACTCAGATATTTTTAAGTACATTTCTTACTTTTTTTTTTTTTTTTTCAAAAAATAATGCAAATGTACGCTCAGCTGATCATTACTACCATTATGAGCATAATAATATGTTAGCAAATATAAAATATGTTGCAGCTGGTTAAGCGATTTATCTGTTTAAAACACTATGACGCTTCTTACTGCTCATCGTGCACGCATATTTTTACAAAATAATGACTAATTCTGAATTATAAAATCATTTGTTAGCATATGATTATTTAATTGTAGACAATCAAAAGAGAAAAATACTAAAGAATGTTTGGAGTAGACTTGTCTTTTGAATATATATATGTTTATTGTTTTACTTCTAAAAAATTGCATAGATAGAATCTGAAAAATAATAATAATAATAATAATAATAATAATAATACTTTCAACTTTATTTTTTAAATCTATTTTTTTTTTCTAAAGTATAGATATATAGATATATAGTTCATTCTCAAGATATATGAATTATAAAATCACCAAGTTGAGACTCAAATTTCTCATTAAAGTGTGTAATCTGTGGCTAAGTGTGTGTGTGTGGGGGGGGGGGAGGCTTAAAATACAAGCAAAAATGAAGAATAATTTTTACAGTTATGCACAGCAAATATTAAATTGAAGATGTTATAATCATTCTCAGCTCATGGTGTGAAAGCGCATAATTTTCTTTAAAATAAATATTTAAATCGACAGCAACTTTATCTTGAAAATTAGTGTGTTTGTTTCAACTAATTATTTTTTCTGCTAATAATATTTCTTTTTTCAAAAAAGAAAAAAAAATTAAATTGAAGTTGTTCACTTTTTGCAAATTAATGTAGTTGTGACTGACCTCACATGCTAAGTGCTTTGAAATATTTCATAAGTAATTAAAATTTGAATTTCCATGATTTTTTTTTTCAATTTAGAAAGAATTTATGTAAATCATACTTTCGCTTTCTGTTTTATCAGTATCTTGCTACTTTTTTTTTTTTTTTTTTTTTTTTAATTCCTGTTTATGATGTGTTTTTGAACCGTTTTATAATTCTTAATCTAATAAAACTAATTTATTTTGCCTTACAAGTTTGTATGAGTTGCTTATTCTAATATATTATTATGAATCAAAAATTTTAATAAAAATTTATTAGGGCAGGGATGGGGTTAAATAATATTTCATGATTTTATGTGCTAATTTTGGCGCTGTTCCATTTGCAGATTTGCCATAAGTGCCATAACTATATATGTAGACTTTAAAATTCAACACCCGTTTTTGTTCTCATTGTTAAGCGGAGGGGATCAAATCTGTTTTTTTTTTCTTTGTTTCGGGGGGAGGGAAGGGGTAGCTCATTAATGAATTATTTTTTCAACATTGATATTTATTGAGATTAAAAATAATCGTGTTCTACAAAACATTTTTTTCATTCTGAGGATCAGAAATGATTGTGAAGATTGAATACCCCTCTCCTCAATGAACACTTTGGATTTGTTGTTGAATCAAAAGTCTTTTAAGACTATTGCTTACCTTGCTATTTCCAGAAAAACGTCAAGTTCATGAAAAGCGAAACCAAAATTTGACTTACTGTTTATGTGGGTTTATAAATAATTAAGAAATCGTACAAATTTATTACCTTTTGTTATTGCAACCACCTAGCTTAAAACTAAAAATTAAACAAACAAACAAAAATGTACCCAGTTTCTTGTTAATGTTAAAATAAAATTCTTTACAGAAAGGTCACAACTCACTAACGATTCATAAAATTAATCAAAAGATGTATTTTCTGAGGTATACTACCAATCATATATACACCTATCTTTTGTTACTTTAATAAGGATAATCTTACCATACATAAGCCTTTAAAAATTTGTAGATTTTAAGTTTCAAATTTGAATTATAAGTCTTACCTTCCTCACAGAAGCTATTGATAAAGGTTGCTACTGTAAAGACAATGTTTCCAATCATACTAACTAATAACTATAATTTAATCATTGCAAAAAACATTTTCTTATTATTAAGAAATATGAATTGACTGCTTGGAAAAGTGTCTCAGAATGCGAGATCTGAAAATAAATGAGACGTGTAGTTTAACAACCCTATTCTAATTATTGCTTAGTGTTGGAAAATAGCAATCGCCTATTGTTCATTGATTTAATGAACTATAAAAGGAAAGAAATGTTAAATAACTATGATTAAAAAAAGAGTAAATAAATTCATTTGATCTTTTTAAAATATAAGTAAAAAAAAAAATACCGATTGCGATATATATAGTCCTCTATAAAAATCTCCCTCTGATTTAGATATCGAGATAAATCTGTTTATATATATCTCAAATTATTGTCACAAAAGTGTATTGTATAATAGCAATAAATATTTCTTAATATCAGCAATATATCAAAATTTCATTGATTCGTACTTTTTTCATTGCTTAATTAAAAATATATTTAAAGAAAAAATATTAAATGTAGTAAAATGGAAGAAAAGAGAAACGATATCATCACGGCAGCAGGCATAAAGCCTGGATGGTTCTAGAATATTGAATTTAGGTTTGCAGTTTGTTTGCATATTTTTAATAAATTTAATTTGTAGGAGACACGTAATCTAAATAACGATAGTATTAACAGAAAAAAAAATGAAATGTTATTATTTTCTATGTTTTAAAAAAGAGTTTGACAACAATTATTTGTTGTTTCTCAATTACTTGAATCTATGCGTGTTATAACTGCACAGATTCTATTAACCTTCCTACCCTGAATGGGTCTAATCAACCCATAACTATAATTTGTTTTATACGATTCGAACCAGAACTTTTTTCATAAAGAAAGTTAAATAACAGATTCAAAGAAATAAGTCAATTAAATATATTAAAATATTTTAAATAACAGTTCTGGTGTGAAATGTTTTTATCAAGATTGAGTAAAATTTGAACAGGGTAGGAAGGTTAAAGAAAAAAGAAAATATAAATATAAATTTAGACATAAATTACAAATAAAGAATAATTTTTTTTTAAATCTTAACCTGTACTTTAACTATTGTTATCGGTGTCACAAACCGCCGTTTTTTACAATTTTCGCGGTTTAGCTATAGATACTTAGTGAGATTCGGTTTCGTTTGGAGCTTTAGTACTATTACTATGGAGTACTAATAGGTGAATTTTTATTGCAATATTCCTGTACGTGAAGTTAAGTACTGAAACAGTGTCCTATGAGTTAATAGAGCCTTTTATTTATCTTACGATCAGATTGTCACAGAAACCATTGCATCCATATAACAATTTTTGTCACAGCAGTTAAGGTTTAAGTTAAATTAGGGTGGACCGGGCCTTGTGGATTTTTTCTACAATATTTTTTTAAAGGTTTGTACATGTACATGCAGTGAATCTTAAAGCATAATCATGTATTAGAAAATGTGAAAAAATAATATTTAATAGTTTCTAGGGTAAAAAGGACATCAAGTCACTAGGCCATGTTGTCCCATCGAACAAGGTAGGTTGGCCTTCTAAACCGACTTGATTTTCGAATTAGAAGTAAAAATAAAAAATAAAAAATCAAATTTTATTTTAATTTAATATATAAAAGATACAAAGGATAAGAAAATATATTTTGGTCAACTTTATCTCAAGGTTTCAGATCATTTGACGTTGGAACAGTGACTGCTTCAACAGATGACAGGACATTATATATAAAGTAACATCTGCAATTTTCTGAGGTACTTGGGTTGTAGAAATGATTGGAGTTTCTGGCTGAACAGGATTTTTTTATTGGAATGAATGTTCCTTTTCATTTCCTGTATCATAATCTGGTGAGTCACACACTCAGAAATGGTTACTGAGATTTCACGAATTTTTTTTTTTCATTTTTAAAGAAACCGTTTCCTTGGAAATGCTCCGAGCGAATATTTCGTCGTTTTGAGTAAATTTGTTTGTTTGCTTATTTGACGATAGAAATTTCATCAAAAGTGCTTATTCAAAAAGCGCAATAAGATGGCTAGTGGTGCCATCTATTGAACAGTTTAAAAACTTCTGTATTTATCAACAGGGGGGAGGGGGAAAATACGATCTTTACGGGGTTTCGACGATCTCACAACCTCCTGTTTGGGTGACGTCACTCTAGCTGTTACGCCAAAGTGTCCTCGAGAGGAAGTGATTTTAAATGTTTGTGGTGGATTTTATTGTGTGTTTATATTTTTATAAGGTCGAATGTAAATTTTTCGATGTTGTTTTAATTCTTGCAAGTTTTAATTAATAAGGCTAATTTATTGTTTTCGTTTTCCAATGATTAAAGGTAATAATAATTATTATTATATAATGATTAATATAACTTATTAGAAAACTTTTCTTTGCTTAATGAATGATTAGAATATTGTCTGGATACTGTGTTTTTGAGAAATAACGAATTTTTAAGTGTATATTGAGGAAATTTTTATCACTCCACGTAGATGATTAAGATTACTGCTTATTAACATTTTACTGTTTATAGAGGGGAGAGGGGTCAATTACGTATCTTTTTTATTTGATTGTTATAATAATATATTTTTTCAAGGAAAAGAAGCTCCTAGAATTTTGAAGTTTTACTCACCATTTATTTATTTATTTATTAGTTTTAACGCATTAATTTTAAAGAAATAGCTAAACGATCTTGCTGGTAGCTATTATTTTACTACTCTTGTCTTGAACAATGTCAAGAACAAGAAGAACTACTCTGCAGTACTTTCTTTATAGATCGTTTTATAACCTGATAAAGAACTAAAATGAACAGGCCAAGAAAAGACATTCATTTTTAGTGACAATCATATTTTAATTATATGAAGTCATTTGTAAAATATAAAATTCGTTACCTTCCTCATATATGTTTTATATAAAATATAATGATGAATTAAAAATTAAAAAATATAACTAAAATAAGATATATGTACAGTATAGCAGAAAGCCTTTTACTTTGCACATAGCATAGTGTCGACATGCCAGGAAAATGACAATCTGAAATCATAAGCCTTTCAATTGCTTTATTTGTTTTATTGTGAACGTAATTTATCTTTAAAATTCTTCTAAGAATAATTTTTATTAGAAGGCCAAAAAGAAAATTGCATTATATACAGGGCCATAGCTAAGAGAGTGATAGGGGCGGCTCAGCCCCTTTAAAACATTTTGAGTCTCTTCTGGAAAAGATTCCAAGGTCACTAAATGAACTTATGTTCCGAAAATCCAAATGAAATTCTGTTCAAAAATGTAATTTAGTTTAGAGACCCTAGTTTTACAGGAATACTAAATTGTAACTAAAATAAGTGTTTCACATTCGCTCATCCTGTTTGCTCATATTTAGCTAGCATGACGTTTAATATTGTATTTGTTATACACTCGAATTTTCGATCATCATATTATTTCCTTAACAGAAAACGAAGTTATTACAGCAGTTCAATAAGAAACATAGTATAACCAGTGTGAATATGCACTAATTTATTTTTCTGCGTCATTGAGAGACAAAGAAAATATGAGTCCCCCACATTTTCTTGAGTATTTCCCTCTCCACACCTATTATTCACTGCTTGCTACGGCCCTGTGTAACATTTAGCCGAAATGTCACTGTATGGACTGCAATTTTCGTATTTCGTGATATTCTCCTACAAGGAATAGAAAAATGTATACAATATTTTTTTTTTCAGCTGAAAAAAAACAAAAACAAATCCAAAAACAAAAAAGTAGAGAAAATCTAATTTAAAGTTAGATATAAGATAAAAATTTAAATAAAGAGTAAATTCTTTTAAACGAAAATTATATTAGTATTCAAAATATTGTAAATTTAATCATATCGTAGATATTGTGCTAATTCAGACAATAGAGTACATCATTAAAAAAAATACAAATTAACTAGCATTAAAAATATTACAAGCCTAATCATATAGTAAATATCGTGCTACTTTCTTTCTGCTTTTTTTCTGCTTCATTTTTTAAAAAAATAAGATGCTCCTTATTAGAAAAAAGAAATTTTTTCCAAAATAAAACAAAAGTTATCATATAATGAAGGTAATAATTACAGTTTGACTCCCTAAACTTTATTAAGACTGTTCACAAATCCAAAGAATCTACTTTCTAACGCATTTCTCAATTCATTTTTGTTTGTAAATTCATGAAATTTGCAGTTATTGTTATTCAAGAGTTATGTAATCGAGATACATTTTTCATATTTTGGTAAAAGCAGATGATCTTTCAGAAACTACTGTTAAAATGGACATTTTGAATCGAATTCCCTTACGTACCACGAGAAAAGGGAAAAAATTGTGACAAAAATAACTTATAAATTGACAACTAATTTATTTATTAAAAAATGGAAAACGATGTTCGATTTGAAATTGCTCAACAGTCAGGCCTGCCAATTTTATACTTTTACGTTTAAAATGAGTCACAAAATGTGGCAGAGGTTTCGCCTTGTTGAGCAGGGAATTTGAGAATCTCCTTACAGTTATTTCTTTAAACGTATTTCAAGTGAACAACATTTAATTATTATTTAGTGGAACAATAGTTAAAATAGATTGCGTGCGCGCGCGTGTGTGTGTGAAGAGGGGGGGGGGGGGGGTTAAAGTATGTCATTTTTACAGGAAACAAAAACTATCATTTATAAGTAAATGTGACTTGAAAAAGAAAACAAAGACACGCTACCCCAACAAAATTCTTTTCGGAATGTTTTGTCATTAAGTATAAAGTAAAATCTTAAATGATACCCCGGTACATTTGATGTGAGGAAAAAGATAAGGTTGCTTATCTCTGTTATTACGAAAAGAAAAAAGCTGCGTACAGTTACGCCGATTGTTTGAAAACTTTTCTCACAACATGATAATGTAAAATTAATTGCAGGTACACGTGAAGTTAGCTGAATTATAGATCGACGTATCGAATCCTTTGTTCGGCACCTCATCAACATGCGTACCTTGATTTGAATTTTATTTTTGATATTTCCGTGATCTGTAAGGAAAGTTTGATCTAGAAGAAGAATGATTATGACATGCTTATTATATATGACAGTGGGACGAACCGCAAATGAACATCCCTGGTGGTCTTTCTTTAGTAATGATGAATTTCAACATTTGATGACATGTTTGAAAGTGTTCGATGTTCTAAATGAGAGCGGCGAGATCATGATCTAATGTTTAGAAATACTTATTATCTCGAACTGATATTTTTATAAATTATCAGGATGTAAAAATGAAATTATACAAGTATAATAGACAATTTTCTTTTTTGAAGATTTCTCTGTTGATTTTTTGCATTGGAGCCAAACCCTTTTATTAAAGTCCATCATGTAACGTTTAAATCTTCCATTAAAGTCAGCAGAAAATATTTGAACGTCGTTTTGGGTGCAGACCAGCTGTCGGCCTAAATCTTGTATAATAATCCACTGACATGCAACAGCAAGTGGAAAACAATCAGATGTTATTAAAAATTTTATACAAAGTATCATAAGAAATATAATAATCTCAACTGAACATGTTGGACTCGACTAACTCTCAATTACATATCCTTAATCGAATGCAGAAATTCTTTAATAAATTGTGTTTTGCATCCAAATTAGTATAACAAAATATCTTTAAATTTCCTCGAATTATGTATGTGCTGGATTTATATATTTGATTGGAAGGGTGTGTTGTAAAAGTTTCAAAGTTGTTTCATGTTACAATGTTTGTGGTACTTAAAATTCCTTCAAAGTAATAAAGATATTTTCTGCAAAATTATAGAAAAATATTTATTGAAACATTTATATATATATATATATATATTTCAAAACTTTATTGAAGTATTATTAACCGACAATCATCTTTTTATCACGTCTCTATCATAGAAAAATTCTTTTGAGAAAGAACGCAAATTTTCGATACTTCACTCCCCTTTATTTTATTTCCAATAGTTTTTATTTTGATTTATCAGCAAGTCAATAAATAAATGGGTAGAATGGATACATAAATGAAACAAACAACTCTAGACCAGTTTTTCTCAAGGGTCTTCTAATGCATAAGCTAAGTTTATTGTAATTGTTTTTATATCGCACTTTGTTATGCCGCACGTTGAGATATATCTTTATTTCATATGTCAACACTGTAAAAAAATCCATTAAAAAACGGAAATGTGGTGACAAACTTGTCTATTCTCTGATTTTTTATTAAACTTCTGTTCTGATACTCCTGTGTTTTCTCTCTATGGAAATTACAAGACAAAAACTTTCATTTTTAAGAAAGAATATAAACAATACTTAATGAAAAATCTAAATAATAATTAAGTAGACTGATTTCTGAGATTTGAGACACAGAATAGGTATTTTTAATATTAGAAAGCATATGAATATTATTACACGTGTTTGCGATTAGGCTTTCCTTTTTCCGGATTCGAGCACACTAAATTAGCGGATGGATACTCCACACCCTACGCATCCAACGATTTGGTTTTCAGTAAAACATCAATTACGAAAGCTCAAGTAAAAATTTATCCACCTTCTGGAACTAAACTGGACATATTCGTTTCCCGATCTTGGGACGAGCATTTTTGTTTCGAAAATTCAACTTCTAAAAGTAAAAAGGAAATTTTTCTGTTATTGAAAGAAAACTGGAGATTTTTATTAAAAATAGAACGTTTCTGTTAAAAGATAGAAATTCCACATAAAAACAGCCGTATATATATTGGAGAAATCACAAAATACATTAATTGCAGTCCGCACAGTAAAATTCTTAATAAATTTTATGCAATGCAATTTATTTTTTACATTATAATAAGTAGTATTTTTAGAAGTATTTTGAAAATACACTACATTTCTAATAACACAAATAAAGTAATTGAAAGCTTTAAAATTTCATTGTCGTTTTCCTGGCATGTCACACTCTGATGTGTGCAAAGTAAAGGGCCTTCTGCTATACAGTCACCGCAAAAAAATCTTGACACTTGCTATTTTAGATGTTTTGTTAAATATATAAAAATATACATAAAGAATAACTCCGAAACTCCAGATGTATAAACAAAATAGTACAGGTAATATATTTTTGAGAAGATATTTTTCCAAAATCCAATAGGGAACCGTCAACAAATTGAAAGAGAACGAATATCTTTTGAATAACCCTGTAAAGACTCTTGTAGTAAAAACGTTCAAACTGCAGATTATGATCAAGTGCCTTATGGTAATAAACTGTGTTCATTTTTATGCGGATAGCATGTATACTAGTAGAGAAATTGAGGTTTTTATAAAAACGGTCCCAAATTTTGCCAAGTTTTTTTACTTATAATTTCCAGAGTTCTTAATAAAAAACAATGTACTTTTCAGAAAATATGAGAAACAACATTGTACATAATACCCTGTCATCAAAATTAAAAAATATTAATAATTATATGAAAAATGAGCTGGTTTACTAAATAAATTTTCACTGCGCATGCGTCATTTTTATAAAAAAATTCATTTGCATATTGTGTTAGCTAAATATATTGAGAAACTTTTGTTAAAGTTTCAAAATCAAAGCTTGAAAATTCTGAAAGTTATCGTTGATAGAAGAAGATCAAAATCCATTATTTCAAAAATGAAGCAAAAAGATGAGGAGCTGTATCCAAATATAGTAGTACATGCAATACTGTGTAGACACTAATCAATGGAATATGGATACAGCCCCTCATTTTTTTTTTTTTTTTGTTTCATTTTGGGAATATCAGATTTTGATCTTATTCTTTAGACGATAATTTTCAGAATTTTCAATCTATGAGTTTGAAACTTTAACAAAAGTTGCTCTATACAATTAGCTAACACAATATACAAATGAATTTTTTTTTATACAGTTGACGCATGCGCAGTGAAAATTTATTTAGTTAACGTGCTCATTTTTCATACAATTATTAAGATTTTTTTATTTTGATTACAGGGTATTACGTACAATGTCGTTTCTCATATTTTCTAAAAAGAACATTGTTTTTCATTAAGAACTCTGCAAATTATAAGCAAAAAACTAGGCAAAATTTGGGACCGTTTTTATTAAAACCTCAATTTCTCTACGAGTATACATGCTATCCACATAAAAATGAACACAGTTTATTACCATAAGCCACTTAATTATAATCTGCAGTTTGAACGTTTTTACTACATTAGTTTTGACAGGGTTATTCAAAAGATAATCGTTCTTTTTCAATTTGTTGACTGTCCCCTATTGGATTTTGGAAAAAAATCTCAAAAATATATGACCTGTACTATTTTGTTTATACATCTGGAGTTTCGGAGTTATTCCTTATGTATATTTTTAGATATTTAACAAAACGTCTGAAATCGGAAATGTCAAGATTTTTTTTTGCGGTGACTGTACTGTACAAATAGCTTTTTCGAATTTTTTCTTTTATTATTATTATTATTTATTTCTATTTAATATTTATACCTTATAAAACACATATAACGGAAGGTAACAAATTCTATATTTTATAAATAATTTTCTATAATTAAAATATGATTATCACTGAAAATGAATGTCATTTTCCCGGCATGCTCATTTTATTTATTTATCAGGTATAAATATGACGCTACAGAGTAATTCTTCTTATTTTTGACACAGTTCAAGTCAGAAGTAGTAAAATCATAGCTAGCAGCAAGATCTTTTAGGTATTTCTTTGAAAATAATGTGTTTAAATTCTTAGTAAAAACTGAGTAGACTTTTATGATGTTATTTTCCTGGCTTGCCTATATTAAGAAATAAAACTGAACATTACATTGAATTTGAGCTATTGTATAAAAAACATGTTCTTTTAAGCAAAATTAAAATGTTAGACCTCAAATAAATATATAAATAAATAAATAGCGTAAACAATCTTTTAGAATGAAAATATCATTATCCTGGCATGCATATGCCGAGAAATGGCATATAGTTACATAAAAACTTACTTATTACTTAAACTCTTCAAAATTTAGCAATTTGACATTGAAAATCCTTTATTCCTAATAGAAAATAAATTTACTTCTTGAAATTTCGAATTGTTTTCAGTGGATGATTTCAATATCTTAGACAATCAAAATCTCACATTTTGTGATATTCACCCATTATATAAAAAAGTTTTTTGTGATTTAAAAAAAAAAGAGTTTTTTATCAAATCATCTCTGTTATTAATTTTCTTTATAAAATTGTTAAATGCATATAAATATTTACTTGCCGATTATAATATTTTTAAACTATTTTAATCCCACTTTAATGTATACCTCAATGGTTTCTTGTCTCCTAGTATACAAATTGGGCTTATCTTATTTGTTCCATCTTACGTTTTAACTGAAAATTTTATCTCTCCGAAACTTTAAAACACGTGACGAATTATTTTTATTGTAGGATAATTTATCGGAATGTGTAACCATCTAATAAAAGTAAAAAAAAAAAAAAAAAAAAAAAAAAAATCGCTGTCTTTAAGAAAAATTATATATGCCTTCCTTTTCTCTCTAAACCATCTTCACAAATACATTGTTCTATCCTTGACAGGTAGAAGAAAAATAAAAAAGGGTACCAAGATGGATATTTAAATAAATAAACTTTATTTGTAATTTTTCCAACCTTGTAACAATCTTTGTCACCTCTTCAACAAGACTTTTTCACACTAAAGCAATACATTTAAAATGTTTTTTAACAACAGCTCTTGATTTGTTTATTTAAAAAAAAAAGCATTCTTTGAAACAGCAATGATATAACTAAAAAAACATTACGATGTTTGGCGGTATCAAGTTTGACTTCTCATCTTTACAGATTACATATCAAGGCCACCAACCAAGTTGGACAATGTCATCGGCAATGTCAGCTTCATATCTTGAGTATCCCTTGACTTAAGAGGTCCCGGCTACAAGATAACATGAAGCTGAAGATGCTATGACTGTGACACCATAACATTCTAAACGAGTTCTTTGGGAGGTGCTGTTTATGAATTCAGATCATGGCTCTATGAGGAGTCAGAAATGGGGACCTTTTCTGTTAGATCTACTCTTAACGCTTGATTCTGATCTAACTTAAGATAAAAATATCCTTAACTCATGATTTATTTTCATTTTTTGGGGGTAAACTTTAGTTCTCACACCATATTTCATTTTTCGCATTCAAACTGATAAGCATGGATAGTTTTATGCAGTGCAGACCACCTAATGTTATTACTGTTTCGATGACAAGGGAGGGGGGGTTAGTAAAATTATATTTTACTGGGTTAACCTTTGTAAAATATCCTTATTAGTTTAAGAGTAGGAGTAAGGAAAATTGGGAATCACCCAGTTGTTTTGAAACAGACAAAACAAACACAATTTTATAGCTAATAATGTTGAAACTGCAGAAGTTTCAGACTGGCGGCCATGGAGTCTCTTTTGTGGCCTGGGAAGATGTTTGCAGTAATTAACTAATAATAAATGAACTTTTGCTGAGAAAGAAAGGCGATTACAGCTAGTTAAATAAGCTAGTTAAATAATATCTTTTTTTGGTTCATGTGATCCTTATATTAATATAATTTTTTCCTTAGTGCTACAGGTGATGTTGCTCGCGATATATAACTATTATATCCTTCGAACACGTATTAGTCGGAAACCATTGAGCTAAATTTAGAAGAAAAAACTGAATCAGTGTCGACATGTTGATGAACTTTTTTATTCAAAATATCTACTTTTTTTCAGCCAAGTAACCTTTGCTGTCTATTCAACAAAACAAAGATTATTATTCTGAAATATAGTGGTGTAAATTTTAAATTAAAAAATACCTAATTTGTCAAAACTGAAGTGAATTAGCTGGCTGAGCTTTGTAACATGTATATAAACTTAAATTTACAGCTCATATTCTTTTTATTCTTTTGTCTATTAGTTTCTTAAACGACTTTTTTAGATAAATTCTTGAATATAAATAATAACAATATAAAAGCTGACAACATTATTTTTTAGATTAACACTGAGAATATGGGTTAAAAAACTATTTTGCTTAAGTTAGCTTCTATAAAGATATTTCATTATTATTGCAGAGCTTAGAAGGAAAAAAAATGACCCACTTAACTTTTTTTTATTTGTTATTATTATAATTATTTTTAATGCAGCCAAGATAAACTAAAATTTACAGCAAATAACCTAATGTTTTGTTATTGATTTCTTGGAAAAAATACGGTCTAAATTTTTACACATATGCATAGCTGCCAACTTTCAATTAATCTTCCGTAATACCTGGATTAGTTTGATCCAGGTTAACGTCATTTCAAACCAGAAAATATATTTCATGAATCTTTATTTAATGAATTTCAGGCCTGTTAGTGGAACATACTTAATTTCATTTCTTTGAAAAAATTCTGGTTCGAAACTCATTAAACTCGGGTTAAATTAACACACTCAGTACGGATAATCGATGTCAGGTTGGCACCTATGCATATGTAACAACATAATACAAATGATAAACCGTCTTAATGCCTTTGAAACATGTTATTCATCAGATGTCTATAACAGCTATCAGTTTTTGATCCAAGCGAAAATACGAAATATATACATATTATGCTTAATAATTGTTCTAACGACATATCGCTTACGTATTCAGAAAATCATTAGGATAAATATCACGCAATCTATGGCTTATTCCAAAGAGATAAATGCAGAATACTACTGTAGTATTGTATGTTGTGAATTACGCCCACTATGTGTAATAACTCACGATATCGATGCGTGCACTTTGAGTGTATAAATAACAACAAATAATCTTCACAAAAATGTTTTGCATTTAGATGACGAACATGACATTTTTCTGTTAACAAAACTTATTGCGATTATCTTGATGATTAATCTATTTCTAGAGAGTTTGTCATAATGTATCAGAGTCTAGAATTACTGCTTATACACTATCTATTTGAAACTGTAGATTATTGGAAAAAATTAACTTGCTTTTAGCTAAACTTTTAAATTGACATTTCTTATTTTTTAGTCTGCAGACTAAATGTATAATGTTTTTAAAAGAAATGTGCTTTCGAGTTCCTTAAAGTGGAAAATCTACATCATTTGTTTCGAAACAATTAGTTAATGTCACAAGTAAAATCCATAAAATACCTTTGCAAGGATATCTTTGATAATTTTAATAGATAATTATTCTGTTAATTAATTTATTTTTTTTTCTTTTTAATATCGCCTATAATATTTTTTTTTTTTTTTTTTTTTTTTTTTTCAGATTGAGTCATTTTAATGGTTTTATATTTCAATTCCAATTAAATTTTTACGAAATCGCTTATTGTGTCTCTTGTAAAAATTGACAAAGAAACTTGGCATTAAATATTTTAATGTGTTTTTTAAATAATGCTCTTTCACTGCGGGTCGGCACTTGAAATAGGGCAATTAAATTGTCGCATAAGCGCCCGCATTATTAGAAAAGTGGTATTTTGCACGTTTGTTGTAAAACTGAGTAAAAATATCAAGACTATAACTAGTATGTTAAGGAGAAGTTCTACTTCTTTATTAGGCTCGAAATGTACAGCAGCACACCGAAACAATATTCCGGTTCGTGAAATTGTGATAAATAGCTTTCCAATTCTTGCTGTACAGCTTTATATAAACAGCTTATTGTACTCTCTGTAATATTTATTATTATTATTATTATTTAGAATCTCGAATGCACTTTTTAAATTGTATTTGTAAGATTACGTATAAAATTTGTCTATACTTCCAAAATAAAAGTTTTTAGGGAACAATAATCCTGAAATAGTGTTCCGGTTCGTGGATTTTTCCCATTTCGAGTCCTGCTTCTGTTACCATGAAGTTCATGCAATTTTTACAATTATTTTTTGGTTACAAAGGAAAAAAAGAAAAGAAAGAAATATCACCTTCGAGCTTTGTGCAATATATTTATTTTTTATTATTATTTTTTTTAACTTATACATTTAAATTTTTGCATGTAAAAAAATAGCAATAATAATAATAATAATAATAGTAATAAGCTTGTTCGACGCTGAGTATCTGCAGGGGGTATGCTGTGGATTTCTAATCGGGTGACCACTTTTCTACGGTCACAAGCATCTAAAACAAATTGGATCGCCAAATTATGAAAGGACATAAAAATAATAAAATAAAATAAATAATTGGAATATCACAGGAAATATTTGAGGAATGCAAAAAATTAAAAAATAAAATGTTTATTGTAACGCAATAAAAATTGCAAAATGATGAGCTTCCATCGTGATGTCTAGTGTTTCATCTATAAGAGACAAAAAGAAATTGTACTTTTTTCTGCATTTTTAAATAACAATCACATGGGAAGCGTCATTACAAAAATTTTTGCTTGTACATATCCTATTCAAATGGCAACTTTTAACATGATCTTGTTCCCTTACTTATACCTCTGCAGTGACGTAATTTATAAACTTCGCAGATAAGCTTCCAAAAGTTTCTGAAAAAAAGAAAATACAATGCTGGATTATTGAAAAAGAAAATAGAACATACATAAATCAAACGGAGGAAAAAAAATAAATTTGTGAAAAAAAAGAAGAAAAGAAACAAATGCTATTGAATTAAAAAAGTAAAGAAAAATAATGAACTTTGAAAAAGCTTTTAAAAAAATAATCCTTCTATGAACACCAAATGTATTGTTTGAATGTTTTATTTTTATCCGTTTTATTACTTTTACAGTTAAGTTTCACAGATCATTAAACAAACGGACGTTCATGATTTCATAGCATGCATTTATTTTGATGTGTTACGAATTCATAATTTAAAATTAAAGATTAATTTGCATTAAATCCATCAAGTTTTTTTTTTTTTTTTTTTTTTTTTAAATCTTTTATTTTCATTAGATACTTCGGTTATATGTTATTTTTGTTCACATTTGTTTTAAATTTTACTTTTTATCTTACTATTGTGTTTTAAGTTTAGACAGCTATCAAGTTTTACTTACAAAATGATTTGGTTAAAAGAGTTATTAGTTCGATCTTTATAGAAAAATATAACACACATTAAGGTATTCTCAATTTTTTTTCTTTTACCCACTGCAAAAAAGAGAATATTAATTTTTTAAAGGTGTCGGGACATTTAAAAATATATATTTATTTATTGAGTTAAAAATTTTAATTTATTTAAAATAGTTCACTCTCATATTAAAAAAAAAAAAAAAACTTTACATTTTAAATTTATGAAAAAGATGGCGTCATTTAAAATCTTTAAAACTCGGAATATTATTTGTTGGCTTTCAATTACTTTTCATTTAAATAAACAGATATATCTACGTTTTAATTTTGATTCAACATTTTTAAAAGTATTAATTAAAAAATCAAACAAATTTCTGAAAAAATAAGGAGAAAAGAAACCAATGCTATTGAAATAAAAAAGTAAAGAAAAATAATGAACTTCCAAAGTGTTGTTAAAAAATAATCCCTTCTATGAACATCGAATGTATTGTTTGAAAGCTTTTTTATTAATCCGTTTTATTACTTTAACAGTTAAGTTTCACAGATCATTAAACAAACGGGCGTTCATGTTTTCATAGCATTCATTTATTCCATTTGATGTTATATTTGATGATGTCCATATGATGATTCATTTATTATATTTGATGTGTTTCAAATTCATAATTTAAAATTAAGGATTAACTTGCATTAAATCCATGGAGTCTTTAGGTAGATTTCGTATGAAATACCTATTGCATTCTCTCCCATGTTGGAATTTCTGAAAAAATTTTGCAGATCTACACCGATCATGACTCCTAGACCCTAAAACTACCATCAGTAAAAAACTTTATCTATCTATCTATCTATCTATCTATCTATCTATATATATATATATATATATATATATATATATATATATTTCACTTTCTTCTAGACACGATAACTTCCATAATTATGCTCAGATCTTCTTCAAACTTTTACATAAAATCGAAGGGCGTAAAATCTCGGTCGAGTTCGTGCGATAACTTCTTAATTAAAATAGATATCGAACCAGTTTAAAGTTTATATTACTTTCCAAAAATGGGCTAAATGTTTCTGTATGATAGATTTTTGATAAAATTAAAAATGGGGTCAAGGGACGAATAAAAACAGGGTTTTTGGGAGAAAAAAAAATCATAACTTCGTCAGTTCTCAAGATATCAAATCCAACTAAATTTTGTATAAATGTTCTCAACATTATCTAAAACTTTTGTATTCAGAAGTTTTTGATAGGACCAACTTTTACCGATGAAAAAAATTAAAAACGAAAAGAAAAAGGGGGTGGAAAAAGAAAAAAAATCATAACTTACTCAATTATTAGGCAATCAAATCTAATTAAATTTATTTTACATCTTCTCAATAATATCTACAACTTTTATATTAATAAGTTTTTCATAGGACCAATTCTTATAGCAGAAAAAAATTAAACAATATCGGAGTTTGAGAAAAAACCTCAAATCCAAACTGCTTACATTGTGACTCATTTTTTGAATTCATTTTTAGGTGCGTTCGTAATTATGTAAATACGTAGCACCTATTGTTGTCGCTCAGTCCGTCCGTCTGTCTGTCTGTCCGTCTGTCTGTCTGTCTGTCTGTCTGTCCGTCCGCATATAACAACGCAAAAACTACCCAACCGAATCGTTTGAAATTTAAAATACATAATTATACCATTGTCGAGCCATTTCAAATGTTATGAAAATTGGATGGATAGATCAATTACAGGGACAATCAAAAGGATTCCGTTACATTACGGTCAATGGGGAAAAAAGTTTCAAATGCATTTTAATCGTTTGAAATTTAAAACATATAATTATTGCGTAATTTTGTCGAGTCATTTCAAATGTTATGAAAATCGGATGCATAGATCAATTACAGGGACAATCAAAAGAATTCCGTTACATTACGGTCAATGGGAAAAAAGTTTCAAATGCATTTTAATCGTTTGAAATTTAAAACATATAATTATTACGTAATTTTATCGAGTCATTTCAAATGTTATGAAAGTCGGATGCATAGATCATTTACAGGGACAATGAAAGGTATTCCATTACATTACGGTCAATGGGAAAAAGTTTAAAATGCATTTTTATGATGTTACACTCATTCGAACATAATAGAATTGGCATGAATCTATGAAATATACACTAAAATATGCATTCTGTACATTCTGTGATGCAAAGAATTTTTATTATTAAATTACAGGGTCACACAAAAGTATTCCACAACATAATGCTACACGGGGAAACATTGTTTGGGGCGTGTTTTAATTATATTCAACTATTTCACATTTTATGAATAAGATGTACGTTGCTGAGGTGTAATAAAAATTACTTCCTGCATATTTACAGAAACACAAAGATTTCGACTACTACACTGTATCCGAAGTACGTTCTACTATATCAGCAAGATCTGAATATTTTTAAAACTTCGTTATCGTACGAACGCACCTCATTTGCTACGTTCACGTGCAATTTCCAACTTGTTTATTTTAAACTCATCCAAATGGCAAATCCTCTTATTTAGGAACTGTATAATGTGACTTATTGGCCAGTCTTTTAGTAAAGGCAGAATATATTTCGAAAAAGGCTGTCAAAAAAGGTACTTTGAACAGAATTTCCCTAAGTGGTCGTGATTGAAAAAATTGAGGAAGTATAACAAATTGCGTTTTTTCTGAGTCATTTTTAAATCCATTTTTGTTCTCAAACGCATCCAATTTACAGGTTCTCTTATTTAGGAACTATATAATGTGACGGATTGGCCAATTTTTTGATAAAAGCAGAATATATTTCAAAAAAGGCTGCCAAAATGGGCACTTCGCATAAAATTTCCAAAAGGGATCACGATTGAAGAATTGAGGATGTATTCAAATAACAATTTGGTTATTTTATGACTCATTTTTAAATCCAATTTTGCTCTCAAATGCATTCAATTGACAGATATTTGTTATTTAGGAACTGTGCAATGTGCCGTATTAGTCAGTTTTTTGATAAAGGCTAAATATATATTTTAAAAAAGCTGTCAAAGTGGGCACTACGCACAAAATTTCCCAAAGCGATCTTGCTTATAGAATTGTGGATGCATTCAAATAACACATTGGTTACTTTATGACTCATTTTTAAATTCAATTTTACTCTCAAACGCATTCAATCGACAATTTTTTGTTACTTAGGAACTATATAATGTGCGATATTGGTCGATTTTTTAAAAAAGTCAGAATATATTTCAAAATATGTTGTCAAAATGGGCGTTTGAGCCGAATTTCGCTTAAGTTGATTTTGATAAAACCACTTCTTTCAGAAAAATGAAATTAAAAAATTTTCAAACGCGCACAATATAGTAGTTAAATTGGGTTTATCTTAAATAATATTCTATTTTTTGTGTTGAAATGAAAACTCTTCTATACCTCCGCCTATAGGCCAAGCCGACAGGGATTTTTTTCTTTTCTTTTCACTATACTTTTGTTATATGCTATTTTTATTCGCATTTATTTTAAATTTTACCTTTTATCTTACTATTGTGTTCTAAGTTTAGACAGCCACCAAGTTTTACTTACAAAGTGATTTGGTAAAAAGAGTTATTAGTTAAATCTTTAAAGAAAAATATAACACACATTAAGGTTTTCTCAATTTTTCTTTTCTACCCACTCAAAACAGAGAATAATAATGTTTTAAAGGGTTCTGGGACACATTTAATATATATATATTATATATATATATATATTTATTGAGTTAAAATTTTTAATTTATTTAAGATAGTTAACCATATTATTTGTAAACAAAATCACATGATAAAATTTTCGCATTATTTAAAAAAATAAATAAATAATTTAAAATTTATGAAAAAAGCAGCGTAAATTAATATCTTTATAACTCGGAATATTATTTGTAGAATTTCACTTTCTTTTCATTTAAACAAATAGAAAAATCTACATTTTAATTTTGATTCAACATTTTAAAAATTTATTCTTTTAAATGGAGAAGGCTTGCAATATGGTCTATTCCCTTACTAATGCCTCTGCAGTGACGTAATTTATAAACTCCGCAAATATGCATCCACCATTTTCTGAAAAAAAAAAAGAAGAAGAAGAAGAAGAAAGAAAGAAAAGGGAATGCTAGATTATTGAAAAAGAAAATAGAACAGATATAAATCAAACAGAGAAAAAAAAAATCAAATTTCTGAAAAAAAAGAAGAAAAGAAACAAACGCTATTTAATTAAAAAAGTAAAAAAAAAATAAATAAAAAAAATAATGAACTTTGAAAGAACTTAAAAAAAATAATCCCTTCTATGAACACCAAATATATTGTTTGAATTCTTTTTTTATCCGTTTTATTACTTGTACAGTTTAGTTTCACAGATCATTAAACAAACGGACGTTCATGCTTTCATAGCATTCATTTATTCCGGTGTGTTTCGATTCATAAGTTAAAATTAAGGATTAACTTGCATTAAATCCATGGCGATTTTTTTTCTTTTCTCTTCACTGTACTTCTGTTATATGTTATTATTGTTCGCATTTGTTTTAAATTTTACTTTTTATCTTACTATTGTGTTATAAGTTTAGACAGCAATCAAATGTTAACTTACAAAGTGGTTTTATAGAAAGAGTTTTAGTTAATATTATATTAGTTAAATCCTTAAAGAAAAATATAACGCAAATAGTAAGGTTTTCTGAATCTTTTGTTCTTGTACCCACTCAAAAGAGTGAATAATAAGTGTAACGACTTTTTGAAATGTTAAAACATGTATGAGATAGAAGAAAGTTTTGGGAGAGGCACATCCAACAAGTCTCATTCGTGTTTTCTACTAAAAAATAACATAAAATAAGTCAAATGAAAAAAAAAAAAAAAAAAAAAAAAAAAAAAACAGCTTTTAAACTAAAAACGCATTTTTCTAAATTTATTGACAGAAAACTCCAAAATTACATAAAACCAAAGTATCATAACTCGGAAAATTTCGGCCAGAGAAGAATGGGTTTTAGTATTTTAATTTGTCAAAGCATGGGGATAATTTTTCTAAATATAACTTATAAAGCGTCTATAATTTGTAAAGTTTAAAATTCTGACAATTAAATGGCTATTTCAAAAACATAATGTTAATTCCTACCCTATCTCCAAATGGTAAAAAAATAAAAGCCATTTTTCAAATTTTTTGTACTCTGTAAACTCATGTCTTTTTTGTTTCCTCCAATTAAAGGCGCACCTTTAGCTTGCTGGCTAGTTTTTTTTTTTTTTTTTTTTTTTTTTTTCCTCATCCTTTTTCTCTTCTATAAAAGAAAACTAACATGTTAAAAAGAAGAAAATCAGATTTGTAAAATAGAAGTAATTCTCGCTTTTTAGGACATTTGCACCTATTAGGAATAGAGAAAAAAATGAGTTTTATTTTTTTAATTTATTTCTAGAAATAACATTAAGTACCTACTATCTATATCACGCATCAGTAATGTAGATCTTTTTTATTTGTAATGAAGTTTTCGTAGATAATACCATGGATTATATATTCTGTAGAAAAAATTTTTTATACTTCAAAACATCAGATATAATATCTCTAGATGACAATGTTATTATTTTTTTTACTTTTCTTCATTTGTCTATAACTTATTATTTCAAAGCTTATATCACAATTGCTTTTGTATTAGCTTTTCTGAAGTAACATTCAGCTAATTCTTTTCAAGGAAAATCCTCTAAAGAATATCAAACAAAGGAAAAATTACACAACATTAAAATAATATCTATTCCTATGTTTTCTTTCTTCATCCGAATGAATTTCTTTTAGCATGGTTGCTTGATAGTTTCTCCCTTTCTTTCATTCTTGTTCTCTATCAAGAAAAAAAAAAAAAAAAAAAAAAAAAAAAGAAGAAACAAGAAAAATAGCTTTAAAAAATAAAAGTAGTTCTGCCTCTAGAACACTTGAGCCTATGAAGAGTAGAGAACGAAAATTGAGTCTGAAGTCTGAAATTGACCTTTGTGGAAAACATTAATTATAATTTTTCAACATCATTTGATTCGAAAATCATACTGCGAAGGCATTCCAAAAAGGGGTTTTAGCATTTCACCCAGACGGCTAGACGAGGATAGGAGGGGAAAATCAGACAAAAAGAAAGAGAAGTTGAACGACGACTAGATTTGACTCATTAAATGTAATTATGTAGAAGGTAGCGTCTTCAGAATTTTCTTTTTTTAAACTCATTAGATTTCATGGTATTCGCGTTTAGATATAGACATTTATAAAGAATACTTAGGACGAATGAATATGTAATTTGTGGTCAAATGAAAGTGGGGTAAGCGTTGTTTTACATTGAGATTTGCATAAAAATAAATGGAATTTTATTCATGATTCATCCACAAATAAATGATTTATTTCATCGTTTCCCAGGCATCTTTAATATTTTGAATGAAAAATTCGCTGTTTTTATGCAGCTAGTCGATAATTTTACGAAATTTAAAATGCTGTTAAGATTATTTTCCTTCGTTTTTTTTCGTTTTTTTTTTTAATTAATTAATTTATTTTTTAATACAACAAAATCAACATTTTTTTAAGGTTTAAAAAGAATGTTTTTTTCCCTCTCAATGCGAATCCTTTTGACAAATTTTCTGAAGTAACATTCAGCTAATTCTTTTCTAGGAAGGTCCTGTAAAGAAAAATAAATAAGGGGAATATTACGTAACATTAAAATCATATCTATTCCTATGTTTTCTTTCTCCATCTGAATGAAATTTTCTTTAGCTCGGTTGCTTGAAAGTTTTTCTCTTTCTCTCATTCTTGTTCTCTATTAAGAGAAAAAAAAAATGAAGAAAGAAGAAAAATAGCTTTAAAAAATAAAAGTAGGTCTGATTCTAAAACACTTGAGCCTGTGAGGAGTGGAGAACGAAAATTTAGTCTGAAGTCTGAAATTGACCTCTGCGGAAAACATTAATTATATTTTTTTTTCAACATCATTTGATTCAAAAATCATACTGCGAATGCATTCCAAAAGGGGGTTTTAGCATTTCACCCAGACGACTAGATTTGACTCATTAAATGTAATTATATACAACGTAGTGACTTCTGATTAAAAAAAAAAAAAAAAAAAAAAAAAAAACTCATTTAGATTTCTTGGCATTCGCGTTTAGATATAGACATTTATAAAGAATACTTAGGACGAATGAAAATGTAATTTGTGGTCAAATGAAAGTGAGATAAGCGTTGTTTTACATTAAGATTTGCATAAAAATAAATGGAGTTTTATTCATGATTCATCCACAAATAAATGATTTATTTCAACATTTCCCAGGCATCTTTAATATTTTGAATGAAAAATTTGCAATTTTTATAGAGCCATTTAAAATGCTGTTAAGATTATTTTTCTTCATTTCCTTTCGATTTTTTCTTTTTTTTTTTTATACAACAAAAATCAATATTGTTTTGTTAAGGTTTAAAAAAATATTATTCCCCTCAATAATGCGAATGCTTTTGACAATTCATAAAGTATTATTTTTATTATTTTGCATAAAGGCAAAAAAAATAATTCAGGCATTATTATTTATGGGCTAAAGAATCAAACAGCATTGTTTATTTTCTTATTAATAAAGATTATAAGTCCATGTAAATATTTTCTCATAAAATAAAAAATATAAATTCTTATAATATTTATTATGGAAGTACTTTCGACCGCTTTCCAATGAAGATTTTATCACCGTAACTCGAAAATCTTTCATAAACGTCAATACTGACACAATATTCTGAAAGAACCCTTGTCTTATAGAAAAATGAGAAAATTTGTTCGATTTTTTCATGCCAAATTAAAAATGTCTATTCACGAATAGAAATGACTTCACAAATTTTTCAGAAATTAGCATATATAAAGAAAAGGATTTTTTTTTTCAAGTAACGTAATTAGGCCCTGTGCATTTTCCTTAAATACATTTGTGAATGTTTAATCATCTGTAAATATGTGGGTTGAATGTATTTATTACTTCCTCCATTTTGAACTTTCCAAGTTCAATAGTTTACGAGTAAAGCGGGTGTGACAAACAGACACAGGGGTGTTCTTATATAGTGATTCCGTTTTCACGTTTTAACTACGGAACCCTACAAAGGCATTTTTGAGGCTGTAGATACTTTACATATTGAAACATGAATTCAAAATGTTATTCTGTATCCATTAAACATTCAGCAAGTTTCAAAAATATGTGTTACGTTTCGTTCAAACAACCTGTCTGTTCAAAATTTCTTTATAATAACTCCCCTTTTGTTAAATTTATTATATGAAAACGTGAATTCGTTCAGGGAGAAATTCACATCTCGATAAAGTTTATGCACGCAAACTGAGGTCGTGACTAATATTCGTCAGTTAATTACTTTTAAATTTTATCATAAGCGCTTTATGGAGAATATGTTATTAAGGTTTATTTGTTAAACATGGTGTATAAAAAGGCTTTGTTGTGGCTGTAAATAATACAGTCGAACCTCGATTTAACGTACTTTGATTTAACGAATTCTCCGATTTAACGAATATTTTTTCTGTCCCGACAAAAAGGATGCTAAAATGCTCTGATTTAACGAATTTTTAGCTTTGATTTAACGAACACAATCGCTGAAAAAATTTCGCATTCGCACTTAAAACTTTGAATCTTTCACATCCAAATCCAATGTTACATTTTTTTTCTCATTTCTGGTGGATTGAAAGAAAGTCTTTTCCCTTTTTTAATTAGAAACATGACAAAGATGTAAACAAATATGTAGAGCTAAGTATCTGCGATATTGAACAGAAAGAGAATAAAAATTCTGAAAGTAGTGAAGATGATGAAGAAACGGAAATTCAATTAAAAAAGGTGACATTCCAAGAATCAATTTGCAGCTTGAACACTTTAAAAAATCATTTTTTGTCTCACGAGGTTTATGGAGTTGTTCTTACTGAGTTAGAAAATATTGAAAAAGAACTTTGGAAAGTCGAAACAAAGCACTATCAAGGATTTCTTTTCAAACTGACAATAACTATGTATGTATGATGTATTAAGTTTCAAAAACAAATAACATAAAAGAATTCAGATAATTTAAAAGTTGACCTCTTAACTTATAATTTTTAAGCTCGTAGTAAACAATACTCATTCTTTTTTAAAATCTGTATATCTAAGGGTATTTTGTATTGATATTTTAAACCATACTCTTTACAAAAGTTGATATTTGATTTAACGAATTGCTTCGATTTAACGAACGGATTTGTGGGTCCCAATCAATTCGTTAAATCGAGGTTCGACTGTATATTGTATTATAACTTCAGTATGTTATTCTGTATATATTCTGTTCAGAATGTTATTCTGCTACAGTGGCTGGAATAACGGATCAAAATTCCGTCAGCTCTGAGGGTATGACTTCAATCGCATCCATTCGATTTAGAGGGACTATTCTTTTAATGTTTTATGTATTAATTTGTATTAAATGGCATAAAAATATTTTTTCTATAGAATTTTTCTTCGTTAAAGGATTACCATGGTCCCTATAACCGGCATTGAATTTCTCTTTGGTTACGGAATGGAACAGGACAGACTGACTTTTTCATTAAATTATTGGACTTACGACCCCTTCTTTTAATCTACAAAATTTATTGTACTGGTTCGTAACATCACGCCATTTGTTTCACACGGAGAGTTCAGGGCCATCGTGTATAACATAATTATATTTCTTATAATATGCAAATAGGGATGGAAGTAAATAATTTTATGTCTCAAAATTGGGAAGAAAGGATATAAATTTGCCCGTTTAAATAATTTTAACACTTTGTCTTTATTTTGACAGCAAAGCCTTTTCTCCAGCTTTAGGTGAACATGAACATACATGCATATACATACAAATACATTACATGCAAAATCATGACATACATACATAAATGCATAACAAATTTATATAAATTTGTGTAAATTCTCGTATATATTAGCTAGATATATACAGTGATATATTTTAGCATTCTAACCCTAAAACCAAGCATAGACACATACATACTTATGTATTATGATTGAGTACGCAATGAAATCTTTCTCAAGAACATATTTTTTAATGCGTTTTACTAATTTTTATCCGCCATAAATTTCAGAATTATGAATATCTAATGAGCCCTTTTAAGGAACCTTACATTGAAAGCTGAAGAAATTTAAAAATGATAAAATATTTTTCATAACTGTTTGACATGAGAGCACCTAATTTCGATTATATTTTTTTTAAAGAAAAGTTATTTTTTACTTCATTCGGGATCCATATTCTCAATCACGTTCAAGAATCAACTTTAATTAAGATTATCTTAAAAAATAATGAACATGCTAGATTAAAATAAAAAAAACTATTTTGCAGGAAAAAGTTAATGGTCAGAAAAAAGCTATTATGGTATTGATTGATTGCTTCATTTGGCAGTCGTCACATTCTTCCTTCTTATGTTTTAAAAATTTACACTTTCGTGGTGCTGCAGAAATTTCTTTATTTCGAGAAGAAATTTTTCAAATGTGACTTTTTAAATATATATATTTATGTAAATCAAATATCCTAAGATGTTGAGAATCATACAGCTTTAGATATATTAATATAACTATGTATTATCATTGAATTCATTATTCTCTCGTTTTATGGTAGATGTCGTTGAAAAGATTTCTCTTTATTAGTATAATTAATCTAATAAATTTGTATAATTATTTGTTAGATTTGCTTGTTTAAGATGAGATTAATTTGGCTTCGTTGAATAACGCAAAAATGAGCAAGCACTATTTCAAATGTTTTGCTGGAGAATATCTTGGGCGGTGAATCCCAACATATTTAATGAATTTCTTGAGATGACTACCAAACTAAAGGTGTATGAATGTAGGTTGTAGAAGCAAAATGGCATGCAGTATAATTATTCATGGCTCTGTATATTCTGTTTCTTTTATTATTTATTTGGTGATATATATTGTCAGATTAATCTTCGAAAATAATTAATATTCATTTTTATAATGAAATGACAGGGCATTTTTTTCTACTGTAAAGAAATTTGTAAAAGCTTTAAAAAAAATTTTCACATGTAAAAACATAGTCGATATTTTTCTATGTTAAATGTATAGTTGTAAGTGCATAATTTTGATGTATGTATGATTTATTACATATCCTTCTCCTTTTTTTCAGGCTTGAATGATAATAGTGTGAGGTGTCTACAAAAAGCTTCAAGACGGCGAATTCTACTACATCAGCGCAGTGCCCGCAAGCGTCAGAAGCTGTGTACAAGAACTGGTCACCGGCCTACGCTGCGGCGGACCAAGAGCATAGTATGAGTTCATATTACACAAATTCTTACATGCCCGATCTAAGAAGTCCGGGAGCGGTAGAACAATATAATGGGCAACCTGTTCACAACCAGCCAAACGGCGATATGTGTGATCAAGGGCAAAGACAGTATATCCAGCCTCAGTATGCCTCTTCTCCAGTGCAAGGGGCAACATACCCTCGATTTCCCCCTTATGACAGACTGGAAATTCGTCCCATTACCTCGTCACCTAATTCACCAAGTCCCCCAGGCCAGTACTATGGGAATCCTTGTAATCAGGCTCCTCCTGGCCCACCATTACCCCAGCCAGCCCATCAACCACCCCAGCACCCTCAAATGAACCATCCAAATGCATATGTTCCGCAAGATGGACAGAATAACTGCCGGGGTTCTCCGCAGCATCACGACCCCCAACAGTACCCAAGCTGCAAAATGCAGCCCCAGCAGGTGCCCCACGGACCCCCTCATCCTCCACCGTCTATGGGCCACGACCCCAATGGTGTGGTTCATGGACCAAACGCCATGCCCCCGTGCCAAAGTCCGGCTCAACAGTCGCCCCAGCAACCTCCGCAACAGCCACCACAACAACCCCCGATGTATCAAAATCATGGCGGTCCACCGCCCAATCAACAACAGGTTCAACAACAAGCACAGCAACAAGTTCAACCTCCTCAACCTGGGAACATGCCCAGTCCGCTCTATCCCTGGATGAGAAGCCAGTTTGGTAAGTACACGTTACGCATTTACCTTTACAACAATTTCATAAAATACAGCCTTGAAACGGTAAGAACGAGTCATTTTGAAGCACAATTTTTATTTAATTAATCAGTTTAAATACCATAGTAAGTTTTCTTCAATGATATCTTTATTTTATGAAATAAAAGACAAAAAAAAAGATGATAATATTACAGGCAATTAAATCAACTTTTATTTGAAGGTAAGGAAAATTGTTTTTAGCTTCAAAATTATGATTTTTTATTTAAATTATTAAAATTAAAGTCAGAAAAAAGTAAATATAAGTTAAACTCTTTTCCTTATTAAACTATCGAAATTCATAACTAGTTGGATAAGTTATGTGAGTAATATTTAGACTATAATTATTGTAGAAATTTATTCGTAGTTTGAATGTAAAAAGACTTCCCTTTATGAAGGAAAGCAAGTGCAAAAATATTTGATAAACGATCTATCCTTGGATGTATGTATATATATAATTAAAGTGAATATACATTATATGTTATAAAAGATAGTAATTTTCTTAAATATTTAAAAATTACTAAGAATAAATATGATAAAGTTTTCAGAATTAAGAATTTATTATGATGTAGAAAAAAATTATATCATCTGAATGATCTAAACAGTCAATTAATATTGTATAATTGGTTGTTTATATAAAGAACTTATATTTATAAAGTATATTTTGAATATTAATAAAAATAAACTGATTTTTTTAATATAATTTATTTACAATTGTACATCATAACTGTTCTTAAAGGATAGTCAGAATTTAAAATTGTTTGTGTTTGTTGATTTTAAAGGGAAACTAAATTCCAATTACAAATGTAGTTTGAATGAATGTGATCTACAGTTTTTGTTGTAATCCCTTTAAACCCCAAACCTATTATTATAATTTTTCGTTCCTTTGTGTGTGGTTTTACTTTACTTTTTTTCTTTTCGGTTAATTTTTGTTGTGTTGTTTGTTGCTTCATTTATTTTATTATGTTCGAATACTTAATTTCGGCTTATGTATTCGTTTTTTTTTCTTTTTTTGCATTTATCTTCATAGTAAATAACAACAGTTCGATACTAACAGAAGAGAATTATACAGGCAATGTTCTATCGCTGTAGCGACCGAGAACAATTTTGAAATCTTTCGTTTTTATTTGTTAATAAAAACGAATTTGTAGTCATTTGCTTAAAAATATTATAGACTTCTTTTACGAATCTCATTTCAATTTTAGAATATGAGCTAAATTACTCAAGCTATCATGTAAATCCCGAATGACCAACCAATGCATTTTCGACTAACAGAAGTTTCAAACAAGATTTTTTCCTTTTTTGAATGGTGCATATTAATTGGTTTGAATTAATTAATAAATAACGAACTTGAAAACATGCTTATTACAGCCTCATTACTTATTTTGATTAATTCTGTACAAAACTTGAAACGTTGATTTTTTAAAATTTATATGAATGCTGTGCTATAGTAGTAACATGAATGCATGACTCGTAAATTAAACAACCTGAAAAATTAATTGTAATAAAAATATCATATTCAAAACAAAATGTAAAAAAACATTTACTTACAGTAAATTATTTAATATATAATTTAGACATTTACACCTTGAAAACTATATTTAAAACATAAATACAAAAAAAAAAAAAAAAAAAAAAAAAAAAAAAAAAAATCTTAATTACTTTAAAGAATGTACTGTATACAAACTTAGTTCGCGGTTTGATAACATGAGAAAGCTTTTATTTTATAATGCCACGCTTAAAATAAATGTTAAAATAATAATATTTCTTTAATTAAGTAATATAATTTTAATCCTAAAATTATATATAGTGTAAGTATTAATGCTACTAAAGTTTCATATACGGATTAAAATGTAAATATGAAGTATAAATAAATTCACAAAGAGGAAAAAAAGAATAGTTATACAAGAATCACATTTCTTAATCCACCTATAGGAATTGTGCCTCTGAGGGGGGGGGGGGGGTCTGTATCAAAATTCACGGTTTTCATTTCTAATAAAGCTGTATTATTTTAAGTAAACTTTTTTTTCAAAACATATGAAAGGATTGAAAATCGCCCTAACACATTAGAAAAAGATGCATTTTATATCTTATTTTCAATGCATCGTAAATTAACGATGAGAGTAGTTTAGTGATATAATTTTTGATACATGACAATAGAACTACCAGAAAATGCTTAGTTAAACAGAGAGAATATTCAGTAAATATATTATTAGGAAATAGAAGATGATACTTTCAGGATAATTTTGATTCTTTCGATAAGTGATTATATTATGGGATTTAATTTGGGTAATTTAAGAGGCAGGTTCAATTGGAGATAGTACAGCTTAAAATATCAGTTTCTTAGCAACCACTGAATATATATTTCAATATTTTTTTTAATCTTTTTGGGATTGTAATTAGCTACACTGTAATTTTTCTTTCAGGAAATTAAATACAGAATTATGTTTATTATTTTTATTGTTTGACGATCTAGCGAATTATTTTTTATTTATCGTTAAATCAATTTAATAAAATATATTGAAATCGCTTCAGTAGTTCTTCAGAAAAATAAGAAAAGGCGAAAATAGTTTGTTTACAAGGGAAAGAAGGCAACCAAGTTTCAGACTTGGGTAATAGAGTATGTAAGGCGAATAGCCTATAGGTTTCACTTGTCCGTAAAATCTCTTCTTTTATCTATAATTCAAGTTGAGTCCTCTAGGATAAAATCAGTTATATTGTGATTTATTTGAAGGTTTTTCATTTTGAACAAATCATTACTTGTTTTTCTAATTCTATGTGTCAAAATAAATGATATATATTAACAGAAAATTTACTAAATTGGAAACTTTCAAATAAATTTTACAATTTTCTTATAAAGGTCATACAAACTGGTGCAAAACACAAATTCTAACATTCGAGTTGTCTTAAATAATGCATATAAGTTAAGAAAAAAGAGCTGCGTGTTTTGAAAAAGTCTGAACTTCAGTTTCTCGAGAAAGAAGTATTTATTTCTTTCTAAAACGTAGTTTTTTCCATCGTTAAGTTTTGTTTAAATGGCTCGAACAAGTTCTTTGAGTTTTTCTTTCAAATGTGTGAAACGATTTTCCATGTGTCCATACCTAATGCTAATTTTTGTGTCATTATCAAAATGTGGAAACTTCCAAATGCAAATTTAAATTATATTTGGATAATGGTTAATAAAAATGGCAGTAAAATGACTGCATATAATACAGAATAACCTAAAAATATTTTGGATATTTTCTACACAATATTATACATTAAATTTCAGATCACATTTTTATTCTTTGAAGATGCAACTAAATAGAAGCATATTAGTTGAAGTTATACCATAACATATATAGTTATGAATAGAAATTAATTGTTTAACTATTAAAAAAAATTTAACTGAGATTTTGCACAGAGATATATACAGTTCTTATAATTTAAATTCATTTAAACATCTTTTTATCGAAAATTTCGATTTATCTGATTCGTTTTTAGAAATTTCGTGTTTTATGTCATTTAAGTAACTCCGAATCTAATAAAATCGTGAGTGATATTACATATTTTTGTGATAGTTCTGTTTTTCTAAGTTTTTTTAATCAAAAATTAACCTTAAGAAATAAATGTTTAAATGTTTGCGCTTTATAGATGTTTTATTATTTATAAATGATTAAAACCTTTAAATTACCAAAAAATATTGTTGCAGATTGTTAATTGAATTTTTTTCCATATAAAGTTTTGTTTTTGGGATTTTTTTCTTTGTATAAAATTCTAAGGACTCCCCCCCCCCCCCCTTTTAGACTACCACACATACAACCCTATATTTAGATATTTCCTACTTATTTATAGTTTGTGTTGTGTAAATAAAATAAATTAATGCATTTTAAGTTAATTATTTATGCTCCAAATTATTAATTTAGACAAAATCTATTACAAAGATCCTTTTCTAATCAAAATTGCGTTTGAAGAAAAAAAAAAGCTAATAATAATAATATCATGAAATTTTCAAAGGAGTATCGTCATAACTGGGTATTAAGTTTATATTTACATACATTTTTGTAAAATATTTGCTATTGTAATTAGATTAATTAACAAATAATATTTCTAAAACATCTCAATTCCTATAAAATTATAGAAATAAATGTGTTGTTACTTTTTCTGTAAATAAAAAGGATTTTCCTTTTCTCCCCCTCTTTTAGCAGATGCAAAATTCTCCACTACAGACTTTTCAAACAATACCGGAATTATTGAGGAAAAAAAACATTTTTAAAAATACTTAGCTTAGTATAATTGGTTGTTTTCTGTGCATGATAAAAATCATAATATTTTATATGAATTGCAAAATACTTTGTTACATCGATTAATAATATCTTCTGTTATTAATAGATGTAGTAAATACCTTTTATATTATTATTATTGTTTTACTAATCGTATTTTATAGTATAAGCGGCTAATGTAAATTTAAATTAAAATACCTTTTTTGAGAAATTAAATTTTCTTTAGTATAAATATACTCTTCGGTAAAACCGAAGTTTAAATTTATAATATATATCGATTTTAATATTTTTGCTTTAAAGCCTTATACCTCGCTCCATATTATAAAGTTGTAGATAATTTAAACATTGTTTTTTCCCTTGATGAAACAGATTATTGGATTTATGATCAGCGATTTCCGTTGTATCGATTAAATAATGAAACGTAAATGTTTTTCTTTTGTAGCCTATCGGTTATTCATCAAGCGCAATGGTATTTTTTATGTTCATGTTCTCTCTTACGCCTTGATAAAGTTGTTTGATTGATCACAATAATATTGAAAAAATGCTTTAAAAAACTCAAAATATTTTTCTTTGATTAAGCTGTATTTTGTAAACATCGTTTATCCATTTCTTTGTTTCATAAATTTATTAGAAATATATTTCTGATGTTGCCAGTTCAAGAAAAAGAAATATTGCTTCCGGCTCTATTAATGTAATCACTTTTGTATTAAGATGTAATATTAGGATTTAAAAATTAAAAATATATTAATTAAGAATTTTTTTTAAAAATTTTCTTTTTTGCGGAAATGTGTATTTAATAATATTTGACGCAATAATGTTTGACGCAATATAGCATTTCTTGTCAATTGTTAATTCTTCTATATGCAACCTAATTTAACTCGATGGGGAAATTTTGATATTGCTTTTATATTGTTTTCAGGTCCTAAATATTTTCGTGGTGTTACAGTTATTATGGTAACGTTGATAGTAGTTCGAAATCTTTAAAAATATATAGGCACATACATGTCAATGACATTTCTATGAAAGAAAAAGTTTTCAAAATAACGCTATTATCGCTTAATTTTCTGAATATTTTGATTCACCTTTCTATAAAGTCAGACAAATAATTTCTTTTTAAAAAATATGTACAACTGAAAGAAAACATTAATATTTTCTTAAATACTTAATGGAAAAATGGGAGAGGAAATTCAAAGATATTTGCCAAAAGAATTTTATCTTTTGCTTTCAAGGATTTCTCCTCCTATTTTCTCTTTCCAAGAATAACGCAAGACAAAATTATTCCTACATTTATTTTAAAAATTAATCTGAATGATTTTTGTTCATTTATAAATTTTGCGAATATTTACTAACTTTTTAAATATATATACATATAAGATGAAAAGACAAGAAAAAGGATTTAAAGTTTGATGATAAAATGTTATTAGAAAACCATTACAATCTTGCAAAAAACATATCAGTAGTAAAACATATCACAGCTTAGCTCATATAGTCTATACCAATAGAATATAGTCTGTCTCTCTCTGTGTGTGTGTGTGTGTGTGTGTGTGTGTGCACACACGATAAATAGCAAAATCTACGGCACATACAAAGCTTTTTTTTTTTTTTTTTTTGAAGATAGTTTAAGTACTTTCCTAATGTACCTGAGTCTCAGAATTTTAAAATTCTAATAATTATTTGAGTTGTTGATTAACAATCGTAACTCATTCTCGTTAAAAACCCACCTCGGTCGGTAAAAGATCAGAGTATCTGTGACGCATGCACTGAAAGCTTATATACACATCGGTAAAGGAAAAGACAAAAAAAAAAAAAAAAAAAAAAAAATTTGGGGATATTTTGTCATTATTTAATAAATAACATCGTCCAGACCACTTAGTAAAGTTAAAAAAGGAAGACATGTTCTGAAATGCCACAATCAATAAGAAAATATATATTGCAATTAAGCCCTTGGAGAAAAAAGTCGTTTTTCCGAAATACATTTTTTTTTTAAATATTATTTCAGCACCACCTCAGGATGTAGTTTTACAAGCATTGACAAACCAAAAATATGATCATAATTCATAAAACTGAAACTTTCTTCAAAATGATGGTGTAATTGTTTTTTTTTTTTTTTTTAATATGAATTTTTATACTTTCAAATACAGGATCAAACGCAGGCCATTTTACGCCTAATCGTGAGGACTTACATTTCAGTGCGAATTCTCTGAATTTCCGTTAAAAGTTTTCCCTCTAAAAAATGCAAATTTCTTTATGACAATTTAAATAGAACTTGGTTTAAATTATATTTACGATTGATTAAAATTTCAGAGAATTCGGACAACAATAACCATCAACCATCTATTTTGTTATGATGAGTAAGACCGACGCAAAAAAAGGGAGTAAGTGTGATCTCAGATCGCACAGAGAGTTTCGTTTAATATTTCTTTCAAAACAACTTATACATTAATTAAAAATCCAAATTGTTAATTTACAATTAATAAATTTTTAAATAGATTATAGCACCAATAAATTTAATTTTAAAATAATTATTAAAAAAGTTACTTATTTTAATCAAATTATTTAAATAAAATCAAACTTCCAAATTTTTCGAAAATCCAAAATGAAAAAAAAAAAAAATAGCGGAGATATAAATAAAATTTTAAATTTCTAAAAACGAAAAAAATTATTTAAAAGAAATTCAAAATGCTCTAATACTCATATTTTAACTTGTTTGGAGATTTCCAATGAAAATGTCGCATATAATTTACAGACCGTTTGGTTGGTTTGTTTTTGTCTATGACGGCCAATTATCATCACGTGGGATATAGGCCCTGATGTGGGGGATGCCCCCGTGGGGGTCTTTCTAAAGGAACCTAACCCGTATTTACGCAAGGAAATCCAAGGTTCGAAGAAAACCACGGAAAACTCTGAACAGCTGGGCCGACGGTAGCAATTGGGTTCGAACCCAGCACCTACCATCTACCAGTTTCGAGGGCAGAACCTGGCAGCCACTGGTGGGGCTACAGACCTTTTGGATTAGAGACTGTTAAAAATGCAACAATAAATCATCTTTAATTAATGTCAAAACCATTAGATGGCATAACATTAGAACTTTTCCCCTACAACGAAGTAGATAGGAAAGATGGCGAATTACAGTCAAAGTTCTATAATCCGCACACCCATAATCCGCTGTTTTCTATAATTCACGTTATTTTACGAATGTATAATGAAATAAACAATGAAATAAACAGTTAAAAAATTTACAAATTAGTGATCCAAAAACGATTTAAAAAATAATAATAATAAAAAAATGAGAAAACAGTGGATTATGAGTGTGCGGATTATAGAAGTTTGACTGTACATCATAGTTTCGGCTTTAAAAATGACTGAGGTGAGACTGATATTTGTAAGCTCTGCTATATTTTACTGTTTTTAATACTTCTAAGCAATAATATTTTAATAATTTATATATTTAAAACTTATACTATTGTTTTATTTATTTATTTAGCCATATATTCGTCTTATACATTAAAATTCAACTAAATTCGAATTTAGTTGAATTTTAATGCGTAAATGTTTAATACAAACGTAAATACAAAATTATGTATAATTTCGAAATTATACATAATTTTGTACTTCGGAAGCACACGGAAATACCTTGTACTTATTTTCCTTTACGATTTTTTGACATAAATTATAAAGTATTTTTCGCCTTATTTAATCGCATATTTTTTCAGTTAATTAAGGCAAAGATTTATTCATTTATTTTCAAAATTACTGGCGCCAAAAAATCCTTACAGTAGCTATGACTCGCTAAATTATAAAATAAGTAGATAACCACAGAAATGAAAGTTTAATTATCCCTTAGTACAGTTTTTCCCGCGATAATTAGACAATGAGACACCATACAAAAGTTTGAAAAATTTCTTTATTTATTAAAAATTTTGTAAATGTTTAGTTGCATTTATGTTTATAAATGTTTTATGAGGGTTTAGAAAAAGTGCTTAATCTCTTTCCCAAAGTATTAATTATCTTAATTATGGTATAGGTTTGGATGACATAAAATCTTTTAAAAAATACATTTAATTTCTTTTAATGATATTTACAAAATCATAATGGAGAATTTAATGATGCGCCACTAAATGAAGACATTCATTCTTTTCCCAATCTCAGCAAAATACTACAGTCGATCATGAAAATGAATTCTTTAAAGATTAACACAAAAGTTTATTTGATTTTTTTATTATTTATTTTTATTATTATTTATTATATCCACTGACTAATATTTATTATTTAGATCCGCTGTAATTGTTAAACTGATCGTTTTGGTAGTTAACTTGCCAATTTTTATGTTTGAACTTGTATAATTGTAAAGGATTTATTAAAAATAATAAAAGAAAAAATATACCCACGGACTTTTTACGTGAACTAATAATGTGATTTTCCTAAAACAACAAACTTTATTTATGTTGTAAACTTAAAAAAAAAAAAAAAAAAAAAAAAAAAAATTAAGTATGTGTGGCTTTACCAGTGGCTATAGAGATTCAGCTTACAAAGCTAGTAGGCGAAAGGTGCTCGATTCAAATCCGTGTACTGCTCGATGGCCTAACCGTTCGGAGTTTAATGTGTGGGTAAATACGGAATAAACTGTCTTATATAAAGATCTTCTTTGACATACGCATCTCCTCCTCCCCCATTTCATCTTATATTCTTTGTGCTGAAAATTGGCTGCAACATCTCCACCAACACCAAGAATGTGCGATTTGAGATACCAATTCTATTTTAACCCGTCACTGCAAGCACTGGGATAAAATTTATCCTAGTCACACTGTGAACCCAATCTACAATTGTAGGCGCGTGTGCTGAAGGGTTAATATTTTATAAATCCTTATACCCTAACATAAATATATCTAAATCAAAATGTCGAGTTCTCATGCTCAATTTTGAATGAATAGGTAAAATATAAATATCAATTACATTAACATCAGCTGAATCAAAATTCAATCAAATAGTCAAGCTTGCCTCCTCCCTACCTTTCAAAAAATGATTGTTACACATATTGAATAGATTTATTTATTTATTAGTAGAAACTTTTATGCCCTCCTTTGAAAAAGGAAACACTTTTAATGGTCTTATCGACTCCACTTCTTTTTCTAAAAAATAATAATAAGCTTTTAAAAGGTTTATCTCAGTTATCTTATGTGAAGTTTGATCTCATCTGATTTTAAATACTAAAATTGCAAGTAATCAGCACTAAAATTATTTCATTGGTACTTTTTTCTTTTTAGTTTTGTAGTTCAACATTTAAATGATTAAAATGGAAATTCTTTTAAAGTAATATAATTATTTTCATATATTTTAGCTCAACAGTACTTTCAAAATATCAGATGTTATATTTTTTTACACAAATTGAAAACTTAATATTTTCATTTTCACGTACACATTTTGATGTAAAATTAAGAGTTTATATAAATTTATGATTTTACATTGCAATCACGGTTAATAACGGTTGCTATAAAATATTTTCTCATTCTTCCGCAAATATTTAACGCCTTTTATTTATTTTTTCAAAGCATGTACTCGTACACTCATAAATTCTGATCTGCGATTTGATGGAAGACAAATATTAAAAATGTGCATTGATTTATTGCGTAGTTCGGTATTTATGTCGGCTTGTTTGATATCGTCGTTTCTTTGTTGCGTACAAGCTAGTTAATTAAAGTTAAAATTATATAATTAAAGTTACAAGTGATTACAGTCTTTGGAAACGAAGGATAATTAATTTATGGCTTTTGCCGTGCAATTTAATCGGTGTACTTATATTTCGATTTAAACAATCTCCGACAAAAACTCACGAATCATTATCCTGGATTTTCTTTTCCATATTTTTTGTGGTCATCAACAAAAGGAAGGGATGGTGATAAACATGTCAGGAATCCCCTCCACTGACTTCTAGACAAGCTTCTGAAGACTGTTAACATGAAAAGGGGCATCTGACCACATAAAAGATGCTGTTTAGCAAAAACATAGTCAATTTTAAGATTAGGACAGGCTTGAGGGCCATTTGTATTCGTTTTTATTGCTATTCAAAGGTTTCAAAGTAAAGTGTACACAATTAACAAAAGGACATTTTCTTCAGTACACGTGATAGTATCTCTACTACGATGGTCTATTGCTTTTTGCCATCGAGAAGGGGACGATCAACAAACAAACCCACAAGGATTCCGTGTTCTGTCAAAATTGATCTTTTCCTAGCCTTCTTGTATAGTTGAGATAAGGCCTTATACGAAATGTATTGAACGAGAACTTAAAATTTATTGTTATTTCACTTATAATGATCACTTATTTATCATGTTATTTAATGCATCTTATTTAATTCTTTAGCATTATTTACCAAAACAAATCACTGTATTTACCACTTCTTATATCTACAGACAACCAACAAATTTGTTTTCAACATATTTTACGCCATTCATTCATGAGCTTTTATTCAGTCTACTCACAGCTATCATAAATCTAACAGATTCAACGTAACAAAGAATTAGGCATTGTGCCAAATCATGCCGCAGATTTAACTGTTATATATAGCTTGAAACAGAATGGTGTGCGATGGTGGGCGAGGTCATTTTATAGATCGCTAAAAATTTCTCGAAGTGGAAATATTAAGGAAAGTTTGCACCTGTCACAATTGCTTCGGAGTTTTTATTCTCTAAAAAAAGTATTCGAGGAATTAAAGAAATGTTTCAACTATTGATTTTTCAAGATGAAGTTTGATATATATGCAAAAATGTCACCATGTATGTTTCTCAGTTTACTTGGCGTACATTTAGATGGAAAAAATCGAGATATATAAGGTTTGAATGAAAAAAAAAAAAAAGAAAAGTTCGAATTAGTCTTTTGAAAGCCTTTGGTTGGAAAGGTGATGCGAGTGTAAAACTCGTTAGTATTTAACTGCAGTTAATGATTTTAGAGATTTTCAGTTTTGCAATTTAAATTGTAACTCTCAGTTTAACTGCAGACAGTATTAAAATTTTGCTTCATTTTAATTTCGAATCAATGTACTGTCACTAGAAACTTCTGGACAACAATTATTAAAATTCTGTACAGCAGTATTAGCACAGAAATATTATCATCATTTAATCGAGCCTTTTTATTAATTCGAACCTTTTCATCAAATGGTCTCAAACACTGCTCGCATTATGCGACAATTTCAATTAAGATAACTCTTGTATGTTTTTAGGAAAAGATTATCTTTAAACTGAAGTCATCACTATAGGTTAAATAAATTTAATTCCGATAAATTTAAAATTATCTTGATCATCATAAGCTAATCACTTGTACGTAATTCATAATTGGTTAATTTATAAAATAATTATTCTAATTGTTAAATAAGTCATATGAATTGTGATTTTCCAACTGAATGAAAAGCTTTTTCACTCAGTTGGAAAATTACAACTCAACATGATTCGTATCCTCAATTGCTCGGGACCCTTCTTTTTGATACGTTGGTTTCGGAGGGGAAAAAAAAGGGAAGAGAGGAGGGGGTTAAAATTAAATTGCATGCAGAAGTCTAACAAACTTGTTCGTTTTCAAAAAGATTTTTTTTTATCTTAAATTGTTTTTTAAGGTGAATTCAAAATATTTTCTCAGAAAACGCTTTTGCTAAAACGATATACCTATATATAAAACAAATTTAAAGGTTCGCCAGATATTTACACGTCAAATATAGCTTTATTCCCAATTAGAAGTTAAAAGCATAAATACCAACTTTCGTAATTGATTAATTGGCGATTAAAAAAAATTAAACTGACTCGGAAGTTTGAAAAACTTATTCATTTTCACAAAGCCAACGTCATTTTTTTTTTAGATTGTTTTAAGGGGGGGGGGGGGGTGTAAAAATTTTCTTGGAAAACTCTTTCGCTAAGGGAAAAAAAGTTTTAAAGACAAGTTTAATGGTTAACTATTAATTACAAGTGAAATGTCGCTTTATTCTCCATTAAAAGTCCGATTGCATAAATATCAACTTTCCAACGATGCTCACCAGTTCACAAAGCTCCATTTTGAGATATTCATTTGAATATTGCTTTGGGAAGTTTATTTGTTAGAAATATAGCACAGTTTTAATAACATAGCGTTGAGCCAAAAAAAAAAAAAAAAAAAAAAAAAGCGTTAGAGACGGAAACTGTGATTTTTTTTTTTTTAGGCTGAATACATACATAGGTTTTGTAAAAGCTTTTAGAGAGCCATCTGTTAAATGAATGCAATTCATTTGAAAGAACAAAACATTTAAAAAAAATTTTGATGCCTCATAACGAATTTCAGATTTAAACGCAGTCTTGAGGAATAATATTTCGAACGCTATTTTTCTAAATATAAATTATTTAACTCTTTTGTCACCTTAAAGCAGTAGAAGAGAAGAAGATAAGATATAAGATATACAAGAACAATAATTTTTTCTCCCATCTAAATTTTTCTATTCTTATCAATAAATCAATTCGGCACTTCCTGCAAAATTTTCTCATTTTCCACCAATCGTAAGTCATCACTCATTCAGTTTGGGGTCTAGTGTCTTGTTACAGCATAACTCTTGGGATTAGGAAAAAATTGAAAATTGCTGTGAATTGTTAAATTACAATAATTTTCATGCGTAAAAAATTACAAATTAGAAAAATTCCTACCAACAATAGTGTTACATTTCCATATGATAATTTGTTTTAATAGAGCAAGTAAAATAATAGATCATTTTGTAAGTCCCCTATGTGTTAGTATCCTTTAACGGGAAATAGATGAATAGAAGTTGGCCACAGAGGTTCTAATGAATCAGTCTAATTGAGAATCAGCCAAAAAGGTTGGAAAGTTTGGGGATCAAACCTGGCAGCCAGCGCTCCATTAGGCTATTTCTAAGGAAATCGAACCCGTAATTAATCAAGGCTTGGGATAAACCACAGAAAACTCTGAACGGTTAAGCCGATGAACGCTACTTGGATTTGAACCCAGAATCTTCCATCTGCCATTTTCCTGAAAGTAGAACCTCAGGAAATAAACCTTCCAACGAAGTGACTACACCACAAGTGCTAAAAATAAAGGAAGGGATGGAATAATTATATTTTTTTTACTTTCTTTTTATTAAAAAATGCATAATATTATTATGTGCCCTCATATTTAGAATTATTTTGTTTTCTCTCCTACATTTAATTTTATTTTATCCTAAAGATTTCATTTTGCTATAAAATGAATTGTTCAATATTATCTTTTTTATTTCTTTTTTTTTTATGATAATTTTAATTTTGCTTTTGCTTCTTTTTTATTATTTCTAGTTATTTATTTTTAGTGCTTATTTTTACCATGAATGATGCAAATTTGCTGAATTAGTCTTAATTTTAAATACAAATGCTTTTAAAAGATTTAGAGGTAATGTCATTTATTAGTTAAAGACAATACCATCAGTTAGTTGAAATACTTAAATGCTACAATAATTTGTGAGTGGTAATTTTAATAATCTTTATTTATTTTGAATCTGTTTTGCAAGTAATTTTGACTCGTACCTTATTTAGTTAACGTTTTAAATAGAATTTTAAAAATTTCTATAAGTTTTAGAAAAAAGATAATTGTTTTAAAATATAATTTAAAAAGATGAATAATTCTAATTCAAATTATATATTTTCTTTTCCGGAAGGGAAAAATTTTGAGTTTTAACAAAAAACTTAGTCGGTACATATTTAGAGGTTGTTTTATTTTTTTCAAAACTGATAAATTTGTAGAAAATATAAAAAATTCTAATTTCAAATGCTCGTGAATCTTTCTTTCGACTTTTCCATTAAAAAAAAAATTAAGCAATTGTTGAAGAAAAATTTTTTGTACGTGTTTTAAAATTACAAAAGAAAAAAGATTTCGTTTTTTTTTCGCTACAAGATGAGAACATCAGTGAGAAAATTAGAAACAAGCTGCTACAAAGATTGTTCTTTTTCTCTACTTACCTTTAGCATGCTTTTCATTCGCTTACGTAGCATAATGTCGGACATTTGAGTTTTTTTAATTTAATGCAATTATTTTTCCATATAAAACTGCAATTTTTGTGAACAGTAGTTTAGTTCATATGAAAATAAATGATTTCATTCAATTTCAGCTGAATTTTATTGAAATTAAATCTATTAAAATAAAAATATGTCATTAAAATGCATAAGAAAACCTCAGTGTTAGGAAGTAAATTCCCCTTAAAATATTAATTAAAAATATGAATATATGAAATTATTCATAGTTTTATTTCTAAAATACGTATAAAATAATTAAAACGTTAAAACTTCTTTACTTTCTTTATAAACATAAAAGGATTTCTTCTCGCTCCCCCCCCCCCACCCCCTTGATGATGACCAAGGTTTGGCTGAAAGCGTTCTGGATATGCTTTTAAATGTAGGTTTTAATGTTTTAAAACCTTTTAATTATTTTTACACGTATTTTAGACATAAAACTATCAATCATTTCATGTATTCATGATTTTAATTAAAATGTCACAAGAAAACAGATAAAAACCTTATTGATTCACAACTGTTCTATACAGGATTTATAAAAGAATGAAAAAAATATAAATTTGAATAGTATCGCCTATAAGCGTTATAGAGTGTTCAAGGTTACAAATAAAGTGTGACCCAAACAGTTTTAGATAAGCGCATGCGCGAGTACTGCTTTGTTATTTACTCGCTTGCGAATAGTGAATCTGTAATTTCTAGTTCAGCATGCATTTCGTTCAAATTTGTGATCTTAATGATTCTCTGCACTATGATTTGCCAGAGTTAAGACATAGAATCGAAGAGGTTATTGCTGCAATTATTCCGGACTATTGTTAACCGAAGTGTGGGAAGAATTGATCTTTAGGTTGGATGTGTACCGTATAATTAAAGGTGCACATACTGAACATTTTTAAGAAACACTAAGTTAGTTTACCTTCAATTTGAGGTACGTTTTATGTAAACAATCTAAATTAAGCTGTTATAATTTACCATTGAATCTGAAATATTCTTTTATGGGCATTCTGTGTTACATCCATATACGTGATAATTATCAACAGTATTTCGGTTTTTAATGAATATTCAAATTATTTTCTTCGGTGCTGAATAAGGTGTAAAAAACACTGTTGTGGGTTACCAGGATTTTTTTATTATATAATTTAATACGAAACAAAAAACTGCTCAGCACGTTTTGCGACTGTATGCATTAGCGTAATCAAGGTGAGAAGAAATTGGATGCTAAGTGGAGTCAAAGGGCAAGGCATTGTAATGACTCGCCTTATAAAAACAAACACAAAGATGTCACGGACAGTTTGAAACCTGTTTAGACAATAAAAACGCCCTTTACTTAAAGAAGGTCCAAAATTAAAGTATTAAACCATAGCCAAATCTATTGCACATACGAGGGGGTGAGTTTCAAAACTTTCCTCATATGCAGAAAAAAAAAAATCGGGAAAACCCCCTTAATTTATTAGATTTGATTGAAAACCAACATTTCACAATGACAGAAATGCAAAATATTTTTTCCTCAAGATTATAAGTGGTTTTTGTGCAGTTTTACCCATAGTATAAAATTATAGAAAAAACACGATTTTTCCCCTTGTGATAAGTCGAGTTTTGAAACTCATGTCCTCAAATATTCTCAGCACTTGGATAAGAAGATATGTGGAATAAGCTACCGATAGTCTGACATTCAGCTGTATGACACACTCGATTTTCCGACACCCCGAATATCTCATAGCTAGTCCCGTAAGTATTGCATACCTGAAAGTTTATCGAAATTTCCCAAGCGGTTCTCAAGCAAATAAATAATTCCCGCTCTACAACGCGAAACTTTGAGACATTTTTTTTTATTTGTTTTTAAATTCAAAATCATGACACTTGCAGCTATGATTATGGAAATTATTTGTAATCGAAAAGTTTTCATTTTTCGATAAATAAATCGAATAACGAGTAATAAGCGATTATTTTCTAATGACATCAGTTTTTTTTTTTTTTCCCGTACTGTCGAGTCCGTAAATTCGGTCAAAGTTTTTGAGTAAGAGTACACGCTAATCTCCCATGATTATGAACAAAAATAAATTTAAAAATGCATGAGAGAGTAGTCAATTTGGATTTTAGAACAAGATTAAGGAATCCCAGGACGCTTAAATTGGAAAAATTGAGGGAAAAAAGAGACCATTTTCAACATTTTATATCTTAAAATATATTTGACTTTAAGGCAAAATTTAAATTGGGATTAAATGTATAAGTATGTTCTCTTTCGTTTCATGTAATTTAAAAGATTGTAAGATGCAGAATTAGCATTTACAGGGTGATCTAAGCTTCAAACGTTTGACGAGTAGAACATCAGTATAACAAATTACGCAGGATTACAAAAAAAATTTTGCAACTTAGAATAAAAATTTTAATGCCAACTTATACTTCAGATTGTAATACTTACCCTGAATTTAAATAAATGTGTATTTAAAGCATTTTTTTTACATTTTTAATACAAAGTTGTGTATAGCTAATGCAAAATCTAGAAAATTTCCACAGTATAATCACGAAAAAATAATTTTTTGAACAATAAAAAGGAAATATTAAGTTGTTTATACAGACTAGCATGTAACATATGTTTTAAAAATTTCATGCAAAAGTATTTAGAAGTTTTCGAGATATCATGCGCGTTATGCCCAGAAACTACATTTGGAGAAAAATGACTTCAAAGTTTCGAAAAGCTGCTTCAGCTATTGAGCGGGTATAATTCTAAAAACCATAACGTCTATTTTAACTTCTGTTAAGTGAAAATTTCAAGGTAACAATTGTATCAAAATGTTCAACAAAAAAAAAAAAAAAAAAAAAATTAAAATTTCGAAAATTTTAAAAGTTAGTTTTGAGGTACCTTAATGCAATTTTCCCCTTTATAAGACGATTTCGATTTTCTGTCATAGAGCCTTGCTGTGAAACAGATTTTTAAGGCTGAAACCGAAACCACGAAAACAAAAATACCCCAGTTTTTAAATACAAACATAAATATACATAATTATTAACTAATTATATCATGTGGCCTAAGTTGGCTCCTCTGTGCCTTGGACCAAAAACTTTTTAATTTCATCTAGAATAAAATTAATAAATTTGTCAACGATACAGTAAGATTTTCTAATTATACTAATTTCATATGATTAAAAATTATTTTAGTTTTAGGTATACATATCTCTATTTCTCTTTTATAAATGATTCTTGTAAATGATCATTTGTTGTACTAGAACTTTCTCGTAAAGTATTCGACATACTTCTGCGGTTTTATCTGTCACAGCAGTTAATTGTTACCAATTTTGCGCTTGCCAGGTGAAAATGATGCCTTTTGATAGCTATAGTTCGTCTACGTAAGTTTCAATTACTTAATGTATGTTAATCATTTCTAAAACAATATATTTATGCAAGGTAATCGAAAAGTAACCAACAAAATTTTAAAGGATGGTAGAGGGGTTCTTAAACTTGTATTTTTCGTCGCAGGAATGCGTGTCTGATAATGATGCATTGGATCATTGGTGATTATAACAAGTATGAGAAAGATGAACTGAAAAACCATTATAAGTGCCAATAGATGGCACTTATTTGCGTCATTTCCGAACACGCATTCTATGACGAAAAATACTTATTTTGGTCTAATCTGTCACACTTTAAAATTTTTCTAGATGGTTTTCGACCACCTTATGCTTATAAAATCAGTGTAATTCGGATATAAATAAATTCATTAGAAGTATTAGTACGATAATTAAATGATTTCATTCCTCTTTAATATAAACATGATTAAAAAAAATACATGCTAATTAAATGATCAAAGTAAGAATAACACCCATTAGTGGAACTTAATGACCAAAAAGGGCAAACAGAAAGCGTAAAATGCGTTAATTATCATAAATACATTAATTGCCTTTCATAAAGCATTAGACCAGAATCGCAAGAATTTCATTCAATTATGCGGCTAACTGCATGACTGTGATTACACTTTAGATCTCTGTTAATGATTTTTTTTAATGATTGGTTTAATTAATCACTGTTCAGATAAGCTGTAGCTCCTGTAAGAGTTTAAAATCAATATCTCTTAATATTCATTTGTAAAGTAAGTTTTAGTGCATTTTATTTTTTATATATATTTAAACTTTATTTTTTTTAATTATTATACGCTTTCTACCTTGGTGTCGTGAGTAAAAACGTATACATAGATCTAAATTTCTAAGTTATTTATCTTAAAATGTTTTACAATTTTGAGTTATAAAGTTTTCAGAACTATAATGGAATATTAAATTGCGAGTACAATACAAATACATGACTTACTATGCTAATTTTATTAAAAGTAGCAATTTTTAACATTTTAAACCTTAACAATTATAAACTAGATAATTTTGTAAATGATGCACTGATTTTATTTTTGTGTCGCTATTAAAAAAGTAGACAGGTTTTCGTTACTCAAATATAAAAACCTGAGACAGTTTTACAATGCAGTTAATGACCCACGTTGCAGCCCCCCCCCCCCATACACACAAAAAATAAATAAAATAAAAATAAATAAACAATTAAACCGAGATCACTACTAGCCAAAAACTTATTTTCCGAATTTTGCAACTTTGGCGAAATTGAAATTTGAAGTCAATCCAGAATCCGACCTGAGCCCGCCAAAATATTTCATCAATCCGCAATCCGACCAGAATCTGGCATATTTTGACCCTAACCCGAAATATTTCAGCCCACAAACAGATTCCAACACGAAATACTTCATTCCGCAACTCGATCGAAACCCGAAATGAAAAGAAAGCAAATCTATTTTTATAAATTAATGAAAGTAATTTATACTTATATCTCTAACAGCAATTTTATCCGTTATATAGAAAAATGAAAGCATCTTTTCTATATTCCTTAATATTCAAATATAATAAAATCTCTTACACTTCAGGATTGTTGAATAGATTCCAGCAGGGGGCTGGGTTTCCCGGAATTTAATTTTTTTTCTTTCTGTGTTCGGGTTAAATTCATTTTTTTTTCCTACTGGTTGGGTTCCCTCTAGATTATTTCTTAAAAGGCAAATTTAGGTTTTTTTTTTTTTTTTTTTTTTTTTTTTTTTTTTAATTATGGTGTTGTTTATGGTGTTCACAAAAAATTGAACAGAACCGGATGAAATAAATAATAATACGTATTAGAATATGAATGAACATATATTCAATTTATTGCTTGAGAAATAAGAAATACATAAGAAATATGATTCTAACAAAGTTTACGTGGACCAAATGTACAACATTAATATTTTTACCGGGGAAAAAAGGCCTAGCATGGGCTAAGACCAGCTTTCTTTCATTAAAATCCATCTGAGTGGATTAAAGCTCAGTTCCGGAAAGGCCCAGTCCAAATTTGGCCCAAACCTGCAGAAAGAAAAATAAAAGTGCCAAGACTAACAAAAGTAATCTAGCTTTAGTCTAGTACAGTCCTTGCAAGTTCTGAACATGGAAGTGAAAACAATAGGTTAATGTAACTAACACACAGACAATGGAGAAACTGTATTATTCATTCGACGAAAACAATTTTTACGTCTCCCCGTCTGTTCTCTGTCATCTACCCTGATTAACTAATTTAAGATGTTGACCTTAAATTATACAGATTTAACGTGCCTGTCAACAGTTTTACATTCATGCTGATATCCAAGCATAAAAATTTAAACACCTGTCGGTAGAATAAAAGAATTAAACATCGCTTGAAAATATGGATGTAATTACAAATTTGATGGCCTCCTTTTAAAATCAGCATAAATTAATTCTAAACATAGGAGTAAAAGGTCATGACGTCTCCATTTTAATAATAACTAAAAAAAAAAATTATATGTTATGTAAGTGATTCAGCACAAATTAATAAAAATAAAATGCTTGGCTGCTTTGCACCTAACGCTTACAGAAATTACTCTAACACTAGCACAGCATATGGAATTATTACACAATATTCTGCCTGCATTAATAATAACAATAAAGAGATTATTACACTACTTTGCCTGCATTAATAATTATTATAAAGAGACAGTCCGAGTTTGTTTTAAAAACAAATCCAAACCTTAATTTGCTTTTTTGCTTATTATGCTGATTTTTATTATTTGAGTTTTTCCTTCACTTTTGCCTGATATGCACGTTACCTGTTATTTTAATTATAGCATGTGCTTATTTGTAAATTTTAAGTGTGCTGTTGCCTTTAATTTCATGCTTTTACCCTTTTATCTTTCTGTATTCTGTTTGTCTATAAACATGTGAAGAAGTAAAACAAATATAGATAGTATTTATTTTATAAAATTTAAACATTATGAATAATGTTTCGGTTTTTGAAAAAAAAATATTATGGTGTAAGATAAGTTAAATATTAAACATTTCAAAATAAAGCTGAGAACGCATCTGTCTGAAACAGCTAAAAATATATATACCACCAGATATACTCGCGTATATATGCTGAAATACGAAAGAAATGGTAGAGAAATTCTGTTTCAATACCAGAATTTCCGAATTTTTATTTTCAGCTTATTTAATAGCAGAATTTGTAAATATTTTCTGGGATTGAATAAGTCGAAGACACCTATCTTGAAATAGTGGTATACAAAAGATTAACTGTCTGTCTCGAATTTGGGGATTGACTTATACTCTAGTGGTGTATAATCCACGTTCTTTCTGAATGCATATTATAAACATCTAATCATAAATGTACTAAGTCGAAATATTTTATTCTTGAATTTTCCGATTAAAAAATATCGATACATTAAAATATAGATTGAACAAATAATTATAAAATATTTATAAGTAGATTAAAAATTTTAATCAAGCATTAGAAATTGGAATTAAATTTCAACCTTATAATCCTAACAGTGGTGCTACTACCCTTTGGCAATTTAAATGTTTATTCCAAATAAGTTATATCTACTCTAAAATTGGGTGCTAAATGCTAAACTTCTGATTTTAGTCTACGATTATTCTGAAGAAATCATTCCGGATAATTTTCTGGTAACACTGAGAGACATGTATCCACAAAAACATTTTAATCGTTAGGTAATGTGAAAATGCAAATGCATAATTTTACAATTTCTTAGCAGTTCAAGATAAATAATTTATTAGATTTTTCGTAAACAACTTAGCATAATATTTCATGATTTTTTGAAAGATAATCAACTTATATAATCTAGTTTTTTATAATTTTTTTTTAAAAATGTAAAGAAGAAAAACGATAATTGTGAAGAATTGCATGTAAAGTTAATTAATTTAATTAAAAATCACAATGGTAAAAATCAGATATATAAGAATTCGTAAAGGGCTAATAAAACAATAAATCATTTCCTCATTATAAAAAAAAAAAAAAAAAAAAAAAAAATCGGGGATTTTTTTATTTAAAACATACAAAACTTTAATTTCTCAAAACTGCCCGAATTAAAAAAAAAAAAAAAAAAAAAGGAAAATGCAACGTTATGAAACTTTATTTCTCACGAAATCAAAACTATATTTCACTTAATCTAGGTCTGATTGTAATTTTTTATAACTTAAAAAACAAGCAGTGGAACTTATAAGCAAAATTAGATTATATAAATCTTACTTACAATTACATTAGTACAATTAATCAATTTGATTTAATTAGCTATGTGGATTGAAAAAAAGAAAGAAAAAAGTCCGACAGTCGTCTGATTTCATTTCAATTATATCATCTTTACGGCCCATTAGCCATTACGCTGAAAGTGAAATCAGTACCCAACGCCATCACGCATCATAGATATCCCTGACCCTGGCTTTAAAAAGAAAAGAAAAGAAAAACCTAGCGGCAATGAGCAAGGTTGAAGAAGAAACGTGTCGAAGACACAGTTTCTAGGTAGTGGAAAAAATAAGAAAGTAATTATTCAGAACAGGATTTCTCTATTTATAATCTATTCAAATCTCATCCTCCCGTTTCTTGTTTCGAATGCTGGTAGTTTCAACTTGCGGTATTTTAGTAATGTTAGAAACACCTTCTGAATTGCAAAAATAAAATGTTTGTATTAATTTTCAAGTTCTTGGAAGGGGGAAAAAACTTTATTCGACAATTTTCGTGCATTGAACGACAGTATTTTCAAAATGCGAGATTTCCGTAATATTAAATTCTCTAAGGCTTCCCTAAAACTATTCTAAATTAAAAATTCCCTATTTATTTTTAATTAAAAATATCTGCAGCTTTCATACTTTGAATGCAGGTACTATTTTTAAAATCCGATATTTTAATATTTTTGGAAACTTCACAACTTTTCTAATTTATAATAAATATATATATACATTTATAAATCTAAAAATTAAAATCCTTATTCTCTGTTTTTCGTATTTTAAGAACAGGAAATTTCAAAGTGCGGTGTTTCAAGAGTACTAGAAACTTAGATTTCAAAATTTCAAAATGAAATATCTGATATTTCATTTGCTAATTTACTAAAAATATTTTTTTTAGTAGAAGCATGTCTTCTTTCCACCTGACGAAGAAAGACTAAGTTCTTTTGAAAGGCCTACCACATTTAAATTTTTTTGAAAGAATTTTAATATTTTAAATGGGTAAAGTAGTTTAGAATTTTGCAAAATATTTTCTTACTCAGAGTTTAAAACATAAAAACTAGATCATTTCCTCCCCTAACTATAAATTTCCTAGAATTTGTATTTATACATTTAGTAAAAATTGCATATTTTATTGATTCTTAGTAGTTCCTAAATGTAAATTGATAACCGAAATTTAATGTAAGTTAATGATTAGAAAAATAAATTTATCAAATATAGCATTAGTTTTATTAATTAAAAAATACCGCTGATTAATTTATCATCGTAACCATGTAGTAAAAGAAACTTTTAAATTTACAAATAAATTTTTGTTAGTAATAAATTATTAATAAACTTTATGTACAACTCTTATATAATTTAGATGAGTGTTGAGAATAAGATAACATTTCTTTTTCGTTTGAAAATTTTCAAGCTTAATTTCTGCTCTTTTCCTTTGCCTGCTCCTTTCAAATTTAACTTTTTATTTTCTGTATTTTTGCACTTTAGCCTTTTTTAACTCATGCATATTAAAATATCGAGCCATAAAATCATTTGTCGTGTTCAAATAACTTATTTCTGTGCAAACATCCAAAGATTTATTCACCCGTTTTCTATCTTAGAAGAGTTTTCTTTATAAATAAAATGAAAGAAAAAATAAAGTCCTTCAAGCTTTAATCCCATAGTTAGCGTAAAAATGAAATAAATAAGAGTATAGTATTAAAAAGATAAAAGATAAAAGGCCTTGCTTTTCATCGATTTATCTGAAAATGCAGGTTTTAGTCAACATGTAAAGTAATAAAACTACTTATAAAAAAAGAATATACGTTTTTAATGCATTAAAATTCAACCTTTACAAAATGGTAAACAAGGAAATATAATTACACGGAAATTCCAAATTTGTTTAAATGTAATTTGGTTGTTTTGTTTTAGGTCTTTAATTATCTCAACAAAGCACTTTGTTTTTGTATAAAATTTTTAATAAGTTAAATTCCTTAGATTTTTCCTTAGGGTTTTAAGATTCTTGTTTTATTTATTTTTTATCAAGAAATAAATTAAGATAGACTACCAATTAAGTAATTTCACATGATTTTGATAGACTTCAGGAGATTATGAAATTTAACCTTCAAACTTTCCAAAAATAATCTGCAATTCTTGAAATCATGTTATGATTTGCTATTTAATAAGAGATCTTATCAAAAAAAAGCGTTAAGGCACTAGGTTTTAAATTAATATATATTTTTTATGTTTGAAATTAATAGCCAAAAATAGAAATTAAATATGGTGTTATTACATAAAATACTAGAGTGATACAAAAAGCCTATAAATTAAAAATAAATAAATAAAATCGAGACAATAGTTTTGGACTGAAAAATTTAACCAATTCCTCATTCATGTTGTATAAACATCAAACAAGAAGCAATGTAGAAATCAACAGACGTAACCATAAAACACATACAAGAAACTCATACACACAAAACCTGTTTTTTGCTGTCTTTTTACAGTAAGGAACCATAGAAAAGTTGTTTTCAATTTCTTCTAATATATTTCTCAAATTAGCCTTTAGGACATATGGATATTACCCGATTACTTTTCTAACGCTTTGATACTACGCGTTAGTATAAAACACGAACTTTAGAACTTTTTAAACATTAACACAGATGCATTCTCAGCTTTCTTCTGCCTAAGATACAGGGTGTTTCAGTTGCAAGTAGTAGGTTTACAAACTTTATAGGTGAAAAAGTACACTACAATAAATAATTTCTCAAAAAAAAAAAAAAAAAAAAAAAAAAAAAAAAAGTGGGGGGGGGGGGGGGGAGTTGCATTAGCTTATTTAGTCAAAAGTGCAGAATGCTTCACTTCATCTGAGCTCGGATTTTTTCATAACTTTAATATTTATATAAATATTTTTTACGATATTTACAGCAGGATTAACTTGCTATGCTCAAAATGCGACTAAATGCAAATTGCACAGCAATTTGATCGGTGTACACTGTATGCATCGTCAATAACATTCCAGAACATGGATCTTCTATCTTAGTATTGGATGCATATGGTGGCCACTTCCAGAAATCTCGTGATAGTGTTTCATTTAAGGTGAAAGTGGCAATCATACACATCAAATTAGTGCTAAATTAGACTACCACTTTTCGGAATAAGATTGACATTACACTTGGTGCACCACTGAAATACTGTGTATTTCTTTTATTTCTCGTTTGTTATAGCATTATGCTATGCGCAAAGCAGGTTTGTTACAAATATCGTTAAGATATCTGAATTATAAAGTTATTACCCAAAATCAGTGCTTTAGATGAGATGAACTGTGAGGTGCTGTGATTTTGACTGAATAAGTAGATTGTGATCAAAGTTTCCTATACAAAACTGTTTTCGGTATTGTGTAACCCACCACCTCTTGAAGTTTATAAACCTATTACTGAAACACACTGTTAAAAAAATATTTCCTTGAAACTTTTTTTGATATGAACCAGTTATTGTGCGATTTATTTTTACTTATCGCTACACAGGCCTGGATGACTGCGAAGATGATTGCGAACGTAAGTGCGGGGGCGATCTGCAAGAGGAATACGACACTATGTCATCTTACGAGACGCCGCCACCGCCCCCCATGCCCCCCGTACAACCACCACCCCTCTGCCAAGAGGGAACAGGGGCACCTGTCTACCCGAAGCAGAATGAAAGGCCCGAAATCGTGCATAACCCATTGCTCTTAGGTAGGTTAACAATGAACATAGAAGTTCCCATTTTACACATAACAAATACTGGGGTGTAAATATGAACTACAATACAGTTAAATTATTGGATCCCTTTGGAAAAAAAAAAAAAAAATCACCTGTCGTTTCAGAAAAGAGGTATGAATATAAAGAACTGCGATTCTTTGGATCGTGAAATCGATTACTGTATTTCGATAAGCTTTTGTATTCATCGTCGATTGGGTGATTTTCTACAAGAAAGACATTTTTGTGAAGCGTGGTTTAGATTTTACTGGATCATCCTTACATAACATGTCTTTTGACATTTTATGCCGGTATATCAAATATGGTGATAAAATAATTTATATTACATGTACATGAGAAGGATTAAAAAAAAATCCAAAATGTAAAAAATACGGAGATGCCATTCTCACATAAATGCACGAGATATATGTAATTATCAAAATTTTGCTGCCAGAAAAGTTATGTCATCCAAAATTGCTTATAAATTAGTAGTTTTTTACAACATAGTTCGCAGTGAAACTAGAATTACAAATGTTCAATGTAAGAGCTGTAATTAATGAGAACGACAGTCAGACATGTCACGACACTTTGCATAACATCAAAGAAAATTCTTACTGAAATTTTTATCTTATGATGTAGTTTCTAGCGACAGAAAAAAGTACCGACACCACTATAATTCTGTTAGTGAAAACTGTAACTATTCCGCCCTTAAAATGTTTATCATGTTAAAAGATCCTTGCAATCTTCTTTACATTTCCGTGAAAAAAACTTTTTTTTCTTTGTATTTTCCAGTTTATTTTTTATTCTTCCACATGAATTTTTCCTCATAGATTAATTTATTGGACGCAAACAGGATTTTCATCTGGGCAGGGTTTTCAATCATTAATAAAGAATAAATTCGTCATTTTATATAAGAATTTTTCTTTTGCGAAATATGCGATGTGATGTGTAATATCCAATGAAAAAAGAAAAACACAAGTCGAAATGAATTTAGCTCGGAGCTAGCTAGTAAACCTGAAGATGTTTCAAGGGTTCAAAAAATAGCCCTTACTCCAGAGGGGAATGAATAAAAAATAAATGAGAAAGAATATAGAAGAAATATATGTACACTGCTATTGGTTCTCGCTCCCTTTTTTGATTTTGAACTGAAATGAATTCTTTCTGATTTTCAAACAATTTTTTTTTCGTGCATTATTTATCAATCGTAGCACAAGTTTTGTATTTATCTAATCTGTTTTTAATTGGTTTGGGAGATCTCTTAAAACCCTTGCGACATCTATGTTTAAGTTTCCCCGTATTTTAGCATAGATTCTTTCATCTCATCTAATCAAAAATTTAATAAGACAAAATCACAGTACGGAAAAACTGGTGCCGAAGATTTAAAAAAATGTAAAATATGCTTCTCGTGCAGGAGTTAAACATCTCCCTTTCATTGTCTAGATGAGAATTTTCTTTTTTAATAGATAGATACAAATACAGTTAAATTATTAGAAAATCACTCGGACTAAAATATATGTATACAGTCAAACCTCGTTAACATTCCTCTAGTGGAATCAAAATTTTGTTAATGTTAACAGTAATTCAAGTTATCAATATCAAATCTTTGTTTGTCTAGGGGACCTCGAAAACTGACCATGTTAAAAGTAATTCACATTAAGCGTGTTCATATTAACGAGGTTTGACCGTATACAGTAAACTCTGTCTAACGCAGAATCAATCCGGCCTAAGAAAATTTTCCGAGTTGGACAATATTCCGCCTTAGACAAATTCTACTACTCTATTTTCATGGATTTGCAGGGACTTGAAAATATTTTCGAGTTGTACAGATTTCCGTCTTACACTGAATCCACCTTACAAGAGATTATTATACTGTATGTGTATATTACATACAAATTTATCATTTAGAAATGTGAATATATATATAACTTATAAAGTAATTTATTCAATTTAAAATTATCTATAAAACATTATAATTCTCTGAAACAGATTCCTATAACAAGTGCGACAATATATATGTTATATATATCATTAATTCAATTCAATATTATTTAAAAACCAAAGGCGATTGATCGAAGTATTTATTCATTGTTGACAATTTAAAATATTTTTATTATTTAAAGAGAATTTCTAAATAGAATCGTTTTATTTAATTTGTAATTAAATAAGAAGAATTCTAGAAGGTATTCAAGTAATAAAAAGTTATTTTTTATCGAGAAGACTGTGTGTGCTATATTTCACAAGAGAAAGATAAGCCATTTGTGAAAATTAATTCATTAAAAAAAATCTTCAAAACAGAAAATATTCATATTTTCTCAAAATATTAGAAATCAGCGTTTTATTGCAGTACCTTTCCCCCCACTACAATAAAACTCTCGCTTCTCAAAATACTTGAGCAATTTTTCTTATTCATATTAAGAAAGAATATTTTAAAGTAATTATCTCCCAAGACGGAGGGAAAAAATGTAAAGTTTCGAACATTTGCCAATTACGACAGTCCTCCCCCCTCTCCTTACTTTGATATCAAAAATATTTTTCAACGAAGGAGAAATACAACTCAAAGTATAAACATTTGTCTTTTTTCAGTAATAAAGTTAGGACGTCGAATTGAAATTTCATTCTTACGAAAATATCCGGAAAACAAAGACTGTGGAGATATGTGAAAAATTTGAAACCATAATTAAGGTTCTAAAATTTTCTCCAGCGGAATGTAATGACAATAACTTAATTAGGTAAAAAGAATTGAGTTCTGATTGGTTTTCTGAATGCAAACGTTAGTCCCGTTCTTTAATATTCGTAAGTGAAAATATGATTAACATCCTCTCCCACGTGGTGGCCATTTTTCTTCATTTAGCTGATGCGCTTAGCGAGCAAGATGTCAGCTAAATCAAATAAAGTTGTAATTAGGCTGTACTGTGAAATCTGAGAGCTTCACAGCCATAAAACATATAAACAAACTACGAGGAGATAAAACTCTATTAAGCGTGTTTTATAGTGTAGGGTAAGAAGTCAGAATAAATCAAGCCCGCACGCTTAACACAGCATGGCTGCCAGTGTAAACAGTTCTAACGCACTTCCATAAATCGATTTTGGGCTCATTTCTCATGCGACGCATAGAAAGGTTTTAGCCACGCCCATCTCGACTCCTATTGGTCGGTGCTGTGGAACTTGAACTGCTAGATTTCTCTTCAAAGAGAATGTGAAAGCCGGCGAAGAATTTAAACGGTGAAAACCACTTTTTCTGCAGCTAGTCGAATCGTTTTGTATTGTTTTCAATGAGTAATTAGTGTAATGGTTAGCTGTTTTAAACGTTTTAGTACCGAAATGCAAATTTAAGTCGACATTTATTATGTTGCAGTTACATTTATTTCTAACCAATGATGAGTTTCCTCTAAAAGACATACATCTTATCATCAGTAATGTTAATTTTATCTCTGATTTATGATTTGTTCTCAATTTTTATTAATTAAGAGTTTTTTAAAGGCATTTTTATCCCTCTCAAATGCTTGATTGTTAAGATAAAGTGAAAAATAGGGAATCGGAAATAGAGCATAATGAATTTATTTAAAATTTATTTATCTTTTTGAATAATCAGCATACCTTGCCGGTATTTAAAAGCTTCAGCTTTGAAAGGCTTTTGAATTGAAATATCTACTTAAAATGCAAGAAATAATAATTCTTATACCAAATGAAGAAATAATAGTCAGCATTTATCAATAAAAATTTCGTAATTTATTTTGAAACTAAATAGAAATTTTAATAGTTGTAAGAAGCTGCCGTTAGATGGCGCTAGACGACGACAGCATTATCTCCCGCCAAAAACTTGATGAAGGGACAGGAATGTCAAGGATGAACGATGATTTTACTCTGATTTAAGAGTGAAGTTATGCTAATAGCTGACACGAAATTCTTTGGAGGAAAATGGAAAATTATAAAAGCCTTAGAAAGTATTTAGAAACGTCTGACAATTATCATTTTTCTTTTTTCTTTTAATTCTCATGACACTGTTGAATATTATGCGCCTGATTTCTTATGAATTGGAATATATTAATTAATAGAAATGAAATTTTCTTAATATTACTGGTTATAATTTTCTGAGGTTTCTTTTTATTTATTTTTTTTTTTTTTTATGGTAGCAAAAATGTTAATATAATTCGTCTTTTTTTTTTTTTTTTTTTTTTTTTTTTTGACTAATTTTGAGAAAAAAAATAACATACAATTATTTTTATGTAATTGAACATTTTTTATAAAAATAATTATTAAAATAATACTAGCATTTTCCTTTTTTATGCAGAAAAACAAAGAATACTTTTTCACTTATTTCACAGTAATTAAATCTGAATACTTCAATAAAATCATATTACAAACAATATTACAATAATAATGCTATATGTGTTACTCTATGATAGGGGTGGCGAACCTTTTTATAATTGCTTGTTGTTTTAAAATATTTTGCATGGCCAATTAAAAAAAATTAATGGATGAAAATACTTGATAATTAATTATTGGGATTTTTAAAATATCAATAATATGCATGTAAGTATTACACTGTGATAATTATAGAAATAAATGTATTTTAGAAAGTAATAAAAAAGAACGCGAGAAAAGTAATTAATATTAGGTTGATTCTTAGCTAATTTTAACACTTTATATTTCAAATCATAAACTCATGAAAAATTCATCACCCGAAGCACTTTTCGTAAATTTTTAAATTTTATTAAAAATTTAAGTAATTATTTAATAAATTTTAGAAGGATTTTACCAATTAAAAGCAATTAATTAAATTTAATTTATAGCGATTGTGTGTAATATTTCTAACCTCACTCAATTTATTTATTCATTTTGTAGAGTTAGGAAATGTACAAATATAATGAAATATTTCCGAATTCACCCCCCCCCCCTCTCCTCTCCCAATTGAACGTGAAGAAAGCTGAAAAGATACAAAGGCAAAAGAAACTATCTTTTTAAGAATATTTTTATTTTGTGCAATCAATAATGCTTTTGGAACTAGATAAATTACAGTCAAACCTCGATTTAACGAATTGATTGGGACCAATAAATCCGTTCGTTAAATCGAAGCAATTCGTTAAATCGAATATCAGTTTTTGTAAAGAGATGGTATAAAAATATCAATAAAAATACCCTTAGATATACAGATTTAAAAAAGAATGATTATTGTTTGCTACAAGCTTAAAAATTATAAGTTAGGAGATCAACTTTTAAATTATCTAAATTCTTTAATTTTATTTGCTTTTGAAACCTGTACATAATACATATATACTTATTCGCACTTTGGAAAGAAATCATTGATAGTGCTTTGTTTTGACTTTCCAAAGCTCTTTGTCGATATTTTCTAACTCCGTAAGTACAACACCATTAACCTCGTGAGACAAAAAATAATTTTTTAAAGTATTCAAGCTGCAAATTGATTCTTGGAATGGCACATTTTTTAGTTGAATTTCCGTATCTTCATCATCTTTGACTACTTTCAGAATCTTCATTATTTTTCTGTTCATTATCGTAAGGTATTTAGCTCTACATGTTTGTCTACATCTTTGTTATGTTTCTAGATGAAAAAGGGAAAAGACTGTCTTTTGAATCCACCAGAAATTAGATTAAAAAATTTAACACTTGGATTAGGATGTGAAAGATTCAATGTTTTATGTACAAAAAAACTCAAAATTTTAATTTTATTTACGAATGCAATTTTTTTTCAGCGATTGTTGTTCGTTAAATCAAAGCTAAAAATTCATTAAATCAGAGCATTTTAGAATCCTTTTCCTCGGGACAGAAAAAATATTCGTTAAATCGAGGCTCGACTGTATTTATAACTCATTCAAAACTGTATTACTACTAGTCAATGTATTAAATAAATTTTGTAACAAGTTATTTTATGGGTACTTTGAAGTACAATTGGATCATAAAAGGTCAACAGAATACAAGCTGAATTGAAGTTATTTCCTAAGCGGTTTCGACCGGCGTTTTTAATATTATTCACATGTGAAAATAAAGATTCGCAGGCATACATAGACGGAATTTTTTTTTTAATGGAAATGCCACTTTCTTTAAAGGGTTCTGGAATTAAATTCTAAATTGGTATAACTTTACATTGTTTTTATTATTTCTCAATATTTTTTCCTTTTTGGTAATTTCGATATACAATTTGTTTGCTAAATTTTTCAACCCTCACTCAACTGAGATTGGAACCCAAATATGATGCATCTTCCGTTCCCAAACAGTCGAATAAACAAGTTCAACTTAATCTAAATTATATTTTGTGCAATGTCACTGTACTTCCATTTAAAACCTCATGCCAAAATCACCCATTCTCGTGAAACAGGGTCACTAATCCCGCTCAATGGCATCATTATAATACCACTTCAAACTTTTGACATCTACTAAAAAAAAAAAAAAAAAAAAAAAAAAAAAAAAAAAAAAAAAATGCAGAAGCAGAATTGTTTTCGTATCATTTGAGATTCTTCAGTTTAATTTCTGCATCACGAATTAGGGCCGACCAAAGACATTCCAATTTCAATAGGGGTCAACATCTAATGTAACAATCGAAATGTGCAAAAGGTTCCAAATGATTTCATTATACTAATATCTATACATATAATAAAACAGTAGGACCCGGTGTGTCTGTACATTGAAGATAATTGACAAAAATGGAGTCAGGGCGATAAAAGAAAACCAATGAAACACAAAAAATTTTTTTTTGAATTTTTTGTCTGTCTGTCTGTCTGTTTGTTCGAGGTTATCTTCGTAACTACTGAATGGATTTTTATGCGGTTTTCACTAATGAAGAATGCACACTCCCGGGCAGTGTATAGGCTTTGTTTCATCAAAATCGGACAACAGACAAAAAAGTAACAAAAAGAAACAAAAGAAACTATTAGGTGCGCTGCTCACGTTTTTTAGTACATAACGTTTTTTAGTACATATAAAATCCAATAGATGTCACTGTGCGATTTTAAAACGCGCTATCGTTATGTTTTCGCCAGTCTACTTAAGTATGAGAAAGTTTCAAGCTGGCTGTCGTTCCATGTGGTTTAGTCGGTAGAACGTCAGTGCGCCATACTGATGGCCCGGGTTCGATTCCCAGCATGGAATTTTTTTTCACTATGTTGGCATTAACGCCTATAAGCAATTAAAAGAATTTGAAATATTGTATTCAAGGCGAATTTTCTCTCTGGGAAAATTTCCTTGCATTAATATGTCAGTGTAATTTTTTTTTCGATTTAATTTTTTTTTTCGAAACTTTGTTTTTCTTAAAAAATTACAGTAAATATTTGATATTTCCCAACGTTTTTTGAATGATCGACTTGCTTTTTTTTTTTTTTTAATGTATGTCTGAACCTTATCTAACTACTTCTTCAAGATTTCTTTAGATAAACCGACCAGCGTAGCGGGCGAAGGCCGCTAGTTTCATAATATGATTAAAGTCGTCTTTGAAGAAACGAGTAATAGTTACTTAATCCCTATTTTCATTTCAATTAGGCGTTTTCCCCCGGCTTTAATTATAATACAGAAAAAGAAAATTTAATGTGGATCATTTAGGGAACAATCCAGTCACGATTAATTCACTGTATCTAACTAAAAAATCGTGGAAAAGATTAAGCACTAAGGTATAGGGACAAACCTTATTCGGTGAAATAAGAAAAGTTATTTTAGGATTGCCCTTGAAAAAAGTTATTTCAGAGCGTTTTCTCGTCTTTTAAAGCATTAAATTTAATTAGTTATTTATAAAATATCACGAATGCATATTATTTAAATTAGATTAACATGCATCATTTTCCAAGAAATTCAGACATTAGGAACTAATCATGGGTAATTTATGTTTTCAAAGGAAAAAAAAAAAAGACATTGTTGTAATTGAACATCACCTCAAACATTTTATTATTAAAGCATAGTCATTTTTTTTTTTTATCCAGAAATGTTTTCTTAACATATATCAAATCTGTTTCTAATTTTTTTAAAAATGTATTTTTTTTTTTTTTTTACTTTTTATATTTTTCCTTTATTTTCTCAAAATTATGAATTCGGTTAACGAGTCATGTTTAAACTTTCGTGTACTATATTAGCATACATAATTATGCAATACTCCCTCTGTCCCAAATTAGTTGCGACATTTAGGTCGAAAATCTTGTCCCAAATTAGTTGCGACATTTCAAGTAGGCGGAGTCATAAATAACTTTCGATGCAGTTTAATACACATACACCAGTAAAATTTTATTACAATGAGTATAACGAGGCATGTTGGTTGTTTAATGCGATGTTAAGTGGAATATAAAGTGTTTGCATTAAAAAGTGATGTGATGATGACAGTAAATATCAATAATTTAAAAATTGCCGTAAAGAAGGAACTAAATGATAAAGAACGTAACTCTGTTTTGCAATTTTTACTCCAATGTTTGAAGAATGATCGATTAAGTCATGGTGCTATAAATGCTACAGCGATCAAATTTAATGTTCATCGTAGTACTATCTCCCGTTTGTGGAAGGTGGCAAAGACATAAAAAATAAATGATAATGAAATTTACAATGTAAAATCGCAAAAAACTGGTAAATGCAGACGAAAAAAAAAGATTTTTCTCAACGACTGAACAAAATCAAAGACATCCCACTTAAAAGAAGACAAACATTGCGAAGTTTATCATGTGCTGATCATATTCCTGAATCATCATTACACAAAATTGTCAAAGATGGAAACGTTTTGAAGCGTATTTCATCAGCAATCAAGCCTAGTCTAACAGAAAAAAACAAGCTAGACAGAATACGATTTTGTTTACAACATGTTCAAAATAATGGACACTTTTCGGAAATGTTGGATCGTATACATAACGATGAAAAATGGTTTTACATTACGAAAACTAGTAATTCGTTTTACATCACTCTGGATGAAACCGAACCTTTGAGGCATTGCAAAAGCAAAAGATTTTTTTACCAAAGTAATGTTTATGACAGCGGTACACTGTTAAAAATTTCGTGCTACTTTGACCCAAGATTTGGTGCTCGCAGCTATTACCAGCTGCCACCATAGGATGGCTCATTCGAAACTCCAAATCTTGGAACGAGTTTACGCCATATTATTTGAAAAAATGGTACTATGGTACAACCGAAGTTCCAAATCTTGGAACAAGATTTCACCATCTTATGGTGGCAGCTACTAAGCACCCAATTTATGTTCAAAGTACCACAAAATTTTTAACAGTGTAGCAAGGCCAAGATGGGATCTAAATAGAAACGAAATGTTTGATGGAAAAATTGGAATATGGCCTTTTGTTTACTCTGAAAATGCCAAAAGAAATTCTAAAAATCGTGCAAAAGGAACTGTTGTGTCAAAAGTTTTCGAATGTGTTAATAAGGAAGAATCCCGAAAAATGATTATAGAAAAACTTTTGCCGGCAATACGTGAAAAGTTTCCAATTAGCGAAAAATCGAGTCCCATATATATTCAACAGGACAATGCCAAGCTCCGTTTGTCAGAAAATGATCCTAGTATCACAAAAGAATGCTTAAAAGATGAATGGAATTTACAATTACAGTGTCAACCTCCAAATAGTCCGCATTTAAATGTGCTTGATCTGGGTTTTTTAACGCAATACAATCATTGCAACATCAGATGCCGTAAACAATATTGACAATTTAATTGATGCTGTTAAAGTTGCTTTTGAAAACATAGAAGTAGAAAAGCTTGATAATGTTTTTTTAACCCTACAAACGTGTATGGAAAACATTATGATGTCAGGTGGAGGCAACTCGTACAAAATAACCCATTTCAACAAGAAAATCTTCGTCGTCAAAATCTTCTTCCGCGAAACCTGGTATGCAATCCCAAAGCTATATTATGTGCAAAAAAATCTTTAAATATGATTTAAATTTTGTTTTATTTGTGATTAAAATTATTAAAATTTGGTATTTTTATTCTCATTTTTTTATTTCTGCAAAAAGAACATTTTTTTCCGACAAAATTTTCGAAGAAAATTTGCAGGATTCGCACGCTTTTCACCCATGTGCCATTTCCCAAGAATTCCGCAGCCATTATATCAGCCAAAAATTATTTTCTTCCTAATGAAATCCCGATCCATTAGATAGAAGATAGTTCTGTGTGATTACTGATGGGAGAATCCTTAAAAAGTGGGCGTGGCTTAAGATAGCGCAAACCTTGTATTAATTTAGATACTGATTTAAGAAAAGATGGATGGAATGTTTGGTAAGTAAATGTTATTGGTTGATAGCATATCATCCTGAAGTATCTGAAAAATGTTCAAACAAAACCATAAAATCATTATTATCAATAATCAGTACAAAAGTATCCAAATGTCGCAACTAATTTGGGACAGAGGGAGTATTTTCAAATATTTCCTATAAAACAAAGTTGCATGAGCGCCGACAGTACGAAACCCTGCCAGGGACAAAATTTTGGATATATATGACTGGTCCGCAACCTTGGCCATGTGTTTTAAAATGTAGAATGTAGAAATTTACTAATTCAAAAATGTTAAATATTTAAAATTCTGTCAGGATTTAAAATGAAATATATATACATATAAATGAACAGTAAAGTTTGTTTTCATTAAAGGGACTATCCTCCCCTCCGCCTCCTGAAATTCTGAGATATATTTGAAAAACAATTACCGTAATTTCGGGTGTATAAGCCGCGGCTCAAACAATTCTTTTTGGACCCAGAAAACTCATTTAGTGATTGAACACAAGTATTTACGGCGATCTAAGAAGTAACATTCATTTTAAAAAAATTCCTGGGTCGAAAAAGAATTGTTTGATCCGCGGCTTATACACCCGAAATTACGGTAATGTAAAAAATTTAACAGTCAATCTGTTTTTCAACTGTACAGTGAACCAATATGAAAAAATTATAAATAATTCTTCAAATTAAATATGTATATTGCATTATTTTTTTCTGCTTAAAATGACGTTTGAATCATGTTTTTATCTTAATAAAAACAGGACATATTAATTTTCATGTTTTGGTTTGATTTCAAAATCTAGCTTTCAAACAGTGGTTTTTATGGAATAGACTTCTTTCGAAATTGCTTATGTCTTCATGATGGGTTTTTTCCTATTTAAATTGTTATAACTCAAGAACCATTTAAGGTAAATGGTTCAAATTTGGAACATGTCTTTTTAAGTTATTCTATTTATTTAGTTGCAATCCAACTTGAAAAAAAAAATATATATATATGTATATATACTTTTAAAAATAATTTTTTATCTACAAAAAAGTTACATTTTGTTTTTAAGTTTTACGTTAAATATTTTTAATTAAGTTATTATTTTTTTAAATGCTGAATCAAAATTAAAGCGTATATATTTCTGTTTATTTGTATGAAAAAAAATTGAAATTCTATAAATAATATTTCGAGTTAATAACGATTTAAATTTTCCCCACTTTTTAAATAAATTTGAATTTTTTTTAAAGTTATTATAAGTCTTATAATTCAATTTTGTTTACTAATGTTAAAGTTAACCACCACGAAAAATTTCAAAATTTTAACTCAATAAATGAAAATTATTTTTAAATGTGTTTCGGGCATCAATCTATATCTGAATTTTAAATGGGTGTTGTCATAATCGTAAACACATTAAAACTATAATAAAAGCATTTTTAATTTAGATATTCCGATTACATTTTTTCTATATAATTATTTCCTGTTTGGTGACAAAGACTGATCTAAGAACGATTATTTGATTACCAACAGTCTCTATCAAAGTTCTCTTGATATTTGAATTATGTTTTGAACACTGAAATATTAACCAAATTTATTTGAGGGCTTACGCGCAGTTTCTCCTATTCTTAATTATCTATATTATCCTATATCTTATTAAAGGATATCGCTCTCTTAGCCACCGGTAACAATATTCCATAGAATTCAGAACCAATGTAATCTATAAGAATCATCCGTTAAAAATTTTGAGTTATATATCTTAAGTTTGTTTCAGACACACACAGAAGGAATTGATTGGATCATAAATTTTCAAAAAGACCATAAATCATGCGGAGCTCTTTTCAGACTTAAAAATGTACCTCATATTTTACGCAGAATCCCCCAAAGACAAATCAAATGACATCTCTTGGAACTCCAGCTGAATGCTGTAAAATTGAAGGACGCATTTACTTTTCACAGCTAGAAATAAAATCAATATGATTTTTGGTCTCTTTTCATTATGACATTTGTAAAAATAAACTTATTGAATAATATTTTGACGGCGCATTGTTATGACAGATTATTTAAAATCTGGGATATAGGCCGACGAGTGTTTTTGTGTGTGTGTGTGTGTGGGGGGGTTCCACGTTCCATCTAATGGAACCTAACCCATACTTAGAACGAGACAATGAGGCCGACGACTGCGAGTTGGGTTTGAACCCAGCACTTCTCATCTACTAGCTTTGAGAGCAGAAATTCTCAGTCACTGGCTGAACTAAAGAATATTTTGAAATTTGAAAGTTCAGCCTAACTGTGCCGCAAACAGTTTTTAGGTGCAAAACCAGAAGGAGATACTCGATACCCTAGATAATGGTTAGATTACGTGAAAAAATACTCGATTATTTTTCGGATGGTTAATTTTAAATTTCGTATAAACGTCGAAAAGCAGTTACTTTAGACGGAGAAATTATTGATGAAATCAGAACTGTATAAGTGTTCCGAAAAAGACTTTTTGAATTTTTTTTTAAATGTTTAATATTGATATTTTTATAGTTGGTTATTTGAATCGTGTTTAATAGCACAAAATTCCTTTTATGGCATGATGCGTCAAGAAAAATATTAAAATAAAGACAGACATACTTTAAAAGTTAGATCAAAAGCTTGTCACAAAATCACGATAAGTGGAACGATATAGTTTAATGAAAGAAGTAATGTGAATGCATAATTAAAAGCAATTAATAAAGTCAGAATCCCAACAAGACACAAAAATAATACTTAAATTAAATCTCTAAAATCCGTGTAAAAGGAAGAGTTATAAAAAACAAATTAGAAAACATCGTAATAATACTCTGTATTAAAAACAAAGAGTTTATAAACCACGTGTCATTAATAAACTATGTAAAGTCACGTGGAGTATAATTCTTCACAGTATTTCCATCATCTGCACTTGAGTCATAACTCTATGAATCAGATTTATACCTCCTCCGCATACTACTGCAGTAGTTTTGGAATCTTTAACATTAGTACTGTGTCAAATCAGGACATAATTTCTTGTTCCTTTTACCTACCGTTTTCTACCGTGACAAGGCTTTAGTTGAAGATTTCTTTCTGTCTTTCCGTGCACGAGACTTTTGGTTTTGATTCTAAATTGAACAAATATTGGGTTTCTGCAATTTGCATTCAGATGAAATAGAAATTCGCCCAGTCTGATGTTCAGATGAATTTTTTGGACTGACCTGAAGATTTTTGCAAGTGATTAAGAAGGTATTCTATTTCAGACTGATGGTGGTGGCCAAAGTTTTAATTTTGGGTTAAGTCTTCTACTCCAAATACACTCAAGGGATTTTTTCTTTGAAGTGCTGGACGGTAATGTCATAGTTGAATTACTTCTTGGTGGTGGTGTGTTATTCATGACAGTCGATTATCTGCACGAGGGATTTAGGCCTCAGAGGAGTGCCCTCCATGGAGGCCTTTCTAAGATTTACTTCGAGGTAAAGAGGCTTCAGTCTGCGTACTTATGTGCCTAACGTATTTTGATTGCTGCTTGAGTAAACTTGAGTAAAAAGCATTAACGGATATGGTTCTAGACTCATCAAGATTGTGAGCTTATGGTAAGTCTTTGAGTAATTTTAACAGCTTTTTATTTTTACGGATTCAGTCAACGCCACCTATGCCTACAAGCTCGATTTCACGGCAGATCGGTCATTAGTTTATCATTCTTTGGATCCTATTTTTGGGACGTTTCTTGTGACGTAAATGTCACAAGAATAGGGTCAAATAAATGATCTGCTGATAGCTGACCTGTCGTGGCTTCAAAATTGAGCTCGTAAGCATTGTCTATGGGTAGCGTTGATCCAGTTTGGACAAGAGCAAGGGTATACTGTATGATCACCTTTACAGTTCTCGCAAGATTTACTATCGTAGCTGACTTCTGCACAACATGTACAGGTATAATTGAACCTCAGCAGGAAGTTGTAGTGTCACCATAACGCTGGCATTTAAGTCAACATAGAGGGTTACGAATTAAAAGCAGACAGGAAATCTCAGGTAAGCAACTTTAATCCTAGTTGGAAGAGTGTCTAAAGAAACTGAGACTATTTTGCTTCATATGATGCACTTGCGCATTCTTACTGATAGTAAAAAGGCGAACATATGTGACATTTTGATCTTTATGAATTTTGCAGGAGTTCTTTCTTTGTAGAGAGTAATCAGAGTTTGATACACTTGAACAGAAACAGAAAGGAACCTATTCTTGTGCAATTTGACAGAAATCTTAACCAACAAATCCACAAACTGCAATTTTTTGAGCGAATGACCGTGCCTAAAGCAGACAAGAAGGTTTTTGCTATAAGAAAAAGAGAAGTTCTTTAAAAAAAAAACTATCGAACAGACTATCAGTGCGTTTGATGACTAGAAAACGACTGAATAAATTATTCTATACAGTGTGTTGCTCTCCGTATGGGAGAGATACAGAAGAAAGCGGAAGTACTTCCTCCCGAATTAGACATAAATACAATTCCGATCCCTGCCGCACCACTTACTAACGAGCACAACCAGGGGGATGTGAATTTCTGAAACAGTGCTAAGCAGGACGTTCACAAGACACGTGTATGTCAGTCTCCACTCTTAACAAGATGACTAGACCATGACCCGATCATTTGGTCCCCACCAGTGACAAGTCAGATGACCAGTCGATTGATGCATACTAGATCAATATGTATCTACGTGTAACTAAATCAGAGGCCAAAACAGAGTGTTCATTTTCCTCAACTGCCAGGATTCCCTTTTCCAGGGACACGGGTCACCCCCTGCGGCAAATACTCAGGTTTCTAGTCTTACGAAGCCCGTGAATGTCTAAAGAAAGTATTCAACTGGGGGATGATCTTTTTAACGGATTGCACCGTAAGGAATGATAAAATAGGAAATTAAAGCGTATATATTTTTTGTTTTATTGTAGTATTTCGAACACAACCAATAAGGGGCGCGGAAGACACAAAAGAAAAAATAAACAAAAATGCGATTTCAGACATATGGTTCCTTTTTTGCAGAATGGGTTTTTAGTCGTATTGCTGCCAATTTTCAATTTATTTTGCGATGTTTATTATGATTTTAATTAAGTTTTTAAGTAGTTTAAAAAATCCAACAAAAGGCTTTGATGTATATAAATACACGCATAGATGTTTTTTCATTTCAAATCTTGTATCTTTATTATCAGTGGTCTTTTCAGAACACAGCACACTAACATATTCATACATATATAAATTTCTTTTTTTATGATTATGGATTTGGGGATCAGCACGACGTGATCGGACTCAAAATCAAATAACCGCAAAAAAATAATAAATAGTAGAGATCAAAATTTACTATATTGCGCTAAAATATTAAAACTGGATTCTTATTACGAGCATCGAAAAATCAACACCGATTTTATTTCTGATATATAGTGAACTATTAATTCGGACCAATAGTTCCCAAAGAAACCGAAAAAAAAAGTCCCCTTTCATTTTAATTCCACCCTTGCACGCACATATCTCTTTTCACGTATTAAAAATATATATCAAGACTATCCTTGTGAAAATAAAGGGGAAAAAATCTTCAATCAATTTTTGGCCCACTTCTAAAACACCAAAGCAAAAAAAAAAAAAAAAAAAAAACTTGACACAAGAGTAGAAGTGATCGCATGCGGAATATTCCAATAGAATAGAATATTCTTCTAATAGCACATATTTTTGTTTAAAATGTACTATATTGTTTAAGATGTACTTTTGTTTAAGATGCACCCAGCGCATGCGCACAAACAAAAACTCCTCCTGATATATTTTAGAGCGGATAGAGTGAAAAGTTTCGCCATTGCGTGAAAGGAGTTCGAGAAGGAATTTCAAGAAACAATTTTTTAAAATAGTAAATATTAATATTTCTTTAAAAAAAAATAAAAAAAGGATATTGTCTGAAAATCTAAGTGTTTATTTTCAATTTTTTCCTATATTGTTCGTGAAAGCCGCTGCAAACTAAATACAAAATATTGTAGAAAAATCTCTGAAGCGTTTCTTCAATATATATATTTGGGGGAGGGTCTCTTAAAATTGATATTTTTCATTTGGAAGGCATTTTTTGTTTTATTTCATTTAGGATAGTTAACTCAGGCCTCGAAGCGCTCATTTTTTAGTCACCACTAATTATATTCATATGCTGGATTAGTACAAAAAATGCAGTAGAAACTCATCACGAAGTTTGTTTCTACGGCATTTCCATGATAAATCTAAATGAATGAAGAAATCTAAAACGAATTCTTTGAACGAAAACTTTGATTCCGTTTTACCCAGACTGCTTTATAACTTATATCTACACAAAATAGATCTACAAATATTTGTTCAGAACTGCAGTTCATTTTCAGTAACCTGTAAGAGGTCCCTGTATGTATTTTAATTTTTTTTTTTATTATAAAAACTAAGATGTGAATGCTTTTTTTTCCACAATTATGAAATTTTTTTTCAATATTTCATATTTATCATTTTCCAATACAATTGCAAAAACTGTTCTGGACAAAATAAAAACGATACTTCTAACTCCAATCAGGCACTGTCAATTAGTTAATACGTGCTAAGTTCAAATCCCGGTTTAGACTGATACAGTGGCCTAGATTCCATTTGAATTGCGAGTTCTGTGCTACTTAACCCGTCTATGTAAAATTTGACTATACCATCCAAAATCAACCAAACAACCGACCTTCACACGAGTGAAATTTAGAACGTAAAATATTATGTTGTATATTTGAAGCATCAATTTATTAGACATGCTTCTTTTTTTCTTTTCGAGGGGGGGGGGGGGGGGGTCTGTTCGATTTCTGCAACTACTTGTGCCAAAAAAATTCAAATTTTCAGAATAATAAGGTCTTGACTGAATAAAAAAGTTGAAGATAAAAGAAAATCATTTCCGTAGAAAGTTTGTCATACCTAAATTTCTCTTACTCGCATAGCTTTTCTTTCATGTGCTACAAACATTCCAAAATTGTTCTAGAACTTTTTTCTTTTCAAATCCATTTTTTGTTTAGATTTAAAAATAACCTTTCTTTATTCTGCATAGATATTTTTATTCCCATTGTAGTAATCCATAATGCCTTGATTACTCCGGATGCGTAAATAACTAACATTTTTCATAACCATTTTCCTCCAAAAAATTCTGCTTATTTTTCTGCAATTGATGATTTGGTAAGGGGAATTAAACGTTTCTCGTTTAGAAGAGAAATGAAATTCCCTTTTTGTCCCTACGTCTGTGGATAATGGGGAAAAATGTGATGGATTATGCAATCTTCGTTTTCTCCGATCTTTCTTACTAAACTCTATTACTTAAAATGGATTATTCTTTCCTGCGCATAAGTTTTGGAATTATCTTTACTTTTGAATTACCCCGACCTCTTGAAGGAGATGGTCGTAATTCACCTGCCGAAATGCAAAGAAAAGAATTTTTGTTTCAGACAGATAAATTGAAGGAATGAATTTTATATTTTTCTAATTAATTAGATTGTTCGATGATGGTATTGCGTTTAATGTGAATGTATAGATTTAGAAATTTTTCGTATAAATCATGGCTGAAAATAAATTAGAAAAAGAAACTGGAGATGTCAGCTTTTGGAAATTGTATTAACGGTTTTGTTTAATTAATAATTGACAATGAAAAGTCAATGATTTATTAATTAATCGCAAGATTTTTTTTTTCGCAATTATATAATTTGTTGTAATGATATCCGAAATCACTGCAAGGGGGGGGGGGATTCTTTTTTAAAAAAATGTAGGGAGGGGAGGAGGGGTAAAAAGAAGTTCTAAAAATGTTGGCGCTGTTTATAAGCTCTCTGAAATTATATCTTTTCCTACCTCTTTTTTTCTTCCGTTTAATGTATTTTTCTCATGTAGGGCCCCTATAAGTACTGAATCTAGATGCATAATACTAACTGTAACTCCCTGTCTCCTTACAACATAATCTCTATCAGTTATTTTACCTTTAACTGATGCTGCTTGTCGCTGTGTTTTTCAATTTTTATAGCTTAAAGTGTAACTTTCAATATACCTACAAAAACTACTGAAATTTTGCTTCATTTGGAGCTTTAGTATTATCACAAGAGACTTTTGAATAGGTACATTTTAATTGTAACAGTCCTGTACAAAACGTTTAGCACAGAAACATCATTCAACGAATTAACTACGCCTTTTATTCATCCATGGATCTAGCAGTAGAGACCGCTTCACATGAGTTAGGTAACAATTTCTATTACATCAGTTAAAGGTTTAAAAAAAATTGCGAGTAAGGATGTAATGTGAGGTTCTCGTGTTTTTTATTTTATTTATTTATTTATTTATATTTTTCTCGCAAAAATGAAAATTCGGGCCACTTTCCTATTAAAAGACCAAACGCACTTTTCCTTAGGGGGATATGATCATAATATGCGTCACTTAGAATGTCTTTTATTAACAACTATTTAACTTATTTATCTAACGTAGATTACTCTAATTTATATTTAACTTACTTAGTGAAATAATTTCTGATTAGAATCGGCATTTTATCATTTGTTTGGTGTCAAATCGACACCACCTGGCCGTTCTAGAGTTAAGATTGTTCTCAAATCTAATCCATCTTATAGGCGACCGCGAAAGAGTGGGGGGGAGCAATTGTTTTTCTCCGAATTAAAAAATTCAATTACCTAAATTTTCTTTTTCTCTCAGCGAATTCGTAATATATTTCTTCTGAAATGATCGAAAATAAACACAAAAAGAAATGGAACTATGTCATTTGAAGTTGGAGCTCTGCTTCCCTGTATCTTCTCCGGAAGACAATTTTTTCTTGTTGTTGTGCTTTTTTTTTTAGTTCCCATGTGTTAAACAAATATCTTAAGGGTGTATTCGAAAAAATATTTTTCCACCCTCAACAGCTCGAAATGTTCTCATACATTTTCAGACTCATTTTAAAAAGTAAGAACATAAAATTTACTAAGGTGATTTTTGAAGAGATGTATTAGATGCCGTGTGATTTCATTTATCGCCCAATTCACTAGAATTTGATTTATAAACAATTATTCTCTCACTATGACCTTTTTTTTTCGCTCCGAGATCTCCCGAGTCGGCAAATTTGGTACAAAACGCTGACTTTGACTGCATTTTTTTTTTTTTTTCAATATTTTATCAGAAAATCGATAACCACGGCAAATTTTGTAGTTTCTAAATAAGAGAATTTGCTAATTTGATGCGTTTGAGAGCAAAAATGAATATAAAAATAAACCAGAAAATAAGCAGTTGGGAATTTGTTTTTCCCCCTCGGTAATGTTAAGTCTAAGGGCGTTTGATGCATTCTTATTTTCAAAATATCTCCTCAGATAATTAATATGTTTAACTTCTTTTTTTAGTGTTCTCTTCTTAAAGGATATCACTTTTTTCCTTAGTTGTCGAAATATTTCTAAAACTTATGTTTAATATTTTATGTTTTAAAAACGAACGAGCTGGAAGTGACATTAACATTTTCTATAAAATTAATAATAGATAATAGGAATATTTCGAAAACTAAGAAAAAAAGATGCAGCCTTTAAGAAGAGAACACTGAAAAAAGAAGTTAAAAATATTAATTTCCCGAAGAGATATTTCGAATATAAAAATGTAACAAACGCCCGTTAGGCGGAGGAGAATTCGGCCGCTGAGTGACCAGCAGCCTTAAATAAGTACTTTCTGATATGTTTTTTAAATTCATTGCTGTTCGCAAACTTGTAAATTTGGCAAGTGCTTTTATTGAGAAACTATGGAATCGAACTGTTTTTTTTTCTTTTTTTCCGATCGAGACCTTTTCAAGAAATATGTTCAAAGTGTTCATTTTGAACAGAATATTCTAAGGCGACATTATGGGAAAGGAAAAAACACTGCCGTTTTCTGAAGATCATTTATAACTTAATAATGTAAGATATTTATCAAAAAAATTATAAAATCTGTTCTATCACAAATCTTTCCAATAATCATGCCTGCAAACATCATTCTTTTATGTTTAAAATTGCATGAGAAAATGTGCCAAAAAGTTTCGCATTTTTGATCGGGGAAAATTTTTTCAGAGCCGCCTTAAAAGGTTATGAGGTGTAGAGGAGAAGTTGTTAGGCCGGGGGGGGGAGGGGGGGGGGAGGGAGATCGGACGACCTTGACCCCATCTGATTACGGCCTTGCTTCAGGTATTTCAACGAGATTGTAGAATAAAGAACCGTTTATGTGTTTTTTCTTACTGGTGCATCTTTCGAAGTGGTCCTAAAAAGTGTATTAAATTTTTGATTGTATCAGTTTTTAAACGATCTCTTGATGTACAAATGCTGGTATGCCATAACACTTTTTAGCACACAATTCCCATTAGACATAAGATCCAATATTATCATCTTTTTTATTCCATTTATTTACTTATTTGTTCTTTGAAATGTTGAGAGGAGTGTTTTATATTAAGGAATATTAGGGAAGGAATTTTTCATATTGAGTTTCTATTTCTTGCATTTTGGAATTTTTCTTCGTTCAAAAAGGTGATGATGAAGCCATAAGTCCTTCCCGATACACCCAGTGTCGAAACTAGGGGGGGGGGGGGGGGTCAGAGAGAGAAGAATATGTCCCAAGCGTCAGAATGAAGGGACGCCAAATAAAAACTTTTTTTCTGTCGTTTTTTTTCCCCCTTTCCTATCACATCTATGTTTAGCACGGTATTAAAGTCACTCTGTCTGGAGCATTCCAAAGGAAAAGCATCAAAGAATCTAAGAATGGTTTGGGAAAGAAAGGAAATTACTACTCCTAAATTCAAGTATAAAGAGGTTTTTTTTCCTATTTTTTTTCAATTCCGTATTCAATATTTTAATGAATCAATATTTGACAAAGCAGATTACGTAATTCAGTCACACACACACATTATGATTACATATTTTACATTTTAAAAAAAATCACTCGTTAGAAAATTAGTAAAATGGCGGAAGTAGAAGTGGTGGGCAAAATTCATCTTTGCTCCGGGTGAATAAAGTTAGTTTCGGCCTTGGACACATTCTTGATTCTCCTAAAAAATTTTCCATGCAAAATAAGGATTCGCTCTTCACCTATTATTTCGTTTAACACAGTTTTTGAAAGCGAGTAAAAAAAATAACTCAATATATCAATTCCTGGAAAAAAAATCTCAGTTAATATAATAATATGCATTGGATTCGGAAACTATTTCAATGTGGCTTCTTTCTTTCCTGATCCCCAGCCCCCCCCCCCCCCCCCTCAGTACGATATCCATTTATTAACCTTTCGTTAGCTGCTTTTCCAAATTTTGATCATAGTGAAAAAACTTTAAGGTAAAGTAACATTTCAGATACTGCAAACAATCAATTTTAGAAATTGGGCTAGCCATTAAATGCGTTTTTGAAATTGGAAAATAATAAATTTCACTCTCTTGTTTTTATAAGTTACATTTAGCATTAAAAAATAAATAAGTTATAGGACCCTGTGCTTTATCATGTTTGGAAATAAATATAAATTAAAAAAAAAAAAAAAAAAAAAAAAAAAAAAAACATATGGTGACAAAACTTATCGAGAGGGGCTGGGATATTGATTTTTGAAACTTGTAGTGTTTTGCACATAAGATAAAAATTTATTTTGGCTGATCTCTGATAGATCATATAAAAATTGAAATTACTTTCAATATTGTTTTATTTATATTTCATTTAATGGCATACCTATAACAGTTATTAAGATCTTCTAATAAATAAATAAATAATAAGTAATCCACATTAGTTTTGCTCAGTGCAGTGGCGGCACCTCTAACATCCCCCCCCCCCCCCAAGGGAAATTAATACACAGTGACAAGCATTGCCGCTTTACATAGTTTTATTATTAAAAAAAGTGAGGATTGTTTCCGAATAGCTATTTTTCGCATAATTAAATCTACCAGTATATTTTATTAAATAAAGCGAAGATTACTATTTATAAATAGTCATCGATTTTTTAAATACAAATGCGCTAAATTGGCAACAGAGGAAGAACTTGAGAGTATCACTTTCAGAGCCTCCGCTCTCTCAGAGATGGCAGCACCAAAATAACTTTATTCATTGTAAATCATTGGTACTGTAAGCGTCTTTTTTATACATTTTTCTTTTACTTTAAAATTTTCTGTTTTTAGAGAGCTCACTAGAATTCAATTGGCAAAAATTATGCATATTTCATTAAAGTATATTCCTGAAATATTATGCGAGTCTTCACAAAATTTTAGTATTTCCCTTGATCGACAGCGTGAATCTTCCTTCCTGACATATTCACAAGATCTTTTTCATTTATAAATGAATGGAATGTATAAACATTGCTATTTAGGAAAAAAAAAATGAAAAGCGTTTTTTTCTCTTTGCTTATAATTGTGATACAAATCGATTGTGCAAAATCGATCTTTTGAATCCAAATTGATTTTTGCTTATTTACGTCTCTCTCCGTGACCACTCCGTGACCAAAGAACTTTCACACCAACACTGAAAATTTTCTCATTTAAAAATGGGTTACATTGTCGAATTTCTTCAAAGATAATTTTAATTAATTTCTGAGACATGGCAATGAGCGAATGATCGTCATCGGGAAGTTATGGATTATAACTCAAGATGTAATGCAGAGCAATAAAAAACGGTGTTCGATTCGGATTCGCTTGAATAGTAATGTTTGCTAATTTAAAAAAATTGCGAATATAAATATCATCGTGAATGTGTCAGAATTATTAAAGGTGTTTAGAGTTAGAATTAAACAATTGTTCACACAGGAAATTTCACAATCTCCCTTCTCTCCCTACTGGTAAAGAATTAGAAAAATCTTCTTCGAAAATAATTGATGACTTAAGCACTGCTTCTTAGTCCTCTATTAATCCTTAAGCCTTAATCACAAAAATCTCAAATTACTCAACAGACTAAACGATTTGACCTTTATCAGCTTATTTAAGTAGCAAATTCAATAAGTGTAAGCCTTATATAATCTAAAAACGACTAAAATCAGAGACAAGTCTAGATATGAATATAATAAATATAAAATATCCGATTCATTTCTATCTTCTCCATTTTAAATGCATTGCACTTTAATCTCTCCCGTGAAAGATTTCCGTTAATTTTTGGTTGTGAAACTTTTCCCATTAATATACGGCTGTAATTACATACTATGTCTCCCGTTGATTTCTTGCGTCTATTGTTGTTCATCGAATTTCTTACTCGACAAGTTTCAAACGCTTGATTAAGTAATTACCTAAGGATGATTATATAAGACATTTTATCATTCATCTCAGTCTTCTTATGATATTATATATTATTATAAAAAATAATGTTACATCGTTCCTTTAGTCTGTATACAAATTGAAATGTCTTTTGTTAGATCAAAGGGAGAGTCATATGAAGGACAGATTCTCATCAGTTAATAGATGGTTGATTAGGGGTGTCACGGTCATATTTTTGCATACGAGAACTAAGCAGACTGTGTCTTCAGTTTAAAATAGAACCCGTTGCACTACAAACACCCATGTTAGAGTTTGATTGCCCATCGGAAATTTTTTTATTTATTGTTGTATATTAATCCTAAAATTAGAATTAAATTATATGCTTTCATTCAAGGGCAAATACTAAAATGTTAATTTAAGTACCGTCAACTGGGGTAACTTTGGTACAAATTTGAGGTAACTTTGACCCAAATTTAGGAAATTCTGGCCCGTGTTGTCACCGTGAAACCTTAGCGAATTATTTACAATGAGCTCCTAACCTAACGCTAGTGCTGCTACCTATATTTTGCGACCAAAACTTTGTCGATAACTCAGGCGATATGTGCAGATTTAAGGGTGTATTTCGATTCAAACTGCATGTTTTCCGATTTATTTTTGAATTCATTTTTGCTCTCAAATGCACCAAATTTTCAAAATCTCTTATTTGGAAAGTACACAAGGTGCCGTGATTGCCGATTCTTTGATAAATGCAGAAAATATTGCAAAAAAAGCAATCAAAAACGGCATTTCGAACCGATTTTTCCCAAGCGGAAGATCTGGGGACGAAAATGGTGGCCACACTGGGAAGATAATTATTTATAACTAAAATTCTAATGAACTGAGCGTAAAAAGACATCACACGGCACCTCATATGTTCCTTCAAGAATCCTTTCAGCAAGTTTCATGTTTCTACATTTAAAAATGTGTCTGAAATTGTATCGGAAAATTTCGAGCAGTTGAAGGCGGAAAGGCGTTTTTTCGAATACACCCTTAATCTTTTTTCTCTTTTGAGCGAAAATTCACCTTAGTGGGTTAAATTTACCTCAGTTGACGGGACATGGAGCATTTAAAGCATTAACCCCTTCGGGACGAGCGTCTTAGAGAATTTTTTATATTTTATCGCTGGTTTTTTCGAAACAAATTTTTTGCTTAGTTGAAACTGAAAAATGCTCGAGTTTATTCTTGGAAAATTTACAATAAAAAATTACTGATGAGAATAATTAAGGATTCTGAGCACCTTATGCGGCACGCATACCAGTCGCTCATCCCCAAGGGGTTAAGCTTAGATTTGTTTAAAACGCGCATTGAAAATTATATTTGAATTATTTTAACATGATTTATAATAGAACCACTTGCAAAATCATTAACGTAGCTAATTTTGCTAAAATGAGACTGGTTACTATTTAAACACACGCACACATTAAAAGAAAAAAGAATCCTTCAGCCCAAACCCCACCCCTGCTTCAGTATTCTTGCGTATGTCTGTCCGGTGAAAATGTATATACTGGAAAGTTGGACTCTACATAGACTGTAGATAGTTAAAAATCCCATTTGAAGAACTAGAACAAAGAACAGTTTAACCCTTTAACGGACAAAGTATTTTCATTGCTAAGATGTTGAAATAAATGAATGACACCGGTAATTGCGAACAAATGTATTTTTAAGTAAGAAAAAATGATTTTTCACATACGTTATAAAATGGATTATTTTAGTTTGGTTTGGTTTTGGTTTATTTTTGTCGTCCGATTATCTACGCTAGGGATATAGGACCAGGGGGGGGGTGCCCTTCGTGGGGGTCTTTCTAAGGGAACCTAACCCGTATTTACGCAAGGTTCGAAGAAAACCACGAAAACTCCGAACGGTTAGGCCGACAGCCGCGATTGGGTTCGAACCCAGCACCTGCCGTCTACCAGTTGAGAGGTCAGATGGATTATTTTAAATTAAAATTCTGGTGTAGTTGTTGCATATCGAAATTAAAATTTTGTGGTTTCGTAGAGAAACCAATGAACTTTAAAGGGTTAACACATGCAAAGGGTATTGGTAAAGTAAGTTAATCAGAAGGAAAATTATCACTAATCATGGATATTTCGTGCTTTCTATGTATTGAAAAAGAAATCACTTTTACTAGCACATTTGATTTTTTTTTTTTTTTTTTTTTTTTTTTTTTTTTTTTTTTTTTTTTGTATAAATGTTGCTTAACTTTAAGGAACAACTAAGGGAAAAACGACATAAATCATATAAATTTTGTAATTTAAATACTATTTAAATTAAAATGTTTTATTCACAAAAAAAAATAATAAAAAAATTATATAAAACCAACCATTTTCGAGCGTGTTCCACCAGGATTAAAACTATAAAAGCTGGAGGTTGAATCTTTTTACACAATAGATTGAGTTCCTTTAAAATCCGACAGCATACTGTTTCCCCTACCCCCCACAGTTACAACGGATATGAATTATTTTATAATTTATACCTATTTAATATTTTACATAATTATCGTAAGAATTACAGCTGGTAATCTTTAGTATTCTGGTTGAGAAATTTTACTCATTTTTTATCCTTGGGGAAAAAAATAGCAATTACAATAAGAATCGTGAAGAATTTTACAATTTAATTCATCGAAATATTAAAAAAAAAAAAAAAAAAAAAAAAAAAAAAAAAAAAACAGATAGCAGATTACATCCTACACAATCTTTTCTCCGTTACAAAAGATTGTTGTGTGACGAGAGTGCGTGCAAAAAAGGTGTGTTGAAAGAAAACCGATTTTATCATTGCCAACAAAATAAACAAAATAAAAATCGTCTGCGCAAAGTCTATCACTTGCAATGGGTGCTCCTCTTGATAAAGTAGCGAATTAGAATTAAAACTGATCAAGATAAGAAGAAGGAAATTATTGCCCATCATGCATCATTTTCGCAAGTCGCGTGATGGGATAGGTTAAAAAATACCAAAGTATTATATTCTTGCAAGTGTTATTTTTTTTTGTTTTATGCATATAATACAACAAAGAATACGCACGCACTTCAGTTTTGTTGCATACTCTTTCCCGCAAAAGTGTAAAAATGTTATTGTGCATATCACGAAGGATATTTCCCAGACATTTTACATGCGATACATTTTAGCAATGGATTGTTTTTTTTACATCATGTTTTGATTATTTCTTTTTACATTTGTATTTGCGAAGTAGTGTTATTTTAATAACAGAATTTTTTCAATAAGTTTTTTAAATGGATTTAGGTACAATATTTTTCCGATCATGATTAGCACTTTTTTCTTTCTTTCTTTTTTTTTTTTTTTTTTTTTTTTCTTTCGAACTAGTTGCAAGTTTAGTCGGGAACTTATGCAGATTATTTTAGGAATGCCTAAAAATTCATTAATTTAACTGCTGTTCTTTCATTGCTATACGTGCTTAGTGTTTTTCTTTTCTATTTTGCCAGCATGAAACAAGCACTCATTTTTACAATGTACATATTTACATGCAAATATTAATGCGAATAATTGAGATATATGCTATGTATTTTGATTATATAACTAAAATAAGAACAAAATTATTATATAGCTGTAAGTGCATGTAGTAGAAGCCTCATATAACGCGGACCTTAAATTTAGCATGTAATTTTCATAAAGCTAATATTCTAATATATTTTGAATTTGTTACCGATTATAATCAATATTTTGTATTTTTAGTGTAGGGTAACATTAAAGACAAAAAGAGGCTTTCTAAATACGTATTTATACATCTGTATTTTAAGGTACAGTTAATGTTTTTTTTTTTTTTTTTCTTCCACTTCGATAGTATAGGAAAGTGCAAGGCGAATAAATATTGGGTCCTGAGCCTCTCTTTTAACTTAATCTACTCTTGCATTAGCGCGGTACTGAAGGGAAATTATGGATATGGAGGGAATATAGAATTTATCCTTAGTCAAGAACAGTTTATTAACAGTCTCAATAATAAATAGGAAGAAATTTATTCCTTGACTGTCCCAAGACCTGTCCTCTTTATTCCAGAAGTAAATTTTAATAGAAAATTTAGCTTTATTACAGCTTCTTATTCATGCAGAATTTCTGCCGTGAATAAGATATTTTCTATTAATTTTAACTTGTAGTAGCAGGGCCATATTACCAATAGGAAAATTCCGACCACTAAAAAAGAATAATAATAATAAAAAAAAAAATACTTTATTAATGACAGTAATTTTACATGAATATGGCGTTAAATAGGGCAAAATTTTCTATTAAAATGCATTGGTTGAAGTTTCCCCATTGTCAATCAGGTTCTGGCCGGTCCCAATTTATTATTATTATTATTATTATTATTATTATTATTATTATTATTATTATTATTATTATTATTATTATTATTATTATTATTAATATTATTATTATTATTATTATTATTATTGGGCAATGATTTATTCCTGATAAATGTATAATTTATACTAACTGACAAATAAAAATTCCTTATGTATTTCTCACTATATCTTCAAAATTTAAAAGGTCCTTAAAATTCAAATTTTCTTTGTATTTTTTTTTTGTTTTTTTTTTTGTTTTTTTTTTGTTTTTTTTGTTTTTTTTACGAGTTTTGTTTTGCTTTAATGAAACTATATGTAATAAGTATATTAGCATGGATTATCATATCGAGTAACATCAACCTGTTAATCAAAACAAAAGTTAAATTGCTTTATATAGTATACGTATACCTGCGGTACAAATTTCTGCTTATGATTCAATAAGAGTCTAGTAACAGGAAATAAAACAATTTCAATTAAAGTTTTTTTTTCTTTCTGACGCATATACAAATTCAGTCCTTTTCGCAAACGCATAAAACTGTCAGGTGCCTTTTAAAAAAAATATATATATAAAAAAAGATGTAACCGAACTGTTTTCCCTTATTTCAGTAAAAATAGATTTTTCTGAAAAACCTGTCACAATGGTCGTATTTAGCCGAGTTTCTGGATGTGACAGCGCGGGAAAAGAAAAAAAAATGCTTTCTGAGACTAGAATCGCTTATAACTCAAGATATAATTAATTTGTTGGAAAAGGAAACAAAAAACTTTGATTACATCAATAATCATGCACACAAGTATACTGCTTTTACGTTTAAAAACAAGACAATAAATGTGTCAGAAAATTTTGAAACATTGAGCGGAAAATTTTTTTAAAAACCGCTTTAAACAAGGTATTTTTTTTAACTTACAATTTATTATGTAATGTTTTCCATTTTTGTTCGTTTTAAATTTTGCATTTCATCTGCAAAAGTTGTACAGCTTAGCGAATTCTTTTCCTTAGATTTACTCGTATTCCTATGGCAAAAATATTCCTACAATTTTCATTATATACTTAGAAGAATAAAATGTACCCTTTTGAATTTGCTGGATAGTAAACTTTATTAATATTTGCCAAATAAAATGATTGCTAAATAAAATTTTAATTCTAAAATATCCTTTTTAGCTTTCCTTTAATAAGTATAGATGGCGATACTGTTTCTGAGTTTGAAATTCAGTTTAAAATTCAGCAAAATAACATATTGGAAAGAAAAAATTCAAAATAACATTTTGAATACTTCATCATATTATTTTCACTGATTTTTTATTTCTTTTACTAAGTCGGAAGATATTTTGTAAACATTATTAAAACAACGTAAATTTACCTAATAACAGTTTTGAAATTTTTCAGTATCCTAATTAGAATTTGCCCCACCAGTGGCCGAGAGGTTCGGACCTCTCAACTGGTAGACGGCAGGTGCTGGGTTCGAACCCAATCGCGGCTGTCGGCCTAACCGTTCGAAGTTTTCCGTGGTTTTCTTCGAAACTTGCGTAAATACGGGTTAGGTTCCCTTAGAAAGACCCCCACGGAGGGCACGCCCCCTGGTCCTATATCCCATTTAGCGTAGATAATCGGACGACAAAAATCAACCAACCAACCAACCTAATTAGAATTTTTCTATGGAAATGGGATTTCAGGTGTATGGTGTATTTTTGTCGGCCGATTATCTACGCTATGGGATATAGGCCCTATGGGGTGGGTTGCCCTCCGTGGGGGAACCTAACCCGTATTTTCGCAAGGTTCGAAGAAAACCACGGAAAACTTCGAACGGTTAGGCCGACGGTCGCGATTGGGTTCGAACCCAGCACCTACCGTCTACCAGTTTGGAGGTCAGAACCTCGCGGCCACTGGTGGGGCTATGGGATTTCAGAAAATGCTGTCTCAAAAAATAAAATAAAATAAATAAATAAAATAAAGATTTTCAATGCTTTGAACATGTGTTAAAATGGGCTATGTTTAGATCAGAAAGAAACTCTTCACTTCCCAAATTGTAAAATAATGAAAATGTCACATTTCAAAATACTTTCCCTTATAATTTAAATTTTAAATACGCGTTACAGTTATTCTTGAACAGTTGTTCGTGGTTCCCAATGGGTCCACAGTACGTCGTACAGCATCTGGCATTTAATAACTAATTATTTATTTATCTAGAATTGGAGAGAAATCTTCAGAATAAAATTAAAGAGAAAAAAAACCCGTAGGAATATAGTTTGAAAGTACTGTATATTTTTTACACATTTTTATTAGTTTTTATATCCTGTGTTGGATATACCGCTTTCGTTACGGCCACAAACTTTATGCCCACTGTTTCCCAATAGCAATTTTCACCTTATTTATGCGCTTGAAATAGCTAAATTCTTCCGATAACTAAAACGAAAATCAATATTGGGAAATAGTGGTGCTGCAAAGCAAGGTTCATAGACACTATACTATGAATATACGAAAGATCAGGAGTGATTTTCGTTTTAAATCGTGAGGTTCCACGAATACAAAGAAAATATGAAAAGATGTCATGTTTTTGCTTTTTACAACGAATGTAGTTCTTACTTTAAACAACTTCAACTTCTATACACCCAAACACAAACTTCCTAGCTCTTATATACCGGTAAAACTGGCATTTAATAATAGCATTAAATGAAAAATTTGATTATATTTCTATCTTAGGGCATGAATAATTTATATCAATTTTACAAATATCCAATATATGATTAATTTTCTTTCTTGTATCATTTGCAGGACACTAAATCTCATTCCCTGAAAAAGGTCGAAGTTTTTTCATTCTTATAAAATAATTAATCTACACATATATTTAAAGATTTAAGAAATATAGTGTTCGGAGAAAATTTCTTTTAAACTATGTAGAATTTGTGTGTAGCACAGTTTTCAGTGATCCCTCAAAAAACTTAAAACTTCGACTTAAGTAATTTTTTAAATACCTTATTCAGATTTTCTAAACCCTTAATTTATTATCCTATTATTGTAGCTTATAATTTTAAATTTGATAAATACCGCGTTCCTTTAAACTGTCACTGGTTATTTTAAACATAACCAGAAAATTAAAAAAGCAATTTTTCCGATCGATTTCCCAAATGTAGAATCTTTATCACCTCTTTAGCCACCCCTCGCTATAACAAATAAGTCTTAAATTCTGCTTATAGTTTTCAGAAATGAGAGCATTTGAATATTTTTGCCAGAGAGCCAAAAAATAATTTCATTAAATTAAATATAGAAAAAGTTTGAGATTGTTAATAAAGTTAATAGATGGCGCCACCATTAAAATTTTTGATTGTCAGTCTATTTTGCGATTTATACTGAAAATAATAAAGGAGTCAGGAAGAAAGTAAAAAAGTAAAAGAGATGATGCTTTGGAGAGTGCTTTGTGTTTTGGTTGGAAATATTGTCTGATAAATATTGCAACTAGATCAGGCTGGAGTAAAATCGCGCAGACTTTGTCCGGAGGTCCCAACAAAGCAGCTTACATATGTTACAACATTAGACTAACATAATTTATTTCTAAATTGTATATATCATAAAATAATATGTAAAATAATAAAATGCACAAAAAATACTACTACTTTAGCATTTGATGTCGATAATTACTTTTAAATTTTTCAAAATCTTCTATCCCTTAATATATTTTAATTCTCTTGCGTTCACAGTTACTTTCAGAATTATCATATCTATAAATTCCCCGACAATTATATGAACTTTGACATTAAGAACAGTGGCGCCAACTTTCGAAAAATATTGGGTGGGCTCTTTTTTTTTTTTTTTTTTTTTTTTTTTTTTTTTTTTTTTAACAAATACAAAAATATTGGGTGGGTTTGATTAATAATGGGTGAATGGAGATAGCAAATTATTGGGTGGGCTTGCGCCCCATGGGCCCATATAAGTTGGCGCCACTAATTAAGAAAGATAGTTAATACTCGTCATTTTTTATCTTATCACTTACAAACATTTTAAACAAATCTAGAACAAAAAATACCTTACACAGAAGAACGTTATTTCGAATTGTATAGTAAGATTTGGGGTCCCTAAGAAAACCCAAATTGACTCAAAGCTCTTGGCAACACGAAGGTCTGATTGCAACTACAATATAGGGGGGGGGGGATTACTTTTGGTAGGATCGCTGATCGGGGATAGAAATCATGTTTTAGGAAGCTAAAATATATATGACGAAGAAATAATAAGTAGTAATAATAATTTTTAAAAACAGTGAATGTGCACGACACTAAAAAATGAATAAATAATAATAATCTGCATACCTCCTTTAAAAACGTAATATTATGCATAAAATTTGCAGGGTTTAATTAAAAGGGTATGTGATAATGTAGTTAAGAAGAAAAGAAAAATATAAGTAAATTAAAAGAATTTCAAATGAGTGTTGTCTCATAACTCCAGCTTTCTTCCTTTCTTTCCCGCGTTGTCGCACCCGGACAGGGGCGTGCAAAGAAAAAACTGCGCCCGGGGCAAAATTTCAATTTGGCGGCCCTTCCCCCAACTTTTTCTTATGGCAGGCCAAAAATGATGTTGGTAGTATAAATTTGGCACCCCCTAAATTTCCCCAACCGTGGATATCGCCCCTTCGCCCCCTACCCCTTTTCAATACGGCGCTGCACCTCAAAATTCGATTGAGGAAGCCAAATTTGATAATATTTTGTGAAAAATCCTTTGTCTTTAGAGAAAAATGAAAAAAAAAAAGCTTGATTAAATAGTTTCCTAGTAACTGAATCATCCAATTTTATAAGTTTGTGAACAAAAATGAATTTAAAAAATGTATTTGAAAGTACCCAGTTCGGCATTAAGAACAATCTTAAATGCACGCTGGGTATACAGGGTACCCCAAAAATATTGAGCTTTGATACATTTTTTGGCTCTGCCCTCTGTATCAGTTATTCGTTTTCCAAAATGAGGTTGGTGTCTGTTAATGGAGTTATTAAACATATTTATGAAGAAATTAATTTTTTATAATACAATATAATTTTTGACAATTTTGTCAACAGTAATTTTTTAAATGTATATCTATTGTCCTTTCAAGAAATAAAATAAGCCTTTCTTGAATCTTTCCATATAAAATATCATATCTTTCGAAGGAACATTAAAATCAACACCCCTCCCCACTGTCCACCCCTTCAATTCATCACAGCTTTGAAACTCTGCCCACCCAACCCCAGTTAACTGGATTAGATTTTCCTATAACGCGACTATTTCTTATCATTATTATTATCCTTTAAATATTCGTACAATATCGAAGAAAAATTCGAGACGTTTTAAACTATATTTTGGCAGCGTAAAATTCCGAAAACTGTAAGTAGGTAAGCAATAAACAATATATCATAATTACAAAAACTATCAATTGTGTTTATTTCATAATATAAATAAAAATATCTTTATGTTTCATGAGTGTAAGAATTTAGAATTATTGTGATTGCCGTGTGGCAGAATGGTTCTATAGAAAATAACTAAGATCTTAGCATGTTATTATTTAAATTAATTTTGATTTACGTGATTGTAGAACAAATTTTTCATACAATATTGCATTTTTGTGAATATGTATAATGCGGGAAAACTGAACAGACTGCATATTCGTTTTCAAATATATGTATAAGAATTAAAATTAATGAGAATAACCATATCTTTTCCGTATTTGTAAAACTGAGAACCAGTGAATTGCGTGCACTCTGCGTTGTCAGGCGCATGTTCATTAAGATAAATGTATTGCATTTTCATGAGGTACATTAATATTGTGCATAATAAAGCTTTGGTTACTGAAGCATTCATCAGCAAGCGAAAAGGAAAATATAACGCCAGTGCACTTCCATTGCATGTAAATGTTAAAAAAGAATTAGAAGCTTTTGTTCCTTTTAATTTTTTCAGGGCAAGTAAGTGTGTTTATGCGATTTCGAATTCACACTAGAATTTTCAAATAAATAAATGAATAAATAAGCTAATAAAATGCAGTTTTACGGCTTTTTGTACAAAGGTCTTAAAAGTAAAATTTTAATTGAAAATTTTCATGCGAATCTTGATTAAAATTAAGTGGGATAAAATGTATTCGACCGCACTTCAAGGGGTTAAGGATGCAGTTTTTGGCGCTTATGTTGTGAAATAAAACCACCAACATGCAAAATTTCATGCATACTGTTTTGATGATATTTATGAAAAATGCTTTTTGCTCTGAAAAAAAAAAAAAAAAAAAAAAAGGCGGGGGACACAGGCATGTAGGAAATTCTCTAAAAGGCAGAATTTTACATCGTTTATAACATGTTTTAGTGTTTTCGGTAAAGTATCGGTATTGCTATTACTACCATTAAATTATTATTGGCTTTATTTATTTCTTTTGACATATTAATGAACTTCTGTTATACGGAAGTTTACGTTATCGAGAAATTTGTTGTAGCCTATTTTACTTTTTAAGCATATAATCACTCTTTTGATTTAAAATACTCAAATAACTGGCGAGTTTTCTGTCTCTCTCATATTACTTATTGTATAATAATAGTTTTCCGTTTTAAGAAGATATGCTATTATAGAAAGATTCGTTTATATCAGGTTGTATTGTTTTCAGTAAAAAATCTGTATTATACCTTCCGCTCAATTGATTCTATTTATTTCTTATAACATGTTACTTTAAGTTTAATGGATGTTTACGTTAATGAGAGGTTCGTTGTAACATATTGTCTTTTTAACTATACAATCGCTATTTCTGTTTTAAATACTCATGTAACTGGAGAGGATTTAAAAATATTAATATGTTAATTGTTTCCATTTTAGGTAGGTTTATGTTATAAAAAGGTTCGTTAATACTAGGTTTTATTGTTTTAGTAAATAATCGGTGTTGCCATCACACAGTCAACCGGTTTTAATTTAATTTATATCTTCTAACACATTATTTTCCGTTTTAGGGACTCCATTCGTTATCAAGAGATTCGTTGTAACGTATTGTACTTTTTAAGCATATAATCACTTAATTTTTAGTGTTCACGTAACTGGTGAAGATTAAAAAATATATATTTATATATTCTATTATGTTAATTGCTTTCCGTTTTATGTAGGTTTATGTTATAAAGAGGGTCGTTTATACAAGGTTTTACTGTTTTAGTGAAGAACATCTATTTTGCAATTACTACCGCACAATTAATTGATTTTATTTATTATTTCTTTTTTTTTTTAATCTCTTACCATACAAATTATTTTCCGTTTTAAGCGCGTTTACGTTATCGAGAGATTCGCTGTAACAGATCGTACTCTTTTCAACCCATATTCACTATATCTGTATAAAATACTCCATTAATATGGCGCTATAAAGATGTTCCGTTTCAGGGGAATTAATACAAACGAAAGTGAATTATGTCCATTATATATAGTGATAACCATATATAGTGAAAACTATATATTTTAATTTGTTAATTGCTTTCCTTTTAGGTAGGTATACGTTATAAAGAGGTTCGTTTATACAAAGTTTTACTGTTTTAGTAAAGAACATGTATTTTGCAATTACTACCGCACAATTAATTGCTTTTATTTCTTTTTTCTTTTTTTAATAGCTCTTAACATACAAATTATTTTTCGTTTAAAGCGCGTTTACGTTATCGAGAGATTTGTTGTAACAGATCAAACTCTTTTCAACCCATAATCACTATATCTGTATAAAATACTCCATTAATATGACGCTATAAAGATGTTCCGTTTCAAGGGAATTAATACAAACGAAAGTGAATTATGTTCATTACGTCACAAAAACCTGCTAAAGAGACTTGATGACGTAATAACTCAAACAAATACACATTGAACAAAGCCGCTGCAAAATTATATTGAAAAAAGTAAATTATATTAAAAGCAAATTATATTAAAATAATATAAACCCGGATCTAAGTTCATCTCTGCTGCTGCAGTTTAAACGGAATTAGATCGAGTGAATTCAAAAGAGCTGCAAAGCCGGAACTAAAAAGCTGCATGTTAGCTTCAAATTAAACAGAATTCCTCTCCCCTCCCCTCCACGATTTCAGTCAACTCGCTTTCGAAAAAAACATTTCTCACCAGAAAAATTTAGACAGTAGTTTTTGCTACTATAAATACTTAGCGTGGGTTATTAATGGTGATTGCATGTAATTTCCTTCTGACGTGTTTATGCTCTCAAGGAAATGACATGCATTTTGCATTTCATGCGTCTTATTTTGGATTTTATTTATGAATGAATACAGAAAAAAAATAATAAAAAAATATTTAGATAATAAGTAACATAGCACACAGATAACGAAAAAAAAAAAAAACTTTAATATCATGGATAATAGTTATTACCTTATATAAATAAAGGTAAATAGAAGCCATTTCGAACCCGGATTTTTGCTCATAATTTTAACAATAATGGGGATATTTTAATAAAATTTGCAGTGAAACATTTTTTTTTTTTTTTTTTTTTGAATGTGACAATATCACGAGCAGCGGCAGAAATGGCCACCATTCGTGTCCAAATAACACAGAATTTTACAACACTGTGTTATAGTGGTCAGGGGTGGGTGGGGAGGGGTTACACTTCAATAAACAATTTTTCGCAGAATATAACAAAAATAGCCATTATATTAGGAAATATATTTCTGTTTACTTATGTTTTTGAAGATTTATGGGGCCGCCTTCCCAAAGATATTGTTACAAACTTTAAATTTCGTCACATGAACACCAAATTTTGGCATCATACTTAAATTCTTTGGAAAAGTTTACACTATGAGACCAAAATAGTCTGTATGTACTATGTATTGTGCTTTAATTTTATGGGAAGTTTCACTGTCGTAAAGGGTAATAAATATGTTACAAATTTAAAAATATATTAAAAAGGTAAATAAGTATCATATAGATTAAAAATATTATTTGAAAACTAAAAAGAAGTTTTTATTTTAATACAAAGAAATCATACATTGCTCCTTTTTATTCCCAAGTAAAATCTTTTTGTAAAGAGTTTGCTAGCATACAAAAAAGTCCTCCCACTCCAAGGAAAAAACAAACAAACAAAAGAATCATTTTCTAACATATATATGAAGAGATTGTCGCAAAAGAACACAATACTAGGCATTATATTGGAAATTATGTCATCTGTTATTTTTTTTAAGGCTTATTGGGTCGTCTTTAGAGGGAAATCGTAACAAACTTTAATTGTTTCGTACTAGCACCAAATTTTCACATCATATTCAGATTAGCTTGAATATTTTACGCGATGACACCAAACGAAAAGTGATTCAATCAATTAGATTAAGGATTGTGCAGGTTTAGATTTGAAATTTCTTATGTTACATTCAATTTCGGTAGTTGCAATAATATCAAAATCTTTAACAAATACAAATATTTTTTAATGAAATCTGCACAACAGAATTCATTTTATGTGCAGTGTAACAATACCACGACTAGTGGTAGAAATGGCCACCATCCATTTCCAAATATCTGTGAAATATGTAGCATTGTATTTCAGAAATATAATATTATACAAATTTATCATATTGCATTATAGTGTCAAATATAATTGTCCCGCTCTATATTTCAGAACGTAATTTACCATACATATACGGTTTCAATGACCGAAATACTATAAACTTCCATCACTATACATCATGTTTACATTTCCAACTTAGCAAGGCAAATCTGTTAAAAAGATCCCAAAGATTTTAAATTATATTTATTTAGATACTAAGGAATCGAACAATATTCTTTGTTCTCCTGTAGATGTATAAGCAAAGGTTGTTTTGAAAGTGGAGAGGATGTGATTTATCTTGAAAAATTAAATAATAACGATTTAAAGTGTTTTGTGCAATTGTGTTTTATCAAATGTGTTCTTCCCATCGTTAGCATAAATTTATTTACTCCTCTTAAGACGGAATTCCTTTATATGAAGATTTCGTTTCCACAGATTTAACCGTAAAGTAATAAGAAGCGAATTTGTCTGAAACGAAATTTTTAGGGTCAGTTGCTGTTCCGTTTTGGCAGATTTTATAATATATCTTCAAGTATGTATTGCATCCCATGACGATCGTTCACTTTTTTTCGGTTTTGAATATATCTTAAAATATAAAACTTTTTCTTTGTACACCCACACACATATATAATATACAGGGTGTCCACTCTCAATCGGGGCCTGAATTCATTTCTGAACAACGTGAAAGTTTGACACATTTTTAGACTAATTTTTAACTGTAAAAGGTTTAAAATTGATAAATTATAAAATAATTATTAATTTTTACTAAAACCTATTCAATGGTAATTTCCTAGAAACAATATTTTTAGTAGTTTATTTCAATTAATTTAAATAACTGAAAAGATTTGTATATTTAAAAATTAAAATATTCGGTATTGAATTTGTTCTCCATTATTTAAAATACATTGATAAATGTCGACGATTATTAGGTTGAATAAAATAAAATACAAAAGCTGTATTTGTTTTAAGTTTATACACACACATACATACGTTTGTTTATTTGAAAGAAATATGAATCTCTGATAATTAATAATTTCGCATATTTATATATGTACTAATAAATAAAAACAAATTGTACATTTTTGTTTTCATTTTCAGCCAAAAATAGAAAAATACCGAAATTCATTTTCGGTCTTAAATATTTGCTTTGGTCGATCTTTACTCCTAATCTGTGTCTTTTGTTTCAACTTTGAAGCTTTTTCTTTTTCTTAAGTGCTTTACTCTTAAAACTTAGAAACACTGCTTCATCCTTTCTGATTACATCATTTCGTCTGGCTGCATGTAGTGAGATTACGTAACGAAACCTCAGGTTAATAAATAAGGAGGGAAACAGACGAAACGCGGGGAATATCTTTGATCTTTTTATTTGGTTATTTGATTGATCACGTGTTCATCGTAACTTTTGTAACTTTGATTTCAGTTTTGTTTTTACCTGTTTGTTTATATTTAAATGCTTGGCGCTGATCCAAATTTCAGCATTCTCCGTTTTCAATGCATAGAATCTCAGCTGTTTTGTATTTTATTTTAACACATTCGCTGCCGATCACCCGCCAGCGCGTGATATGGCGCCAACGTTAAGGGGCCACTCACGCGCCAGCGCGTGATGTGGGGTGATGTTCAGTAGCCAGTCACGCGCTGGCGCGGGAAAATCTTTCACTGATTCTTTGTTATAAAAAGTAAATCGTCTTCTGGGAAAAACCCAGTTTTACAGTGCGGCATTAACTATCATCACATCTTCACGTAAGCAGCAGCGAACGTGTTAAAGCAGGAAGCTATCAAGACGCTTTTCAACATAAAAATATTTTATATGTTGCAATCCGCACTCTATCATATTAAAAATATTTTTGATGCTTAAATTTATTATTTATTTTGATTTGTTAAGAATTCTGGTATTTATTTTAAAGCAGGAGGTTTTCGAATGTAAAAATATTGGATATGTTGCGATCCGCACATCATTACTTGAAAAATATAATTTAATCTATTAAATGTGTCATATCTTTTAAATTATTAAATATTATAACACACAAAACCTTTCTTTTAAGCACGAAAATGAGGTTTTGACTAAATCAATAACAAAATCACCAGCAATAAAATAAATTAAATAGGCTTAAATTAAAACATAATTTAATGTTTACGTAAATCTTTAAAAAGCAGAACTAATTTTAGGTAAATATTAGGTAGGTATAGGTTACATTATCAAAATGGATTGGGAATGTATAGTCAACATTGGCCGTTATCGATAATAATGCGTTCGATTTTTTTCTGTAGTTTAGTAGTAATTGTCTATCTACGAAATGATGATATTTTCAGATGTTATCTACAATGCGCCAACTCAGCAGCCAACACCACTGGTGCACACCGGCGAAAGATAAGTCTGCACGCTTCCAACATGTAAATTAATTAGTTTTATTTTATTTACAATATATCCACGAGATTAAAAACTGCGTTATTAAATAAGTAAACTTTTTTTTTAAATATTAGAGTTTGAAAACTGATTGGGAGGAGGGGATTCTAGTCTCAGTCTTTTTCTCTCTTTAACACTTTCGTAACAATATAAGGAAAGTATATAAATCATCGTGCCTGTGAATACGATAGTTTCCAAGCGCGTTACTTCCTATCAGAGCCGAAACTAGTCTTTTTTGTACCCGGAGCAAACAGATTTTTCTGCCCGCCTCCTTCCTCTTCAAAGTATATTTATGTGGGAATATTGAGTGATTAGCTTATGATTTAAGCAAAACAAATATTCTTGATAAGATAAAAAGGTTTACTAGACATAAAATATATACGTAGCATTCAAAAATAACAGTAGAACTGAATAATATTTAAAATAAATAAGCTTCTCTGAGCTTTGGATTAAAAATCCATCCAACTCGCCATCGCTGAAATCTATAGAACACCTCGTTCTTTTTTATGCATCATCACGTGAGTCTCAATTGGGATATCACGTTCATTAAATCATTGAGTATATTATCTTTAATTGCTTAATACTTCATCCTTTATACCCACATTTTCGGTCATCCTGACGTTCCTGGCGACCTCGCCAGCTGCCCCACGGCTTGACGTATTTTGCAATAGTGGATATCTTGTCCACCATGGTCTCCAATCCTCTTTGCATCATAATGATCATGTGATTTTTCTATAATGTTTTTATTAGGTCCATGGAATTTTCTCCTTTTCATTCCTGTTCCATACTGCATTTCTTGGATTAACTCGGTATCATTTAATTCATATCTGTTAGGTACTTTTCTCATCATGTTAAATTGCTTTCTATAACTACCATTACTCCAAAAATATAGATTTCTACGCGGACCATTAAAATTTGTTTTTATGCTTCTTTTGCCTTTAAATTTAAAAGTATCCTTTTCACACGGTTCAGCCCTTTCTTTTTCAAAAATTTCATATTTTCTTTCTGTTTGCTGTACCTCTAAATGTTTCTGTTTGCTGTTTCTCCAATTTTCATATGTGTGACGTTTTCCATCAAAATTATTTCTCGAATAATATTTCTTTTCTTCATCTCTATCATTGTAATCACGCTTCTTGTAATTTCTGATAAATTTCTGTTTATTTGCATTAACTCCTTCAACATTCCTTTCTTCCCTCGTATTTTTCCGTTTATAATATTTTTTAATTTTCCTCGTTTCATTTTTATTTTCATTGGCGCGTGCACATAAATTGCGTTTTTCTTTTAGGTCATTCATTCGTCCTGTTTGTGATGTCTCGTTTCTTTCATTCAATCTTTTCTTACTAATTAAATTTTCTTCTTTCTCATTTATTTCTTTTCTAATTTTCAAATTTCTCACGTGATTCAAATCAATTTCATTTTCTTCTATGACTCTCGCGAAATTAATCAAGTGATTACCTCCTGCATTATTATCATTTGCAAGTATAACATTTTCATCACGTGAATTATCTAACGTAGACGTTTTCATTTCATTATTATTTTTGGCAGCATGATTCAATTTTATATCAGAATTCTTCTGAACTTTAGTGTAACCTACTTGAATACTATTGCGTTTGCCAACGATCTTAATTCCGTTCTCGTCTATCGCCAAATTTAATTTGCTAATGACATCATATCCCAGTAAAATATCATATTCAAGAGATTCTAGTACGTACAAATTTGTTCTGATTAGAAAACCATCAATATTAAATTCATATGGGAAGTATCCTTTTGGATAAACAACTATTTTATTTATGCCGGACAAAAAGATATTATTTGAAAATAATCTTGGCGAGCCTATTTTCGTATAATATTCGTAACTCACCAAACTGATATCACTTCCAGTGTCGAAGAAGATCTGTGTCTTTTCACCGTTAATATCAATATTTTTCATGTAATCTGATTTGGCACTGTTAGTTTGCTTGATTACTGCGGAATTCATCTCTTTGTAGTTGGATAATCGCGGATTTTGGCTGTCATTTTTTATTTGTTTATTATTCCCATTATTACACTGCGATATTACGTGGCTAAGACGATTACTTTTGAAACACATAATTTGTGCCCTGTTCTTTTCATTTAAATAAGAAAATTCATTTACATTATCTGTATTATCTGCGAATTGTTGTTTTCTTAAAGTATCATAACGTTGAGATGGTAACCACGGTTTTGAATTGTTATTTTCGCGCATTTTTGACTTCCTATCTTCAAAGTGGTGTGAATTTCTATTCATGGTTTTAATATTACGCCTTGCTGTTTCGTAATCATCTAGTTTACAAACTAACGTATCAACACTTTTAATTTTGGGAAGATCATCGATGAAATGTTCCTTCATTTCTATCGGTAATCTTCTTTTGATTTGATCTACCAGTATTAATTCTTTTAAATCTTCAAAATTCGACACATCAAGACCGGTAATCCATTCTTCTAAATAATTCCTTAACTCAAATGCTAGATCGCGCCAAGTGGCTGAATTTTCTTTCTTATGCGACATTAATTTTTGCCTAAACTCTTCTGGCGTCAATTTGAATCTTTTGAGCAGCAAGTTTTTTACATAATCGTAGTTATTTGTTAATGTTTCTGGTTCTCTAGTTATAACATTAGCAATTTCTAGCGGCATTAAACTTAATAAGTGCATGACCCAATTCTCTTTTGTTATATTCATCCTAGAAATCTGTCTCTCGAATAGAGCTAAGTAGATACTAATATCACCCTTCCCATCAAAGTGTGACATTAATTTAGACAAATCTAGTTGCTTACCTGTACCAGTTACAGCCGAACCGTCACTTGTATTTATCATATTTCCTTGAAGTTCAATTTTTCGTAATTCGTACTCCATTTCCATCTTCTTTTCCTCTAATCTTCTTTCTGATTCTAACCGTAACCGTCTTTCTTCTTTTTCTGCCTCTAGTCGTCTTTCTTCTTTTTCTGCTTCTAATCTTCTTTCTTCTTTTTCTGCTTCTAGTCTTTCTTTTTCTATTCTCTCCGCGGCAATGACTTCAAGTCGAACTTTTACAAAATTTTCTTCATAATCCTTCGATTCAGTCACCAACTTTATCAAATCAATGATTCTTGGACTCTGAGGCACAATTATACCTAGATCATCACACAACGTTAACAAGTCCGCCTTTCTAGCTTTATTCAGAACAGACATTATAATTTTTGTTTACACTTCAACAAAACAATATAGTGCACTATCTTGCAGGCTTGATCACGGATAATTTCTAATCATTACACATATAACAAACAGTTCCTTTTTTACATAATACGTATTAGTTTAAAAACAAAACATTTTTCTTAGACTTAGACCTTCTTAGTGTAAAATAGCTTTCATCGTGAAATTCAAATTCAAATATAAATCAGCGAAATCATTCAAATCCAAGTCATTCAAATCCTTCAATCCCGGCAACGAACCCCCAAAACTTGTGGGAATATTGAGTGATTAGCTTATGATTTAAGCAAAACAAATATTCTTGATAAGATAAAAAGGTTTACTAGACATAAAATATATACGTAGCATTCAAAAATAACAGTAGAACTGAATAATATTTAAAATAAATAAGCTTCTCTGAGCTTTGGATTAAAAATCCATCCAACTCGCCATCGCTGAAATCTATAGAACACCTCGTTCTTTTTTATGCATCATCACGTGAGTCTCAATTGGGATATCACGTTCATTAAATCATTGAGTATATTATCTTTAATTGCTTAATACTTCATCCTTTATACCCACATTTATAAAGAGAATTTTGCTATTTTTCTAACAGCCAACATATATATATATATATATATGAAATATGTAATACTGAATTACGTAATCTGTTTTTGTCAAATATTGATTTATTAAAATCTTGAAAACTGAATCGAAAAAAATTCTGCTTCATGCAGGACATTTATGCCTTCATCCTTAGATTCTTCTATGCTTCGGGATATTCCAGACACGAAGATTTTAACAATATCGCGCTAAACATAGACATGAGAAAAATCGACAAAGAAAATATGTATTTGGCGCCCTTTCGTTCTGTTGCCTGGGGCACGTGGCCCCTCTGCCCCCTTTAGTTTCGGCCCTGTTCATATTCAGCTCCCATATGGCGAACAGGTGCGAGCATATGGAGCACAGTCACAAACTTATATAGATTTTCATATCAGTCCGATCAATTAGATATTTAAAACAATTTTTAAACTTCTTTCAAACCATTCTACTAGCTTTTTTAAGGGAAAAAAGCGTAGAAAATGCGATAAGGTATACGAAATAAATATTGCAGCGATGTAGTCAAGCATTAGTAAATCGGTGAGGTAACGGCTTTATTCTTGAAACGGGAAGTTCAGTGTTCAGATTCAGCTGATACTAGTTTGCAAGTTGCCGCTTCATGTCCCTGGAGAAACTTTGTGCCATAAAACCTCGTTCAACCAACCAACCAGTTTGTCAGTAATCTATATGAATTCAAGGTATTCTAAGAAATGTACTAAAAGTTGAATGGAATCCGGTAAGGGTTTTTCTTTTGCTGTATAATTTTAATTAAACGCTTCAATATATTTATAAAAGTTATATAAAGTCCTATGCGAATCCCAAGTCGCTATTTTACGATACGTTCCTAAACTCACATTTTAACTGTAAATGCAAAAACTTTATAGGTATTCATATATAGATGTCACGAAATCAAAGAGTATTTTATTATTATTATTACTAACTAGAGTTGATGACTGAGCTAAGCCCGATCAAAATTAGCATTGTGTTTAAATCGATGTATAATTCCCACTGTATCATTCTTACTGTTTCAGATATAATTAGATTCAGCTTGTGTCGTGATGACCAAAAATAGCCCTTTAATTATAATAACTTTTTTCGAATATGCGACCTAACCCTAGTGCTCTTCTTGTGTCTGAAAACGAATGAATACGAAATTTAATCATAATGCCTAGTCGTGTTCTAGTAAAAATTAGCTTGATCAAAACTCAATGCGACGCAAAATGACCCACTACTCGAATGTTCTTGAACATACCATCTGTCTCAATAGACTTCTTGAGCCCAAAAACGGAATTAATCAAAATCATTATAGAACCGCTTTTTTTAAATACAATTTTCTTGACCCTGACACATAGTGACCGAAATAGACCCACTAACCGAATTTCCTGGATCTTGTGATCTTACCCAAGAGTTTTCTGAAGTTCGAAAACTATGCAATATAAAATTTAATTAAATTCGTCAAAACTGTTTTCTAGAAAAAATTGTTTGAGCATTAATGACTCAAATCTGACCCCCTAATCAAAATATCATGAACATGTGATCTAGCCCAGTAATCTTCTCGTATCCGAAAACATTATAGTGTAAATTTTTCTCTCAATCTCTTTTGACTCATTTTTAGACACAATTACCTTGACCCCGACCCATAGTGATAAAAAATGACCCGCTAATCAAAGTTTTTTGTACATGCGAATCAGCCAGTAATCTTTTGGTGTAATATCTCGTGACCTGAAACAGTATAATGAAAATTGTTAAAATCGTTTAAGACAATTTTTATACAATTAACTTTACTCTAACCATCTGTGACGTAAAATGACCCACTAATGGAATGCTCTTGAACATGCAACGTATCCCATTGATCTTCTTGAGCCTTAAAACGAAAATAAACAAAATTTAATCGAAACCCGCAGTGACCCCAAAATGACCCATTAATAAAATTCGTCGAACATATAATCTAGCCACAACTATGTTTTATGTCCGAAAAGGGTATAGTACAAATTCTTGTCAAAATAGTTTGAGCCTTTGTTACATGTAATTAGCTTGACCCGGACCCATAGTTACACAAAATGACCCACTAATCGAATTTTGTGGAATATGCGACGTAACCCAATGTTATTTTCGATCCCGAAAACGATAGAATACAAAATTTAACTATAATCGTCGTTTTCTAGAAAATTAGCTTGAACCATAATGACCAGAAAATGACCCAGAAATTGAAATTTCTCGATCATGTGACCTAGGAAAATGATCTTCTCGTACCCGAAAATGAGTGGATGCAAAATTTAGTCAAAATCGACTGAGCAATTTTTCCGATATAAACAGCTTGACCTTGACTTATTATGACCCACTTATCCAGTTTGAACATGCAAAATAGTCTTCTCGAGCGCGAAAACTATAGAACAGAAAATTTAGACAAAATAGTTAGAGCCGTTTTCTAAAAAGAATTAGCTTGACCCACAGTAACCCCAAAATGACCCTCTAATCGAATTTTCTCGAACACGTTACTTAGCCCAATAGTCTTTTCGTAATCCAAAATGGCAGACTATAAAATTAAATCAAAATCGAGGGCCCTAACTCCCTGGTATGTAGACCTGGATCACAATGGGTCAGGTTCAACCTATCTAAAAACCAGCTCAAATAATTTTGACAAAACTTCGTATTGTACTGTTTTTGGTTACGATAAGATCATTTTGCTTGAGAAATTTTGTTGTGTTTCTTTGGGGTCACATTGGATCAAGCTAGTTTTCTAGAAAACGACTCGAATGGTTTTGATTAAATTTTGTATTCTATCGTTTTCGAGATCGAGAAGACCACTGAATTAATTTTGTCGCATGTTCGACAACATTCATCCGTAAAAAATACATCCGTAAAATTCTGCGATATGCTTCTGTTGAGATAATGTTAAAGTTATTGAATGACACCGGAAAATATGAACAGATTTATTACAAAATAGGTAAAAGTTTTTGTATACGTACATTATAAAAACAAACTTTTGTACTGAAAATTCTGGTGAAAGCGTAGATTTTGTAAATTCTAAATTTATCAAAAAAAAAAAAAAAAAAAAAAAAAAAAAAAAAAAAACGCAGAATTTTTTGGATGACTTAATACTAATGAAAGCTTTTTTAACGAAATTTTCAAGATTTACAATGATTTGTGTGAAACGCGATGACATTACCAAAAAGCTCGAAGATCTTACAGTATATCTATTAGTCACTTTTTATGTAATGTGCACTACATTTCGAAACATGACGCTTCCAGTATAGCATTGTTTAAATTTGGATAGTTGGTATATTTTACACAAAGAAAAGTAAGCTAACTTCAAATTTTGTTAAATCGTATTTATGATTTTTTTAAAGTTGAGGACAGAAATTCGAAATCGATTTTGTTTGCAATGCCATTTTCACAGAAAAAAAAAAAAAAAAAAAGTTGTATTACACCTTGCATTGGCTTTGAAACAAGATATTAAAAAAAAAAAAAAAAAAAAAAAAAAAAAAAAAAATTCTTTCTTTATTTCCGCTAAAAATTGGTTTTTTTCCCCTACACTTTTAACGCCCTTCTTCGGGATCAAGCCCTATAGCGCGTGGGAAAAAGAAAAAAAAAACTTTTTATTATCTCCGATACATAATCTGTGTATATCTTCCGAAATTATGAGGAAATTATGTAACCGGTTGCTTTTTGTATAAATACGGTAATCATTATACTGATAGAGAATATTTATTGGTAATAATTTCTTGGTGGTCTCTCAATTGTAAACCGGTTTTTAAATAGGAGTTCTTATTTTATCACTACACAAGCAATAAAAAAGCTAATTTAAGCTCGCGCGATAGCTCTGCGCGTGGTAAAACTCAACATGATTGTAGACACGCGCGTATGCTAGTTACTTAATCCACCCAATATTTATGGCCCAATTGTTTAGCACGCAGTTACGCAGTTAATAATTTGAGCAACATTTCACCTCCTACTTACCACGCGTTTATAATGAATGTATACGAACAATATTGGTGTAAAAGAAGGTAATTTATGTGGTATGGCACGGAGAAATATTTTTTGTTCAAATTTAAGGAATTGTCGTGTATTGTGTCGCTTATGCCGATTTTACCAGAATGCGCCACTGCTCCGATCGGGTTGATCCTAGGATTTGATCGTACGCCGTTCGGACAAGACGATTTTGCTTAATTCATCATTTAAAGCTTTTTGACACCACTATTTAAAAATAATAATAATAATAATAATAATAATTTCATACTATTTAAAGGCGGAAATGTTTAGACTAAATGTTACGGATATTTTATTTAAAAAATAGTGCTGTGCATCCGTTATTTTCAATTTATTGAACGGAAAAGAAATAACCAGTTAAAGGGATAAGTCGGGTTAGCATCGATTTAGAGCTTGCGCGCCCGCAGAACAAAATCTAGAGAGGGAGAAGAACGTTACCAGGGCTGCACATTTCTTTCTTTCTTTCTTTCGTTTTATGGAAAGCAAAATTTAAATAAATAAAAAAAAAAATGAATTGGGGAAGGGGGGTGGGGGTTGAATCCCACATGCAAAAAGGAAAATTTTAACAAATTTGACACACATTGATTGCAGATATTTTTAAAAAAGGGACTTGCGCTTTCGAAATTGGTTTTGAAAGTGAAACTAACTTTATAAAAAATATCTGCATTCAAAATCGAAAAAATAAAAAAGGAGTGATGTCGGCATGCACCTCAACTATCCAATGCAAAATAAATAAATAAATAAATAAAAAGAAAATATTTAAAAATGTCGAAATGCAAACCAGATATTAGAAAATAACCTCTCCATAGGAAAAGCATGAGCTCGGGAGCACTTTGTCCAGTGTTGAATTTAGGGAGTGGCGCGGGGGGGGACATCCCCCCCCGCAGTGCCGTGGGAAGGGAGCGGTCGCCCCGGGGTGCAGACATTTAGGGGGCGCCAAATTTATACTACCAAAGTCATTTTTTGGGTTTAGGGATAAATTGGGAGGGAAGCGCCAAATTGAAACTTTGTCCCGGACGCAGTTTTCTCTTTGCATGTCTATGCCCTCCCCCCCCCCCGGAAAATTTTGAGATTTTGGGTTTTCAATGGTCAAAAAGTGCAATCCCCCCCGGAATTCTATCATGTCCCCCCTCGCCGGAGCTACAGAAGTCCCTCGTGGAGAAAAATGTCTGAATTCAACACTGACTTCGTCGGCCAGGGACATGAGCCTTAAGAAAGACAGACGAATGGATGAAGTGATTTCCGACGTAAAAAAAAGTAGATCCTGAGAATCTGCAGATTAGGAGAGATGTAATTAAAAATATTACGTATCGAACCACTAAATTAATCAAACAAGTTAGTCTTTCTACATATACAATTGATGATATAATGACGTCAATTTTGGTGATTGAAAAAAGATAAAATGAATCAAAGCAATAAATCCTTCAAATTATTCACTTAAACCCGCGCCAGGATGTAATTTTGTCAGAAATAATCCAACATTTTAATTATTTTGTTTATACCGAATTGGCAGATATTTCATTTATATTTTAGAAATTTTATGAAGATTAGTAAAGGCCTGAGGAACAGTTAAATTACAAAAAGGAAAAAAAAAAAAAAAAAAAAAAAAAAAATTAGAAAGAAAGAAAAAAAAAACTAAAACAGATTTTTTTTTTTTTTTTTTTTTTTTTTTTTTTTTAAGACAGGAAATAAATATGTTTATATCTCAGTTATCATTAAGCGACAATTCTAATAAGATATATTTATTTTTATTCGAGAGCAGTAAATGAATAGATTTTAAGATTTAAGGTCACTTAATTGAAATACAGGAATATAATTTGGGACTGCTGCACTAATTTTGAGTATATTAAATTAGCAATATGTGATTTTATATCATACTGCAGTTGAGGAATTTGTGCGTGAATTCAAGTCACATTTTTATTTCAATATTTTTAAATTTTCAATCATTTTCAAAATTGCATATTTGAAATATTATTATCATACATAGTATTTCAAGTACTTTTCGGAAAATTCATGAATTATTAGCGATTGTGTGCACTAATACTGTAGGAATGCTTATTTTAAGTGAAATTATACAAGGGGAATCTAAACTTTTGGGCAAAACTGTAGTACACATCAAGATAAACAATATTAAGTAGGATCCCAAATTTCTTGCGAAAGAGATAGGCGCCATTAAAGTTTAGGGTCCAAAGTTTCAAATGATTATAAAATGATTATTCAAATTTGCTAGCTTTTCTATTTTTTTTTTTTTTTTTTTTTTTTTTTTTTTTGTTTTGTTTTAATATTATTATCACTGCACTTGAAACAGCTTATTTACCTTGGAGGGAGGGGGTTCTTAAATTCGATGTTGTCTTTTGAGTAATTATGTATTTTTATTTCATTAATGACAGCTTGGCCATTAAGTTTTTAGGAAAACAGTCAAACGATTTTTACCCCCCTCCCCTCTCCAAAAAAAGAGAGAGAGAGACTGATTGATTGATTGATTTCATTGTATTGTTAATTCATAACTGTATGATTGTTTATAGAAGATTCCTAATGTGATTTATTTTTAACTGTCAATCTAACATGAAAAATTAGTTTCAAATGCACATTTTAATTTCACATATAAGAGTAAATGATTATGATATATGTATAAAGAAAAAATTATGTATTAATCTCTCTGGGGTATTGAAAAAATCAATAAGGCAGTTTTTTTTTCTATCTTTTCTTGAACAAAGTATAAAATAACGAATCAGCGAAAAAGTTCGATTTCTGGTTTTCAGCGGAATTATACGTTTTAAAATGTCCTGAACACGATTTGGCTACTTTTAGAAAATGTCCGTCCATGAAACTGCATGTCTGTCTGTGACACAAATTTTTTGCACAATCTATCTCAAGAACTAATGCATTTTTCATAAAATTTCAGATTCCTCTAGACCTGGACGCAAAAAGTTGAATATGTTTCGGTGTAAATAGCTCAATAGGTGGCACTGCTATTCTGTATATTTTTTTCACGATTCCGCGATAGCTATATCTCAAGCACAAATATTGGAAATTTCATCAAGCGTAATCTCTGATAGACCTCAAAATAAATAGAGGCTTATTAGGTTTGGGTGTACATTGCCCAACAGGTGACGCTGCCATGCTGTGCTGCCCGATTTCCGTGATATATTTACTTTAAGAGTTAATGCACGGAATTTCTCCAAAACTTCATATTCTATTAGACATTTGCATGAATGTATCCTCATTAGACTTATGTGTATAACGCCCAACAGGTGGCGTTGCAATGCTGTCTTTTCCAGGATTCCGCGATAGCTATATCTCAAGCACAAATACTAGGAATTTCATCGAATTTAATCTTCTTTTAGTCTTCAAAATAAATAGACGCTGATTAGGTTTGGATGTTGCTATACTGCATTTTCCATTCCACGATTTCACGGTAGCTATACCTTAAATACAAATGCTCGAAATTACACCAAACTTAATATTCTTTTAGACCTCGGCATAAATGGATCTTTATTAAATTTGTGCGAAAACCGCCCAACAGGTGGTACTTTTATGCTGTATATTTATCCAATTTCTGTGATAACTTTATTTACCTTAATGGCTGACGCACGGAATTTTTACAAATTTCATATTTTTTTGACATTGATATAAATGTTTCCTTATTAGTTTTCAGTGTACCGCCAAACTCGTGGAGCTGCTATTCTGTATTTTTGACGTTTCTGCGATAGTTATATTTCAAGCTGAAAAGTCCTGAATTTCATCAAACTTAATCATCTTTTAGACCTCAAACTAAACAGACGTTGATTAGGTTTGGGTGTAAATCGTCCAACAGGTGGCGCTGCTATGCTGCACTATTCATGATTCCAGGATAATTACATCTCAAGCACAAATGCACAAAGTTTTATCAAACTTAATCTTCTTTTCGAACTAAAAATAAATATTTGCTTATAAGGTTTAGCCCAACAAAAGGTACTTCTATGCGGCATTTATCTCGATTTAGGATTTTTTTTTTTTTTTTTTGGCCTTAAGAGTTGATGTACAAAATTTCCCCAAATTCATATTCTATTAGATCTTGGGATAAATAGATCGTTGTTAGTTTTGTGTGTATACCGCCCAACAGCTGTCACTGCTGTACTCTGCTTTTGACGATTTCCGTGGTAGCTGTATTTCAAGAACAAGTGCATTGTCATTTAATTTTGTTAGCAAACAATTTGATTTAGAGTACAAACGAAAGTTTTGTAACGGCCACCAGAATATTTTTCCAGTTCCTTTCTGACAAGTTCAGAGTCGTCATTTTCAAATATTTTGTATAAAATTTGATGCTATTCAGTGGCGTAGCTATGATGGATGACACCCGGGGCGGAAAATAAATTGTCCCCCCTCCTCGCCGATCCGTCATATATTTTCAATCAAATTCTACGTTATTATAACAAATGACCATACCATTCCTTATTTACCTTTTGTCTTGCTACATAAAAATAAATAAATACAGGAGTGACTCGTCACTCAACCCATAGTCCGCATAAGTCAATGTGGTGTCTATATGTAGAGGAAAATTCTTGAAAATTCTACATATAAAGTCTTATACAGTTTGCTTTTGTTATCCACTCGTTCGATAGGTTGGTTTTTGCACTCTTGTGCATATCTTATTAAGACACACCATTCTGTATTAAATTTCACATTCTCAAAGAAATTAAAATTAAATCTATTGCGTCGTACGCTAGAAATTTCATTTTATTTTAGAATTCTTTTCCAAAATCTTACAAGATTATACATACATATTTGCAAATAAAGATTGGGTACCATCCTTTAAAGGGTGACACCCGGGGCGGACCGCCCCCATCGCCCTCCCCCCCCCCCCCCCCACTAGCTACTCCACTGCTGCTATTCCTATTTAAGTATGATGAAATCGAAAAGGCTTATCCTACAAAAGCAAAGATATTTCAGAAACTTTTTGTTAAATGTAGGCACTTCAAGTTCTGGACGCTGCAGTTTTGGAAAGTTCAGAAAGCAATCTACTGTAGTTTGTTTCCCAATAACGCTTTAAAAAAACTGTTGAATTCAGATACTTTCGGGAAGGACTTTTGTGGCTCCGGGAGGGGATATTACATTACAGAGTTCCTGAAGGGGGGGGAGGTCACTTTTTGACCATTGAAATAACAAAATATCAAATTTTCCGGGAGGGTATTCATTGCTCCGGGGGAAATGTGGGAATGGCCTCCACCTCGAACAGCCTCCTAAAACCAAGATTGAGAAAAAATCCTATTAAATTTTTAGGTACTTCAATTTCATGCATATATGCCCTAAGACAAACTTTGTTATTGTGTTAGAAAATTTCGCGATGTCGAGTACGGTGAGGGGAAAAATAGAACAGGTTTACATAAATTATATTAGCCATCCGTTATGATACTATGGAGTTCTCTAATTTTCGACCCAGCTCCACCAGTGACTGAGAGGTTCTGCTCTCAAAGCTGGTCGATGGGGGAGGTGCTGGGTTCGAACCCAATCGCGCACGTCTGTCTAACCGTTCGGACTTTTCGTGGATTTTTTTTCTTGTTCGAACCTTGCGTTAATGAGGGTAGGTTACCTTAGAAAGACCTCCACGAAGGGCATTACCTATAGAGCCTATATTCCTCAAGTAGATAATAGGCCGTCACAAAATAAATCAAACTAATTTTTGACCCCTCCACCTTCATGATAATTTTTTCTGATTATTGAGTTTTGTTTTGAATCTTCGGACCTTAGGCCAGTGATTTGATGTCTCCAATTTTAGTTGACATTATTCCTTATGGCCCTTAAGGCCCCTGTCCTCGCTCGAGGAAACGCTCGCGAACTAATGCTATTCCTATGGGGAAGCATTTTTCTAATAACTCTTTCGCATTTTGACATTTTTGAATAATTTTTTTGCATTGGATAGCTGAGGTGCATGCCGACAGCGCACCTTTTTTACTTTTGCGATTTTGGTTGCAGATTTTTTTACAAAGTTAGTTTCACTTTCAAAACCGGTTTCGAAACTGAAAGTGTTTGTAAAAAATATATCTTCAACCAAAATCGAAAAAGTAAAAAAGGTGCGCTGTCGGCATCCACCTCAGCTATCCAATGCAAAAAAAAAAAATCAAAAATGTCAAAATGCGAAAGAGTTATTAGAAAAATGCTTCCCCATAGGAATAGCATTAGCTCGCGAGCGTTTCCTCGAGCGAGGAAAGGGGCCGTAATTTTCGATGTTTATCCCCCTAATCAGTACGACAAAATTTTTACGGCCCGTTACCGCTGAAAATGTTTTCACTTAAATTTGAGGCCCTAGGTTGAAGCACTGACGGTCCACCCGATAACACGACATTTGTAAAATTCATAATTTCAAGTAAATTTCATAATTAAATCAAGTAAATTTCATAATTTCAGTTCTGTTTAACGATTCCCCGGGCCCCATTCTCTGGTTTTCTCTAATCAATTTTTCTGACTTTCTATCAATTTTTAAAATTATAAAAATAAATAAATAAATTTTTATTCACTGAAACAAACATTTAATAAAAGAAAGAAAAAATAACAACCCTTTCATGTATACAAATGTTACGCAATTCAATGATTTTTATAATTTGTAACGACTTGGTGATGTGCAATTTGCCCCTATAGGAGACATCCTGGCGCCCTTTAACGAATTTACGTTGTGTTTTATACAAATGTGTCTTTTATGCAACAAATAATTTCTTTCCGTTTTTCATTTTATCAAGTTATCTATGTTTTAAAAGAGACAGCTTAAATTTCTCGCACTTATTAGCAAGCGAATAATAATTAATATTAATAATAATTATAACTTTTTTTTGTTATTAAGTTATAAATTGTTATTGATAAATAATTATAAGTGTCACGGATTATTTTGAGAAAAAAGCAAGTGATAAATTAGACATTTGTCGTTCTGCAATGGATGATTATTTAAAAAAGAACAATGAAACATCTGTAAATACTCAAGAAGTCTGTTTTCCTTTTCCGAAGAAGAAAAAAGTTATTAGTGATGACTCCAGTTGCGCTAGATTTCTAGAATTCTCTAAAGATCGTCTCAAAGAAAATAAAGTCTATAAAAGCGAGATTGAAAATTTTTCCATGAAGAAAAAATTTAACGGGAACTATTTTCAATTGCTCAAGAGCCCAATACATGGACTAGGTGTTTTTACATTACGGCCCATAAAAGAAAATTCATTGGTCATGGAATATTTAGGAGAAATCATTAGACCTGAAATTTCTTATAGACGTGTTGAAATATATTCAGAATCAAGAGCCTCACGAAGTTATATGTTCGATTTCGGGGCAGATGCTGTCTTAGATGCCACCAAGTACGGCAATTTAGCCCGATACATAAATCACTCTTGCGATCCTAATTGTTGCACAGCCACTATCGCTACTAAAAATGAGAAAAAAATAGTGATTATTTCAAAAAGACGAATCGATATAAATGAAGAATTCGCATTTGATTATCATTTTGATATTTCTAATGATTTTTCCGATAAAATTGTCTGCTTTTAATGAGTCGAAATTTTTCCAGAGAGAAAATTCGCCTTAAATACAACATATCAAATGAAAATCAAATTTTGAATTGCTTAAAAGGCGCAAATGCCAACCTAGTGAAAAAGATTCCATACCGGGAATCGAACCCGGGCCATCAGTTTAGCGTACTGACGTTCTACCTACTAAACCACATGGAACGACATCCAGCAAGGAACTTATCACTATTACATGTTGGCAAGGCTACAAACGCAGCACAAGATGGAATACAATCCGCGAGCCACCGATCTGGGGCAAACACGAAACTCAAATTTATCCAGCATCGATTGAATATATTAATGAGTGGAAATTTTTCCAGAGAGAAAATCTGGAAAAATTTCCACTCATTAATATATTCAATCGATGATTTTCATTTGATATGTTGTATTCAAGGCGAATTTTCTCTCTGGAAAAATTTCCACTCATTAATATATTCAATCGATGCTGGTTGATTGATTGATTTTTGACGTCCGATTATCTGCGCTAGGGATATAGGACCAGGGGGGAATGCCCTTCGTGGGGGTCTTTCTAAGGGAACCTAACCCGTATTTACGCAAGGTTCGAAGAAAACCACGAAAACTCCGAACGGTTAGGCCGACAGCCGCGATTGGGTTCGAACCCAGCACCTGCCGTCTACCAGTTGAGAGGTCCGAACCTCTCGGCCACTGGTGGGGCCCTCAATCGATGCTGGATAAATTTGAGTTTCGTGTTTGCCCCAGATCGGTGGCTCGCGGATTGTATTCCATCTTGTGCTGCGTTTGTAGCCTTGCCAACATGTAATAGTGATAAGTTCCTTGCTGGATGTCGTTCCATGTGGTTTAGTAGGTAGAACGTCAGTGCGCTATACTGATGGCCCGGGTTCGATTCCCGGCATGGAATCTTTTTCACAAGGTTGCCATTTGCGCATTTTAAGCAATTCAAAATTTGATTTTCATTTGATATATTGTCTGCCTTTGTTGAGCTTCTCAGTGTAAAACAATGATGAATTGAATATTTTCTGTTCACTTTTTATTAGTCTTTGGATGATGTTGCTAGACTAATAGAAAATACCGTGACAGAATTGGACTATTGTGAGCGAAATTTGATTGAGGTGATTTATTAAAAATTTGGTCCATATTGTTTATGATAGACTCTCTTTGTTGGTGTTCCATTTATTGTAATGTTTGTTGACAAACGTAAGATCTTGCATAGTTTTCTTGGAAAGACTACTGCTTAAAACATATCGGCGATGTTTTGCATTGATTGTAATTGTAGGCCAGAAGAGAAAATCAGTACTTAAATTAACAATTATATATATGTTTCAGGTTATGACTCTTTAAGTAATGTTTTCTGAAAGTTTGATTTATTTAAAGTTGTGTTTCTCATACTCTACAGATTACATAGTTATTTGATTAATTTGAAACATTAAAAATATTTAAAATTGTTTTTTGGTTTGTTTTTTAAATGTAAGTTTGAAATTAATTAAAATTAGAATAGAAGTTTTATTTCTTTTAATTTTAGAGATACTCAATTTTCAAATAATAAATACATATAATCGAGTATTTATTTTACCTAAAGTTTAATTTTATTATTATTATAATTATAATACTATCAGATTCATTATTTGAGTGATAAAAACATATTTTATATAGTTTAATTAGCGTAATAATGAAACCCACTCAAATACATTGGAAAATTCTATTTGCATTTATACATTATGTTGCTATATGAACTGATTAATAACTGATTATAAATAACAAAAATTTAGATTTTCATATATTTTGTTCATTTGATAGGATTTAAAAACATTACAAGCTTTAATTTGCATATCGTTATTGATAAAATCTGTTTATTTTAAAATTTCTTCTCAGCTCAACATCCTTTAAAGTCTATATTGTAGTCAGCATAAAAATTCGAAAGCTAGTATTAAAAAAAAAAGTTATTTTTAAATTTCTAGTTTGCATTTGAATATTTTTAAATTATTCTATTTGCATAGGATATCTGAGGTCAAAGTGTAAAGTTGTATATTTCCGCTTTTATATATTTTTGATTCTGGAAACATTTTCCTTTTCTGTTAATGTGTTTGAATAATCTCAAGCATGAGCATCCTAAAAATGAAAGTGCAACCAAAATGAAAATGGCAAAAAATTATGCAAAGGTGTATTTTGAAAACTGAAATGCAATCGAGAAATTTGTAAAGATCGCCACCATACGAATATCGTCGCATAATTAAAGTAGGCTTTTAAGTAACAAAGAACTCTTATCATGTGAAAAGCTCAAGCCTGCATTAGTTCATCTCTTTGATACTAGTTCCTATATCCCTCTTGTAAGTGTTCAATGCATCAGCCGGATCGAGAGCAACGAGCAACTATACTGGTGGTAAGAAGGTAGAGAGTTTCAAATCTATTTTATTCAAAACTTACAAAAGAAAAATGGCGGATTGTATTAAAGAAATTAAAGAAATACGTATGCAACTAATGCAGGTTTTTTTTTTTTTTTTTTTTTTTTTTTTTCTTTAAAGACAGACAAATATTTAAAGGTTGTTCTCATTTTAAAAGATATCAGTATATTTGGATTTTCTTATAAAAAAACTTCAAAAGACTACTTCAGCAATTGGTGTCAAAGTGGAGGTATTACTTCTATTTTAGGAACATGGTAGTCATAGGAAGGTTAGTCCTCAGGGAGCAATCGAATATAACTCAAACTGTAGTAAGTTATAGAAAAACGGAAAAAGCAATTTAATTTCGAATAACTTGGGTAGAATGTTAGGTATTGGTGGTGTGGGGGGGGGGGAGGGGAGGTTAGTGCTACCTAATTGATTTATTTTCTTGGTGTACTTGTCGTCAGGTGATCCATTTTGCTAAATGTTGGTCAAAACTTACAGAAATGAAGAAATATTAAAGATTCAAATCTATTTCTGCATTGCTTTTTATTTTTATAACCTTAAATTTCGTCTCCCATAGGAGAAGAATTTGAGTTTTTTTTTTTTTTTTTTTTTTTTTTTTTTTTTTTTTTTGAGAAAAAGTTCGCAATTTATTTAATTTTCTATTTATATTTAGCATTCTAAAATTCAGGCTAGTTTACGGACCATAGCTCATCATTTCCAAAATCTTGACCCTTCTTAAGATTTCTTTTCGGTGCCCATGTCTCTTAATATTTCAAATTATATCTTACTACTTAAATTATAGGATGGGTGAGAAGTTGGATGGGGAGTGGGGCGGCATTAACTTGTAAGAATATATGTTAACACGAAACTATATTGATTAACGCTCATTTTTAAAGAAAAACAACATTTATAAAGATTGACCTCATACACGAAAGTAAATTTAATAAATTTAAATTTCTGGTAAGTAGAAATCATAAATTGTGCATACACATTCCTATTACAATATAGATGCATTAAATTTAAAAATCAATCTATTTTAAAATAAAATTTGTTTAAAATCTTTTAAAATGTGTATTTGTTAATAAACTTTCATGTTATTAATGTGTTAAAAAAAAAAAAAAAAAAAAACTCTTGGGGAAAAAAAAAAAAACTCTGTCTAATGGAATATTGCTTTAACCCTTTGCGGGGCAGGGCAAATTCATTGCTTAAGTATTGAAATTAATGACTGACACCGGAATTTGAAAACAACTTTATTTGTAAATAAGAAAACGCTATACTTTAAGCATTCAATAAACCGTAATTTTCTTTAACAAAATTCCGGTGCGAATGGGGCGTTTGGAAATTAAAATTAAGTGGTATATCTATGAAACCACCGTCCCTCAAGGGGTTAAACAGAATTATTTTTTTCTCTTAGCGAACAGAAAACGATGCAATCTTCTAAGGCGAAACCTTTTTTCTGATTAAAAAATGTACCCAGTTAAACTGATAGCATTGAGCTTACAGACTAGTCACACTAATTGTATATTATATTCTTATTTCAAATAATAATGCCCCTCGAAAAATAAATTAAGGGGGGGGGGGGTTACGCCTCCTTTTTATACTTAACCAATAAATTTCCAAATCTAATCAAAGAAACGCCTTATCAGAATAAACCGGTATGCCAAATTGAAGCAAATCGGATAATTCTGCTTGAAAAACTCATTTATCTAAATTTATTGTTGAATTCGGCGGATTGTCGGAGGGGGAGGTATTCACTCCTAACTATTATTAAAACTGCTATTGAAATAATATTGAAATTTTAATGTTTAATGTTGCCAATAAAATGATGCTGAAAATATTTTTTAACTAATTTTCAACATGTAGATAGCAGCAATAATGCTGTTTAAGAATAAAGATATATATATAAATCGTTTGGTGCTATATGTGCTTTTTGTTTTGTTTGGAAGCTCTATTTTAGCAATTGACTTATAGGTTTACCATTATGTTTTCCTACTCCCAATCCTCCATGTTTTCATACTTTTGGGTGCAGGAAAGCACAATGGTAAACCTACAAGTCAACCGTTAAAATCTGGTTTGTAGATGTTTTCCACCAAGATATCACTTTGCAGACTGATTGCGTTTTAATATGCTAATCGAGATTTAACTAATCATAGATTTTCATCCGTGAACTCGATGAGGTGATGGTCTGTGCTGCCGCCTCCCGGTCTAAGACGATACTTAGATAAATAGCCCTAAATGTAAATACGAGTTTACCTGATGAAGGAAGCTAGGCAATAATTACTCTCGAATTATATAGTCGCTTTCTTTTTATTATTATTATTATATTAGTTGTAGGAAGATTAGACCATTTTAGAATCGTTCCGCATTTATATCCGAAATTTGAAGAATTTTGAAAAACCTTTCCATTTTAATTTATATACCTGAAAATATTTCTAAGGCATTTCCCATTCCTTTGATTATTTTTTAATATTTGTTTCAAATGACATGAGGGGGAAAAGAAAGAAAGAAAGAAAAAACTTTTCTCTCCTGTATTACCCCCTTTCCCCTCTTTTTAAGGCGAAATTTAATCGAAAAATTTTCCCACTATCTATTGCCACATCCATTTCAGTTATCAGAATTTTCCCATTTTCACTTCAATTTTTCTGTATTTATCGTTCTCAATCACTACATTACTAATGATCCCCCAGCTGGAGTATCGGTCCCAATTTCTATGCCGGAGGTAGAAAATTATACCTTTGTTTTAGCATGCATTAGTGAAAAATATTTTAATGACTTTAAGGAAAAGCGCTTTAGATGAAACACAGGAGAGTTTCGGAATCGATTTATTTCTCCCGACCGCTTATGAGCATCTATTACCGGTGAGATGAAACAAAACGGTAATGGAAGATCTCTGCTTGGAATTGCAGAAATCTCAGAATATCGCGAAAACATGACTTTCAACATACTGCGCTAATGTCTTGAATTCAGTAATATTATATTAAACGATGAAAATCTTATAAACGTTTAAAAATTAATTTATGATATTATTTATAAGAATAAAATAATAAGTTTTTAACTTTAATTCTGTAACTAAGGCAAGTAGAAAAATCCGCGTAAGTGGTATCTATCTGAAACAAAGAAAAAAAAATTAAACGGTCCCGAAAAAAAAGTTCTACCACGCAGTTACTAAGACGGAACTACGTCTAAAAATATATATATTTTTTATTATTCCTTGTGGTTTTGCTTTGCAGGTTTTACTGTAATTATAATTACTAGTACACCGAACCCGGGGTCCCGGGTCACAAAGTAAAGGTGAAAAACTTTTTTAAAATTTAAAATTGGAAAGCCTAATAAATTTTTCTGCTTAATAGGCTTTTTAAACCGCCAACTAATTCCAAATAACAATTTTATATGAAACATATTATTTATGTAATCATATACAGCTTTAAAAATTATCGGTACTTCCGTATTAGCAGGGCCGTAGCTAAAAGGGCACTATGGGCGGCTCAGCCCCCCCCTAAAATATTTTGAGCCCCCCCCCCCCCTGGAAAAGATTCCAAGGTCACTCAATGAATTTCTGTTCCGAAAATTCAAATGAAATATTGTTTAAAAATCTAATTGAGTTTTGAAACCTTTTCACAGTTTTGCAGAGTTACTAAATTGTATCTAAAATAAGTGTTTCAACACTCCCTCATCCTATTTGTACATATGAAGCTAACATGATGGCTATTTTGCACCAGTTATACACTCAAAACTTCATCATCATATACTTTTCTAAGCATAAAATGAAGTTATTTTAACAGTTTAATAAGAAACAGAGAACCTACAATATGAATATGCACTAATTTATCTTTCTGCGTCAGAGAGAGAGAAAAAAAACTATGAGCCCCCCTACATTCTCTTGGGCCCTCCCTATTGTTCACTACGGCCCTGCGTATTAGACGCAAGATAGCAGTTATTAGCCAAAGATTTCGCCAAAGAATAAAATTGCATTCTCAGTTTTTAAAAACAACTAAGAAAATATGACACCCAGATATTCTTTAAAATACATTTTTGTAAAGGTTAATTGATGTATCTTTTGTAAAGTAAGTTTACTAACGAACTAAAAGTCACTAAATTCATAGATAAAAACGAAATAAAACCAACAACATTCACCGGGTTTTATAGCCGACGATATATTGACATAACAGGTTTTTAATTACTATTTTTTTCAGTTGCTATGAAAAAATGACAACTAAAATATACAGTGATCTGTTATTTTCCATAGAGAAAAGAGATAGATGGAGGTGCAATAGGCAATTAAAACGGTTTGATGGGCGTTATTCTTCCAATATAAGTCTCTCATTCGACCCAAACAAAACAATCATATGGAACAGAGACCGAATTTTTTAACATCATTTTTTCTCTAAATGAAAAAGATCTGAATATATTTTAGCATTATAAAATAGCATTTCATTGCATTATGAATTAAAATTGCATCGCTAAAAGTTTTTCTTTTTTGTGAAAGCACGCCGTTGTGTTTGATGCAATGCAGCGAATTTTAGAGTTACATTTTTGGCGTCATCTCCAGCCACTAAACTGCATCTCTATTTTTTTTTCTTTTTTACTCTATTGCTATTTTTACTCTTTTTCCCACATAAATGCGATACTCAAGTTGCCACCATTAGAGAAATTGAACCAAAAACTACAAAAAAATTAATATCTCAAAAACGAATTGAGATACAGTTTTCTAACAAACGGCATTTAAAAGTGCATTTTTTTCTCTAAACGATGGTATAAAGATTGAAAACGTGCAATGTCTAGAAGTTAAAAAATTTACAATAGCGAAAATTGCAAAACCGAAATTTCATCTGAAAGTGTTGCCATTCAAAACATGACGTATGCGTTACGCACAGATACGTTTGGCCTTTATTATATAGATTATTAATAATTGCAGTATAACATCTCAAAATCCTGCCGTCTGGAATTCGTAAAATTCTTCAAAATCCGAGAGTTTAACCAGCGTTTTATTTTTTTATTTTTTTTATTTTATTTTTTTTTTTTTTAACTGTAGCGAAATAATAATAAATTCTGAAATCGCAGATGGCAAAAAATCTCACTTTTACACGGTTCTTTTTGTCTGCCTCCCTTTTGTCAAAATTCGCATTTTTTTTTTCAGTTTTTCGACGGAATGCGCATATTTTCTGGGTTTTTTGATGGAATACGTGTCTTTTGCGATTTTTTGTGGAAATTCGCGTTTTTTCTGTGGCCCTTTGAGAAAATTTGTTGGCTTTCGCGCGTCGAAATTTGTAATTTTTACGTAGCCTTTTGACTAAAATCGTGTTTTTCTGCGACCTTTTGACGAAATTCACTGTTTTTTCGCTGTCCTTTGTCGAAATTTGCTTTTTTATCGGCTTTTTGAAGAAATTTGCAATTTTTTCGCGATCCTTTGCAGAAATTTGCGTATGTAAGCCGTCATTAGACGAAATTCGCGTTTACTCCGCAATCATTTGACGGAATTTGCATTTTCTCCGTGATAACTTGTCGGAAGTTAACATTTTACCGCGATCATTTGTGAAAATTCTCATTTTATTCACGGTGTTTGACAAAATTCGAATTTTTTTTGCACGATAACGAAATTGGAGATTTCTTCTGCGAAAATTGATTTTTTCTGCCGACTATTTGTCAAAAATGACGATATATTAAATCCAAAATTTGATTGATGACCGACTTTTTTTTTTATTCGTAAAATTCTAAACAGAATCAGTCCTCTCCCTTTTTTCTAAAATTATTTATGTTTACAACACAATTCAGCCTTCTTCATAAGGTATAGAACATTATGGAAATTTAATACAACCCTCCTCCCCCGAAATAAAATCCTGCGTACGCCACTGTTTTAAGTGTATTGTTAATATTATTATAAACTTGCTATATTAAAGGCAGCGACGGAAGTATTTATATGCGCTTAATTATGTATTGGAATGTAATATACATATAGTATATTCATTAATGCAGCACTTATATTAATATTAAATAATATTCATATTCATTCTAGTGGGCATAAAAAACCGTTGAAATTAAAACTAACATCTTTAATATCATTTATTACTAAAAGCCGCCAATTTAATGTTATGCATTTCAAAAATGGACACTAAATTATTGTTTTGTATTATTTTAGTTTACTTTTGTATTATTTACCCTTTTTCAAGATTTTATGCATTTATTACATTAAATTAACGTTTCGTTGAACACGATTGTCAGTTGCCTAATATAAACTAAATCGGCGATTGACAACCGTATTCGGCGAATTATCTGTATATCTCCGTCAATACGTTAATACCAAAAAAAAAGAAGAAATATAATTTTAGTAAACCAATTAAAGCGAGTTTTTCCTTTTTTTATCTTTTACTAAAAATTTGTAAGCTTCTAACATCAACAAATGGAAGTTAATTGGAAGAAAGTCCCCTTTCTGTTTCTATTTTAATAAAAAATTCTCGCCCGAACAGGGACTCGAACCCTGGACCGTTAGGTTAAAAGCCTAACGCTCTACCGACTGAGCTATCCGGGCTTATAAAGTAACTGTAAATTATTAATCTACAAGCATCTTACGGCAAACTGCAACTTATCAGTCAAGATCGAGGTCAAGATCATGTTTAAAATTAAATGAAGATAAAACGCTTCTAATGCCATCTATTGACATGAAATTAAGCCAGAAAAATTAGATTCTTTTTTTTTTTTACTTTTTTGTTAAAAAAATATAACATTATTATTATTGAAATCGAAAAATGAAGGTGTATTGGTTTTCTATGTAAATTATTTCATTTAGTTGATTATTGGTCAGAATTAATTAAAATAAATGTAGCTTTTTTATCTTGCAAAAAGGAAAAAAAAATACATTATTGAAAAATTATGAATGGATATGCGAGTTTGTCTTGAATAAATCGTAATATTGAAAAAAAAAAAAAAAAATCATTTACAAAGCCAACTTACATTTAACTAAAATTATTGAACGTAATAGATAGTTAGACTAATTAATATTTTATTTTTATCCCATTTTATCTTTCATTAATTATAAATGCAGAATCTTACGAAAAATAAGATCTTTCAGAGTTTTGAAAGTTAAACTTTTTTTATTTCTGAAGATGTTAAAAAATTAAATTATTTAAATAATAATAATAGTTATGCGTTCCTTCTATGACTAACATTAAAACATTAAATTTTTTTCTATAATATCAAAAGCTAGTAAATGTGAAATTTCTTTAAAGCTAAATAATAATAATAAAAGTTTTATAACTAAATATTTAGTTATATACTTAGACATATATGTTAGTATATATATGTATAATTTTCTTTTCTGTTTATTTATTAAAACAAACATTAAAAATATTAAAATTTGAGCGAGATATTTGAAAAGAACTACCCCATAGACTTTACATTATCACCCGGGTCTTTTTCAATCCCTAGTGTAGGCTCTTAAATTTCAAGTGGACGTAAGCTGATCTCTTAAGAATTGATAAAATTGAATTGTGCAAAAGAAATAATAAAAATAATTTTGATTTTATTAATACCTAATGAAATTTTAAATTTATATAGCTAGAGCTTCGGTTAAATACTTTTATAATTTCGTTCAATAAAAATAAAATGAGCATTATATTTTTAACTTAGTTTTATTGATTTTTAAGAGCTTAACTTTATCCTCTTAATTTTTTTAAAATTTTGTTTGCATTATAAGTAAAAAGTTTTTCTTTTCAAGATGTAATTTAATTATTTTTTGACATTCTCTTTTTAAATTACAATATTATTTACACTCCAATGTTCGAATGTTACTACGTTAAAAATCGAAATTTTATCTGCATTGATATAATGAATATATATAATACATGGTATTATATATTCTTTAGATTTTAATTACATTTTGTTAGAAACATAAATTTTATTCACAATGCCATCAAATTTCAAGTGAACGTAAGTTACTCTATTTGTTGAACTATTTCCTAAATTGAACAATGATTTAAAAAATATCCTTATTATCATTTGCATTTATAGAACTCATTTGCCATTTTTAAAATGTATTCTCTAGAATTCAAAATTCTTCAATAACAAAATCTTCATTTGTATGAAGTCTTATGAAAATGAAACGCCGATCAACAATCCGTCATTTTTGACGGGTGTTACATACTAGTATATATATATATATATATATATATATATACTAGTATATATATATATATATATATATATATATATATATATATATATATATATACAGCTTGTCCTGATTGACACATAATCAATGCACAGCCCAAACTACCGAACCTAAAATCATGAACACTGGGGGAAACATACTTCTCATTTCATAAATAGCACAAATGAAGGATTTTTGAAAATCTTCCTTAAAGGGGGAGGAAGGGGGGGGGTCAAACATTTTAAAGCATGTGACCATATCTCAGCAGCCGTTTTAGGTAGGAATTACAGAAAATAAATCAACTAAGAAAATAGTTAAAATATGTTTCAGTGACTGTAGAAATTCTGCTTCTAAAGAGGGTAAAGGGAGATCGTCACTTTAAGAAAGTTTAGTCGTTTTAGGTAGAAATAGGAATTACAGAAAATTAATCTACTAAAAAATTATTTAACACATGTTTCAGCGAATTTAGAAATCCCCCTCTTATAGCATTAAAGGAGGGAGGTCGAAAATTTCGCATATCCCGTCAATTTTCCAACTTTTCCAGAAAACCTCATGTCGTATACCATTGGAAAATCCTCGGACCACTCTTTAATATTATGAATCTCTCCTCACCCTCTCACTGACTTCTCCTCCAGGGAGCAATTTTGTAACTTCGCTCCTAATTAATGTACAGCGAAAATCGACCTCATTTGAAGGTTTGGCAGACGATGAAACTCCTCACGGATTGGTTTGATCTATTTTGACCTTAAACAATTAAGGGGGCATTCCCCTCTCTTCGGAAAGCGAAAACGGATTTCTTCATGTGATATGTCCTTTAAGAGCTTTTGGTCTACAGATTACTAAGCACCCCTATCCCGCCCTTTTAACTCTTTTTTTAATCATCAGAGGACTTATTAAATTTTAAATTTGTTCATTTCTACTACATACAATTTTCCAAATATTAAGAAAAAAAAATTACAAAAATTAGCAGCTTTTCTTTCATTTTGCACACATTAAGCGTGTACATATGTGAGTCAAAATAGAGTTAAAGATACAAAATTATAAATTTAAATTTCATTTAAGAATATTATTAAGGACGTGCACAACGTCCGTCGGGCGGCTCTGCTAGTGATAAATAATTCTGAGTGTGAGGTGGACTGGAAATGCTCTCTTGATAATAAAAAGTTGTTGATCCTTATCGTTTACACTGATAAAATTTAAGCAACAGTTACAAAAACAAATAAATAAATAATAAATAAAATCCACTGGCGAAATACATTTTATTTGAAGAATCGCGGATATTTCAATCTAGGTGTTTTAAAATTCGCCCTCTTTAAAGAAACTTCATGAAAATTAAAACGGAGACGCGCGTATACATGATTCATGTGAGAAATGATAAATCGCACATAATTCATTTAATGAATAATTTCATGTGAAAGTTTACGCATTAAAATGATTAAAAATGCCATTCATAAACATTCATAAATAATTTCATGCGTTAGATATATGAGCAGCAAACCACACTGACGACATATCAAAATCTTTAATCCAAAAGTGTTTTTAGGGCATGTGCAAAAAGAAAATTAAAAAAAAAAATGGATTTAACATCGTACATGAAATAAATCTGATGCGCAGTAAAGTAAATATAGCTCGGATAAAAGACTCTATTTGAAAGGCCTCGAAATTTTATCTAACTTTTAAATTGCCGTATATTTTTAATCTTGCGAATTCTTTCAGATGGCTAAAAATTCATATTTTATTCTGGACTCTTATCTCTCCCATTCTTTGCCGTTAAATCATGAGTTCCGGTGCTCCATCACTGAGACTAGCGTGATGAACGTTCTGCTCCAAAACATTGAAGCATTCATTCAAGCGGCGGTGAGATTTTTTTTTCTTTACAGCAACCCCCCCCCCCTGTCCCCCTGCTCCTCAACTCAACTCTCTACGGTTTCCGAACGCTTTATCAAATTCTCTGCCATCGCTTTTTCAACACTTCGGGAAAATTCACAAATTACATTTCCTATTTCACAAAATTACGTAGGTGTAAATAGCGCGCTTAGTTGCTTGCCGAGAATTTTCTCGGAACTGTTTTGTTGTCACTGATAAAGAAAAAAAAACAACTCTGTGAAAAATGATCCCCCCCCACCAAAAATAAAAAAAAAGGATAAGAAATGAAAAAGAAAGAAAAAAGAAACTTCTGATTCCTGATTATAAAATTAAAATTAGTTATAAATAAGGTAAAATAAACTTTTAGCCGTTCAATTTATATATTATATTACTACATATTTCTATGAATAGTAAGAGTAGTTCTATTAATATTCCTGCTAATAATATAGTCTATAATATAATTTAATAATATACCTACGTATAGTAGCATGTTACGTACCGGAACGTAAACACGCACCAGCGAATTGATGATTGCATTTTTCTACTTTTAGCTATATTCGTCGTATTATGCGCACCAATTTACAAAATTTTTTAGTTATGTAGCATGAAGTTACAATAAAGAGCATTAAAAATATAACTAGTAAAGAAAATAATCAAATGCAGTGGTGTAGTTGTAAAAATGGCACAGGACATACGCTCTAAGTAGAGGGTATACCCTAGAGTGCGTATACTATAAGCTTTCTTGAGAAACAGAAGATATACGGTGCTCCTTTACACAAAATCCAGAAGGTATACGGCGTATACCCCCATATACCTTCCACTACGTCCCTGATCAAATGTTAGTAAGTGAAGACATAACGGTGCTGCCTATTCTGCCTGAATCGCCAAAAAGCGTTTTCATGTAGAATCTAAATTTTTATGTTTATTTTTTAAATTTTCATTGTTATGTACCCAGCACTTAACGTGCAATAGTTAACCAATTTTCGTTTTTCAAAAATGCTCGTTAAACGTCGGAATATGGTACTTTCGTTAAAAGCTGTTGTTTTCACAGTCAGATCCAGCCTTCCACTTGATGGTGGGAGGGAGGGAGGAATCACATACTTTTAATAGTAAAATTTATATTTCAAGTTTAAATTCGCTATTTTCTGATGCATACGCAGTTAATTTTAATTCACAAATGAATTAAATTTTCAAGTATATTTTTAAGTGTATAAAATTTACAGGTTCTGTACATATATAAGAAGAGATATCTGGTATGTGTTCACTTTCCCCCTTTTCTTATAAAAGCAAAAAATATTGCAGAAAATTTTGTGAAAGTTAATATTTTAGGTCGATTTGCGGGCTCGATAGTCATGAAAAATGTCGTTTTGAGGGTACAATTGAATTAGGGTACAATTAGTTACAGATGAACCATATTGTGACAGGAAAATGAAAAATGTTGTTCGATTCTTTGGCGTTTAAATAATAATTTCTACATTTTTTTTCATTTAAATAAAAAAAAGAGTATCTCCATGAATGTACCAGAAAGGATTTTTTTTCAGTTAAAAAAAAAAACCTTTATCGTACTTTTACATTAAAAAAAATTATATTGTTTTATATAAATGTTTTTCGTTTAAAGGCGGGTTGTGATTTCCCCCTTGATCTGAGATTGGTTGTTTGTCCTCTCTCAGCAATATTACTGTTAAATAAACTGCGTGATACAAGTACAATATTTTTTATTTATACAGGAAATAAATTTTTACTCAAGTGCCAAAAGTGCCCCTCTCCCGCCCCTACACACACTAGATGTCATTTATCTTTAAATATATTTGTTTGCCGAAGGCCTCTTACTAGTGATTTTCCTGTACCCAAGATGTTTTAAAATACAAAATATATATTTTTTTAATTAAGGTGTAAAAAATGTTGTACTTATTTATTTATTTATTTTTAATTCTGAATGAAACTATTAAAAAAATTGCATAATTTAGATTACAGCATTTCAGGCGAAAATGAGTTTTATACGTGGCACAAGACTTATTATTATTATTATTGTTATTATTATTATTATTATTATTATTAAGGTTAGTGTACCTGTTATTACATTATTGTTAGCTGTCGGCTAAAAGAAAACCTATTTTAGATTTTTTTTTTTTTTATTTAGAAAGTGTAAACATTTAGTTTTTGATTAGTCGGAGGTAATTAAGATAAGTTAAAATAACCAACTTCCATCTTGCAATTAGTATTTTTTATAGAAATTATTGTTAATTACAGGCCAATGATGATATTTTAAAGATTCAATTTTAGATTTTCGATTGACTTATTTGACCTGATCAACCACTGGGAAAATGGCAATTAAAACTATATTTATAATTTTATAATGTTTAATTTCAGAGGATTTTCATGTTTGTCCATTATAGGACATTAATTGAATGTTGGAAAAAATAGAGCAATAAACATACAGCAATAAACACACAGCAATAAACTATTTTTTCATCATGTAGTAAAGTGTAAAGCTGTGATTGACAGGTATTTATATTTTTCTATACTTGGTAATCTACTATTTCTATTCCTTCTTAAAATTTTGCTCACCCCTTAGACTAAAAGTATGTGAGTTTACGTGTGAACTATGAAGAATACCATGGTCAAGCCTTACCATAAAATTAACATAGCATTAAAATTTCTCGTACGAATATCTGTATTAAAATTAAGTGGGATAAAATGTATCTCACCACCTTTCAAGGGGTTAAAGAGGACAATAGCAGATTATTTTTAATATTTTAAATTTTATGTGAAAAATTATTTATTTCATATCAAAGAAAGAGCATCACTATTTAGCTATATTACCTATTTCTTTGTAAACATCTAGAAACGTATACGATCCCTCAATAGCCATCTGCGTGATTTATAGGTTCAAATTTTAAAATCCTGAAACTCCCTCCCCCTCGCATCACTTATCCTACAGACTAACGAATCGCAGAAAGGGTCTTACCCTCCCCCCCTCCTAGTCCTCTTTTAACTTTGAAAAATAAGCAAAAAATTCATATCAACCTTCTTTCTTATTAACCAAGTCGGCTCATCCATCTAAATTATGTAATGCTACGTCAGTGACGCTTTAATTGGATTAAAAGCAATGGGACAAGCGATAGAGATAAGAAAGATCCACAGATTTCTAGATCGGAAGATGGATGTGATCCTATTACGCGGAAAACGTCGGTCTTATTTTGCTTATATGCTAATAGGATAATAGATACCGTGCCATCTGTTCTCTGATTGTTTACCATTGTACATTTTTCTTCATGAGGGGTTCGAAGAGACACTGGACTGTGCTGCCCTCACGGAAAAATTCGCAACTAAACTTAAGAATCCTTTCACGAATTTTTATTTTCATGTGCAAAAAGTATCTGTTTTCATTTTTTCATTTGCGATCTAGATAATTGAAGCTAGAGGGGAGGCAAAAATAAATATTTGTGAAAAAAAAAAAAAACATATATATTTTATCGCATTCCATATATATTTATATATATTAATTACATTTTACTATGGATTTTCATGGCTATTTTGTGTCAAAAGTACGAAGAATTTTGTTTGTTTGTTTAGCTTCCTTTTTTTTCCAACACATAACCTTTTCTATCTTTTTCTACTCGTTTATTTTTAATTCTGCAAAATAATTTTATTGAAATTTGAATTTTCGTAAAAGAGCAATGCACAGCAAAAAGAAAAGAAAAAAAATGCCTTCTGAATGTAACAAAGATAATACTAGTAATTTCCATTTAGTATATTAAAATGTTTCTACATTGTTTCACATTTCGACAATACTTTTAGATATCTCTGCCTTTCTGTAAGGATGTTTTTCAGATATGCTAATCTTACTCTATACTATGGTTAAAAATGTTTGTATAGTAGCACTGCGTGCAATATAGAATTGAACTGGAGACTCTTTTCTCTGTACAAAACATTTACAAATATTATAATCTTTACGGATTCTACGATAAAATAAGCCAAAAATTATTTTTCAAAAATGTGTCGAGTCACGTAAAACCGTACTCAACCAGGCTTTGTAATAACCTGCGCAAGTGTTCCTGGGTTATATTTCTAGATATCAATCTATACTAGAATTGACTTGCAATAAATTTCAAACATTAACATTGATGTTCCATCTTTACGCACGATCATTCTAGCAGAACCCAGATTGCCAACCAACTCGTTTTTAAACTCTGATACAAAATAATAGTACTACTACTACTACTAATAATAATATATATAATTAATTTACTTACCTTTAAAAAATCTTATTTACTCAAGCAGATTTGAAGATCAAATGCAAGTAAGTTCTGCCAAACACAATTCCACGAAAAACGGACATAAAGTTACCAAGACGAAGTGTTGAACAGGTTAAAAAGTGTTTTGTAGAAAAGTACGGTTCAGTCAATTCTTCCAAACCCCTTCTATTTGTTCAGAGATCTTTTAATCTTCATAGGTTATTTTTACTTTCCTTGGTAAAGCGCTACCCCCAAGGTTCTACGTGATTTATGATTAACTCTTGTACTCTGTCCTCTATCCACTACATTGACAATGACTTAATTGACTTGACTCTGAAAGTTAGTTTTGTTGTTACGCGGACCTTGCGTATTTCCTGTCACCATTTTTTACGCACTTATTTCTGTTAAAATGGGTGGTTACATTAGAGTTCAGCATCGTTTCAGCTTCGAAAATTTCAATGGACGACTGACAGTGAAATTTTCTTCAGAAATACGCACGTTGAGGCGGAAGATTTTCTAACTAATGATTTATTTTTCCTGTGAATGTCTTTTGTTAAGTTAGGTTTAAAATGTCCTTTTGTAATTCTTTTTTTCTTGTCATCAAAAATTTAGATTTAAAAAATACCTTTTCTTTATAATTGAGGCAGAGCAATTTTATTTTTCGTAGTTTATGTAATAAATTCATGAAAAAATATTGATATTTAGTGGCAAAAGCTTTGCGCTTGGAAGTTCCCCATTTTTACATGGGGTCTTTTAACAGTAAAAAATATAATAATAAATAAATTTTATTGTACATTTTTTTTTTTTTTTTGAAATTTTTATCGGTTATAAATATTTTTCTCCTAAAACCCAGGTAAAAAAAAAAAAAAAAAAAAAAAAAAAAAATGGTGAAAGGCATTTATATTTAATTATAAAAGAACTGTTTTTGGTCTCGATTTTTTTCTTTTCTTTCCTTTTTTTTAACGTAAAAACAAAATAGTCGTCCGAAAATTTCAAATTTTTAGCAGTTTTAAATATAATGTATCGAACTCTACGTATAATTTTTTTGCACCAATATACATATTTAATTATAAAAACATACAGAAAAGACGAACTGCAAGTTCACGTTCTGAGCGAAAATGTTGCAAATTTTATTATTTTGAGTATTTCCAAATGTTTCGAGATTTATATTGGCGATGTAAATCAAGTTTACGAAAAAATGTCGAACGATTTTATTTCAAATCCCTGATGTTTAGTGACAGTGTAATAAAAGTGTCCACGGAAGTCGCAAAAAGATCTGTGGTCATAATTTTTTTTAATGGGGAGGGGTTAATTTCCGTATTTTTGGAAACTAATTTCACTGTTCTAGAGAAGAAAGTATCCGGATTAATTTTTTTTTTTTTTTCATTATCTATGAAATTGAGCTCAATGGTTTGCTTGACCTTCAAACTAATGGTTAAAATAAAAAAAAAAAAAAAAAAAAAAAAAAAAAAGAGAGAGAGAGAGAGAGAGAGAGAGAGAAAAGAAAAAAAATGCAAAATCTTTTTTTTTCTTTTAAATGACAGGGTAAAAAATAATTTTTTTTTTTCAAATAGAGTTCGGCATTTTAAATACAAAAATATGATGTTCAATTTGGTACAATCTGTCTCTCGATATTTCGAACGATTCGGTCGATGTAGGCGACAAAAAATGCTGTTCTCACAGTTTAGGATTAATGCTTCGGCAGTCTGCAACGGAGTTTCTACCACGCACTGCACGACATTTTTTTAGGAACCCCTTTTTAATTGCGTCTTTAAATTAATATCTCGGCTAATTATTAAAAAATAAAAAATCTGAACCTTGAACTATTTCATCCAAATTTTCAGACCTCTGCGAACAGTAGGTTTTTCTAGAAATCACCGCAGAAACACAAATATGTTTCTTTTATTAACATAGACTTGAACTAGTTGGATGTGGCAATCCAAAACTTTCTTCTATCTCATATATGTTAATTTTTCAAAATTCGCTATCACAGTGCCGAAATTAAATGGCAATCCATGCCCATCATAGGGAATCTAATTATATGAAATTGCGTGCATTAGTTCTTCAGGTATGATTATCGACATAATCACTTAAATCATGCAAAATGCAAAACTGCAGCACCACTTGTTGGGTGGTTTACATCGAAACCTAAGGTACAACAACATATGTCAACATCTAACTGAATCTAAAGTTTGATGAAAATCCATGCATTAGGATAGTGCTACAGCGGAAATCGTGAAAAATGCAGCATAGCAGCGCCACTGGTTGGGCGATTTACGCGAAAATATAAAGATCGCCAATTCATATTAACTACTAACTGAATCTGAAGTTCATAAAAATTCGTACATTATTTCTTGAGATATTTATTTCGGAAATCGTGAAAAATGATGGATAACTGCGCCACTTGTTGAGCGATTCACACCAAAAATTAACCAGCAACAATTTATATCAGGGACTAACGGGATGTAATTTTTTATTAAATTCTGTACATTAGTGTTCAGATAGAGAGTACATAAAATTTGTGTCACATACATACAGACAGCAGACTCGCAGACAGGCATTTTGTAAAAACATGTTTTTGGTATTCCTGACTCCTAAAATGTGTAAATCCGCCAAAAACCGGAAGTCGAAAATATTCATATCCAATACTTACTTTTTGTAAAGATAGAAGAAAATAAAAATCAGTTTGGTAAATTGATTTGTAAATATTGAATTAATATTTTTTAAGGTTTTTTTTTTTAATTTTATTTATTTATTTATTTATTTTTTAAGGATTTTAACCTGTCATTCGTGCTAGTGACAGCGTAGATGTATGAATTAAAATAAATTTCTACTTTTAAAAATGCTTTATTGAGATGGAGAATGTGTGACAAAATTTTTAAATTAAATTTTCATTTCATCTAAAAAGAGTTAATTTCTTATTTCTTTTGCTATTCAGTTTCCAATAAAAGGTTCTTATTAATGTATTTTTTTTTAAATAAATAAGTTAATCGCATAATTTTAACCCGGCGTCATGAGGGTCGGGTCTATGAGACCCGGCACGTTTTATTTTGCTTGAATCTCGGTAACTACTCTTGCGATGTTGCCGGTCTTCTCAGTAGCTGGAGGTATTGAGTTAGTGTAATCGTCACATACAACACCTTATCGTGTGCAAGCCACAGTGGGAGAGTTACACTTGCGCAAAGTTGGAAAAGGTAGCTGAGATCCACAAATCATGTCTTCACAACATGGCGCGAAATTGTTACACTAACTGCGGAGGTGGGTCTCAGTTATTTTTATGCCAGACAAGTATTAAAAGATAATAATAAATCACATGATTTTGTTTTCATATCATGCGCTAAAAAAATATTCATAAAAATTATTAAATGCAGCGCAGCATTCACTAGTTTCACAATTTAACCCGGCGTCATGGGGGTTGGGTCTGTGTGACCCATAAATGTGAGAGCATAATATGGGTTTCACTTATGCTCTCACATAATGTGAGAGCATAAGTGATGAGTTTATAAAGAAAGTGTGAAATATGGGCCTTTTTAACCCTTAAATTGATGTGACAAAAGTCGTGGCACAGCTACTATGAACGGTATGCGAGACCGCTTGATGTATAAATGTATAAAATAGTATGAACTCGTAGGATACTGCTTCTATAATAAACTTTATGTATAGGAGAATTATAATTAAATTTCCTCTACTCAAAAATCACTATTTACGGTAATATAGAGTTCCAAATTTTACGATTTTTATTTAAAATGCACAAATAATAGTAATCTAGTTTAATTGAAAATAATTAGTAACTGTAAAAATTGTAAAAAAAAAAAAAAAAAAAAAAAGCAGTTTGTGTAGCCGCTATGAGCAGTTAAATGTTAAGCATTTTCTAGAAAATAAATTAATTTTTACAATTTGTGTTTGCACCAGTTTTACGTTAATTTTTACCTTATTTATGTGTTTCATGTAAACACACGAAACACAATAGAACACTGTTATTATAAATACAACTACATCTATATGCGGGGGAATCCTGTATATATTGACGTTGGATATACGACTGAATAATGTAATCCTGCGTTTGTTAATGAGCTATTTAGATGATTAAAAAAAAAATGTCATTACACGATAGACGACTGAATAATGTATATTACAAAAAAGCAATAAAATTTTGGCATACGCCTTGCAGTCAGGAAAAAAATGAAGAATCTAAAAGCAGTACTAAGATAAGGATGTGCGAACTGATATAAAGGTAAGAAAGTATCGATAAAATTATCTTAGTTTTTTGTGTTCTTTTATGTACATGGTATCCTACATAGTGCTGAACGTTTTAAAAATTCATTATCAAACATTGATAGCTCTTATATTTATTCACGCAGCCAATTAATGTGTGAAATGGGAAAGTTATTTAACACGCCTTTTTTTTTCTTCTTCCAAATATAACCGACAGATAGCGCTGCATTGCCCCAGAATTTTAGAACGTTCAATTAACGCACAAAATTGCATCCAAATTCAATAAGCTTTTAACCTTTATGATCTTCAAGTGTTAAAAAAAATAGTTTGCGTTTTAAAATGAGAGGCTTTTTTTAATAGTGTTTTAGGTAATTCAGCGCCATATGGCGACAGTATTTGTAATTAACACAAGAAAGCGCATTAAAAATATTCTGAAATTCACACGTTATTCCACTGTAAGAATAACACAAATAACTGTCGTCATTTAGTTGTTATTGAATTTTTGAAACATTCAGCCTATTCAATGTTCATTCCATATACAGTATAATTTCTCTTAATTGTTGCTTCTTATAGGAATTAAATTTATCTTATCATGTTAACTGGAACTTTTAAATTTATTGCTAGTTTTAAAATCTTACAAAAAGAAATTTATATGAAGAAAAATATGTTTATAATTTCAAAATATTGTTCTTTTTTACTTACGATTTTTAATTAATTAATTATAATCATTTATTTACTTTTATTTTGTGTATATTGGGTAATATTCAATTATGCATGTATGTTTTTGTATGTAGTAGAATATATGTAAAGAACAATCAACAGTAATAATAATACGTGTAACACAATCATCATCAAATTTTAATATCAAATTTCATTGTGAATTTAAATGTGAAACAAGAAAGTTATACAAAGATTTAATACATATGTAAACATAATTCTGTTAATCTGGGCGAGGAGGGAAAATCAATTATAACAACACAAAACCGCTAGTAAACGTTGTTCAAAATGTAATCAAAACTTTTAAATAAAAATCTGATTAAATTAAAATAAAAAATAAAAAATTGATCTTTCTAAAAACTGTAAATTTTGGACTAGTGCTATTTTTGATGGGAACACACACTAGGAGCAAAAAATGGTGTCATATTACCCAACATAAGATCTACACAAATAATTTTTTTCCCATTTAATTAAAGTTACACTTAGATCGAAAACAAACGTCCCGGGTTACAGAATATATTATGAAAACCTATTTGTAATTGAAACTCTAATATATTTTCAGGCATTTAATAAATATTTTTTTAGATTACCCACTAATATCATCAAATAGCACTTTTGTGTCAAAAATACAAATTATGAATTCAAGTGAACTTTTGAAATTTATTTAAAGCGATACTTTCATATTAGTCGCACGTCAGGGGTTAATAGTCGATTTATTTGCCAAAGATTTTGCTTGTTACAGCAGTTTTTATTATTCTGAGAAATTCCAGTGTTTTAAGCGTGTAATTAGATTACATGTCTGTTAAATGTGTGTGTTATTTATATTTTAATTTTTCGTATGGGTACCGTTATTTTCCAGGTGAAATACTAGCATTTCTTCACAGAAAAACAAATATAGTTCAAAAGCACGAAATTTCTTTTTATTTAATCAGGGATTTTCTATAAGAAAATATTGGTATCGAAGAATTTCCTGGTTATGAAATTCCAGGATCCGTACGAACCCTGTATTAGTTTATTTATTTATGAAATTTAAATTTTGTTATAGAATTTCCAACTACTTATGTTGTTTTTAATAGAAACAAATTAATCTGCACTGTTAAAAAAAAAAAAAAAAAAAATAGAACGAAAAAATGACCCAAATTGGTTTATAAGATTTTTGGGTGCAGCAATATCCCAAATTGAGAATGTTCGTTTGTGACTCTAAATGGGTAAAAACAAAATGTCAACTTTGGACCTATTGCAAAATCTAAATTGGAATTCGGAGTTTACCCAAAATGGGTAAAATTTCAACTCAGTTTCGCCAACACAGCTCCAATTTGCGTATAATAGCAATAAACCAATTAACCCAAAGTGGACACTTTTTTTTCTTTTTTTTACCCATTTTGGGTTACAAAGAGACATTCCCAATTTGGGACATTGCTACACCCAAAAATCTTACAACCCAATTTGGGTCACCTTTTGTTCTAATTTCTTCTTTTGTGATTTGGAACATTGCTGCATCCAAACATCTTACAAACCAATATGGGTTATTTTTTGCTCTATTTATAAAAGAAATCCATAAAGTATAAAAATTCTATTTTATACATAAATGTATTTTTTTTTTTTTTTTTATCTTAAGGGAAAATATTTTTTTCCACATGTCTAAATAGAAAAAACTTATAGTATATATATTTTAATGTAAATATTTTTACGAAGCTGTGAAATTTATAATATACAATTAAATTAACAAAAGTTTCTAATTTTTTAGAAAAACAAATCAAAAATTTCTTTTTTTAAATCAACCTTTTTGTTTTTAAAAAATATACATTTTAAAGTAAAATAACTATATTAAATCATTAAAATTAACAATTAGAAAAACTAATTTAAATTATTTGAAAATCACGCAGACCCTACTTTAAAATTTTTGTATTTAATAAGTAATATTTACCAGAAGGCTCCATAAAAAAAAAAAAAAACTATATCTAAAATGACATTTACTGTGGAAATAACTACGAATTCATCATGGTCATCGCTCCATTCTCCGACCTCCCCTGCCACCCCTCCCTCTTTAAATTCAACTCCAAGAAGAGAAAGGTTCATAATATGAAAGAATGGTTTAAAAATCCGGCATCTCGAGGTACTAATATCGAGGTACTACTCGAGTACTTCGCGATGAATTTGTACCTCGATAATTTCTGGCATCTCGAGAAACTTGCAGCTTCGCGATGAATTTGTACCTCGATAACTTCTGGCATCTCGAGAAACTTGCAGCTTCGCGATGAATTTGTACCGCGATAACTTCCATCATCTCAAGAGACTTGTGGCTTCGTGATGAATTTGTAGCTCGATAACTGAGGCACCTCGAGCAACCTGTGGTTCGCCGATGAATATCTTTCTCGATGACGCAGCTACACGATGATTTCTCGTTCTCGCCTGAGAAGAGATATGAGAATTTTCATCGATAAGAGTTTATCGAGTAAGCTTTGTTTATCGCGGAACGAGGTACAGAAAGAAGCAAGAGAATATGACACTAACAAGGAAGGTCTCCATACGGGCATACTCAGAAAAATCTGAAAAAATTACAGAATGTTCTTCTCATATAGTTATAGATGTTTATAAAAAAAATTCGGCGGAACCTCCTTATAACGTCCGTAAAAAAATAATAAAAATTTCGTTTATTTGGCGATTTATCTCCGGTTGGCGAAAAAACGAAATTTTGAAAAATACGCTTTTACGCTTCAGACATTTTTTAAAGAAAAAGTTTCTATGTTCAATTTATTTAAATAAGTTTAGTTTAAGTAATTTTAGTTTTGCATTTTTACTTTACTTTAAGTGTAATTTTGTCATATACGTTTATATGTACTTATAACGAAATGAAATTATATATTTTATCATTTAAAACACAATTTAAATTGATTAAAATTGTTCCAAATTGAAAAACACACTGTTAAAAGTCTGCTGCATTTCGTTGCAACGCACTCCCTTGCTTGTATAGAAAACGGTTACTTGGCCGTGAAATGGAGCTTTCTCATTGGTTGGAATAGAGATATTATATACAAGCGGTGGAGTGCGTTGCAACAAAATGCAGCAGATTTTTAACAGTGTATGACACGGTCAATTCCCCATGCTATGAAGCATTCTCATTGGTCAGAAGAGAGATATTCTATAAAAGTAGTGGAGTGACGTTGCAGTAAATGCTGCAGATTTTTAACAGTGAAGTCAATTAAAATCAATTTTCAGATTCGTTAAAATCGTCTGCTTTTGGCGAGGAAATGCAGTGCTCGCCAAATCCCGCGTCGCTTTCAGCTTTGCACGCCAATTATTCCAAATTATTTTATTTTTTTTATATATCTAATAATGTAATTTCGCCGCTTATTTTCACTGATCCTTTATTACCTACATGAGTAGTTTAATTCGTATTTTTTTCAAAAAATTCTGAGTATGCCTCCAATGGAGACCTTCCTTGTAAGTCCTAATTTTCAAACTTTCTCGTGTTTTAGCCCTACCAAGCTGTCACATACCTGGAACTCTCCAAAAAATATTATTTATTTAAAAATTTTTCAAAGACGGGGCTAGAGAGGGCACGAACACATTTTTAAAAAGCCGTAGCGATTTCTACAATACATATCATTTTAGGTACGCGGTTTTTTGATCAAGCCATCCGGTAAATATTATTTATCAAATATAAAAAAATCAAAATGCGGGCTGCATGAGTTTGGGGATTAAAGGGTGGACCCACGGGGTGGGGGGGGGTAGGGGGAGGCATAATTTTCAAACTTTTGAAGTGGAAACTTCTTTAGGCGCGTTGCGCATATCTGAGATGGGAAAAAACCCTTGAACTCTCGACACTGTTACCGACACCTCTGCATGTAAGCATGTACATATATTGTGTATGGTGCGGTATGAGGTAGGGCAGGAAATTAAAAATACAAGTTAACAATTTTTTGTAAAGTTATTGGAGTCTAGGCTCATTGTTTTAAAATGCTGTATTTGATAGCCACTTCCAGGGTGGGAGGGGCTTGCACCTCCGCCAACATACATCTTAAAATTTCACTCATTTAATTCTCTTCCATTTTTAACTTAAAGATTTAAGCTACATGGCACCCCCAGGGCTGTCCTCCCCCCTTGTCTATCACTCACCTTGTTTTGCTCATTTCTTCACTTCATTTCAATATTTAAAAGGCTATAACTTTGCTTCTATAGGAGCTACAGCTGGGAGACAAATTCTAGCATAGCTAACTTTTCCTCGCCGTTCTGTTTGCTGTTTGTTTTCCGATTTCTCCCATAGGAACGTTTTTTTTTGGGGGGGGGCAGAAGGGGCGTTGTTCATGTCTATTCAAAGCTTATGCATCATACATCACAAATCTAGCATAAAAAATTTTCTCTCGTCATTCTGAATCACGTTATGGATTTATGAGGAGTTGAAATTCAAATATCTCAAACTTCTTCGAGGTTTTCGCCAAATCGGCATCTGAAAAAAAATCATGCCAATGGTTGTGTGTATGACGCCTGTGCCGTATAAATATTATTCAGTTTTTATTCGTTATAAAAATACACATTTTTACAATAATAGTATAGATATGTACACGTCAGCTGTTTCTTTTTCTTCTTATGCTGTTCATGAGATCTGTACCAACTGTTAAGGTGCAGGAGTGCAGTGCATGAGCGCATGCACATTATTTAAAAGTATTTCGTGCCCAGTAAAGTATTTCTGACGATTCAAAAAATACACACGTAATTGTTCAAGTTTTCACTTCTGTCGGCACTCCCGGGGAGCCACTTTTTTTTTTTTTTTTTTTTTTTTCCACTCGTCATGTGGTACATCATCTTGAAGATCTCGGAGTACTCTTTAACATGGTACTTTCTTTTCCGCCTTCTGAAGTTGGTTCCCGCGGTGGGGAGCATTTTTCGAGCCTTTTTGCGTTTTCATCATTTTAGAACGAATTTTTTTACGGATCCCTCCAGTAAATAATATTTATAGTGTATGAAACTTAGAAAAGCAAGAAGTTGAAGTCCGGCCTGTGACCATTTATTGATCTTATATACTTCCTGTGTACTCCCCCTCACTTCGCCCCCATAGGGACTGTTTTCAAAATTTAATACTTTCTTAAACTTAGCATAGAGTCCTCATCTGACATATTGTTGTAAAGGCATGTGACCACTTACTCATGTTATGCACCTCCCTCGCCCCTCCCCCTTTTTGCGCCCTAAAGGAGGGCATTTTTTTAAAGTCAGATAGATATCCCTCAGGTGGCATATGATTGGAAAATCTTACGATCACTTATTGATGTTATGTGCATTCAGCGAACTTCACCCCACTTTGTCCTCTCAGGGGCCCTTTTCTAAATTTTGCCAATACCTCTCGTGTGATATATCTTTCGAAAGACCTAAGCCCACTTATTCATATTTTACAATTCCTATACCCCTTTCCCCACCTTTACTCCCCTTCTCCCAAGGTTCCGGTCAGAGGTTTTTGCTCGGTTCGAGTTGTTTTTTGGTTTACAAGATCTTGCTGTGCGTGCACGCCGCGTTTGCTATACGATGCCCCAGTTCGAGACCCAGTTCGAGATGTCATATTGCAAGTTTGCGTATAAATTAGAAACCGCAATGAAAAGAAGGGCCCACTAGCGAGCGAATCGGCCGTGTCTTTATTAACGCCAACTCATCCCAATTCATCCTCAGATGACTCTTGATAAAATCGAATCGGGTATGCAGCGCCGTGCGAAAGGGGGCGAAGTGGGTGATCGCCCCGGGCACGAAATTTAGGGGGTGTCAAATTTATACTCTACTAGCGTTATTATTTGACCTGTCACAAGAAAAATTTGGGGGGCGGGGGCATCAAACTGAAACTTTGCCCGGGACGCATAATTCACATTTCCACATTCATATAATACAACGACCAGCGCCAATTCTGATTCCTGAATGGCTGTTTACTTTAGTCTTCCTTGGAGAATTTCTAACTGCCTTTAAATATACCAATATCTGAATTAAAAAAAAACGTAAAAGATAGTTATAAAGACTTAATTGCTAATTAAGATATAAATTTTAATGTACAACCATCTAGCCCCTGAACTTTGACTACGATTTCAGAAAACTTATCGTTCTACGTGAAGGCGTATTGTTATTTGCTATAAGAGAAATGAATGTAATGGAGTCGTTTGGAATGAATAACGTGGATCTAACGGTGTAATTGTTAGCGCATCCTTCTAGTGAGCCTGAGATGGGGGGTTGTGTCCTTTTTGTGAATTTTATTTCTATCTTTATTGATTTATTTTCAATTATTCTAAAAGTCTCTTAAAATCGATTCTTGTTAATAAAATTTACTTTTTAATATTTTATTTTTACATTTACATTTATTAATCTACTATCGGTTAATAAAATATATTTTTAAATCTCTGTTACTGAAATTAGTTTTTAATTTTATTTATTTAAATAACTTTTTTTTTTTATTTACTAACAGCTAATAATAACAAGTATTTTAATAAATACTTGTTAATGAAACGAATTTTTGATATTTAATTTCATTTACATATACAATTATTTTTATTAATTTACTACCAATTAATAAAATATAATTTCTTTAATCAATTCTCGTTAATAAAATTAATTTTTTATATTTAATTTTATTTATTTATACAATTATTTTTATTGATTTATTGTTAGTTAATAAAATATTATTTAATAAATCGATTCTTTTTAATGAAGCTAATTTTTAAATATTTTTAATTCTTTTTTATTAATTTACTTTCAGTTAATAAAATAAAGTTTTTTAATCAATTCTTATTAATTAAACTAAATTTTAATATTTAATGTCACCTAAGTCGATATTTTAATAATTAAAATGAAAGATATATTTTGATGCAATAATAACATCGGAAAAAATGCATAAAAATACTTTTATTTTGCAATTATTATATTATTTTTTTAAATTAAATTGTGTCCTTTAGGTAATATTAAACATTAAAATTTAGTTTCATCACAAATAATAGATCTAAAAAATAATGTTAATACATTATCTGACAGTAAATTAATGAAAATAAATTTTTGTAAAATTACAATTTAAAAATATTTTTCTATAACTTTAAATGATGTAATTATTGATTTAAAATATCTTTCATTTTGATGATTAAAACATAACCCTTAGGAGATATTAAACTTAATTTCATTAATAATTGATTTTAAAAATGACATTTTATTAATGGATACTAAATTACTAAAAATTACTGTAAAAATAGATAAAAATAAATATTAAAATTTAGTTTCATTAACAAAAATTGAAAAATTATCATATTTCATTAACGATAGTAAATCAATAATAATAAATATTTAAATAAGTATGACAAATAAAAAAAAAAAAATAGTTAAATAATAAATCAATAAAAATAATTGTATAAATAAAAAAAAATTAAATATTATAAACAAGTTTCATTAACAAGAACTGATTAAAGAAATTATTTTATTAATTGATAATAAATTAATAAAAATAATTGTATAAGTAAATGAAGTTAAATATCAAAAATTAGTTTCATTAACAAGAATTTATTTAAAAATCATATTTTATTGGCTGTTAGTAGATCAATAAAAATTATCGAATTTATTATTGAATGTATATATTGAACTTATTTTGTAAGATAGTTTACTTTATTTGGCTGAGTAAAATCTTAACTAATAACATGCTAGAACAAACGCACTTTCAGTAACTTTAAAATCGAAAACTAGTGGCAAAAGATTTATGATATCACCACCGTGATTTATAAAATCATTTCTCATTTCTGTTTGCTTGTAAAGGCGAAATTCTTTCAACCCAAATCAGGATATATAATCTCTTTTACCCTCTTTGTTTCAACCAATCACAGGGTAGTATTTCAACTGGTCGCTAAATGAATGTGTATATGTGATATACGCGCCCCGGCCGCAGTTTTCACTTCGCGAGCCCCTGCGAGTATGGTATAAAAGCAATCGCCAACTGGAGTCATCGAGAAAAATTTTACACAATCCAAAGTTTTCGAAATGTCCATACAATTGAGAAAATCGATAAAAAAGTCTTGTTATTGCCCATATCACTAGTTACTGGTACCGATGTACCGAACGATTGGTAATAAAGACTACTTTTAAATGATGTATATGAAATTTTCTTAATGGGTCATCAACATATTGAAACGAACCCAAACTTCATATTTTTCAATGGCAATACCTAATTTTAAAACTATATTTCAAATCTGCTGTTCAAACTATGTCTATACACCAAATTGCACATCATTTGAATAAGTTTTTGAATTATAAATATTGAAAATTTAGTGCTTTTAATGTTAAATTGCATTTTTATATTTTTATTAATATTTCATGAAATCATACTCCTAATGTACTTTTTTTATGTAGCAATAATACTTTAACCCATTAATGCCTGAATTATTTTTTTCGTTAAAATTCAAGTTTTGCATTTCCCACCACCTTTAAAGCAAGAATAACTTTTATTTTAATTTATCGAGGACTTTGTTTCGAGAAAGAAAGCACTTATTTATCCTTTTTTACTGGTGTGAGATGCACTTACTTGAATATTTTAAAACTGTCCGAAAAATGGGACGCTAGGCACTAATGGGATAATACCCAAACATAAATACGTTGAATTTGCAATTTTTATAAATTTATATGAATTATTAAATTAATCTTAGAAAAAAAAAATGAATTGCAACCTACAACTTTTTTGATGGATTTACATTTATTAAGTGTTGCTTCATGGAAATCCAAAATTTCAAGTTTTTCTTCCAAGTAGTTTTCAAATTATGTTAAAAAAACGACAAAATGATTAGTTTAAGAGGGTTTAATTAGAAGTGTCTAGATATTTTGAATCTTCTTATGCTATCTTGTAATCTAGCAGTTTTCAATGACATTTTGAGTTGCGCCTTGATCAAGAAAGAAACTTTTTCAGTCAACAATCCTGTACCGAACTTCAATTTGGATACAGCCCTAAAATATGCTCATTTTAAAATAATTAATTTCTCCGAAACTTATCGCACGAATTGCATGAAAATTTGTTTTTAGGTTAATTGAAGGGTGCATAGTTCATTTATGCTGTCAGAGCTGGGTACTGCTATTGAAAAAAAAAAAAAAAGTTTCGTTTAATATGTAGATGACCTCCTAAGCAAATTTATATACATTATTTAAAAGTAGATTTTATTTCCAATCGTTTGGTACCACTAAATTTCTTCTACGAATTTTTTTTGCAGAATTAGTAGGAGGTAGGGTAACATCCCCAGTAACTGGCAGGCACCAGTGATTGGCACATCCTACAAAAATGTCCTAAAATAAGATTTATATCCAGTCTTTTAAAATGCGAGACCATATACCAGTTATATGCTCATTTACTTTACAGATTATAACTTTGATTTATGCTACTAAATGACAATAGTGCCTAAGAAAGAGAAACAATTATGGCTTGTATCAAATTAGCCATTTTTGTAGCAAATGCTTCTTCTCTGGCTTAAGAAAGGCATGCATTTCAATTTCTTATTATCTAATTTATAGTATATTTTAAATTTTAATTGACAACAGTTTTGTTTAGTTGAAAAGGGTTACTTTAATTGTGTAAAAGTTTAAGTGCCAATTCCTGGTGATTACAGCAAATTTTTATCAATATATTTTTATGAAAATACTTTTTCAAATATGTTTGCTTTTAGTGGACAAAATAGATGCACAGATATGCACTCTTTGATTTAAAAATATTTGTAAGTAAATATTTTATTTCTTGGTAATGAAAATAGTAGAAAGTTTAAAGACAAATACTTAATGTGCCAATTACTGGGGATGTTACCCTATTTACATTTTTTTTTACGACTGTACGTAAAGTTTAGAACAGAAACAGTATTCTATGAGGTAACCTATCCTTTTATTCATCTTTCGGTCAAGCGGTCTCAAAAACTACACTGTAAAAAAAAAAAAAAAAAAAAAAAAAAAAACGGACGATTTTACGGAAATACTATTAGTAATCTGGACGCCAGTATAATTTACTGTTTTTTAACGGAAAAGTTTCCGTAAATTCCCGGAAATGTTTTTCAGGAATTCTACAGGAATTTTTCTGTTAAAAAACAGTATATCGTGCTGGCGTCCATATTACCAGTATTTCCGTAAAATCGTCCGTTATTACAGTGTTACTCACAGTAGCATTTAATGCAACAATTGCTGTATCCGTAGCTACTGGCTACCTTGTACGTAATTTTCAGTTTACCTACAAACGCTAAGATTTCTTTTGTTTGATCCCTTATTACTATTGCTAGAAACTTTTGAATTATAAAATTTTGATTATAAAAATCTTCTTCAGGAGTTTCTTTAGGAGGAACGGAATATTTCATTTATCAATAAAATCCGTAAACACAGAACCTGCCAGTATCGAACTCTGCTTGAATCGAAAAATAATATGGGTAGTTGCAAAAACTAATAAGGGACAGTGTACCTATTAAATCGTAACTCTCTCTAAAACGGAATATTTACCTCTTTACTTGAAGTTTCGTCTAAGCCTTTTTTACTCTGTTTGTCAGAACCATATTTTTTTTTCTCTCAAGCTAGTTTTAGTTACATGCAGGTTCCTGTATAAAATGGACATCTACCATAATGAATATATATATATATATATATACACTGGTGTCCAAAATTTAAGCATAATTGGTAAATAAGTAATTATTTTTAAGTAATGAAAGAAATATGAATCGGAATGTGCTGAAACTCCAGGTGTGTAAACAAAATAGTACGCGTCACATATTTTCGCGAAGAGTTTTCCCCGAAATCGAACAAGGGACCGTCAACAAATTGAAAAAGAACGAAGATCTTTTGGATAACCCTGTCAAAACTAATGTAGCAAAAGCGTTCAAACTGCACATTATGATTAATTGGCTTATTGTAATGTACTGTGTTAATTTTTACAAGGATAGCATGTATACTCGTAGAGAAATTAAGGTTTTTATAAAAACAATCCTAAGTTTTTTGCTTATAATTTGCAGAGTTCTTAATATAAAATAGTGTTCTTTTTTGAAAAAATGACAAACATCATTGTACACAATACCCTGTCATCAGAATTAAAAAATAATAAAAATTGTATGACAAATGAGCAGGTTTACTAAATAATTTTTTACTGCGCATGCGTGAACGCTATTAAAATTTCATTTGCATATTATGTTAGTTAAATGTATAGAGCAACTTTTGTGAAAGTCTCAAAAACATAGCTTAAAAATTCTGAAAATTATCGTTGATAGAATGAGATCAAAATCCTTTATTCCCTAAATGAAGCAAAAAGATGAGGGGCTGTATCCATATTCCATTGTTTAGTGCCTGCACAATATTGCACGTACAACTATATTTAGGTAAAACCCCTGATTTTTTTGCTTCCTTTAGGAATAACGGATTTTGAGTTGATTCTATAGGCTCCCATTTTCAGAATTTTCAAGCTATGTTTTTGAAACTTTTACAAAAGTTGCTCTATACATTTAGCTAACACAATATGCAAATGACATTTTGATATCGTTGACGCATGCGCAATGAAAAATTATTTACTAAACATACTCATTTTTCATACAATTTTTATTATTTTTAAATTCTGATGACAGGGTATTGTGTACAATAATGTTTGTCATATTTTCAGAAAAGAACATTATTTTATAATAAGGACTCTGCAAATTGTAAGCAAAAAACTTGGAAAAATTTACGACTGTTTTTATAAAAACCTTAATTTCTCTACGAGTATACATGCTATCCTTGTAAAAATTAGCACAGTACATTACAATAAGCCAATTAATCATAATGTGCAGTTTGAACGCTTTTGCTACATTAGTTTTGACAGGGTTATCCAAAAGATCTTAGTTCTTTTTCAATTTGTTGACGGTTCCCTGTTCGAATTCGGGGAAAACTCTTCGCGAAAATATGTGACGCGTACTATTTTGTTTACACACCTGGAGTTTCAGCACATTCCGATTCATATTTCTTTCATTACTTAAAAATAATTACTTAATTACCAATTATGCTTAAATTTTGGACACCAGTGTATATATATAGTGTATATATATATATATATATATAGTGTATATATATATATATATATATATATATATATATATATATATATATATATATATTGTCCTGAAAACGGAATGCCTAGAAATATATCTGTAGAAAGAACCCATATAGAAATATACTTCTTTTGCAATTTTATCTTATCGGATTTTTCCCCCCTTAACTTTCTTTTATTTTTACATGAATAAAGTACTTAGATTCGAGAAAATTTTCGAATTTCAGTTTTCGACGGATTTACACATTTTAGGGGTCCGAGATCCTTAAAAAACATGTTTTTATAAAATGTCTTTATGTATGTGACACAAATTTTGTAGGCGCTCTCTCTCAAAAACTAACTAACGGAATTTAATAAATCTTTAGATTCAGTTAGTGATATCCCTGATATAAATTGGTGCTGATTACTTTTTGGTGTAAATCGCCCAACAGGTGGCGCTGCTATGATGCATTTTTCATGATTTCCGCAATAGCTTTATCTCAAGAACTAATGCACGAGTTTTCATAGAACTTCAGATTCAATTATTCCTTGATATAAATTAATGTTCTTAATTTTTAATGTAAATCGCCCAGCAGATGGTGTTGATATGCTGCATTTTTCAAGATTTCCGTGTAGCTGTATCTTAAGAAATAATGCATAAATTTTCTTTAAACTTCAGACTCAGTTGGTTCCTAATATAATAAATTGGTCCTGATAAGTTTTTGGTGTAAATCGCCCAAAAGTTGCGCTGTTAAACAGAATTTGCTAAGGTTTCATGTTTCCCGATTTGTCATGTTACACATAGTAAAAAAAAAAAAAAAAAAAAAAGGAAAACCTCTGCAAACAGAACGTATTAATAATGGAGATATTTCATCCCTTTCAAAGGAATACCATACAAATTTATCTGGTTAGACGGAAATATGTCTAAAATGGAGTATTTTCATGTTCCTAATACAAGTTTTACTTTCTTTGGTTCACTAAACAGTTTATAAACGGAACCTATTTATAAAAAAATATTCTGTTTTAACAGAAAAAAAAATTCATTGTCCCTGCAATAATAATACTATACAAATATGCCTGCAAAATCCAAGTTTTTTTTTTTTTTTTTTTTTTTTTTTTTTTTTTTTTTTACATCCTTAGAGCGCTTTAACCGGTTGTATTGTAGGAGATTGCCGTATTTATTTTCTATATTAAAACTTGCTAAGACGGAATCACAGGGAAAGAGGGACAAGGGCGACAAAGGAGGGACATTATACAATACTAAAAGCTTTTAGTATTGTATCATGTAAACTTTGTAACGCGTTAGTTTTGTCTCTTAATATTTCCCTGATGATGAACAAGTTGTATTGTTCGTAACTATAGGAAATTAATTCTACTTTATATTGTAAGTAGTACATAATTTTTAATTAAAGTTTTTAACATCTATTATACACTGATGAGCCGAATTTATTGTGTGTTGTATTATCAAACAGTGTAATAGGTCCTTTTATATAATAGCTCTTTTTTTTTTTTTTCATCTCTGTGGGGGGAAAAATGGTTTTATCTTAAAGATAGCTTTTTGGCAACTTTATATAGTTTATAAATGACACTATAGCAGATTATCTTCAGAATTGCAAATACTGATAAAATGTTTTCTGAAAAATATGCAAAATCGCGTTGAAAATTATAATTTTCTTAAATTTCATTGATTTGTAGTTTTATCTTTTGAATAGATCGCAGTACATTCTTGTCTCCAAAAATGTGCAGCATAACGGGACATATAACTGTATATTATTTACAAATTAGTTGCTTAATATTCCGTAAAATAATTATTTAAAAAACTTACATTTTTATAAATCTGCAGAATTGTGCAGATTTAGGCTATAAATGTTTTCGGTTCTACATGACATAATAGACTAGCGTGCTCAAGATTAAAAATTTTATAGCAAAAGTGATATTTCATAATTTGTTTTCAAATATTACAGTCACCGCAAAAAAAAATCTTGACACTTACGATTTTTGACGTTTTGTTAAACATCTAGAAATATACATGAGGAATTATTCTGAAACTCCAAGTGTGTAAACAAAATAGTATACCTCATATATTTTCGCGAAGAATTTTCCCCGAAATCCAACAGGGGACCGTCAACAAATTGAAAAAGAAAGAAGTGGAACACCCTGTCAAAACTAATGAAGCAAAAGAGTTCAAACTGCAGATTATTATTAAGTGGCTTATTTTAATAAACTGTGTTCATTTTTATGAATATAGCATGTGGACTCGTACAGAAATTAAGGTTTTTATAAAAACTGTCCCAAAACTGTCCCAGTTTTTTGCTTATAACTTCCAGAGTTTTTCATAAATCACAATGTTCTTTTCAGAAAATATGACAATCAACATTGTACATAACATCCTGTAATCAGAATTAAAAAATAATAAAAATTGTATGACTAATGAGCAGGTTTACTAAATAATGTTTTACTGCGCATGCGTTAATTAAACGCTATTAAAATTTCATATGCATATTATTTTAGTTAAATGTACAGAGCAACTTTTGTGAAAGTCTCAAAAACATAGCTTAAAAATTCTGAAAATTATCCTCAATAGACTGAGATCAAAATCCGTTATTCCCTAAATGAAGCAAAAAGATGAGGGGCTGTATCCATATTCCATTGATTAGTGCCTACACAATATTGCACGTACAGCTAATACTTGGATAAAACCCCTGATTTTTTTGCTTCCTTTTTGGAATAACGTATTTTGAGTTGATTCTATAGACGATCATTTTCAGAATTTTCAAGCTATGTTTTTGAAACTTTTACAGAAGTTGCTCTATACATTTAACTAACACAATATGCAAATGAAATTTTGATATTGTTGACACATGCGCAATGAAAAATTATTTACAAAACTTACTCATTTTTCATACAATTTTTATTATTTTCAAATTCTGATGACAGGGTATTGTGTACAATGTTGTTTGTCATATTCATTATTTTATATTAAGAACTTTTTAAATTATAAGCAAAAAACTTGGAAAAATTTAGGACTGTTTTTATAAAAACCTTAATTTCTCTACGAACATACATGCAATCCTTATAAAAATAAACACAGTATATTACAATAAGCCACTTAAACATAATGTGCAGTTTGAACGCTTTTGCTACATTAGTTTTGACAGGGTTATCCAAAAGATCTTCGTTCTTTTTCAATTTGTTGACGGTCCCCTGTTCGATTTCGGGGAAAACTCTTCGCGAAGATATATGACGCGTACTATTTTGTTTACATACCTGGAGTTTCAGAATAATTCCTTATGTATATTTCTAGATATTTAACAAAACGTCTAAAATCGCAAGTGTCAAGATTTTTTTTTGCGGTGACTGTAGTATGGAATCTATTCTTAAGGCACCTATTTTCGCTCCAGGAAACGCTAACGAGCTAATGTTATTCCTATGGGGAAGCATTTTTCTAATAACTCTTTCGCATTTTGACATTTTTGAATATTTTTTTTTGCGCTGGATAGGTGAGGTGCATGGCGAAAGCGCACCTTTTTTTTTTTTTACTTTTTCGATTTTGGTCGTAGATATTTTTTATAAAGTTAGTTTCACTCAGTGGCGCAGCCAGAATTCGGTTCCAGGGGGGGGGGGGGGGGTTTAGTTTCTAATAAGTGCATTTGCCGGTTATTTGAATCACCGGTTAATAGAATCAGTACTAATTAGAATATTCACTGTATAATAATTAAACTCAAAGGGCATTTGTGTGGCAGGAAATCATCATTCTTTTAGCATTGTGACGTCGTAACTAAATATACTTTGACTCTCTGTACAATTTCACAATTCACTTTAATGAAACCAACACACAGAGTACACGATGAAAACTATATACATAACCACACTGCGCTATTTACAATTATGTACAGTTAATTTACACATATATCCATTAGGAAAAGCACTTGAGAATATACAGCCCCTTCCGGGCATGAGCTTTCGAACACCCTTTTCCGATGTTCTTTAAAACCTGAACTATACACGGCTCACACCCGAGCCCGCCGAAAAAAACGTTCTTTTCTTGCTGCGCACCAGGCAACAACTGAATCCCTTCGTTTCAGTTCCTTTTCAAACAGAAAAGTTACTTTCAAAAAATCTCTTTCAAAATGAAAAAAATCACAGAGCGGACAGTTTTCAGACCTCATGGCACTAGGCATGGAACGTCATCGCAGACTTATTGGCGTCGACATCACGGAGCCGGCCGACATCACAGCTCCTTCCCCCTAAAGAGATTTTCATAGGGTGCATACACCTATGAAAATTGAAGATTAGGAAGACGGCATTGAGCCCTTCGTCACTCCCGACACGCCAAACCTGAGAGGTCACAATACCAGAACACTATTAAAATAAATGCATATTGATAATTAAAAAAACTTATTAAAATTCACTAAACGCAAGGAGCTACTCATCTGAGATATCCATCTGAGCCGAAAGAATGGCACAGTACTATTCTCGAATATGCAACATAAAGTTCTATACTAAATAATACACAAAATTAATACAATTAAATTCAATATATGTAAAATAAATATAAATGAGTGAATTCAATGCTTGGATTTTAATATTTACACACACTATTACTCAGTTCTACTCAGTCCATCGGCATTCCCGTGAAGCCTTCCCGGTTTGTGCTTAATCTCTAAATTGTATGCCTGTAAATATAATGCCCACCTAGTCAATCTAGCATTTTCCCCCATCATTGTTTTAAGATAGGTCAAAGGATTGTGGTCTGTTTGTATAACAAACCGCTGCCCATCCAGATAATGATTCAACTTTTTAAGACCATATACAATCGCTGCTAATTCGCGTTCAATAGTGTTGTAGTTCTGCTCTGCTTTAGAAAATTTCTTACTTAAATATAAAATGGGATGCTCTTCCCCATCTCGAATCTGTGACAGAACTATACCAGCACCATATAAACTTGCGTCGGTTTGCACAATAAACTCTTGTTTATAATCGGGGGCATATAAAACAGGACTCTGGGTCAACCTCCTTTTTAATTCCTGAAATGCCTTTTCACAATCCTCATTCCACTCTATCTTTTCTTCTTTTACTTTCCCTTTCAAGATATTAGTCAGGGCAACCGCGATTATTGCATAATCTTTTATTTAACGAGAATAGTAGCCCGTCATTCCCAGAAATGACCTTACTTGTGTTTTAGTTGAGGGTGTTGGAAAATCTAAAATTGCTTTAATTTTTACGTCACTGGGGGACCTCTTTCCCGAACCTACCTCATGACCTAAAAATTTCACGCTGTCTTGTGCAAATCTGCATTTTGTGGGTTTCACTGTTAAACCGGCCTCTAATAAGTGCTTTAGGACCTCGGCTATATCCTTCATGTGACTTTCCCAAGTAAGTGAAAACACCGCAATATCATCAATGTACGGCAAGGCAAATGATTCCAGACCTCCCAGAACCATAGAAATTAATTTACAGAAGTAGAAAGGAGCGTTCACGAGACCAAACATCATGACCTTAGGCAAAAATACCCCAAAAGGTGTCACAAATGCAGCGTACCTTTGGGCCCTTTTGGTCAGTGGTATTTGGAAATAACCTTTGGTTAAATCCATCACCGTAATAAAGGTCGCAGAACTCACCTTTTCTACTACCTCCTCTATATTCGGGAGTGGGAAAAATTCCGTTCGAGTCTTGGAATTTAGTATCCTATAGTCCACACAAGGACGAGGATCTTTTCCCGGAACCTCTACCAAAATCATGGGGGACCTAAAATCGGACTGCCCTACCTCAACTACTCCTAAGTCTAATAATCTTCTTATCTCCTCCCTCAAAATTTCTATCTGCCTCGGCGACATTCTATAAGATTTGGCTCTCACCGGCGTTTCATCAACTAATTCTATATCCATCTCTACTAAATGAGTACGTCCTGGGTCCGAAGAAAACACTTTCTTATTTCGCTCTATGACTTCCTTAAAATTATTAATTTGAATTTCTGTCGCCCTCTTCTCTAGTTCACTTTTGTTCACGATTTCCCAAAAATCAATTTGTGTGGGGTTTGGCATGGGGTACGGTATTTCGGCATCTTCTTCCACCTCTTCCGAATCGATATCAATTACCAGATTAACAAATTCCGGCCGCTTATAATAAGGTTTCAATAAATTAACGTGATAGATTGTCGCCTTATTTCGCTTCTCTGGTAAGTCAACGGTGTAATTCGTTTCTGAAATTACTCCCTTGACCGTACCTGGCCCGATCCAATTTACAGCCATCTTATGAGATTTAGAGGTTGCCAAAACTAACACCTGGTCCCCAATCTTGAACTTTCTTATCACTGCATTCCGGTCATACCATAATTTTCGCTTGTCCTGACATCCCTCAATCCGCTTGACTGCCAACTCCTGACATCTTTTCAATCTATTTGTCAGGTTCAAAATATAATCTACCACATTTTGGTCCGTGCTCTCGTCACCCATCCAATTTTCATACACCAAAGTGTGTGGCATACGCAAATTCTTCCCGTGAACGAGTTCAGCGGGACTAAACCCCGTGCTTTCATGCGTTACTGTTCTTAAAGCGAACAGTGCCATAGGCAAAACTTCTTCCCAATCACGACCCGATTCGAGACATAAGGCTTTAATGGCTTTCTTTAATGTAGAATGTAATCTTTCCACACAATTGGACTCCGGATGGCAGACTGAGCTATGGGACACTTTTATACCAAATTTTTGAAAGAATTCGGTCGTTAACTCGCTCGTAAAAGACCTTCCTAAGTCAGATTGTACCTCTCTCGGAAAGCCCGTTTTCGCGAAAATCTGCAACATAGCATCAATAACGGAAGTGGAAGTGATATCTACCACCGGTATGGCATCCGGATACTTAGAAGCAAGGCAAATGGATGTAATTAAGTATTTGTTATTTCTATTACTAGTTTGTAAGGGACCTACCGCATCCAAGTTTATCTTAGAAAAACATTCGGAAATTATTGGTACCAGTTTTAAAGGGGCCTTACGCTTATCTTTATTACTACCCACCTTTTGGCATGGATCACAAGTTTTTACGTAATTTTCAATATCATGATAACAATTTGGCCAAAAGTAATATCTAAGGACTCTGTCCTTTGTCTTTGTCGTACCTAAATGTCCTGATACCTGCTCATGACACAATGCTAAAACTTCTCTTCGATAAATTTCCGGTACACATAACTGTACTTTCTCCTCACCTGTCCTTGATAGCGACACCCGTACAAGTTTATCTTCCCTAATACAAAATTCTTTATCATTAGAGTTTTTAGCTTTCTCCCACAATTGCTTAAGTGAAGGGCAATTTTTCTGCTCTTCTTTAAATTTCTCCGCTGATACATTAACCAAACCTGTCTCCGTCTCTAACTTTTCCGGTATAACCATCCCTTCCTCCTCTTCTTTAAACTCCACCTCATCTTTATCTCCATCCTCCAAATCCAATCCATTCTCAACTTCAACCACGGATATTTCCCTTTCACGTTCCCGCTTCTGACTGCGCGTCATTACAGCATTTACCAACACAGAATTACCTTTTGATTCCTCAATAAGTTCAGCTGTCTTGTTTCCCAGCAAATAATAACCTTGCTCTAATTCTGTCGGTATCACAGCTGCCTTAGTAATCACCATTCCAAAATCCCCTTTAATTGTAACTCTCGCCAAGGGCAAACATTTACACGCATTATCCAAGGGTTGCTTTATCCACGTTATTTCCCCAATTAAATCATCATTATCTATCCAACTACGGTCACAAAGATCAATTCCAGCCCCTGTATCCCTTAAATAATTTCGTTCTATCCCATTAATTTCTGCTTTTTTCAAATAAGGTGTAAAACACTGTCCTAAACTTACACCTACGTCCACGTGACTGACTAAATCTCCAGAACTTTTGCGTTTTAAATCCGGACAATCTGGCCTAATGTGCCCTGCACGATTACATTGAAAACAGATAATTGGTTTTTTTCTATCAAATTTATCTTTATTCCCAAAATCCCTACGCACATTATCTTTTTTATCAACCCCACCTGATTTAACTACCTGATCCCCTTTACTTCTAGCATTATCTTGCCCATTCCTATCCCTAAAATATGGTTTATTATTCCACGTTTTGTTATCAAACTTCCTAACATTCCCTCTCACACTTTCAAATTTATCGCATTTTTCTGCTAAATATGACGCTGTCTTAATCTCATCCCACTCATCGAGGAATTTATCTTTAATAGCAAAAGGAACTCTACGCTTAACCTGCTCTGTGAGCATTAGTTCTTTAAGTGATTCAAAATCATTTACTTCAACAGTTTCTAACCAGTATTCTAAATACCCTCTTAATTCATAAACAAGCTCAGTCCATAACGCACCTGCCTTCCTTTGATGAGTCTCAAATTTTGTTTTCAGGGCCCCTGCTCCTAATCTGAATCTCTTTAACAAAACATTTTTGATATGCTGGAAATCATCCCTTTTTTCTAAGGGTTCTTTCACAATAATTTCAGCTACCTCTACAGGTAACAAAGGTATAAGTTGGGAAACGTAATTTAATTCTCCTAAATTCTCTTTTGACGCCTGACTCTCAAAAATCATAAAAAACAAGGTAATATCAATTAATTTAGGGTCAAATTTTGGAACTAAATCCTTTAAACTCACTCTTTTATCTTTATTTTCGGCCGTTACAGAATCAGGGGAAACTAAGGAGTTACTATCTGCACTGCATTGTAATCGCAGCTTCTCTAATTCCAATTGTCTATCTTTCTCTCTTTCTAACCTTTCCTGTTCCGCTAATTTATTTATTTTTTCCTGTTCTGCTAATTTTTCCCTTTCTTCTAAAATCCCTTCTAACATATCTTTTGCAATTTGTTCATCATAATCAGAAGCTTTCAAAATTGCCTGAATTAAAGGCACTTTTTTAATGTCAGCAGATATTTCGGTATCAAACTCTGCTGCGAGCAAAAACAATACATCTTTATTTTGCCTATTCAAGAATGAAGCCATAATCAAACTCAGAAAAATATCTCACTACAAAAAAGTAAATACAATTACAAAATATTTCTATAACTTTCCTGAGCACAATAGCATTAAAATACCAAAGAAAAACAAGAATTTTTTTCTTTTTAACTAAGTAACACTTTTCTCTAATCACAGTAAATAATTAAAACCGTAACTAAAGTATTCATAAAAAAATGCACAATAAAATAATAAAGACTCAGTACATTCCTTTACTTTATTAAATCACATTGCTTTAATTGCACTACGAAAAAGTCAATAGTAATTTCAGTAAATTCAACTTTCTAATTTAATAAACTTAACACTGTAACTTAAACAATTAAGTTCATTACCGTACTACTTGTGCAATGAAAATTACTTTACTCTTTATGCAAAAAATAAATATATTCTACTTAATATATTCTACTTTTACACTTCTTATTTTGTTTTACTTTTAAAACAAAACAGCAATCAGCAAATAATAATAATAATAATAAATCACAAAAATACTCTTGTGCAATAACCTTTAAAAAAAGAAAACAAAACGAAACACGCTATTTTAATTTTCTAACATTTAAGCGTATGGCATTGAGACCTCCCCAAAATTCAGCGCGGAAGAGAAACAATAGGGACTCACCGTTCGATTCTTTAATATTCCGAGCAGAAAATCATAATCTTCGAATGCTGATTTCAATGATCGACACAGCTTTTCAGTCCGCCTTCAAAATAATACAGCAGAGACGATGAGTTCGCTGAACTTTTGATATCAGTTCCTGTATCCCACAGCAAGCCACCAATAATTTTTTATATATTACTAGCTGTGACGTCGTAACTAAATATACTTTGACTCTCTGTACAATTTCACAATTCACTTTAATGAAACCAACACACAGAGTACACGATGAAAACTATATACATAACCACACTGCGCTATTTACAATTATGTACAGTTAATTTACACATATATCCATTAGGAAAAGCACTTGAGAATATACAGCCCCTTCCGGGCATGAGCTTTCGAACACCCTTTTCCGATGTTCTTTAAAACCTGAACTATACACGGCTCACACCCGAGCCCGCCGAAAAAAACGTTCTTTTCTTGCTGCGCACCAGGCAACAACTGAATCCCTTCGTTTCAGTTCCTTTTCAAACAGAAAAGTTACTTTCAAAAAATCTCTTTCAAAATGAAAAAAATCACAGAGCGGACAGTTTTCAGACCTCATGGCACTAGGCATGGAACGTCATCGCAGACTTATTGGCGTCGACATCACGGAGCCGGCCGACATCACAGCATAATACATCTCAGAAAAGTGATTTAGCTCAAATAAACAATTTTTACTTAACTATTCTATGTAGTATGTACTTTCACAATTTGCGCCATTTAATTCAATCATTTTATTAAATGAAATCTGATTCAATAAACCAGCGGATTCCGAAATACGCCAAAATGTTTAAACATAAAGTTTGGTTTTGATTCATTTAAACAGAAATTATAGTGATCTTTCTTAGCTCTGGGAGGGGTTTTAACCCCAAAACCCCTCCCTTGGCTGCGCCACTGGTTTCACTTTCAAAACCGGTTTCAAAATTATTCAAAAATGTCAAAATGCGAAAGAGTTATTAGAAAAATGCTTCCCCATAGGAATAGCATTAGCTCGCGAGCGTTTCCTCGAGCGAGGACAGGGGCCTTAATTCATCTACTCCTTTTGGAATTAAATTGTTTTCTATAACTTCCAATGCAGTTTTGTGTCTTTGGGGGGGGGGGGGGGGGGATTTTGAAATCTCACGCTGCTTTTGCAAATAAATACATATTGATTAATTATTTAAATTTTTAAAGATGCTTTTGTATAATAATGTAATAAGCTGACTTATTTTATTTTAAACTAGCTGACCCGCCCGGCGTTGCCCGGGTCCGTATTAACAATATTAAACGAACTTGAAATTTGTATGATTTTATCATTAACTCGTTACATGCAGAAATGCATTGTCTGAAATACGTAGCCACTGACTGTGTGAAAAATCGGTTTTAAAAACAAAAATATATTAAGCTCTAAAAATACTCAAAATGAGCAATGAAAAACGCGGGAGGGAATGTGTATCCAACGATTTGCATGATTTTCGTGTAAAAAAGTTGATATTTACCCTTAAAAATCACTGTTAAGTCACGTAACTAATTATTATTTTCACATACAAATCCCAAGTGAAATATTTTGAATTTCAAACTAATTATATCACTCTTAAATCCGACTATACCATGAATGAAATCGATACACGATGGTAGCTAAAAGGTTGGTACATAGTACTATAATTTCAGGGCTATTTAACAAAAGTAAGTGTTATTTTTAATCAAATCTTGCGTATAGGTTCACTCTGTGTATAAATTCCTAACCTTAAACTTTTATACCGTAACCAGAACCTGTCTGTAACCTAACAGCGACTTAACAGTACCCTTCCGTAAATTAAATATAACAGAAATGTAACCTAGCCTAAATATATTCACTTTATTGTAACATATCCTTATTCTAACCATAACATAAATGCAATTTAACTTTAACCTAACTTTAACCTAAATAATACAATAGAAAAAAAAAAACATTTTAAAAAATTACTATTTCTTCATAAAATATGCTTCAGCTGTAATTCGTTTCTTTCAATTCGTTTTATTAATACAAAATTCCTTCCTCGTGCTTTTGTTTGAGACATTAAAATTTCAGCGATAAATGGTTTAATATTGCAAACCACGAAGTAAGACACTTCTTACTACGTGTTGCAAACCTTTTTTCGCTTTACTTCGCCTCCATCTATCTTTTTCTCCATGGTGTACAGCAGCTGTGGTTTAAAAAAACATCCTCATTTAAACTGACAGTTTGCCAGTCTATGAATTTTAAAGGTCTGTCCCAGCTTTTTTAATTATTTCTGCGAAAATTTTATGCAACCAATCAACCATAAGAAAATAAAATGGAAAAAAAGCGAAAAAAGGCGATTTTTTTTTATGAGAGTGAGCTTTGGAATTTAATTAATTACTCAGTTAATAAATAGAATTTTGAAATTCTGAGCTTCAGGTGCATCAGGAGAGACATTGGGCTACTCTGAAAAAAATTTTCAGCTCCGTACGTGCTGTAGATTTTGCTAGCCATCACAGACACACAGACACACACACAGACAGACAGAGCGTTTTGTTCTTTTATTAGTATAGAATAGTCAAAATAATAGAAATAATATTAGTAGCAATACTTAATAAAATTTTTGCTAAAACTAGAGAAATGGAAAGAGTTATAGTCTGATGCATATAGAATATCTATTTGACGACAATCCGCAGAAGAATAATTTGAAAGTAAAATAACTTAACATAAAATTTAATAATAGCATAAAATAAAATATGCCTAAAGGTAAAAAAAAAAAAAAAAAAAAAAAAAAAAAAAAAAAAAAAAATTATAAATGTTCTATATGATGTAAAAAATATTGCTAAAGATAAAACTGGATCATTTTTTGACAAGAATAGATTTTTTTTTTTTCAATATAATAAATTTTTCTTACATTTTTTCTTACATAAATTTTTCTTCTATTTTTTAAAGTTACCCTTGATATGATTGATCTTATTGTTTCATCATTAATATTTGATATTTAAATACTGTATATTTCTGGACATTTTCTTTTGTAAATATCAAAATTTAATTGTCTCTAATAATATTTATAGTTATCTAACTTAACTATTTTATTGGTTTTATGTATTTTCAATAGCGAAACAAAACAAAATGTTTTTGTCAAGAAAAGTAAGAAGCGCATCCGCTCGTGAGAAACTTTCTAATGCGTCCGCTGAAAGGCTACATAGGTATAATCTAATCTTAGATCTACCTCAAATGAACTCTTTTATTACGTGTATGCTTTTGAATTAAGCAAATATTAGATGGTCATTTAATTTGAACACCGATATTTCTGGCCCCGAGAGGTTTGGCCCTCGAAACTGGTAGGTGCTGGATTCGAGCCCAATCGCGCCCGTTGGCCTAATCGTTCGGAGTTTTCTGTAGTTTTCTTTGAACTTTGGCTTTTCTTGCGTAAATACGGGTTAGGTTCCCCTAGAAAGACCCCTCACAGAGTGCACTCTTTTTAGGACCTATATCCCTCATGTAGATCATAAATTACAATCAACCACTATTTCCTTATCTTATATTGGTATTGCTTAATGACAGACATTCTGCGAATAAATAACACGGATATTCTCTGGTATTAACTGGTATTAAAATTTAAATGCTGAATGAATTTTCTTGCATATTCACAGAGTCGTTTTTAAGTATGAAACGTGCAGGTTACTAATTTACATGAATGATTTGGATTTTAATAGAGCTTTTTATTTCCAGAAAATGTGTTACAACTTCAATTATAACCCATTGGTTCCCGCCAAAAACTCCTTCTTAAACTTTTTTTCCCCAGGAAGACCGCTTAAAACTTTACTTTGACACCATTTTTCGAAAATAAATTTCTGTCATAAAAGAAGGAACGCGGTTCGATTTCTTAATGTTGAAATAAGAATGCACTTGAAATTAGTGCATTGAAGGCCAGTTCTCAAAACATTTTTTTTCTGGTCAAACATTCAAAATTTTCAACTTATTCACGCACTTAAATTTTATACATTAAAAACATAAAAATTACATAAACGCGACTATTGAATCATCAGATGTTAAACACATTTTAACTATATTATATAGCAAATAATTATTTAGTCAGGTGCTTCACAGCGCATTAAATCTTGCACATTTTAAAAGATCATTTTTTGTTAATTATCATTAACTCACTTGCTTAAAGGTAGCCCCCAGCACCTGCAAATTATTCTGCAGATAATATTCTTAAATTCCTTTCTGATATATTCATCTTTTTATTTATTTATTTATTACCAACATGCAAAAATAAGTCACGGAAATTAATGTTAGTCTTTTTAACCCTTCACTGCACGATTTATTTTTTCTCTGAAAAAAACTATTTGAAATCTATAGATCGGTCTAACAATGGGGAAAATAGTAAAAATAAATAAATAAATAAATACATTTAAAATTTTCAGCTAAAATTTGATATTTTATGGCGCGAAAAACAAGTTCTAATTTTTTGTTAAATGCAGTTATCTGATATGGACAAAATAAGTGTTATTTCGTTCTTTAGACTGTTCTTGATCAGTTACAACGGCCAAATTCACGGAAAAATTGAGAATTATAGTGCATTAGGTATGTGCCAGATGTGCCACACGCAGTGAAGGATTAAGACAACTTTATTTTTATTTTTATTTTTAAACTTTTTGCTGTGTTATCAATATTTTAATTATAAAAGTTAAAACTGAAATATACATTTGGATGTCTCGCCTTTAATTATGGTGAGATTAAGAAATCCTAATAAACTACAGTTACAAATATAGGTGATATATTACTTTTTTTTCATACAACTGAGATGCTTATTATGATGATAAATTATTTAATATTAAATATTTTTATTATTATTCAATTTTAGTTTGTCTCGAATTTGTACTGAGCTTGTTTTCGAACAATTCACATGATAGATAACTTTTAAACACATTAGTTAAATCTGATTGTATTTTAATTTTCTTTACAATAATTGCTATTAACTACCGGGTGATCCAGAAGTCCCGGGACTTTCGAAATGCTAATAATTAGAAAACCATAAACAATAGAAGTATGCGGTTTTCACAGAAATGCTGAGAAACTTGTGGGATTTGTTATTTCAATGAAAAAAACATATTATGTTAGTTGCACTTTTTGACAGCAGGTGGCGCTAAAATTGATAGTATTGTTTTTATAGTATGATACAGCTCATTTAAAAGAACGAATTAGTGTCCAAGGGTTACAAAGTTTAATCATGACGCTCATGGCTTAAAGGTACCGCCGTGAGCCGATGCAAAACAGCGTGCACAGTATCCTCAGAGCAGAAAGAAATTCCAGAAGAAATTTCAGTTCATCGTGATATCACAAGTTTACTACACTCACCATGAACTGGTGATTTCTACAGAGTATTGGCATAGAATCCTACGTAATTTACGATTATAACAGACATTTGAGATCTCTTGTTTCTATTACGATCTTCCAACGAGCCTTTTTCTCAAACCTTGCTTCCCATAGCATTTCACATTTGCAATGGCCATCGATTCTTTTGCAGTTTTAACTTGACGTATTGTACGATATGAAAACAACGCGACATGCAAAGATGTGTCTAAACATAGTCTAGACAATGTCTAAACACTGCAGTTGCTCATGAAATTTTGTATCAAATTTCCCTTACAATGCAATTTCATTTACCTAACAAAAAATGTTTGAACATAAACCACCTTTAACGAAATCTCATCAATATCATAGAAAAGAAGTTTCGCAATGAACTCATGTGTCTATATAACGCATGGTATAGGTACATTCAGTCTTATACAACAGCGCCACCTGTTGCTAAAAATGGTAACTATATATATTTAAAAAAAATTCATTCTAAACAAAAATCCCACATGTTTCTGAGCATATATCTGAAAATAGAACCTTTGTATTATACATAGTTTCCTAATTATTAACTTTTCAAAACTCCCGAAACTTCTGGATCACCCGGTATTATGACTAACGTAAATGTGGTTTAGTTTAATCATGTTATCTAATTATGTTTGTAAATTATTGGATTATATTAAATATTTAACAATTTGCACTCCGTTGTCGCCGCTGTGGCGAGAACGGAGCATCATCATTCTTTTGTTGCATCAACTTTCCTTGCAAAATTTGTTTTGGACACCAGTAATAAAGAAAAAGAAAACTTGCCTTACTTAATCGGAGCATTTTTGAAAATGTGTACTTGAAGGAAGCTTCTTTAAAAAAAAAAAAAAAAAAAAAAAAAAAAAAAAAATGGTGCCGACCGATTAAAATTTGTGCAAGAGATGCCGGAGTCGAAAGGGTTAATTATTTATAAATAGATTTCATTGACTCATAAAAAATATTCCCATACACTATAATATTTAATGAGGTCCGGGACACAAAAATATTAAAAAAATAATTAAAAAAAAGGTTAGATTTTTTTTGTTTATTTAATACTTTAAATGACGTTTAAATTATGTTTCTATCTTTATTAGAAGAGAAAATGTTAACTTTTTCATTTTGGTTTGTTTTCAAAATCTAGCTTTCAAGCAATGGTTGTCACGGAAATGACTTCTTTAAAATGGGATTTTTCACCATTTGTCGTATTTAAATTGTTATAACTCTAGAACGGATTATGCTCTAGATAAATGCTTCATATTTGGAACATGGCTTTTTCAATTAATTTACTTTAATTTTGATTCAGAAAATTTGAAAATATGTTTACTTTTGAAAATATGATTTTCTTTTTTTTTTAATAAAAAGTTCTATAATTTTTTTTTTCAAATTTTTATTTGATTTTTTTTAATTTTTTAAAAAAGTATGTTTTTAAATGTTGAATCACAATTAAAGTTTAGATATTTCTGCTTATTTAAATGAAAAAAAAAAAATTGAAATTCTACGCATAATCTAATTTATAACAATTTTAAATTTTCCCAATTTTTCATAAATTTTAAAATTTAATTTTTTCTAAATCATGGCAAATTTTATTACGGGATTTTGTTTATAAATAGATATGGTTAACGATAAATAAATAAATAAATAAATAAATATATATATTTAGCATTGCCCTTGATAACGAGCTAAATACCACATTTCCAATATTATTCCAATTTTTGACACCTCCTCTGTTTGATATAATTTGTCATTAACGAGTTATTCCACATATTGATGTTGATTTGTAGTATTATCTAATGGTTCTATATGTATATATATATTATATATTATTTTTTTCAATAAATAAAAATTATTTTAAAATGTATCCGCACCACCTTAACATGGCAGATGAATTAGAAGCATAATGCTTTAAGAATTTTGTAAAGTTAATAACATCAGATGATACAAAAAATATATTTGCAGAGGTATTAAATAATTGGCCGTTTTAAAATAAATATTTCTTTTGTTATCCTGATGGCTTTTCATTTTAATATTCAAAATATTTTTAAAGTTAACCATATCTAGATTATATGAATTAACTAACTTTAATCTAGCATAAGTTTCAAAAATTATTTTAAAATTAATTGAATCTAGTGAATTAGCTAATTAAATATAGAGCCATTGTTTGATAATGCGCAGATCCAACAGCTGCCTAGGACTTCCATAACATAAATTTGTTTTTGATAGCATTTGATGTTAGCATAAATTTGTTTTTGTTTAAAAAAATAAAAACTCTTTTTTAAAGTAAATAAAATCAAGCTATTTTTAAATCTTAGAAAAATACAATAGTTATTTTTTCATCCGAAAATATTTCGAATACAAAACCGTTTTTTAAACAAATCATTATCGATTAATTTTCATTGAAATATATAAAGAATAAAAATCCAAGTAGCCACAAAAATGTTGGGACAACATTAGCTAATTGTTGTACCACAATAATAAATATCCTTTCTTGCATATCAATGGCCAATGGATCTTTTGTCAACAAAGGTGCATCACTAAATTCAACCATTAACTGCCCAGAATCTCACTCACAAGGAAGGTCTCCATACGGGCATACTCAGAAAAATCTGAAAAAATTACAGAATGTTCTTCTCATATAGTTATATATGTTTATAAAAAACATTTCGGCGGAACCTCCTTATAACGTCCGTAAAAAAATAATAAAAATTTCGTTTATTTGGCGATTTATCTCCGGTTGGCGAAAAAACGAAATTTTGAAAAATACGCTTTTACGCTTCGAATACTTTTTAAAGGAAAAACTTCCGATGTTCAATTTATTTAAATAAGTTTAGTTTAAGTAATTTTAGTTTTGCATTTTTACTTTACTTTAAGTGTAATTTTGTCATATACGTTTATATGTACTTATAACAAAATTTAATTAATATATTTTATCATTTAAAACACAATTTAAATTGATTAAATTTGTTCCAAATTGAAAAATACACTGTTAAAAATCTGCTGCATTTTGTTGCAACGCCCTCCCTTGCTTGTATAGAAAACGGTTACTTGGCCGTGAAATTTAGCTTTCTCATTGGTTGGAATAGAGATATTATATACAAGCGGTGGAGTGCGTTGCAACAAAATGCAGCAGATTTTTAACAGTGTATGACGCGGTCAATTCACGGTGCTATGGAGCATTCTCATTGGTCAGAAGAGAGATATTCTATAAAAGTAGTGGAGTGACGTTGCAGTAAATGCTGCAGATTTTTAACAGTGAAGTCAATTAAAATCAATTTTCAGATTCGTTAAAATCGTCTGCTTTTGGCGAGGAAATGCACTGCTTGCCAAATCCCGCGTAGCTTTCAGCTTTTCGCGCCAATTATTCCAAACTATTTTATTTTTTTACATATCTAATAATGAAATTCCGCCGCTAATTTTCACTGATTCTTTATTACCTACATGAGTAGTTTAATTCGTATTTTTTTCAAAAAATTCTGAGTATGCCCCCAATGGAGACCTTCCTTGTCAGTACACTCCAAATTAGAAGGGCCCCTATTTCGTATAATTACCCAACGATACTATTTCAAACCTTATCATTTCTTATCGGTTTTAGCAACTGCCGACGACGGCAAAGGATGGGTCAATAATCTGTACTACTTCAGAAATTTCAAAAAGACGAGTGTTTCAAATCTCTTTTAATAAAATTTTCAAAATTTTAAAAGCTGAGTCACAAGGTTATACACCATCTAGAGCTGTAAAATATCGATATTTACACTATGTAATTTTCACTACCCCTGCGTTGAATCGAACAAAAAATATTTCACTTAAGAAAAAGGTTCTCTCAGTTGCGTTACATGATTACTGATCACAATATTTTATGTCTTTTTAAATCTTGGCAGGTTAATTTTTCCCATTAACTTTTCTGCACTAAAATTTGCATTTATAGAAAAAATTTGAAAAACGTTGCACAGTTTTTTGGTACTTGAGTAATAATCTAAGAACACTGAAAATTTTGATGCATTTAAAGATGAAATAATTTCACGAATGTGACAGAAAGTATAGACTTTGAATTTAAGAAAAGCCTTAAGGAAATTTCAAATGAAGCAAGAATATATATTTGAAGAAAATACAGATCTTAATCATTGTCGAACCAAAGATCCATCAGTATCACGTTTGTTAAGTTATTGAGGTAAGATAATTTTATTCCTAATAATCACTGGTAAAAGTGAAGACTTTACAAACTTTTTCAATGAAAGATATACTGAAAATGAACATCTCCCTTTTTAACTTCGTATAAATGGACTAACTGCATGCTATATATGCAAGCGATATTAATGTACCCAAACACCAGTTTAAAAGTACCTTTCGATTTATTCTTTTAATATATTATTACAGGAAATTCTGTTAATCTAAACAAAATTATTTTTAAAAATTGCAATCTTTTTTGTTTTTATGATGATAAACCGTTTTCAAAATCAAACTAAAACTGTTATGCATTTGTCTTTCTGTAAAAAAAAAAAAAAAAAAAAAAAAAAAAAAAAAAAAAAAATTCTTAAAGTTCTTTTTTTTTTTTTTTTTTTTTTTTTTTGGGGGGGGGGGGGGGGGGGAGAAGGCTGATGCGAAATATATTCTTATACCGTTAGTCGCGTCGTCAATGTTTGATTTGTCCATTTCGAATTAATATACACGATTCCCTGGGACACAATGGTGGGGTTTACGGATTAAAATAAGCACAATATATTAATATTTAAACATTTTTCTTAATGCTTTAAGTTAGTTATCTTAAAAAAAAAAAAAAAAAAAATACCTTATCAACTGCATGAAACGCTTAAAATAATCAAAAAAATATATAAAAATAATTTTATTTGACAGTTGCATGTAAATGTATCTATTATAGCAAATTTTTTTATATCGTAAAATATTTTACTGCACATCCTATTGATTTCCATTATGAGAAAATTTCTTTTTTTCACTTTTATTAGGTGTTTAGACGCAAAAGAACGAAGAGAAATAGGACAGAAGAAATATTTTTCGGCCTCTTTGATTGAAAATCAAGTCATCAAAAAGCTGCAGATATGAAAATATAAATTTGAACATTTAATGGAAAATTCTAGATTTTTTCTTCCATCTGTATAGTTTGAAGAGATGCTGTAATTTTCTCCTAAAGGAAATTAATGGGATGAATAAAAGTATTTAATAGCTCTTCACGTAGTGTTGATATTTATTCTGAGTTAGTTAAATTATGCTTGTAAAATTATTTTTAAAAAATAATTAATTTTACATTATTGGTAGGTAAAGTGTGTTTAAAAAAAGTATCTAAATACTGCCTAAATATCGTTTGCGCTTGTGGAATCTGTTACTGGTGTCAGTATTAAATACTTTAAGCTGAAATATAAATAACTTGCTAGAGTTTAATAAAGAGGTGTTTGACACTAGATTCTATGTTATTGCAAAAGGACAGGTATAATGTATGTGGTATTCTTAACTCTCATCCAGTCAAATCCTAATTACTGCAGGGGTAAAATTCTAGTATTTATAAATAGCAATTGCCCGCATGACGATAACTACCTGTAGGAGTTAATTTGTATGAAAATGTGGTACAGTTGTCTCGCACGTGAGATTTGATATTGATGATGTTGCCATATTGGATACTGATCTTCATTATTTTTCATGTTTTCACCTCTTTATAAATTGGTCCGAAATGTTGATCGTTTGTCTTTACATTTACGAATTCATAGATTCGCAAATGTGAGAAGCTGCTATATTTGGTGCAAATGTATGAAGCTGCGGTACTGCTCTTGTTAATTATTTAATATATATATATATATGTATATATATTTTCTTCTTTTCATAACTTGTGCCCAAAGTGTAGATCTGTAATAGATAATTATTCATAGATTTCTACTTTTCACGACTTGTATCGTATTACAACCGTTCGTTGTGGAGAAGCTCACGAATTCAACAAAATTTTCCTTCATCGTGCAAGGGGAAAAGGAGATTATGCTTACTGATACAATGATTAAATGAAAAAACTTTTTTTCTCGCGGATTTCTGTGATATTTCCCCCTTTCTTGCAAGAAGTAGACTGTAAAAGAGAGGGGGAGGGGAGGGGAGGGTCAGAAATAAATAAAACAATCATAATACATGTAATACAGGATCATTTGTATTGAGCATTTTTCTTTTTTATTGAAAATATTTTGTATTATCCGAATTAATACTAAAATTTGATTATCTCACTTAAAATAGTTGAACATTTAAAAATGCATGCAATATTTTTTTAAATCCTAGCTACTTTTTCAATTGACGGTAAATTGAAATATTTAGAATCAAGTAGATTTCTTATTGCAGTGATGATTTCAGAAATTTGCCTATCATTTTTAAGGTAGGGATTTGTACCGTTATGGGAAATTTGAACACTCTGAAGTTACGAAAAGATGGGGAAGCGGTGTTTTTACAATTACAATCTTTTTTTATAAGTATAGAATCTCAAATATTCTGTGGGAGAAGCATTTCGATACATTCGGGGCATATGTCGGCCCTTTGGTTAACCTCCCCGAATTTATCATTGAATTTAAAACTTAAGATTTGATTCATAAAACAGAATTGTTGCCACACTTTTTATGACTTGCTGTTTGAAATATACCCTAGAAACGGTTTATCTGGTTTCTCTGAGCGAAATATTTCAAATAAAGATTTTGACGCAATTATACAATTGTGAATGCATCGATTACTGACTTTTTTTACCTCAAAGGATGGGACAGATCGGGAAACAAACATCAGGTAGCGTAAAACTAGATGCAAAATATTGGCTTAGTGCCAGAAAAAGGGGAATCAGCCAACACGAATTAAATTTGCTGTCGTCATGGTAACTTAAAGTAGCATGCTATCTTTAGGGATTTTAAAAATATTTCTCTTAGCAATTCATTCATTCATTCATTCATTTTTTAAAATCATCGCTCTATATTTAAATAATCTTACCTTTTCAAAGAATTTTTAAGTTTCTTCGACTGACATTTTCTCTAAGTTTTCTAATCTTTTGTTTCACGATCAAAATTATTTAAAAATGGAAACCTATAATGGAAAATTTCTCCACAAAAACGGATGAAAAAAATGTACCCATCGAGAAAGTTTGCGGTCCCTCTCTCTTCTTTCAAGATATATTTTAAAAGTTTTTATTTTAAGGATGTATTCCAATCCAAATTGCTTATTTTCTGATTTATTTTTAAATTCATTTTTGCTCTAAAACTCGTCAAACTGGCAAATTCTCTTATTTAGAAACCACCTTGCTTGTCAATATTTTGATAAATACAGGAAATGTTGCAAAAAATGCTGTCGAAGATGATGCTTTGAACCGAGTTTGCCGAAGCGGGAGATCTGGGAACGAAAAAAAAAAATGGTTATACTGAGTTAATAATTGTTTATAAATCAAATTCTAATTATTTGATCTAAAAATGGAATTGCACGACGTTTTATACATCTCGTCAAAAATCTCCTCTGCAAGTTTCATGATTTTATCTTAAAAAATGAGTCTGAAAATGTCTCAGAAAATTTCAAGCTGTTGGGGGGGGATATTTTTTCGAATACATCTTCAAGGATGTGAATTTTTAATTATTCTTCAGGTTTTAGTAAGTCCCAAGTTTCTTACTCGCACTCAATGTGGACATGGAAAAAGTACTAAAGCATTTAAAGCTAACAATTTCACAAAAACTTCTAAGTTTTTTCCACGAGATGTCTTAGTTATCTTATCGCGTACTATCACAGCAAAAGCTATATGTAAGAAGAATTTTGAAGGCTTCCTTGATTATTTTTTATTTTATGTCTGGAAATCTTTAGAATAAAATTTACATTATTTCATGTATCTTTGCCTTCTCTTAGTTTATGAAAAAAGCATTTTACTTTTCTCCCTTTATCCTCGTATTCTCTTGAAAATCCCCGTTGAAATGAATAGCGTAAAGGGAAAAGGATCATATATGTGAGATAATGAAAAGCTGGGTGCCGGCGTCTGCTGGTTCCAATCCAAACCCGCATTTATGTGTATGTACAGTACATAGATATTCGGGTATGAAGACGGAAATTTGAAAAGGGTCGATTGAAATACGTTTCTTGAACAGATATTTTACCGGCGATAAAAATATTTTTTTACTTATTTTTGCTTTACATAATATGTTGAAAATATATAATAACACATAAAAAATATATCTACAAAATAGAGAAAAAGGTACGAAAAAAAAAATTGCAAAAATAATGCAGATTAAAATTTAGTTTTATATTTATTCAAATAAATTATTTTTAAATCTGTAGAAAAATGCTACTTTATATATATATATATATATATATATATATATATATATATATATATATATATATATATAAAGAAGTGCTTTATAGAAAGAAAAAATACAACAGATGTAATTAATTATATTTGTTATATTGGAAATTATTAGGTTGTTCCAAAAGTTCCTTTCTTTTTTTGACCAAAAATAACCTAATCAAATTTCTAAAACGGCGAGATTTTATTAAAGAATATCTGCGCTATTCTGTTCTACGAATCTTCTAAATTTCCAGGAGTCTTATAATGCCTTCTTTCCAAAAATGTTTTGATTTTCTTCCAGAATACTTTCCGATGTAATTTTTTATGTCATTCAAACAATTTTTTTCGTGAATAGAATTTTCGAAATGAAAAGCTGGTAATTGGATAAAGCAATGTCCAAAGAGTAAGGTAGAGTGCCTCAGAATATCTCAATCGGACGCAAGGAGCTTGTTTTATCCAGTCAAAGGTTGTCCCAAAAGCTTCTTTCCCAATTCATGTGCTATTTTTTAATTCAACTGGCACCACTTTCTTTAAATAAAAATCTTTTACTCACACTTTTGCAAAAGAAAAAAACTACAAAACACTTTTTAAAACTACTAGTGCTAACAGAATATAAAAATAGTTGCTAATGCCGACCTGTCCATGACCTTTTGGCGAGCAACTTTGTAGATAGCATTTGCAACATAAAAATATTCCTTTTTTGATTGGTCCTTTTTTGATTGGTTTGATTTTTTTGAAAAGATTGGTCCCTAGGGACGTAAGTTGGATACTTTATAACAACCAAGGAAAGCAAACAATCCTGATCCAGTCGAGATAAAGGTGTCATGCCTGTCGCTAAAGCGTGACTCAAACAGAATAAAGTTTTAGTCTCTTTTTGGCGAAATTGGATCTATTACGAGCAGAGCCCGATCAAGCCGAAGTTGGGCCCAGGGCCTTTAAAAAATTGGGCCCCCTACCTACCCATTTTCGTCGACACTTTCACAAAAAAGATGGGGGTTTTGACGAGTTGACAAAGTTGTTTGGGTAAAAAGTACCTAGGTTAAAAGCTTCTGAAAATTTTATTGCGTCATTCAGAATATTAAAATTTTACATTTCATTTTTTATAAAACAATATTATTTTAAAGTTATTTGATTAAAAGAAAAAAATCAGTTACATAATTTTTGGGCCCCTGAAATTGGTGGGCCCAGGGCCAAGGCCCCGGAGGCCCGTGCATTAATCAGGCCCTGATTACGAGCGACCAGGGTTGCTATGATTTTGCCCAGCCCAAAAAACCCGGGTAGGTTTTTTCTGAAAAAACCCACTTGAAATAATCCAGGAAAAAACCCAAGTGGGTTTTTTCAAAATTTCAACTTTGAATTACATATATAATGTATTTATATTAAACATATAATATATTATAATATATTTCTTAATATCAGTACACCACTCATAAAGTTTATAACCATCACCCCCAGCCCAAAGAAAAGAAATGTCCTAATTATACCATCACAATTTTTATAAGAAATAATTGTTAGTTAATCTCTGTAGCATGTGTAAGTAGCACAAACAAATTTTTTCCCATTAAAAAAATACTTTGATGTGTAATCCGTTCTATGTTATACAATAGAAACTCATAACAAAATACCATATATGCTTAGAATCCTAATTTAATTATGTAGACATGTAGAATTACTTGGCTTATTCTATTATTTAGTAATAAAAAATACTTTATAAATTATTACTAATAATCAATTTATCTAAAAGCAAAGCATAATCTTGATTACTGTCATTGATTTATATATATTTGTAATCAATTAGCTACTTTAAATTTAGTAATAAGTACATTTTTTTTTTCAAGCATTCTGGAACCACCTCCCATAATTCCCCAAAACCTCGAAAAACCCTGAAAAAACCCGAAAAACCCTGAAAACCCCCCAAAAACCCTGAAAACCCCCCAAAACCCTGAAAAAACACAGTGCGTTGGGTTTTTTCTGAAAAAACCCGGGTATTTAACAACCCTGCGAGCGACTTCCTCCTAACTAGACCAACAATTTTGAAAATTACTACTGGCAACTAGACAAACTGAATGTATAGCAATAATCATGAAACACCTCGAAACAGTAAACAAATGAGGTATTATCTTTGATTATGACTCCATTCCACATGTACCTTTAACTGTCCGAAACAAATTTCTTGCAATTAAGACATTCTGATCCATCGTCTTTACTCTCCGGACATTGCTCCCTCCGACTACTATTTGTTTCTTTATCTCAAGAACACTTTGAATGACATAAAAAATCACTTCGGTAATTATTTTGCCATCAAATCAAAAACGTTTTGGAAAGAAGATGTTATTAGACTACCGGAAAGATAGAAGAAGGTTTGTTTAACAGATTGGTACAAGTGTTCTTCAATAAAATATTGCCTTTATTGACATTTCAATGGCTTATTTTTGCAAAGAAAAGAAAACTTTTGGGACAATCTAATATGATGCAAAAACACTTGTCTTTCTACATTTTCAGAAGAGAAGGCATTTCTTTTATTAATGTAGATTTAGCTTGCCTCAGAAAAAATGTGTTCACATAAAGTATTGCTAAAATAAACCGTTTTATAAGTTGTATATATGAAAAATGAAAAGAAATTGCAAAGCCAATATTTCTTAATGAAAGTAAAATATTGTGCAATTAGGAAATGTGAATTTTTTTGCAGTTTTCAATGAATTGTTACAGAAAACAATAACCATTTTTTATAGAGAGATTTTAGGTGTCAGAAAGAAAAATGATGGATTAAAGAATTTGTTTTAATTATTTTTTGGTTAATTCTATTATTTATGCATCAGTTTGCTTTAAACTGTTGAATTAAAAAAATTGTCTTTCAAAGGCATACAATAAATTAAATTTCGGGATGAGGTTTTTAAAAGAAGTTGATTACATGCTCAAGATGTTGGTTTATGCATGCAACAAAACATTGGGGGTTTATCCCTAAGCTCATATCATTTGTGCATCAATTATTCTTTCTTAGACACAATTAGGGAGGCCACACACCTGTGAAACATTGAGCGAAAAAACATGAGACATGCGACAATTTCACCCTGATAACAAAGAAAAAACCGGTTTGACTGCGACATGTTGCACGATTTTTGACGCATGTCTCGCTAGTGTGTGGCGTGCCTTACACTGTACTCGGTCGAGTAGTAAGTAACCAAGTAATTTGATTTTTCAATTTATGTCAATAACTCAAAGTTTTCTGTTTAGCTAATAATTGACTTTTCCTCCAACGTTTAATTACTGATTTTATGTGAAATAATTCCTATTTATACTTTCTCTAAACACATTCATTTTTTTTTTTTTCAAGTAACACACTTTCTTACATATAAATTTCAATGCTGAATTTTATTCATAAAAAATATTCTATTCATTATATTTTATTTTAATACTTTCCAGCTTATGTTTTTGTTGTATTTAAATACAAATAGAAATTTTGAGGTGAATAAGCTATCTGACGTAACCAAGAACAAACCAGGGGCGGTATTTCAAAACTTTCTTGGAATATGGGGGGGGGGGGGGGGTGAGGAGACTTTTGATCTTCCTGTGCATAGCTGAGAAGCAATCGGTAGTTTTATTATCTTATACTCTTTCTTAATAAACCAAAATATTAATTTATGATAGATGTGTCCCACTTTGAAAATGTCACAATAGTTAGCAAATATTATTGAAAATTAATAATTTCTGCTTTTAAAGTGTTCATTTAATACTAATGTTTATATTCTAGTCAAATCTGACAAAAAAAAAAAAAAAAAAAAAAAAAAAATTAGCCTGTTTATAATTTCTTAGGAAAAAAAAAAGAAAAAGAAAAAAATATGAGTTTGACCTAGGATGATTAATGTACTCTGACATATGAAATTTCTTAAGGAAGGGAGCAAGTGCCCCCCTCCCTTCTAATCTTCTCTAAATGGCACCCCTACAGCAAACACTTGCACACTCATAAGTTTCATACTGATCATAATACATAAATATACCATTTCACAAATGAAATAGTGCATTATTATATTTTATTATTATGTATACATGTTTATGCATGCGCATTTGTTATGAATTTTACTTATGCATGCATATATGTTATTTCTGATAGTGTCTTCACATAATAATTAAGCAAATTTTAATTCCCATTTTTCCATTTTCTTTCTTGTTTTAACAGAAAGGAAGAGAGGGCGCCAGACCTATACCCGGTACCAGACGTTGGAGCTTGAAAAAGAGTTTCATTTCAACCGTTACTTGACGAGACGTCGCCGCATCGAAATTGCGCATGCGCTTTGCCTTACAGAAAGGCAAATCAAAATCTGGTTCCAGAATAGGCGCATGAAATGGAAAAAAGAAAACAAGGCAAAGCTGGAAGCCGGCCTATCGATAGGTCCCACACCCCCTGAACTAACACACCTGGGGGAGCACCCACCTCAGTGAACGCTTTTTAAGGGTTCTGTTGGTCCAAAAATTTCATATTATTACAAAAATGTGTAAAAAAAAAAAAAGGATGCTAAATGAACTATGATCTGTCAAGTTAGGTGTTAGGTTTAATTTGCCGGTATTTTACTGCCATCGTCATATTTATTATTATTGAAGGTGCGTCTTACTTCATAATTCATAATTATTGTCAATATTATTTCTATAGGTTTAAAAAGTGCATTCAGAATTTCCAACAATGAATTAAATAATAAAAATTAAAAAATCAATCATGTAATCAATCATTTCGTAAATTTTACAGAAATTGTGAGTAAATTTTAATTACTTGAAACATTGATCATCGGTTCAATTAAATGAATTAAATCAAAGTTTAATTCAGTACTAATATTAGTTTACAAAGTGTGTTTTAAATTTAAACAAAATTCAAATAAATCTATGGTATTTCTTACTTTTTTCCAAAAGCAATCTCACAAGGTTATTTGCAAAAAGTAATGTTAACTTTATTTAATTGCAGAAATTCTGTGATTCTGATTGTTATTTAAAAGAGGAGGTAACTGTGTTTAGTAAGTATCACCAAATGAAAAAATGAAATATAAGAAATCCGCCATGATTTAACGAAAATATCGAAATAAAATTATATAGAAAATGAATGTTATATAGAAAAAAAAAAATCAGTTTAAAAAAATTTTTATTACCGCCACGCAATTTAAATTCCATATTTTAATTAAATATTAAATTAGAATTTGCAAATGAAAAAAAATTACACATGTGAACATAACATGTGAACACTGTGAACATAAATATCTCGAAAAGAAGGCCGCAGTGTAATTTATATTGTAACTATATTTGATTCATTGTGTGCCCTTCTCTTTGCTTAAAGTGGTTTTACAGTGCAATGTAAATTTTAAGCATGATTTTATGTAAAATAACTTCATGTTGAAGGAGGGACTTTATCTTTAAAATTAAGGATCAAGCTGGACAATTCACGAGATAAAAGAAGCAGTGCAATGCTCAGATGGAACGCTATTCTTACAGCTGTAAAAACTATATTTTCAGAACATCGTAGATCAAGAAATTTTTAAAAATGATTTCTAAATATTTGTTCGGCAAAATAAACCTTTCGTGGCTAAAGTACTTAGCCTTTTATGAAACTGTTCACGGACATGGAACCCTTAAGATCAAAGATTTTACCGTTTTCTGAAAATTGTACAAAATAGAAACTTAGAAAAACGGACTTTCAATGTGTGAAACATATTTTTGTGTTTATACGTGTTAATTGTCAAGATGTGAAAAGCAACAAAAATCGGTGGAAATGTTTTATCTTTTTAATTTTTATTTGAACTCTTGTATTCATTGTTAATTTTTTGTTTGTTTGTTTGTATATTTTACGTATAATTTGATCCTTGTTTGTATTAGTTGTTGTTTTTTTTGCGCAGTTATTAAAAAGTAATGAAATATGAACATAATGTGTGTGTCTGAAATTGAATTTAGGCGAAACAAAATATGCATAAGGGATGGGGTGGGGACATGAGTAAGAATATCAGTGAAAAAAAAATTATTGGATGTTAGCTAAAAACATGTTTTAAATACCAGTAAGTCAAACATCTTAAATAGGTTTTTTTTACTTCTAATTTTTTAAAAAGAATAATAAGAAAATATATGCATAAAGCATTTCTTTGTTTATGGGAATGGCAAAGAATCGCCGAAAAAGAATATTTTGGTTCAACAAAATTTCTATTGGACTATATCTAAACAGGCAACTTCATGGAATCAGAAAAAAAGTTGTTGGATCTGCAATATTTTTGCTTGATCATTGTTCATTTAACAAAAAAAATTTGGCTCAAAAAATAAAACAAATAAATAAAATGAATAAATAAATAATCGTTTAAGTTTGGCCTGTGTCCAACAGAAATTTTACTGGACGAATATATTTTTTTTCGCTGTGTATTTTAAAATGCTTTATTATTATATTTTAGAAGCTACTAATATTTGAGAAATAATATACATGCAACTGTAAAATATGTTTTTATGTGCAATACATTTCTGAAGATGCTTCTTACATATAAATGAATAACCATATTTTAATCATACATCACTAGATTTTAAAATCCTATTTTATTCCTGAATTATATAAATAAAAAATGCATTTCGATTAAAAATTTAAAGGGCAAAATATTTGTTATGCAAGAAATGTATAATAGGATTGTTTTTATTTTTCCTTTCAGCATTTTGTGGCATTAAGTATGGATTTTCCAGCCCATTCCTAATTTTGAGATATATCTGTAACAATGTAAATAATGTAGTTAACACAAGCGGATGGTGGTTTTAGTTTTATGTGTATTGTTTGTGTGAACGTATTGTTATTATATGTAAATGTCTCATGCACTAAACAATGAAGAACATGCATAATTAGTATTAACTACGGAGGACTGCCAAGTACTGTACTTAATTGTCTCATTTGGACGAAACAATTTCTTTTAAAATGATTTTTTTCTTTTAAATTTACTTTTATTATTATAATCATTATTACTACTCTTCTCTAAATTTTAAAATCATAATTTTAATTTACATAATGTATGTAAAACCTATAGACTATTCATCAAAATTATAATCTCATTTCTGAATTCTTAATTTGTTTTTAAAAAGTGTCACAAATTATTTCTTGCACATTAAAAATGATTTATGATATAATTTACAGTTCTTTGTTATAACAAACTTTTTTAGTTTTTAATAATCATTTTTCAGTTACTAACTACATATAAAACATAAACTATTTATCACAGTTATATTTTTAAGCATTTAGAATTATAAAATGAATTAAGAGTATCTCAACAACATCATTTGCAAGTTGCAAACTTAAAAAAAAGATTTACGTTATCATTCGTAGTTCTTCATTATACTATCTCATTTTCTTTGATCATCAATACTCGATATATAAAAGACAAAAAATTTAAAAATAAGTTTTGAAAGAATTTAAAATTAAGTTTTTAAATATTTACAATGAATTATATTATGAATGAAGAGCGTGTTAATCCATTTCAAGTGTATATATTTTTAAATGTTCAGGAAATGTTCTGATGTGTACATGAAAAACATTTATAGGACGATTAAAAATTATATAAAAAAAATATCAAACAGTGCTTAATTTCAAGATTTTGTGTTTTATACAGAAGGTCGAATTAAACCGCTGAAATTTTAAGGAGCACACATTTTTGTTACACTGAGCTATAAATATTGAATATATCTGATGCACACCAGGGAGCACTTTCGTTTAATTTTTGTCCCAGTATTACTAATAAAATTGAAGGGCCGTGAAGAAAACCAGTGCTTGTGCCTAACTCATATTTTTAAGAAAGAGAAAATTATAACAATCGTCTTCTTTTTTGGCAGGCCTGTTCCGTGGACCGCAGGTTGGACAGTCCTGCTCTATGGGACAACAAAAACTTTCTTCCTGTAAACGAGGACACAAGAGAACAACAGTATATAGCTTTCAGTTCATTTTTTTGACTTTGAGACAAATGATGTTTTTGTTGGGATCCTTTTAATTCTAATCCATTGTCTTGACCCTCTCGTTCACAAGAATTAGATTCCTATACGGGCTGGGTTGTACTCGATCCGAACCCGAAAAATCTGCTTAAAATCAACCAGAATGTTTAGAAGAAATTAATTCCTACTTTAATGCAATTAGAGAAAAGTAATCTATAATTATATCTTTAATGTGAATTTCATTTTTTGTGCATAACATTTTTAAAATTATATCTCTCATTAACACTGATAATATAGTTTTTCGATTGAAAAATATTTAGGTCTTTCTTTCGTAAAATCAAATGAACGAGAAACATTTAAAGTCAACCGAATCATTATGAAAAATAAAATTACTGTCATTCTGATCCAACTCAAACCGATGGCCGTTTTCGGATAAATAGTTATCCGATTCGATGCAGGACTCTGACTATAATAAAAAGATATGTTCAAAATTGGTTTTTGAAAAATTTTTTATTTTGAGTGATACATTTTAAGCATCCATCCTCATACATGGCATAAATACTTATATTTATACAGTCAGGAGTAGAATTTTAATTATGCCAATCTAAAGAATGAATCATAAAAAAAAGAAGCTATTGAAAGAGAGGGTTAATGTTATGTGGTTTGTATAACAATAAATTATACTTTCCTCTTCTACAGTTTAATCATCTGACTTTTGATTATTTTACTCCTCACTATTGTTTTTACTGCATATGACGGGTAAAAAAATGCCCAGTTTACAAAGTATGTGGTCAAAAACTTTTTTCTGGTGTTATTTTCTCAGCTAAAATACTGCATGTGTTTTATTTATTTTTTGAGCCGTTAGAGCACCAATAAGCAGCATAACAGTTATTAAATTATTAGAATTCGAATTTTCCTGAAACCTGTTCAACCGGTGTCTGTATTTTTGCACATTTGTTGTTTAAATTTAAATGTATATGACTATTATAAATTGTTTTTTCATTGTTAAGTTTTAGAAGGTTGTAAATATATTTTCTTTGCTTTGAAACTACAGTGTTGTTAGATCTTGTATGTAACAGTACTGAAAATTTATTTTTTGCAATATTATATGTTTATTTATGTTATTTATTGTACTTTCATGAATCATTAAGAAAAATTAAATCAGTGATTTCATTTCATAAGTCTGTTTGTTTTTAAAATCAGACTCATCATTTAATTTTCTGTTAATAAGTGTCTGTTTAGAACGTCACATTCATATAACAGAATATTTTAAAGTAGAAGGGTATAGATAAGCTGATATTCAGTCCTTCGATAAGGTCAACTTATATTTATAATTTTTTTTTCATTTAACCCTTAATATAATGACGGTTCTTTTAAGTACCATTAAAGGAAATTCATTAAACGATTGATACAATTCTTCTGCTAATAAAAGGGCGATTCTCTCCAAATAGGCCAAAATAAGAGTTATGAGGGAGTTGTGAATTTTAAGAAAATGCCCATTTACTTATTTACCATTATCTGAATTGAGATTAGGCTTAGTGGGCTTTAACTATATCTAAATACTTATGAGATTTTTTCCACCCTTCCTCATCACTCCCTCATCAGCCTCTACTGAATACATGTAAATATTAAAAAAATATTAATTATTACTGATTTATAAGTGTTTAGATATAGTTAAAGCTCACTAAGTGTAATCTCAATTCAGATAATGGTAAAAAAAATAAATGGGCATTTTATTAAAATTCATCACTTCCTCACGGTCACTCCCTCATAACTCCTATTTTGGTCTATTTGAAGAGAATCCCCCAAAAGTCGATTGCATTTTTCGTGCAAATAATTTGCATAATCATATTTAGAAAGCACAGTAAAGCAGTCGAAGCTAAACATTTATTAATGTGGTTATTTTATCAACCATTTACTTAGGTGTAGCGCTTATCCTATTAAAAAAATATTATACGAAACATTTTCAGCTACAAAACACTTCTCTGTTACAGATAGGACCACAATACATTTATTTACACTGTTCTTATAAGAATTGTGAGATTTCCGTAAAAATATTTTTTGTTAATTATAATAATTATTTTTAGTAAATATTTTACAAAAAAAAAAAAAAAAAAAAAAAAAAAAAAAAAAAAAAAAGAGCTTTAACTACCAATATTAAATCATTTTTAATGTTTAAAAATATCTAAAAATCAAATTCTTATTATGTATGTTGTTCTGGATATCTTTGACATACTTATTCAGATGCAGCAATTTTACTCAAAATTCAGGATATAAAGGGTTAAGGGTGCTGGTCACTCCGTTTTCGAATTCTCCTCAGTTATGTAAAATCCGTGGGCGTTTGATGCTTTCTCACATTTCAAATATCTCCTCAGGAAATTAATATATTTAACTTCTTCTTTCGGTGGTCTCATCTTATAGGATGTCACTTTATTTCTCAACTCTCAAATTATTTCTAAAATCTATGCTTAATTTATACGTTTTAAAAACTGAAAAACTGGGAGTAAAATTTTAACTCTTCATATAAAATTAAGTGTAGATTTTAGAAATATTTCGAAAACTAAGAGAAAAAAAGTGATATTTTTTAAGAAAAGAGCACTGAAAAAAGAAGTTTAAATATTAATTCCCTGAGGAAGATGTTTTGAATATATAAGAATGCATCAAACACCCATATACTTTACATTACCGAGGAGAATTCGAAAGCTGAATGATCAGCACCCGTAATGTTGTATTTGGGATAAATATTTACTGCTTCTCGGATTTTGTTTGAGTATGGCTTACATGTGCTATAAAAAATCTGAAAAATATGTTTGTTTAACGAATTTAATGTATTCCAATAATATGAATTTAATTTTTTTTTTCTTTCGAAATGAAGCTTTCTTAGCACTCACGTAGTTTTTACATTTTTTTTTTTTAAATTTATTTTTCACAAAAGCATGAGAATTTCACATACTACTTTATTTTCCAGATGTAAAATTACGTTAGTGTTATTAGTGCTTCATATAAAAACATCAAATTGATTATAATTGAACGAGATTACAATTGATTAGAAAGAGATTACAAATTAAATTTGATAAATAAATATGTTTCTGATCTTATATACTGAACTTAAAATCAATTTGTTAGTAATTATAGATGCTAAATTATATAAAAATAATCAAATATAAAAAATAAAAACAGTTGATTCTATCGGGGCTATAATATAATGCTTACTCACCTACTTCCTTTAATTATTAACTAAATAACATAATTATCCTTTTCTATTACAGCACAAAATTGAATATATATAAAATTAATATAATTATAAAACACAAATGATTCATTTAGTTAAAAAAAAAAAAAAAAAAACTTTATTTTACAAGTTTATTTCATTTTAATTTTCATTTGTATAATTATCGAAAATAAGATTTCACGTGTGTAATTTTTAACTCCTGAGTGCATTTATGCATTTACCTTTTTTTTTTTTTTTATTAGGGAAGATTTATATTTCTGCCATTAGGGATTAGGTGTTTAATTTATTGAAGAAATTAGATAATTATTAATCCTGAAATTAAATAAGAAATATTATTTGTTTTCTACTGGCACAAATAAAATAAACTCCAACTCATTACACAGATGATGGTGATCAAGAAATTGATTAATAAATGGAAGTGTCTTGCTCTGCTAATTATCATAAATTTGGAAAATTTTCAAAATCAATATTATGCAAATTCATCTTACTTTTAAAATTTCGATTGTAACTGAAAAAAGCAACTGAAGTATTCCCTCCTTGAAAAGGTAAGGATTTGATTATTTTCCATACTGTAAGTTTTCCAAAACTGAAATCTTTAAACAATCTAGAAATTAATTACCTTTTTGCGGCAAAGTTCTTCTTAGTAAGTTACATTTACAAGGTAAGCAATTTTGATAATTTTGATCTTTAACTAACTCGGCATATAATGCAAGATGTACAAGGTAAGGATAATAATGGAAATAAGATTTTAATTATGTGGCTTATTATTTGTTTCCGAAGTAATTTAGTCAATAAAGAAATAAAAATAACACTTCTCTGTTTCCTTTTTTTAATATCCCTTTTTCACATCAAAACGCTCCACATGGTATATTCTTGTTATTTACATTAATACACAGCTCGGAGAGAAGAAAAAATATTTGCTTATTCAATTTTAATTCACAGTAGATAGTGATACCTTGAAAAAGATACCATTTGATAACTAAGAAAAATTCAGATATTCTGTATGTGTAGTACATAAAATAGGACATATTTCAATGCAGAGGCTAACCAAAGGTTAATTTTAAGCTATACCAAATTTACAACATCAATTCGAAATTATTTAACATCAATTCTAACATATTTTTATGAAATATGGAATGTTAGTTTAGATGCTTTTAAGAAACATCGACAAAATTCATCTATTATATATGTGATGCAAATACAGTAGCAACCAGGATCTTCACATGGGAGATGATTTGAATAATTATTATTTATAAGATAAAACATTTAGTTGTTTATATGTTAATAAAGCAGTTTTTTTTTTTTTTTTTTTTTTTTTCTTAGTGAACTTCTGTAATAAGAATCACAGTCTGCAAAAATAAAAATTTAGCAGTATAAAATTTTCTTCTAAAGATTAAGAAAATGAACCCTTTATCAAGTCTTCTGAGTATAAAATTAAGAGTGAAAACAGCTTTTTTTATTGTTTCTCTCTCGTTCATTTTGCACCGAAGAAGGGACTTTTATTTTGAAGCATTGAAAGAATTCTGTGGTAAAATAGGTCTGACTGTTCTTGCATTTTTACGCTAGTCTTTATACATCATCTATTTATTTTAACACAAGAGGTTTTGTGTGCATCTTAATCGTTAAATTTTCTGAGCTGTATAACTCTAAATCTTTCCCCTTAATTGAGCCAGAATGAAATAAAATATTCACATTTAAAATGGTTATATACATTTCTATATACTGAAGAAGATATTTTTAGATACTTTAAATAAAGTGTATTTTTTCAGAAAATACGATCGTTTTATTTCTAAGGTATTTTAGTTTGATATGCTATTTTTACTAAACGGTAAATTTTATTTACGATTATTTTGAAAGAAAAAAAAGATCGAAAATTTTGTTTTCTTTGCGATATCATGTAAAAAATGAAATATTATTTTACATAAAATAAAAATGCATTTTTGAAAGGTGGTAGAAATTATATATAGAGAAAAAATTTTAACCTTTTTCATACACACACGACTTTTAGATGTAATACCTTCATTAAATTCGCAATAAAATTTATTGAAGAAAAGTTCCTATCAAAAACATTTTAAAAATATGTTATAAAAATAAATTGCAGATGTTGTTAAAATTATTTTTTTTATTTTTAAAATTGCATTATATATTAGAATTTCCGTTTTAACCGTTTTGTAATAAATAAGTTAGAATAACCACAAGAGACAATAGAAATTTTTGTTTTTATTCATAAATTTGCTGTGAAGTAATGAGCATGGTTCATTAGAAAAGTAGTTTACATTTTTCCAAAAAAATAATTTTTTAAAGTCATGCTCTGCTGGTAAAATAATTTCAGAGAATGCACATGAAAAAAGAAATAATAATATAAATAAAATCTGAAAATAATGAATATGAAAAGCCGATTTCAACATACCTTCCCCCCCAGTCCCACCTCAAAAATGATCAGACTTTAAAAAAATTATAGATAAACTATATCTAGTTTATTTTTCAAACTTACATTTTTCGTGTATATATACATATATATACACAAAAAACACGTTTTCACTATGATTTGTGCTTATGAATATCCTCTGAGTAAGCCATAACACATTCAGTTTTTTATTTTTGTTTCCGCTCTCCCTTGTTTAATGTTTTTTCATTTTATTTTTCAGTTAATTTTCATAAGTGATTTCATTTTATTTGCACACGCACACACACATATGTATATATACGCGCGCACACACAAACCATTAAAATATATTGTAAATAAAATTTTATATGGCATAATTTTGACATGAAATTTTTTCATCCGATTAGTGTATTTGTCCCATTTGACCCTTTGGTAGTTAAGTATACCATAGCATACAACAAAAATCGTTATACCGTGTGTCTAAAATACGTAGTGCGTAATAAATGTAGTTTCACAATTTTGAAAACGTATCAATTATATTTAAATTTAATCAATTTGCAATGGAGAAAAAATCTAGATGGGATTTATGGCTGGAAGTGTTTATTGGCCAGATAAAGAAAAACCCAAATTTAACTTTTTACTTTGATCTTTGTTGAAATTCGGCCATAAATGAAAATAAAATTCATTACTTCAAAATAAAATATTAAACTAAAAAAAAAAAAAAAAAAAAAAAAAAAGAGAAAGAAATTTTTTTTATCCAACCCTTTCTATGAAAAATAAGTATTGCTTTCATTTGATTCTTTCTCCCGACATAGATCTTCATTTGACCATAAAACTAATTGTAAACCGCTATGTTTATGATCGTGATGAAATTCGAAAGGCACCAGTTTCGAATACTAGTTTAGATAGTTGATATTTCGTTTGGTTTGAAATGCAATTTAAACTGGATATTTTGGTTTGTTTAGTCCTTGCAAGCCTGCATTACTCCTCGAATCAAAAAGAAAAAAGCTGAAGCCACTAACGACTAATTAGCCTTTGATTATTAAGTATATAAAAAACATTGCTTTTTAGGTATGCGTTTCATTTCCTTGTCATTAAAAGATAATATTCACATTTACCAGTTTGGTCATTTCCTTTATTGTAATGTTTCGCATATTCTCAATTAGTTATCAATACAGAAGCCCCATTATTAGTACAAGGAAATTAGAGAAAGTCGAAAAATTATATATATAGTTATGATTTTTTCTAAGTATGCATATTTAATAAAAAAAAAGTAACATACGTCAAATTATAAAACAAAGGGCAGACATCATTTTTCTCTCCATACATATTTTTTTCTGTTACATTTTTTCCCCCAAACTGTTTGAAAAAATATTATATAATGTTATGAAATGTTTTGAAAAGAACCTTGCTTTTCTTGTATGAAATACAGAAATCGGAGCAATCCTATTTCCAGCTGTTTAGAAATTGGAGGGAAGGGGTCGCTTTAAAATATGCACATACGATTGAAATTTTGCTGAAATAAAATTTTAGTTTCAATGCTAATCATTCCTTTTGTACAAAAATGTTTTATATATATATATATATATATATAAACATTTAAATGGAATAAATCCTCTTGGAATAAGCCCAGCCAATAATCTAAGTAATGCAATTATGTTAGAAATGTCATACAGTTGGAAGAATAATTTCAAATACTGTAATCGTTTTTATTCTGGGTAATTTTTAACCAATCTCCAAGAACCAGCTTGGGGTCATAGTGATAACTTATATGACAAATGAACGAAAAGAAAAGAATTGAATGAAAATGCTTAATTCCATCTGTATCTGTACTTTAAATCAATAGATTTCTTATCTTTTGCCAACATGCATGGAGCATGTAACACACCTTGATGCTTCATTTATTTTGAAAAGCATTTCTCAGTTACTGGTGTCAATAGAAAAATGTTGTGCAAGACATTCTGTAGGATGGAAATAAGAATCAGAATGACAGACCCAATGTTACATTCAGCTGTGTGTCATCTATTCAAAAATATTCGGCAACAAGGGACAAAAGGAAGTCTGTTGCATGAAGAAAACTCCGTGTCATCTGTTATCTTTCCCTCATTGTTGTGATGAAGAAGGGGAACCATACAAAAGGTAGCATCCATGTAAAGGAGAAGTAACTTTAAACTGAGAGATGAAAAGGATTCACGTAACATCCTGATCCTGCCCCTTTTTCATCTAGATCTGAAAAATTTCTTTTCCTCTGTAAGTTCGTAGTGCCTCTATTCTTCACGTATCTTCAGTAAAGGATAAGAAAGAAAATCTTTGCTATTGTAACAGTGAACGAAAGATACCTTTGAAAAATGCAAATCTGTTAGAGGAATAAAAGAAAACAGAATCATTTGCTCCGACATTGCTTCTTTTTAAAAATTATCTTAGTATTATCCTCTATCCTAATTGAATGTTTACACAAAATCTAATTTCTAGTTCCGAATGCTACACCTAACAATTTAACTAGATTATATTAAAAGGTCAATTCAATAATCGTATATTACAACCACATATGTGAAATATAACTACAAACAGATTGCTTCGCTATCCTCGTTGTCTTTACTCTTAAATGAAAGAAAGAAAGAAAAAAAAGAAAGAAAAAGAGAAGAAATAGAAAGAAAAATTCACGCAAAAGTTTAATGTACTATTTAATATTTTTGAGATAGGAACAATGCAAAATCTAAAAGTGTATATACTTCCAAATCCAATTTAACTACGGATTGGAATTTGACTACATTAAAATTGTGCTGTGAGTTTTTCATTAAAATAAATTGCCAATGTTCAGTTTCTCAAGTGTTTTGAAGAAAAATGCTTTTTACGATTTTCTGTTTCTTTGAATTTTGAGCTAAAGAGAGAGATTTTTAAATAAAATTTGGATAAATAATGTTTATATCCTCTTTGTAGCAGAGAAGTAACCATTTCATAGAACTTGTTCAATTATAACATACACAAGTTCATACATAACATACCATATTTGTTTTCAAACTTGTTCTCATATAAAAAGGAATGAAAACTGCATAATTTCCGAATAATATAGAATGAGAAGGAATGAGGTATTAAAATATTGGTCAAATCATAGAAGTATGGTTTTACAACTTACGAAAATTTCTAAACAAACAGTTAGCACCGTGTTTAAATATAACGTGCATATAGATTTTGCACATCGCCTGTAAAGAATTAAAAGTTATTTTATCAATTTTATGACTATTAGTAGTCATTCCAGACTAAGTTCTTACTTGCCAATGACAATATTACTTTTAGCAATCATAGCTTAAAAATAATTATGAAAATATTTTTCTAAAATTAGCTAAATTCTGTGCATCCACCGTCTTTATTCGCAACTTGAAAGAAAAACTATTTTGCATTAAGAAAATACCATTACATCTAAATAGAAAAGTTTCTTTTCCTGTTTGTTGCTTATACATTGTTTAGTGTAAACAGATTAAAATTTTTACATATTCTATTTTAATTGCACATTTCTATAAACTATAGATTTAACTAAATGAGAGTAAATGCAAATAAATCTAGTAAAGCCCAACAGCAGAATTCTTTTTTAAAAAATCTCCAAAAGTATCCTTTTTAGAAGAAAATGCATGATCCAAACCTTACACAATACATTGTGTAACTCACCAAAAATGAAACGCAACTCATCCCGCCTTCTCCCATTTATTCTCATACCCTCAAATGCCCTGGCACCTATTCAACTGGAAACAGTAGCACCCCTTTTACGAAGTTCGAACGCCCCTTTTCTTTGCGGGAGTCACCTTCCTTTTAGAATTTGGCTTCAACACCTGTTGATTCCCAGAATGTCTTGAGAAAATGTCATGGGTGATTTCATTCATGAAGAAAATTATTGGTTTGGGGCAAAGTTGCGTATTTCAAGCTAAAATGAAAAGAAAGAAGAACTTTCTCCAAGTCGGCCACAAAGAAAACGACAATAAATCTTCCAAAAACATTAAGGAGTGATATCTTATTCCAAAGATTCGCTTTTTAGTCATCCTTAGTTATTTCTTCAGTTTATTTTCCTGTGTAAGAAGCTGAAGAAAAAAATGTTCTTAGATGATCTGCTATTATAGCGTGCTTAAAGGAAATAGAGTTTGTGGAAACTCTATTTTTTCTATTCAGATTTCGAATTTCACACATAATATATTTTGCAAGAATATTTGCCGATGTCTGAATCATATACTGATTTGTGAATTTTTGGGGCATTGTTGTATTATTATAATAGTTTTTTGAATGAATTTGGATTTTTCAACGGAAAAAAATTTCCCCCATGTACTTTTTTTTTTTTTCAATAGCAATTGATGTGATTAAGAAAATTCTTTAACGTTCTCAAAATTTTCAAAAAATAATTATTTTATTTAGATTTCTGTTTCAGTGCTTTTTGCAATTAATAAAAATATAAATAAAAAAAAAGTCACGTTTTCAACTAATAACGATTATTTATGGTAAAAATTATCTGAAACAATCTTCCATAATATTTCATATAAATAAAAAAATCATCAACTATTTCAGTTTTGTTAAACGATAGCATTTTAATATGAAAATAGAAAAAAGAAGCCATCGAAAGAGTTTATGCCATTGTTAGTTGGAATGTGTTTATTTATCATGAAATTAAATAAATTTTGGTTTTGTAACAAAATCCCAACATCTGCTCATTCCGAAATTTTGTGACAAAATTGTTACATCCACTTCAAAACAATTTTCCTAGATTAATTTGATGTGAAAATTTGCTTTATTATTCTCATGCTCAGTTCAACAATTTTAACACTTCACCCTACTTCACACTAATAATACTTTAATACTTCACACCTAAAAAAGTTTTTAAAACGTCGATTCAACTAAATCAGAAAATATTTAACACATGTAACTGATATTTCATGAAATACTTCCCCGAAGAAAAGAATCTATATAATATATAACAACCCTAAGAGAGTTGATAGTTTTTACTCTTTCATTGCATATAAAATTCATTAATGCTTGTAAAAAGCAGCAATAGAATGCAGAACCATTTTGTTTTATGTTTTTGTTCATTTATGTTCATATTCAATTGCAAATTTCGACTTTGACAGAATTATTTCGGCTCTTCATACGAAAATATTTTTTTAAAGCGTTTCTGATCTTGGATTTAAAAAAAAGCACGAAAAAAAAAAAAGGTTTTTTTAGCTTCGTATTTATGTATTTGTAGTTTAGCTTATCAAAAAATGTTTGATAACTCTACTAATATACATATGTTTTTTATTTCCTGTTTACACCATGTGAAGTTTAGTTCATTTCGTAATTTTGTAATAAATGTATACTTTTTTACCGTCACCCGCTGGTGATGACTTGACACAACGGTCAAAATAAATGGGCATGCTTAAATTATTTACTTTGCTACAACTGTATTTGAATTAAAAAATTAGCCTTATTTAGAATCAAACTACGAAAATAAGTAATTTGAAAATTATCTTTCCGAATTTTTGGTGGCAAACGACATTTAGCTAAGGCGGTTAAGAGGTTAAATTCACCATTATTTAATAATAGTACTTTATTTTAGGTGTATTTTTAAAGTATAAAATAATTGTTTCATCAAAATAAAAAATATTCTTGCATTAAGTGTGCTAGCAATAACGCACACGCGTCCTCAATTTCGCAAATTTGTCAGAAAGATATTTCTAAGTAATGAGCTCAATCATTCTACCAGTATTATTATTATCATCACTATTTTTTATTTTTTAATAAATAATATTTTTTAAACAATCTTAAAAGGAATTTTACAGGTAAATTATAATTAACTCGAATCTTGGAAAAGGAGGGGGGGGGGGGATCTGACCTAAGCTAAATTGTCGATTCGAGAAGTTTATTTATTTTGTATAATAAGTTTAAATGTATAATAATTTGTAAGTTTAAATATATTTTTAAATTTTATGATACAAGCTTTAATCTTGACGCGTTTTTTAAATGACTTTACCTGGTTTTTTTAAGTGCAAGAGTCAATATACCCCGCCCTCTTTCAGTTTAAAAGAGGGGAGGAGGTTAAGGATAGGGTTAACAATATAGTGAAGGATGCCAATAAAATTTGAAAATCGGTCAGTAACAGATTATATGACATAAAAACTGTTATGCTGCTTCGTCTGAGAATATTGTGCAATCATAATTTTCGATTTTTATTCATTTCAAGGATAATTAAATCATAATTCTTCTAGTGATAACTGTAATAATGTTTTAATTTTGTTTGTCTGTCATATGTTTTAATTTTTTGTAATTATGTACAGAGTTTGTTAATATTATACCCGGAAAGGGATAAAGATAAGTCGTGGCATTATTTATTATATAAATGCACGGTTGTACTTTTGTATTAGATTCATTTCTTGTCAGAACTATTAATTTTATCCCCTTCTAGTAATGTGGAATATATGAGATGTATAGATATAGTTACTTGAGTAATATTTTTCAAAGTTCTTGAAATTGTAAATGAATGTGAACATCTGAAAATAATCATTAGAATTATTTAATGAAAAGTTAGTAAACGTATTTAAAAGCACTCCCACATTAAAATAAAATGAAATGTGCGGATTTTATACATAAAATTTTTAAAACGATTTTCATTTATTTAAAAATGTATGTAAACAAGTTATAAGAAATAATACATTTATATACTGCTTTAAAATTTGGTTTTAATTTTTCTTGGGAAAGAAAAAAAAAACCGTAGGCTACGACTACATATCGTAAATTTTATTCACAAATACTTCTCAAGTCATTCTTTAGTTGATTATAATTTCTTAAACATGATACACAGGTGTTTAGATTTCTCTTTCCGTAAATTCTAAATTTATGACGATTATGATAGAATTTTAGACGAAACAATTTCATAAACATTTTATAAAAAACTTCTGAAATACCTATTAAAAATCTCGGTTAAATGTTACAATTTATATTTAACAAATAATAATAATAATAATAATAATAATAATAAATGGGCAACTTTTATATGTATAACTAAATATTTATATTACACTAATATTAATCAAAAAATAATTTTTTTTGAAGAATGTTCTCATAATATTCAAATCTTGCCGTTTACAAAATTATTTTCATACATGGAAGTTGTATTGGAAAATAACTCCCAGTGCACAGTACGTACTTTTAAATCGCGCATAAACCTCGTGAATTTCAACAATGCTTGTGAAACACAACATTAGGCAGTTGAGACATACCTTGTGTTTGAAATGTCGTGAATTTTTTCGCTGAAATTCTTTTAAAGAGTTCTGAATTATGAATCTAAACAAAAATATATCAGTATTTTTTACTTATTTATTCTTTTAATTTTTACATTGTCTTGAGGCATCCATAGATTAATTTATATCTAAAAACAATTTAATCGCATTTAAGAATATTCTTTTATGATTCGTATCAGGGTTGCTTTTAGTTTTATAATAATTGTAGAATTAAAATCAACATTATTTGTTATTAATAATTAATTTTAAATCTGTTTCAAATATGAAATATGATTTTTATCAGTTAAAAAATAATTCATTAATGAGGAAATTAAAAACCAATTAACACCCCCCCCCCAACACCCTCACACCAACCCATAACTGCCCGGTCATGATTAAGTTTTGTAAATTCTGCCGTATACATATTCAGTCATCGTTAATGACACCCAGTCCCAGCCTTTATCGGCTTAAAATTATTTTCGAATAACATAACACACGCATCATTCCAGTTTAAATTAGATTTCTCCTTACACTCACTCTAAAATTTGTAGTTGATGATTAAGTTTCGACTAGAATAATTAATAATAATTATATTAGAGTTTAGAAATATACGATTCAATTACCTTAAAGTTCTTTAAAACATTAAATAAATCCAAATATACATTATTTAATTCACAGAATAATTTATTTCTAGAAATGATAACGCAATAAACACAGAGTTCGCAGTTACAGTAGCATTTTCCGGATTGCCAGGAGTTATGTAAAATCCGTAGGTAATCCGATAAAATTTCACTCAAAAATTTTAATTACACAAATTTTCGCCATTATTTGAATAACCTCCATAGCGTGTTGAGTTCTGTAATAATCTAAAATGAATTATTATAAATCAAATGAATATTATGAATGCATATTTTCGTTGAAAAATAAGTTTAATATTACTTTTAATTCCTTCTATTATGAAGTGTTAAAATTATCCGCAATGTTTTCTCAATTTAGAGAGCATTTCAGTGTTAGAATTGGAATTTAAATGATTCAAGAAAAAAAAAAAAAGAATGATGCATTTTATAAATTATTTAACAATTCATTTCTTTAAAACAATATAAGTGAAAAGGATTTTTTTTTCTAAAATCAATTTTTATCCCAGTATAAAATCGATGATTGTAATTATTTTTGTTATAACGGCAACAATAAAAAGAAGGACTTAAACTAACCCCACTTTAACTGATATTTATTTCAGAAATACCAAATTATAAATTTGGGTATTACTGATTTAGAAAATTAAAAAATGTGAGAATAGAGCAGGCACAAGAAAATTAGAACTGATATCACTTTAAATTCCGATAAATCAATGTAAATCGTACTCTTTTGTGCATTAGAATCTATTATACATTTTATATAATTAAACAGCTGAAATAATAATAATAATAAAAAGTTCTAGGGAAGGAAAAGATAAATGAAACAGATTTTAGACCTATCCACAGTAATGTAATATTAACACATAGTGCGAATGTTTAAAACAAAGAATTTCAAGAAATTTGAAACCGAGATATTGAAACAGAATAAACAGAAACAATTATTAATATGCATTTAATAAATTCTTCTTCTTCTTCTTCTTTCTTTCTTTTTATTTATTTCTTGCAGTTACCTATTATATAAGGTTACTATTACTATTATTTTAAATCTATCAATTTGGTTTGGTAAATTTTTATGCATAAGAAAAATATTATTCTAAAAATTTTATTTTCATTTATGCTCAAGAATATTACTCATCTATTAAGTTAAAAAGACGATGGTGATTTAATAATGTAAGATTAGTTCGGATTATAATACTCAGTTATGCATGCAAAGACCGAAAAAATAAGTTTACTTAAATATTAATAAACTTGATAGGGGCTAACTTCTAATTACATTTCACAGTACATATGTGCCATGGTGAGAAATGAATCTAATAAAATGGTTGCATGAAACATTTTTTTTTTTTTTGTTATGTTTTATTGTGGTTACAGGTATTGTATTATAAATATATTTTGATTCCATAAAGCTGTAATTATTCTCAGCGTTTAATATTAAGAGTCCTATTTCAGATTTATTCTACAGACTACTGACGGATGAAAACAACAATAGTGGATATAAAACTATCAACAATAGAATCGGATGAAATTTTACTAATTCAAAGTAAATTTTAGCGCATTTTCTACAAAACAGTTGTAAATATTTTTCATTAGGCAAGTAGTAAAACATGGTTAAAAAAAAAAAAAAAAAAAAGAAGAAGACCTGCGCTAGTGCATTAATGCATGTGTTTTTAACCCCCCCCCCCCCTCTCCTCTAAATAAATAAATAATCACAAAGACAGTGTACAAAATTACAATAATGCATCCAATCGTAGTTAAATTTCATTAACTTTTATTTTACATGCTTTTAAAATGTTTTTAAGATTTTACGAATTAAGTTCTAAAAATACGAATTTACAAACCAATTTCTTAATTATATCACATTCAGTCTGATTTTACTATATTTGAACCAATTTCGTTTTACCAGTCGAGTCTATTCGACTCGTCTGTTAGTATTTCTCTACTATATACTCTTGTCCCCAAAACTGTACAGTAGAAATCAAAATAATGATCAGTTAGTGCTAATATATATATATATATATATATATATATATATATATATATCAGTATATAAAATATGCAAAATGAATTACAAACTGCATTGAAAGAAAACCATACTCTAAATATCTATTAGTATCTGTTAATCTTTAACTACTGTCACAAAAATTATCGTATAACTACTGTAAGTGGACTCGGAGACATAATCGACCGAATCCTGAATAAAAGGTATCATCTCATAGGATACTGTTTCTGTTCAAACTGTTTATGTATAGAATTTTTATAAATGAAATTCAGATATTCAGGCTTTTAAAGCGATAGTGTATATTGGGACTCCAAACAAAACAAAATTTCTCTTGTATCTGCATTTAAACGAAAAGTTGTGTTACAGTGGGGAAGAGGAGTGAGGGGGGGGGGGGGGCGGTCATCTGGGAGACCAATTACAGACATTACAGGTTAATCGAAACTTACTTGTTAACTTAAACAGTTACTTAATTTTTTGTATAGATTTTTAAACTGCATTTTTTTGCGCTCAGTGCATTAACATGTTTAAAAACAAATGAAAACACTTGACATTTTTCGAGGAAAAAAAAGAGAAGTGAAGAGAAACCTTGAAAATCAATGATAATAATCGTTTTCGTTAAATCCACAGAGTTTAATCATTAAGAACATCTTAAATTTATCAATTCAGTCGATTGATACAGTGTTATGCTGCAAACACTTCTAATCCACACGGGTGAGGGGGCGATTTTGCTTAACGGTCACACATACATACGTTGAATTATTTTATAGATGTATATATTAAGGGGGTCATTTCTAATTTCGTATTTCAATGAAAGTTACATGCACATAATAGCAGTTCCTTTTAAAATCTTTTTTAAACTGTTAGTTCTTTATTTTTGCTTCAAAAGAAAACAAAACTTGAGAATTCTTTTATTTTTCTAAAAAACTTTTAATAACACTGTATCACAAAATATATCTATAAAATAACTGATAAAAGTGTTATATTTCCCTTACGGCTTAGAGTTTTATTTTTTTTCTCCATAAACTTAAACGAAAAAGAAAATATTTAAAGGAGGTAAATGTATCAGTTTAAGAGAAAATATCTAAATTTTATTAGAAAATTAACTATGGATCTATAGATATAGAAACTGATCTTAGAAATCTTCACCACTGGAAAGAAACTAAAATACAGGGGAAAATGATTGTAAAGAAGAAATTATTCCAGGCTAAAAGAAATGTAAAATGAAATCCGTAACATAATTGCAAAACAATTGTTAAATATTGTGAGGTAGTTTTTATTGAAAATTTGAAGAAAAAAAAAGTGACTTAAAAGTTCCTAAAAATGTGTTCATCCACTTGGAATAAAACAGTATCAAAAGCGACAATTTTCCTCGCATCAGGTTAAGTAAAAAAAAAAAAAAAAAAAAAAAAAAAAAAAATCAAATAATGCAAAAAAAGTTATAACTGGAATTTTGAAGGGTTTAGACGTTCATAAGTCAGTGGTCTACACAATAAATCTGAAACGTCTTTCATAGCATGTCAAAAATTTTGACAAAATTCAAAGCCAACTTTTAGTTTTGTTGATTTTCATCCTTTACAATACTCATGGTTTTCGAAATGTTCCTGACACCTTGTTGAGAATTCGGCAATATGCTGGATCTTCAAGTGTTCATTCCCTTATTTAGATAGAACTAGTGGAAGGCAATGAATATCTACTTCTACAGAAAGAAGTATTCCTTATGTTGATGTAAATCACTCGTAGCATATACTGTTGTACATCATAATTTTATGTTTGATTTCATGTGTTTTAGTACAACTGTGAAAAATTCAAAGAGTGTGATATTACAACATTTACTGTAGTTTCTTTGCCCTTTAATAAATTCTTTGTCTAGTAAAATGTGTCTTTTTTAATGCCTTGTTTTGACAAGTTTATTATAAATTTACTATATTGTCTTTTTTAAAATTTTATCTGAAAATTCAGTAAAATAAGTGATTTACAAAATAAAATTTTCTCCATTCGACACAATGCAAAATTTTCTGGCACATTCACAGACTCTTTTTTAAACGTGAAGACATACTATTTTTAGGCATGGCTATTGATTTACTTTCGAATACAATAGCGTTTTTAATTTTTTTATAAATATATTATCCTCTTAGTTATATGAAATTTTTGTCTCATGATCATCTTTCTTTAACTGTCACGTTCAGAAATTTATTTCAACTTTGACAGCATTTTCTTAATATCATTTGGTTTTATTTACAAAAACGGAAAACATATTCGATTACATTGTTTCTGAATAAAAAACTCTTAAAAATACCATTGTGTCTTGGGGGAAAATGACTTCGTGCACGTGTCAGAAAGTACCCACTTTGGATTTCAGTAGAACTTTAATATAGGATGAAGGAAAAGTAACAAATTTGTTTTTATTTAATTGGTCATGTATACCTTTATCAAGGAACCTGTCACAATTGGGTAAGTATGATAAATATGATACATATACAAAATATATCCCGTCCCATGAAAAAGATAAAAAAAAAGAAAACTGTTGCAATATATCATATGTAGAGAGAGTAGATACTCTTCGAGAACAAAGAACCGAGTTCTAAATGTAATCCATTGATATTGAGATGTCTACTCACTTATATCAATCACGGTTACACAAGCCTTATTTCACTATTTTACAAAAATGTTTGCGATTTTCGCATGTAATGTGTCTTTCAAGTTTAGAACAGTAGTTAGCTTTTCATTATATGCAATATCTTTCAGTATATAATCTTTTAATCCTTAGTAAGCTGTCTGAGACCGCACTGATCCACCTGCTTGTCTATAGCGTTTAGGGCACAGGAAATTAAATTAAGAGGTGCAGGATTCGAATCCCAGTTCATATTCAGTCTTTTGTGCTTGCGCTGCATAATTATTGCTTGTATTATCGCATAATTTTTGTTTCAATGCAGTTCTAAGAGTGGAGAAGCAAAAATTTAATTTTCGTCAAATAATCCTCTTTTATTTTATAAAAGGTAAAAATGCTCTCCGACTGCTCGCAAAATTTGTACTGTATATAGACAAAGGGTCTTTTCAGATAACAAGTTCGAAGATAACCATCTTCGAAGTTTAAGTCCAGAAATTTCATTCTCGAAGATGATGCTTGTTCTGGAAGATCATCATCCGTAAAGGAAAATGTTTTAATATATTCTTGTCATTGGAAATCTACATTACACATTGCAAGAGCCATCGCAGATTAAATATTCCAAAAAGCACAGATCATGATCATTTGAAGATTAGGTACGTAAACCGTTATGATATGCGGGTTCTCCATACTTTAACACCCCAGAATATGCTTTCTCGAATTTCAGCTTATGATTCTTTGCTAAAATAAAATGAAAAAACACCCCCCCCCCCTTTTTTTTTCAAATGTTTTACTACTGGAGATGAAAAATGAATACTGTACATTAATGTTATTATGAAAATATCATGGAGTAAGACAATTGAACCTCCTCAAAATTGCATCGAGAGGAGCTCCCAAAATAGTAATGTTTTGTGTGGAAGGATTACAAAAGATTTATTTATTATGAATTGTTTCCGCCTTATCAGATAATAAATTAGGAAAGATGCTGCTCCCAGTTGGTAGTGTTGAAAGCATAAATCGAAGAAAAGCGACCAGAACTGACAAAACATTGAGGTATTGTGTTCCATCATGACAATGCTCGGCACCGGGTTGCGATTAATGTGAGGTAACATCTTAATGAGCATGGCAGGGATGTTTTGTGTCATCGCTCATGTTCATCAGACCTGGTCCTTTCATATTTCTACCTTTTCACGTTACTTCAAATTCTCTAAATGATATGGAGTTCATTTTTTTAGAGACTGTCAAACTTCACATTCATACATTCTTTCTAAATAAACCTGATGGTTTTTTAAATTGAATTTTCCAGCTCCCAAACGATAGAAAAAAGGTCACAAAAGAAAATGGTGCTTATTTGATTCAGTACAATTTTCTTATATATTTGTACGACTTTATTGAAATTTATCATAAAAATAACCGCAGAACTTTCCGAATGGCCCAATACTTTAAATTAAAGTCCCGGACTTTTAAGTCTTGGTGTGGAAAATGTGATCGTAAGTGCTATCAATCAAAACTGCACTGTGTCGGTTAAGCATAATAAGATTGATTGTTGAAGTAACTGACACCTTCTAAAAATGTCTTTTATGGGAAATGTTATTTTCTTTATGCTGAGTCCCAACCTCTCCGATAAATTTAATGTTCAAAGTACAGATCTGTTTAATTTTAAACTATTATTTAATTAAGGAAGCTTTATTAGATCTATATTTAAATGCAGTCTCTCAGCTAATACGTCTCCTTTTATGTTTTACATTTCTGCCTCCACTGTTATTTGAAGGAATCTCGAAAATAATTATAAATAAAGAAGAATAGTTTTAAGTTTTAATATAATTGAAATATTAAAACAATAATATACATAAGAATGATTTTTTTTAGTAACATTGCCCGTAAAGAAAGGCTTTATGGGCGTACTTTAATGTATTTTATCCTGTCAGACTAAAATTTTTAGACGACAATCTTTTCCATAAAAAGTCGAGAAAAGAATTAGTCACAGTAATAATCATTGCCTCTAAATTAATCTCAATCTTCAATAAAATTTTCATTATTAACAGAAAATCTGGTAAGAAATGGAAGGGATGTTGCTCAGACCATTTAGCTACCTCATCGTTGAGCTGTAGACTTTATTTCCCAGCGTAACATTGGCTTTTTATCACTTAGTTTAAAAAAAAATCATAATATCATTTTATTGAAGATTTTAACTATCGGTCTCTTTCCTGCTCATATTTAAAGTTCTTAAAATGGCCTTGAATAAAAAAATTTACTTTTTCTTATAATAAATATTTTTTATTTTTTTGAAATGTATACATATATTTCTTTTGAAAAAACCCTTTTTTTAGTTAAAATTTTGTTTATGAAAAATAAATAAATATTAAGTTGCTTTTAAAATAAAAAAAATATTTATTTAAAAAAATAATACTTTTAGAAAAGAGTTTCTTTATATGAGAACTTTTATTATCCAAATGTTTGTTATTATTGATGTGTGAAATATACCAGAGAAAGACGTTCGAAATATCTCTGCCCATAATAGAATTTTTTAGCAATATACACTCTAAAACTGGGAGGAGTGAAAAGCTCACTTTTTGTAAGAGTGACAGGCATTTTCACTCTTTTTGGAGTGAATTTTATACACATACACTCTTTAAAGAGTGGAATTTCCCACTCCATAAAAAAGAGTGAAATATGTCACTCCGTTGTCGAGAGTGAGATACCTCACTCCATGGTCGAGAGTGAAAAATCTCACTCCGTTAACGAGAGTGAAAGCCCGGCATTATACACTTGAAAAAAAAATATCCGTTAAACTTTGAACCAATATATGGTGTAAAACAATGAAAAGTACCTAAATATGTCAATTGTTGATTTTAAAAAACTACATTTAATAATATAACCTACAAAATTACGTTTATTTGCAATTAAAACGCTCTCGTTTTCAAAAATGAGTGTCACTCCTTCGAAAGAGTGAACGGTCACTCCGCTTAAAAAGTGACTTAGATATGTATTACGCATCAGCCAATCAGAAACCGTCTTCTCGGTTGTGATGATAAAAATGTATCCGCCATTTTATCACGTCCGCAACTGTGTCCGACTTTCGTTTCTTCGATATGTGGATCTCCATTCCTTTAATTTGTATTATTAATATTGAAAATTAATTTAAATTTCGATCTTGGAATGATATACTCCGATATCTTATGATTCAATATAATCCACATAGATTAAATTTCTTGTTCTGGATTCAAAATGGAGAATAAGTAATTCATTAAAAAGCAATAATACTCCATTAATATTCAGTGACGAACAGGTTAAACTGCACATATCTTATTTATCAAACAAAGGATTATTATTCATCAAAGAAGGGATAATATTTAACAAAAAAAAAAAAAAAAAAAACCAGTAAGTCAATTTTAATTTCAACTTTTTATTTTCCGAAAGTAAGTTCTAGAATGCTGAGTTAAAAGTTTTACTTTATACAGGAAGCTGTCTGCTATCTTTATGTGCGCGGAGAAAAGAAAAAAAAAATCGCTGACGCAAAGACTGGTATTTTATGCTTGATGTTTACAGATAAACGGCTTTAGTAATTTTAAAAGTTTGCAGTATAACTTATATTAGATGAAATTTATTTATTAGACATAGCTGCCAACTTTTCTGATTTTTTGGACCGGAAACATTTTACAGAAATTTTTGTCTTATTTAATTGGCGGATTATTGCGATTTGCAATCGTAAAATTTACTATAAAATTTTTCCGGGCCAAAAAAGCGGAAGATGTTGGCAGCTATGTATTAGAGATAAATAACTCATTAAAATTGTTTTTCCAACAGTAAGAATAATACATATGTAGTCATTTCTTTTATTTTATATTTTCTTTATTTTTCTTTTTCCTACATGAGTATACTTTTATAAAACTTTAACTCACATTCATAGAATACTATAGGGTAGATGTAGCAGTAATGTTTTTGGTTTATATATATATATATATATATATATATATATTTAAAAAAAAAACCTCATAAAAAATTTTCCTTTTATTTTTTGGTTTTCGTAACTCGCCTTTGCATATTTTATAATTTAGCACTATTGTTGACACTCTTAATTAAACCAATCAAGAAGCAGAAAATATTGTTTTAAATTCCACTGTTTTTCATTGAAAATCATGATAAACATACTAAAAACTGGCTTCATTTATATAAATTTATGTATTCCTTATTTTCTTACAAAATTTGCAATCTTTTGTTTTTGTAGTTAAAGAAAACTTCGAATTTTATATACTTAATGCCATTTATAAAACTTCATTAATTTTTAAGGTTTTAAGAGGAGTGTCCATTATTGGAATACTTAAGTGGTCATTTTCCAGTAATGTACACCTCATATAGGCATTGTTAAAAATGCAATTTCGGTTATGTTTATTGTATTGTTGAATCCAGATGGGTCAATCCATTTCAAGTGGTCCAGCACTGGTCGCTCGACCATTTTTAAAAAATCTGAAATTTTTTGTGCAACAACCCTAACATAACGGAAGTTCAAAATGACTATTATTTTATTTTTATTAATTTTTGTTTGCGCATGGCAGCCATCTTTGTTTCATCGTTTGCAGCGATTTTCTCACATACTAGGGTATACGAAATTGTAAATATCTCGTCTTTTATTTCCCCAATTGAAATGGTGTTGGCATCATTTTGTTTAGAATAAAATAGGCTAAAGATGTGGTGGTTGAATAGTTTTTAAAAATACATTTTTACTGGTAAAATTTTAGCACAAAATGTAAGATTTTTTCCAAAATCTGTCCGTTTACAAGAGGAAATTTTTCATGCAAGGAAAGCTGTCAATATGATACAATTTTTTTTACAAAGAGGTCAAAAGTATATGTACTCACACACCGAGTTCCAGATCTGGGAGATGATTTCTCTTTGCGAAAAAAATTCCGAAATTTGTCGAAAATTCCAAAAATCGCACTTTTTAGGCTTTGATATCTCTGGTGGGACCCCAGATAAAAATCTGAAATTTCAGCCTGTGATAGTACTGTATGAGAGTGTTATGTACAAAAAATTTCAAGAAGGAGATTTGACTACAAGTTGAGATATGACATGTGCAAGGTGTGAAAACAATACTGACAAACTCTAGTATTCTTCTGTGTGTTTGTTCATACCTCCAAAATGTTATTGATGGTCCAAAGTTAAATCTTAATTAAAAATATCTTCTTCAATTGCGTGTGCGTTATTTAAACAATTCAAAATGTATGCTAGGCCACTTCACTGTTTTTCCAGATGAATAAAACCTATTAGAAATCATACTGCAACAATTTGACTCAGAAGACATTGACTCAGAAGCATCATAATATCTCTAGTAAAGAGTGTCAAAATATTTCTCAGCTCTTTGTTCAGTATATACAATATCTTGATTAATTAAACATTTTGTTATTAAACTGTTTTCAACAAAAAATATTTTCTGGGTAAATATTATAATAAAAGAGAGAAATCTCATTTCTCTTAACGTACTCGCATTTTTTAACATTTTCTGACCTTTGTACCTCAGTTTTTCCTCAGATCACCTTCTTGGATTTTTTTTGTACATTACGCGACCATAAAATACTAACAAAGGCCAGAATTTCAGATTTGTATCTTGTACCACACCAGAGATATCATAGTCTAAAAAGTGTGATTTTCGAAATTTTTGACAAATTTTAAATTTTTTTTCGCAAAGATGAATCAATTTCCACGTCTGGGATTTAGTGTGTCAGTACAAGTACTTTTGACCTATTTGTATAATAAATTGTGTTATGTTGACAGTTTTCCTTGCAAAAAAAAATTCCTCTTGTAAATGGACAGATTTTTGGGGAAAAAAAAAAATCAAACAATGAAACAAAGATAGTCACCATGCACAAACAAAAAATAGTAAATTCAAAATAATAATAATTTTGAATTTCCATCATATTAGGACTGCTGTACAAAAAGTTTCATATTTTTTAAAAATGGTCAAGCAATCAAAAAATGTTTTCCGCACCACTTGAAATGGCTTGACCTAATATCATGCAGTAGCTTTTACTCATATGGACAAATAGTGCATTGGCTTAGCATACATTCCTGATTGTTTAAATCATACGAAAGCATTTGAAAACGATCTTTGTAATTAACATTTAACTTTGGACCATCAATAAATTATAATTTAACATTAGTATGAATAAACACATAGTAGATTACAGTATTTTGGCAGTATTGTTGTCACCCATTGTCCACGTGATATCTCAGCTTGTAGTGAAATCTCCTTCTTGAAATTTTTTGTACATAACACTCTTATGCAGTAATATCAAAGGCTGGAGTTTCAGATTTTTATCTCGTGCTCCACCAGAGATATCGAAGCCTAAAAAGTGCGATTTTTGGAATTTTCGACAAATTTCGGAATTTTTTTCGCAAAGAGAAATCATCTCCCAGATCTGGAACTCGGTGTGTGAGTACATATACCTTTGACCTCTTTGTAAAAAAATTGTGTCATATTTACAGTTTTCCTTGTAGGAAAAATTTCCTCTTGTAAACGGACAGATTTTGGAAAAAATCTTACATTTTGTGCTAAAATTTTACCAGTAAAAATGTATTTTTAAAAACTATTCTACCACCATATCTTTAGCCTATTTTATTCTGAACAAAACCCTGCAAACACGATTTCAATTGGGAAAATAAAAGACGAGATATTTACAATTATGTGTATCCTAGTATGTGAGAAAATCGCTGCAAACGATGAAACAAAGATGGCTGCCATGCGCAAACAAAAATTAATAAAAATAAAATAATAGTCATTTTGAACTTCCATCATGTTAGGGTTGTTGCACAAAAAATTTCAGATTTTTTAAAAATGGTCGAGCGACGAAAAAAAAAAAATTTCTGGACCACTTGAAATGGATTGACCCAGACACTTTTCTCCGGGAGGGATATTTCTGGCTCCGAAGGGAACATTATCGAATTCCGGGAGGGTGGGGGGTGGGAATTGCAAATTTTGACCATTGAAAACGCAAAATCTCAAAATTTCCGTGGGGGGGGGGACATTTCAATGCTCCGGGGGGGGGGAATGTCTCCTCGGGCCATTCCTGAATTCAACACTGTGTTTATAGTACGAAAAATATTTTAACTTAATTAAAAACTTAAATAATCAACTTTAATTTTTAAATTGCACTTACCAAAATGTAATGACACCAAAGTTTTTATAAATGGTTGCTTTTAAGTTATATTAATGTGATTAATAAAATTTCAACATCTTCTTCATTTTATGATTAATATTTTTAAATGAATCTAACTATGCTTTGTCTATTTTATAATCTGACAATCAAACCACTCATGAAGCCGAAAATATTGTTTAAGGGCACAGTCAAAGAGGGGCTTATAGAGTTTAATCTTTCACCATTTAAATAAAAACATTTAAGTTACAAAAGGCGTTAAAAACATACTTTCTCTTTTAAATATTTGTTTATTTTTACTTTTTCAGTTTTGGCTGCAGATATTTTTTAGAATAACATTTTCATTTTTGGGATCGGTTTTGAAAGTGAAAGAAAGTTTATAAAAAAAAATATCTGCTACCGAAATCGAAAAAGTAAAAAAAGATGCTATATAGAGACGAACTTCAGCTATTCAATGCAAAATAAATAAATAAATAAAATGTCGAAATGCAAACGAGATATTAGAAAAATCTCTACTCATAGGATTAGCATTATCTCGTGAGTGTCTTCGCCGGCATGGACAGATGCCTTAAGGGTGTCAATTACATGCACATCTACTCTATACACAGAAATAAAAAATTTAAACTAAATATCACTTACCATGTCGTTTTATAAATATGGGTTGTATTAATATATTTTTTTCAACAATAAGATTTCAATTACACATAAAAAAGAACAGATAACGTACATTATGGATTTATTTAAATAATATATAAAACTTAATGGGTATCTGAAAAAAATATATTGATTGTTTAAGATTTTAAAGCTGTTTAATAACTTGCGCTTATGGGCATTTTAAAACTATCATATATTTAAGGGGCTACCAATGAAAGCAAACACAAGGAGAAAGATTGGAATAAAATATTTTATTTCTGTCAATAATCTAGTTTAATTCATAGTAACTTTAATTACGTTTTCCCTTAAAAAGTTCAATTACTATGAATTAAATAAATATTATCAATAAAGTATTTTATTCCAATCTTTACCAAGCTTGTATTTATTTTCATTGTATGTTCTAAAAGATACAATTCTTTTAAAATGCCCATAACAGCAATTTAAAAAAAAAAATCATTGAAAAAAAAAATAGAAAAGAAAAGAAAAGAAAGAAAAAGAACATTCACTCCTGTGAAAAAGTGATTACTCACTCCTACAAGGAGTGAAAAAACGCACTCCTTAAGCAAAAGTGAATAGTCACTCTTCCGAAAGTGTGACTATTGACCCCTGTTTAGAGTGAATATTTACTTCCCAGGAGTGAGTATTCACTCTGTCATAGAGTCAACGATTCCACTTTTGCTCAAAGTGAATAGTCACTCTAAAGAGGTTGGGCATATTTTGAGTCTGCGATAGAGTGAGTATTCACTCTTCCGAACTGAATAGTCACTCCTTTTTATTTAGAGTGTAGGATTTAGTTCACATAATACCTGTAGATACTAAATTATCAACAACCATGTGTTAAAAGAAAAGAAAAAGCCTTAGCTACAACACTGAAATATAAAAGCATTTTTTTGTTAGGATTTTAAGAAAACGAAAATTACACGAGATAGGTTATAAATTTGTTTATTTCAACGATTATTTAACAACGAAAATAAGCATAACATAATCACAAATTACAGCTACAATTCTACGGGAAAATTTTCTTTTCACATTTATTCGTATTGGAAAAATTCTACACAACAAACCTTTCGATGAATATTTAGATACAAAGATAGGCATAGAATCTCAAAAACGAAAAAGGTGCATTCAGAAATTTGCTCGCCTAAAGAAAAGTCAAGAAAATTTCACTCTTCTTAATACGCTGAAATATACATATTTTGCCTCATTTTATTTGTTTGTTATTAATTTATTATTTAGTCTCTACGCCTTTTCCGTAAGCTTAATTATAATGCAATTTAAAACATTAAGGTATTTTTTCATGTACTCTCTCCTTGTATTAGAAATGACTCTAAGAATTTACAAGTCCTCCTAGTGAAGAGCGTCGCATCGTTTGCGCTAGTTGTCCATCAAAATGTATTATTCAGCCGTGTTATAAATAATCAGCAAACTGTCCGGCAATTCGACCTTTTTTAAGGATAACTGTTACTTGACCGTATTATTAACCCCTTCAGGGGCAAAAGACTTCTGTTTCTACAATGTCAAAATGATACCGATATTTATAAATTTTTTTATATGAAACTAAGTAAATGCTTTTCTCCGCGTTTATTATTTGCAATAAAATTTAATTCCTAAATTCTGGAGTGAATGTGGCATTTAGGAATTAAAATTAAGTGGTATATAACACATACCGGTGCCCTTCAAGTGGTTAAGCTTATCTGACCATATTATTGTTCCTATTATGATCAAAACAGAGTTAAATTACGATTATGCGCAACCGTTTTCTATAAAAACTGTCCAATTGCTGGACAGTTTGCTGCAAATTTTTAACAGTGAATATGATGCAAATTGCTAAAATATTAGTCAAGGCTTATTTCGGTCTTGCTACAACGGTTTTAAAGAAACTATTTCCATTCTTGTTTATGTTAATTATTAAACATTAGTCATGAAATTATTACTTACCTGCATCATTTTAAGCTTAATTTTAGTGCGTTTTACTACTGTAAGACCTGCTTTTCTTTATAGGCCTCTAGTATTAGAAATAGCACTAATTTCTGATTGAGAATTGAAAGCGCTGTGTGTATGCAAAGTATCCCACAAATGTAACATTCATTTATATTTTATGCGCTTTTTTGATATATCGGCCAAATTACCATGCACAAACCTTCCTAAAATGTCTGGTAATCCAAGATTTTTAATTGCTGCAGGTAGAGAAATTTTACTCTGATTGAGATTTTGCCTCACCTGGCAGCGTGCTAGATCAGTCAGATTCCGAGGCTGTAATCTTGTTGTACATTTAGGCATCAGCTTGTCAAACACATGGCAAAAGTGTTCATAGACAGGTAAATCAAATGTGTTTGAAATAGTAAAACAAGCATATAGAAGAATATTCACTTCAAACGCGGAGATCAAAGGATCGGGAGTACCAGCAAAGTATATCTTGAGACAAAGGATATATTTTTCAGCCAAGAAATGTTGACCTAATACCGTAAATACAGTGGCTTTTATTGCAACCGTTGCCAAGAAGATTCGTTTGTAACGGTTATGGTTCTTGTTACGAAAGAAAGCATGTTGCACAAGCTTTATTACCTTTACTGCCTTGATATCAATGTCATTATGAGTCATAAAAGATCTGAAAGAAAAAAAAATATTAGCAAACTTGAAGGGTTAATAAACACTAATTACAACAAAAAATATAATTCTAGAATTTATAATTTCTAGATTATTATACCAACTCTCATTTTAATAATGGCGGGCCGTGACTGTTATTTTTGGGGTGCTACATATATGGCTGAATTTTTTTCAGTTTCGATATCACTATATTGGGATAAAAACTTCGCGGTTAAACGAAGAAATTCTTTAATTAAATAAGGCAAAGTTGTCCATTGACGAATAGACTGCCAATAAAAACATAAATGTTGGAGTCATGTATTTAGCCGCTGAAAAAGCCAGAATCACGAGCCGCCACCGAGTTCAAATAACTTAACGTTTATATTATATTTTGTTAGTCAATACTCTTATGTTTTTCCCCAAGCTACCAAATTATTATTTTATAACCATCCTAAATTAGATAATGAGAAATTAAATTTAAAAAATATCTGATTCTGTTATTTCGTTTAAAATTCCCTAACTCATCATAATATATCACAACTGTCAATATTACTCCATAAGTTTACATTGGGCTCTTTGATATTAGTCAAGATATAAGACATAAAGAATATATATCAAATATTTCTCCCCCAACTTTTGTAAATGAAATTCTAAAAAAATGCCCATTTGTGCAGCAAAATTTAAAAAAAAATCCCTTTTCCACAAAAAAAAGTACATATGAACAAATAAACATGGAAAAAAAAGCTTTTTTAAGTAAGTTCACAAAGAAAACACTTTCTTGACAAAATAATAATAATAATAATAAATCGTTCAAAAGATTTTTTTTTTTTTTTTTTTATCAAATACCAGTAGCGGTTCGTCAGGGAGTGCTGCATGAGATTTTTCTTACCACTAAAATTTAACAGAATCTTTTCTATTATTTATTCGACAAATTTTGCTGATTAAAGAAAACTGAAATAACCATACAATTTTAGTGGCGTGAATATATTGATGCAGCACTGCCTCACGAGCCGCTACTGTCAAATACCGTTTAAATACTAATAAAATTAAAAATATTAATAAAAGAAATCTTGAGGATTAGAAGAGCAGTGCCTTTAACAAAATAGATGAATCAGAAAAAAAGGTATTTTTCATAGTATTTACAAACTAATTTTACAAAATAAGAAGGTCGATAGTATTTGTATATGGAACTTATGTCAAAATCTGCATTTCAATCAAGAATACAGGCTGTTACACTCCAAGATGAACTCGGATTTTTGTATATAACTAATAAAAATAGAGATATTTTAGCAAAATTTTTTGAAAGACTTGAGCATCTTTGAAATGGAATTTCACTATAACGAAGTACTGTAAATAACCACCATTTTCATATAAACAACGGTGAACTAAACTGTTCATTAATTTGTAATGTATCTGACAATACATATGGTGTCATTTGCCAAATTACAATGCCTTTTGACAACTTCTCATAATGAATTTATATTTCACACAAAAGAAAGGTAGCCTTTTGATTTTTTTCTAAAATAACTACATTAATATAATTTTTTTTTACAAAAATCCGAGTTCGGCACATGGAAGCTTGCATTTTAAATTGAATAATCGAACCGCAACCCTCCTACAAAGTTGCTTATTCTGATAAGTACTATCAATCAGCTTATTCATGCCCCAATTTTTACTGAAAGTGGTCATGGCCAAAGTTGACATTGGTTGATTCCTTCCTGACAATTAAATTAAAAATGTTTTATTAGTCCCTGACTAATGTTGTAATTAAACATAGGAATACACTATAACAAGTATTAATGTGTTGAAAGTGATTGAAACAAAACTGATAAGGAAGATCTCCTTAGCTCATACTCATAATTGTTGTGAGGAAAAAAAAAATTCATACCAAATGCAAGCATTTTTAAATGCATTTGGAAATTGCTTGTTAAATGAATATTCCATTCCAATGCGCAGTACATAATGTATTAAAATTTAAACGATGGGATAGTTTAGATAGTTTATTATTATTTCTATAAGCTTAAATAATATTTATAACGTGTTTCTGCCGTTATTTAATTTTATATGGTTTCACATGCTGGATAAGTTTAAAGTGTATTTGAAAAGTAACTGCTTGATTACCCCTCCAGATACCAGATTGGTCCATTGGTGAGTTAAGAACGTTGCTGATTAAAATAATTTTAATATTGAATAAATCGTCATTTCCAGGGCAACAGTATACGGTTATCTTGTCTTCAAAAGCAACAATATAAAAACTAAACAGCTCGAAATGGGATCATAATTTTGAGTTTGAACATTTTAATCAATTCGAATTTTATCCTAAACCGATATTAGAATTATTAGATTTCATTATAATTACATATAAATGCATAATAATTACATGTAAATGCATTATAATTTAATATAAATAATCACACTGTCATTATAAAAGTGTATTTATTTCAGTTACATTTTCTTTAAATAGCATTTATAATAAAAGTGCATTTTAGGTAGATTTCGCATGAAATACTACCTATTGCATTCTCTCCCATGTTGGAATTTCTGAAATTTTTTTACAGATCTACACCGATCATGACTCCTAGATCCCAAAACTAACATCAGTATAAAAGTTTATCTATCTATCGGTGTATATCACTTTCTTCTGGACACGATAACTTCCATAATTATGCTCAGATCTTCTTCAAACTTTTACATAAAATCAAGGGGCATAAAATCTCGGTCGAGTTCGTTAATGGGCAAAATCGGACCAAGGGGGTCGAAATAGGGAGGGTTTTTGTGAAAACTGAAAAAACACGATAACTTCTTAATTACGTTTCAAATTGCGTTTTTTCTGAGTCATTTTTAAATCCATTTTTGTTCTCAAACGCATCCAATTTACAGGTCCTCTTATTTAGGAACTATATAGTGGAACAGATTAGTCAGTTTTTTGATAAAGGCAGAATATATTTCAAAAACGGCTGCCAAAATGGGCACTTCGCACAAAATTTCCCAAAGCGATCATGATTAAAGTACTGAGGGTGTACTCAAATAACAAATTGGTTATTTTATGACTCATTTTTAAATCCAATTTTGCTCTCAAACGCATTCAATTGACAGTTTTTTATTTAGAAACTATATAATGTGCGTATTCATCAATTTTTTGATAAAGGCTAAATATATATTTTTTTAAAAGCAGTCAAAATGGGCACTTCGCCAAAAAAAAAAAAAAAAAAAAAAAAAAAAAAAATCCCAAAGCGATTTCAAATAAAAAATTGGTTATTTTATGTCTTATTTTTAAATTTAATTTTGCTCTCAAACGCATTCAATTGACAATTATTTGTTATTTAGGAACTGTGTAATGGGCCGTACTGTTCAGTTTTTTGATAAAGGCTAAATATATATTTTAAAAAAGCTGTCAAAGTGGGCACTTCGCACAAAATTTCCCTAAGCGATCTTGATTAAAGTATTGAGGATATACTCAAATAACAAATTGGTTATTTTATGACTCATTTTTAAATCCAATTTTGCTCTCAAACGCATTCAATTGAAAGTTTTTTGTTATTTAGAAACTATATAATGTGCGTATTCATCAATTTTTTTTAAAATAAAGTCAATATATATTTCAAAATATGTTTTCAAAATGGGCATTTGAGCCGAATTTCGTTTAAGATGATTTTGATAAAATCATTTCTTACAGAAAAAGGAAATAAAAATTTTCATGGTTTAAGTTTAAAAACTGGGTTTATCGCTAATAATATTTTATATTTTGTTGTTGAAATGAAAGCTCTTCGAAATCTACCTCCACCTATAGGCCAAGCCGACAGGGATTTTTTTTTTTTTTTTTTTTTTTTTTTTTGTTTCTTTGTGTCTTCAACCGATAACAAATTTGAAAAACATAAAAAAAAGAAGAAAAAAAAAAGTAAATAAAATTATTACTTTTTTTTCCCCCATACGGATACTATACTGAAATTCCGCAGAGATCAGAAGAAGGTTCTGCAATTGCTTAAAAATTTTTTGAGCATGTGTTTATGGTGACCTTCCTTGTGAGAAGGAAGATGCGTATAAAAATTTCGGTATTTTTCGAACAGAACGAAAGTTTTTGAACCGTCAGTGTTATGGGGAAACAATGCATGATGCATGCAAATGCATAAAGAATTATAAGATATATAAAACATAGAAATGAATTATATACCTTTAATAGACATCACTAGGATTAAAATATCATTAATAATGTCACATGATAAGTATGATTAAAACAGCATTAGAGACATAGATTACTTTAAAAACATCTTCCTTTCTTTTTTTTATTTTATCTGTACATTATCACAGAGACTTTAACAGTAATTAGTGAAAGCACTTTAAAAAGTATTTAAAGGGAAAAAAACTTATTTCTATCTCATGACGACAAACAACACAATGATAATATCACTAAAATCTAATTTGAAAACTATCTCTATTTCAATAAAGAACAATATAATACAAAAAGACAAATAATGGAGATACGAAATCGAAATTTATCGAATAAAGAAAAGAAAAAAGCTACTATTGCTAAATTTGGAGGCTTTACCTTGTTTCCTTCCCATATAACATTTACATATACGAAAAAAATGATCTGATCATAAATTAAAAGCGTGACATGCTAACGACATTTTACTCAAATATTATTTTAGCATAACAAAAATATTTCAAATATTCATGCTCCTATTTGCAAGGTTATAGTTGCTTGCAGGGATATAGTGAAGGATATACGGAGGTATACGCTGTATGCCTTCGGAATTTTTTAAACAACATCGTATACCCTCTGTTTCTCAAAAAAGCTATAGTACGTATATATAAACTCTAGAATATAACATGCTTTTAGAGTGTACACTCTGCTCATATCGTATACTCTATTTTTTATTATTATTATTATTATTATTATTTACGACTACACTAAAGGTTGTTTGTCTAGTTTACAAAGAAGAAGAAAAACAAATTAGTACTTACATGAAGTAACAGATATTTTTAAATGCCTCCTTATACAACAAAGGAGATTCATCAGGTAAACTCGATACCAAACCGTAAGATAACAGAACTTTCATGAAATTAGAATCGCCACGAAATGCAGACAAAATTTGGATGGTCTCTCTTTGACGAGAAAAACAGCTACCGTTTTGAATATCGCCACAATAACATTTATTTTCATCTTCTCGCGAATGAATGTCACTTACTACTCTAATTAGTTGGGTCGATAATGTCATACCATTACGCTTTATTTCTTCTAGATAACTTAGTAAGGCAGAACATGTCTTCAGCGAGCACGACATATGAAAATAGGATCCACCAAGTAAAGTGAATATTCTTGAATACTGTTCTATTTTATTTCGGAATGTAATCCACATTGACGGTTCGTTTTTTTCAGATAACGTCCAAAAAATCCACCTTTTCAAATAGACAGCAAAATAGTTACAATCACAGAGAGCATATGGATACATTTCTGCAGATTTTGTATCCACTCCTTCCATTTTTCGATTAATGATCTTAAAGATGTAAAAAACTCACAAAAATATAAAATGTTAATCAAAAAAGTCAAATTTTCTGCTACAATAAGACTTGTAGTCCAGAATACTGTTCAAAATGGCTACAAGATAAAAACAACTCTAAATAAAAAATAACTCTTGTCCCATTACGGAAACATGGGGTTTATGGTTTAGCCTTGCCCTAGGGAATTTTTGAGAAACTTTTAAAAGTAGTCATAACAGGTCTTTATAATACACCCCTTTTCAAATTCCTAGAACATAAAGGATTAAAGGACAGAATAACCAATGTTGAAGCAAGAAAAAGGGGAAAAATGTTTTTATTCTCACAATTACTCCGAAAAATTATATTCGGAGTTCATTTCTATAACGAATACAATAGAAATATGGTGGGACCACAGACTGCTTACCAAGAGCTATAAGAACACTAAAAATTTTTCTTTTCTCTTGGGACAATGGATTTAACGAGAAAGGATACAACTTGAAAGAGACTGGGGTGCAACATCTGACTCATTGTTTCAGGTGACCACATTTTCCTTTCAGAGGATTTATCTAGCTGGTGAAAATTGCGGAATCTCATTCTGTCTTATGAGAGAATACATGATAAGCGAAATAACTAGATAAATTGATTTTCAAGATGGTCAAGTCTACTTTCATTTGGGTACCCAGACTTACCGGGAAATTTTATGTAGTTGTTTGGTTTTCACTTTTAACATATGAAAGAGATTTTCATGTCCAGTTCGATTTTATTTAGCATTGTTCCGTCTTATTCATTCAGATTCTGAAATTTTGATAAAAAAAATTTCGGCCTGCAGATACGAAAGACTTTTATAACTCTATAAGATTAATAAAATAATTTGTAAAGTAATTATTAATATTTTAAAGGTTGTATTAAAAATTCTGAGAAGTATAGAAAATATTTTTATTTACTTGTATTAGAAAAATAAATTGTTTTGGATATATGCAAATAAACTTTCTTTTCTTTTCCTTTCACAAATATAAGGGAAAAAGAAAAAAAGAAAGTTAAATCTGATCTCACACAATCATTGTAATTTGAGAATAAAAATTAGTTTTATTAAGAAAAATAACTGCCAAGTTGTCATCTGACCTGATTAAATTAATTAAATGAATAGTAATAGAACAAGGTCAATTGTGGCTAATATTGCCACGTGTCTCGCATAAATCGGGGCTCCAAATTCCCCGGACATCAGTATTTTAAAGTAATTTTCTTCGCTTGTCTAATGGCAGAATTATCTGAGATTAAAGATCGATGACGAACTGAACTAGAGATCTGCACGGACCGATTTCCTCTAACGGCATTCGGGCCGGGCCGGGCCGGGCCTAGTCACTAATCTTTTCGGACCGCGCCGTGCTCGGCCCTTAATTTTTTTCCCCTGGAGTATCGTACCGGGCCGAACCTAACTTATTTTTTCCGTACGAAGCCGAGACTGATTTCGTCCTTCCTAGTCTTCATGGACCAAATTAATCAGTTTCTGTTGAATCTACCCGTATGAAAATCCTTTTCTCGAAGTGGAAAAGTCTGTTCATAAATTAGTAATGCTTGGCTTGGTTCAAAAACTTTTGCAAAATAGTAGGCATATACTTTTAAGTCGTCATTATTCTACAATTAAACAGTAAAATTTATTCTTTTTAAAGAATCGTAGATTACTAGGCGTCTTAAAATAGAATTAAACACACACACACACACACAAAAAAAAAAAAAAAAAAAAAAAAAAATATTATGACGGAATTTTTGTTTAAACTGAAAACTGCAATTTCTTTTAAACTGTTCATTCATGCAAAATGAATACAACAATACGCGAGAAAAAAATATATTAAACATTTACATCTGCTAAGAAGGAAACGTATTTTTTTCATTGCAATGTCTTAGAAGATTTTACTTTTACCATTAACCATTTTTTAGATTTTTTTATGTATTAATAATACACTAATGATAACTGAAACATTTACATACAACAAAGTTTCATTAAAAGCGTAAATATCGGAGCCTATGCCACTTCTGCATAAATAGAGATTATAAACATCAAAGAAAAAAAAAAAGACTAAGATAAGTTTTTTTGGTCTGAGCTCTTCCGTTAGAGTAAAGATCAATGTTCTGTAGAAATTCAAACGAGCCGGGTCGGGTTTCGGCCGAATTTTTAATTTTCGGAGCTAGCCGGGTCGGGCCAATATTTTTTTCGTTCGAACCGGGCCGGGCTCGGTCCAAAATTTTAACTTTCGGGCCGGGCTCGGTCCTGGAAATTTCGCCCCGTGCAGACCTCTAAACTGAACTATAAGAAATTACAGCTGATCAAATGGGGACATTTTGGAATTTATGCCCGACACTTGGCGAACAGTACTTGTGTTACCGAATAAAAGGATGATGCAGGATTTTTGCAAACTGTCAGACAGACAGTACTTAGACAGAACTATAAAATAATTTAAACACTAACTTTGAAGAGGCGAGATGAAGAAAAAAAAGGGGGAGGGGGAAGTCGTCACAACCACGAATGCATGTATCACTTGGATATTTTGTTGTTTAAGGGGCTACTTACGCGAGAACACCAGCTTGCTTAAAGTTAATCCAATCAGATTTTTTTTAATGTATCGTTTGAATTTCAATATTTTTATTTGCTTTTTTTTTTCTCTTTTGAATCATTAAAGTAGCCTCTTATGTTTAGACTTCCTTAATAGAATAGGAAATATTGTGATGGTGCCCTTTAAAAAGGTTAATATATATATACTAGGGGGGTTCCGCCCCCCTGCTCGCTACGCTCGCCAACCCCCCGCGTAATCGCTTCGCGATTCCAAGTTGTAGGCTACCCCTGCTTGCTGCGCTCGCCAATACGCCATGGAATCGTTTTGCGATTCCGTTCGGTATTGCTTTGCAATCCCGGTTGGAATCGCTTCGTGATACATTATTTTCCATACACTGTTAAAAATCTGCTGCATTTTGTTGAAACGCACTCCCCTGCTTTTATAGAAAACGGTTACTTGGCCGTGAAATGGAGCTTTCTCATTGGTTGGAATAGAGATATTATATACAAGCGGTGGAGTGCGTTGCAACAAAATGCAGCAGATTTTTAACAGTGTACACTCATTTTTGGAATTCATCCCTCCCCTCATTGGTCGAAGCATAGACGGAGCCCTTTCCTGATTGGTCTATTCGACTCATGGAAGGTGTGGTCCACCCGGACGCGTTATTTCCGGAAACCTTACACATCAGCATCATTCCAGGAGTCATTCCTGGAGATTTGTTTAAGGCTAGGTTTTTTTTTCTATAGAAGGATATATATATATATATATATATATATATATATATATATATATATATATATATATATATATATATATATATATATATATATAAATGATTTTACTAATATAACCAAAGTAACTCAGCTATTACCATAACAACAAGCCAATGAATCCAGTATTTTTACAATCATCCTATTAAAATCATTGAATATATATATATATATATTAATTTCGGTTACTATAATGCTATTAAGTTTATCATGATGTATAAAAATAATAAGGATTCTGAAGAAAAATATGTTTATTTATTTATTAGTTAGTTTTTGATGCTTATTAAATAAAATCAAATAATAATTACGAATTGTAAACTCTAACTGTATTTAAAAAAACCTATTAGTTAGAAAAATTATTTTTACGTTTTTGTACAATGTAACATGAATTAATTAATAACTACTTGTACTTTACGTTTTTGAGTGATTTTTCAAAAATATTCTGTAATTTTTTTGGAAATAATTAATCAAAAATTTTGAATAAAAATTTTAAGTGGTGAATAATTGCTATTAACTAATTCTCAAAGTAGCTAGTAAGTTTAGTATAAAAATAAATTAATATTTCATTAAATATATATATTCAATTTAATGTATTCTTAATTCATTAAATTAATAACATTATTAATATAAATTGCAATTTTTTACTTTAAAATAAATCATACTCAATGAATAATATATTTTATATTCAGTTTTTCTTTATATTTTATGGTAGCTATACACAGAAATTTATCCTTTACCCGTTTAATTATTTTAGATTTAATGTTATTGGAGTTTAAATGTACTAACATAATTATTAATAAATCTAAAGCAAAAAAATATTAAAAAAGGTAAAAAGGTAAATAATAATGGTAAATAAATGAAAAGGTAATTAAAAAATATAAAAAAATAAATAAATGGCAAGTACAAAATAAGTTCAATTTTTTTCTCTTAACAAAATGAAAATAAAATTAATTGAAATAATAGTTACAATGCTACAAAAAATTAAAAGTAATATTCTTATTTAAAAAAAAAAAAAATAAAAAAAACAAAAAAAAAAAAAAACAGGCCCAGATTCAATAAAATTTGTTCACAAAAATCATCTTCAAGTGGGAGGGGGAGGGAGCGGGGCTGTTAAAAAAATGCAAGCAACAATTATAAAAAGAAAACAAAATTTGGAGTTTGGGTGGGGGGAGTTTTCTGAAAACAAAATATTTTCTATAGCATGCCTAGTTAACAAATAACTATTGTTTTCCCAATAATAATAATGCTAAAGTAGCTTATAAAAACAAATATATAAGATGTAATTTTGTATAATAAAAATAATAAGAAAAAATGTATTTATGCTTCAATAAATGTCTCATTTCTGATTAATTAAAGGAGAGATTGTAGAGGGGTAATTTCAGAAAATATTTATATATAATAACCTATAAGTGTTTAATTGAATTATTAAAGACATTATTAAATTAATATTATTAATCTAATTGTAATTTTAAAAATTAAGGACTATTTTTTATTATTCAATTAATAATTATTTAAAGGTTCTAAAAATTGTATGAAATCGTAAGTAATATTAAACCTACAGCATTTGGCGGGCGCTTAATAATTAGAACTTGAGTTATAAGGTGGTGTACACTGAAATAGCAAGAGATCGAAATGGCTTGGGACCGAATGTCATTTACCCAAATTTTGACACAATGATTCAGACCTTCTCCAAAATGAAACCAGTCTATCCAACTTTGTTAATCAAAGAGAAATAATTAAACAATGGTTTTGTGAATTGGAAGAAAACATCTATTTTTTTTTTTTTTCCTTTACGATTTATTATTGTCACCTGCTCGTGACGATAATGTAGGTGCTGTTGAAACGGAAAATGCTACATGTGTTCTGAAATATTTTCGGAAATAAGTAGAAAAAAAATCAGATAAAAAAGAAATGCATTAAATATAGAATGCATCTCGCGATTTGGGAATTATTTTAGAAGGATATTTATAAATTGTTTTGTATCCGAGGAAATAAAGGAATAAAGGAATTCTCAAAACAGAAGTTAGTTGGAGATATGTGATATTTTAATATTGTATAAAGTAGATAATATATATTTAAGAGATGGATAAATTAGCATACGCCAAATTAGTAAACATACCCATTCTCTTAAAATGACAACAACAATAAAAATAAATAAAGCGAAACCTACAAAAAGATACTACGTTCGCGACAGGACCCGAACCTGAAATCTACGGATTCATAGTAAACCATCTTACCCATTAGGCCACGCAGCTACGTAATGCTTATAGAGCAGCTGCTAGGTAACGTAATAATGCATAAGCCCAGAGAGAAATTCAATAGAGCTTAAATACATGCGTTGGTTGGTTGTATTAATGACTGCCAATTATCAACACGAAGGATATGGTCCCTAAGGTGTGGGGAGTGTACTCCGTAGGGGATTTTTTGAAGGAACCTAACCCATATTTACATAAGGAAATCCAAGTTTCGAAGAAAACCACGGAGAACTCCGAATGTATTTGGCCGACGGGCACGACTGGGTCCGAACCCAGCACCTTCCGTCTACCATCTTCGAGAGCAAAACCTTTCGGCTACTGTTAGGGGTGCCGTAAATACATGAAGAAATTTATTCGTATATTTAAATTACTTGTTCACCAAACATAAATAAGGCATTACATATTATAGGAATTCCTCTTTTTATCTAATGCTGCAGAATTAAAACGGAAACTACAATAATTACTATGCCAGCCACAGGATTGGCGTTGTTTTTGGCGGCCTATTATCTGCGTAAGGCATATAGGACCAAAAGGGGTGTGCCATCCGTGGCGGTCTTTCTAAGCGAACCTATTCTGTATTTACGCAAAGGTATCCAAGGTTTGAAAATAAAAAAAAACATAGAAAACTCCGAACGATTAGACCGATAGTCGCACCTGCGTCTTCCAGCTTTGAGAGCAGAACCTCTCGGCCACTGGTGCGACCGATAGGACTGGAACCTGCAATCTTCCGATTCGTAGTCAGAAGCCTTATCCGTGAAACCCACGCGGATCCACGGAAGTGGTTGGTTGTGTTTATGACGGCCAACTATCTGCAGGAGGGATACAGTCACTAGGGAGGGTTGCATTCCGTGGGGATCTTTCTAAGGGAACCTAACCCGTATTAACGCAAGGAAATGCAAGGTTCGAAGAAAACCACGAAAAAATCCGAACGATTAGACCGACGGGCGCGATTGCGTTCGAACCCAGCACTGTCCGACTACTAGTTTTGAGGGCAAAGCCTCTCAGCTACTGGTGGGGCCTATCCACAGAACTGTGTTTCAGCAACTGCCAGATAAGTTAGTAATGTGTAAGAAGCCCGGAAAGCGATTCAATGTAATTTAAAAATATGAGAAAATTTATGTATATACTAAAACTAATATTTCGAAAAATATAAGTGACGCATTATAGAATATACTAATAAATTTTACTTATCTAACGCTGTACATTTAAAAAATAAATAAAACGAGACGTATACACGAATACTACGTGCCGACAAAATTCGAAATTAGACAACTGAAAAATATGAGAAATTTTAATCATATACTTAAACTAATAGTTGAAAAAATATAAATGACGCATTATAGAAAACACTAATTAATTTTACTTATCTAATACTGCACATTTAAAAAATAAATAAATCGAAATGCATACACGACTACTATGTCCGCTATAGGATTGGTAATTAGACACCTTAAAAGTATGAGGAAATTTAATCATATACTAAAATTAATTGTTCATAAAACATAAATGAAATACTATAGAATACAGGGAGTTTTTAGGTAGATTTTGTATGAAATACTACCTATTGCATTCTCTCCCATGTTAGAATTTCTGAAATTTTTTTGCAGATCTACACCGATCATGACTCCTAGACCCAAAAACTACCATCAGTAAAATTTTTTATCTATCTATCTATCTATCTGTCTGTCTACGGGTGTACACGCTAGTATCGGCTAGACACGATAACTTCCATAATTATGCTCAGATCTTCTTCAAACTTTTACATAAAATCGAGGGGCATAAAATCTCGGTCGAGTTCGTTAATGGGCAAAATCGGACCAAGGGGGTGGAGATAGGGAGGGTTTTTGTGAAAACAGAAAAAACGCGATAACTTATTAGTTAAAATAGATATCGAATCAGTTTAAAGTTTATATTACTTCTCAAAAACGGGCTAAAAGTTTATGCATGACAGATTTTTGGTAAAGTCAAAAATGGGCTCAAGGGGCGAAAAAAACAGGGTTTTTGGGAGAAAAAAATTCATAACTTCGTCAATTCTCAAGATATCAAATCCAACTAAATTTTTTATAAATGTACTTAACGTTATCTAAAACTTTTGTACTTTTAGTGTGTAAGTTTTTGATAGGACCAACTTTTACCGCTGAAAAAAAGAAAAAAAAAGAAAAAGGGGGGGGGGGGAGGAAAAAGAAAAAAAAAATCCATAACTTACTCAATTCTTAAGCAGTCCAATATAATTAAATTTATTTTACATCTTCTCCATAATATCTACAACTTTTATACTAACAAGTTTTTCATAGGACCAATTCTTATGGCAAAAATAAATTAAACAAAAATTGGAGTTGGAGAAAAACCTCAAATCTAAACTGCTTATATTCTGACTTATTTTTAAATTCATTTTTGATTTTAAACGCATCCAAATGGTAGATTCTCTTATTTAGGAACTATATAATGTGACTTATTGGCCAGTGTTTTTATAAAGGCAGAATATATTTAAAAAAAGACTGCCAAAAAGGATATTTTGAACAGAATTTCTCGAAGTAATAGTGATTGAAAAATTGAGGGAGTATAACAAATTGCGTTTTTTCTGAGTCATTTTTAAAGCCATTTTTGTTCTCAAACGCATCCAATTTACAGGTCCTCTTATTTAGGAACTATATAGTGGAACAGATTAGCCAGTTGTTTGATAAAGGCAGAATATATTTCAAAAAAGGCTGCCAAAATGGGCACTTCGCACAAAATTTCCCAAAGCGATCATGATTAAAGAACTGAGGATGTATTCAAATAACAAATTGGTTATTTTATGTCTTATTTTAGGTAGCTTTTATTACAAAAAGTAAAAAGCTACGTATTGCAGCCGTCCGGAGGAAAGCACTTCCAAAAAATTTTGGTATATTTTCACCGATCATGACCCCCAGACCTCAAAACCACCCTCCGTTCAAATGTTGACATATATATATATATATATATATATATATATATATATATACAAAAATCAGATATATATATATATGGTTATATATATATATATATATATAACCATATATATATATATATATATATCTGATTTTTGTCATGCGATAACTAACGTATTTATGAACCGATTTGAATGAAATTTGGTATGTACATAGTACATACAAATATCTCGACCGAGTTCGTTGGTCTGCATCATCCGCCATCTTGTTTCAAAATGGCGGCCATTTAAAAAAATTTAAAATTTAAAATTAAATACGAAAAAATTAAAAGTTGAAAAATATTTTTAATTTATGTGTTAGATCTTAAAACACCAATTCCAGAACACTTTTTATTTTGTCTATATCTTAAAAAATGACTGAGTTATAGCACTTTGAATTTTTCTTATGGCTGACATTTTGAAACGATCTGATTTTTGTCATGCTATAACTAACGAATTTATGAACCGATTTGAATGAAACTTGGTATGTACATAGTTATATACAAATATCTCGACCGAGTTCGTTGGCCAGCACCATCCGCCATCTTGTTTCAAAATGGCGGCCATTTAAAAAATTAAAAAAAAATTTTTAATTTAAAATTAAATGCAAAACAATTAAAAGTTGAAAAATATTTTTATATTATGTGTTAGATCTTAAAACACCAATTCCAGAACAATTTTTGTTTTGTCTATATCTTAAAAAATGACTGAGTTATAGCACTTTGAATTTTTCTTATGGCTGACATTTTGAAACGATCTCATTTTTGTCATGCTATAACTAACGTATTTATGAACCGATTTGAATGAAACTTAGTAAATACATAGTACATACAAATATCTCGACCGAGTTCGTTGGCCAGCAGCATCCGCCATCTTGTTTCAAAATGGCAGCCATTTAAAAAAAATTTTAAATTTTAAAATTTTAAAATTAATGCGAAAAAATTAAAAGTTGAAAAATATTTTTATTTTATGTGTTAGATCCTAAAACACCGATTCTAGAACATTTTTTACTTTGCCTATATCTTAAAAAATGATTGAGTTACAGCACTTTGAATATTTTTCTTATGGCTGACATTTTGAAACGATCTGATTTTGTTTTGAAACGATCTGATTTTACTTAATCGTGTCCCACTACTTTGAGCTTCGTATATTTGATTTATATAACTGAATTTAAAATAAATAAATAAGTATATGAAAGCTACCTCTTCCTCCCGGCATTGCCGGAAGGACTTTTTAAATTCAATTTTGCTCTCAAACGCATTCAATTGACAATTATTTGTTATTTAGGAACTGTGTAACGGGCCGTATTGGTCAGTTTTTTGATAAAGGCTAAATATATATTTAAAAAAAGCTGTCAAAGTGGACACTTCACACAAAATTTCCCAAAGCGATCTTAAGGAATTGTGGATGAATTCAAATTACAAATTGGTTATTTTATGAATCATTTTTAAATTAAATTTTGCTCTCAAACGCATTCAATTGACAGTTTTTTTGTTATTTAGGAATTATAATAATGTACGTTTTTTTTTTTTTTTTTTTGGGTGGGGGGGGGGGGGTGATTTTTTAATAAAGTCAGAATATATTTCAAAATATGTTTTCAAAATGGGCATTTGAGCCGAATTTCGTTTAAGATGATTTTGATAAAATCATTCCTTACAGAAAAAGGAAATAATTTTTTTTTTCAAAAGCGGCCAAATAAAGTAGTGAAACTGGGTTTATCGCTAATAATATTTTATTTTTTGTTGTTGAAATGAAAGCTCTACGAAATCTACCTCCCCCTATAGGCCAAGCCGTCAGGGATTTTTTTCTTTTTCTAATGCTGCAACAAAATAAATAAAACTGAAACCTATAAAACGTCCGCGACAGGATTCGAACCTGCAATCTTCTGATTCGAAGTCAGACGCCTTATCCGTTAGGCCACGAGGACACACAATATTGCCTCGTGGCCTAGTATGTAACTAGTTATATATCATTGCAATATATAACTAGTCGTTGGGGGCCATCGTAATACTTGGATATGCATACTACGTGAAGATAGAAATAGTAGAATCTACTATTCTAAAAATCTACTATTCTATCTTCATGGCATACTATAAACTATGAAAATAAAACCAAGTAACAGGGAAATGCGTAAAAGAAGCATCCTTATAACTCCAAAAATGATAATTATATTAACTAACAATTTACTGCGTTAGATTAAGCATTCCATTTCTAATTAAAATATATCTTTGAATTGAAATTTGAATCAAATACAGGGTCGTGAAAAATCGAAGAGTGTGGAAAACATGATTACAAATATCTCGAGAATTAATTTTCCGATCGACTTCATTCTTTAAGCAAAAGTTATGTTTTTTATTGTCTTTTATATTCATTTCTTAAAATAAAATTTAAAAAAAAATCGAAATTTTTTATATGCCTTTCATCAGAACGAATATTTCGAGTGTTCGAAAAAAATAGTTTCGGATAACCGAGGTTACTGATATCAAATAGGCTTCGTCCCATTCCAACATACTACGTACATACCAAATTTCAAGTCTCTATCTTAATTTGTTCGAGAGATAGAGCGTTTACAGACAGACACGCAGACAGACGGACGGCAGTTTTTTTTTTCTAAAAATATGTTTTTCAGAATCTCCAGAATCTGAAACGTGTAAATCAGTGAATTTTTTTTTTTCGATTTTCAAAACGATTGCAAGACTTATCCTATACTACGTATGATGGGTAAGTAATAAGTCATGGGAGCGATTTGATATAACTTAAAAATATAAGGGAATTTATACATATACTTAAACTAATAGTTCATAAAATATAAATGAACCGTTATAGATCAAACGGATTAATTTTCTTATCTAATGCTGCACATTAAAAAATAAATAATACGAAACACATACACTATCGCAATGTCCGCGAGAGGATTCAAAACTAGACAGCTTAAAAATATGAGAAATTTAATCATACACTAAAATTAATTGTTCATAAAACATAAATGAGATATTATAGAATATAGGAATTCTTTTTTCTTTTCTAATGCTACAAATTTAAAAAATAGACTGAAATCTGTAAAATAGAATGACGTCCGCGACAGGATTCGAACCTGCAATCTTCTGATTCGAAGTCAGACGCCTTATCCGTTAGGCCACGCGGACACTCAAGGCTAATACAGCAGATACTACATAACGGAATAATTTATAATAAGTCTGGTGAGCGATTCGATATATTTAATAAAATATGAGGGTATTTATTCATATACTAAAATTAATTAATTCATAAAATCTAAGTGAAGCATTAATGATTACAGGCAGGGCCATCGCTAAGACTTTTTATTGGTGGGGGAGAAGACCTTAAATTGCCATATCAAATTTTGATATTTGCCAACTCGTTTTAAAAATTTTGCCAAGTTAACGCACTTAGAAAATGTAATACAGTCCTTATTTTTAAAAATAATAATATTCTCAATTAGAATTGCAACTTTTGCAAATTCTATCAAAAATAGAAAATGTATTGCAGTTTTTATTAAAATTTTAATTAAATTTGACATAAAAGTTTTAAATTTGCCAAGTGTAGCAACATTTGTGAATGTTTGGGGGGGGGAGGCTCCCCCCCTGCCCCCCCCCCTAGCGAGGCCCCTGATACAGGAATTCATTTTAGCGTTTCGTTCATCTGACGAAACCCCATTCATCCCTTTCCTCTGTCTGTCCGTCACAGAATCTGTACACAAAAGCTATATAAGTCAGAGACCTCAATTTTTTTTAACTTTCAGCTGAATATGTCGTGTCACGCGACAGATCATAAATTTTTGAAAAAGTTTACAATGGCGCCAACTTTTGAAAAATATTGGGTTGGCTCAAAAATATTTGGTGGGCTCAAAAATATTTTGGCAAAATGGTACGACCAGTTTGTTTTCCTTTGAAGGGTGGGCAGAAGGTGAAAGATCAGAATTTTACGTCAAACTATCATGTTTTAATAAAGTTGCAATTTTATTAAATTGAACTCTCAAGCGTTTTTCCTCATATACATTGTACTAATACCTTACTAATATATATTGTAATGTCAGTGGCGCAGCGAGGGGGGTGGGGTGGGGGTTACCCCCCCCCCCCCCAGCGCCATGAACACAGAAATTTCCATTTTTATGAACCGAATCACTTAAAACAAAACTAAAGTTAGAATTTTATTTGTTTTGTTCGAAATCCGCCACTTTATTGAATCAAATTTTATTTAAAAGTTTGACTCGTTTAAGCGGCAGTAATATATTTTCTTTTAAAAATGGGGAAAGCACGTGGTAACAGTATCAGTATCGAAAACTGGTCACTCATTTCGGAAAAGGCCGGCATTCATTTATACTATTGGAAATCAGCCGAAGGCTAAAAGGAATGGTCATTTCCTGTCACTGTCAATGCCGTCTCGGGTTTTTCAATACTGCACCATTGGATCATCTTAATTAGTTACATCTGTTTCTTGCTCTTTTTTTGGAAACGGGACTAGATTCTCAAATACCAGGAAAAACACAAAAACGCATGCTCGAATGCTTTGAAGGGTGGACTTAATTCCACAAACATTCTGTTGTTAGTTGGTGAGTTTCCTTTATTGTGCGTTTCGCTATGACCAGGGCTGTAGCAAGGTGTTTTGAGACCCCCATCCCTCCCCACTTTCAACTGAATTTTTTGAGAAATATTTATATTGAAATTTCCGTATGAGTTTCAAATTATAATACTGTGATGAACAAATTTAATAATTAGCATAAGTAATTTAAATCATCATTAAAATTATTACAACATTCATAACTCTGCACAAATACGAAATAAATATGCATTGCTTAAAGATAAATTAATAAAGTTAAAATAATATTTGTCTAAAACAATTTTACAAATAAGCACATGATGCTGACATTTTATTACAAAGTATAGGAATTAAATAAAATATATAAACGCATAATTCCAGCAGTTCGCTCCTTAAGGGGCTACTTCAGTTACGCGAAAAGACCCCATTCGCCAATGTATGGAAGAATGGAATGGAATCTATGAAAGAAATTTATATCTCAGTTGCATTTCAATATTTTTAAATGATTTTTTTTTTCACTGGATAGTTGAGATCAATCCGTATGCAGGGCTTTTTTTCCCTTTTTTGATTTTGTTTGCAAAGTTTTTTTTTTTTTTTTTTTTTTTTTTTTTTTTAAGAGGACGCTTTCATTTTCGAAACCGGTTCCAAAAATGAAAGTGTCCTCATTAAAATTATCTGTAAACAAAATTGAAATAGCAAAAAAAAAAAAAAAAAAAAAAAAAAACAGCCTGTATACAGATCGATCTTAGCTATCCTCAAATTTTAGAGAGCACCGATGAACCAAATTCCTTGCATAACCAAGTATCCAATGACAAAGAATTTACAGAAACTGACATAAAATTTTTACAAGTTTCTTTTTAATGTTATTTTTTTAAAAGTAACAACTTATATGCATTTTTCCCCCTTTTAAAATATGAAATACTAGTAACTATAGATTTCAAGACAAGTATAAACTCTAGTTCATATATACTAACTTTTTCTTAAAATAAATAAACAAAAATATTTTTAAAATAAGAACTTAAATGATAAAGTGAAGACAAAATTGTTATTATTCTGAAAAGAGGCAAAGGATTTCGAATTGTGCGTAAAGACGTAGGCCCTACAATACTTTAACAGGCTCGAGGACTGTGCTAACAGCAGTCAGTTTCAGAGCTCGCTTAAGAATTTAAAGTAGAGGAAGCCCGACGTCACAGAGAGGGATCCCCTATTATCCTATCAGTTGTTTTTTCATTTACTAAATTTATTTTTCGTATACTTAAATTATTCGAAATTTAACCATTCAAATTTCAATTAAATAATGTTTTTACTATTAAATTAAAACTGACTCTACATATTATACATATTAAAAAAATGTTTTATTATACATATTAAAAAATGTTTTTACATAATTATACATAACCAATTAATTTTGTAAAAGACAAATATGGAACTACAGTTGAGAGTATTTGAACTTCAAAATATTTGCAGCATAGTAAATATATATATATATATATATATATATATATATATATTTCATAAAATATATATATGTTTTTACTCTGATTGAATTTATTGAATTGAAAATTAGGTTTGAAAAGTAAATTTGGGGGGGGGGGGGTTTGTATTTTAGTGGACCTTTATGGGCCTGTGAGATTATTTAACATCACGGAAAAGAAAGAAAGAAGTACTATAGAAAATTTAAAATAGCACAATTTCTTATTGTGACATGAATTTGGAACTCTAGATTCTTCAAGGAAAGAAGGGTATAAATTAAATGATAATTTACCTATTGCTTGCTAACAAATGAAATAGTTTAACATATGAATGCAGTATGGAATTCAGAGATTGATGCAGGCATTTTTTCTTGAACACCATTTTGTGAAAAATAAAGTTATTTTTATTAAATTTATTGTATTTCGTAATGAGTTTTGAACTTCAGTTATTGAAATTCGCATCAAGCATTTATTAATAACAAGTCTATACGCTAAATTTTTCATTTCTGGTGAACTTGTTCCCTTTGCAAAGTACATATTTTAAAACCTAACAATATAAAATTAATTAGTCAGAGTATGTTTTTATGGAATAGAATTTTGTGAAGGAGTGAGTTTTATTAAAAAGAATTTTGTGAAGGAGCCCTAATAAAACGTTTAAATAAAAACATGTAAATGAGAAATGTGTATTATTAAAAGGTGCTCCATTATTATATATATTTTTTCCAAGCTGTGCAAAGTTTTCTAATACTTAAAATTTTTATAACTACTACATAAGTTACATAAAGTAATAAATATGGCTTACCATATTAGTATAGGAGTAGATCTTCTTTTTCTTCCAGGTAATCTAAATCTACATTTAATTTTATAAATACTATACTATGCGTACTACTAAAGCAAATCAGGATATATATATATATATATATTGAAACCGCACACTTCATTTGTAGTTCCAGAGCATTTGGAGCCTGATGATTCTGCTTTTGGAGCTACAAATTCTATTTGCATTCATTTTATTTATTTTTTCAGATTTACTCGTTACACTATTTTTTTATTTTATTATAATTCAATTCAATTCTAATTCTTCGTTTTGGTTTATTGTTTTATTGATAAAATCCATTGGTGAATCTTGTCTACTTTTAATGGTATTATATATATATATATATATATATATATATATATATATATATATATATATATAAATTCCACATCTGAAGTACTGTGTTGTCTGCACCCATGTACTTGTATGCATTAGTGAGCTGCTAAGTACTTGGAACAGGCTAGTACTCCCTTTAAGGGTGTATTCGAAAAAATGATTTTTCATCCTCAACAGCTCAAAAATTTCCGATACATTTTCAGACTCAATTTTTAAAGTAGAAACATGAAACTTGCTGAGGTGATTTTTGAAGAGATGTATAAGATGCCGTGTGAGGTCATTTTTCGTTCAATTCATTAGAATTGAATTTATGAACAATTATGTTCTCAGTATGACCCTTTTTTTTCGATCCCAGATCTCTCGCTTCGGAAAATTCGGTTCAAAAGGATTTCATAGCATTTTTTGTAATCGACAGACACGACACGACACCTTATGTAGTTTCTAAATAAGAGAATCTGCTAATTCGAGTAAGAGAATCTGCCAGTTTGGTGCGTTTGAGTGCAAAAGTGAATTCAAAAATAAATCAGAAAACAAGCAATTTCGATCAGAATACACCCTTAAGGTCAAAGAATCTGATTACTAGTAAGCTGTTAAAGGTGTATTCGAAAAAATGATCTTCCACCTTCAACAGCTCGAAATTTTCCGATACATTTTCAGACTCGTTTTTAAAAATAGAAACATAAAAATTGCTGGGGCGATTTTTGAAGTGATGTAGAATATGCCGTGTGATGTAATTTTTCGCTGAATTCATTCGAATTTGGTTTATAAATAATTATTTTCTCAGTTCGATCATTTTTTCTTTCCCAGATCTCCAGGTTCGCAAATTTCTCTTCAAATTGGTAACTTTGACAGCTTTTTTTTTTTTTTTTTTTTTTTTTTTCCCATAATATTTTTTACATTTACCAAAAAATCGATAAACACGGCACATTATGTAGTTTCTAAATAAGAAATTTTGAAAGTTTGGTGCATTTGAGAGCAAAAATGAATTTAAAAATAAATCTGAAAATAAGTAGTTTTGATCGGAATACACCCTTAACATTTTAAAACGATTCCTTAGATGTTATTTGTGTCACCCACGTCATGAAATCGGTGACAGATCAGTATTGGGAAGTTAATGTGAAGAATGACCTATGTTGTAAGAACATAATATCCCGGTGTCTCAAAAGAAAACACCCTTTTGTCGCTAGCAGCTCCATACAAAACCCATGGCCAAAAAGAGAAAGGAAAAAAATCAAGTAAGAAAATAAGGATTCGCAGTTTCTGCGTTTTTTAAATCTAAACGAGGTTTTTGATAACAACAGGGCCCAGTTAAGACTATAAAGGTCCCTGGAGGAAACACCATTCAGGATCCCTCTCCCACCTACTATCTATCTGTAGATTTTTCTGTGAATAATGTAGAAATGGCAAGCAATAAAAACAAAACATATTGTACGCATGCAAAACTTTTGTACTCGATACGGCTTACATCTGTATACAATATATCCCAAAAAGTTCGTCACAACTTTAATTAAGAATATTAATTTGATAATTATAGAAAAAAAAATGACAGATTAGTTGACATAAGTATTTCTTTGCAAATTTTTACTTTGCTTACTTACGTACATTACAAGATGTTTAAAAAAGAAGGCTCAAAATTGGTCATAATTAATGATTTTAACTTATCATGTTAGGAGCATGCAGGACAACTGCATCGGATGCCGGGACTCCCGATTGAGGGGGCCTCCAAGGGCAAATATAAATTTTTTGTTAAGGCTAAATAATAAAAAATGACCAAAAGTGACCAAAATTCTTTCTTTATTTATTTTTAGCTTTATTGGGGCTCTTTTCTCATCTCTCCTGCTTTCAAACCCTATGTCTCCCCCTCCCCTCCCCTGAATGTAGCAGTTACATCACAGGTGTATTTACATTTTAAAGGCTCGCTTTTATTCTTATATTTCTATAACCGAAGAAAAAATGTATTCGATAGTTTCTTAAAGTTATATTTTTGGTGCTATTCTGTATACAAATGCGAATAGTACTTGGTACAAAATTTAGGTATACAGACAATTAGTGTAAAGTTAGTTTTAGACACTTCATTATAATTCAAGAAAAAATCTAAAAGGTAGAAGGGGGGGCTCCCTGAATTACATTTGCTCCAGGGCCCTTCACAATCTAAGTTGGGCCCTGGTTGTAATAGAATTTTAATCATTTGTTTTCTAATGATATTAGTTTGTTTTCTGCATATGTGGAGGGAATACTGGAAGCAGAGAGGAAAAGGGGAACATATGAATTTTGGTCATTTTTGGCACATTTTAAGCATTTGACACCCTTTAATGGAAATCCTGATTATTGGAGGCCCCCTTAAAAAGAGGCAACTAGGGGAACTGCCCTGCATGCCCCTGGATAAGAAAAGGAGAATTTGAAAAAATAAAAACATTATTTAAAAGAAGTATTTTCTTACGTTTACAAAACAAATAAACTTTGGTAAAAAGGTCAATAGAATCGATTAGGGGGCCCACTGGCTTCGACGCCGGGGTATGGGGGGCGGTCGCTACGGCCCTGGCTATGACTGATATTAAATCCTCTTCAGAGAAGAAAATTATGAAAAAGATGGATATAAGATGATTTTTTTTAATCTTTCAAATTCTTTCAAGCATTCTTAAAATCCAGGTATGTTTGGAAAGTATATAATTCGTTTATATTTATGTTTCTGGAAAGATATTATCAGCGCCGTGCGAAAGGAATGGCGAAGAGGGCGGTTGCCCCCGGCGCAGATATTTAGTTGGAACCAAATTTCTAACTACTTTCTACTTACTACTATTTTAAAAGGACTACTTTCAGACAATTTTTTAAATTAATATTAATTCTTATTTAAAAAATTCCCAAAATAGGCAAATGGGTAAACGGAAAAAAGTGACTGGAAAAACAGTTATCGGAGAAAAAGTGACATAAACTACAAAAGTGGAAAAAAATTACCAAAAAAAAAAAAAAAAAAAAGGACAAGGAATTGATTTTGGGGATTTATTATTGATTTTGGGGATTCATTATTGATTTGTGGGATTCATTGGTTAAGTATTTAGGGGGGATCGGGCGAAGGATCTTAATTTAGGTAAACGGATTTTTCATGTTGAATTAACTGTTTTGGTTCATTTCAAAAATATATATTAAAATATTTAATTGCTAAAAAGGACGTCAAATATTAATAAAATACATTAAAAGATCTTAATAATTTGACATGTTTCGATTGAATTTACTCAATTATCATCAGAAAAAACAAAATATACAAATAAACACAAAGATGGAAAATGACAATAAACTGTTACAAATGAAATTTAAAAATAAATAAAAATCACGCGCGTTATATTTTAACTATGTTTCGCGTTTCTTAATTTTAATTTTCAAATTATCGAACAATTCAATCCAAATATTTGGTATTTGAAATGACAAGGAGTCATTGCAGACCATTGAGCTTCTGACGTAAATTTCAATAGACTCTAATAAAAAGTTACAAATAAAAATCTGACCTATAAATTAATCTACTTTCATTAAACAAAATATCTATGTTTTCTATTTTATTTAGCCTTGATAATGCGGTTTTACCTCTATTAAATTTTATGTCTGCAATGTGTTCTTTACATCTCACTTTGAATTTTCACTGTGTCATGCCAATAAAATAATTCCTATCCACATTCTTTAACAAATGGAATAATATAAACACCTGATAGGTCAAATTTATCAATTGGGTCAATTCTAGTGGTTAAAATTGATTTCAATTTTGGAGGGGTTCTAGCAATTAAATTTAAATCAAACTTTTTTAATTGTGTTTTAGCGGATTCGAAGAAATTTGGATAATAATTTATAACAAACCCTTTTCTTGTTATTTTCACTGATGGTTTTATTTTCAAAAACTGCACTATTCATTTTGTTAATAAACTTTTTAATTAATTTATTAACTATTTTAACTTGATATCCGTTATTAATAGCTATTGTTTTAATTTTATCTAATTCATCATTTAAATTTTCAGTGGAACAAATTCGAAAAGCTCTGTTAATTAGAAATCTAAAGGTAGATAATCTATAAGAATATGGAGTGCAAGCATCAAAAGGTATAACATTTAAGTTTGTCATTGGTTTCCGATATATTGAACGAATTAGTTTATTATTTTCTCTTTTTAATTCTACATCTAAAAAAGGTAATTTCTTATCAGTTTCAAGTTCGAAATTAAATTTAATCTTATTATCAGGATCATTTAATTGTTGAATAAAAATTAGCAATTTATCAACTCCCCACTGCCAAACAATAAAAATATCATCTACATAACGTAGCCATACTAAATTAGAGATTATTGCTATTATTAGAGATTTATTAGCGATTTACTTTTATTATTGCAACTTTTTTATTAGAGAGTCTATTGAAATTTACGTCAGAAGCTCAATGGTCTGCAATGACTCCTTGCCATTTCAAATACCAAATATTTGGATTGAATTGTTAGATAATTTGAAAATTAAAATTAAGCAACGCGAAACATAGTTAAAATATAACGCGCGTGATTTTTATTTATTTTTAAATTTCATTTGTAACAGTTTATTGTCATTTTCCATCTTTGTGTTTATTTGTATATTTTGTTTTTTCGGATGATGATTGTGTAAATTCAATCGAAACATGTCAAATTATTAAGATCTTTTAATGTATTTTATTAATATTTGACATCCTTTTTAGCAATTAAATATTTTAATATATATTTTTGAAATGTTTTTAATGGACGTATAAGAAAACTTCTATTTATAATTAATGTTTTGGTTAAATTTTTGGACATATGATTACCCCCCCCCCCCCAAACCCCATCAGCCCTGAATTAGATAAACGGGTTTTTATGCAGAATTATCCAATGTGTGTAATTTTTTAGATTAGGTGTTTTCTGATACGGATTATATATAGTATATAATGCCTGAAGAATTTTGGGAGTTTAATGGTTAAGAAAAAAGGGGGAAGAGGTAACCTCTCAAATTAAATTAATAGTTTTTTACGCAGAATTATCCGATTTGCTTGGAATTTTGGATATAGGTACTTATGATAAGACGTATCTCTGATTAGTTACGGGGTTCTTTTGCTTATTATAAAGGAGGGATGGGCAATTACATCCCCTTCAAATTAGATAAATCGGTTTTTATGCAGAATTATCCGATGTATTTCAAATTTTAAATATAGGTTCTTTCTGATAAGGTGAATCCCTGAATAGTTTTAAGAGTTTAATGGCTAAGTATAAAGGGGAGGGGGATGGGGGATAAACTCACTTAAGTTAAATAAATGGCTTTTTACGCAGAATTATCCGACTTGCTTCAAATTTTGGATGTAGGTTCATGATGATAAGACGTACAAGCTAATGAATATAGTTAAAATAGGGAGGGATGCAGCAGTCCATTCAGGGAACTCTTTCGGGGAAAGAAGCTTGCTTTCCCCATTCGACGGTGGGGGATGTCCGGTAGATATCGCGGGCGGCTAGTCTCTTAAGAAATTTGTCGATCAGGGGGGGGGGGGGATAACTGAACGCAAATAACAAATAAAAACAATTTTTCTGTATTTTTTAATTTAATGATTGAAAACAATTATGTCAGAAGACATAACACATTTTACCTTTTTTCTTATGATGATTAATTTCCATTCATTTTGCGTTTAAAACTGGTTTGTTTATTTTTTTTTATTTTTTTTATTTATTTTTTTTTTTTTGTCAAAAAAGTAATATGCTAAATCATTTGTTGTAATTGTCATTTTAATTTACGCCAAATATTTAGCATTTGAAACTGGATTTTTACTTATTAATGTCCTTTATTACAAATCACAAAATATAATATAAAACATTTAAAAAATATATGTTAGAAAATTTTAATATACAAATTATGTTGTATGTCACGAACGAATGAATTAGTGAATTCATGAATTTGTAGTAATAAAAATAGTTCTTTTTATTACTAGCTTATGTTAGTAATTAGAAAGTTAATTGTTTAAAAACCTGCAGTTGTTGATAGATCTTCAGATTCGAACGTTTAAAAAATTAGAAAACAGATTTAAATAAAAAAAATTTTTAAAAGAAAAACAGGATATTTTTTTTCTTTGTTAGGATATTTATAGAATACTATATTTATAGAGTATCTCCATTCAAAAGCTTAGAAGAATAGGTGCTATTGACCTCAAGGGACATGCCTAAAAAATGATTACACTGGTCTAGTGGCAATGAGCTGAGGGGGACACTGGGATTATTGAGCATTAAGAGAGAAGGAATGCAGTTGGAAGAGAGACATGTGCTGGTAATGTACAAGAAAGTACATTGATATAAGATGGCTTAGACGTGCTAAGCGAAATGTAATATTGGAGTGTGGCTCCTATGTAGTTGTAATGTCGTTTTATTTATTTTTTTATTAATTGATCTACGGTTCTAATAAAGAACTTTAAGAATTAAAAATGTGTTATTAATGAACTTAACAAATAAACCAACTGAGTAAAGAGAAATTCAAGCCGCGACACCACACTATTATATTTAAGTCTTATCAGAAAGAACCTTTTCCCAAAATTTGACACACGTTGGATAATTCTGCTTAAAAACCCATTCACCTTTTTTAGGGCGGAGGGGTGGGGGAATCGTCCGTTCCCAAAACTAATCAGGCCAGGGTCTTTTCAGTATGAACGTATATTTAAAAATTGAACCAAACCAGTTAATTCAGCATGAAAAACCCATTTACCTAAATTATGAGCCTTCCCCGACCCCCCCCCTTTCATATTTAACCAATAAATCCCCAAAATCAATTCCTTGTCACCTTTTTCCCGGTAACATTTTTTCCTTGTCCCTTTTTTCCGGTAACTTTTTTCCGTGTCACTTTTTTCCGCTTTTGTAGTTTATATCACTTTTTCTGATAACTTTTTTTCCTAGATTCAGGCAAGTAGATATCATGATTAAAAAGCTATGTAACTGAGAAATGTTTTTCATTCTTTGATAAGATCTTTCAGAGGACGATTCTCACAGTGGATGATTTGAAATGAATTTGCGACATGGTAGCGACAAAAAGGAGAAAAAAGTGTTGCCATGCGATCAAAATCGCTTATAACTCGTTAACTAATTTATTTATTAAAAAGGATGGCGACTTCGCTCTTAATAAGAACTCTACCCCCCCCCCCCCCCCCCTCCCCGAGCCGAATTATGGTTGCGTCACTGGTAATATCATCATTTATTCAACAAGACTAAAAATGGAAATAGCTGAAAGTTAAATATGGACATTTCAGTTATTTGGGAATTATGGATATCTGTCGGAAAATTAAAACACATTGTCATTGACAAAATAAATTTTGTTCTACAGAGAAAAAAAAAATAAATAACTAAATAGAACAATGAAAATTGGGTATGCTAGTATTTAAAATTTTTGGGTGGGCTCGGGCCAAAGGGGCCCATATAAGTTGGCGTTACTGAAAGTTTATCATTTTAAATACTAGCAATGTCATTCGTTCATTTTTGATTAAAAAGACAACCTTAATTTGGGAATGTTTTGCGTGTAGACATGATGGCTTCAGTTAAAAGCATCTCGCTATAAACAGAAGGTTCTTATCTCGATCACCGATGTTGGTTCTTCAAATTTTCATCCTAATTTAGATTTTATAAAACGAAATTTCGCATTTTTAGTCAATTTAAGGGTTTATATTATCAGGTTTCATTCAATATTCTTAATCTTTTTGAAATTCAAAAAAAAAAAAAAAAAAAAAAAAAAATTGGGGATTTTTTTAATGATTAAGAATTTTAAATTTAATTTTCAACATATATATATATATTTTTTCATTTTAGAAATTAAAAAAAAAATTATTTACATCTCCACTATTTATTTTTTATTTTCGGATTTTCAAAAAATTAAGAATTTTGTATTTATTTAAATGATTTGATTTGAACGTTTTTAATTTGATTAAAATAAATAACTCTATTTAAACTTTAAACTTATACTTCTATAAATTTCTCTTTAACTTATAACTCGCTTATTTAAATTAATTTTATTGATGCTGCCATTTATGTAGAACTTTTTTCTTATAAATTAACAATTTGGATTTAATAATTAAAGGGTAAATTTTTTTGAAAGAAATATTAAACGAAACACTCTGGAAGATCTGCGATCACCCACTTATTTTCTTTCTAATGCTGAAGATTAAAAAATAAAATAAAATTGTAACACCTAAAAAAAATCACGTCCCCGACAGGATTCGAACCTGCAATCTTCTGATTCGAAGTCAGACGCCTTATCCGTTAGGCCACGAGGACACACAACTGTATCTCATCAGAGGCTAGATATCATTACAATATATAACTAGTCGTTGGGGGCCATCGTAATACTTGGATATGCATACTACGTGAAGATAGAAATAGTAGAATCTACTATTCTAAAAATCTACTATTCTATCTTCATGGCATACTTATAAACTATGAAAATAAAACCAAATAACAGGGAAATGCGTAAAAGAAGCATCCTTATAACTCCAAAAATGATAATTATATTAACTAACAATTTACTGCGTTAGATTAAGCATTCCATTTCTAATTAAAATATATCCTTGAATTGAAATTTGAATGAAATACAGGGACGTCGACGTGAAAAATCGAAGAGTGTGGAAAACATGATTACAAATATCTCGACAATTAATTATCCGATCGACTTCATTTTTTAAGCAAAAGTTATGTTTTTTATTGTCTTTTATATTCATTTCTTAAAATAAAATTTAAAAAAAATTCGAATTTTTTTATATGCCTTTCATCAGAACGAATATTTCGAGTGTCCGAAAAAAATAGTTTCGGATAATCGAGGGTACTGATATTAAATAGGCTTCGTCCCATTCCAACATACTACGTACATACCAAATTTCAAGTATCTATCTCAATTTGTTCAGGAGATGGAGCGTTTACAGACAGACACACAGATAGACGGACGGCAGGTTTTTTTTTTTTTTTTTTTTTTTTTTTTTCTAAAAATATGTTTTTCAGAATCTCCAGAATCTGAAACGTGTAAATCCGTGATTTTATTTTTTTTTCGATTTTCAAAACGATTGCAAGACTTATCCTATACTACGTATAATGGGTAAGTAATAAGCCATAGGAGCCATTTGATATGACTTAAAAATATAAGGGAATTTATACATATACTTAAACTAATAGTTCATAAAATATAAATGAACCGTTATAGATCAAACGAATTAATTTTCTAATCTAATGCTGCACATTTAAAAATAAATTAAACGAAACACATACACTATCGCAATGTCCGCGACAGAATTAAAAATTAGACAGCTTAAAAATATGAGAAATTTAATCATACACTAAAATGATGTTTGTATGTATGTCGGCCAATTATCTACGCTATGGGATATAGGCCCTATGGGGTGGGATGCCCTCCGTGGGGGTCTTTCTAAGGGAACCTAACCCGTATTTACGCAAGGTTCGAAGGAAACCACGGAAAACTTCGAACGGTTAGGCCGACGATCGCGATCGGGTTTTAGTCGCGATTGGGTTCGAACCCAGCACCTACCGTCTACCAGTTTGAGGTACACTAAAATGAATTGTTCATAAAACATAAATGAGATATTATAGAATATAGGAATTCTTTTTTCTTTTCTAATGCTACAAATTTAAAAAAATAGACGGAAATCTATAAAACAGAATGACGTCCGCGACAGGATTCGAACCTGCAATCTTCTGATTCGAAGTCAGACGCCTTATCCGTTAGGCCACGCGGACACACCGCAGCTTATGCTAGATAACTGAGTAATGGCCGGGGAGTGATTCGAAATAACGATGAAATAATGCAATATGAAGGAATTTATTCATATACTGAAATTAATTAATTCATAAAATCTAACTGCAGCATTAAAGAAAATAGGATTTCTGTTTTGTGTTTCGTTCATCTGACGAAACCATATTTGTCTCTTTCCTCAGTCTATCCGTCACAGAGTCCGTACATAAAAGCTGTTTAAGTCAGAGACTTCAAATTTTGTGTACAGTGTCAGGAAAAGAAAAAATCTTGACACTTGCGATGTCAGACGTTTTGTTTAATATCTAGAAATATACATGAAGAACGACTCTGAAACTCCAGAAATACAAATAAAATAGTACAGGTCATATATTTTCGCGAAGATTTCCCCCCAAAATGTAATAGGGGACCGTCAACAAATTGAAAAAGAAAGAATATCTTTTGAATAACCCTGTCAAAACTAATGTAGCAAAAGTAGGATTACAGCAGAAAAAGTAGGATTACGTAGCAAAACGGCAGATTATGATTAAGTGGCTTATGGTAATAAACTGTGTTCATTTTTATGTGGATAGCATGTATATTGGTAGAGAAATTAAGGTTTTTTATAAAAGCGGTCCCAAATTGTGCCAAGTTTTTTTGCTTATAATTTGCAGAGCTCATAATTTTCAGAAAAAAATCGAAACAACATTGTACATAACACCCTGTTATCAAAATTAAAAATTATTAATAATTGTATAAAAAATGAGCAGGTTTACTCAATAAATTTTCATTGCGCATGCGTCAATTCTATAAAAATTTCATTTGCAAATTGTGTTAGCTACCTGGATAGAGCAAATTTTGTTAAAGTTTCAAAATCATAGCTTCAAAATTCTGAAAAATATCGTCGAAAGAATAAGATCAAAATCTGTTATTCGCAAAATGAAACAAAAAGATGAGGGGCTGTATCCATATTCCATTGATTAGTGTCAACACAATATTGCACATACTACTAGCTATATTTGGATACAGCCCCTCATCTTTTTTCAATTACGTTTTGCAAATGCTGCGTTAACTTTCGGTAAAAAAAAAAAAAAAAAACAATGATTACGTTTCGGAACTTGGGACCATTACTTTGCGAATTATTTTTAGTCACAAAACAATTGTTAAAAGTGTTGCGACAATAGCTTTTCAAATACAAAATTTCCATCTCATTTTCATAATAGTGATTTTTCTTTCTTTAATAACGAAAGTCTGTCATTAAATAACAAGTAAGAAAAATCATTCGTTAAGCATAGATTATGAAGCACTTTCCAACACCTCTTGAAATCTTTAAGGCTCGCCACACACTACAGAGACATGCGTCAAAAATCGTGCAACATAACGCAGTCAAACCGGTTTTTTCTTTGTTATCAGGGTGAAATTGTCGCATGTCGCGCGTTTTTTCGTTCAATGTTTCACTAGTGTGTGGCGGGCCTAACAAAACTTCGTTATCCAAGGAAAGAACGTATTATTCTCCATATCCAAATATGTATTCCAGTACTTTGAAATGCCCTGTATTTGATCTGTCGGTTAATATATGGACTATATGTAATGGTAAAATTTAGTTTAGCAAGAAAACGCCTAAATAGTTGAAATTTTCCTTTCAGCAATTTATACTAATAGATGGAAACATACTTGAATACTTTTGTTTATCCCTATAAAATGCATAGTACTTTTAACACAAAAAAGTATTTTGATAAAGTTTAGTTTAAAAATAAATTCTCTTTAAACTACTTAAATCAAATTTTCAGAAATTATCATCTAAAGGCGACCATATATCCAGTTCTTTGCGTGACCCTGTATATCATTTTATCTATATTCTACAAATATTTCTTAGTAAACTGAATGCAGTTCATCGTAAAAAGGCATAACATATTTAAAAAACACCTTTAAGTAAATTACGTTCATATTCACTAACCTTTCAGAGATCTTTTGTGTAACCCTGTATATCTAAATGGTGTAACAAATAGCATTTATATAAACCATATAATATGCATACATCTAGTGAAACTTAAAAGCGTATATCATATAATTAAAAATGCACTTCATCCATATAACAGCCATCTTCCATAATATACTGGACTTCGGATAGAATATACTATTTCTAATCTTTTGTGTGTCCCTGTAAATGCTATGCACTATTATTATGCATGACATAACTCATATTAATCCTCAGCTTTGATTATATATGAAATCGTTTATCATAATTAAAATATGTCACAAACAATTCCCCCCTTTATTCTTTTGTATTGGAATTCTTTTGTTGGCCCTGTAAATGAATAATAACTATTCTTTTCGCTGCATACTTTACAAAATGCATATTTTAGTGCACTTTGGTGATGCATATAAATTTGACGATGTTGACAGGGTGTAACATCTTTAAAATTCATTTGAAACGATTTTTTACATAGGCCGTAATGTAATGGAAAACTTTTGACTGTCCCTGTAAATAAACTTATCATATTCATTTTCAATAGGGTTCGTGCTCAGGTAAACGTCATTAACGTCCAAAAATTTCATGACAATTCTAGTATATTTACGAGAGTTATAGCGTGGACAGACAGCCAGACGGCCAGACAAACCAAATGCATAAGCACTTTCCAACTTTGTTGGGAAGTGCTAACAAATGCATAAGCACTTTTCAACTTTGTTGGAAAGTGCTAATAAATGCGTAAGCACTTTTCAACTTTGTTGGAAAAAAAAGATTTCTTTTCTGAAAATGATTTCTTTTCTTTTCCTTTTCTGATCAGTTGTGTATTTCCTTTCTTCAATTTTGTGACAGGCCGCTATCTTCGCGAAAAGAAATGGCTTTCAGAAATCAAAGCAGCACAGTTATTTGATGAATTACATGTCTTTGGAAGGATTCTTCCCTTCTCATTTTTCTTCAAGACATGAGGAAATGAAAAAAAAAAAAAAAAAAAAAAAAAAAAAAAAAAAAAAAAAATCGATGTTAGATGATCCTTTCTAATATATTGTATGGCAAAGGAAAGTTTATTTTGATCTTTGTTCGTTTCAAGATTATTATAGACGAATGCAATGGAAATTTGATAATTCAGACTAGTTTATTAATTTGACTTTTTTGGTCCGTTCGTAAATGTCTAAATACGTAGCACCTATAGTCATCTTCCAATCCACCCGCCCGTTCGTCCGCATGTAACAACGCAAAAACTACCCTACCTAAATCGTTTGAAATTTAAAAAATATTATTATTACATATTTTTGTGGAGTTGATTCAAATTTTATGAAAATCGGATGTATAGTTCAATTACAGGGACAATCAAAATATTCCGTTACATTACTGTGAATGGGAAAAAATTGTTTGAAGTGTATTTTAACGGTATTACAGCATTTGAAATATAATAAAATTGATATGCATCTATGAAATATATACTGAAATATACATTCTGTGATGCAAAGAATGTTTGTTATTAACATACAGTGCCACACAAAAGTATTATATTACATAATGGTATAAGGGGGGGGGCATTGTTAGGGGTGTTTTTAATTTTATTAAACTATTTCACATTTTATGAAATATATACTAAAGTATAAATTCTGTACAATCTGTGCTGCAAAGGATATTTGTTATGAATATACAGGGCCACATAAAAGTGTAGTATAACAATATTGTTTGGGGTACGTTTTAATTATATTAAGCTATTTCACATTTTATGAAATTGATAAGTGTTGCTGAGATTTGCTACAAGTTGATTCCTGTATAATAGAAAGCATTTATAGTATTTACAGGGACACACAAGAGATTTCGGACACTATATTGTATCCGAAGCACTGTATATTTTAAAAATTTCGTTGTAGTATGAACGCACCTCATTTGTTACGTCTGACGTGCGAATTTCAGTTTCCGACTTGTTTCATTTATACTGGAGAATTCAAAACAGACTTACCAGCTAACATATGCGGAAAGCTTTTTTTAATGAAAACTCAAATAGTTTTTTTTTTTTTTTTTTCTTTTTATTTGTTATATATTTTTTAGATTGTCCATTAACAGTCCCAAAAAAACATTTTTGCAACAATACAGCTATAATAATGCATTCAAATAAAGTTTTAAAGTATATTAAGTCTATACTTTCGTATAAAGGTCATTCTTCAAATCTGGAACAAATGATGCAAGCAGCGTTCATTGCTTGCATTGCTACAATTTTTTGTAACAGTTCGCAATTATTTTGCACATGATTTTAATTGCTCATTATTTTTTAATTTAATTTTGACATAGGTAAATGTAAAATCCATGGACTGAAACCATACACAGGTTCATAAATAAAACACATTGTTTTCAGCATTTCGCCTTAATTTTCATTTTACATTGCATAGATGAGACAACGGGCTTCTTATGAATAACGAAATATATTTAAAAATGTCAGATCTGTGTCTGAACATGTCATATCTACGCCTGAACGTATGTTACCAGGATGTTATATTAATTCCATTCCTATGTTTTGTTTAACATAAAAACCTATAAGTGACAGCGCTGCAGCATTTTGTTTTTCTTTTTCTTTCTTTATTATTTTGCTATGTTTAGTTGAAGAAGAATGCCATATTGCCATTGTTTCAACAAATGGATAACTAGCTATGTTATTCTATTTTCACAAAGGAGCTTTTACAAATTTAAAAATCCCCGTCGGTCCGGCCTAACAGGCGCAGGTAGATTTCAAAGTTAAGTACAATTTTCACCAACAGAAACTAAACCGTGATTAGATATAAAACCAGTTTAACAATTTTATTTGGCCACTTTTGACGAATTTTTTATTTAGTTTTTATATAAGAACTGGTTTTATCAGAATAATTTTAAGATGGTATTCCAAAAAATATTTTTCCACTCTCAATAACTCGAAATTTTCTGACACATTTTCAGATTCATTTTTAAAAGGAAGAACATTAAACTTGCCGACGTGATTTTTGAAGAGATTATTTATAAGCGACCTATGTTTCTATTTTTCGTTCAGTTACTTAGAACTTGATTTATAGATAATTATTTTTCTCAATAACACCATAGTGTTCGTTTCCAACACTATTGCTTCGAGAAATTCGGTTCAAAATACCCACTTTGATAACATTATTTGAAATATATTCTGCCTATCAAAGAAAGAAATCGAATAATGCGGGATATTATATAATTTCTAATAAGAGAACCTGCCATTTCGGTTCGTTTGAGAGCAAAAATAAATTTAAAAATAAGTCCGAAAATAAGCAGTTTGGTTTGTTTGTTTGTATGTATGTCGGCCAATTATCTACGCTGTGGGATATATGCCCAAAGGGGTGGGGTGCCCTCCGTGGGGGTCTTTCTAAGGGAACCTAACCCGTATTTACGCAAGGTTCGAAGAAAACCACGGAAAACTCCGAACGGTTAGACCGACGGTCGCGATTGGGTTCAAACCCAGCACCTACCGTCTACCAGTTTGAGGTCAGAACCTCTCGGCCACTGGTGGAGCAATAAGCAGTTTGGATTTGTTTATACCCTTATACGATAATTTTTCTTCAACTGTTATGTATTTTTAATTTGTTTTTGTTGTAAGAATTGATCCCATTTAAAACTTACCAATATAAAAATTATATATAAATTAAGAAGGTTTATAATGAATTCATGCGGATTTCATTTTTTGTGGATTGAGAAAGTTATAAATTTTTTCTTCTTCAACCCTTCCCGCTCCATTGTGTTTTTGCTATCATTTATTTATTTATTTGTAGTAAGTATTGGTCCTATCAAAAACTTGTCAGCATAAAAGTTTTAGATAATATTATGAAGATTTATAATAAATTTAGTTATATTTGATACCTTGAGAATTGACGAAGTTATGGATTTCTTTTTCCCCTAAAATCTTATTTTTTTTCGCATCTTGAGTCCATTTTTAATTTTATGATCCTACAAAACATAACTATTTAAAAAAAAATTTCTACAAGTAATAACAATTTAAACTGATTCGATATGTATTATAATTAAGAAGTTATGTTTTTTTTTTTCTGTTTTCACAAGATTCTTCCCTATTTCCATCCCCTTAATTTGAATTTTCCCATTAACGAACTTGATCGAGATTTGTATCTGCACGTTTTTTTAATAGTAAAATAAAAATAATTAGGTTACCAGAACCTGAACAGAAATATATAAAATTTGAATGCTTGTACAGTTAGTATAATTTCGTAATTATATCAGAAAATTGAAAGATTTAAAACAACCCTAAGTTTTGAAAAGCTAAAGTTTCATAAAATAATAAATATTTTTAAATTTAAATCATCTTACTTTTATTCATAGTGATACACATATTTTCACAATCTTACGTACATCTTCATGCAATATTTGTTGATTCTAAGTTGTTTTTAAATACGTGAAAAATAAAACTCTATGGATCCAAATTGATTTTAAAAACTTATCGCGGAAACTATTTTTTAAATCAATCATCGATCAAAGCAATAACCTAAGTTAATATATCTTTCAGTCAATTTTTTAATTTTCAAACAATACGGCACAATACTAAATTAAAAAAATATCTAAATGAAAATAATTAATTTCAGGCAAGGCGGGGGGACCTCGTATGTCATATGTATTCAGTGAACGTTCTGTTGATGTGCCAGGTAATATTCCTTCATAAAGACTCCCTGTGAAGAAGGCGAAAGAATGCTCTTCATTCAAATACCATTAACGTATTATTCGCAGATACACTTTGATCTTCACTTATTTCACAGCGCAGTTATTAGAAGCACACATAATAACCAACGATGATGTGTATTTCCCTTCTCCTTTTTTAGCATCTTTGAGAAAAGCTTCTCAGCGGGTTATCCTGCTTTTTTGCAGCTATAACAGATATTGCATCTCCCAGCAGGATATTATCTTAAAGCTAAAATGAATTTTGCCAGCACTTAATAAATTTAACCTTACTCTAGTGAGGTTTAACATTTTTACCCCCTCCCCTCCCCTTCCCCAGAAATTTATTTTTCTATAATGAAGAATGCTGTCGCTTGAATGAAACGGTATTATACAGTCGAACCTCGATTTAACGAATTGATTGGGACCCACAAATCCGTTCGTTAAATCGAAGCAATTCGTTAAATCGAATATCCATTTTTGTAAAGAGTATGGTATAAAAATATCAATACAAAATACCCTTAGATATACAGATTTAAAGAAAGAATGATTATTGTTAGCTACGAATTTGAAAATTATAAGTTACGAGATCAATTTTTAAATTATCTAAATTCTTTAATGCTATTTACCTTTGAAACTTAATACATAATGCATACATATTTACTGGCACTTTGGAAAGAAATTCTTGATAGTGCTTTGTTTTGACTTTCCTAAGTTTTTTGTCGATATCTTCTAACTTCATAAGAACAACATCATTAACATCGTGAGACAAAAAATATTTTTTAAAGTGTTCAAGCTGCAAATTGATTCTTGGAATGTCACCTTTTTTAATTGAATTTCCGTTTCTTCATCATCTTGACTACTTTCAGAATTTTCATCCTCTTTCTGTTCAATATCGCAGGCACTTAGCTTTGCATATTTGTTTATATCTTTGTCATGTTTCTAGTTCAAAAAGGGAAAAGACTGTCTTTTGAATCAACCAGAAATAAGAAAAAAATGTAACACTTGGATTGGGATGTCAAAGATTTAAAGTTTTATGTGCAAAAAATTCAAAGTTTAAATTTTATCTGCGAATGCGATTTTTTTTTTCATCGATTGTTGTTCGTTAAATCAAAGCTAAAAATTCGTTAAATCACAGCATTTTAGCATCCTTTTTGTCGGGACAGAAAAAATATTCGTTAAATCGGAGAATTCGTTAAATCAAAGTACGTTAAATCGAGGTTCGACTGTATATAGAGAGAAATAGTCATTTATAGGTAATCAAAGCTCTGGAATTTCGGCTGCTTATGTAAAATTTCATCTTTTTTACCTTTTTCTATTTTAAATTATGGTGCTTCAGTATAACGTTTACACACTTTAAGAGTGCGGAGGGTCTCAATCTACTCATTCGTTCAAAATTACAAGGTGGTTCATTTCAATCTAAGCCCAGATCTTTGGCCATAGCATTACCAATAACGAGATATTTTGCCGATATTTATAAGTGAATTAATTTTTTGTGTAAAAAAAAACGCAATCAAATCACGAAAAAGGGCTAAGAAGTGCAGCACTGAAATTCAGTTGGTGCACTATACTTAATGCCAACTATATTCCGTAAAGTGAATTGTCAAATTTGGCGCTGATTGGATGAGGATGGGGACCCCTTTCACCGCATCTCGTGATATTGCCTTGATTAAGGTGGTAGAAGTATGGCTGCCACGGCATCTATTTAGTTCTAAATTAGATGATCAACACTTCGGAATGTACTTGATATTATATACAGTGCAAGCGACCGCGAATCATTGTGTTTTTCTATAATACTTTTCGCGTTTCATAATTTTTGGAAGCAGGAAATAAATTCTGCTGTGAATGTCATTAAAATATCGTAATTATTGTTAAAGTTACGAACAAAATTAGGTTCAAATTAAATTGGAGTGCACTATAATTTCGAATGAATGAGTAGATCCTGACCCTGGTTTCATAATACATCAATGTCCAGTTAAACAGATGGCATTGATATAACAGGCTATTCATACTGCTTGTATATCATATTCTTATTTCAAAGAATAATGTCCCTTAATATATATATAGAAAAAAAAATCCAATTTAGCTAAATTAAGGGGTGACTAGTTCCTCCCATTTCCGACTTTTTTTACTTAAACAATGTACTTCCAAATCTAACCAGGGAAGCGCCTAATCAAAATAAACTCATATATCAAATTTAATCCAAATCGGATAATTTTACATGAAAAACACATTTATTTAAATTAAGGGGGGGATTAGACTCTCGTTGCCCTCCTTTATACGTAACAAACGAATCTCCAAATCTAATCAGGGAAGCGAGTTATCAGAATAAACTGGCATAATAAAGTGAAGAAAATCGGATAATTCTACTTGAGAAACCCATTATTCAAATTTTATGGGGGATTACTCCCTTCTCTTCCCTTTATACTTATCCAATGAACTTTAAAAAACAATCAGGGAAACGCCTAATCAGAATGAACCAATATAAAAATCTGAAGGAAATCGAATAATTCTGCAGGAAAAGCTCATACACTGTTTTATTTTTAACACTTTATTCACCGGTTACAAGTATATTTGTATTTATATAACAAAATATTAGTAATGGCGTGCTTCGAATATTTTATTCCACATGCTAACACATACATTTGTATTCCATATGTCTGAGCTTCCATGCTTAAAATAATAGTAAGTTAATTAACTTGCTTAAAATAATTTATTACTAAAAATGTATTTAAACTCCATATACTGGGATATTCTGCTAGAAGTTCAGAAATTTTACTGAAAATCAATGAATTTTAAGATATTTTCTTAATTCATAAACTTGAAGAATTGGCATTAGCATTCAGTGTATAAGTAGTAAAAAGAAACAAGTAAAGGAACCAATAAAAAACGCACACTTGTACTATTTTGCGCACCGTTTGCAGTAGAAGAAGTACTAATATACTAATCGTTTGGGAATAACCTACTTTTTTTTTTTTTTTTTTTTTTTTTTTCATATTTGTAAATTTTCCTTAGAGAGATTAAACAACCGTTTCCAGTTGAAGAACCAACAAAAACTCTCGCGTCCCTGCCTTCAAGTCTACCTGGAACATTAAGTGATTTAGTTTTTCCATAATTTGTATCACATTAACACATCATTCAAAATAAATTCTAGTTTGCATTTTTATATTTTTTGTATAAGAAACTTAATCCTGCAATAAAATTATGTATTCTTGTTAAACTTCCTATTGAAAATTTCGTACGTTTTAATACACAAACGATCTCTTACGGCAAAACGAACCACATACAATTATTTAGAGAATTTTATACAAATTAAAACGATACATTTCCCGATTGCTTTCCCTTGCGTTAATTACCGTAATTTCGGGTGTATAAGCCGCAGCTCAAACAATTCTTTTTCGACCCAGAATTTTTTAAGAAACAAATATAACTAGTTAGATCGCCGTAAATATTTGTCTTCAATCACTAAATAAGATTTCTGGGTCCAAAAAGAATTGTTTGTTCCGCGGCTTATACACCCGAAATTACGGTAGATCTGAATCTAATTGCCTTCTATCAGATACTTTTTAACGTACTGGTATATCTATTTTTAAAATATTATTCTCTTAATTAAAAATTAGAGACTATCTAAAATGCTTTAGCATTTATTCTCAAATCCAAAGTGCTACTTTCTGGCATATTTTTAAATTAATTTTTGTCTGCAAATGCATTAAATTGGCATGTGCTCTTATTCAGAAACTATGTTTTAATTTTTTTAATCCAATTTTTGATAAAAGCAGATAATTTTTCAGAAAATTCTGTCAAAGTTAACGTTTTGAAATGAATTTCTGGAGACTACAGTGCATGAAAAGAAAATAAGTGACGTCCTGAGACAACAGTTTCTTATAAAACACAAGATGTAATAATACTCCTTGCTATTATGTCTGGATGCAAAAATACAAAATAAATAATGAAAAAAAATTAATCAAACCTCCGATTACAAATCTCTTCCATGTATAGATACAGTGGCGGCCAGTTTTCCAGGCGGCAAAAGTTTCTGGCCAGTTAGTATTTTTATTTATTTACCAAAACGTTTAAGCGAGAGAGAAGCGCAAATGCTTCAAAAGTTAGGTATATATGTAAATGACCTCTGACTACGTAATCATTTTGATTGGATACTGAAGACACTTGATGCATAGGGGAGGAATTCTACGCAAAAGTTTCCGGTAATTTGTCATTCCTTAGTTTTTTTCAGTAAAATGTTTTTTGCCCATGTTTTTGAAGTAATCAACGTGAATAGCGTAGTTGAAATTCAAAAATGAAAAGTTCAAACAATTATTGTTCATAAATGAGTGAGTAGTTTGTCGATAAATGATTAAACCTCTCGTGATATTGCCGCAAAGTTATCTATCGGTATCTAGTATGAACGATATTTAAAAAAAAGCCTTCTATAGTAAAAAAAAAAAAAAAAAAAAAAAAAAAAAAAAACTAGCCTTAAACAAATCTCCAGGAATGACTCCTGGAATGATGCTGATGTGTAAGGTTTCCGGAAATAACGCGTCCGGGTGGACCACACCTTCCATGAGTCGAATAGATCAATCAGGAAAGGGCTCCGTCTATGCTTCGACCAATGAGGAGAGGGATGAATTCCAAAATTGAGTGTGCACTGTTAAAAATCCGCTGCATTTTGTTGCAACGCACTCCACTGCTTGTATATAAAATCTCTATTCCAACCAATGAGAAAGTTCCATTTCACGGTTAAGTAACCGTTTTCTATACAAGCAGGGGAGTGCAAGCGATTCCATGGGGTATTGGTGAGCGCAGAAAGCAGGGGTAGCCTACAACTTTATATATAAAGACGCCTTCAGGATATTATAAAGCACCTGGAGACCCCAGAAAATGACTATTCGTGTGGACAGAATTAGCAGGAGAAAAGCAGTTGTTGATCCACATAAAAATGCCATTGCTATGTCCCGCGATTTACGGATTGAAAATATTGCTGGAATAAGTCGGTCTACCGTGTCAAGATGCTGACAGGACGTAGAATTTTATGGAAGAGTCGGTATTAATTTTTTTTTTTTTTTTTTTTTTTTTTTCATAAGTAAAAAAAAAAAAAAAAAAAAAATGTACTTGACTGGTGTTTGCCAAGGAACACAAAGTCTGGTCTAGTGAAAACTGGAAAATCGAACTATTTTCCGATGAATCGAAGTTTAAACTTTTTGGGAATGATAGTAGACACTACATCCGATGAGCTAAAAACAAAAGATACGATTCGAAGTATGCTATTCCTACAACGAAACATGGCGGAGGAATATTATGCTGTGACGAGGTTTCTTCAAAAGGGATCGGTCCGTTATTTGAAATCCGTGGCAAGATGAATAATGCAATGCATAAGGATATCTTGCAAGATCATTTGCTGCCTAATTGAGGGAAAATTGTGGACACAACTATTTGCTTCAACATGATAACGACCCAAAGACTATAAGCAAGCTCGTCAAGCAATAGCTTTCGCAAAAAAAAAAAAAAAAAAAAAAAAAAAAAAAAAATGTTTTTAAAATGCGATCTCAAACTGATATAAATCCGACAGAAAATCTTTGGGAAAAACTTGTCAAACGTGTGTGAAACTATAAAAAACCCAATTCAGCAGAAATTTCCAAAGAATTCCTAGAAGTGTGGAAAAATTTACAATAGTCGATATTCAACCGTTGATTGAATCGATGCCATGTTGCTGCGCCGCAGTACTTATTACTAAAAGTATGGTGATAAAATTCTAAATGTAAATGTTGTTGATCTCTATAATTAAAATCAACGTGTAACACACAATAAATAAAAACATGCTACAGACGTATACGTTTCACGAGCACCAGGGCTCGCTTCCTCAGTGTACAAAAGGTAAAAATGTTTAAAAACAGAAAACCCCCCAATTGACAGCAAGTCAGAAACAAATGCACTACTATTATCCAAAAATGCACTACTCCGCTAGGCTTAGACTTTTTTGAAGCACTCCATATACATAAAGTAAAAAAATCCTTGGTTAATGATCTTTCAAGTATACCGTACATCTCAACTTTCTGGTTAGATTTATTATGTCATAACACCTCATTTCCGGTTTAATCTTATTGGTTGCTGAGGCTTGTTGGTATTTTGGTACTATGTTTGCGGTCATTTGGGTTTCTGACTTGCTGTCAGTTGGGGTTTTTTCTGTTTTTAAACATTTTTACCTTTTGTACACTGAGAAAGCGAGCCCTGGTGCTCGTGAAACGTATACGTCTGTAGCATGTTTTTATTTATTGTGTGTTATAAACGTTGATTTTAATTATTGTAATCTTCCACACAAGGTTTTAGCTATTATTGTTGTTGATCTCTGTTATTTTCTATTATAACACTTTTTTTCCCAAACTTGCCACGGTGGCCTGAAACTTTCGAGAAAATGAGTTTTACTTTGCACTTAATTTTGCAATTTTTTTTTTATTGATATTCATTTATTATTTCATAAAGAAGTTCCTACCTGATGTGTCAATATAATGTACAAATATCATTGCGATATTGCTCTTGATGTGTGTATACTTACAAATTAACTAACATTTTTTTGGTGGCTGGAAACTTTTGACCGTCACAGTATACATCACGCTTTTATGTTTAAAAACGAGGTAGAAAATATTCAAGAAACTTTTGCTTTGCTGAACAGAGGAAAATGTTTATTGATTACGTCATTATCATTTATATCCCCCTTTGTATACAATTTTATAATATGTTTAAATCGCAATGGAGAAAAATTACTATTAGTATTATAAATATCATCATCTTTGCCAATTTATTATTAATAATAAAGTAAAATTGATTCTTTTTCCGAAAAATAACTTCTCTATATTCCTGACATATTTTCGGAAACAACCTAATAATATTAACTATAAAAAATATAGTTTGTATCGGCGGGTATGTATCGATTTTCTGTTTTTATAACTATTGTAACATAACCAACAAGATCAAATTTTATCGCAAAACAAGATAAATACTCCGCGATTATTGGAGATTTATCAAAGTGTCTTATATCACCAACATTGTCATCATACTCGATTGGGGGTCCCCTCAAATCCTACCAGTCTTTCTTCATTTAACTTTATTGCAGCAATTCATCTCCGCTTTCTTGTTTTTTCCTTTCAGCACCATCTTTTCTGATATATTAAAAATATTAAGGTTTGGCATGACGAGTGGACACGTGTTATTTTTTATTAGTGCACATAAAATATGAAAAAATATTTCACTGAGTTTTGCATGAGCGACTTTAAATGATGATACCTAAAATATTTTGATTTTTTTTTTTTTTTTCAATTAATAAACCCTGAATATATATACTTCAGTTTCGATAGTTATTTAGTTCATTTTAATGTCTTATTATAAATATTGTTATTTTAACTTTGCTGATAACATTACTTTTTTTCTGCATTTTTGTTCTAAAATGCTGATACGTTAATTATCTAAAATAATTTTTATATTTTTGAAGTAAGTTAAAATAAATAAATAAATAATTGGTCATATTTATAGTTTTATTGTTAATCAATGATTTTTAGAAAGAAAGTAAAAATAAATAATAAAATATGCATATTAATTACTATTAAGCAGTACCATATACCTATTGCTGGTGAAACTTTTTTTTAAAACCTTTTTTTTTTTTAAATAAATGGAAAGATATTCTTAATTTTATTGCAGATTAAAATAGTTCTTTTGCGAATATACGACAGTTTAAACACTGTCGTAAAAAAAAAAAAAAAAAAAAAAAAAAAGACAAATTTGAAATATTTATCTCTCTTTTCCTTCTTAATTTTTCTTTTGTAAAGTTTGTGCTTCTGTGTATTTGCGTGTGTGTCTGTGTCAGAGGAGGAGGAAGTGTCCCAAATAAAACTGCTTGCCCACAACTCCATTCTTTTTTTTTTTTTTTTTTTTTTTTTTTTTTTTTTTTTTAAGTTTAGTGATTTTATATGACTTTTTGAATCTGCCTGAAAATGCGGAATTCATTGTTAAAAAAATTTAAAATAAGAGTATTGGACGTTTTTACATTGAGGGCTTTTATGAATAATTTTTAGAATATTACATTTTTCTAAAATTAATCGGATTTTTTAATGGCAGAATTTATATGTAATTAAATAAGCAGAACTTCCTATTCATAAAAGAAATGCAAGATATATCCACATATGAAATGCAAGATGTACCGATATAAATAGAAGTTAGTCAATGTTAACCCCCTTTCCCTCCTACTGTAAAAGCTGGTTACACATTCGCTTTCAGAGTAATTCTGGAAGATTTTGCATGTTTATTCTTTTTGAATAAAGAACTAAGGCTGTTCCCAAATGAAAATAAACAAATTTCTGACACGAAATCCAAATCATTTTTATCCATATAAGCATGCAGTTCTCAGATTTCTCATTCAGAATTTCTTGACTAATGATTTCTATTTTCTTAAGTAATTAAATTATATTAAGGTGATTTTCAAATACCCTGACCAACAAAAGTGAAATTTTCTGACTTAATTTTAAGCGTCAAGGCATAATAAAATTGTTAGGTCTGGCTATTGAAACAATTTGAAATTAATTGATGTTTTGTATTTTAAAATATTATTTTTAATATTATATTTAAATATTATTTTTAAATAATATTTATAAATAAATTACTCACTGATATAAAAGCGATTTTTGTCACGTGACGACAAGCTTTTCTCCTTACGCGCGCTGACGGTCCGGAAATTCGGTTCAAAACGACAAATTTATCGGAATTTTCGGCAATATCTTGTACTTTTATCAAAAACTGAAAAATGCTATTTGATTTCATAATTTCGGATTAAAAACACTTGCAATTTCATGTATTTTCGAAGAAAAATGAATTCAGAAATGTGTCAGAAAGTAGCTAATTTGCAGTTGAGAGCAACTTTAAGAACAATGCCGCGAAAATGAATGTTTTGGATAATTTTTGGGGAAATGACAATCATGAAAATATGGTGATCATGTAACAATAAGTCATCAGCAGCATCAGTTACAGAAGCATCCTAATTCTTGTAAAATAGGATTTGCGTGTTCGCTTTTTCAGTTACCGAACTGAAAATCAGGGAAATTACATCCATGTAGAAATGAGAAGAATTTTATTACTGCATGAAAAAACTGTCGAAAAAAAAAAAAAAAAAAAAAAAAATACTGGTAGTGATTTTTTTAATTAAAAAAAAAAAAAAAAAACATTATTCTATCTATTTGAATTGGATTTTTATTTTATCAAACATGGATGTTTTCAAGAAAGTAATAAATAATCTGGATTTCTCAAGAAAAAACTTTTGGGGAAAAGAAAGTTACGAATTCAGAAATGAGAAAAAAAAAAAAAAAATAAATAAAAGTTCTTAAATGTGTCAAAAATTTTAATTTTCTTTGAGCAAGGTAAGGGAAAATGTCTTTAGTTGTAATTGTGCGATGATTCATTATTAGACGTTTGTTTCATCCGTCCATTATAGACTTATGAAAATTTTCCAAATATCCTCATTTAAATAATGTTATATTTATATCAAATACAATGACTAGCTTGGCCATATTTTTGAATATACTGACTCTTATCTTTACCAGATTTTGTTTGGAGTTAGAAAAGCCTAAGAATGTAGAAAAAGAGAAAGACTTCTTTTTTGCTATTATTCGAAAGTTTTTGATTGAATATTATTATTACAACGTATTATACATGCATGTTACGTAATAACATGTATTCTTGGTCATAATGAATTTTTTTCTGTACAAAATTATATCAACAGTTATATGAATAAACATGTGATTAAAAAAAATTTCTTGAATTTTAAATAATACATACTTTACCATTAGATAATATAAAATTGAATGTGAGTTATTTTCTGGCTAAGTATTTACTTTTGTCTTTGCTCATTTCCCCTAATCAATCGAAATCAATATTTTTCGCACGTCTAAAAAACCAAAAAAAAGCAAACAATGTTTTCTTATTGTTTTTGTAAGACGTGTATCAACAAAATCCTCATTAAAGTATGGGTAAAAAATAAATAGGCACCTGGACGCTTTAATTAATGAATGAATTATTATTATTATTATTTTTTTTTTTTTGGGGGGGGGGGGGTCTCAAAAGCTGATTTATCTAATCAACTTTTTATCTTGTGCTAATTCAATAATTAGTGTTTTTTAAAAATATTAAAATGAAAATTAACATATATATTTATTTAAATATATCTGTTATACATATGTTTTTTAAGGTATCGAAAATCTTAATTATTTGCAATATTTACAGGTAGATTTACCCCCGAAGGAACATCAGTCTCAAAGTCTCTCTTTTGCTCAATCGGGTCTTGGCGACACCCGGTTGTATGATTTCTGATTATTATTCTTAGAAAAATGTAATAAATATTTTATTTTATGAAATTTAAATTAATGAATTTTTTTATTGCAGAAATACGATTCTTTTTTAATAATTAAGCTAGCAGTTCATTAATATTAAAACTTGCATGAAATTCATACAAAACATTTAATGTGATGAAAATAAAACAAACGCATTTTTAAAAAACTTCCATTACAAAGAAATTTCATTACAACAACCTTTCTCTATCTTTATAAAAGCGCATTAAACGCATCACCGATATTCCGGATTCCGCCTTTTGAAAAAATATCTGGAATGTCTCGTGTTTACCTGATGCAGGAAAAACTTCCCAAACCTACCTTTCGAAATTACCTATTGTGAATGAGTAGCCAAACAAGGTGATCATATATTCTCGGCGAATAGCAAGTAAAAGCGTCCCCCTACACCTGTCTACCAATGAAAAGCTAAGCCTGACCACCCTAGTATTCATCGAAAAGAATGCTGGCAAAAGCTTCATTTTCGGCACCAAAAACAAATCAAAGTAAGTCGATATTTTGATATCTTAATAACGAAAGCAATATTCGAGATACTCATGAAGTCTGTATCAGTATTCAAACGAAAAAAAGAAAAAAAAATCTGTCGTGCAAAAAAATTGTAAAAATATTTTTACATGCGCGGTCTTATTTCTGAAATCAATATGGCGGCGCAGATCACAGCGAAATAAATTATTCGCTTATATTCGTTACGAGATAAGTTGAGTTTGACTACCTGCGTCATTTATGTTGCCTTTTTGCATTAAATTTGTGCAGATTTAAACGATTCTTTAATGTAATCGTTAGTTATTTAACTCTACGAAATAATTTCTCAGTTGAACTTGATTTTTTTTTTTTTTCGTATCGGCATATCAGTTTAATTTCAGTATTAAAATGAAAATTATTTTAATTTTAATTAAAGGATAATATGTAATTAAAAGAGAATAATTTAGTTGAAAATCATAAAGAATTTCACTAACTTTTTGATTCTCCTAATGCATGATATAGTACATATAAAGCGTTTTTTTTCTTTCTTTTTACATGTCGTTTTAATTCAATTAGTGAAATGAACACTAATTTAATTGGCTTTATTTTGGTTATTTGAAAATAAATAAAAACTTTGTAAAATATTGATTATTTAGTGTATGATATAATGTGTAAATAAAGTTATTGATTGAGAAAAGCTTTAAAGAATAATATTTAAAATATGAATTTAAGAGTTCATAAATGATATTTATTTTAGAAATTGGCAAAATAAATATAATAATGTATTTGAACATTTTAATCAAATTCTTTCAAAGTATTCATTGACACAATAATTGGATACTTTAATCATTACAACAAAATGTATAAAACGCTTTATAAAAAAAAGTTAAAAAATCATAAAACTATAAACAAAGTATCCTTTATTATTACTTTAATTAAATTACTTTGTTAACTTTATACTTGTACCAAAAATTCTCTCCTATAACTATTGTTTTGTTTATCGATATTTTTTTAATCAACATATCATTTTAATTTTAATAGTCAAAAGGAGACAAATTTATTTTCATTAAACAATAATACTTCAAAATAAATAAAATATTGATTATTTAATGCATAATATAACAGATATACTGAGAACGTAAACAATGAATTTATTGAATATTAAAGACTTAAAAACGAAATATCCATATTAAAGTTTACATTTGAGAATTCAATGAATGCGATATTTTATTTAGAAAATAGACAAAATAAATCTAATAGTCTGCTTCAAAGCTTAACAAAATATTTTAGATTATTTATTGAAATATTAATTTAATTATTATTGTAATTAACTACATAAAGAAATTTGATCAGTTGCTAAAATTAAACAAATATCAGAACTTTAAAGCAAAAAAAAAAAAGAAAAAAAATCACTAATTTCACAGACAAATCATCAAAAAGTTTTTATTTTAAAATTGAAAATAATAAAAAGAAATAATAAATAAACAATAGTGAGTTATAATGCTTTCAGATCTTTTAATATTGATTGTAAACATATTTTTATATATCTGTGTTTTAAAAAAATTGCAAGTTTAAAATGACACAGAAAAGTCATTTATGAGTATTTTTTAATTTAAACTATCCATTTTAGTATATTTTATTAATACTATATAAAAAATAAACACAGTCATACTCAGAAATCTATAATATGGTTTTACATTGGGTTTCCATATATATAAATAAATAAAATAAAAATGAGTTAAAAGCAGCGAAAATAGATTATTATTGCAAAAGCTTGCTTACAATAATAATAAACTATACTGATAAATCAGTAAAATATTTCCCTTTTATGTCTATAACTACATATACATTGAATATTAAAACAAAGTTAAAATTAAGAAAAGTGCATTAATTGCTCCAAGTTATTGCAAAAACATACTTTTAATGGTGTCAGTTGATTGATTAGCTCATGGAATATTTAATATCATTGTCTACTAAAATTATTTTTTAAGGTTCCATTTTTTATTATTAATTTAGAGAATAATTACAATTACTGCTAAGTCTAATAAAATAAATTAGTAAAAATTGAAACAATTGAAATATTAACCAATACGAGACATTAATTGCTTAAACCCTTAAGGGGTAATGGCTGCATTGTACCATACTTAATTTTAATCTTTATTTGCTTTGGAATCTTTTAATTAAATTTTACTTTTAAAACTCTTGTGAAATAAGAGTCGTAAAAAAGAATTTCCTTATTCTCAAATAAAATTGCTCGAAAATTCCTGTGTGAATTTAGTCTTACAGAAACACAATTACTTGCCCTTGAAAGAGGGGAATCTTGACCATTTTACAAAAATCAAAGAAGTATCAGAATTTAAACTAGGATTAAAGCATTAATTTAATAGGCAAACTTATGGAGATTGATTCTAAATAAATAAATAAATAAAATAATAGACTAGTCAGACATCATACTACAATGTCTTCTAGAATTGATTATTAAAAATATATTTATCTATCATCAGTCTTTGCAAAATTGTGTAACAGAAAATTATTATTAACATATTATTTTATCCATGTTTTTCAATTTGCACATTTTATTAATACAATAGAAAGAAAAAAAGTTATATACAGAAATATGAAACATATTTTATTTTGTTATCTGTAGTTATATATTGTATGTAAAAAAAGGGTGGAGGGGTAACTGTTTATTACATGTAATTTGTTATTTTTATTTACTGGAAAAAAGTATTTATAGTAATTTCAAGAGATCGGTACAGCTGTTAAATTTCGAATGTGTTGTTTAATTCTTTTCGTTTAATGAATAATACAATAATATTTACAATTACCACCAAGTCTGATGAAATAAAAGCTGAACTTTGTTCTTAAAGAAGAAAAATGTTTCATGAGTTTTCTTTAATGTAAGCAAATTTTAAAAATATAAGTATAGTTTGAATATGAATATGAATAAAATTTAACTATAAAATTATAATATGCATAATATATATCATTAATATGTAATATATAGTTAATAATTAATATGTATAATTATAATATGTATATATGCATTATAAATATTTAGAGCACTACTCGCTACCCTTTGAAACTTTTTTTTTTGTTTGTTTCTGTATTTTGGAAGGCACTTTTGATATATTAATAAGTAACTGTATAAAAAGAAGTGAACCAACTAAGAAACAACAGTTATTCTTGTTTTAAAAATTTCAAAATTAATTAAAATATTGAGTAAATTAAATAGAATCGTTTTTCCTACAATTTCGAACTTCACTTTTTTATACACTTGTATTCATTAACTCTGGGATCTGATTTTCAAAAATTTCATTAGCTTAAAAAATAAATAAATATCACGAAGCATGTAAGAAATACAATAAAAATGACTATTTACTTAATATTTTTATTGTTTAAAATAAACTATATTAGTGTAAAAAAGATCCCTATTTTTAAAAAAATCAATAATGAATGAATGAATAAATAAATAAAATCCCCTTTTCCTACAACTTTAAACTTTAATTTTATTTTTTATATATATACAAATGTATCCTATAAAGCTAGGGGTCGGATTTCCAAAAATATTAATTAGTTTAGGGAGGAGGAAGGGATATAATGAAGAACGAAAATAAAATTCTAATAAAAAAGGCTATTTAAATACGTTTATTTAAATATATATATATTGCTGCGAATTCAATCCCGAATTTTTTGAAAAGAAACATTCATCAAATAAGCAAAACCCACATTTCCTATAATTTTGAACTTTTCTTTTCCTATATACAAGTGTATTCTCATAATGCTTGGGATCAGATTTCTAATAAATTAATTTGTTTAAGGAGGGGGGGGGATATATATCACAAAGTACGTAAAAAAAAAATCGTTTACTCAATATTTTTCTTTTTTTTTCTTTTTCTTTTTCTTTTTTCTTTTCTTTTTTTTTTTTTTTTTTTTTTTTTTTTAAAGAAAGTATTTATATTATTGCAAATCTGATCTCTAATTTTTTGAAAATCAATAATAAATAAATAAATAAAATAGAAATAGCAAATATATTGAAAAATAAATGCGAGAGTTTTAAAATTTCATCATAACTGCTCTATTGAAAGAAACGTAAACTGAAATAAATAAATAAAAATTGCAACTCTGAAACATTTGAATGGAAATGAATGCAGCACAAAGCATTTTTCATCTGTTTATAATCATCGGATCTTTGCATAATTTCGTCAGGATAAATATAATTAATACATTTTAAACAAAAATTAGAAAATTGATATTTTCGTGGTTTTCTAAAAGTGAAGGGAATTAAATTGTTTATCGCTATGGCATAGAAAATAAGAAATTGAAGAAAGTTTTACTGGAATGCGGCAACATATAAATCTTTCAATTATGTGTCTTACATAAATAACAGCCATTTTATTTTCTGAACATGATGAAGATAAACAGGTTCTTTACATTAACAAAAAGAATTAACTATGTGCTTTCCGGGTTACAGAATAAGTGAGAAAACCATTTCTATAAATGAAAAATCTAAGGCCATTTTTTACATTTAATATATTTTCTTAGACTGCTCACTAACAACGCCAAAAATCACTTTTTTTTTTTTTTTTTTTTTTTTTTTTTTTTTTTTTTCAAATTGGAAAATAAAAATGTATTCTAATACAGTTTTAGAATTTATTAAAAGCCGTCTTTTGTAATAGCCACAAGTTATGGCGAAGAAAACGCCAAAGATTTCGTTAGCTACAGCAGTCTTTTTGATTTTGATAATTTTACAGGTACGTAGTTGGTGTACACGCCAATTAGTTTTGTGTTTTATTTATATTATTTTATTTAATTACTGATGAGTTTCATTTCCTTATGGTCAAATGCCACTGGTCTGTTTAATATTGATTTAAGTGCAAACGTATTTATCTTTCATAATCGGACTGCACGCGATTTATTGGTTAGGTGTTGCCATCTTTGTATTCATATCACCGTTACTTACGGAAAAATTTATGTCTTTATAATATGGGTGTTTTCTTTTTTCATAGCTAGAACAAAATTTTCCATATAAGATAATAACAATCACTTAAAAAATTACAATAGATCTAGAATAAATTAATAAATTAAAATTCATACGATGCTGGATACTTTTAAATCTGAAAGACTTTACCGTATCCTTGCGTGGAGAAATCAGTGATTTATCATACATTTCACAGGAGGTGGGGTAGTATGGGAAACAGTTTAAATCAGCTATAATTTGAAAAAAGAAGAAAATGCTCAAAATATTTTTCTGTAAAAACAAAGTAAAACTGAATAAATAACTGATTTCTAACAAAGTATCAATGAAAGAAATATTTTTAATTGTTTTATATTGTCACTCAAGATTTTTTTTGCTTTTTCAGAAAATATGTAAGTGGCGTAACCAGGGTGCCAGAAACTAGCAATGTTGTAAAGTTTTCTTCTCCTTGATTCATAGAAAAAAAATTTCTGGTTAAATAAGGCGAACAGAACTAAAAAAAATTACCGGTATTCAGAGCATTTGGGCACCTTGGTTATGCCTCGTTATACCACAGAACAAATAACTGAAAACTTTTAAATCTGAAAGATCTTCATATATTGTTTTCTTGCATGGAAAAAGCGATGACTGATACTTGCTTTCCAAATAATGTATGTGAAGAGAGGGGGGATGAGGAATATAAAGAAATTTCGAAATATCGTACTCTAGCTGAAAAAAAGGATGCTATAAATGAAAAAACATAATTTAATGTTTGTTCACAAAAGTTAAAAAAAAATTAATAATATTTTTAGTTATTTTATATTGTCGCGCCAAAACAATGGTAAACAAAATCGGAATTATGAAGTATGTGCATTTTGGGGGAAATTATATCTATATTTATGCTGTATCAACATTTGTTATAGTATGTTAGACCACCCGTTGCTTAAAAGTATGTTAGGCGTTGCAAAAACTTTACCTTTCAAAATTTTGCATGTTTGCATTTAATAATTATACAGAAAAGACCATATTGATCACACTTCGGCCTCTTTTGACCCACAAAAACAGACAATATTGGTTTTGCCAATGGAGTCATTAAATTCAAGTTTCTTAAAAATGTATTTTTAAATTTTCTTAAATTTATTTCGTGACGATGGTATCTAGAATATTAAAATAAACAGAAAACTAAAACAATCTGGAAGGTTCCTAAGAATTTTCTAGGAAGCTGAGATGCCTAGAACTATTCTTGTAACTGCAACAACAACAATAACAAAAAAAAAAAAAAAAAGTCTTATACAGATAAAAATTTTAGTAAGCATAAAGATTTTTGTAGCTTTTAAAAAACTATTTTTGTAAATTGATATTTTCATTTTATTTTTTTTTTTTTACTTTGTACTGTTAAAATTTTAGTAAGCATATAGATTTCATTTGCTTGACATCTGTAGGATTATATAATTTTTTTACAGTGTAGATGCAAATGATTCATTGTACTTTACTTTGTTCAAAAACTTATCTTCCAGAATTCCAAATTTTTTGTCGTTTCGAAAGACATACAGAATCTATAATACAATGTTACTTAGATTATCAGAGGGAAAAAATTATTTCATAAATTGCCCCTAGAAAAACTGCAAGGAAAAAAAAATCATAATTTGGAAATATGTATACATATAGGGAGCAAGGAATTTATACATATTATTATTTGAAAATAGATATTAAATTAGTCTCTTCCTGGTATAAGAGAAGGGATGGTGCTGCAAGGACATCAATTGTTGCTCTAATTTCAAAATTCTTTTTTTGCCCACATAAATTGTTCAGAAATATTACCATTTTCTTATAAGAAATTATGATGGGTAATTTCATACACATTTACTCCTCTATGTAATATAGCAATTGCATTACCTACGTCAAAATAATAATCCCATTATTATCTTGACTTGACTTTTTCCTTGAATTATAAGGATTTTAAGTTCAAGTTTCTCAAAACTATAATTTTACATTTATCTTACAGATAATTCAAAAATTACCTATAAAATAAGTCATTCCATACTCAACATATTAAATATAACTAAACATTTCATCAAATTCTAATTTAAAAGATAAATTTTCAGTAATTTTCTATTAAGGTATATTGGTGAAATACGATGTATGATATAAGATATTGCTGCTTTAAATCTAAAACTGTAACAACACAAAATATGTTACTTAGTTCAATCAAAAATAACATGTTTAAGCTGAATTATATTTTTAATTATTTATTATTTTTTTAATTCACCCTCAATTGGATTTGGTTACAAGAAACAAAGGAATTTTATTCCTATTACCAAATCCATTTGGTTACGATAACTCTATGGACTGATCAGATGATTTTTGGCTTAATAGAGTCTCTATTAACCGAAATATATTCATACTAGTATATAACCCCGTCAAAAATGACGGAATTTTCACTTGCATTTCATCTTTTTAACACTTCATACAAATTTACTTACATTGCTTACATCATCGAAATTTGCTTACATTGTAAACGAAATTTGTATTTTTTATCAAATGCCATTTAAATGTAAGGAATATATAATATCATAAACTAAATAAAAATCATCAAATTTTAATTTAAGAGCAATTTTGATTTATTTGCATGCATTGCATCAAAGCAGATAAAGTTTTAATTTAAGACTATGTGAAAAAATAATTTTCAGTTATACTAATGCAGTCATGATGATATCTTATATATCCATAACAACTTGAAGAAAAAAAAGAGCTTATTTATTTAAATAGAAAACAAAATTTAAAAAAAAACGGATAAATGCTTGCATTTAAAAAATAATAATAATAAAACTAAATTTAAATTCATCTAAAACTAAATTTATCTTTTATAATATATTCCCAAAAAGGCTTCTAAAATAGTTCATAGATGGCAGCACTAAAGTTGTGAGAGACGGTGCTAGAGTGATAAATAAAATACGATCGTACTCAGATAATAAAAAACTTTTCCACTTCCACTGTTATCTTTATGTATTATAATTGGGTTTGATATACATGTTTTATATGAAAATATGCTGAAAAAACATTATTTCAAGTGGAAGAAATTTTAAAAGCATCATTTTAGCATCTGTTTTCAATTAAGCCTAACGTGGCGTCTAGAAACGGTTGAATCCAGATAGGAGTGGCACAACCTGGAACCGTTCTACACATTTCTTCGGACGCATTTTATTATAAGTAGATAGCAACAGTTAAAATAACCGCTCACGGCTATTCTACTGTTAAGTAACTCTTAAAAACACGAGAGGTGTATTATAAATTCTACTCGGTGTAAACTAGTCGTGAATCCCATAGTATTTATCTGATTAACATATTAACACCCAGTGGCATATTTTTAGATCACTGGATTTAGTGGCAAGAAAGTGTCTTTCACACCAGTAAATATGAAAATATATATTCTTTTTTACAAGACAATGTTCTTGATAAAATAACATAAAGATACTCTTCTTTTAAAAGTGTTGAAATCTAAAATTTTAATTTTAACAAAGAAAAAAATTTGGATGTTAATGGATTTATTCTAGTTAAAATAGTCTGTCTTTAAAATTTTGATGCTTATTACTTTTGTACTGCTACTGGGCATTGGGTTAAACATATATATCAATAAAAGTTATTATCTAGGCTTTAAAAGTCGATGGGTTACACAGAGTACGCCGTACCTGTCGTTATTTATGTCCAAACCGTATTTTTAGGTGTTAATACCTCGCCTAATTTTCGACGATTCTTTTCGAAAATCATTATAAAAAATACTTTTATAATTTTCTGACGATAGGTACTTCCAGCGCTTCTCAACACTTTTGCTGAATGCCCGTAAATCGAAATTTGGTTGTAACTGAAAAATGTTCTTTTCTCAAAAACTTTTTGACCTACACTGAGAAAAAAAATATAATTCTAGCATCTAGAATCTAAACTGTGACTCTTGAAAAAATAGTTCCATGTCATCCTTATAAATTCTAGCTCCCTTTGCTAGCGAGTTCTAAAGTCTCCTACTAGAATTCAAGAGCGTCTTCCTATATTCTAGTTTACAAACTTATCTAAAAATCTCTGCAAATAGATGCGAACACAAGATGTTTTATTTAGTAACTATAATTCTAGTTTATGAAACCATTTCCAAAATCTAGCGATAATTTCTCGTTATTGAAACGACTCAATATCGTTTCGTTCCCTACAAAACAAGAGACTAGAAATGCTAGGTTATTTCGTCTATTCAGCTTAGTTGTTTAACCTATACGCATAGTTCGAACATCTGTAGTTCTAGTTTAGGTACTCAGAAAGTGACTAACTATTCATTCTAGGTGAATGCGCCATCTTTTTTTTCTCAGTGTAGGATAATCACAATAGTGTTTCTTGAAGGTTTAATTTAATGTCTACTACCTCTAATTTTTTCATAATTTTAGTTTCAGTTGAATTAGAAATAGAAATAGATGGGGGAGGGGACATATTTCTGCTCTACATTTTCGACGATTATAATACCTAAAATTAAAATAAATGAGTTTTTGAATTAAGCGTTACAAAAGACTTTCACACGATACCTTACACGATATACAAATAAAAGATTTTTTTACATAACCTTTTTGAACTTTCCACGTTCCATAGTTTACGAGTAAAAAAGCTGTGAAAACACCAATTTTAAGCCTTTGCGTTTAAAAATTGGTCTGAAAGTTTCACATACTTGAGTAAGAAATTTAGGAACCGACTTAAATATTCACTGAAAATACGGAAATATTCCGGGGCTGAGTTCCATTGAATACCGTCTCAAATAAAACACAAAGTATTGCTTGCAAATATAATGTCGGGAAAAGACAGTGATTAAATTACAGAATTAGGCTTTACATGCCGAGATGTTTTTATGCAAATTATTGATATGAGTGCCTCAAAAATCATTCTTTGACGCATTTCATTTTTGTTATGTGTTCTGTATAAAATTATAGATGTATAAAGAGAGAGAGAATTTTACATCATACAATGAAAGAAATATTTTTCATTCAACGAAATTTTTTCTTATACTGTTGAATTCGATCTATTGCCGGAAGATGTTTTTGTGGGTTACTCGTATAATTTATGCAATTTTATTTTATAAAAAAATGTTTGCACAGTGAAAGAGCAGAGAGATTACTTTATCTTCAATAATAAATAATTTATATTGAGTTCAATGTAAAAAGCAATTACAAACTGCATTTGCTTATTTTGACATATTAATTATTCATCATATCACAAAATTTAAATTAATATAAACATGAAATGCATTTTTTTTTCATATAGTGAACTTATAAAGACAGTTTGTTCTAATAAATAAATAAATAAATAAATAAATAAATAATAACATTGAATATGAAACCACTTATATACAATTTAAAATTCAAATCGCATTTAAAACAGAACCGGAGGCCTTAAATCCAATATTTTCTCCTATAATCCTGGCAAAAGTGTAACTAGACAAATACTGGGTCTCGAAATCCGATATTTGTGCGATAATAAACGTGCGATAATAAATAAAGACCTCAGATGATAAAGGTGGTATAGGACGAAGAAATGAGTTAACCCTTTGCATTTGAGAGGTGATTAGCTAACCACTTAGTGTTCCACGTAAATGGGTGCTCCAAACGCTCTGGACACCAGTATTTTAAATTGATTTTCTTCGCCTTATCTTATGGTCAAATAATCTCTAATAAAATATGGCGAAATAAACTGTAAAAATTAGTGTTGTCTAAAGCATTTGGCGTCCCAAATTACGAGGGACACTTGACAACACTAGTGGTGAGTGAGACAGTGAAAGTCATCGCTCATGTGCAAAGGGTTAAAAATGTGATTGAAGACAGTCAATGATCCCCAACCTCTACCATTGCTTAAGTTACAATTTCAAAAAAACTTTTAACATAAAAATTTCACATGTTTTCATCAATATACAGTGGCGGTCAAAAGTTTCCGGCTCCCAAAAATTTTTCAGTTAATTTGTAACGATATCCATATGAAGAGGAATCTCAAAGTGATACTTATACATTTTATTGACATAATAGTTAGGAACTTGCTTGTGGGATAACATGTAAATATCAATAAATTTAATTGACAAAATTAAGTACTAAGGAAAACGCATGTTCTCAAAAGTTTCCGGCCACCTTCGCGAGTTTAAAAAAAAAAAAATTAATTGTAATAGAAAACTACAGCGATCAACAACATTTATAATTAGTATTTTATAGTATTAGTATTTTATTACCTTTAGAAATAAATTCTACGGCACAGTAACGTGACATTCATACAATCAACGGTTAAAGATCGTCTATGGGGCGTTTTTTCAACATTTCTTGCAATTTTTTGGAATTTTCTGTTGAGTTGGAATATTTATAGTTCGGCAGACGTTTAGCAACTTCTTTCCAAAGATTTTCTATTGAATTCATGTTGGGCATTTGGGCATCTCATAAACGAATTTTTTTGTGCGAAAACCATTGCTTGTCAAGGCTTGCATACATTCATTATGTCGTTATCATGTTAACACAAATAGTTGCGACCAAAATTTTCCTGTAATAAGGCAGAAAATAATCTTGCAAGATATCCTTATACATTGCATCATTCATCTTGCCGTGGATTTTAAATAACGGACCAACAATTTTTGAAGAAAATACTCCCCACATTATAACGTGTCATCCGCCATGCTTCATTGTAGGAATAACATATGTTGAATCACATTTTTTTTATGTTAGGTCATCGGACGTAGTGTCTGCCATCACTCCCAAAAAAGTTTCGAATTCTGTTAATGGAAAAATAGTACTTTTGTTCAGTTTTCACTATACCAGACTTTGTGTTTTTTAAAAACGCCAGTCGGTACGTTTATATTTTTTTACCTACGAAATATTTTTGAACACCTACACTTCCATTAAGTTCTGTATCACGTCAGCATCTTGACACGGTAGACCGACTTATTTCAACAACATTTTCATTTTGCAAATAGCCGTATATTGCAACGGAATTTTTATGCGAGTCATCAATTGTTTTTCTCCTGATAATTCTGTCAACGAGAATAGTAATTTTTTGATGTCTTCAAGACCTCACAAAGTCCTGAAGGCCAGGGCCATCTTTATATAATTTTTAAATATCGTTACGTCGCTACGTTTATTATCGTCGATGGGATTTATCCCATCGATAGATTTACAGCAATCCATAGAGAAGATTAGGCCTTTAGTGACAAATTAATCGCTCATTTACGGACATTATTTGTTGAACTTTTCAATTTTGAATTTAAACTATGCTATTCACGTTGATTCATTCACAAACACGACCAAAAAACACTTTACCGATAGAAAAAAAACTAAGGAATGATGAGTGGCCGGAAACTTTTGCACACGCGAACTTCGAATTCTACCCCTTTACATGAAGCGTCCACTGTGTCCAATCAAACTGATCACGTGATCAGAGGTCATTCACATATTCCTAACTTTTGAACCAATTGTGCTTCTTCTTTGCTGAAACCTTCTGGTAAATAAATCAAAGAAACTAACTGGCCGGAAACTTTTGACCGCCACTGTAAAATTCCGTAAAGGGGGGGGGGGGATAATGCAAATACTGATGTTATTTTGGCCGTAAATGGTTTAACATTGTGGAAACTTTCGACATTTTCTATGGAAGGATAAGATTTTAGAATATCATCTGCGCAAAGTATTAAAGAAATGCGCTTTAAGTTGTACCTTATATTTCTGGATGTTCTTAGTATTTTAGCTTATTTTCATGAAGCGTGCATTGTATGAAAGAATAAGAAATTCATTATCATAAAAATGCGATCTTATTTCAAAAATATACTTTTGCATTTTCTTCAACACACATATTTTAAGCAATGATACTTTCTTTTTAAAACAGATCATAACTTTATTTTAAATTTGAATTATTTCTTAAACGCTGAACAAAGTTTTAAGGAGAATCGAAATTTCAGCACATAAGTTTGAAGAAACATTTTTTATATGATTATATATGTTCTGTTCAAGAAATTGATTTATTTTGTAATTTTCGGAAATTCTGAATAAATTATATCTACATGAGAATTATTATCCAGAAAATTTAAAAAAAGAAAAAAAAAACATTTGTATGCAAATCGCCCTCTTATTTCATTTTAATAACTGTTTTAAAGGATAACTTATAATTTGTGAACAAAAACTACTTGAATCAGTTCGTGTAAAGAAAAAAGTATAAATGAGAAATTTTATAAATCAAGTATTGGTCTCAAATACTTTTGAGGGTGGTGGGGGGGAGGGCAAGGTATGTTTCTTATTGATGATTCATTCACATGATTCTGATCGGAACAATATTTTGACTCATGGAATGATATAAAATGAAGCCCATTTGCTCCAATTCTGGTCGAAAATCGGTCATAAAGACGAAGAGAGTCTGTTGTTAGCTGATATACTAACGACGGAACACGTTCATTATCTTTTTTTTTCTTTCTTCTGTCGATTGTAATACTGGACCGGAGATAATTTCGATGAGTGATGGCTGATGCATTATTTTAGAAAACTCAAAAGTTTTCTCTCCACAACCCTTTTTTTTTTTTTTTTTTTTTTTTAATGCAAATCTTATCACTTGTGAGCAGCAGGGATGCAGATACAAAATTTTCAATTTAGACACATTAATTTTAAGACCAGGAATTCATGTTATATAGTACGATTGTTATTATATATAATAAATTGGGGTCCTTTTTTAAGTACAGCTGAATGCGAAGAGGTATTTAAAACATTCAAAGGAAAAATGCTAAAAAAAAAAATTGAACAGCGCATACTTTATCTATATTTGAAACATTCTGCTGCTCCCCCCCCCCCCCTCATTACTTCAGTGTTGTAAAAATGTAAAAAGCTAAAAGTTTAGTAATTTACTTATTATTTTACTTTGAACCAAAATAGACGTGTAGCATTATAAAATAGATAATACATTGAACTGCCCTTTAATTATTTTTGTAACAGCACATCCTTAATCTAGTTGTTCAGAAGAATCTATTATAATGTGCAAATATGCTGATCCATGCTGCTAATGGATGTCAAGTCTCTGACTTTAATTAGTCGCATGATCTGTAAATCACAGTTTAATTAATTTCATTTTTTATGCATTATATTTATCTGTATATCATTATCAAAGTACTTGAGTTATGAACACATTTTCTTATCTGCACAATTAAAATGAGTAAAATGTATTTCCAAAAGAGGTTTTTTCTACTATAATATCGATAGTACAATAGCAAAGTTAGATGCAGTGAATAGAAGAGTTGAAGAACAAAAGATAATCTTTTGTGATGACCTGACAGGGGAACACTTGCTATAATAACAGGCGGAAATTCCAGCGAAAATAGAAGAAAGACACCGTAGAATGAAAAGAAAAATGGAGAATGAGGGGAGGAGAATCAATTTTAAGAGGAAAGTCAAATTAGTACAGTACTAGAAGAGAATTTATTCGTATGCTATGGGAACAGAGTGTTTTCTTGAGAAGTGTAGTGTGTGTCGAGAGCTCAGAGAGACCTGTGTAGTCACAATGAGGGATAAGCCTAACTGGAGTACGTTCAGGAGAGACGGAAATGGCATATTTAAAATAATATAACCTAGTACGTAGATAATATTCCAGAGTGTAATGTAACGTAGAGAAAAACCTGCTATATCCTTAACTATAAAATGAAACATGGAATTTTCTTGTAAATATATAAGTGATTGTAAATAATATCCAATTTAATATTTATTTCAAGTATCCTAGTGAACTGATTCTCAAATTTATATCGCGTTCGGTATCACGCACCTATACAGGTGGGGACAGCAATTAAGAAGTAGGAGAGAGGGGGGGACGTTTGAACAATTTTTTAAAAAGTCAATACATTTCTTATTTGAAATATAATTTTTTGCGTTTTAAGTGTTATATAATAAAAACAATGCATTTCTTTATCATATGAACCTGAAATTAAAAGTTTTCCGTGTAAATTAAAAATAGTTTTGAGGATTTAAAAAGCTGAAGTACTTCTGTTTTCAAACCTGCCCTATGTAGGGGTACCTTTGAACAAGTAAGAGGCACCTTTGAACAAATGAATAAAATATGAAAGTATTGAGAGTTTTCATAAAATGCTGCATATGTTTCAGAAATATGAAGTACCGTAATTTCGGGTGTATAAGCCGCAGATCAAACAATTCTTTTTGGACCCAGAATTTTTTAAGAAACAAATGTAACTAGTTAGATCGCCGTAAATATTTGTCTTCAATCACTAAATAAGATTTTTGGGTCCAAAAAGAATTGTTTGATCAGCGGCTTATACACCCGAAATTACGGTAATATGAATAAAATTAAACAACTACATTTTATTGAAACTAATACTTTTTCTACTATTTAATCAAACTTAAATCCTTCAAAGTTCATGTAAAAATTCAGAGTTAAAAAAACAATGAGTGTCCATCCAATTACGTTTGGTTGTGAAAACTTTTTTACAATATCCTTGAAATACGCAAATATGATATCTGATGCTTCTGGAAAATTAAAATTTTTCATACACATTCACTCTTTTTATGAAAAAAAACCTGATTTAAATTCCGTTTTATCTAGCATGAAAATCAAAAATAGTGTTTGGGGAAGAATAAATGAAAGACTTTGTTAGACAAACCTGCTAAATCATGAATCATTGTGTATCCGGGATTTACAATTATCAAATAAATGAATGCCATCATGAATTTAGATTTGAAATTTCCCATCGCTGAAACATCCAGAGATTGTACATGCGTACAGTAAGGAGGGATTGTTAATAGTACAAGTCCATGTTCTTTGATATTCTTAATTAATCTCTTTTCACATAGAAAAAAATCCAAAAATAATAATATTTAAGTACATCAAAAACACTTCACTTCATAGTTTTAGATATTCAGTGGTGCCCTAGCTTTTTTGTTCAATGGTGCCCCATCATATGGAGTTCAACATTACAACTGTTTACTTAATTCGGCTTAAGAATTTGAATAAGACAAAGCTTATAACTTAAAGATTACATCTTTATTTAAGTGTTGAACAATAAATAAAAATTTTAGGGATACAAAATTGCCAATAAAAATCTTACAACTTTATTTCCTTAAGTTTAGATTCAAGAGGGAGAAAAATACATTTCTTGCTTAGACAATATTGCGCATAAAAAATGGTGCAGCTTTGTATACTTAGTGGACTGAATCAATAGTAATGTATTGCCATAGACATTTTTTAAAAATAATTTATTTGAAGGAAAATATTTAGAGTGTACAAAGGTGCCCCCCAGTTCAAACTTGTCCCCATCTCCCCTATGTATCAATTAAGGAGTGTACATCTATATCTTCACGTATAATGGATTAAAATTTAATTAATAATTATCACAATATCGGCGTCGCTATTACGATGGAGTTTAATTGTAATTGGTAATACTTATTATAATATCTTTGATGATTATCTAATAATCAAATAATTTATAGATTCAACCAATTTTTACTTTATTCTATCACAGCAAGGAAAATGTATTGTATTTGTTAAAATTTTCGAATTCCGGTTTCTGACGGGTTTACTCGTTTTTAGAGTCATAGATTCCGAAAAACATGTTTTTTCAAAATGTCTGTCTGCGTGTCCGTTACATAAATTTTGTGGGTATTCTATTTCAAGAACTAATGCACGGACTTTAATCAAACTCTATATTAAGATAGTCGGTGATATAAATTGATGCTGATTAGTTTTTGGTATAAATCGTTCAACAGATGGCGCTACTATGCTGCATTATTACGATTTTCACTACAGCTTTTTCTCAAAAACCAATGCAAAAATTTCCATCAAACTTCAGATAAGCTTTGTCCTTGTCATGAATTTATGCTGTTTATATTTTAGCGTAAATCGCTCAACAGGTGGCACTACCATGCTGCATTTTTTACGATTTTCGTGGTAGCTCTTTCTCAATAATTAATGCACGAATTTTCACCAAAATTTACATTCAGTTAATCCTTGATATGAATTGATTTTATTAACGGTTTAGTGTCAATATCCCGACAGGTGGTGCTGCTACACAAATTTTCTGATTTAGTCAATAGCTCTATCTCAAGAACTAATGGACGGATTTTCCTCAAACTTCCGATTCTTGTATACATTAATAAATATTATTGCTGGTTATGTTTGGGTGTAAATCGCCTAATAGGTGGCGCTTTTATGCCACATTTCTCCCGATATCCGAAATAATCCTATTTCAAGAACTAATGCACGGAATTTCCCACCTTTAGAATCCTCACTCTGAGCTTCAGATTGTTATGTAATTTTGGCATCTTGATGGTGAATTTTGAAATATTAACACGTTTGAGATAGAAGAAAGTTTTGAGATCGCTACATCCGACTAGTTTTTTTAGGAAATGTTAAAAACAAATAAAAAAGTGTAATAAAAAGGTACTAGAATTAAAAAAGAAAATGTATGTAACTCTACAAATGCTTTCCACAATTCGCATTAGTTAAAGAATTAACTGATAATCCATAAAATGTTAAAATATTAATTCTTAGAATGTGAATATTTATACAAAGCAAATTGTAGAAAAACAGGAGTTTATGAAGTTATTACTTTGGAAAGATAACAGCAAGGTGAGTAATCACATAATCATCTAAAAGAAATCATGTGATTCGGATAAGTATGATTGACATCGGAAGTGAATTGCCGAGTTAGTAAAATACTTTCATTACGATTTGGCAGGGAACCAAATGGAGACATTTGTCAAAGAGTATCAAAAGATCGTATGTCTACGTGGTATTTCAAAAAGGCAAACTCGTTTTAATTTTTTTACCAGTTGAAATTATATAGGTGATGTAAATTCAAAAGTGTAATAACAATGCAAAAGTATTTAAAATAAAGAAGAAAATAGGATTATGTCGAGGAGTTCTGACACAAATTTTCAAACAGATGCATCTTTTAATCTTTTATATGCACATACTGACCGCACATAGATCTTCTGGGATTGGGATAGTTTTTGAAATATCTCGAAAACGAAAGATCACGTTGATCCAAATCTAGGGATGAGATTTCCGCTTTTTTGGCCACCAGTATAATTTTAGAGAAAATTTTGTTCTTCTAAATCGCAAAAATGTTCCGATTACATAATATAGCATTTTCTCTAAAATTTTACTGGTGTGCAAAAAAGCGGAAATCTCATCCCTGCAAATCTAAGAGATATTGGAGGACACATCATAAGAGAAATGACAGCTGATTATTTTGTCATAAAAATTGGCTCCTGACCAGGTTTTGAACGGCTGCGTGTGGAAGATAACCATCTCGCATAAACATTAATGTTCTAGTACACTGACGTGTCTGTGAAGCTAAAATGATGGAAACCTTCAGTACAGTACAAAGTCTATAGTTCGACGCCCAAAGTATCCAGTGTCAATATTCGAAAAGTAGTGAAAAGATAAAAATAAATTGCTGAAACAAACAAACAAACAAAAAAAAAATGTCTAGGGCAAAGATTTTTTTTCACTGAATCTTAACTCATGTCTATGTACAGAATAAAAGAAAAACTTCTTAATCATAAACCTAAATTAATAAAGCAGCTCACATTAACTGAAATGTTCAATATTTAAGAAAGTTAAAATTCGTTCTTATCCTTAAATTAATGTTTATCTTTCATTTTTTCTTTTGTTATGATTTATTTATTGAAAATTCTTCTTTAATTTAGTATTAATAGTTGTTGTACGAACTTTTCTATGTATGAACACCTTATTTTGGCTTTTTAAGTTGTGAAATTTATTTTTCTTTTTATTGGAAAAAAAAATTTCGATGACCGAAAGTTTGGAAAAATCCGAAGTTTGGACCTAGTAAAGTCCCGATGATTCCGAACTTTAGAGTTTGTACTCTATAAAGAAGCATAATATTGCCTGCTGTCGAAATATGTTTACAGGGGCTACAAAGCTCGACATTTCGAAAAAATGATCCCAAAATGAATGTGGCAGTAAAGCTTCGCCATACCTTAATTTAGTAGTGTGAAACAGAAGTTATTAACATTGATGTGGGTTTTTATGAAGTCTAAATACTGCAGTTATGTGTGCTAAGTTAGCTTACATAACTGCAGTATTTAGACTGCAGTATTAAAATGTAGTTAGCACTGCTAACTACGTTTTCTAAAATAAAATAGGTCTTATCAGCCAAGAGAGTTTTTCATAGGAACTCATTTTGGAACTCAAAATGAGCAAGGACATCCAATGCAAAGGTTTCTTCTCTTGTGCACTGCACTAGCAGGTTAATATCATCTGCAAAAGGGGATAGATTTTTTAAGAGCTTTATGGACACTGGAACAGATTTTTCTACAGCTTGAGTAATAACAGTAATACTACAAAAGTTAGAGACAAAAAGTTACGCGAGTTACAAAAGTTACGTGACATCTTAACCCGTTCCATTTGCGTCGCTAAGTCATCCCCAAATTGTACACCGACATCTGAATGTGAGGCCTACGTGATGAAACAAAAAATGGCGGCTGTCGTATGCGTTTTCTTTTTCTTTTTTTTTTTTTTTCTTTTTCCCAACGTTTTTATGGTTTATTCATTGTCATAGCTTGATTGGTACAGTGTCTGCTCCCGGATACGGGTTCGATACCAGGCCGTGCTTCGTTTGATTTTCACGTTTTTATTTTCTTACAAATATATTTTTAATTATAATTTAATGATCACAATTAAAAATTTTAATATTGCGCATTTATTATAATATTGGTATGTAAATTTTTATTTCGCATTTTTTATTTTTAAATTACTATCAAAATTTCTCTTCACTTACAGAGATTAAAAAAAAATTGGATCTGTTATTGACTAGCCGATCAAATCATCATCGTCTACAAATTTTCTTTCATCCAGCATATTTATTATCGAACTGTAGAATTCTTCTCCCATCGCAATAGAACCAGATGATATTTCAGATGCTAGATTATTTGCTAAAATAAACATTATTTTGTAATAAAATTTTAAAATGCTTTAATGCATTTTCAATATCACTTTTCTGATTTCCATTGAATCCCGACACCTCAGATTGATCTTGCTAACAGCAGCTTGATTGTTCCATTTTTACACGTTTATAAACAATTATAGAAGGATACTTTCTTTTATTTGTAAAGATTTCAAATAGAAACAGAAACTCCATACAGGCACGAAACTAGAAAAGAAATAATATCTCCTGTGGCGCCCTCTAGTTATAACAAAATAAAATATTTAAAAAATATTGAAATTAAGAAGATAAATCAAATCAGAAAGAAATAAAAATAATATTGCCCAGTTAAACTGATGTCATTGAGCTCACAGGCTATGCATACTAATTGTATATTACAGCCTTAAAATTTCAAGGGTTAATTCCGTTCGAAAAACAAATTAAGGGGTAGGGGTAGGGGGATCAGCTACCTCCATTTCCTCGTTTTATACTTAATCATTGAATCCCTTAAACTAATCAGGAATATGATTTATCGTATAAAAAATCTGCATGAATAATATTAAACACGGAGGCGCCTCATCAGAATGACCCTATATCTAAATTTTGAACAAAAACTGATAATTCTGCATGAAAAACCCATTTATATAAATTAAGGGGAGGGGCACGAGCCTCCCGTTCCCCCTCTTTATACTTATACAACGAACACCTAATACTAATCACTGAACTGCCTCATCAGAATGATCCTACATCTAAATTTTGAACGGAAACTGATAAATCTGCATGAAAAACCCATTTATAAAAATTAAGGGGAGAGGCATTAGCCCCCGTTCTCCCTGTTATACATATCGAATGAACTCCAAAAACTAATCAGGGAAGTGCCTTATAAGAATATACATATATCTAAAATTTCAAGTGAATTCGATATTTTAATCATGAGTTATCGTGTTACGCAGATACGCAGATACGCACATACGCACATACAGAACGGACGGGCACATAAGCTCCCAGGCTTTAATAGCCTGTGAGCTAAAAAACAATTCAATGCGTAAACAAATGCATTACAAATTTAAAAACCTTTAATTAAAAAACCCTTTTATAGAAAAAATAGAAATAAATTGTAATTTAACTCTTATGCTAAATTTTAATATAATTATACTTCTTATTTAAAAACAGCACAGTATTATATACTTTTTTGACCTCTATCAATAAGGCAATATTTAACTGTTTCTTTAAAATCACGGATTGACACAATTAGTCAATATCTTTGCATTGATAAAAACATATATAAAATGTATTAAAAAGGTGATTTTAAAAGAATTAACAGTTTTGTGATGTTTTGTACAACAATTTAGTTCAATATATATATATATATATATATATATATATATATATATATTATTTATAAATATTTTTTTTTAAAGATTGTTAAAAATAGTAATTGTTGCACAATTTGCATTTGACAATAGGGTTATTAAATTTTAAGTACAAGTATATTTATAAAACAAAAAAAATAAAAAAATCAGAGGCAGCGCATTCCAGCATAAAACACAAATCATGCGGAATAATTAAACAAATGTCGTAGCGATCGGGCAATGACTAGTGTAACAAAATGTTACAAAGTAACTACTTAAGTTGTGATATAATATCCCCCCCCCCCCACCCCTGTCTCTTTAGAACTAAGGAGCGTTGAGTTTTGTAGAAAAGTGACGATTGTCCGGCAAAAGGAAAATCTTTCAAGTAGGGTAGATTCCTTATCTCCCGATTCTTTTGTTAATGCCCCTCCTTTTTTTATGAAGAAACCGCAAATAATCCTATACGAAAGACTTCCCCACCTTTTCCAAGAATTCAGTTTAAGGGAAGATTATTGCAGTCTGAACTGAGCCTTAGGGGGTTCTACCCTATACAACATATATAAAAATAATTAAAATCTGTGATTATCAAGATTGGTTCCCTCCTTTAGCCCCACCACTGGCTGAGAGATTCTGCCCTCGAGACTGGTAGACGGGAGGTGTCGGGTTCCAACTCAATCGCGCCAGTCGGCCTAATTGAATGGAGTTTTCCATGGTTTTCTTTGACCCTTAGATTTCCTTGCGTAAATACGGGTTAGATTCTCTTAGAAAGTCCCCACGGAGGGCATCGCCCTTAGGGCCTATATGCCCCGTGTTGATAATTGGCCGTCATAAACACAACCAAACAACCTTGTTAGGCCTGCATAAGTAATCGCCGTGCGTACACACAATTAATTTGGTTACGAATACAGGCATATGCTGGTTTTGTGGGTTGGAAATATCTCTTTATTGGTGATTTTCGGAACTAAACTTCCATTACTCTTAAAAAAAAGAAAAAAAAATATATTTTTTAAAAAGCACTTTCAGTTTCGAAACCGGTTTTGAAAGTGAAACTAACTTTGTAAAAAATATCTGCAACCAAAATCAAAAAAGTAAAAAAGGTGCGCTGTCGGCATGCACCTCAGCTATCCAATGCAAAAAAAATTATTCAAAAATGTCAAAATGCGAAAGAGTTATTAGAAAAATGCTTCCCCATAGGAATAGCATTAGCTCGCGAGCGTTTCCTCGAGCGAGGACAGGGGCCTTAAATATCTTCAAAACGGGAAGAAGTATAGTGAAGCTCTGTCTGTCAAAGAAAAACATTTTGGCAGGCAGTATTTGAATGCTGCCATTTTTGTTTCACTTAATTTCGAACCATTCTGCTGCTCAGATTGTGATTTTGAAAGAGCCCCTCTCAAATAAAGAAATATTTGCCTTTATTTGTGCATCGTTTACAGTAAAAATATTTTAACGATGATATTAAGCAAACAATCAAAAATAAATAAATAAATAAACTCAAAATATGATTCTAATTTCAGGAATAAGGACAGTCTATGCATTAAAAATTGTTTCATTTTTGTTTTTTCGGCTGGTAATACCCACATATCATATTACACATCCTTAGATTATTGATGTGATTTTCATTTCCTTTTTGATGAAATGAGCTCAGAAAAAAGTATAGTTTATAAAGTTAATTCCCTAAATTTTCATAGTGTTAAAAAAAAGTTAGAACAAGAGTTTATCCTTAAATTTAGAAAAATAATATTAGTATTGTAAAAGGAAAGTACCGACAGTTTTCAATTAGCAACCAGAAAAATTGTATAAAAATTTTAACTATAAAATATGCCACCTGTTAGATTTAAAAGAAAATTTTGCATTTTTACTTTCTTCTGTCTTTCATGAAGGATTGGATTCGTGCAAAATTTAGACTTCTGGTTTTCGATGGATTTATACGCTTTAGAAGGTTTGAAAATGATTTTATGATTTTTAGAAAAGGCCTGTCATAAAGTCTGTCACTCTGTCGCTTAGTCATTCAGGGAATCTGTATGTGACAAAAATTTTGTGGGCACTCAATCTCAAAAAATAATGCACGGAATTTCATAGAGCTTTAGATTCTATGTTATACCTTGATATAAACTAGAGGTGATTAGTTTTTGATGTATATCGCTCAACAGGTGACGCTGCTCTACTGTATTAATCGTGATTTCCACAATAGCTCTATCTCAAGAACTAATGAACGGATTTTCATAAAACTTTAGATTCAGTTAGTGTTTGATATAGTTTGGTGCTGATTACTTTTTGGTGTGAATTGCTAAAGAGGTGGTGCAGTTATGTTGCATTATTCTTATGATTGCTTGATTATCGCAATAGTTCTATCTTAAGAACTAATGCAGGAATTTTCATCAAACTTCAGATTCAGTAAATCCGTGATATAAACTACTTGTTCTGTTTATGTTTTTGTGTCAATAGCCCAAAAGGTGCGCTGCTATGCGGAATTTTCCCGATTCCTGGAATAGCTATATCTCAAGAACTAATGAAAGGGTTTTCATAAAATTTTACATTCCTTTAGTCCTTGATATAATAGTCCTTGGGTGATTCTAGTCCTTGATATAATATGATGCTTATTACCATTTGGTGTAAGTAGCACAACAGGTAGCGCTGCTATGCATCAATTTTTACGATCTATGCACCAATTCTATCTCAATAACTAATGTATGGATTTCCATCAAACTTCAGATTCAGTTAGTTCTTGATATAGTTTGGTGCTGATTACTTTTTGGTGTAAATTGCAAAAGATGTGGCGCTGCTATGCTGCATTATTCTGAAGGTTGTATGATTATCGCAATAGCTCTATCTCAAGAACTAATCCACGGATTTTCATCAAGCTTCAGATTCAGTTAGTTGCTGATGTAGATTAGTTTAATTTAATTTTTTTGTAAATACTACAACAGGTGGCGTTGCTTCGTTCCTTTTTCACGATTTTGAAATAGCTGTATCTCAAGAACAACAAATGCAGGGATTTTCATAAAATTTTAGATTCAATTAGTATCTAACAAAAACTGATCTTGATTCTTTTTTGTGTACATCACCCAACAGCTGGCGCTGTTATGCAGACTTTTATGCGATGTCCGCAGTAGTTCTATCTCATAATCTAATAAACGGCTTTCCATCAAATTGCAGATTTATTTAGAAGTTGACAGAATTTCTTGCTGACTAGATTTTGGTGTGAATCACCTAACCGGTGACGCCGCTATGCTGAATTTTTTAGAAAATAGTTAGGTATGAGATAGAAGAAATTTTTGAGATTACCACATCTGACTAGTTTTTAGTATGGCGTAATAAACAAGTTTAGAATAATAAGTCTCAGCTTTCAGCAAAAAATGTCTAAGTGTTTGATGTTTGAGCGATCATCTCTCCCATTTATTTCTAAAAACTGAAAGAGGTTGTTTTAAAAATAAACAAAATCTGCAGTTAAAATTTAGTAAATGAACTAATTTAACTAATGAACTGTTTTTATTTATTTATTTTCGTTAAAATAAATTATTTGAACTTCAAAACTCGATAATTTTAAATATATAGGAGAGAGTGGGGTAGCATGGGACTCTTTTTACAAAAGTAAGGAAATCAACTTTGTTTGACACAAAAACAAAAATTTCAATTTATAGAGTGCAGGTCGAAACGCTTTTTAATCTCCCTGAACAATATAGAAACATAACAGGCGAAAGCTATTTTATAATTAAAGAAATTGTAAGCTTCAAAATGTGTCCCATACCTTTCCACTTAGAGGAAAATATGGGACAGCAATAAAATAAAGTTATAAAGCACAAATAGTCTAATTTCAGCTAGATAACAATTAAAGATTGTAGGTTGATAATGTATGTACCAAAATATAAAATTACAATATCTTCATAACTAGAATAAAAATTCAGAACTATCAGTTTAAGATGACATTAAAATATCATCATTTCAATTTATTTACATTTTGAAGTAAATGAATGTATTATCAATTTTATAATTAATATATTATCTCCTAAAAATGTTTGCATGTTAACAATTCACATTCATCTTATTAAAAAAAAAGGGAATTCGAGATGTCCCATTCCTCTCCACTTCCATGTTTTGTGTTAAACTTGTATAAACAAAAATGTTATTTTTAGGCTTATTTTAAATTATGGACAGTATAATGCTCCATAAATAGGAAAACTATTACATCTGTATATAAACACGTCATTAATTTACAAAAAGCATAAAAAGTTAATGAAAACTATTTTTGATTCTTGAAATAATCTTTTTCTTTAAACAATTGCAAGCTTACATAGATTTAAAAAAAAAAAAAAAAAAAAAAAAAAAAAAAAAAAAAAAAATCTACCATTGCTTGATCTTGTGTGCGACTGACGAAATATTTAGAATGAGAAATAAAGAGAAAAACATACTGTCCTATTCCTCCCACTGTCCCACTCCACAAACACTCTCCCCTATATTTTTTATGTAGTAGTTTATTATTTAAAAGTAATGCATTCATCTAGATGTTTTAGAAAAATCGTATAAAGGTGTTATTTTAATCACTAAAAATCTTGACTTCGTTTCTTTAAATTGTTTGTAACCGCTTTTTTGAAGGATTTATTAATTCCAAACTAGCTACTTTGTGTCGCAGTCAAAAGTCATTTTTACTTTCTTCTATCTTTACAAGAAAGTACTGGATTCGTAAAAAAATTCGACTTCCAGATTTCGATGGATTTATACTTTTTTGATGGTCCTGGACCCGATTTGATGGTTTTTAGAAATAATCTGTCTATGAGTCTGTTTGTGACAAAAAGTTTGTAGGCGCCCTGTCTCAAGAACTAATGAACGAAATTTCACAAAAAATTTGGATTCTGATAGACATTGATAGAAACTGGAGGAGATAAGTTTTTGGTGTATATGGCTCAAGAGATGGCGCTGCTATGCTTCACTATTTACAGTTTTCACAATAGCTATCTCAAGAACTAATTCGCGGATTTTTATAAAACTTTAGATTCAGTTAGTCTTTGATATAATTTGGTGCTGAGAACGTTTTGTTACAAATCGCTCAAGAGGTCGCCCAGCTATGCTGCATTATTCATGATTATCGCAATAGCTTTATCTTAATAACTAATGCATGGGTTTTCAGCAAAATTCAGATTCAGTTAGCCCCTAATATAGATTAGTATTGAGTAGTTTTTGGTATAAATCTCTCCTAGGTGGCGCTGCTACGTTGCATTTTTCACGATTTCACAATAGCTGTATCTCAAAAACTAATGCATGGATTTTCATCAAACTTCAGATTCAGTTAGTACCTGATGAAAACCGATTCTGATTCATTTTGGGGAACATCACCCAACAGGTGGCACTGTTATGCAAAATTTTTTAAGGTTTCTGTTATAGCCCTATCTCAGAAAATTTTGCGCGGATTTTCATCAAGCTTCAGATTCAGCTAGATGTTGACGTAAGCTGTTGCTGATTAGATATTGGTGTAAATTCCCTAATCCGTGGCGCTGCTATGCTGCATTTTTCAGGAAAAATTAACATGTATGAGAGAGAAGAAAGTTTTTGGATTTCCACATCTGACTAGTTTTCTTTATATGTACAAAATTTGCAGTTATTCTTATTAAAATTAATTATTTGAGTATAAATAAATTATTTGAATATTAAAATATCAAATAGTGTTTTTCTTTTCCCAAAAAATAAAATATTTGTCAGAAAATGGTATCAAAGTTAAAGTTTAGAACCGAATTTAGAGACTGGGAAGGTACTTATCGCGGAGAAATCGTTTATAACTCATGAAATTATTCATTCATGGGTAAACAAAAAGGCAAATTTATTTTAAGTAAGGCAAAAACAGTTGCGAAATCACATGTAAAACAGTTGATATTGACGTACTTTTTTCTCAGGAAGTATATATGATCATAGTACTATCAAATCTTCAAAAAAATATATATCTGAAAGAGAAGTGTTTTCTAAATTTTTTTAAACAAACCACACAAAAATTTCTATAATTACGCTAATTTTAATAAAATATGTCAGTTAATGTCAGCTGTTTTACGCTTTTTTATTGCATAACTATAACAGTTTTTATTTTGTTTGGGCGACTAATTTATATTTTAGCTATTATCACAACTATATATATATATATATATATATATATATTTTAAATTGCTCCAATCGTTTCCGATTAAAGGTTTTACATAGGATTACGCACCCCCACTCCCTTTAGTAACTACAGTCATGCGAAGATACTCGCATGCTTATGTTAAACATGTTAGGGATTTCGTTTAAAATTGCATTTTGATATTTAAAAAATACATATAGATTTATATTGCATTGGTCAGCTGAGGTCGATCTCTATAAAATATTTTTTTTTTATGTTTTTTTTTCCGATTTGGGCTATTTTCTCTGTCTGAAAATGAGTATACTTTCCCTTTTGAAACAGGATTACTGCGATGTCTGCACATATGCTTACCCACAAGAAAAGTGACACTAATTAAAAATACTATGTTTCACAGGACAGGAAAAAGAAGATTCGCATCATTTTACTGTAGCACAAAATTATATCATGCAACTATAAATGCTTGAATAAAAGCGTAAAAGTTTTAGAAATGAAAAAGTAGAAGTTAGGAGGATTGATTCCCCTTCCAACACATTGTATCCGTAATACAATTTGCCTTCTTCTACTGTGCAAATAGACATAAAGTGTCATCCAGTGTTTTTCTGAATTAATACACTTCCGACTTTTTTCTATCGCGTAATGCACCTAATCTATTTGCGCAATAATTCAAAAAAGGATATTCTGGACTTGTGTGAACTTTCTTGCTGTTGAGCGGCATCTAAACCAAGAGTAACATTCTAGCCTCAAAGTGAAGCTATATTTTGAAGCAATGAATAATAAAAAAAATTCTTAAATTTATATTTTCATGATAATTTATAAAGAATATATTATAAAATACCAAAATTCATTTTATAAAGAGCGGGGTTATATTACTTTAGTGTTATTTTCCTTTTTTACAAAAGTTTAAAATATTGCCTCTTTTTTTCTAGTTCAATCCTCCTGCGCTTTTTACATAAAACAGAAGTAGTTCCCTGTAAAAAATTAATCTTCTTAATCCGCCTTGATGAATCTCATCCTAGTAACACCGACAAATTTTCAGGAAAATCAGGGAACTAACATTTCATGGCGAATGAATACGTAGCTTGCAAGTAAACTTCTAAAAAAATAAAAAATAAAAAAGATGAAGGAATAATTTTAATCTCTAAGCTATCAAAACATTGACGATATTTCCACTCTTTTTTAATTGAAAAGAACCACTAAAAAACTTTAAATGATAATAAAACAAACAAAACTCAGCCATATATATATAAAAACTCGTTGAAAGTTCCTTTTTTTTTATCCTTCTTGTATGTACGCTACTAATAAATAACATGCGTTCACTCGTCGTGCTAGAAAAACCTCGATGTTTTAATATGTTCTGAAAACATGATGAAAAAAAGGAAAAAAATAGGAGAGCGGAGATGAATTGCTGCAATAAAGTTAAATGAAGAAACACTGGTAGGATTTGAGGGGATCCCCCTATCGGATATGATGACAATGTCGGTGATATAAGACCCTTCGATATATCTTCAAAATCTCCTATAATCGGCGTATTTATCTTGTTTCGTTTTGTCTTATGCGATAAAATGCTATCTTGCTGGTTATGTTACAGCCAGTTATGACAACAGAAAATTGATATACACCTGTCGATATAAACTATATTTCTTCATAGCAAATATTATTTGGCTACTTTCGAAAATAAAATGGAGGGAAAGTATTTTAGGAATTTCGTGGTTATTCTCTGAAAGCAGAAATACTATGTTAACTTTATAATATAGATAATAATAATGATAATGTTATTAATAATAAACGTGACAATAATGATGTAATAAAATTTGTATAAGGTCGTATTTTTTGATTGAAAGGCATTACACAATTCAAACTGTCGCTGAAGTTATAAAAACAGAAAATAGGCCACTAGCTTTTTTCAATTTTTATAGTTAAACTTGTAACTTTCAGTTGAACTACAGACACTAGCAAAATTTTGTTTCATTTAGAAATTTAGTACTTTCATCAGAGACTTTTAACCCGCCAGAAAGCGCAGGAGGTGTATTATACCCCACTCCTAAGCTTTCTCTCTTGTAACTTTTCTTGACGCACGTTCCGCGGGGTTAACATATTGAAGAAAAAACGAGAAAAGTGAATGCAGCCTAAATCCACAATAATAAAACCAAAAATTGGTTTAAAAAAAAAAAAAAAAAAAAAAAAAAAACACGTATTTTTAAACCTATTGATGCACTGATTAATGGCTAAAATTTTTACTGATCGTTACAAACTGACATGATTACAAATATTTACTTCCGAGTATTTGTATACAAATTAATTATTGCACAACGCATATTAATATCTGATTAAAAATAACAAAAATATTTGGACCTTTTCCACCAATTAACCGTTCTGGAATTTCAATTCAACATATGCGTTAATGTGTTTAAATTTGAAACACTGATGAATGTTCAGTCAGGGATTTTTCTTTTTTCTTCTTCTTCTTCTTTTTTTTTTTTTTTTTTTTTTTTTTGAATAGCAACGAGTTTTCTTGGGAGATAAAATTGTGAATTATAAATATTTCGCGTTTAGAGCTTCTAATGTTAAATTGCATTTTCATATTTTTATTAATAGCTCTTGAAATTATAGTCCTAATGTGATATTTTCTTTTTGTGGTTCTAATACTAAAAACACTATTTATCAATTTTGAGAATTATTCTATCCACATTGGTGTTGATATTTTCATCATTGACCTTAGCAGTAATGAGTTTCTGTCCTTCCTTTATTAAAATTCTGAATATATACAAAAAGAATATATTCAGTTTTTTCTTTTTTCTTTTCCTTTTCTTAAGTATGCGATTATGAAAACCTTTTATTTGAGATGTATCTTTGTTCTTGTTCCATCACTTTGTATTTAGTATTTTCTGCAGTGTAAAATTAACACTTAATGTAGTATAGAGTTTTTGCGGATATCTATTCATCTAACACTTCCCACTTGACGAGATACTCCTATAACAGACCTATTAATGATACAATAAATAAATTGATTTTTTTTTTTTTTTTATAGTGTCCGTTTTCTTGCGGATGAGCGATATTACAACATTACATAGTTTGCACTACTGATTTTGATATAGTGAGTGCTTGTGTAAGGGGAGGAATCAGTAAAATTCAAGGATTTGAGATGAAATCGAGGTCATCTAGGTCTACATGACATTTATAGGTGATTAAGGTGACTAGGTGATATTTAATGGAGATTTGCAGCACTGAGTGTAATTAAATTTATGAATTTCCATGAATTTCTCAGAGCTCCAGCCTTTAGTGGATCCAGTTTTCTTAGGAAAATCATGAAACATATTTTTCTATGTCAATTCTTTTTATTTATCTGTAAAATTTCATTGCTTTAACCTATTAGCGCTCAGTGGCATATTTTTAGATCACAAGATTTAGAGGCAAGAAAGCACTTTTCACACCAGTAAATATGAAGGTAAATATATATTTTCTCTCACCAAAGAAATTTCCTTGATGAAATAAGAAAAGAAATATTCTACTTTTAAAAGTGGTGGGAAATCCAAAATTTGAATTTTAAAGAAGAAAATTATTAGAGCGTTAATGAGTTAATGCACTGGAAATCACATATCAAACATCAAACAAATGTTATAAGCTAGAGATCCATATTAGTCAGTGATGTAATCATAAAGAAATCAGAGAGGTAACTACGAAAGATATATGGAGTTATAAAAAAAGTATACCATGAAAACCACCGTATACACTATACACTACAGTCCTGATCGTTAATATGTCTATGAACAAAACACTACAGTGTTCTTCTCGGAGATACATTAATCGCCCATTGGTGGTAATGGTATCGAAATCTGAATTGATTGATTGTAATCACTTCTCAAAAATGATCATTCATTATTATTTTACGCTTAGAATTGTTACAGTAATTTTATGTTTTTATGGTGATTTCATGTTATGCATTAAATTAAAATAATCATAATATCAAGAAAAACTAAATAAATCATACTAATGAATTTTGACAGAAAAGCATTGCTACATATTCTATTCCTAAAAATGAAAAAATAAAAATTTTTAGTTAAAAAATGTATATATTAAAGGGGTCTCAGGAGTCATACTTTTTACTTGGTAGTGCAATTTTGCAACATGTCGCATTTTTTTCCCAGTCCCTATTAAACTTAAAGCCACAAAATTTTTAATATAGACAAATTAATACTTCTTCTATTTAAAATATATTTTTTAATATTCTATGTTGAAATTTTAATTTTTTTTTAATGTTTAATTTTGACAAAATTTTTAAAATTGTTTTTTGATTTACATCCATTGTGCGCAAGGCTTTAGCAAATCTATTGGTTATACTCCCCCCCCCAAACCCCCCCCCCCAAAAAAAAAAAACATTGGTAATCATGTAAAACTAAATCATCTTGAACTTATACTTCATTTGAAAGCAATATATTTATTTATTTATTTTTATTTTAAATTTAAATTATAAAATTATGAAAAAAATCATTTTTTATTGAAAAAATGCCATTTTTAAATAATCATTGTAATTGTAATATTAAAATTTGAATTATAAGTTATTCTTTAACTTAAAATGAAGATATTTACCAAGATTCATGTAAATTGCTTTATTAGTTTTTGAGAAATGTTGCGCGCAGTCGATGCAAGTCAAGAAATAATTTTAATTTTTTAATCAAAATTAAACATAAAAAAAAATCATTGTAGAGTATTGTAAAAATTATTTTACATAGAAGATATTAAGCTGTCTATAATAAAAATTTTATACATTTATGTTTTATAGGGCTGAGAAAAGAAATTAAATGTGACATGTTGCTAAATTGCACCAATAGATAAAAAGCAAAACTCCTGAGACCCCTCAAGATGGAGACACACATAATACTGGTATTTTTTCTTCGTGTTGAATATACCTTTTTCATATCCATTTTTAGATTACCTTTCAAGACTATTATGTAATCATAAGTAAATGCAGAGAGCGTCCCATGTCCAATGACACATACACAAGGAGATTAAAAAGCCCTCTGGAAAATTTCGAATTATCTAATTAAATGACCAAAATATGTCAAATCCACCCGAAGCAATGTAATTTCCTTTCAGAATAAAAAAAAAATCTGATTTTGGTAAAGAAAAAAAAAAAATTATTACTCGACATTATGCTTGAAATCATTACGATATATTATGTTTTGCATAATGAATGTTACATTTGTTTTATTGATGTAATTTAATAATAAAAAAAGAATTTAAAAAAATTTACAAATCTTGTTAGTTAATTCTGATTAATTCCCAAAGTTTTCAGTATAAGTGAGTTAACAAAAGTAATATTTGTATTTAAATAGATATTTATACACATTAGATTAAAAAAAAGTTAATGTGGTTTTGCAAAATATATCTTTTTCAAATTTTACTTAAAACACGAAAATTGTTATTTAATATTCTAAATTAAAACAAAACACTATTGTGTGCTTATTACATGATTAACCAGAAAACACACTGAAATGTTAAACATGAAATATTAATATGTATAAATATATATTTATACATATTAGATAAAAAAGGGTAATGTGGCGTTGCAAAAAATATTGTGTTCATATTTTACTTAAAGCACAAAATTACTTAAAGCTATTATTTAATAGTCTAAATTAAAACAAAACACGATTGCATGCTTAATACATGATTAACCCGAAAACACACCGAAATATTAAATATGAAGTTTAGCTTGGAAGGTAGGCTGATCTTTGCTTTGTTAGCCAATCACAAGCAAGATATGGTTATGGATATCATAGGTAATATATGATTATGATCATATATGAAAGTTATGATTGATAGGATTCATACATAATTTTTAACATCAGATTCCGAAGTTTTTATTGGTTTAGACTTTATCAGAGTCCAAAAGATATAATAAAAAGGATAGTTTATCTGAAATTAATTTTGGAGATGGTATTAAAGTTTAGTTTCAATGGAGATGTTTGAAGATGTAATATGAAACAAATGATTGACAGGATTCATTCATAATTTCATTGCCAGTTTCAGAAGAATTTATTGGTCTATATTTTATCATAATTTATGAATGGAACAAATATGAATGAAACGCATTTTTATAGTCAAATTTAATAATAGGCACCTATTTGTAAGAAGTTACATTGATATGTGTTTTTGAAACGCAATTTAAGAGTGGAGAATAAATTTACCTGTTGAAAAAGTGAAAACTTTACAATGCTAAAAATGATTATAAATTGCTTAAATTAACATGATATTAACATAAGATTTTAGAACAAAGAATAATAGATTAAATGGGATAAAATGCAATTATAAGCGCTCCGATTCGAATTATACTTATCATGCATCAGAAATAAACAGATTTTATTAAAAATTTTAACATAGTAATAATATTAAAAATGTAATTCAAAAAAGAATATAGGGTAAATGTGCAAGTAAAGGAGACTGTTAAGAATTATATTAAATTATTTTTTGAATTATAATTATAATTGTTATAATTGAGTTTTTTAGTATTGCATTAGTTTTTGAACAATATTCAACCAATATCTCTGTCACATTACCCATAGCGAATCAAAATTCAGTTGTAATAACAAAACTAAATCAAAAACCCAAAATTCCAGTAATGAATATCCTACAAAAAGCAGCCCCACCAGTGGCCGAGAGGTTGGGACCTCTCAACTGGTAGACGGCAGGTGCTGGGTTCGAACCCAATCGCGGCTGTCGGCCTAACCGTTCGGAGTTTTCGTGGTTTTCTTCGAACCTTGCGTAAATACGGGTTAGGTTCCCTTAGAAAGACCCCCACGAAGGGCACTCCCCCCTGGTCCTATATCCCTAGCGCAGATAATTGGACTTCAAAAATCAACCAACCAACCAACCTACAAAAAGCAACGTATGATTGTTTTTATAATTAATTCTAGTTAGAAACAAAATAGTCATTTAAAAAAATTAACAATTAGGATATTATAATAAATCAAACATTTATAAGAATAACTAGCAGTCTTCGCCCGCTACGCTGGTCGGTTTCTCTAAAGGAATCTTGGATCAAAAGAAGTATATCTTAAAAAAAAAAAAAAAAAAAAAAAAAAAAAAAAAAAACATTGAATAAAACGTAATATCTAATCAAACATTCATAATTGTTGTCATATTCATATAATCTTACATTATCCTGTTCAAAGTCGATACTGACGACATAATAGACAAAATAGCTCTAAAATGACTGAAGTATCAATGTTTAACTATTTTTTAAATAGGTGTGTTATCTTGAATTTCCCGCTTCTAACTAAACCTGCTGCTGAGATATGGCGAAATATCTCAGTGGCACTGGAGGTGTATAATTTTAAAAACTGGTCAGAGAGTTTTCCAATGCTATATCACATGAGGGGTGTAGATCAAATTTAGAAAATTGCGCCCCCCCCCCCCCCGCAGAATTTCAACTATTACGTCTCCTCGGTATAAAACCTCCCCGTTTTTTTAAAATTTGAAATATTATAAATAATATTTATCAAAGGGTCCCCCGAAAAAAAAAAAAAAAAAAAAATCCGATCTGTAATGATAAAATGCTACAATTTCAAAAAATTTCGAAAACTGCCCTCCCCCCCCCCCATGGGGTGAAGGCAAATTGGGGTGCAGGAAGAAAAGTTCATGATATGAAAGAGCGGTCAGAGGACTTTCCGATGATATGGCACATGACGAGTCCAAAAAAAATTTGAAATTTTTTACCCCCCACTTTAACCCCATCGGCGATAGAAATTTTAAAATCACCGAAACACGCCCTTAATTATTTTTTAATAGCTATATTTTCAACCTTCACGCTTCTATGATTTTTTTTTTTTTTTTTTTTTTTTTTTTTTTTACTAGACTGCTGAGATGTACCAGATGTTTTAAATTGTTCGATTCCCCTTTTAACCCCCTCAGGGGATAATTTCTAAAATCGCTGAAATGTGTGTTTAATTATTTCTTTAGATAGTAATAGTAGATAGTAGTTTTTTAGGGAGTAGATTTATTTTCTGTAATTTCACGCTACTACCTTAACGCTTTCACAGCTGAGATATAAGATGTTCCCGAATTTTCGACCCCCCCCCCCCGTTTACTCCCATTAGAGGAGGAATTTTCAAATATCCCATCTTAGTGCATGCTTACATCATAAGAAGTATGTTTTCCCTAATTTTCATGTTTCTACGTTTAATAGTTTGGGCTGTGCGTGCGGTGGGGCTCAGCGCCCCACCGTAGTAATGGGCGCTGAGTAATTACTCAGCGCCTATTAGTCAGTCAATAACGCTGAGCAATGGGCTCAGCGTTATTGACTGATTAATAACTGGACGTTATTAATCAGTCAGGACAAACTATTTTGTATATATATATAGATTATTTGTTCTAATTAATTAGTTTCGATATCAAAAGATCGATAATGGAATTGCTTGAGGTTGAACACTTAAAGTACTAAAATTCAGAGAATTATGTTTATCATATTATTCATGTATTAGAGAATTATGTACCAGTTAGGGGAGACAGTGCTCTCACAGAGCATTGACCTGATCTTTTTGAACGAGCAGCGTATCAACCAGGGGAAAATCGTCGGCGTACCTGACGATTTCACCGAAGTCATGTCTTCGGAACGCAACAGGGCCATCTTTTGGATCAGTTCTTGACTGAAGTAATGTATGGTTCTGGACACCGACGACATAGTGACCATTCGATGTACAATTGCCGAGGAAGACCTGTTAATAGTGCCGTGCTATTGCTCTCCGTCTGAGGACAGTTCCGGTCCTCACTCAGTTGGATGACTTGCTATCGAAGTACCCTCAGGACATATTCAGGTTGTCGGGGACTTTAATGCGGAGTGTTACATATGAGGGGACAGATCAACAGATGCTAGGGGTGAGGAAGTCATCTCCTTCGCCTTTAGTCACGATTTGAAAATCATCAATAATCCAGACAGTGCGGCGACCTTTGATGGTCATCAGGGTCAAACCTGGATCCATTTACTTCTGGTCTGAAAGTGCGCACATCGCATTACTGACTGGATTATCCAAGACTGCGTGATACTCAGCGATCATAACGCCATGACCTGGGCTTACCAAGGCAGATCAAGGGCTATCCTAGGGGCGTCCGCGTCAGTGGAAACCTAGGGACCTTCTCTGGGAAGATTTCCTCCGGGATCTGCAGACTGCAGATTTTGACGTATATGATTAGGACACATCTCACTCGGGAGTTGAGCATCTTGATTCAATCCTGGCGGAATAGTGCTCGAAACATTGAAAACGTCGTCCTATCGCAGGCAAGGAGACGTGTTAATGGACTCCAGAATTGGAGTATCAGAAGTCTAGAGTACGTGCACTGAGAAGGTTGTTTAAGCGAACGCTTGACCCGACTCAAAAAAAGAAACGGGAGGCCCTCTTTAAGCGGAGGCGGGCGGAGTACAAGAGAGCAATTTTGCAGGCTAAGCAAGTTTCGAAAGAAACTTGCTTAGCCTGCTTGTCCAAAAGTTCCTTTCGGACAAGCTTTCAGCCGACAAAATTTGCCAAGTCTTTGCGCTGCTGCGAGGCAAGTGGAGACTTGAAGTTACGGCCACTCTGGAGCTACCCGATGGGGAGGTGGCATCCACATGGGATGAAACCCAGGCTGCTCTTGCAAGACCTCACTTTAGACAGGCCGATGAGGTTGTGAAAACAGCGATCAGCAAGACAGATGATCCGGATCGCATATTTCAGATGTGTATATTGCTGGGACGATTACTGTTTCTAAACCAATAGGAGACCGTCATTATCACGGTCAAGTACACGCCCACACAGTTTGATTGACAGGAACTCGTGGACAATTGATCGTGTGTGTTTATTATTTATTTGTACTCGGATTGTTTGAATTTGTACTCGGTAATTAAAAATTAAAAGTACGAAAGAATTTTTTTTTTTTTTTTTTTTTTTTTTTTTTTCAAAATGACCGAATTTTATTTACTTCAATTAGAAATTATACTTCCTCTGATCCTGAAATAAATAAATAAATAAATAAATAAAAATTAAAGTAAGAATTTTGCTTATACGGATATTTTATCAGAATACTTTTTTTCCCATTTGTTTAATATATATAAATCATTTTGGAACGATATTTAGAATATTAAAAGGGTTTGAAATATTTTTTTTAATATCTTATTTATTAATAAAAGACAGCCTCCAATAATTAAAAAAAAAAAAAAAAAAAACACCAACGTACTCTCGGCCCGCGATGGACTCGAACCCATATCCTCCGGTTTCAAGCTCGACGCTCTAACCATTCAGCCAGTCAGCTCACTTTCATCCGCAACAGATTATCGTTATAATTATCACCGTCAATTGTCCACGAGTTCCTGTCAATCAAACTGTGTGGGCGTGTACTTGACCGTGATAATGACGCTCTCCTATTGGTTTAGAAACAGTAATCGTCCCAGCAATATACACATCTGAAATATGCATCCGGATCTGTATGACACCGGGGAGCTAGAGTTGGCGATCGACTCGTTGATGCTCGATAAAGCGCCAGGCCACGATGGATTCAGTCTGGAAATCATCAGATAAGTCTTTCGCTGTCACCCTCAGTGGTTGCTCTCATTGTACAACTATTGCCTTAGAGAGTCTTTGTTTCCTAGAAGTTGAAAGCGGGCAGTCGCTGTCCATTTTCCAAAAGAAGATAAAAATAAAAGCAATCCTACTTCTTACCGTCCTATCTGCTTACTTCCCACCGTTCGGAAGATATTGGACAAGTTGTGCGCAACTCGACTGATGAACTACCTGGAGTCCAATAGCGTTTTCGATGGTAGTCAATACGGTTTCAAATGAAATCTATCTTTTATTGATGCGCTCCATGAGGTTGTCAAGTACATTTCTGAGAGTAAGAAGGCAGGTCAATACTCCTGTCTCATAAGCTTGGACGTCAAGAATGCGTTCAACAGCGCTTGGAGGACCTACTGCCTGCGTCTTTTGGCGGAGCGTGATGTTCCTCCGGACTTCTTGGGCTTGATCTACTCTTTTTTGCGGAATAATCGATCATTTCGAACGGATACGCGCATTACTTCAATGTTGGACTGCCGCAGGGTTCGTGTCTCCGGTCGGTCTCTGACTTGTGCTGATCAATAGCTTGCTGAAACGTCTAGGTATTTAGGAGGTTTGGACCATACTTGTCTTCGCCGACGATATACTCATCCTTGCACGCTGTACAGCTCTCTATAGGTTTGCTGACATTGTCCGGTGGGTTCTCGCATAGATTCACGCCTGAGCGATAGGATGCAGCCTGGACCCGCCATGTGACATATCATCAGAAAGCCCTGTATCACACTTTCATATTATGAATCTTTCTTTCCGCACCTAAATTTGTCCCCCCCAGGGGGGCAGTTTTCAAATTTTTTTTACATTGTAGTGTTTATCTTTACAGATCGGATTTTTTTACGGTGTCCTCTGATGAATGTTATTTATAATATATGAAATTATCAAAAAGAGGGGAAGGTTTGATTCCGGGGAGGCATGATTATTGGAACTCTGGGAGGCAATTTTCTAAATTTGGCCTACACCCCTCATGTGATATATCTTTGGAAAGCTCTCTGATCATTAATTTCAATTATAAACCTCCAGCGCCTCTCCCCCAACTTTGCCTCCTTGGGGGCGCTTTTATTTATTTAGTCGACATCCCTCATGTGATGTTGTTGGAAAGCCCTATGACCACTTATTCATGTTATACATTTCGTTCCTATTTGCCCCTTTCGGGGGTGCAGCTATTGTATTACACCAGGAGGTTTTCTAATAATAGGAAAATTATCGAACTGACATAGAAAAATTAATAAAGAATGTTGATCCCATTTATCATCCATTTAGTTCCTGTTTTTGCCACAATGTGTGCCTTTAATTTTTTTAAAACTTTTTGCTGCTAATTGTTAAAACATTCTAATTTTTGATACTTAAACTTCCTTATCTTTTTATACATACTCGCGCCTTTTCAACATTTTGCAACAAGGGTATACCGTCACATGACTTTGACTATTGTGGCTCGCTTTTTTAACATTTCTTAGGTGTTTTGTTTTTAATCCCTTCGCAACAGGAGCCTTTTACGAATTTTTTAACTTCATGCCACCGGTTTTTAAAAACAGAAATCAGTGCCTCATTAATTCGAGGAAATGCTCCAATTAAAAAAGGCAAATTTTACAGTAAAATGTTACTGGTGGGCATAAACAAGGGTTCTTGAGCCTTTTTGCGGCACGTATACGTGTCGCTCGTCCCCAAGAGATTAATTCCATCCGTTTCCAATTGTCATGCATTTACTAAAATTTTTTATAAGCATCCAAAAATAGTTATTTTAATGATTTATTGTAGGACATTTTGATTGCAGATTCTGGGAAATAATCGATGACGTTATCGATTGAGTGTTTTATGATGATGATTTTTTTTCGATTGATAAATTTTCGAGAATCGACTATCACTAGCCTTATCTTAGCAGCAGTTTTATATAGAAGCGTGAAATTCAAGATTACAAACCTATAAAAAATTATTCAATGTTTATTCCAGCGATTTCAGAAATTCCCCACGTCCAAAAGAATTAACAAGAGATACAAATATTTAGGCAATTCTTCCATACCTCAACAGCAGTTTTAGATAGAGACATGGATTTGAGGTTACCTAATCTACTAAAATAAACATGTATTTTATCTATTTTAGAAATTCCCACCTAAGCGGGTTTAATGGAATGGTCGCACGTTTAGGGAATTTGAAGTTACCTAATCTACTAAAATAAACTTAAACATGTATTTTAGTATCTTAGAAGTTTACACCTAAGCGGATTTAATGGAATGGTAGCACGTTTAGGATATTCCGCGATATCTCAGTAGTAGGTTTAGGTAGAAGCGGAAAATTCAAGAAAACACACACACTAAAAAATACTTAAACATAAATACCCCAGTCATTTTTGAGCTGTTTTGTCTTTCATATTCGTCAACATCGACTTTTAACAGAATAATGTAAGATTATACGAATAAGACAACAATTATGGATGTTTGATTAAATATTAAGTTTTTTTTAAAAATCAAAATTAGATGTATTTTATTTGATTCAAAATTCTTTTAGAAAAACCGACCAGCGTAGCGGGCGAAGACTGCTAGAATATATATATCCTTGCAGGTGTATATAAAAAAACAAAAGGGAATAATGAATTTAAAAAATATTAGACACTGATAACGATATTGTAAGGGGTTGAGGGAGAGGGGGGCTAAGGGAATTGTAAGTATGATATTGGAAGGTTGAAAGGGGGTCCAAAATTACCAAAATGTTGATAACTTCATATATTTACTGTTCCCCTGTGCAGTCTCACCTATTAAACCATCGGCTTTATACTACTCCAAGAGAAGGATGCGCAGTTCGCCAAAATAACAGAATATTTACAAACACTAAGTAAACCTATGTGAAAGTGGTATATATGGAATCATTCTCTAAATTTGGCGCACTACGCATCCTGCCATAGTGAAAATTTGAGGATTTGATCAATGTATTGATAGCCGCGTATTAGGTAGATTTCGTATGAAATACTATCTATTGCGATCGCTCCCATGTTGGAATTCCTGAAAAATTTTTGCAGATGTACACCGATCACGACCTCTAGACTCCAAAACTACCATTAGTAAAAAAGTTTATCTATCTATCTATCTATCTATATATATATATATATATTTATATATATACAGGGTGTCCCTAAACTCATGGTATATACGCTAGGGGGTGATAGAACTCAACAAGACGAGTAATAGTAAATAGGAAACTAAGGGTCTCAAACGTTTTCCAAAGGAGATAGCTGCCATTAACCCTTTAATTCCCATGCTAAAATATGTTCTAGAAATTATGTAGTTCATTTCACACCAGAAAAATTCAATGGCTACTTTCGGCTTATTTAAATACGGAATGTTCCGTTATTCATTAAAGCAAATATTGTTGTTTTAATTTTCTGGTGGGAACTGAAATATACGAATTAAAATATCTCGGGCGGTCTCGGGCGGTTTGGGATCCAGAAGGTTAAAGTTTGGGGTCCAAAATTTCAAATACACATAAAAAACGGAAAAATTTGTCAATTGATTTCCGGTTTTCACTAAAACTATTCTTTAGGTATTTTCTTGAAAATAAATTATAAAGATAAATTTCGAAAAATGCCGATAGAGGGCACTTTAGACTTTGAAGTAATGAAAAACTATTTTTTGCCGTGATTTTTTGCATATCATTAAATGATTTCGTAAGCTTAGACTTAAACTTAAATTTTGAGCTCAAAATCTGAATAGTTGGGAGTGGTTAAGTAGCATAAACTTAACTGTGTTCAGAGGGTTTAAATGTCAAATAATTATAAAAAACGGAAAAATTGGTCGATTGATTTGCGGTTTTCACTAAAACTATTCTTTATGTCGGTATTTTATTGAAAATGAATTATAAAGATAAATTTCAAAATGCCGATAGAGGGCGCTTTAGACTTTGGAGTAACGAACAACTATTTTTTACGTTATTTTTTGCATCTGATTAAATGTTTTCGTAAACTTAGACTTAAACTTAAATTTTGAGCTCAAAATCTGAATAGTTGGGAGTCGTTAAGTAGCACAAACAGAACTGTGTTCAGAGGGTTCAAATTTCAAATGATTATAAAAAACGGAAAAATTGGTCGATTCGTTTGCGGTTTAAAATAAAACTATTCTTTAAGTCAGTATCTTCTTGAAAATAAATTTTAAAGATAAATTTCAAAAAATTCCGTTAAAGGGAGCCTTAAACTTCTGACTAACCAACAACTAAGTTTAACCGTTATTTTTTGTATCTAATTAAATGCTTTTCAAAATTTATTAAATGTTTTCGAAATCTTAGATTTAAACTTAAATTTTGAACTCAAATTCTGAATCATTGGGACGGGTTAAGAAGCGCAAACTGAAATGTGTTCAGGAGTTGAAATTTAACCCCCCCCCCCCGCCCCCTCGAAAACAGTTCACTTTTGCGCTACTTAAACACTCGCAACGATTCATTATTTGAGCTCAAAATTTAAATCTAAGCATTTGAAAGCATTTAATGAGATTTAAAAAAAAATAACGGTTAAAAATAGTTGTACGCTACTCCAATGTCTAAGGCGCCCTCTATAGGCATTTTGTGAAATTTATCTTTAAAATTTATTTTCAAGAAAACACTGATTTAAAGAGTAGTTTTAGCAAAAACCGCAAACGAATCGACTAATTTTTCTGTTTTTTATAATCGTGTGAAATTTAAACCCTCTGAACACAGTTCAGTTTGTGCTACTTAACCAGTCCCAACTATTCAGATTTTGAGCACAAAATTTAAGTTTAAATCTAAGCCTACGAAACCATTTAATGAGATGCAGAAAATAACGGCAAAAAATAGTTGTTCGTTAATCCAAAGTCTAAAGCGCCTTCTATCGGCATTTTTTGAAATTTATTTTTATAATTTATTTTCAATAAAATACGACATCAATAATAGTTTTAGTTAAAACCGCAAATCAATCGACCAATTTTTCCATTTTTTATAATCATTTGAAATTTGAACCCTCTGAACACAGTTCAGTTTGTGCTACTTAACCATTCCTAACTATTCATATTTAAAGCTCAAAATTTAAGTCTAAGCTTACCAAACCATTTAATGAGATACAGAAAATAATGGCAAAAAATAGTTGTTCGTTAATCCAAAGTTTAAAGCGTCTTCTATCGGCATTTTTCGTAATTTATCTTTATAATTTATTTTCAAGAAAATACCGTCATCTATACATATAATAAAACAGTAGGACCCGGTGTGTCTGTACATTGAAGATAATTGACAAAAATGGAGTCAGGGCGATAAAAGAAAACCAATGAAACACAAAAAAATTTTTTTTGAATTTTTTGTCTGTCTGTCTGTTTGTTCGAGGTTATCTTCGTAACTACTGAATGGATTTTTATGCGGTTTTCACTAATGAAGAATGCACACTCCCGGGCAGTGTATAGGCTTTGTTTCATCAAAATCGGACAACAGACAAAAAAGTAACAAAAAGAAACAAAAGAAACTATTAGGTGCGCTGCTCACGTTTTTTAGTACATAACGTTTTTTAGTACATATAAAATCCAATAGATGTCACTGTGCGATTTTAAAACGCGCTATCGTTATGTTTTCGCCAGTCTACTTAAGTATGAGAAAGTTTCAAGCTGGCTGTCGTTCCATGTGGTTTAGTCGGTAGAACGTCAGTGCGCCATACTGATGGCCCGGGTTCGATTCCCAGCATGGAATTTTTTTTCACTATGTTGGCATTAACGCCTATAAGCAATTAAAAGAATTTGAAATATTGTATTCAAGGCGAATTTTCTCTCTGGGAAAATTTCCTTGCATTAATATGTCAGTGTAATTTTTTTTTCGATTTAATTTTTTTTTTCGAAACTTTGTTTTTCTTAAAAAATTACAGTAAATATTTGATATTTCCCAACGTTTTTTGAATGATCGACTTGCTTTTTTTTTTTTTTTAATGTATGTCTGAACCTTATCTAACTACTTCTTCAAGATTTCTTTAGATAAACCGACCAGCGTAGCGGGCGAAGGCCGCTAGTAAAGAATAATTTTAGTGAAAACCGCAAATCAATCGACCAATTTTTCCGTTTTCTATGGGTATTTGAAATTTTGGGCCCCAAACTTTAATGGCGGATATCTCTTTTGGAAAACGTTTAGGACCGTTGGTTTCCTACTTACTATTACTCCTCTTGATGTGTTCTATCGCCCCTTAGCGTATATACCACGAGTTTAGGGACACCCTGTATATCTCACTTTTTTATGAATACGATAACTTCTTTAATTCTGTTCAAATATCTTCCAAACTGATAGTACATAAAATCAAGGGGCATAAAATCTCGGTCGATTTCGTTAATGGGCAAAATCGGACCAAGGGTGTGGAAGTAGGGAGGGTTTTTGTGAAAACAGAAAAAACGCGATAACTTCTAAAATAAAATAGATATTGACTGAGTTTGAAAATTATATTACTTCTAAAAAATGGACCAAAATTTTATGCATGACAGATTTTGGATGAAGTTAAAAATCGGGTGAAGGGGCGAAAAAAACAGGGTTTTTTGGAGAAAATTTTTTTTTAACTTCGTCAATTCTCAAGATATTTGAGATTTCAAATCCAACTAAATTTTTTATAAATCATCTCAAACTTATCTAAAACTTTTGTAATTACAAGGTTTTCATAGGACCAACTTTTACCAATGGAAAAAATAAAAAACGAAAAGAAAAAGGGAGGTGGGAAAAGAAAAAAATCTATAACTTTGTCATTTTTTAAGCAATAAAATCTAATTAAATTTATTTTACATCTTCTCAATAACATCTACAATTTTTATATTAACAAGTTTTTCACAGGACCAATTCTTATATCAAAAATAAACAAAAATTGGAGTTGGAGAAAAAACCTCAAATCTAAACTGCTTATATTCTGACTCATTTTTAAATTTATTTTTGATTTTAAACGCATCCAAATGGTAGATCCTCTTATTTAGGAACTATATAATGTGACATATTGGCCAGTGTTTTGATAAAGGCAGAATATATTTCAAAAAAGACTGCCAAAAAGGGTATTTTGAACAGAATTTCTCGAAGTAATTATGATTGAAAAATTGAGGAAGTATAACAAATTGCGTTTTTTCTGAGTCATTTTTAAATCTGTTTTTGTTCTCAAACGCATCCAGTTTACAGGTCCTCTTATATAGGAATTATATAATGTGGTGGATCGGCCTGTATTTTGATAAAGGCAGAATATATTTAAAAAAAGGCTGCCAAAATGGTCACTTCGCACAAAATTTCCCAAAGCTATAATGATTTAAGAATTGAGGATGTATTCAAATAACAAATTGGTTATTTTGTGACTCATTTTTAAATCCAATTTTGCTCTCAAACGCATTCAATCGACAGTTTTTTGTTATTTAGGAACTATATAATATACGTATTCGTCGATTTTTTGATAAAGGCTAAACATAATTTTTTTAAAAAGCTGTCAATGTGGGCACTTCGCACAAAATTTCCAAAAGCGATCATAATGAAAGAATTGAGGATGTATTCAAATAACAAATTGATCATTTTATGACTCATTTTTAAATCCAATTTTGCTCTCAAACGCATTCAATTGACACTTATTTGTTATTTAGGAACTGTGTAATGTGCCGTATTGGTCAGTTTTTTTTGTTAAAGGCTAAATATGTTTTTAAAAAACTGTCAAAATGGGCACTTTGCACAAAAGTTCCCAAAGCGATCATTATTTAAGAATTGAGGATATATTGAAATAACAAATTGATTATTTTATGACTCATTTTTAAATTCAATTTTGCTCTCAAACATATTCAATTGGCATTTTTTGTTTAGGAAATATATAATATGCGTATTGGTCGAATTTTAATAATAAAGTCAGAATATGTTTCAAAATATGTTGTCAAAATAGGCATTTGAGCCGGATTTCGCTTAAGATAATTTTGATAAAAACCAGTTCTTACAGAAGAATAAAATTAAATTTTTTTCAAAAGCGTCCAAATAAAGTTGTTAAACTGGATTTATCTCTAATCATATTTTGTTTTTTGTTGTTGAAATGAGCACTCTTCGAAATCTACCTCCGCCTATAGGCCAAGCCGACAGGGATTATTTTTGCAAATACAAACAGAGAAAATTACGAATATTTTAGTAAATTGCTTGCATTATGTTTATTATAACTCAAAAAGTGCATAGATTTTAACGAAAATATTTTTTGTTAAAAGTACATACTTTGAGTATTATTGTGTAATTTTTTGGTTGGTGGAAGTAAAAAATTACTACATTATTTAAAAAAAAAATATTTTTGTTTATTTTTGTATGATAAAATTTGTGTAAAAATACGAAAATAATATATAATATGAACTAATATATTCTTCAATAATTGGCGTTGGTTTAATTTTTTTTAACTTTTGTACTTTTGAGAAGAACGTATTTGAAAAATAGTACTGCCGTTGCATACTTCCTCGATTATTTCAAAGCCAGTTCAAGGTCATGAACTAAAAAAACTGTATTTTGTATTTTCATGGTAAGACTTATTACTATCCTCTGAATGTCTCCCCCACCCCTAAATGTATACACACATATATATATAAAACCATTCATTGTAAAAAAAAATATGCATCAACAAAATATGAAAAAATGAATTAAAAGGAATTTTTGGAATTTGCAGACTCGTCGGACTCACACACGCACACACACACACACACATATATATATATATATATATCAAGGAATTTTTTATTTTAACCAAGAAGTATATATTCAGACAGTGTTGCCGTAGGTCTACTTTTTTAAAATTCAGATTTCTTGATTGGCACCACTTTTTTGAAACTTTTAGCGCACTTAAACTTTGACCTCTAACCCTATAAAGATTTAAGTAATAATGTACAAATTTTGTACTTTTCCAAGACAGATTCGATCCAAGTAATTCGGATGTAATGTTGAAAGTGGCTGTTACTATTTGAAAAAAAAAAATAAAGTTGGTGCACTTTTTAATGTGTAGGCAGTCCCCAAACCATTAGCCATGCATAATATTTAATGGTAAATGTTATTACCAATCGGCTGATAGCAAATAACAATATAATTTTTTTCTATGATTTGAGACAGAGTTAGCGTGGTGATTGCGTTTTCCTCTCAGGCCTACAAGTTTTTTTCAAGTATAAAGTTCATTTGTGATAATTTAAATAGTTCGATTAAATAATTTTAGCATTCGAAAGCAAAAAAATTCTATTTTTTTCCGTTTAGCCAATCTCTTTAACCTACTTGATTGAATGTATGGCCATCTTTCTAACAATTCTTTTTCTTTTGATGCGGTAAGCAAATGAAAACAAAGCAATTTCATAAGTGTTGCGGTAAATGATACTTTTTCGTATTACATTATGGGGATATTTAAGCATGATCAAACTCGTGTAGATAATTTATGACCAAATATTTACAGGAATGTAATCCGGGAAAGTGGTCTAAGAAATGAAAAATTACTTTGTTGCCATTCTGTTATGAATCAGCTTAAATACTGATACAAATCTCTCAGATCTTATCCCTTGCGGACAAGAAAAGTTTTCAGGAAAACTAATTTAATCTTTCCAGTTTATTTAAAAGCTTTACTTCCCCAGGGATGAACTTCTCCTGAGTAACTCCCCTTGATTAATGTCCCCTGGATTAAAGAGGGAAGGGCTTTATGTTAATGAAGCCTCCACGTGCCGCTAGAACTTAATCTGGAGCTTCCCGCCACTATTCGTCACAGAGATTTTACCAGCTCCCTTTAAAATTTGTGCCCTCCCTTTCTGAAATCTGAAGACGGAAGGCTGGGAACACAATTTTGTGCCGGAAGTCTGGTCTTTGGGATGCCTCAGTGATTTATGTATAGGAGCGAGACCGTCCTTCTCTCTAGGGCTTAATCTTTCGTGGCAGTTACGGTTCCGAATATTTGTCACAATCAAAGTTATCTTCGGCCATGAAGAAATCATTAACATAACAAATGTCCTCCGCTGTCGCCTAGAAGATTCATCACTATATCCCAGCGACATATCAAAGCCGTAAAAATAACCTTTTTTGCGGTTCTTTTGCAGCATGGTCGATATGAAATGGTTGGATTCAAATGTTTTCTTTTTTACTTTCGTTGCGCCGATTTTTAATGCGGGGAAAGTGTAAAGTTTCACGCCCTTCTCTTTACATAGCGTACGATCGTTATCGTAGCATGGAAATAAAAGAACAAAGAATTATTTTGTTGGTATTAAAATTCGGTGGGTATTTTGCTGTTTGACGTTTTCACAAACTGAATAGAAATGTTGAAAGAATTGCTCCCCTTTTGCGTTACTAAAGTTATCTTTTAAAATTTGAGTTTTGTTTTCTTCTTACACGTATTTGTATGCCTTTATTCAATGATAAGTTTTTACTGTAACAGAAAACCAAATGAAAGACAGAAACCTTTGCTGAAAAAATCCTGGTTCATGGCGATAATTTTACATAAAAATGATCTTTTTTTAAACACATGAATATATCTGTAAAAAATTCCTTTTTATAAATGATATCAGAATTTATCATTCTTTTACTCCTTCCCCTCATATACAAAAAATATATTAGCTTATCATTTTAGCACTCAAAAAGGTGTACTGACATAAACTTCACAACTGAAACTGCGTCAATGCACTAGTACTGCCTTAACAAATTATGAACATCAAATACTACTATCAAATTGAAATCATCAGATAATGATTTAAGTAGTCTGCTTCTCAATCAGAAACTCTAATTTAAATAAAATAAGATTCCTTAATGAGGTTCAAAAGGCGATAAATAACACAAAAACTAAAAAATCTTGGGAAGAAATGATGGTCCTTTGATTTGCACGACTTTTGTTGAACTATTTTAAAAAGGAAGGGTAGTAAAATTTTGAAAAATATGAAGATTAGTTGCTTGATTGAAAATTCTATTTTTGCAGTAATGGCAAAAAGACATATTGGTACATACTGGCGTTATGTGAATTTTATTGACTGTATTCGCTGCTGGAACATAATTGTATTCAACGCAAATTGAGGGGATTTAGCGATTAAAGCCAGTAAGTAACATAGCTATACAGGGAAATACAAATGGACAAAGAAAAAAATAAAAAGAAGTAACTTTTAAACAAAAATGCAAGTGATTTCAAATGATTGTTTCTAAATTCATGACTTTCTTTCACTTATGCAAAAATACTCATCTTATTAACATTGCTTACTTTTTAATACTTTCAAAGGTAGTTGAAAAGTTTTATGACTTTGGTTTGTCTGGCCGCGCTCTAACTCGCGTAAATATACTCGAATTGTCCTGACATTTTTGGAAGTTATTCACATTTATCCTAGCACGAACCCTATTGCAAATAAAGTTTCAAGCATGATTAGTTTATTAACAGGGACAGTCAAAAGTTTTCCATTACATTACCGCCTATGGGGAAAAATAGTTTCAAATGAGTTTTAAAGATTTTACACCCTGGCAAACATATTAAAATTTATATGTATTTACGAAGTGCACTAAAATAGGCATTCTGTAAAATATGTGGTGAAAATAGTGGTTATTATTCATTTATTGGGCCTCACAAAAGAATTCTATTACACAATGGTAAAAAGGGGAATTGTTTGCGACGTATTTTAATTATAATAAACTATTTCAAGGTTAATAAAGTTTTTATACGTCGCTGAGGTTTAATATAAATTATTTCATGCAAAATACGAAGTCCATAGCTTTTACAGTAACACAAAAGATTGTATTCTGAGGTGACAAAAGTCATGGGATATCCTGTTAATAGCCTGTTTGTCCTCCGTTTGCCCGGCGGAGTGCAGCGACACGATGTGGCATGGACTCCGCGAGTCATTGGAAGTCCTCTAGAGAAATATTGAGCCATGCAGCCTCTATAGACGTCCACAATTCCGAAAGTATTTCCAGTGGAGGATTTTATGTTCGAAATAATCTCTCGATCACGTCCCATAAATGCTCGATGGGATTCATGTCGGACCATCGCGGTAGTCAAATCATCCGCTGGAATTGTCCAGAATGTTCTTCAAACCAACGGCTATGGCCCGGTGACATGGCGCATTGTCAGCCTGGAAAATTTCATCGTTTTTCGGATACATGAAATCCATGAATAGTTGCAAGTCTCTAAGTAGGTCTAAGTAATCATTTTCAGTTGGCGATCAGTTCAACGACCAGCGGACCCAGTTCAATCCATGTAAACACAGCCCACACCATTTTGGAGCCACCACAAGCTTGCACAGTGTCTCGTTGACAACTTGGGACCATGGCTTTATGGGGTCTGCACCACACCCGCAACTTTCCATCAGTTCTTACCAATTGAAATCGTGACTCATCTGACCAAGCTACTTTTTTACAGTCGTCTATGGTCCAACTAATATGGTCATGACCCCAAGAGCTCTGCTGTTAGTGATGTCATGTTGTTAGTAATGGCACCTAAATCGGTCTTCTGCTGCTATTGTCCATTAAAACCAAATTTCACCGCACTTTCTTAACGGACCACGCCTGTCGGACGTCCCACATACTTTCACGCAGTGTTGCTTGTCTGTTCACACTGATAAGTGTACGCAGACGTCGCTGATCGCGGCCATGAAATACCGGTGATCGACTACTGCGTTGTCCATTATATGAGGTTATGCCTGAATTTAGGTATTCTCGGCTCATTCTTGGCACTGTGAATCTCGGAATATAGAATTCTGTTACGATTTCCGGAATGGAGTGTCTCATGTGTCTAAATCCAACTAGTATATCGCGTTCGAAATCCGTTAAGTCTCGTCGTATGGCCATAATCACATAACCAACCTTCTCACACGAAGTATTTAAACACAAATGAAAGTCCTGGTACTGACCATTTATACAATGTGTGAGCGACACTACTGTCATCTATGGGCGTGTTTAGCACAACTTACCGGTCACTTACCGATTGTAGACAAGTACGAAATGAAAATCAAGGCGGAGTATGACGTCAGCTACAATTCAACAGGATACACTGATAAAAATCTGCTGCATTTTGCTGCAACGCACTCCCCTTCTTGTATAGAAAACGGTTACTTGGCCGTGAAATGAAGCTTTCTCATTGGTTGGAATAGCGATATTATATACAAGCAGTGGAGTGCGTTGCAGCAAAATGCAGCAGATTTTTATCCGTGTAATTTTCATTGGTGCCACAATTCGCTTTCGTACTGCCCTACAGTCAATCGGTAACATTGATTACTTTGGTAAGTTGCGCTGCACACGTTCTATATCGCTGAAAGCAATTTATGAATTATTTGGGGGATAAATGTTCAAAAATTGCTTGGATTTGTTTGGATTGTATTTTGTTTCTCCTTTCCAATTCGAAATTGAATAAATATTAACTGAAAAAATGGTTCCATGTAACCAATGTTTTGAAAGTGAAAATATTAAACTCTTTTGTTGAGGTACCAAGATATGACTTGGCAGACCAATGGTGTCATGCGAATCGAGTTTTAACTAATTCAGAAATTTTAGCCTTGAATTCGATAAGGTGATTGTCTGTGCTGCAGATTCCCAGTCTAACAGCATTTTTAAAAATATAATAATAAAAATAAATTCGTATATTCGAGTCTACTTTACTTTCGGGCAACGCGAGCGTCATTCATGAACAACTTCTGTACAAGTCCTTTTCTGCAGCCACTGAACGGTTTTGAAATAAACTTTTACTCTACATTTACACCACGGAAGCTTGTAAGCTACACTGTAAAAAATTTGACCCTTTTGCTGCATCGTCACTCCCCCGCTTATCTCTTTTGACCGATGAGAATGTTCCATAATTAGCTGAAGTATGGTTTTCTATAAAAGCGGTGGAATGATGAGGTAGCAAAAGTGTAAATTTTTTACAGTGTAGTGCTCGCAAATATATGTTTAAACGTAAGCGTAATTATTTTCCATGTTTCCTTTTTTTTCTATATTATACACTGTTAAAAATTTGACCCATTTGCTACAGCGTCACTCTACCGTTTTTATAGAAAACGGTTTCTTTACTGTGTTATGGAGCAGTCTCATTGATCATAAAAGGATATTCTATAAAAGTTGTGGAGTGACGCTGTAGCAAATGGGTAAAATTTTTTACAGTGTACCTAATAGAAATTGTTACCGGTTACAATACGTATTGAACGTATTAAGAGCCCACACTGCTGATTGAAAATGACCCGGATGATAATGTAAGGTCCTTGGTGACGTTCTTTTCAAATATCTCGCTTGAATTTTAATATTTTGACGTGATTTTTTTGCATAAAATAGTTGAGGATGATCCACAACCGGCATAGTTTTTACTTTTTTTTGATTTTGGTTATATTCTTTTTATATTAGGATAGTTTGTTTCATAACCGGTTCAAACCGGTTCTGAAAGTATTTTTTTTTTTAAATCTGACACTAAAATCGAAAAAGTAAAAAAATAGGCCGGTTGTGGATCGTCCTTAGATATCCTATGCAAAAAAAAAAAAAAAAAAAAAAAAAAAAAAAAAAAAATCCCGTCAAAATATTAAAATTTGAGCGAGATATTTGAAAAGAACGCCCCATAGATTTTACGTTATCATCCGGGTTTTTTTCAGTCAGTAGTGTGGCATCTCAAACGTATAGTCGCGAACACATAGTTATCACCAGCATAGTCATCTTACCTCACTGCTAAAAATATGCAGCATTTGCCGTATAATCATTCCTCCGCTGTTATAGAAAACGGTTACTTAATTCAACTATGGAGCATTCTCAGAAGTCAGAATACAGGTATTCTATAAAAGCGGTACAGTGACTATGCAACAAATGCTGCAGATTTTTAACAGTTCATGTATAGATGTTTTACATAGACACATAAATTTTATTTAATATACAATTGTTTGCTTCTTTTCCGAAATAATATGGATATAAACATGTAAAATAAAAATCTTCCATTATCAAATAGTTGATGTTTGCTGTCTTCCATAAAGTGTGTGTATAATAAAGTGGTGCATAAATAAAAAATAAAAGTTGTTTCGCCGAGACAATTTAGGACAAAGCGAATCACAAACATCTGGGCTAACAGAACATTTTGGTTTGGTTTATTTTGTGTCGGCCGATTATCTACTCTAGGGATATAGGCCCTGTGGGAGTGCCCCTCGTGGAGGTCTTTTTAAGGGAACCTAACCCGTATTTACGAAGGGTTAAAAAAAATCACGAAAACTCGGAACGATTAGGCCGACGGCCTCGATTGGGTTCGAACTCACCACCTGGTGTCTACCAGTTGAGAGGTCAGAGCCTCTTTGTCACTGGTGGGGCTGTCTAACGAAACGAGCCATTATACACTGTAAAAAATTTGACCTATTTGCTGCAGCGTCACTCCACCGCTTTTATAGAAAACGGTTACTTTATTGTGTTATGGAGCATTCTCATATTCTATAATAGTTCATAAAAGACATATTCTATAAAAGCTGTGGAATGACGCTGCAGCAAATGGGTCAAATTTTTTTTACAGTGTACACTGTAAAATATTTGACCCTTTTGCTGCATTCTCACTCATCCGCTTTTATAGAATATCTCTCTTTTGACCCATGAGAATGCTCCATAATAGACTGAAGTAATCGTTTTCTATAAAAGCCGTGGAGTAACGATGCAACAAATTGGTCAACTTTTTTACAGTGTAGTCAAGACAATTTTTTAACCCTACCCTCCTTGTCTAACTTGTCTAATTCATCTCCTCTCGACGGGTACACTGTTAAAAATCTGCAGCATTTGCTGCATAGTCATTGCACTGCTTTTATAGATTATCTCTATTCTGAAGAAATAAAAATGCTCCATAATATAGTAAAGTAACCGTTTTCTATAAAAGCAGAGGAATGATTATGCAGTAAATGCAGCATATTTTTTAACAGTTTACAGCTAAGTTTCGAAATGTGGTTTCTCATTGTTTGGACAAAGACTTCAATATGTGCCTTGCGCATACATCACCAATTTCTTATAGAGGCACTCTAATCTCAGATGACTAATCGAACTTCTTCAATCAAGTATAAGGAAAGGGCAGCTTACGTCACTGTGGGCAAAATTACTGTGGATCCACAGTAATTTCCTCCCCGTCTTTAAGACTCCTACTGTACACACGAAGTCAAGGCGATCTGATTGGTCTAAGATTGGTCTGATTTGTCTGCGATTAAAAGCTCTGTTGTAAGATTGGTCAACATCGCCATGATCATTCCTGTAATGATCGCTAAAGCAAAAATGCAATCGGTAGATTGGTTGAAAGAAGAGTTTGTTTGTAAAGATGCCCTTTCCTTATGGCAAATTTCTTGAATGTAGCTCGTCATACACTGTAAAATATTTGACCCTTTTGCTGCATCGTTACTCCCCCACTTCTATAGAATATCTCTTTTTTGACTCACAAGAATGCTCCATAATAGGGTGAAGTAATCGTTTTCTATAAAAGCGGTGGAGTGACGATGCAATAAAAGGGTCAAGTTTTTTACAGTGTAGATTTGATACAAAGTTGCAATCTGAACATGCTCAATATTATAGCGTCTACAAGATACTTACTACTCACCACGAGAGTTAACACAATTCTATAATGAAAAATTACCCCTGCTTTTAAAGGACATCTATTTTTTGACCAATGAAAACGCCCCAGAGATGTTTTCGATCGTTTTCATTGGTCAGAAAATAGATAGCCTTTAAAAACAGAGGCAATTTTTCACATATTTTTAACAGTGTAGTTACAAGACATGTTTTTCAGTAGCCGATTATTTTTTAAACTTGTAAACTGAATAATGTTGTAAGATTGGTTAAAAAAATTTTTTTTGAGTTATTTTTGTGTACATATAGTGGAAATAAAAATATATTAATTTGTTTTGGAGTACTCAATATTAACTAATTAGGAATTGACTAGTACTGAGTGTCATGACATTACACAGGCAAATTTAGTCTTACGTATATCGTTCCAACGCCATTTATGAGTTTTCAAAGTGCTGATAAATTTTCGCAAAAAAATAAAAGGTGTTGCGATTCGAAAATTTTGAAATCTTGTCATCGTAACCGCAACAGTGAAAGTTCTATTGTTTTAAATCATCAAGATGTTGAGCGCATGCCTTCAAACAACTAACTCTGAAATTTCCTTTCGATTCATTGAGTGATTAGGTCGCTAGGGGCGCATATATCGGGGAAGTTTTTCTATGACCACCCTGTACACATTTCTTGGTGTGTTTTCATTATCATTCAATAGTCATACCATAGTCATACCATAGTTTAAAAATTTCAGATGAATTTTTAAGGGTGTTCTTAAATCAAAAGGGGCAACTTTGTGACACATGCTTTAATTTATTTTTGTTCGGAAATAACATGAAAATAGCAGTGTTATTATTCAGAAACTGTCTAATTGCACTCAATTTTCTGTTTTTTAAAAAACAAAATAGATTTTTCATAACAAACCTTCAAAGTTGACATTTTTGAGCATATTTCCCGACGAAAGGAGAAAAACCGGTCGAAAAGGAGGAGCAAAACGGTTGATTGCGTCATCGAAATAGCTTATAACTCGATAAGTAATTCAATTATCATAAAATGGAAAAATAAGTTCGATTCGAAATCGCTTTCATAGTCAGGTATTAAAATTTTTTAACTTTCTGTTAAAAAATGAATTTGTAAATGTGTCAAAACGTTTTTCGCTAGTTGAGCGGATCAGTTGAGAACACCCTTAAAATGAATAATTAATAAGAAAATCTTATATATAATGAAAATAATGATAAATTATACTGATAATAAATAATTAAGAAGAATATCTTTTATATAATGAAAATGATAGTAAATTATATTAGCATGACCAAAAAAAAATGCAACTTATTATTTTAATCTAATTAGGAGAGTGGGCAGGGGAGAACATGTAACAGTTCCCAACTTTATTTTTAAAAAGCAATCCCACTAAAATAATTAGAAGTTTAAGTTTTGAAAATTTGCAACTTCTGCCAGATGGAGTTGAACCTGTAACCTTTGGGTTACAAAAAAAAAAAAAAAAAAAAAAAAACGCTTTATTAACTGGGTTATACTCTCTTTCAAAAATAATGATGAACTTAAGATTATGCTTTGAAATAAAAAAGTCGCAGAAACGACCGTATTCATTTAATTGAAGACCTAAAAAAATATATATGATTTGTAGTGTAGAGGAAGTATTCAGCTGAGACTACGCAAATTTCAAGGCTCAAACTAAAAGGTAAATTTTCCATGTGCGGACTCTGTTACAGACAGAGGGGTAAGACAAATAGCTTTTCGTCAGATGAGCTGAAACCTAAGTAAATGCTATAAATATATATTATTTTAACAAGAAATATTAGCATTTATTTTTTGAACTAAATAAAAACTTGTGGTTTGACATTTAGTTTTGTATTGAATAAAATATTGTTAGAATGCTTTTATATTTTCTACTTAAAGACAGAATTCTATCGTTTAACCCTTTATGTTTCGACTGAACTTTTGTACATGCCAATCTGATATTCAGTATCATAATTACTTATTTCTCTTTTTTTTCCTTTTTTTTAAAATGATATATATTGCTGAAATCCAAATTGATAGAATGACCAATCAAAAACCTGCATTTTTGCAAATAAAAAAAAAGTCTTGTAAACGGGGAATTCCGTTTTGCTAACAAAACTATCTAGATTTCGATCAGAGCTCTTTTGTCCGGACGCTATTCAAATCTACAATCAGAAAAATATTGTAAAATATTAGATCCCCGCTCAAGCTGTTAATACTAATCAATCAATCTACTAAAACAAGTGAAAACAATAAACACAAAATTCCTAATCGCGTGATTATATCATCCATTGATTTTTGGAAGCTCAAATGAGAGATAACCGAGCAAACAATGTGCTCGGGCTAAATCAGATCACGTGATACTTTTTCTGAATGTTTTGAATTTTTTCTAAATAAATATAGACATGTATTCCTATTATGAAAAGCAGTGTTTGGAAAGGTAAGGAGAATCAGTATTTGATTTCATCTGTTTTGAACCATAAAGTACAAAATAAATAAATTATTTCAAAATTCACTGTTTCCGATAAGACCTACTCCATAAAGGATACCTGTTGGGATCGGGTATCCCGATCGACGTAACGTGAACAAATTCATAAATACACTGTTAAAAATATCGTGAAAAATTCCCTGTGTTTTTTAAAGGTTATTTATTTTCTGACCAATGAGAACGGTCATAGGTGTTAATGGAGCATTCTTATTCGTCAGAAAATAGATAGTCTTTAAAAACAGAAGCAATTCTTCACGATATTTTTTAACAGTAGCCATTTTTATAAAATATTAAAAACAGAAGCTTTATTTTTTTGAGTCGTTTAAAAATTGAAAGCCGTCACATGACTTTTAAAACTTAACAAAAAAAAAATCATTAAAAGCCATAAATAAAGTTACTTTTTTGAATCTGTCTATTAAAAATATTAGCTTTTAAAAAAAAAACTTTTTTTTTTTTTTTTTTTTTCAAATACATATTTTGATTCTTTGGCACGCAGACGACAATTCGAGTGAAATGAACTGAAAATAATTTTTATTTGTAAAATTTGTTTGATGAATATTCTTTTATAGTACAAAGACGAATAGTAAGCAACGAATATAATATATGTGTGCCCTTTTAAGTTTGAAATTGATCGCGCGCACATAATGTGTAAGTTTTTAATCATGTGTATAGAATTTACTTTATGCCAGTATACGTTTTTAAAGTGAAATTAAAAGTTTTTGTCTTAAAATGGAGCTTTTATTGAAATTATACTTGAAGAAGAGATCAATTAACAAAATGATATTGAACCCAATGGACGAAGTAAGATAATTTTTATTAATGTATTCTAAAATGATTTTACTTGTGAAAATATTTTATTTCAGTAATTTTAAAACAAACTGATTACGTTTTGTGACGAAATACTAAAATTGTTACTGAATATTAAAATCTTTTTCAACGGGAAAACATTAATTTTGTTCTTTTAAAAATGCTAATTATCAAAATAGCTCTTTTACAATATTACATGAAAATTCGTCGAACTAAATTTTTGGAACTTCGAAATTTAAGAAATTAAAATTCCAAAAATCGTTAAAATACTGCACTGTACTCCGAAAAATTCGTTCTCTGCAAGCAATCTAAAACAAGAAAAATGTCAAGTCAAGCATTCTTTGCAATCGGAACGTAATATTTTTAGAATATTCTCCTTTCGAAACTTCTGTTAAGATTTTTATAGCTTACCTAATAAACAATCCGTTTACCGCATAATTCTACCGATCTTTGTTTTTGAGAGATTTAATTTTGAATTCAGGTTCTTATTTTCTGGATACCCTATAGGTTGATAATGTATGTGCCACAATTTCAAATTCCAGTGTCTTCATGACTGGAATGAAAATTCAGGATTTGTCAATCATAGATGACATTGAAAAATCATTAATTCAATTTACTTACTTTGAAGTAAATTAATAAATTATCAATGTTATAATAATTATATTATCCTCTAAAAATGTTTGCTTGTTTGCAATTTACATTAATCTTATTAAATGTATTATTAAATGTAATCATATTAAATGTTTTCTTATTATTAAAAAAAAGTAATTGGAGATATCCCATTCCTTCTCACTGCCTTATTTTGTGTTCAACTTCTTGTATAAACAAAAATGCTGCTTTTATGCTTAATTTAAATTATGAAGTATAATGTCCCAAAATAGGGAAACCATTACATTTCTGCAAGAACTAGTCATTAATATCCAGAAAGCATAAAAAGTATATGAAGCAAAATTTACTTTTGATTCTTGAAATTAAATTTTCCTTTATAGAATCGCAAGCTTGTACAGATCAACAATATTTTTCCAACTGAAGATTAGGCTACCATTGCTTCATCTTTTGTGCAATTGATGAAATGTTTAGAATAATGCCTAAAGAGGAAAAACCTACTGTCCCATTCCTCCCACTCTCCCCTACTTTTGGATTTGTGATAATTTTTCATATGTTTTTTTGGTGCAATTAAAAGGTATCTGAAGTCCATTTTTAACTCTTTATACCCTGGCAGAAATTTTAAGTTTTAGTAAAGAAATTTATTATAAATTTTTTTTAATTCGTCTGGAAATAAAAGTAGATTGCACTTTTCATGCAAAATGGTTTGCTCAATCACAGTGAAATAGTCGAAGCAAATTTTTTTTAATGTGGCTATTTTCTTTACCATTTACATAGATGTAGCTTTTATTTTACTAAAAAATGTTATACGAAAGATTTTTAGCTGCAAAATACTTCGCTATTACAGATAAAATCACAATACATTTATTTACACTGTTCTTGAAAAAATTGGAAGGTTTTTGTTAATTAAACTCATTAATCTTGTAAATGTTTTTCAAAAATAGCTCCAACTACTGATATGTTAACCCGGGAGGACGCGCGCCGGGCCTTTTAGACCCGGAGTGCGCATGGTTTTTGAAATTATAACCACTAATTTTTTAAAAGTAATCTTAGTTATTTTATTGCTGAATTTGTAAGGATTGTCCCATTTTAAATAAATTGACGGTTATAATCTGATTTTATTGGTGGCAAAGTTAAAACCATTTATACCCTGGGTAAGCGCGCCTTCTCCCGGGTTAAACAAGTTTTAATTAAAAAATATATAGAGGAGAGTGGGGTGGAAAGCAACAGTAGGATTTCTCTTTATGTATAATTTTAAACATTTCATTAATCTCAAACAAGATGAAGCAATGGTAACCCAATCTTCAGTTGAAAAAGAAAAATTGATCTGTTAACCCCCTGAGCTCTGCTGGTAGAATTTTCTACCACATAATTTTAATTCCAAAATGTCGCAATGGCACCAGAAAATTTGACCAAATTTATTTGAAAAGGGTTTAGTGCATTTTTTCGTCTTTATCATTAACCGGTTTTTTTATTTGCAAAATACTGGTGCCAATGTGACTTTTGGAATTTTGAAGAAATTTACACCCCAGAGCTCAAAGGGTTAAGACTGCTACTGTATGGAAAATATTATTTCAAGAATCAGAAGTAAAGTCATATACTTTTTGTTTTCTGTACATTAATGACTTGTTTATGCATAGATGTAATAGATTCCCTATTTATGGAGCTTTATACTGCATATTGTCCATGATTTAAACCTTTCCGGCGCAAGCAACTTCTTCTATTAGTAAAATGAGAAATTGTCGATTGACACCGGAATTTATAAAGGACTTGTCTAAATATTACGAATTCCTTAATTTTAGCTTTCATTGTAAAAGCAAAATTATATTAAAATTTTACTGGTGCCGTTTGCAAGATTGGAATTAAAATTAGGTGTTGCCGACCCGGCAACACTGCGCAAGAAAGGGTTAAACTAAGCCTAAAAGTAGCATTTTGGTTGATACAAAAAGTTTAACACAAAATAAGGAAGTGGGGAAAATGGGACATGTCAAATTCCTTTTTTTAATAAGACTAATAAAAATTGCTTGCATATAAACATTTCTAGAGGATAATATATTTTAACATTGATAATATGTCTTTACTTCAAAATGTAAATAAATTGAAGGTTCTTTAACATTATCTATGACTGAGAATTCTGAATTTTAATTTCAGTCATGAAGATACTGGAATTTTATCTTGTGGCACATACATTATCAACCTACAGGGTATCCAGAAAATAAGACCCCGAAAATAATTGTTCTGCAAGGTCCCAAAACCTAATATAAACATCAACTAAAAATATGACTAATAAAATGATATAACTATCATATCACTAATATATTAATTTCGATTAATATAAATATTAAGATATTATAAAATAAATAACATAATGTATTAAAATGATACATTCAAGGACTTTTTTACGAAGCAATGTGGAAATTTGAAGTATTAAATTGTTATAGCACTTTGTTACATTATTTTTTAATGTAGCTTATCTTTGCAATGCAGTATTTCTGGAAGGATAATCCATCACTGATATTTTTTCTTTCATGTTTCTCTGTCGAAAAAATATGTGAAGAGGCACTTTTCACACGGATGTAATTCATCAAATAACTTTTGCTATGGCTTCTCAGAGTAGTTATTTTTTACAGACATTTCACAAAATTGAGCTAAAAAAGTATGCAATCGATGAATAAACAAAATAAAGAAATACATGCACGTCACATAGATTACGAAACACTCAACTACTGTTGAATTCAGGTATTGTTCTCCGGGAGGGGGTTCTGTGGCTCCGGGGGGGACATCATAGAGTTCCGGGGGGGGAATTGAAATTTTTGACCATTGAAACTACAAAATCACAAATTTTTCGGGGGGGGGGGATGCCCCCTGCCCGCTGCATGAATTCAACACTGCCAGAATGTTATTTCGATAAAACGTTACGTAAGATGGAAGTAAATTGTTAAATAAACAATTTACGAAACACATAACTCAGTCGAAAATGAATTTTCAATATTTTTTGCACATGCAGATAATGTATTCAAACTCTTTTGAGAATGATCTACATTTCCATTTTATTCCATGTTACACAGTATACTAAAATTTCTTTACCTGGAAAACTTAATGTAAACACTTTATGGGTAATAAACATCCATGGATGACAGTATAACTCATTTGTTTTGTGCATTCTTGCTTATTAATTTATTTAGATTACACACATATGCGATAGTGTACTGAAATTTAGTTAAACTAAAAATCGTTTTGAAAACTGTTTCAGCAGTTCACGAACATAGTCGGTGATTCACTCAGATTTTGTACAGCCCTGTACATTATCTATAAAATTCATCTTTTTTTTTTTTTTTTTTTTTTTTTTTTTGACAAGTATACTTTTTGTTGTACACATTTATGGTATTTATTTTAGTTAGATTAGGGCTTTACTTACGAGCAATTTATTTGAGCTATATTTATTTCCCAATGTATTGATACTATGTCTATATTCCAAACAAATAGAAACGCGCTTTAATTTTTTCCTTATTAGAATAATAAATATATGTAAGAATATGTAAAGAAAAATATTAAAATTAAGGATATTCAAAGACAATGTAAATTACAGAAGTGTTCGAAATAAGTTAGGAGTTCAGGTTATGTGGATGAAATTGTTCTGCCATTAATTTTAAGAAAGTTACTTGTTAGAATTTTCGTTCGGTTCCTACGTGTTAATAAGCTATATTTGGGGGGGGGGGGGGGGGGGGTGTGTATCACCTTCACCATGTACAAGAATAGCTAATCCATTTTTCTGCGTCTAAAACTCAGAGTTACGTTCTGTTAACTTTTATGTAAAATTTTGTAGTTTTTCAGCTCTGAAAAAATCGTCTGTCTTGTCTTATTTTTAGGTATATTTGAAATTTTTGATTTAGTATGAAATACTACCTATTGCATTCGCACAAATGTTGGAATTTCTGAAAATTTTTTGCAGATCTACACCGATCATGACCCCTAGATCCAAAACTACCACCAGTAAAAAAGTTTATATATGGGTGATTCTACGATAAGAGGTTCAAAAACATAGAGAATTCGGCCAAAAAGAAAAGTTTGAGTTTGATCAAAAACCTTTAAATTATGATTTTTGTCCCGTTTATTTACCTTTTCATATAAGAGCAAGTCACTTTATACATATTTTATGACTTTTTCTGGTCAGTGACTCGCTCCCCTGGCAGTTATCTTGCCAGGGGAAATACGGCAGGGGAGAGACATTTTCATGTAAATTCAAATTTTTTAACTGACTGAATTAGTTTTTGGGTTAATTGTGTATTTCACTTTAATTATTACCGTATTGCTTAATTAGGGCAGTAAATGCAATTGAATTGAATGAATATTATAAGTTTTATGACTTACCAGGGGAGATACATGATCACTGTGCGAAACCACTACGCAGCACGGTTGCGTTGCAATAACTAAAAACGGCGACGCTTAAATGGGTTGCGCGTTTAGTATTGCTAACTTCAAGCCGATAGATGTCCTTAAGCACTAATTCCAATATAGCCATCCTTGAATTTATATTTGTTTCAGCGGAACGAAATTTGACAGGGGAGAGACACAAAAAAAGCGGGACAAAAGTTAATTAAAAAAATTATTTAAAATTTACAAAATTATTTTATCTTTTTTTTTTATAATACGTAAGTATAATTACTTAAGTTCCAATTAAACATACTTTAGTTAAGCATCTGGCGGAAAAAATATATGTATTGTTTGAAAGTTAAATTGAAACCGGCAAGGGGACATGCCAGGGGAGGGGACTTTTTAGACTTTGTAAGAAATTTCAGAAAAATGTCTTTTAATTAGGCATTCAATCGTGATGTTACTTAATAAAGTATATTAAGATGATGCGATTCATTGCAAAAAATAGCAACATATAGAATAAAAAATCTGTTTTAAACGGATTGCCGTACAAATTACCTCTTATCGTAGAATCACCCATATATAAGACCATTAATAGTAAACAATATTAATCATTTGAAATTAACCATTGAATTTAACAACTTATAGCCCATTGAATATGGAAGGAAAAAAGAACAATATGAATACAAATGGAATTTGTAGAACCAAAGCAGAATATTCAGGTCCGAAATACTTTGGAACTACAAATTGAGTGTGTGGTTTCATCTTTTTATTTGCCATGAAAAAGCAAAACAATACGAATTTGGGACTACCAACACACATAAAACCAAAATTAATTAAAGAAAAACCAAGTAATCTATAGTGGATATGGAGAAATTAAAACAGTTATGAGCTATAAAGTAGAATAAATCCCAAGTGCACTACCTTAACCCTGATATCGCGTGTGGTAAATTAAAACATGAAGTATTCATATATCATATGAGAGAAAAATGGAGATAATAAAATCATAAAAATAAAAAACAACTTAGTGTACACATCATAATATTAAATTAATAAATTAATTAAAAGCAGAATAATGTAATAACAGAAAAATTAAAACATACACCATAGTTTACCCTATTATTATTTAAATCAATAACATTTATTTTTACTATGCTAGGTTGAACTCAATATCTTAATTATGGAAGATTAAAGATTAAAAAATAGCTTATTAAGAAATGTACCCTATACATTTAGTAGTGATATAGTACACTCATTTATTAAAAGTGAAGTGCATTTTAATAATGTAAATGATTAAAATTATTAAGTTAATACATATAACTAAACAATAATCCATACAATGGTGTTATTTAAACTCCATAGAAATTTTGTACCAAATTAACAAATGAATTTCCCACTCTCAAATTTTTTTAAATATATTGAATTAACCTTGCGTATTATCCAGATAACACCGTCCTCCTCCTTATTTTAACATCTACCCACCCAAATATATATATATATAATCTCACTTTTTAACGGACACGATAACTTTTATAACTCTGCACCAATTTCCACCAAACTGACACATGAAATCAAAGGGGATAAAATCTCGGCCACGTTCGTTAATGGGCAAAATCGGACAAAGGGGGTCGAAATAGGGGGCGTTTTTGTGAAAACAGAAAAAACCCCGTAACTTCTTAATGAAAATAGATATTGAATCAGGTTAAAGTTTATATTACTTCTAAATATTGGGCCAAAAGTATATGCATGACAGATTTTTTATAAAATTAAAAATGGGCTCAAGGGGCGAAAAAATAGGGTTTTTGGGAGAAAAAAAAAATCATAACTTTGTCAATGCTTAAGATATCAAATCCAACTAATTTTTTAAAAAATGTTCTCAATATTATCTAAAACTTTAGTATTTACAAGTTTTTGATAGGACTAACTCTTACTGGTAAAACAAATTAAAAACGAAAACAAAAAGGGGGTGGAAAAAGAAAAAAATCCATAACTTCGTCAGATCTTGAACTATCAAATCTAATTCTATTTATTTTACATCTTCTCAATAGTATATACAACTTTTATATTGACATGTTTTCCATAAGACCACTTCTTATAGCAAAAATAATTTAAACAATAATAGGAGTTGAAGAAAAAACCTGAAATCCAAACTGCTTATATTCTGACTCATTTTTAAATTAATTTTTGATTTTAAACGCATCCAAATAGCAGGTCCTCTTATTTAAAAACAATATAATGTGATCTATTGACCAGTTTCTTGATAAAGGCAGAGTTTATTTAAAATAAGGCTGCCAAAATGGGTATTTTGAATAGAATTTCCCGAAGTAATCGTGATTGAAAAAATTGAAGAAATATTCGTGTAACAAATTGCGTTTTTTCTGTCTCATTTTTAAATCCATTTTTGCTCTCAAACGCATCCAATTTACAGGTTCTCTTATTTAGGAGCTGTATAATGTGCCGCATTGGTCAGTGTTTTGATAAGAGTAAAATATATTTTTAAAAAAGTTGTCAAAGTGGGCACTTCGAACAAAATTTCCCGAAACGATCGTGATTCAAGAATTGTTGATGTATTCAATTAACAAATTTCTTAATTTATGACCCATTTTTAAATTCAATTTTGATTTCAAACGCATTCAGTTGACAGTTTTTTCTTATTTAGAAACTAATTAATGTACCCGAATTGGCCGATTTTTTAAAAATTCAGAATATATTTCAAAATATGCTACTAAAATGGGCATTTGAGTCGAATTTCGCTTAAGATGATTCTGATAAAAGTAGTTCTTACAGAAAATTGAAATTAAAAAATTTTCAAAAGTGGCCAAATAAAGTTGTTAAACTGGATTTATCTCTAATCCTATTTTTTTTTTTTTTTTTTTTTTCTGTGTGTGTGTGTTGAAATGAGTACTTTTCGAAATCCACCTCCGCCTATTGGCCAAGCCGACAGGGATTTTTAGTACCGGAAAGCTTCCGCAAGGAAAATGAATTTTTATCTTACATTTATCAGATTAAGGAAAATTTTTATTTTATTTAACTTATAGACTCCTAAGACCGTGAAAAATTTTGAAAATTTATGAAAGGAAATTATGAAAATTTATGATCTGAGCACTTGATGTGCGAATGTGCCAAAATGATTGGTGGATGTTAAAATTCAATAACTTGCAAACGGTGACAGATATTAAACTTCTTACTGAAGGGTCATGTATGATGTCAGGAGTTTTTTTACTGTGATTCTTGATTTTAGTTCGAATTTCAAATAGTGGATGGCGCGCCGAGTACATCTGCTAAATCCAAGCTCCATTTTTTTTTTGGCCTCTCTTCTCCCATGCGGAAAATAAAGAGATTAAAAGTAATCCCGAGGTACCGAAATTCCAGTCTAGATTTAGCGGTTATCGCTCGCATCAAAATCTGTTATTTGAAATTCGAGCTAAATTCAAAATTCACAGTAAAAAAGCTCCTGACATTATGTATCACCCTGCTGTAAGAATTTTTTAAATATCTGCTACAGTTTGCAAGTTATTGAATTGTAAAATGCATTAGTCATTTTTGGAACTCCCCCAGGGGAATACCTAGGTATTTACGGGTTTCGCGACCCCGGATTCCCGAGCGATCTTTCTCCTTTCCTTTTTTCTTCTCTATTTTAGCTGTCTATCCTTTTCTCTTTGTTTCACACTTTTTAATCTTCTCTTTTCAGTTTGTTATCCCTCTCTGTTCTTGTTTTTTTTTTTTAATAACTCTTTGTTCTTGTTTGTTTTGTTACTAACTCTTTGTTCTTGTTTGGGGTTTTTAGACTAACTTTTTGTTCATATAGTTCTTTGTTCTACTAACTTTGTTGCTGTTCTCTTGTTTAAGAAAAAAAAAAAGAAAAAAAAATTAAAAATGACAAAAGACACCATTTTTTTAAAGTTCCCTCTGATATAACTTCTATATAGGCAATAGTGGTTTTTTTTTATTCACGTGAGACACCCTGGGTGTTGAGGTTTCTTTTAACCTCATCGACTCGTCTCTTCCGTTTTAGGTCGATATCGAGTCCCAGGGTGCAGGGCATCTCTGAACTCTGGTTCCGAGTACGGGGGGGCGCCATGCTTGCATGGTGGTTGTTAGGAGGGGCTTTTGCTACCAGGCGACTGGATCCTTTCGACGTAAGGGCCGGCTGTAGGTTGGACAGAGCTGTAAGGGCTTACCTACGGCTACCCATTTTCCTTGGAAACGAACCGGAGCTTCGGAGATGCTATCGAGTTTAACCCAATGTTCGAAAAACGTGGGGGTCTGTTGAAAATAGTTTTCGCCCTTTTGAGACCTGCACCAGACGTAACGGTAAGAAGAAGGGTCGGTGACCAGGCCCGATGCCTGGCGTTTTATTTAATCTCTCTCTCTAATATGGCGACAAATCTAGGAATTGAGACATGCGATGTGGTAGCCCCACAACCCCATCACTCACTTAAAAATCAGCCTGAAACTGTAACGTCTCAGAGCTCATCAAAAATGGATCTATCTGTATACGAAGTGGTAGCCCCACAACAAAATAAAGAGGAAAATAAAGTGTTGAACTATAGCTCAGAATCTATCTCATGGGTGGAACGGGTTGAACAGTTTACTTCCAAAATGGAAAGTAAAACAGTCAACTCCGATGCAAACAAAATTAAAGAAAGATATTTTGTAATAAAACGTGAAGAAGGAACATTTGAAAAGACATCACCTTTTTTAATACATAAAGCGATACAAGGTTTGGTTGGTGAGCCCAAAACAATAAAAAAACTCCGGACAGGTGAACTACTCATAGAAGTCAGCAATAGCCAGCAAGCTTTGAATTTAAAAAAATGTACACATCTTGCTAACATTGCTGTCACCATATCGCCACATAGATCATTAAATACATCTCGCGGAGTAATCTCGGAATCTGATGTTTTTTATGTCACTGAAGACGAAATATTAGAAAACCTTAAAGACCAAAACGTCATTGAAGTTAAACGAATAAAAATTTACCGTAAAGACGAGCAAACTTCTAATCAAGACCAAATGCCTACGAAGCACATCATCCTCACATTTAATACAACCAACTTACCTAAATATATAATGGCTGGATATTTATCATGCTCAGTTAGACCCTACATACCAAACCCATTGCGTTGCTTTAAATGTCAGCGCTTTGGGCACTCAAAAATCTCTTGCCGAGGGAACTCGCATGCGGTTGGTGCGGCGTAGCTGACCACGAAAGTATACAATGCCAAGCAACACCTTATTGTGTAAACTGTGGGAAAGACCACCCATCTTACTCAAAATCCTGCGAACAATGGAAGAAAGAAAAAGAAATTCAAACTATACGTACTAAAGATAATATGTCATATCCAGAAGCCAGAAAAATTGTTGAATCCAGGACTCCCAAAGTTGGTGTATCATATGCTACCGCCTTATCAAAAACTTCTCACAGAACTTATCAAACCATTGCAACACAAACAGAACTCCCTACTGAAACTCATCATCAATCAAACCAAAAAGAAAACAGCTTCTCTAATAATTTAAATAAAACTAATAAATCTACACAATCTAGCTCATCTAAATTAGTGAATTCCGTTCCTCCTAAATCACCGCAAAATGGGACTTCAAAATCATCTCAATCTCTTTTTCCTAAAGCTCCACTCCATAAAAGAGGCACTCAAAATACAACCAAAATAACACCTTTAAAAACGAATCGTAAATCTGACACAGATAAACACAACCTTCCAATTATTAAAACTATTGTATCATCTGAAAACCTAGTCAAGAAGAAAAAGAATAAAACACAGAAACATCAATTAAATCCAAAGCAGGATACCAAAACTTATGTGACCACTGTACAGGATGATGATGCTCTTGACCTTCATCCTGAACAGGATGCAGAGTTGGACGATGGAGATAGTAGCATGTCTACTACCTCCGAACAAAACGACATAGATACTTATATCTAACTCTCCCAATCATGACAAATATTATCTCGTGGAACTGCCGTGGCTTTCGTAATAAATATGACGAAATCCGTAATATTCTTTCTGACAATCAACTTTTATGTTTAGCTCTGCAAGAAACGCATCTTAAACCTACTGACAAAGCAAAATTGCGCAATTACTCTACATATAGAAAAGATTTTTCAGGTACTGACAGAGCTACTGGTGGAGTAGCTCTTTTTATCTCAAATAATTTACCTCATACTTATATCAATTTAAATACTAACTTACAAGCAGTTGCAGTCCGCGTTCATATTAATCACTTAATAACAGTCTGTACCATATACTTGCCACCAAATCTGCCAATACAATCTGCACATCTAGAAAATCTTATTCTTCAACTCCCCATTCCTTTCATTATTCTCGGAGACTTTAATGCCCACAGTCAAATGTGGGGTAACCATGACTCTAATCAACGTGGTAGTATGATTGAGAAAATTATATCTGACAATGGCTTATGCCTGCTCAATAACGGAGATCATACTTACTTTCACGAACCTACTCGCACCTTCCATGCCATAGATCTCACTATCTGCTCCCCATCCATTTATCCATATTGGAACTTCTGGGTTTCTGATGACCTGCACGGCAGTGACCATTTTCCTACTTTTATATCGCAGACTACTCCCCACGTGGATTCTAATAATTGCTTTAAACGCTATGTTTATGACAGAGCCTATTGGCCAACCTTCACAGACCTTGCTAAAATTACGAATGATATGATAGAGGGTGACATAGACGATGCACTTGATAATATCACCCAGTGTATTATCAATGCTGCAGATTCTAGCATTCCAAAAACATCATCTACTCATAAACACAGGAAACCTTGGTGGAATAATGATTGCCAAAATGCAAAGAAGAAACAACAAAGGGTTTGGGACCTCTTTCGGAGGTACCCTAATAATACTAATTATATGGCGTATAAAAAAGCAAAGGCCGAAGCTAGAAGAGTGCGACGCAAGAGCCAACGGGAGTCCTGGACTAACTACGTATCTAGCATAAACTTCAATACCTCAACCAAAGAACTGTGGCAAAAAGTGAAAAAATGTATGGGCCTTTACTCAGAAAATCATATTTCCATTTTAAATTACAACGGTCACACCATTTCATCTCCCAAGAACATAGCAGAGACTATAGCTAATACCCTTGCATCCATCTCGAAATCTGACGCATATCCTGAACCTTTTCTATCTTACAAAAGACAAACTGAAATGAACAGGATTAATTTTAATATTCATAATTCACTTTCATACAATCAACCATTCATTATGTCAGAGCTTTTAAAATGTTTGAAAGACAGTCACATATCCGCACCTGGTCATGACGGCATCACATATATCATGCTCAAGCATCTCTCGTCACTCTCCCTTAACAATCTACTCTCTTTTTTTAACAGAATATGGACTGAACAGACTTTTCCTAATGCATGGTGCAGAGCTATTGTTATCCCTTTTCCCAAACCAGGAAAAGATGCTACTAATCCCAATAATTATAGGCCCATTGCACTCTCTAGCTGCCTCTGCAAGCTTCTTGAAAAAATGGTCAATTGCCGGCTCATTCATGTTTTGGAAATAAACAACCGCCTTGCCGCTTTTCAAAGTGGTTTTCAACGTGGTAGATCAACTATCGATAACCTAATCCACCTTGAACATTACATTCGTACTGCATTTCTCAAACGCAACCATTTGGTGTCAGTTTTCTTTGACATGGCGATACGGGATCCTACGTGATCTTTTTAATTTAGACTTTCGCGGAAACCTTCCTATTTTTATCACAAACTTCCTTGCAGTTCGGCTCTTCCAAGTTCGAATTGGAGGAATCCTTTCCAGTTTTTATGTACAAGAGGAGGGTGTACCTCAGGGTAGTGTCCTGAGTGTCACCCTCTTTGCTATAAAAATAAATGATATCCTTAATCAACTTCCACCGTCTGTGAAAGGAGATCTCTACGTGGACGACTTCCGTATTATGTGCATGGGGCAGGATATTCGCTTTATCGAGAGACAATTTCAAATTGCAATCAAAAGTATTCTTAGCTGGACAAATAAAAATGGTTTTGTAATATCCCAGGACAAAACTTCTTGTGTGCACTTCTGTAGACGAAGGAATCTGCATCCAGATCCTGAAATTTTTATTAACTCAACTAAAATTCCTGTTGTAGACAGCGTTCGGTACCTAGGCCTCCATTTTGACAAAAAGCTCACATTTTTACCACACATTTTACAATTAAGGACAAAATGTGAAAAGTCGCTGAACTTGCTGAAAGTACTATCTAACACCTCTTGGGGAGCAGACCGTACTTCTCTAATTAAAATATATAGGGCTGTAATCCGTACAAAAATTGACTATGCCTGCCAGGTCTGTGGTTCTGCCCGAAAATCTGTTTTAGAAAAACTTGACACTGTGCATTAGGGTGGGCCGAAAAAAACTTTTTTTCGATTTTCGATAATGGCGGGTGCGGAAAAGTGGCCACTGGTGGCACTCAGTTCACACAAAAAATTTGAGAATTTTTGGACATTTCCTTACCCTGCCGCAAATGGTTTCAAAATTTGCAAAAATGCTGATTTTTGAACTTTTTTGTTAAAAAGTTAAAAATGTTAAATTAAATTTATTTTGGTTGTATTTACTTGAAAAGGCATCTTTAACGTACCGAATGCTTAAATAAGTTCTGATAATGCATTATTTAATTGCTTAGTGTATTTTAAATATGCCGATTTTCATAGTTTTTACACGTATAACAGGCAAGAATTGTATTGGTTTGAATCGTTCGTTAATTTCTCTCTTATTTATGTTCCTTGATCTTTAAATTTTTTCGATGCGTCAAAGTTCATATATTTGGGCAGCGGACAGCAGTATAACTCAAAAACAAAGCTGGAAGGCGAGAAGGAGGGTGAAACCGAACTCTAAGCGTGCGCAGTGCCTCATTAATGTTGAGGGAGTGAAGGAATATATAAAATAGAAGAGAAAATTTCGATAAGGGATTGTTATTATGGGGATAAGGGATTGTTACCATGCTCAAAATCTGCAACATTTGTTCAATGTGGATGTGAAACCTTTTCCTAGAGACATTCAGTACTTTTTGGATCGTTTGGCATACCATTACAGTGTTTTGTGCGTTTTATTACGACGAGCTTAGAAATGGGAAGTATGAAGGTCCATGGCAATGTAAAAGACACGCGACAGCATGAAAAGTATCCTTTATGGGGAACCATGCTTATTGCAATTGCCAATTTATACTGATATCATGCGCAACTACTACTGGTTGCGAAGCGATATGGCAGAAAATCGAGAAATCCAATATTAGTCAATAGATGATATTATTAAAATGGTAGATGAAAAAGTTACCGAAATCTGAATAAAAGCCAGTGTTTTCCCAACGATCAATTTACAAAAAGATTAAAAAATATTACAAGAAGTGTAGATCATTGGAGAAATCCTGAAATCGTATGGACTTGAAAGTAAAGACAACCCGCGAAGAATTCGTACGAAATGGTGAAACCTTTTAGTAGTTTTTAATCTTTTTGTAAATTGATCGTTGGGAAAACACTGGTATGGAAGTTTTTTTTTCAGATTTCGGAAACGTTTTCACCTACCATTAAACTATTATTTTAAACTATCACTATTAAAAGAAGTGTAGATCATTGGGGAAATACTGTAATCGTATGGGCTTGAAAGTAAAGACAACCCGCGAAGAATTCGTACGATATGGTGAAATCTTTTAATAGTTTTTAATCTTTTTTGTAAATTGATCGTTGGGAAAACACTGGTATGGAAGCTTTTCTTTAGATTTCCGTAACTTTTTCATCTACCATTTTAATAACATCATGTATTGACTAATATTGGATTTCTCGATTTTCTGCCGTATCGCTTCGCAACCAGTAGTAGTGGTACATGATATCAGTATAAGTTAACGATTGCAAGTCTTTCAATAAGCATGATGCCCCATAGAGGATACTTTTCATGCTGTCGCGTGTCTTTTACATTGCCACGGACCTTCATACTTACCATTTCTAAGCTCGTCGTAATAAAACGCACAAAACACTGAAATGGTACGTCAAATGATCCAAAAAGTACCAAATCTCTCTAGGAAAAGGTTTCAGGTCCACACGGAACGTATATCGCAGGTTTTGATCATAGTAAATTAATAACAATCCCTTTTCGAAATTTTCTCTTCTCTTTTATTTCTTCCTTAACTCCCTCAACATTACGATGAGGCATTACGCACTCTTAGAGTCCTGCTTCACCCCTGCTCACCTTCCAGATTTGTTTTTGAGTTATGCTTCTGTCCATTGCCCAAATATATGACCTTTGATGCACAAAAAAAATTTAAGGACCAAGAAACATAAATAAGAGAGAAATTAACGAACGATTCAAACCAATACAATTTTTGTCTGTTATACGTGAAAAATCTATGAAAATCGGCTTATTTAAAATACACTTAGCAACTAAATAATCCATTATCAGAACTTATTTAAGCATTTGGTACGTTAAAGTTGCCTTTTCAAATAAATACAGCCAAAATAAATTTAATTTAACATTTTTAACTTTTTAGATAAAAAAGTGCAAAAATCGGCATTTTTGCAAATTTTTAAGCCTTTTGCGGCAAGGTAAGGAAAAGTCCAAAAAATCTCAAATTTTTTGTATGAACTGAGTGCCACGAGTGGCCACTTTTCCGCACCCGCCATAATCGAAAATCGAAAAAAAGTTTTTTTCGGCCCACCCTACTGTGCATCATAGCGCACTCCGTGTTTGCTCTGGTGCATTTCGTACTTCTCCAGTTTTAAGTCTTTATGTTGACTGCAATTAACCTTCATTGCATTATACTCGTGAAAAACACTCACTGGAACTATTTTATCGTGTCCTTTCTCATCCTGGTCATCCACTTCATCCCTATATTTTAAGTACTGACAATGATACTCTTTATCAGCATCGCCCTTCTTGCATTCCATCTTTTGGAGTAAGAATGAGAAACCTAATTAACAATAGCCCTTTGAATGATATTGAGGTGTGTACATGCTCTTTGCATGTATTCCCTCCTTGGAAGCCGCCCAGCATTACCTCCCTCCATCCTTTTAAAGGATTTGATAAAAATAACATGGCCCCTATTGTTTTTCAACAATTATTCTCTGCTCATCGTGCAAATTATAATAGCTATACAGACATTTATACAGATGGTTCGAAAAATGGCGACATAATTGGTTGTGGGGTTTTTTATAATAACACATCTTTGAGTTACCAGCTTCACCCTTCCACTTCAATATTTACAGCTGAATTAATTGCAATAGAAAGAGCCATGTTACACATTTCCCATCATCATAACACATCGTTCATTATTTACACAGACTCAAATAGTTCTATTGATGCTATTAAATCTTTTAGTAATCATCCATATGTATTAGCCATCCTTAACATTTATAAAGATTTGACTAGGCGCGGCTATAGTATTTTGTTTTGCTGGATTCCTGGACACATGGGTATTCCTGGTAATGAAAAAGCAGATATGGCGGCAAAACTTGCTCGTGACCCCCTTCACCACAAAATCCCATTCTCAGACGTTAAACTAACTATTAAACGCTTTAGTTACAATAAATGGCAAGAAAGCTGGGACTTGACTTTCAATAATAAACTGCATAGTATCAAACCAACAATCGTGACCTGGCCTCCAATTTATCCAAGAAAAAAGGATGTTATTCTAACCCGTCTGAGAATTGGACATTCAAGGATCACACATAAACATCTGTTACTTAGGGAGGATGCACACATGTGTCCAAAATGTCATTTTGATCACTTGACTATTCACCATATTTTAACTGATTGCCCAGGCCTCCGACACTTGTACAGGACATTTTTTAATTCATCATCACCAACCTTGACAAACCTCATTGGGGAATTACCTCATCGGGCACTCTTTACTTTTTTAAAAAGTGCTGGATTTTATTTTGACATATGATCTTTTAATGTTTATTTTTCATTTTATGACTTTGTTTCTCAGTTTGCCTTTTCTATTTATTTACTTTTAATTGTACATCCTAACTTTTTACTTTTCTACCATTGCTTGACTGTATCTGGATGGGATACCCCATCCAGATATTTCTATATTTTGCTTTTTTAGTCTTTGTTTTGGCGCAGCATGTCCCTGAAGGGATTTTGCGCCATTAAACCCTATACAACCAACCAACCAACCATTTTTGGAACACCCGATATATTGCCCACGTGTTTCTAACATGTCGAAAAGCTGTATTTATTATTTATTTGTGGATACCCTAGAGGTCTGCACGGGCCCGGCCCGTACCCGGCGGAATCGTTTCGAATTTTCTAACGGTCCGGGCCGGGCCGGTAGAATTAGAATAGTTTTTTCAACGGGCCGGGCCGACAAACAAAATAAACGGACCTGCTGATAAAAAATTTTTCGGACCTACCGGCCCGTTTTGAAGATTTAAGCAGAAACGATAAAATATGACTTATTTTCAACGAAAATGGTTTTAACGAGAATAAGTATAAATGTGCGTCACGAGCCATACTAGTTTGACAGCATCAATATAAAAATGTAACTTGTACGGTATAGAGATAGGCATCGAGCAGTTACATTGTGTGTAACCCATTTTAATATATTTTTAGCTGACTCGTGCCGGTCCGAGATCAAGCTTGCATTTTTTTCTATATATAGATTTGCCGGACCGGAACTAGACTTAATCGTTCTCATGATCTGTAGGGCAGACAACATGATTTGTAAAATTATTAACAGCGATAAAGAATTTATGTTAGCTTAATATTTGGATATATACTTCTTGACTAATTTCTCTATAACGCGAAAGTTTGACGCATTTTCAGATAAATTTTTAATTGTAAAAGTATAAAAGTGATAAGCCTGACTATTGAAGGGATTTGGAATCGAATAGCGTTTTTCATTTTTGTTAAATAAAGTACTTGTATAGCCTTGTTGAAATATAATAGTTTCTCAAATGGTTGCAGGTTTTTCTCCTTTCCCATGTTATCGTTTCCGGAATTTCTATACCGGATTAATATTATTAATCTGCTTTTTATATATATATTTGATTTTATAAGATATTTGGCTTTTAATAGTTCTAGTCTTATTACCTTACTGTTTGCAAGTTTTAACTAGTTTTTAACCTCTCTATTTTAATTTCACTGCATTTTTTAAAACTACATTTTAATCACATGTGTCATCACATTACTCATATCATCCTTTTTAATATAATTATTTAATACATTTTTTTTTTACTTTGTCTTACAATTTATTCATTACCTTGTTCTTGGCGCAGCATGTCCCCAAAGGGACCTTGCGCCATTAAAATCCATACAACCAACCAACCAACCGGAATTTCTATTCAAAACGCTAACTATGACACTATTTCATTTGCTTGCAGTATTCTTAAGTTGCTTGAATCAAAAAATGGATAACGCCATTCGATTACATAGCTTCTGAATAAAGACACCTGCTAATCTTATGCGTTTCTGAGAAAAAAAATGAATTTAAAAATTTATCAGAAAGGAGCTTCTTTGAATTAACGAATGAATTTGTATTTAAAATCTTTAATAAAATGATATAGAAATATTTTTATAAATCTTCTTTTATTAAACAACTTCAAAAGTTACGATGTTTTTAACTTTCTTTTTTCTTTTATTCAAGGCCATATTAATTTTTTAATGAATCTTTATTTGAATGTTGAAAGCCTAAGAATCTAAGTAATCATTAATGTTGCTAATGTGTATTTCCTGTAAAATATATACTGTAAAATCATTCCATAGATATGTATGCAGTAAACTTTAAAGGAATCTTAATTATATGATAAAAATCTGAATTTTTAGGAAATTGTAACGGGCCGGGTTACAATTTGAGTCTTGCAACAGCCGGGTTAGTTTGATTTTTACAACGGGCCGGGCCCGGGCCTGGAAATTCAGGCCCGTGCAGACCTCTAGGATACCCTCTTTACTTTTACTCTCCGTACACTTAATTATTTTTAATTTGCGACTCTTGCATAGTTTTATATAAATAGCACAAGTTTTTTATTCTTTTGAAAATCCATTTCTTCTTTTTTTATTAACATGGAAAAATAATTTCTACGATTTAAAAGTACATTTTTTCTTAAAGGTTCTCCGGAAAAAGATTCGGCAAAAGGAGTGAGAACAATGTTTGTTTTCCGCGGAGAGCGTCTTCATCACTTCTCATCTAGAGTATGGAGGTATGCATTAATTATACAATTTTTTTCCTATTAAGAATACTTGTAAAATTACGAAAAAGTGTTTTTATTACTAACTTGGATGCATAGAATTGTTTTTATAAAATTTTATTTCATAATCGATATACTGTTTTGGCGTTGATTTCAGTAGTAGAATTTCAGTGCGAAAATTAGTGGAATTTAGTATGGACACCAGTATTAAAACATTGTTTTAGAAAAAAAATTTCAATTTTTTCCCCCGTTCAACAACGAAAAATTTTGAAATAGCCAAGGAGATTGTATTTTTAAAAGTAAAATCATGAAATTGGTAGGTGTGAATGTTAAAGTGATTTGGAAACAGTTTTTCATATTTCCCATAAATGCATTACACCTTGATTTATAAGTGATTGCTGTCTTATAACAGTTTTTTTAGGGTTTCGTTCTACTTTTTCGTTCTCTAAACTTTATACACACACAAAGAAGCATCTTCATATTGAAACCTGGTCCATCTCGCTTGTCTGTCTGTCTGTCCTTCACAGAGCGCATTCTCGGAAACTATATTGTTGGAGACATGAAATTTTGCATAATAGCTGAAAACCTGAGCTTGCATAACGAATCATATTTTTTTTTAAAGTTTTATCCCTTCGGGCTTTAACTTGTTTTTTAAGCAATTTTTTTTTTCAAACTGATGCTTGAAGAAAGGCCTCAGGCTCTGTGTGGAGGGGGATGGATTTGTTTTTAATATATCATTTTTAAAATTATTGGCCTATATATTGCTAAGCACTTACTCCCCTCCTCTTTTTAACTCTTTTTTTTTTTTCATCACTAGTTCTTTTATTTGTCATGATGAGTCCGTATTTCTAGGCCATGGGGGGTAGGTGTGTGTGGGGGGGGGGAGACATAATTTTAAAATCGTAGCTTTTTCATTAAGTAAATGTAATTTTAGACCTGGTATTTTTAAGCGGCCATTTGATAAATATTATTTATAAAATATAAAAAAAATCAAAGTGTTGCGTAGCCGCAATTAGGTTCCTCTGGGGGTGGGATTTTTAATTTTTTCTTCAAACTTTAAATTCAAGAACAACAAAAGAAATAAAAACAATTTTATTTCAATTATAAGTATAATTATGATTAAAGTATCTTTTATGCATTTAACAAATTAAAATTGTATATTAAACTATCGTGCATACGAGAGAGTTGCATTCAATGCCTCCGATTGCTAAATATTTATCATACGTAAACTATTCAATCAAATCATAATTAGATTCGTTGTTCATTTGCGTAAATTTCAAATGTACTGCAGTCTGCATAAAGAAGTTGGACCACAAGGACCCAATTATCCTGTTTTTCTTTAAAGAGACTTACATTGCCGCATAATACTTTTTCCTACATTAAAAGTAAATAAACGTCTGCATTCTAGCACAATCTTTTTATAGCATCTCAATAGACAAAATTTACATCATCTAAAAAAACTTTGAAATGCTTGGAACGGATAAGAAATATTTTTTACAAAGTAAATTCTGTGAGAATTTCGAGGCAATCTGTAAAAATCTAAGTATTTCGTCACTAAATCTTTCGTTTAGGTATCCACAAACCAAAATTGTGTTAGCAAAGTTAAAATCTTTTTCTAATCGATGGTGTAATCGGTTTTTAAAATTATTAATTTTAAGCCCTTTCAAGTATACCCACAAATGCAGGTGACTTCGCGCTTCACGGAGACTATTTTTTTCTACGCTAAAAGTAACAAAACGTCTGTATTTTTAGACAATCTTTTTAGAGCATCTTAATAGACGAGATTTAAATAACATAAAACAATTTTTTCGAACGGGTGGAGCTATATTTTTTTAAAATAAAATGTGTGAAAATGTCAACAAAATCTGTAAAAACCCGAGTGTTAATATGGGGTTTCGCTCACTTTTGATACGCATATACTCCAAAAACAAAATTACACAAAAAATAAAATACTAAATAGCATGTATTTGAATTCAATATTTTCCAGCGATTTTTGAATTTAAAAATATAAAATCAACAAAATAAAGATATAAAATCGCACAAATTTGATGTTCATTTAAGAGTAATTCATCCCGTGTACGGGCAACTCCGGGCGGATCTACCAGTTGGAAATTATTTATATTGCAAAAAATATGAAATATTTCTAGAGTAAAATTAAAGTAAGTTAGCTAACAACATAATAAAAATGTAGACAAAATTCATTATAACTCCCCTACTGGGAGATGAAATATCTAGCTATAAAAATCAGGATAACCTGCAGAGGAGCTTTTCTCAAACAAAGTATAAAAGAAGAACAATACATATCGTTGCTGGTTATTATGGTTGCTTGGAAGGTGTCCTGAAAAAGAAGTGAAGATCAAAGTGTGTCTGCGAATATGGTAATAGTACATAAATGTGGAGTATTCTGCTGCATGTTTTAGCAGGGAGTCTTTATAAAATATTACCTGATACATAAGCAAAAATTTTCACGATATTATATGTATGCATTAGTGGTCTAGTATTCCATTTTATCTGGAATTAATTAGAAAAAATTATCAAAGAGACATTATGTCTACGGTTGTTTTCTACAAACAAATTACAGTGATTAATATAGATACTGTCAATATAAAATGATGTGAAGTGAGAATCACCCACTTTTTCTTGAAATATATGGGTTTAAACAAAGAATAAAGATTTTAATAAAGATATTTTTAGATTTTGAATTTGAGATTTTTCTTCCGTCTTTTGTTTTATGGAAATTTAATATTGCATATTGAAATAAGATAAAAATATAATTTTTTGTTTTATTATTTATCTGTGTCATACATAAATCATGCAATATTTTCCTCTACATTGTATTAAAATCCATCTGTCTATCACCCATGAATCCCAAGTAAATATATGCGTGTTTTTATGCACCATATGTATTCAAAGAGTAAAAATCTAACTAAAAATCATGTTTAACGTACTCCAGATGGTACTCAAAAGTATTGCTTTAAAAAGTGCTTCGTGAGGGGAAACAAATTGAAAATTATTTTTTTAGCAAGTCATATTCTCAAATTATTTTTTTAAAACAAGGAAGAAAAAATATACAATATCCTTATTTTTAAAATCTGAGATGTTCCGAAGCAAAAGCTAGGGATATCATGTTCGACAAGAGAATGGGAGCAAAATTGACATTCACACGTGCCAATATACCTTCGTGGACAATTTTCAGCTCACTGGAACTGCTATCTAGTATCGTCAAGGGAAATATTTACTATTGTTACTTAACCCCTTAATTGGTTTGCCCGAACGCCATTCGGGTAAGACGAATTTGCTTATTGCATCATTTAAAGTTTTTTCACACCACTATTATTTTTAAGACAATTTTCATACTATTGAAACGCGGAAATGTTTAGACTAAATTTTACGAATATTTTATTTAAATAATAGTGGTGTGAATCCGCTATTTTCAATTTATTGAACAGAAAAGAATTAACCAGTTAAGGGGTTAAAGTACTGAACATGCATTCAATGAGTGCTTTAATTTGTAACATACAATTTTAGTATTTTAAAGAATTATCGAGGCAAAAAGGATTAAACAGTAAAATAAATGAAATGAAACAACAGTGATTCTATAATATCGCAAATGAGTGAAATAACGAATATCCCTCATTTGATCTGTTAATTCTTTGAAATTGCTAATATAAATTCTCCATAAATTTTAAGTAATTCCTCTATCATTCTTTATACGAAAATCTCATTTAATTGACATTATTCTAAAAATTAGTCTCTTTTTAACATGGCTATATATATATATATATATATATATGTTTTTTTAATAAAAAAGAGATAAAAAAAACTATCTAGCTGCTTATTCTAATTTGTATGTGCCTAATACCGTTATGTTTGTAAAATATTAATAAAAATTCTGCAATGAAAAATTATGATTATTACTTTCGTAAATTTGAAGAAAAATAAACTTTATCAAAAATATTGAGTGTCGAAGAAAAGGTTGAGCGAGTGGTGCGCTGCACCAAGGCAACAAATCATAGACTTTCCTCAGTGCTGTCTGTTATTTACTAACAACACACCAGTGATTCATAAAAAAGAAGTTAGTAAAATAAAGCAAGATTTTTTGCACAAGCCATCAAATAGAAGATGATGTGGCACTGTGAATACATATAAAAAAATTTACACAAAATTTGACTTTTTATGTGAGAAGAAAAAAGTTATCTTTGTCCTTAATCGTACATTAAATTATTTAAATTGTACTATACTACTTAATAAAATTAATTTTATTGTAACTTACTTTTATAATTTAATCAACAAACACTTTTAAAATTATTTTTAAAGTTAACGACAAATCACCGCAGTGCAAAATTTCAGTGATCAACTTTTCATACAAGCTTCATGTTAGGTTTCTTATATTTTAGAAATTGTAATAAATAACTCAACTGTAAACGGCAATAGCATATTTGATTATCGGAGCAACATCAAATAGCACAATAATTAAATCTATGATGCTATTAAAGAAAATATCAAGAATTTGCCCTATTTTAACTCAAGCAATGTTTAAAACTATTTTGAGTCTCATCAAATTTTAAGACCAGAAAGCAAGCTCTCTTCACATACACATCCAACAATAATAATAAAAAAAAGGCTGATAAAATGTGTTCAACGAAATATCTTCCTTTTTTCTTTCCAAATTACCAATAAATCAAAGCATAACCCATTATTGTTCAATTGTAGGTCCATTTCAAAAGCCATTCTACCTGCTTCTGTTACTAACCGTAATTTCAGCTATTGGCTACAATAATTCGTCTAAAATCTTTATTCGAATGACAGCTATGATGCTCACAGTCGCCCAAGTCCATAAAACTTGGTTTCAAAGACTCACCTCAAAATTTCCACTCGGAATCAACTGGTGTTTCAATGCCTTGCACTTCGGATACTGAAAATGTTTAGGTCATAAATAGATGGATTTAACGGACATTAAAGAAGTCGTAAAAAGAGGAATAATAGAATATATTAAAGAGACGTTGTCTTTACTGTCAGTAAATACATTAAGATGAATTATGCATGAATTTCCTTATAATACTCCTTTCTTTAAAGAATTAACATACTCCATAAAGAGACGAAATCTTTATGAAATCTTTCTTTTGTCTAATTTGGAAATTGTCATTAATTTTAGCACGATGTTTTAAAATTGTTACAGAATCGGATTTTAAGTTTTTTAGTTTTAAAAATTATTTTATAAACTAACTTTTAGAAACATATACCTTATGCCAAGACCATGAAAATTAATCCTTAACTACTTTGATCGAAATTTTTGCATAACAACTGTGTAGCTGAATTGCTTGATCGAAAGATGAATAAAAAGCTAGATTGATAGTTTTGTAAAAGATTTTTATAATGAGAATTCATCTGTTCAGAAGTATAGAGGCGTCTTCAAACAAAGTAAAATGTTACTATTTGTAGTTGAACTGTAAAAATTAGGGGGAGGAGAGCGGTCTATCAGACCGCTAACATCAGTTAACCCATTAGTGCCTAGCGTCCCTTTTTAGGGACGGTTATAAAAAAGACAAGAAAGCACTTTTCACACGAGTAAATAGAAAGATAAATAAACACTATTTTTCACGAGACAAATTCCTCAATAAGTTAAGATAAAAGTTATTCTTCTTTCAAAAGTGGTGGGAAACCCAAAATTTCACTTTTAACGAAGAAAATAATTTGGGCATTAATGGGTTAAATGATAAGGTAGGATTCTGTTATAGACCTTAGTGGAATGCGAATCAATAAATATATACGTATTTATTTTTCTCTTAATAAACTGGTATTAGAGGATTTATTAAAAGATTTTTTATGACATTGAAATGCTAACGAATTTTCTCTAGTGTCGGTCTCGAGACAATTTCAGATCTGGTCTCCAGATCAGGTCGATTTCATAATGCAATTTTCTGGTTATAAAGGGAGAATTTCGTTGAACACTTTTTAGTTAGAGTACACGATATTTCGGTTCTCAGCCATTTCCTGTCCCTTACAATTTCTTTGCCCGCCACTTTAACGCGGGTTCTAATTGTTGTGGGCTTGCCAAACGCTGTAAGTTCAACATTATTGGGAGCCTTTTTTAAATTATTTTTATTTTCCCCCTCCCTCCAAGCAAATTTTATAAAAAGATGAATTAAACAGTCCGATTAATTAAAACTTTTATAAATCGTGATAATTAAATCACAGCAAACTGAAAATTTGTTTGATTAAACAATGCGATACAATTTTACAGGGGACATTGTCTTATTATTATTTAACAGAATGAATATTTTAAGATTTATTATTTATTATTAGTATTAGGTATTTTATACATATTATATACTACTATAAATAATTTTTGGTTTTTTTTCGCACATTTTTTAGAACCTTTAAATTTATTATTAATTAAATAATAAAAAAAGGTACTTAAGTTTTTTATTCTTCCTATTAGTTTAATAATACACGTGTTTAATAATTCAATTAGACGCTTATTATGCGTCCATTTTCTAAAGTGTCCTTATAAATTTTTTCATGGATATAACTACGCTTATTTTACAACCCAAACAAGCAATGTTTGATCATCCCCCCCCTCTTTGCTGCAGAACATTTTCGAGTCGAGTTAAATATTATTTCAAAGGATGCTAAGAATTTTTTTTCATATAAGAAATATATATAATAATCCTCATAGTAGTATAATAATAGTTCCTCATAATATAAGAAAAAAATAAGGGAACACACACTATATATACACACGTGTGTACCTGTGTGAGAGCGCGTGCTTGTTTATTTCCTTCAATCATCCTCCCCCCACCCTCTCGCGCGCGCACGATTCGAAAAATTAAATTTGAAACAAAAGATATTATATTTTTGAGGCATCTAAAAATTTATTTTAGTTTTAAACAATTAATTGTAACTTGAGAATATTTTAACAGAAATCATTTTCTAGAAGCTTGAAATAAATGAAACGAAAAGGAGCTACTTTCTGACGCATTTTTGAATTTATTTTTATTCAGAAACTCATGAAATTGGCAGGTAAAGTTATTCAGAGACTGTGTAATCGAATGGCATTTTTTTTTTCTAAAGGCAATAGGTATTTTAGAAAATACTGTCAATGTTAGCGTTTTCAAAACAATTTTCCGGACTGACAGTCGTGGAAAGAAAAAAAACGTGTCATCACTTGATATACATCGTTTATAACTTGATACCTAATTTATCAAAAATTGGAAAACGCTATTCCATTCCAAATAATTTTAATAGTTAGGTCTTCCAATTTCATGCCTTAATGATTAAAAAATGAGTCTGAAAATGTGTTAGAATATTTTGTGATGTTGAGCAGTGAATTTAAAAGCACCCTTAATCTGGGAGCAGCCTCGCCGGGTATGACATATCCCAGGTGCGTGCGTAAGATTTTTATAACTGTCATCACCATTTACTATATATCCGATTTTAATAAATTTTGAAGTTATAAACAAAATTCTGCACAAATGTATGTTTAAGATCTCAAACGATTTAGTTGAGTAATTTTTGTGCTGTTATATGTGGACAGACAGACGGACGTATCAGACGACGACTGTATAGGTGCTATGTATTTATATAATTACTAACGCATCTAAAAAACAATTAAGTTTAAAAGCGCGGGACCGTTATGTGTCCTTGTGAATGGATTAAAAATGATATGAATGTCCTATTCTAACGTAATCATAGTGAAAGTCAGTGTTTTTTTCAGAATCGATACATTTGCAATAGCGTAATTTCATTAAAATACTCTGCAAACATTTTTCCCTCATAGACCATATAGTGATGGAATTCTTTTGGGTGCCCCTGTAAGTGAACTATTAATCCCACATACTTAATATACAGTACCAAACATGCCTACACCCTGTCCCAAAAGTTTAGACAATCAGTAAAATTTGCATTAACATAAAAAGTAATAAGGTACAATTAAAATTCGTGAGATAGGCAATAAATAAAAACAGTTTTGCTGAAATACAGATATAAATTATGATCAGATTTTTCAAATTATAAATATTCCTTAAAATATGTAAAAATTTGTTGTCCTAAAAGTATAGACACAACACAGCATTACACGTTTTCTTTTACATTTTTCTTCACAAAATAAAATATTTTTATTTTCGTGTGCTCCTGTAAATGCAAAGTAATGTTTCCCTTTAATTAAAATATCGTCTGCTGTATTTTAAGAATAATAGTTTATTGAAATTTTGTGGAATCAAATGAGTTCAATCTATTGTTTTGTTTGCAATTCGAAAAAGACATTTCCTGCGCTTTCTATAAAAAATGCCACGTTTTAATGAAGTTTCTAAAGATGAAATTATTAAGATTTTAAATTTAAAAGCGCAAGGACAAAATCCTGTACAAATATCGATAACAATAAAGAAATCCTTAAGCAATATTTATAGAGTTTTGAGATAAGGTGGAACATGGAATACTAAAAAACTAACCTGAAGAGCTAAAAAAAATGTTACGTGATGATAGAATATTGTTAAAGATGTCTTCAGTTGATAATTTATTTGTAAGTGAAATTTCATCATTTTCCAGAATTTCAAAAAGCACTGTATACAGAAGGATTAAAGCTTCAAAGTATTGTTTACATGAGAATGAAAGTAAAAGCTTGCTAAAACAGAAGCATAAAGATGCGTGTCCAAAGTGGGCAAGAAAAAAATTGTCATACAGTCTGATTTCTGTCATCTTCAGTCATGAAAAGAAATGGAATTTGACGGCCCTGATAATTATCAGTTTTACTGATTTGACCTAAGAAAAGAACCCAAGAACTGTTTCAGCAGGCAACAAGGCGAAGGATCCGTAATGACCTGGAGAGGGTTTTCTTTCAACGGCCAAACATTTCTAGAATTTACGGACAGAAAAACGAAATCAGATTATTTTCAGAATATTTTACGTACCAATTTACTGCAAATTATGGATTTGCTAGCAAGACCAGACTGGCATCCTGACTTGACAAGGGCATCCATTTGTACCTCCACATCAACGTAAACATGGTTTAGGCAAAATAATATCACACTATTAGACTAGCCAGCACTTGAATTCCATGGAGAACATATGGGGAATCTTATCTCGTAAAATATGCGAAGATGGAAAGCAGTATACATGTATAAATGACTTAAAAACTGCAAGACAAAGCCTGGTATGAAATATCTCCTTCTGTAATGTAATCATTAGTTAATTCTATGGAACAACGTGTATTTGATATTATAGAGTGTCGTGGCAATACAATTTAAAATTAAATGTAAGTTTTTAGTTACATTTATAAATGTAAAACTCCCAAAAAATTACAATTGTCTGTACTTTTGGGACAGCACATAATTTATAAAATTTAATGTATATTTTATAATTTCAAACCTTCGATCTTAATTTATATGTGTATATCAGCAAAACTGCTTTTATTTTTACCTACCTCACGAATTTTAATTGTAACTTATTACTTTTTATGTGAATGCAAATTTTGTTGATTGTCTAACCTTTTAGAACAGGGTGTAGGAGACCCTAAATAAGGTTTACCAATTGCATGAAAATCAGACACATTTACGGAAGTTAGAGCGTGAGCAGACAAACGCACAGACAAACCGAATGCATAAACACTTTTCAACTAAAATGGAAAGTATTAAAAATGCATCTTTTAGACTTGGTTTAAATTACATTTAATATACAGTATAATGTTCCATGAATAGGGGATTCATTACATCTGCCCACACTGTAAAAAAATGTGGTAACGTTCCAAGAATATTCCCGGAAAGGTTCGCCTTTTTTTAGGTTTTCAAAGTAATTTACCACTTTCCTGTAAAATCTTGGTTTTCATACCTGAAACCTTCCAGAAAAACAGTTTGCATCAGCAAAAAGCGTCGGAAAGGGAAGCCATTTTTTTGTTGTTGTTGTTGTCGTTGTTGTCGGTTGCTCGCGTCGCGCGCGAGTCTCGAAAACGAATTCCTTATATGAATGTCAAAAAATCATTGTGGAATACGAATAAGTGAATAAAGGGAAGAATCATTTCTTTCACTATTGACAATGCCAAGCCCTTTCAGAGGAAAATGCAATAGACATCGCTAAAAGATTATCCCCCTTATCTGTTTATGGAATGTTTAACAAGCAGCACGTGTAAAAAAATGCGTCTAGTTTTTGGATTTCTATTAAAGACTGCATACTAATTCTAATCTAACTGGGGATCCTATGGTAGCTTGATTAATTTAAATGAAAAAGTAATTAATCAGTTATCTAGGACACCCTTGTTGGATATAAAAGTTTTTCACCTCATTTAAAGGATTATTTATTAAAAGAAAAGGATAATCACCAGAGTAAGTGAATATAGATATATAATATTCTATCTTGATCCACTAATATTTTTTTATATGCTATATTAATTTTAGAACAAATGAGGTTTTTATAAATGTGTGTTTTAATGTTATTTATATTTTAATAAGCTTCTATTTAAGAATTATAGATTTATGTCTAAGATTTAAAATTAAAATTAATCCATATATACGCTATTGTTTTTTTTTTTTTTTTTTTTTTTTGTAATTAAAAGAAAACGGTCGAAAAGAACATTTCTTTCTTTCTTTTATTTCTTTTTTTTTTTTTTTACTTTTTCATTTTAAAAAATAACTTTGTTATGCTAATAATTATAAATATTTTAGTAGCTATCTCTCTCCAGAAAAATATTGTATTATATTAAAATTTAGCATTATTTAACGTAGTAATATCCGCATGATTTTATTTTTATCCTTGCTTTTGAAGCTGTCAAATTCACTTTTTGCTTCCTAAAATGTAAATTGATTTATAGTTTTTCATTTAATTTTGCTTGATTTGAAATATTCTATATTTAAATCAAGTTAAATAACGGCTATTCTTCAAAAGCATTTTTATAAAATTCAAACTGAACTTAAAATTATCCAGTTTCTTATGTGATTTATTGTTAATAACTTACAATTAATTTACAAATAAATCAGAGCTTTAAAAAATGGTTGTAAATATGGAGAAAAGAAAATTTTTAATTACATATAGTATAAAACTAAGATCATAATTAATATTATACTAAATATCATTTTTTAAAAGAAATCTTAAACGAATTAATATATAAAAGTTTCACAAATTTAATTATTAAATGTGTTTATAGGTTATATGGAAGAAAAAAGATGTGCAATGTTTTCAGATTTTGATAATTATCAGATGGCAAATATTTGCGTATGAACGGTGAAATATAACATTATATTTTAAATTATGTATGAAACTATTGAAAATAGTTCTATTTGTCTAAGAAAAATATTGCTAATTTTTGCTTCATAAAATAATTACTGTCTATTTCCTAAGGCTTTTTTAATTTTTTTTATAGCAGAATAAATCTAAATTGTATTAATCATACATAAATGGCTATTTTAATTTCACCTTAAACAAAACAAAAGAAAAACTGCAGAAAATTTAAATATCCCTTAGAATGTTGTATATAAAATGTGTCTGGATTTTTATTTGTGTACATTTTCCTTGAATTATAAATGAAACGTAAAAATGTGTAACAGTTATATCAAAGATATAAAAATTCAGAAAATTAAAGTCGTGTATGTACTGTTGAAGAGAGGAAGAATTATCTAATTGTCTTTAATTACATTGAATCTATGAAAAAATATCATTTATAAAAAAACATTCTCAGATATGGTTTAAATTATGTGTCTAAAAATGAGTTATAAACTGTTTCAACTATGTTTTAAGTAAAGAAAAAAAACTCTATATTTTTAATCTTAAAAATGTATTAATATAATATCTTTCATCTCATCTAATGAAAGTAAAAAAAAAAAAAGTGTAATATATGAAATGTCCCTGCATTGTAAAAAGAAATTCGGAAATATTTCTAGGAAATAATGGGCAGATGAATTGCTCATAATTTATACGAAACATTTCTGAAAAATAACAGAAATCTTTTTGAACACGTCTGAAACGTTCCAGAGAAAATAATGTAAGCTTTCTGCGAAATATCAGTAATGTTTTGTTGTCAACAGAAACGTTCCTGCAATTTCACAGGAAGCTTACTGGCATTTCCGTGGAAAGTTTTTTAGTTGTACAGTAAACTTCCGGTCATTTTCAAGAAATGTTTCTTGGAAATAATGGGCAACTCAGCTGCCCATTTTTTCCCAGGAACGTTTCTGGATTTTTTTTACAGTGCATAAACAAGTCATTAATATACAGAAAGCATAATAAAAATAATATTGCCCAGTTAAACTGATGGCATTGAGCTCACACTAATAGTATATATCACAGCCTTGTATTTTAAGGAATAATGACTCTCAAAAAAGAAATTAAAGGAGGATTAGCTCCTCCTTTAATACATTACTATTGAACTCCACAAAACTAGTCAGACTTACACTTTACCAGAATGAAACTGTACCCGAAATTTGAAGCAAATCGGATAATTCTGAATAAAACCCCATTTATCTAATTTAAGGGGTGGGTATCCCGTTTCCCTTTTTATTTTAAACCCCAATACTCTTCAGGGATTCGGCTTTTCAGAACCTATATCCTAAAAATAAAGCAAATCGGATAATTCTGCATAAAAATCCAATTATCTAATACAAAGGGGGATGGGCAAATCGCCCGCCCCTCCCATTTATACTTAAGAAAAGAACCTCTAAGATTAATTAGGGAATCTCTTAATCAGAATGAACCTATATCCAAAAGTTGTAGCCAGTCGGTTAATTGCATGAAAAACCTAGTTATCTAAATTAATCCCCATTCCTCCCCTTTTTTAACCAATAAACACCCAAACCTAATCTTGGAAGCGCCTTATCAGAAGGATTTTTAATCTAAAATTTGAATGAAATGTGATAATTCTGCATGCAAAACCCATTTATCTAAATGAACGGGGGGCGTTTACCCCTCCTTTCCCCCTTTATATTTATTCAATGCTCCCAAAACTAATCAGCGAAGCTCCTGCAATTATTGTATGATTGATGAAATGTTTAGGATGATATGTAAAGAGAGAAAATTATTGCCCCATTCCATCCCATTCTCGCCTATTCAAAGAATTAAACTAATCATTTTTAATTAGCTAAATATGTTGAAGTAATAAGCATAGAAAATTAGGAAAATGAAAATAAATATTATTCGTGTTGAAAGAAAGTTTTAAAAGGAAGTTTTCACTTGTTCAGTGCACGACCTTAACTTTTAAATAGGAATTTGGATGCGGTTATTTTAACACTTAACCCTTTGAGCTCCGGTGGGTAAATTGCTTCAAAATTCAAAATGTTAAAATTGGATCCAGTATTCTGCAAAGAAAAATTTCGTTTTAGGATATATACACGAAAAAATGCATTAAACTTTTTTTCAAATAAAATTGGTTTAATATTACGGTGTCACTGTGACATTTCGGAATTAAAATAAAAATCCCTTTCGGCATGGCCTATAGGCGGAGGTAGATTTCGAAAAGTTTTCATCTCAACAACAACAAAAAAAAATATATATATTAGAGATAAACCCAGTTTAACTACTTTATTCAGCCGCTTTTAAAAAATTTTTAATTTCATTTTTCTGTAAGAACTGGTTTTATCAAAATCGTCTTAAACGAAATTCTACTCAAATGCCCATTTTGGCAACATATTTTGAATTATATTCTTACTTTATTTAAAAAATTGACCAATATGCTCATTATATAATTCCTAAATAACAAAAAACTGTTAAATTCGTTTGACAGCAAAATTGAATTTAAAAATGAGTCATAAGTCATAAAATAACCAATTTATTAGTTTAATACATCCACAATTCTTTAATCAAGATCGCTTTGAGAAATTTTATGCGAAGTGCCCACTTTGACAGATTTTTTTTAAATATATATTTAGCCTTTATCAAAAATCTGACCAATACGGCACATTACACAGTTCCTAAATAACAAATAACTGTCACTTGAATGCGTTTGAGAGCAAAATTGAATTTAAAAATGAGTCATAAAATAAACAATTTGTTATTTGAATACTGCCTCAATTCCTTTATCATGATCGCTTTGGGAAATTTTTTTGCGAAGTGCTTACTTTGACAGCTTTTAAAAAATATATATTCACCCTTTATCAAAAAATCGACGAATACGCACATTATATAGTTCCTAAGTAACAAAAAACTGTCAATTGAATGCGTTTCAGAGTAAAATTGGATTTAAAAATAAGTCATAAAATAACCAATTTGTTATTTGAATACCCACAGTTCATTAATCATGATCGCTTTGGGAAATTTTGTGTGAAGTGCCCATTTTCGCAGCTTTTTTTGAAATATATTCTCCCTTTATCAAAAAACTGGCCACTCCGTCACATTATATAGTTCCGAAATAAGAGAACCTGTAAATTGGATGCGTTTGAGAACAAAAAAAAAAAAGATTTAAAAATGACTCGGTAAAAACGCAATTTCTTAAATTTCCTCAAATTTCAGTCACTATAACTTCGTGAAATTCTGTTCAAAATACCCTTTTTGGCAGCCTTTTTAAAAATATATTCTGCCTTTATCAAAAAACTGGCCAATACGTCAAGTTATATAGTTCCTAAATAATAGGACCTGTCAATTGGATGGGTTTGAGAACAAAAATGAATTTAAAAATGACTCAGAAAAAACGCAATTTGTTATACTTAATCAATATTTTAATGACGATAACTTCGGGAAATCTGTTCAAAATACCTTTTTTTGGCAGCCTTTTAAAAAATATATTTTGCCTGTATCAAAAAATTGGCCAATACGTCGCATTATATAGTTCCTAAATAAGAGGATCTGTCATTTAGATGTGTTTAAAATCAAAAATGAATTTTAAAATGAGTCAGATTATAAGCAGTTTGGATTTGAGGTTTTTTCTCCAACTCCTATTTTTGTTTAATTTATTTTTGCTATAAGAATTGGTTCTATGAAAAACTTGTCAATATAAAAGTTGTAGATATTATTGTGAAGATGTAAAATAAATTTAATTAGATTTGATTGCTTAAGAATTGAGTAAGTTATAGGTTTTTTCTTTTTTCTCCCCCCTTTTTCTTTTCGTTTTTAATTTTTTTCATCGATAAAAATTTGTCCTATCAAAAACTTGTAAATACAAAAGTTTTAGATAATATTAAGTACATTTATATAAAATTTAGTTGGATTTGATATCTTGAGAATTGACGAAGTTATGAATTTTTTTCTCCCAGAAACCATGTTTTTTTCGTCCCTTGAGCTCATTTTTAACTTTATCAAAAATCTGTCATGCATAATCTTTTGGTCCATTCTTTAGAAGTAATATAAACTTTAAACTGATTCTATATCTATTTTAATGTAGAAGTTATCGCGTTTTTTCTGTTTTCACAAAACCCCTCCTAACTTCCACCCCCTTGGCCGATTTTGCCCATTAACGAACTCGACCGAGATTTTAAGCTCCTTGATTTTATGTAAAAGTTTGAAGAAGATCCGAGCATAATTATGAAATTTATCGTGTCTAGAAGAAAGTGATATACACAGATAGATAGATAGATAGATAGATAGATATATAAACTTTTTTACTGATGGTAGTTTTAGGGTCTAGGTGTCATGATTCGTGTAGATCCGCAAAAATTTTTCAGAAATTCCAATATGGGAGAGAATGCAATAGGTAGTATTTCATACGAAATCTACCTAATTAAGTGGTAGAAAATTCTAAAATCAGAGTTCAAAGGGTTTAAAACTAATTGTTAATTGCTCTCCTCGAATATAACATTGCTTGATTCAGAGTATCCATTAATGTGTTTAATATATGCATAACTTTAAAAATAATTGCTTTTTATGAAACTGATTATTGCACCAGCTAGTAGTATGGTAAGTAAAATTTTTAAATATTTCAAGACAACCAATGACAAATTGTGTTTTTAGGGGGGACAGGGAAGATTGAGTATATTTTTTACTTTAGATATATTTATTCTTACATAATATTTTTATTTTTATGAGCTGACACTAATTAACCCTTTCGGGTCCGATTTTTTTTTTCCGTTCCAAAAAAATTCTTTTTGATTTAAACATGATAAAGAATTGCTCTGAAAGGCAAAAATTAGGTTTTATTAAAATATTATAATTATTTACAGAATTATATTATGTACTATTAATAGTACAATGGTCTTTCGAGGAATAATTTGTCATTTAAGAGCATTCTATTATTAGTATAATACATTCAAAAAGATAAATGTAGTACAACTTCAAACAGAAATTTTGAAGGATATATAAAAATTGTAAAAGATATATTTAAAAAAATGCAATTAGCCTTATAAAATTCTCAATAGTTGATACTCAATTTACACTTCTAATAGATAGCAAATACGTTTTACTTCGATGTATTTTCTATCCTTCTTACTCCATCTGAACACAACACCCTTTTCTTTTTCTGCTATGAAATGGGATACCATTGTAACAACGTATTACTTAATCAATTCATAAGTTTTTTTTTTTTTTCCCCATCAGCTGACACGTGCGTATTCATTGCACCTCTCCCCCAATTTTTAAACATTTTTCAGATTCTATTGGACATCTTTTGAAGCCTGTTTTTTCTAATAGTATCTGCAGCAAATATTCTTTTATCTAAAAGATAAGACAACAAGGGAACTGAAGTGAAAAAATTGTCGAAAAATAATTTGTGACCTACTTTATCTGGAATACGATTGCACAATACTGTACAATAGCTGCAGCTGAACAAAAAATTTTGGAACTCTTCATCAACAGGTGTTTTAAAGCCCACGTAAACTATTGAATTATAAATTATTCCAGATTCTCCACAAAGCATGAAAATTTTTATTCCTCATGGATTAGGTTTCCCTTTCACAAACTGCTTTATTAAAACTTGCTATTTGAACCCCACTATTGATTCATCAATGCACAAATTTTCTTCCAATAAAAGCTCATTGGAACGTTTTTTCAAAACTTTGGATAATAGACCTGACTTTTCAAATAATGTCATCAGCACTGTGTTCTGCATTTATATCTGCTATGTTTATCATATTTCGTATTTTTTTATATCGATTTTTTGGAATTCCAACTTTTTCTACCAATTTTATAGAAGTATTTTGTGCCCAAAACATATTTTGTCTTGGGAAAGGTAATGCGACCATTACCAAGTGAAGCGCTACACGCCTTTTTATTTAATCTTCAATTGTGTTAAATGATTTTCCTTCCGAACTCACACTATACACTGTTAAAAATCTGCTGCATTTTGCTGCAACGCACTCCCCTGCTTGTATAGAAAACGGTTACTTGATCGTGAAATGGCGCTTTCTCATTGGTTGGAATAGAGATATTATATACAAGTGGTGGAGGGCGTTGCAGCAAAATGCAGCAGATTTTTAACAGTGTATACTAGATTCTTCTGCAAAGTCAAAAATTTTTTAAAATATAATCAGTTCGTATTAAAGCTACTTCTGGTAGCTATTTGTCTTCTGAATCTTTAAAATCTGCATCAGAACTTTGCAGACTATCTAATAATGATAAAGCGTCTTACAAGGATAAACATTGTCGTTTCATCGATGCTAAACTCCTATTAGAGGTCTGCACGGGCCCGGGCTTGGCCCGTGGCCCGTACCCGGACCGGTCCGCGGGCCGGGACGGGCCAGCGGTATCGTTTCGAATTGAGTTTTACAACGGGCCGGGCCGAGCCGAAATAACATTCCTACGGGCCGGGCCGGCACGTGCAGACCCTCTAACTCCTATGTTGTATTATACAGGGTGTCCGAAAAGTCTGGAAACGGTTGAATAACTCGAGAAATACATATGAGATTGAAAAACGTAAACATACGTGTTAAATATTTTTAAATAAGCTACTCAGTGATACCAAATTTGACCTTCGTAACCGACCCCCTGGGGGTCAGAGGGGGTCCAACTTTGAAATCTTAAATTATAACCCCCATTTTTTATTGCAGATTCGGATTCTACGGACAAAAATACGCAACTTTTGTATTTGATGTTTATTTCGAATCCTCGTTTATCACGGTGTATTCGAGCATATTAAATCGATACATTTTTCGGCTTTTCCAACGGGATTTTCCCTAATCGAAACTAATTGGGGAGAATTTATGACATCAAATTCCTCGTCTTTTGCAAGAATAGCGTTTCCTGAAAATCACCGGTGCCGATTATTTCGATAGTACTACACACAGTTAAAAATTTGAGACATTTGCTGTAGCGTCACTCCACAGCTTTTATAGAATATCTGTTTCATGACCAATGAGAATGTTCCATAACATAGTAAAGTATATTGTAAAAAATTGACACTTTTGCTGCATCGTCACTCCACTTTTATAGAAAACGATTACTTTACTGTGTTATGGAGCACTCTCATTGGTCACAAAAGAGATATTCTATAATAGCTGTATAGTGACGCTGCAGCAAATGGGTCAGATTTTTAACAGTGTAGCACTATTGAAATAATCGCCACGGGTGATTTTCAGAAAACGCTATTTCTGCAAAAGACGGGGAATTTGACGTCAAAAATTCTGCCCAATCAGTTTCGATTAGGGAATATCCCGTTGGAAAAGCCGAAATATGTATCGATTTAATATGCTCGAATACACCGTGATAAACGAGGATTTGAAATAAACATCAAATACAAAAGTTACGTATTTTTGTCCGTAGAATTCGAATCTGCAATAAAAAATGGGGGTTATAATTTAAGATTTCAAAGTTGGACCCCCTCTGACCCCCAGGGGGTCGGTTGCGAAGGTCAAATTTGGTATCACTGAGTAGCTTATTTAAAAATATTTAACACGTATATTTACGTTTTTCAATCTCATATATATTTCTCGAATTATTCGGCCGTTTCCAGACTTTTCGGACACCCTGTATATCAGTAATTTTACTATATATAAATGAGGATTCCTTTGTCGTATAAATATTGATAAGATCCAGCGAAAAACTATAGTAGGCGTTTTTTACAAATTATAGACTAAAAATATTGCATAACAATGTTATATGATAGAAAGAATGAGAAATATTGCTATAAAACAGAAATATTCAATTTAAGTTACTACGAACTTCATTTCTAAAAATTAATAAATACAATGTGCATTTTTTAGTAAAATTAATTCATTTAAAAACCACTGTACTACTAATAGTACCTACATTCAAATATTGATAAATTATAAATTTTGAATGGTTTTGATTGCAAAAATTACATCAAACATCAGCTACAATAACTTATTTTACGATAATAATTCTAATTATTTATAATATCAATAATGAAATCAAATAAAAAAAAATTCCCTGCTACACGTGCATTCGAAGTTTCATCCATTTTGAATGCGTAATCCTTGGACTTGTAAGAATATCTTTTAGTGAAACTAGTCGTTGGGGGCCAAGGTAATACTTACCAATCATGGATATGTATATGAAAATAAAACATGTGAAAACTATTTATGCAATGAATTGCAATTCAATCAGTAAAATTTAAATGTTGTTAATATACATAATAATGCTCTATTAATGAATTACTGATTACCGATATCGACAAATTATATAAAGCGCCAAACTACTCAAGTAGTACCAAACTGCGTAAAAGAAACATCCTTATAACTCCAAAAATAATAACTCTATTAACTAACAATTAACTGCATCGGATTAAGCGTCTCATTTCCAATTAAAATATACCTCTGAATTGAAATTTGAATGAAATACAGGGTCATGAAAAATCGAAGAATGTGGAAAACATGATTACAAATATCTCGGCAACTAATAATCCGATTGACTTCGTTCTATATGCAAAATGTGTGTTATTTTATTGCCTTTTACGTCCATTCCTTAGAACAAACAATTTCGAAAATTTTTATATATCTTTCATCAGAATGAATTTTTCGAGAGTCCGAAAAAAATAGTTCCGGATAATCGAGGTTGCTGATATTAAATAGGGTTCGTCCCATTCTTACATACTAACTACATACAAAATTTCAAGTCTCTATCTCAATTCGTTCGGGAGATAGAGCGTAGACAGACACAGACAGACAGACAAACGGACAGACAGACAGACGGACGGCAAAATTTTTTTTCTAAAAATATGTTTTTCGGAATCTCCACTGTCTAAAACGTGTAAATCCGTCAAAAAAAAATTTTCGATTTTCAAAACGATTTCAAGACTTACCCTATACTACGTATGATGGGTAAGTAAAAATTAAATGCACGCTTTTCAACAGGAGTCTTTAAAAATAGAATATGAGAACAATTGAAACCAATTACTTGGAAAATATGTTAGTTGAAAGATGATGTACTATACTATTAGTAGTATACCAGAACCGAAAGGGTTAATGTAACTTTAGACTAATCAGAAGCGTTATTTCCCCCCCCCCCCCTTACATTTGCAAAATTTAATTGAGTGATACAAATATAAACAACCCTTATTAGTAATCGGCAATGTTTAATATATGTATTGTGGTGCTGAAAAAGCATATAATAATGTAATAACACAGTTAAATAGTATATTAAATATTTTATTTTTATGCTCAACTTTAAATGTTTATGTATAAATACACTAACTTAAACAGCACAAACTTCGTGCAAAAAGTAAACACAATTTTCTTTTTCTTCTTGGAATGAGAAAAGATGTTATTTTAATTTCCGTGTAATAAGACAGTAAGAAATAAAATAACAATTCTGTTACGGGCAATTGAGAGAAACAAATGTGTAATCCATGACTTTTTCAACATGATTTTGATGGTTATGACATTCTATGGCAGCAGTCAGCGGCATATCTCGAACGATATTAGAATATCAAAATCTATTAACATCTTGTCGTATACTGCCTAAATAGCACTGAAAGAAAATGGCTAGCAATATAGATTGATGTAATGTCTAAAAACTCGCGTAACAATAACTGTTAAGTACTTGCCAAACGTGCTCAGTCTTTATAATGATCACTTTAGGCAATGTTCATGATGACTACAGCCGGGCATTTAAGCAGCTATATTACGATCATTCGGCAATAAACTATAAAATTTTAGCACTTTGTCTTTAGTTATATTATGGCTAGTGGAATAAATGGGATTCTTCATATAATACTGGGATAGTGCTACGGTAAGCAAGCAGTTTTCGAGTAGACTTGCAAACAGGAACTTAGTTTCAGCTGGTCCTCTGGTTCAGTGGATAGAAAATATTTTCTGTTTAAAGGAAAACATTGAATTGTTGGAAATTTACTATCTATATTTTAACACAGTACCAGATATTCAAATTGTTTTCTCATTTGATAGCTTTTAGCGATTATGTGAGTTCCTAAATATATTTTGTAGGAAGAAAATTGAAATTAAAACAAAAAAAAAATGTTTTTTTTTTTCTCTTTAGGTTTCAAATGTATTTTACGTGTTCTAAGATCATCCAAATATTGAAGAGATTTACCAGAAAATATTTGCGCTTTTAACATATTGAAAAGAACCTATAAATATGCTTCGGAAAGGTCCTTAGACTCCTTTTTTCTATTCTATATTATCCAGTCGGGACATATAACAATTTCATGACAACTTTGGATAAACAATCTCATGAAGCCGAGAAGACATTTTATGAAGTAAGTTTTTTAATTAGTATATTATAATAACTATATTTTTTTAACAACTTTTATTCAAAATCGTTTCACTGTTTTTATTCTGCAAATGGGCATGAAATTTTCTTTTAATTTATATACATGACACAGAAATATGTATAAAATAGCTTTTTCAATGTATGTGATCCATTAGGAATTTCATTCGGCTGTTATCTAATGTCCGTATTTTTGAGAATACCATGTCCCAAATATAGTTCTGAAGTAATAAATTGCAAAAATATTTTCAGATGAATATTTTATGGGAAAAAAAAATTCATTTTTCGATTCCTTTTGAAAGGCAAATAAGAATTTCAGAAACTGAGTTTAAAGGGTGTCGTGGGGGCCTAGGGGGCGACTAATGCAGAGGCATGCAAGGAAACTGCTCTCGTTCTCTTTTCAGACCCCCCACCCCCTTCCATAAAAGTAATCGGAATTTTAAAAAAGTGCTATATAGTTCAAATTAACCAATAGTGATCAAAATTCATATATTTTCAAATATTTAGGAAGGGATTGTGGGCACTCCTCCCCCCCCCCCCCCCCCGTCTTTGATCCTCCGCTTGCATCGACTCAAAAAATTAAACAATCTATATTATTTGAAAATAAAAAATGAAAATTATTGTAATAGAACAGTATTCTATTGTTCTGAAAAGAATTTATTTGTTGACGTTTTCCTCATAATGAGATAAATTACAATTACAATCATTAATTTTAACTAAGTATGTGGATTTTCTTTTAGATATCTTATAACGCGCATAGATAAGCAAAGTAAAAGTTTCTAAGCAAATACTCTCGTCAACCATTCTATTCTTTCTTTTCGACTATTATCCTAATCGTGTTTTTTTAAGTTGATGGACTTCATCTATCTAATGCAAGGTGAAAAAATTTAAAAGGTTGAAATGCAAACGAAGAGTTAGAAAATAACCTCCTCATAAGTTTCTCATTAGCTTTCGCCGGCAGGCATTGGCGTAGCGATGCAGGGGGGGGGGGGGAATCCAAATGCTCTGGATAAAAGTAGTATTTTAAAGTTTTTTAATTTTTTGTAGTTTTTTTATTAATAACAGAAAATTCTCTAATTAGTAGGGCGAACAGAACTTTACAAAATTAGTGGCATCCAGATTATTTTGACCCACACACTGGCTACGCTATTGCCTGCCGGGACTGGAGCCTTAAGGCATTCTATAAGTGCATATGAGTATAAAATGTTATTTTATTAAGTTTAATTTCACAAGATTTTTATTCCTGCAAGTTAAAATTTTCTGAGAATACCTCAAATACAGAGTTGAACAATTATTAATAGATACCTATAAACGTATTATTAATAGTAAAATTTTACGAAATTTGGTAAAATGGTAGTTTTTTTAAAACATAAAATTTTTGCGCCCTCTTTTCATTAATTCTACTGTGATATAAAAATTATTTTACATCTGAAAAGTTTTTGAATGAAGTATATAAAATTGAAATCTTCACAAAAATCAATTTCTGGCCACGCCTCTTTTTATATTAAAACAAATTCAATGATAAAGAACGTGTCGAGATAGCTCCTCTAATAATTGCCAATTAATAGTATGAAGGAATTTCGTTCATATTTTTTACATCGTTTCACTACAATCATTGAAAATACTTAAGTATTTGAAATAATGCCATCCACAGTAATGTTTTACCAAATTTTCTGACTCTAGAAAGAAAACACAGTGAAATTTTAATCTAATATAACTTTTTCTGAAACATTTATATATTCTTTAAACGTTTCTTAAAAATCTTTCCATTTCAGTTGTTTGTACGGAATAAATAACTGCACAAGAGAAAAAATATATGAAAATTTATAAAAGCATATACATATTTCACTGTCTAATTACCAGCAAAATTACATTTTAAAAAAGTATGTACTAAACAGAACTATAGGTACATTCTTATATTAAAATATATGCACAAAAATTTTATCAACTCGCACCCAGGACTTTTAATAAGGCCCCCTTTTTAGGAAGCAGGATGTTTCGGTAGAGGTCTGCACGGGCCGAAATTTCCAGCCCCGAGCCCGGCCCGAAATTTAAAATTTTGGCCCGGCCCGAACGAAAGAAATATTGGCCCGTTCCGGCCCGGCCCGAAAAAAAGTAAAAAATTCGGCTTGAACCCGGCCCGGCCCGAAAAAAAGTTAAAAATTCCGCCCGAACCCGACCCGGCTCGGGTGAATTTCTACAGAACATTGATCTTTACTCTAACGGAAGAGTTCAGACCAAAAAAACTTATCTTAGTCAATTTTTTTTTTTATTTTTTTTATTTTATTTTATTTTTTTTTTTTGTAATCTTTATTTATGCAAAAGTGCCATAGGCTGCGATATTTATGCTTTTAATGAACCTTTGTTTGTTGTATGCAAATGTTTCAGTCATCATTAGTATTATTAATACATCAAAAAAAAATTTAAAAAATGGTATATGGTAAAAGTAAAATCTTCTAAGACATTGGAAAGAAAAAAATACGTTTCCTTCTTAGTACATGTAAATGTTTAATATATTTTTTTTCTCGCGTATTGTTGCATTCATTTTGCATGATTGAATAGTTTAAAAGAAATTTGCAGTTTTGAGTTTAAACGAAAATTCCGTCATAATCATGTTTTATTTTACGTGTTTAATTTTATTTTAAGACGCCTAGTGATCTACGATTCTTTAAAAAGAATAAATTCAAATGTTTAATTGTAGAATAATGACGACTTATTATGCCTATTTTGCAAAAATTTTTAGACCAAGCCAAACTTTACTGATTTATGAACAGACTAGTCCACGTCGAGAAAAGGATTTTCATACGGTAAGACTCAACAGGAACTGATTATTTTGGTTCGTGAAGACTAGGAAGAACGAAATCAGTCTCGGCTTCGTACGGAAAAAATAAGTTTTGGCTAGGCTCGGCTCGGCCCGAAAAGATTAGTAACTAGGCCCATCCGGCCCGAGTCTTCAGAATCAAGGCCCGAGCCCGGCCCGGCCCGTGCAGATTTCTATGTTTCGGTCCTGCCATTTCGGTCCCAAGATATTTCAGCCCCTTCTTCTATAAGCTGAAATTTTGTGCACGTGAAATAAGTGACATAATTTTTTAGGGAACATCGTAGTTTTTTTAACCAAAGGCCATAAAATTTTAGTATAATGCGATCATAAGTGTCCTAAAACTGCACACAAATTTCGTTTGGTAATCCTAATTGTTTTAAAAGACAGGGTGAAAGAGTTCTGTTGACTTTTTCTGAATTTTAGTGTATCATAAGTGTAAGGTCTTGATAAATCAAAACATTTATAGTAGTTATAAACTGAAATTTATCCTTTACCTTTTCATTTATTGTATATTTAAAATTACCAAAATTTAAAACTATTAATAAAATTAATAATAAAACTAAAATAAGAATTATTAGTCTTTTTTTTTTCTTGGAAAATGGGAGTTAAAGGATAGTACAAATAAATAAACGACAAATAAAAAAATTGATTTGTTTTATCAGTTAAAAATTGAAAATAAAATTATTTAAAATAATAATTACATTATACATAAAATAAAAAAAAATCATCTTATTACAAAAAAATAGGCCCAGTTTTAGTAAAATTAGCTCACAAAAATTGTCTTAATGGGGTGAAAAGAACTATTTAAAAAATATGATCAATAATAATAACAATAATAATATACATATATATATATATATTTTAAAAGTGGTAAGGGAGAAGTGGTATCTGAGAAGAAAATTTTTTCATAGCACGCCTAGTTACGAAGTCACTATTGGTATTCCAATGTTTATAGTTGAAAGTAACTTATCAAAATAAATTTATACGATGCAACTTTGTATTATAAAAATAATAAGAAAAATTAAATAATTGTACTTCAATAAATATATCTCATTTCTGAATTATTAAAGAAGACAGTGTAGAGGAGTGATATGAGGAAATATGTACACATAATATAGGTTATAAGTGTCTCATTATATTATTAATGGCATTTATTATTAAAATAATTGAAAAGAGAAAAAAATAAGCGGTTTTTTATTATTTAATAAATAATAATGTAAATGTTCTAAATAAATGTACGTAAAGAATAGAAAAAAATATTTATGGTAGCTTATAGTATATATAAAAAACTAATACTAATAAGAAATAATAAAATTAAAAATATTCATTCTGTTGAATAATACTACTAATAATAATAATAAAAGTAAAATGTCTCCTAAAATTATATCACATAGTTTAATCAAACAAAATTTTCAGCTGCTCGGTGTGATTTCATTATCACGAGTTATGAAAATTTAAATTTATCGGACTGTTACATTCAGCTTTTTATAAAATTTGAGGGAAAGGACGAGGAAAGTAAAAAAAAAAATAATAAATAAATAAAAATAAAATAAATAAATAAATAAAAAGGCCCGAATAATTTTGAATTGCAGCGTTTGGCAGGCCCACAACAATTACAATCAGAGTTATAAGGTGGCGGGCAAAGAAATAGCAAGGGACCGAAATGACAAAAGATCGAAATGGCAAGGTACCGAAATGGCTGGGAACCAAAAAGGAAAGGGACCGAATTGTCTCAGAACCAAATTGTCTCGGGACCGAAATGTCTTAAAACCGAAGTGTCTCGGGACCGAAACGACGGGACAGAAGTGATGGGACCGAAATGTCATGTACAACCCCTTTTTAGGTAGATTTCCTAAGATATGCTCCTATTTCTTACATTCCCCCTATTTCAGAATTTCTGATTTTTTTTTTTTTTCAATTTCTCAAAATTCTTGAGATTTCGCCCACAAGTTTTCTACGCTTCGCTGACCTACATCTATGGAAACTTTGAAATTCTATTGAGGCTATCCCAAAGCCCTGTAAATACAGAATAAGGAGACATTGATACTTTTACGCGTATTTTTCTATATTTCAATATCATTTAATAAAAATAGGATAAAATCTTCGTTCAGTAGTTTGAAATTGTAGAGTATAAAATAATTTTGCAAAGACAGAAAATGTTACATTAATACAACTTATGATTCCTCCCCCCCCCCCCTTCAAAAAATATATACATATACACTTATTTATTTATTTGTACATCTGTTTAAAAAAAATGTAGGGATATAATTTTTATAATATGAAAAAGTGAGTTTTTTAAAACTCTCGCACCACTATTATTTCAATGTTGCCATTTATATATAATTTAAGCTGTATGCATTCGAGACTAGGACTTCTTTAAACAAAATAATAGTTAAGATCAAGCGTTATAGTTTGCGCATCTGCAAACGTTATATAAAAACCCCATAATAAACTTATATACTATCTTCGATGTTCAATTGTACCACTTCGAAACTGTATTCCCTTTGGGGAGAAGATAAACCGAAAATATAATATGCATTCTGCTTTCTTTTGAAGTGAGTTAAACTTATCTGTAACTGCACATTTATCTTTTGCAATTTTTGAGACTGGATGTAGCATTACTAATACTTAATGTAAATTTACATATGCATTTTCGAAAAACTTTTATTCCTTCTTTTTAGTTTTTTGCATAGTTTCCGTTCTGTTGTGAATACACTAAAGTGCTGAACTGTCATGTGAAGTATTCACCAATGCTTTAATGTTCTGCATTTTCTATTTTGCGAAAAATTAAAACTCGCAAATGTTAGGGGATTATAGTACATATAATATACAGGTCTCCCACTTCGTCCGTTTTATGAACACCACTTTTTTTTTTCTAAAGAATATCTACTTTATAAATTTTGCGTATAGTTACACAGGTTGGCTTTTTTCTTGCAATTGCTGCAGGAATCTAACACAAAGTTTTCTCTGAAATAATGCTGGTTTTCAAAAAGTAAATCAGTGGGAACCCTGAATATATATTAATGCTTTTCATATAACGTTTCATCCCGGTTGTTTAGACTGCAAAACTAAACTATTGTGTGGAAATTTGAAAGAGAATAAATGTTGTGCATTTTCCCAGACACAAATACACATATCAACTACGATGACGAATTTACATTTAATAAAAAGAATATTGCCCAGTTAAACTGATGGCATTTAGCTCACAGGCCACGTATACTAATTTTGCATTACAGCTTTATATTTTCAAGGGTTAACTCCACTCGAAAAACAAACTAAGGAGCGAAAATAGATCCCCCCCCCCCCATTTCCACTTTTTATACTTAATCTTTGAACCCCCTAAACTAATCAGAAACATGCTTTATCATATAAAAAATCTATATCCAAAATTTAGAGCAAATCTGAAAATTTTTAATAAAAACCCATTTATATTATTTAAAAGGAGTTATCCCCCTCTTTTACACTTTACCATTAAACTTCCAAAACTATTCAGAGAATTGAAAAAAAATTGAAAATTCATATTCCAAAATTTGAAGCAAATCGGTAAATTTTGCGGTCAAACCCCATTAACTTAAATTAAGGGGGGGGGGGTCACTTCCCAATTATCCCCTCTTAGACATATCCAATGAACTTGCAAAACAAATCATGACGGTGTCTTCATCAGAATGATCCTACGTCTAAAATTTGAATAAAATCAGGAAATTTTTCAGGACAAATGCCAGGTTTTTTTTTTTCCATATAAAAAAAATAAGTTAAATGCGCGAAATTTCGCCGTATTCAAGAAGAGGTTTTCTATAAAGAAAAACTGGTACAGAAGAATATGTATTGTCTGTTAAAATTTTCTTTAAATAATATATTGGAGAGAACACATAGCTGACAACTCTTCCGCTTGTTTGGACCAGAAAAAATTCATAGAATTTTTTGGCTTATATAATCGGCGGATTACGTCGATTTAACAAGGTAAATTTTTCTATAACATTTTTGTGGTACAAAAAATGTAGGATGTTGGCAGCTATGAGAACAGTTTCGCAATGCTTTTTATTTATTTATTTTTTAATCTAATAAGGTAACTCTGTGGTAAATTAAATAAAATACGCTTTATTTCCTAGCCATAAATGTTAGGGTGTAATTGCAAATATATATAACTACACCGAGTGCGTTAAGATCTTCACAACATTATGCATTCTTAAAAGACTAGTATATTGTCGTATCGAAGTGTGATTCTCGCCATAAGATTTGTGAAAATATTGATACAACTGTGTAAACCATGCATACAACAATGCTAATTTGCGTGGTTTTTTTATTTTTTATTTTTTTTATTTTATGTGAACTTATTTTAGTTATCCAAGCGACTTTTGAATAACTCTTTGGTCGAACCGTAATTAAAGAGCGAAATGAAAATATTTTAAAATAGTATTTTGATTTTCAATAATTTTTTCTCCATATTCAGAAGTAATTAATTCATGAAAATTATTGACTGCTGGGATCATTTAAATTCATTTGCATATGTTTTTGAAAATGAATTTATCAGGATTTTAGTTTTTAGCTCACAGGCTATCAAAGCCTGAGAGCTTATGTGCCCGCCCATTCTGTATGTACTGGGTGTCCCAAAAATGACTGATGGATTTTAAAATTCAGTAACTTGCAAACGCTGACAGCTATATAAAAAATTTTTGCAGGAGGGTTATGTATAATGTCAGGAGTTTTTTTTTACCGTAATTTTTTATTTTAGTTCGAATTTCAAACAATAGGTGGCGCTGACGGCGATTAAAGGCCAGGTGATCAGTGCTGAGTGAAGCGTCGACCTGGCCTTCAATCGCCGCCAGCGCCAACTATTATTTGAAATTCGAACTAAAATAAAAAATTACGGTAAAAAAAAACTCCTGACATTATACATAACCCTCCTGCAAAAATTTTTTATATAGCTGTCAGCGTTTGCAAGTTACTGAATTTTAAAATCCATCAGTCATTTTTGGGACACCCGGTACATACAGAATGAGCGGGCACATAAGCTCTCAGGCTTTGATAGCCTGTGAGCTAAAAACTAAAATCCTGATAAATTCATTTTCAAAAACATATGCAAATGAATTTAAATGATCCCAGCAGTCAATAATTTTCATGAATTAATTACTTCTGAATATGGAGAAAAAATTATTGAAAATCAAAATACTATTTTAAAATATTTTCATTTCGCTCTTTAATTACGGTTCGACCAAAGAGTTATTCAAAAGTCGCTTGGATAACTAAAATAAGTTCACATAAAATAAAAAAAATAAAAAAAAATAAAAAAACCACGCAAATTAGCATTGTTGTATGCATGGTTTACACAGTTGTATCAATATTTTCGCAAATCTTATGGCGAGAATCACACTTCGATACGACAATATACTAGTCTTTTAAGAATGCATAATGTTGTGAAGATCTTAACGCACTCGGTGTAGTTATATATATTTGCAATTACACCCTAACATTTATGGCTAGGAAATAAAGCGTATTTTATTTAATTTACCACAGAGTTACCTTATTAGATTAAAAAATAAATAAATAAAAAGCATTGCGAAACTGTTCTCATAGCTGCCAACATCCTACATTTTTTGTACCACAAAAATGTTATAGAAAAATTTACCTTGTTAAATCGACGTAATCCGCCGATTATATAAGCCAAAAAATTCTATGAATTTTTTCTGGTCCAAACAAGCGGAAGAGTTGTCAGCTATGTGTTCTCTCCAATATATTATTTAAAGAAAATTTTAACAGACAATACATATTCTTCTGTACCAGTTTTTCTTTATAGAAAACCTCTTCTTGAATACGGCGAAATTTCGCGCATTTAACTTATTTTTTTTATATGGAAAAAAAAAACCTGGCATTTGTCCTGAAAAATTTCCTGAAGCGTATGGCCCCTGTTCAGTCTATTTAATCAGAAAGTACATTGCATAAAACCGACGAAATGGGAACATTGAAAAATTTTATTAAAATGAACAGAATACGGTATAGTTGCACCTATTGAATGTAGACATACTTTTAAAACTGGATATTTTTACCGTAGTCATTTCATTTTCATAGATTTTAATCTATATACATACTTTAAAAAACAAAAGAAGCTTTTCTCAATTTTCCTTTTAAGTGTTGTATGTAATGAAAAAGAATTTGTAGCCACGCCCTTTTTTTTTGGTATTAAAAGGGAATGAACGTATAGAAATAGTTTCTCTAATAATTGTCATTTAATAGTATGAATGAATTTCGCTCATGTATGTTTATTTTGTTTAGCTACAATGATTGTGTTTATTTAAATATTTGAAATAATGTCATTTACAGAAAAGTGTTTTTTTTTTTTTGTTATTAAAATGAACAGAATTCGGTATAGTTACTCCTATTGAAATGGAGACATACTTTTAAAACTGGATATTTTTACCGTAGTCATTTCATTTTCATAGATTTTAATCTATATACATGCTTTAAAAAACAAAAGAAGCTTTTCTCAATTTTCCTTTTAAGTGTTGTATTTAATGAAAAAGAATTTGTAGCCACGCCCTTTTTTTTGGTATTAAAAGGGAATGAACGTATAGAAATAGTTTCTCTAATAAATGTCATTTAATAGTATGAATGAATTTCGCTCATGTATGTTTATTTTGTTTAGCTACAATGATTGTGTTTATTTAAATATTTGAAATAATGTCATTTACAGAAAAGTGTTTTTTTGTTAATAAAATGAACAGAATTCGGTATAGTTACACCTATTGAAATGGAGACATACTTTTAAAACTGGATATTTTTACCGTAGTCATTTCATTTTCATAGATTTTAATCTATATACATGCTTTAAAAAACAAAAGAAGCTTTTCTCAATTTTCCTTTTAAGTGTTGTATGTAATGAAAAAGAATGTAGCCACGCCCTTTTTTTTGGTATTAAAAGGGAATGAACGTATAGAAATAGTTTCTCTAATAAATGTCATTTAATAGTATGAATGAATTTCGCTCATGTATGTTTATTTTGTTTAGCTACAATGATTGTGTTTATTTAAATATTTGAAATAATGTCATTTACAGAAAAGTGTTTTTTTGTTATTAAAATGAACAGAATTCGGTATAGTTACACCTATTGAAATGGAGACATACTTTTAAAACTGGATATTTTTACCGTAGTCATTTCATTTTCATAGATTTTAATCTATATACATGCTTTAAAAAACAAAAGAAGCTTTTCTCAATTTTCCTTTTAAGTGTTGTATGTAATGAAAAAGAATTTGTAGTCACGCCCTTTTTTTTGGTATTAAAAGGGAATGAACGTATAGAAATAGTTTCTCTAATAAATGTCATTTAACCTTCCGTCTACCAGACAAAACACCCATTTATCTACGGCAACACCTAATTTTAATTCCAAACTTGCAAACGGCACCAGTAATATTTTAATATAATTTTGCTTTTACAATGAAAGCTTAAATTAAGGAATTCGTAATATCTAGACAAGTCCTTTATAAATTCCGGTGTCAATCGACAATTTCTCATTTTACCATTGACACCAGAAATATTGCTGTCGGGTCCAATGGACCCGTCTGGTAGACGGAAGGTTAATAGTATGAATGAATTTCGCTCATGTATGTTTATTTTGTTTAGCTACAATGATTGTGTTTATTTAAATATTTAAAATAATGTCATTTACAGAAAAGTGTTTCCAATTTTACACTCTGGAAAAAAAACATTGTGTAAGTTTGAATTAATGTTCCTTTCTGAAACATTTATATACATTTTCTTTAAACACTCCTTGGAAATCGTTGCATTCCAATTGTTTGTTTGGAATAAGAGACGGCATAAGTGAATAAAAAATCGGAAAATTTTAAAAACGTTGTATTTCCATTAACACATTAATACTCCTGAGAATTTACATAATAATTGTGTGCTAAACAAAATTTTGCTTATTGTTGATTATAGTATTTTGCTTAAAACATCATTAATCTTGTATTTCAGTTTGAAGACTACTACTTTAATACTGAACGTGCAAATGTCATCGTTATGCTTTATCATTAAATGGGAGGAGCTTGAATACTGACCAGTCTGCACTTGCGAACTCTGTCAGTTTAATCAGAAAGTGCAGCAAACTGCGAATGTGGATCATTGAACATTTTGTAATTCCAATGAAAAAAATACGTAAGTTACACCTGTTAAGACGGAACAATACTTCTAAAGCTGGATACTTTTACCTTAATGGTTATAATTTCATTAGTTTTCGTACATATACACATTTTGAAAACAAAATGGAAACATTTTTACAACTTTCCAATTTAACATTATATTTTTGCCAAATCTAATGAAAATATATCAACTTTCGGGGAGGAGGGTGTTTACATATTTCTAGGAATATTGAAGGCTTTGATCCGTCAGTTTTCATTTCCTCCATGAAAATATTAAGTTCTCCCTAATAGCAAATAGATTTATAAAAGAACGAATAAGAAATCATGACTTACATCAGAAAAAATAACAAATTTTTAATATAACTTAACATAGATGTTCTGAGTAACGGTTATTATACAAGAAGTCTGAACAGATTAGAACACAACAGTGAAATGGTAATTTATAAAGTTATATAAATATTTAGAATTTTTAAAACATAATTACTACTACGAGTGAATTAATATTAAATAAGTTTGAATTGAACAGAATTATAGGTAAAATCTCTTTGTAAAATTATTGAATTTTCGACCATCAATATTATTTACTTAGCTAACAAATTAAGTGGGCTATGGACATGTGGAGATAATGCCATTTAATAGTATAGTTTGAAATTTGTTTATATATTTTTATATTGTTCGGCTACAATTTTTGTGATTACTTATATATTTGAATTAATGAAATTCACAGGAAATGCTACTTAAACATTTTTGACTATAGTAAAAACAAAACAAACAAGGAAAAAAAAAAAAAAAAAACACTGTGTAGTTTTAACTTCATGTATAATTTAATGCTTCTAAAGGTCGTATTCGAAAAAAAAAAATTCCTCCCTCAACAGCTCGAAATTTTTCGATACATTTTCAGGCTCATTTTTTAAAAGTAGAAACATTATACTTACTGAGGTGATTTTTGAAGATGTATACGATGCCGTGTGATTTCATTTTTCGCTCAGTTAATTAGAATGTGATTTATAAAAAATATTTTCTCAGTTCAACCATTTTTTTGCGTTCCAAATCTCATGCTTCGAAAAATTCGGTTCAAAACGCAATCTTTGACAGCATTTATTGTAATATCTTCTGTATTTATCAAATTATCGACAAGCACTGTACATTATGCAGTTTCTAAATAAGAGAATTCGCAAGTTTGACGCGAAGAGAGCAAAAATGAAATTTAAAAATAAATCGGGGAATAAGCAATTTGGATTGGAATTCACCCTTAAAAATCGTTGCATTCGTATAATTTGTATAAAATAAGTGCCAGTGTTAGTGAACAAGTATAAAAAAGTTTTTGTGACGTTTTTACATTACAAAAAGTATGTACCGAACTGCATTATAGGTACATTCTTGCATTGAAATGTGTTCAAGAATTTCATCAACTCTCAACCAAGCTTCTTTTCATTCAAATTCAAGTTCAGATTTCTTATTGGGGGAAAAAAAAAAGAGTAGTTAATCACAATTTTTCCGTCATTAAATAAAGCAAAAATTACTAATAGGGTTTTAAGTTATGAAACCTGAATTTCTAATTAAAAAAAGAGGCGAAAAATTTGTAATCCTTTTTTCACGATATTCTGTACATTTCTTTTGAACCATCCGCTTCGCCCTTTTATTATTATTATTATTATTATTATTATTATTATTATTATTATTATTAAAACAAATTTACTCACAACGAACGTGTCAAACAAAACAATTAATTGTATATATATTTTTTTCCATTAAAAAATATAAAAAGCTTTTATTCATCTCTATTCATATTGTTTTTGAACAATTAATTGTTTGAACAGATTACTTTTTGAACTATTCTTCTTATAGATTCCGATGATAAATAAGTATTAAGCTACATTTTAAAAGTAGAGATCCTGTATAAGAGAAAAATTTGGAGGAATTATAGGCTAATTTGTTTGAAAACTGATGATAGCCGTAAAACAAAATATATTTTGATCAGTGTCTAGCAATTTTATTCTATTAAAATCGCAGAAAATTCTGTTTATACGACTTCAGAGAGTCATGTATAACAGAAATCTAAATGTTGTTTGCTTTAGTGTAAGAATTTTTGCAAATGCTTTTTTTTTAAGATTCTTTATTCACTATAATGGAAATTCACTTTTATTTGTGATGTTTAATTGTGACTTTTATTTGCCTACGTAACTCTACGAAGGCATATAAAAACAATCTTCCATAAGTATCGCAGCGAAATCAATTATTATTTTAGATGCGCATTTGCAGATGAGATGCACAAAAAATATTGAATATTCATTGTTTTAGATAATAAAGGCTTTACATATAAAGGTTGGTGCATCATGTTGATGCCAAATATAGCTATCATCGAAATAGGAAAAAACATATGTTAGCAGCACTACTCTTTTGAGCGATATATAATAAAATATAACCAGGGTCTGTTTACATGAAATTTTAAATAAATATCATACGTTATGAAATTCTTAATCAATATTCTTCAGTGACACCGTGCACAAGATTTATCCAACACAAGATTCGTGCTGAAAACTATCTGTGGTAATTGTATTCAGAATATCCCAAGGCGAATATCCAATTTAAATACAGCAAAAACGGGACATTGAAAGCTCGGAATATTTATTTTTGGTTTCCGTATCTTTTAACAAAAATAATATAAAAATATCCGTGCAATAGTTTGAAATTACTGAGAAAGGTCTCCTTACTAGGCATTGGCATTCTTAAAGTATGTTGAAAAAAAATTGTTAGTGATACTACTCACAAGGCTGCCACAGGCGACTATTTTTTGATTCGCACTGGCACCACTTTCTTTAAACAGAAATCCTTCACTAACACGTTGACTACAATGGTAAAGAAATATATTTTAAAATTTATATTAGAAAATTACTGGTGCGAACGGAATATAAGAATAGTCGCCTGTGGCGGCCCTGTACTCATGTATCTAATAAAAGATCAGTTAAATTTAGCGGCAGACTTTCAGTAGAAAGTTTGTAAAAAAAAAAAAAAAAAAAAAAAAAAAAAAAAAAAAAAAAAAAAAAAAAATTCGCCAACTATTCGTCACTTTAAAATAGTTGGCGTGGAAATACGAAAGCGACATGCGATTTGGCGAGCAGGATCTTTCTTAGCCAAAGCAAACGATTTTCACGAATCTAACAATTGCTTGTTTTTATGAATGCGTGGTACATATTGAATTTAAACTAATCAATAAAAGAGTTTATTATATATTTTTTATTACAAATACAGGTTGTTTTTTATTTAGTTATTTAATTTCATCACTGAAAAAATATTTTTTACGTTTTGCAAGATGCAAATATACATTTTAAGTTACGGCCAGCTTACATTTGATTTTTAACTATTCAATTTGTTTATTTTATTCTTTTCAAGTTCCAAACACATTTACTTAAGAATTTATTAAATTTGCTGCAATTTTTCTATGGAGTAATAAATAACTCTTCCTCTTTGTTTTTATTACCGATTTGAATGAATTTTTGCTATTGCTTTATTCTCCAATACAATATTTAAAAATTTTTTAAATACAGTTTGCTGTTCCAAAATAAAGTCCACACGAAGAATTATTTTATTATACATTTTCATAACGAATAACGTATTTCCATAGCAACATAATTAAATCGACAGTGCTCAATAAAACCCCTTTTTGATGTTGGAACAATTTAAATCGGTTTTAATTTTACTTTAAATCATAAAATATGATAATTAAATTTCATTATAAATACATATAAATGTATATGACAAAACTGCAGTTAAAATAAACTAAAAATGATAAAACTAAAGTTATCTAAATAATCTTATTTAAACAAATTGAACAATTATTTTTTTTTCTCTAAAGTATTCGACGTAAAGGCGTATTTTTTGAAATTTTATTTTATTCGCTAACCGGTGATAAACCGTAAAAAAAAATCATTATACTTTTACGGACGCTCTTTCGAGATTTCGTCGATTTTTTTTAATAAACATATATATCGATAATAGTAGATCATTCTGTAATTTTATCAGATTTTTCAGAGTATGCCCGTATGGAGGTCTTCCTTGTGAGTAAAGAGCAATGGAACAATGACTGTGAAACTTACATTAATATAACTTATGGTTTTCCTCCTTCCCCTACCTTATAAGAATTATTTGTACATCTGTTTCCATAAAAGAAATCGCAATTTTTTGGGATAACATAAATTGTACTCTAAAAATGTGATATAATTTTAAAACTCTCACACCAGTATTATTTCAAAGGTTCAAGTTACATATAGATTGAGCTGTCTGGCCGATTAAACAATGATATTAGATGCTAGATGTATCTCTAAATAAAATCTCTCGGAAGAGAGTTTAAACAATAAATATCAGAACTACAGATACAGAGTAAGAAGGGCTGGTTTCCAAGAGGGTAGACAGACAGTCGTGATGAGATAACTGGGATCACACTTGGCAAAGAAATTAGATTACTATAAAAACATTTGAATGTCTTTCCACTTGGGGAGGGGGGGGGATAAATAGAGAGAGAGTTTTAAAAAAGTTATTTTTGATTCTTTTGATCTATTTTATTTTGTCAGGATCAAAATTATAGAGAATTTATCCGCTATTTGTTGTTTTTAAGTAGTTATATTTTCATAAAAGCAACTTGAAAAGTTTTTCAAGCAAATATTTTTAATAGTGTTCAATGACTTAAATTATATATGCGACATGGCTTTAATTATGTTTAAGTTGTGTTGAATTATGCTTTAAGACATTAACATTAATAAGAAAAATGGCATAATCATTAATAATATATATTTTATAATTTGCGCAGTAAATTATATCTTAAGAAAAATAAAGAAACATTTAACACTTGAATGAAATTGTAAGAATAATACAGATAGTGCTGATTTGTAAAGGGAAATATTCCTCCTCTAAAGCGCAATTCTGTATATGTTGCTGAATTATATTTAAAAACATGAATCTTAATTAAAAACCAATATTATAATAATTCATTATACATAAAAAATCGCCAAATTAGAGTATTATTATCTAAAAACCAAGAAAAAAAAACAAGGAAATGTTTTATTGCTTCATTGAAGCCAAATAAACAGTGCCATAAATATGGGGAAATCGTTACATTTTCGGCTATAAAATGAAATTAAGGGGACTCTGTACCCCGCCCCCCCCCCTCCAAAAAAAATGTAACTATAACCTATACTACAGTTTAGGTTCATGTTTGAATAAAGCATAAAGCATGTTTGAATAAAGCATGGTAGATCATGAGTGTTAAATTCCCAATATAGCAATAACTTTTTTCTAACATTGAATATAAATTTTAATTAAAAAAATATATACAATTTTAAAAATCTTTTTAATTTTTTGAATTTGGAAACGGACATTTTCGTCCTTCTTTCAGAGTACATTTTTCTATAAATTTAAGTACTGGATTTTTTATGAGTCCATTAGATTAGCAGGAAAAAACAGTGGATGTATATGGAAAAAAGTGAGAAAATAATATATTTATAGGTAAATATACTTTTTAAAGTTACAAACGTAACAAAAATTCGGTACTTATTTATCATACACAGGGTCTAAATATACTTATTATAAATTCCAAATTTTTTGCTTAATTATTGTAGCAGTCTTAGCATTTTGATTAAAATGAAAATATAAAAATTGCAAACTGAGCAAAACGAGTTTAAACATTTCACATACACATAAATGGCATTAAATTTCATCATTTTGGCTTAATTTTATCTCCTTTCTTATTTAACGAACTGTTCCGAAATTTGGAGAGAATGTTTCAAGAATTCTAAGGCACATTTTAAAATAAAAATCTGAAATTCGACATTTTTCTCATTAGCATTCCATTAAAAGAATGTTACGAAACTCGCAAAAACAAAAAATTTTTTCAAATAAGATCACATAAAAAATAATTAAAAAAATCCTAAATATTTTATGCTTCTGACCGTCATTTTCAGCTTCATTTTTGTAGTATCTAGATATTTGTATTTTACAGTGATAATCATTTGTTGCATTTTAATGTACAAGGTGATCCTAAATATAATTTTTCTTTGACTTTTTTTGGTCGCCCCCCCCCCCCCTTAACTATCCTCCTTATCAAATGGACGTTGATAAATAAGCGGTCTAACTTAATCTTTATAAATCTGTAGTTCCAGAAGAATCCGGCAAATGCATTTTTAAATATTCGATAAAATATCTAAATTTTAATTAATGGCCAAAGTATGTATATTTAATATATATATATAAGAAATAGTTCAAAATTAATATATAAGAGGATAAGTTATATTTTTGTTAGTATTAATTGAATTGGTATAAAAAAATAAATTCAAAACTTGGTCTAAATACAATAAAAGAAAATGTTTTAGTATTTTATAATTATTATAAAATTAAAAAAAATTCACGCAAATGAATAATTTACAAATATAAACTGTATAAAAATATATATCTGTATTTATTTCGAGTAAAAAAAAATTTTTGAGTAACCAGCTATCGTCTCTAATTATTTTTTTAAAAAATTGCAGAATTTAAATGTTATTAAATTATATTTAATCGAACAAATGTACAAAATCCACGTAATATAGCTTAAATTGCATATTTTATTAAAAATTTGGAACAGATGTACTATTCGCCCGGAATCCTCCATTTTGTTTCTTTGTCGATCACTTGTGACCACTTTATTTTATACTTAATTTTTGAACAATTCAGAAATTAAATGTAAACAACAACAAATTTTTAAACTGAAAATCAGCACTCCAAACATTTGTAAAAAGAAAAAAAATAGCGGAAGGCAGAGAAGGAATTTATAATTAGAAAATAGTAAATAAATTTTAAAATAGTTAAATAAGCCAAATATTCATTTTTAAATATATATTCCGAAATTACAGTAAAAAATGTTTCAGGGTTTATATATATATAAAAAAAATAAGAACAAAAATAAATGAATAAATAGACATACAGAAATTCCAAATCGGCCAAAGAAACAAAATGGCGGATTCCGGGCGAATACTACATGATAGCCAAAAATTTTGAGTTTATTAAATATAGGGGGATATATATTAAATAAACGCGTAAATCCGTCGAAAATTTTCACGAATAGAATGTACTCGCCTTCAGGTCTCTTTCGCCTCATTCCTGGTTCGAATCCTGTCCCGGACTTTTTCACCCACTTGGAAAATTTCCATCTATTATAATTCATTTACCGATTGTATAATCGTGTTATAAATTAATATAAATTTATATTCTAGTTCAAGAGTCTTGGGTTAATATGTCCTTTTATTTATACAATACTAAAATTTACCGGCCTTCGAAAAAAAAAAAAAAAAAAAAAAAAAAAAAAAATTCCCCATCCCTCATAGAAATTTCTTTTATCATACAAAATACGAGTGTTCTACGATAATAAGACTGAGTTATTTTCAATCGCCAGCTACCCACTTACATTTGATACACTAAAATACTGAGTGGGGAAGGGCGGAGTTTCAGTAGAAAATTAGTAGATTATCTCGTTTGAAAATTATCTGTTGGTAACTGTAATGTTTAGCACCAAATATCATCTTCGTTATGATTTTATTGTTACTCACACTTCGTATTTATCATTAAACGAATATAATCATAAATAAGTGCAGTCTCAAGGACAGTTAGAAAAAAAAATCTAATTAGAAATTGTATTGTTTCCATTGCACATTTATTGTAACTAAAATTTCTAGATACCATTACAAGAAAGTAATAATAATCATCTGAAGTACATTTGAAACCAAATATATAATCTAAATTTACCATTCGAATTTCATGCAATTGCAATTAAAATTTTACAGTTACAGCAGTATACTGCACGGCAATGAAACTCATATCATTGTGCCTTTCAGTTGCAATCATACCTTAATAATAATAATAAAAAAAATTGCCATTGAAATTACACGTAACTTATAAAAGTTATCAATTATTATTACAATTATATAAAGAAAACCATAGCATTTATAGTTACGATTACAATGCTAATTGAATTTCAAATTTAAGTTATAATTACATGTAATTGAAATTATTATCCTTTGCATGTTGTAACATTATAATTAAATTACAAATTAATCATTACGAATTTTCCTAACTCAGCTCAAATCTCTGGAGTCAAGTTCATTTATGCTGTCAGAATTGGGTACTGCAATTGAAAAAAAAGTTAGGATTCGTTTTAATACGTAAATGCCCCCTTAAGCATATCTTATCTACATCAAATAACAGTAGACTTTATTTCCAATCATTCGGTGACACTAATTTTTGCTACGATATTTTCTTGAGTAGTTAGTAAAGAGTGATTATTTCTTTTGTTTTTTCCACGACTGTACAATGAAAACGGAGTAGTAATTTAAAACATTCACACCACAATTATCTTAAAATTTCATGTTAAATATAGTTTAAGCTGCTGTATCGACCGTTCCATTGATGTGCCAGGATATCTATCAAGTAAAACTCTCGCAAGAGAGTTTAATATTTACAATGTTAAGGCCCTTGTCCCTGACCGAGGAAACGCTCGCGAGCTAATGCTATTCCTATTGGGAAGCATTTTTCTAAACTCTTTCGCATTTTGACGTCTTTGAATAATTTTTTTAGCAGTGGATAACGGAGGTGCATGCCGACAGCGCACCTTTTTTACTTTTTCGATTTTGGTTGCAGATATTTTTTACAAAGTTAGTTTCACTTTCAAAACCGGTTTTGAAACTGAAAGTGCTCTTTAAAAAAAATATCTGCAACCAAAATCGAAAAAGTAAAAAAAGGTGCGCTGTCGGCATGGACCTCTGCTATCCAGTGAAAAAAAAATATTCAAAAATGTCAAAATGCGAAAGAGTTATTAGAAAAATGTTTCCCGTAGGAATAGCATTAGCTCGCGAGCGTTTCCTCGAGCGAGGACAGGGGCCTTAACCCTTTGAGCTCTGATGGTAGAATTTACTACCACATAATTTTAATTCCGAAATGTTACAACGGCACCAGAAATTTTTACCAAATTTATTTGAAAAAGGATTAATGCATTTTTTCGTGTATATTGTTAATCGTTTTTTCAGTTTGCAAAATACTGGTGCCAATGTGACATTTTGAAATTTTAAAGAAATTTACCATCCAGAGCTCAGAGGGTTAAAGCTATTCGTATACTTTTAAGCCAAGAGATTAAAGGAACCCATGCATACCATGTGTACCAATATTACTAGTCCGCCTAGTAAAACATTGTATATTAAATATATGTTGTAGTTGTCAATTGTAAATAATTTTGTGCCCCATTGGATATATTAATTTAATAAATTCTCTTTTTCTGGCATGTTTATGAAATGCAGTTGTTTGAAAATATGCGTATATATATATATATAATATAATTTTTAATTATGAAAGTAAAAATATAAAACGTAAATAACTTTATTCAGAAACACAAAATTCAATCCCAATTTCCATTTTCCCTCCAGGGAAAACTTCTCGAAATTTTCTGACTCTATGTTCCAGACTTTGCAGTATTACAGTTTAATCACCAAAAAATTTTTCACATTATTTTATGCAGAATAATTTTTTAAGCTATTCATAAATCATTTCATTTCGGTTGTCTTTAAAGGCCAGATCAAGTGGCCGAACAAGATGCATATATGTGACATTTTAAAGTTAGGAGCCAGAAACATCATCGCCAGGGTCCCCGTTCTTTGCACAGAAGTCATGGCCAGCGAGGGAAAAATAAAAAATAAATAAATGTAGCAGATCCAAAAAATCACTCATTGGTAGCTGTAAGTTTATTTATTCAACTGTAGTCATTATAGAGGGAAAAGCTCCTTTTTGCAAACGATCTTTTACCGAAATGTCCAAAAAATATTCCATCATTTACTTCAACCAGCCATACTCATCGACGAAAGAACTCCAGAATCTCTCTCCTTCTCATCTCGAGACTTCCACCTTTTAAAACTAAAAAGAAAATTCTAGAACTTTCTGTAATCTCAAACCATCATCCTTTTAAGTAAACAGAATTCTTGTCCAGATACGAGGCTATTTTACACAGACGATAAATTTATTTAAAAAAAGATATTATTTAACCAATTTATAATCGACTCATAATTTCTTAGGCAGACGATTTTTATCAATGATTAATTTTAAGAGAAAAAGAAAAGAAATGAATTTATTAATGCACACATCAAAGGTTGACGGCGGAAAAATAAATAAATAGATAAAATAAAATAATGATATTTTTTGAAAGGTATGGTTTTGGAATAAATTTAATAAGATTTTCTTAAAAAGGGTTGATAAAAACATAGAAGAAATCAGTTTTATTTGGAATATTAAGAAATATAGTTTTAATTAAGAATATTTTTAATTTAGAGCCATCTTTTTAAATTTACGCATACTGGAATAATGTTTTTTAAGGCAAATTAAGAATTTATATCGTCTGCATACAGATTAACAGATTAGATCTAGAAATAAGATTTTAATTTAATAATTTGAAGTAAGTACGGAACATTATTATAAGAAAATTAAGATAGTATAAAGCTTAGTTTTGGCGAAAAAATTTTAAATTTGTAATATATATACTTACTAATGTCGCGATTTCTCCATTAACCCTTTCCGGCACGGGTAAAATTTGTTATTAAGATGAGAAATTATCGATTGACACCGGAATTCACAAACTATTTTTTTTAGATATTTTGACACCCCTAATTTAAGCTTTTCTTGTAAAAGCAAAATTTTATTAAAATATTACTAGTGCCGTTTGCAAGTTTGGAATTAAAATTAGGTATCCCAGGAACGGGCACAGTGTGACGGAAAGGGTTAACGCTTTCGAGACGGGAGCCGTCTACGAAATTTTTAATGTTTTAGCATAGGTTTTTAAAAACAGAAATTTGTGCCTTTTTAAATGGAGAAAATGCTTCGATTAATTAAGGCAAATTTTACTGGAGGGGACAAACATGGATTCTTAAGCCTTTTTGCGCGACATATACGTTATCGCTCGTCCACAAGGATTAAAAAAAGTATGAGGCGAACAGAATTAATGATAATTTTCTTTTCAGAAACAAATGTAAAATAATTGTATTAACTGAAAAAATAAATAATCGATGGGTTCATTTCTGGCCACGCCCCTTTTTCTATTAGATTATTAAAGTCTGCAGTGAACTATGAAAGAAAATTGTCTCATATGAAGTCGCAGTTTTTTCCTCATGTTATATACAGGGTGTTTCTAAATTCATGGTACAAACTTTAAGGGGTGATAATACACATCAAGACAAACAATATTAAATAGAAAATTAAGGGTCCCAAACGTCTTCCGAAGGAGGTAGGCGCCATTAAAATTTAGGGTCCAAAAATTCAAATGATTATAAAAAACAGAAAAATTGGTCGATTCGTTTGCGGTTTTCACTAAAACTATTCTTTTTGTCAGTATTGTCTTGAAAATAAATTATAAAGATAAATTTAAAAAAATGCCGATAGAGGGCGCTTTAGACTTTGGAGTAACGTACAGCTACTTTTTACCGTTATTTTTTGCATCTCATTAAAATTTTTTAGAAGCTTAGAAATAAACTTAAATTTTGAGCTCAAAATCTAAATCGTTGGGTGTGGTTAAGTAGCGCAAACTGAACTGTGGGGGGGAGGTTCAAATTTCAAATGATTATAAAAAACGGAAAAATTGGTCAAGTGATTTGCGATTTTCACAAAATTATTCTTTATGTCAGTATTATCGTGAAAATAAATTATAAGGATAAAATTAAAAGAAATGCCGGTAGAGGGCGCTTTAGACTTTGGAGTAACGTACAACTATTTTTACCGTTATTTTTTGCATCTCATAATTTTTTTTTAGAAGCTTAGACATAAACTTAAATTTTGAGATGAAAATCTGAATCGTTGGGAGTGTTTAAGTAGCGCAAACTGAACTGTGTTCGATGGGGGTGGGGAGGTTCAATATTCAAATGATTATAAAAAACGGAAAAATTGGTCGATTCGTTTGCCGTTTTCGTTAAAACTATTCTTTATGTCAATATTTCCTTGAAAATAAATTTTAAAGATTAATTTTTAAAAATACCGTTAGAGGGCGCCTTAAACTTATCCGTAATAATTAATTACCGTATTTTTGTCAATTTAAGTGTATACATTATGTTTTATCACTGATATACAGAATAATTTTTTTAATTTTTCTCTCTATTTAAAATATATATACATATATAGGGAATTATTAATGACTCAGCATTTTAAATTTCATTTAAACTTTTTTTTTCGTTTTTAGAAATTAAAAATTTTATTTATCTCCTCTAATTATTTTTCATTTTGTATTTTAGAAAAATTTGAAATTTTGGATTTTATTTAAGTAATTTAATTTGAACTTTTTTAACTTGATTAAAATAAATAACTTCATTTTATAGTTATTTTAAAATTAAATTTGTTGATTCTACACTATATGTAAGAATTTATTAATTATAAATTAGCATATTGGATTTATTAATTAAAGTATAAGTTGTTTTGAAAGAAATATTAAGAGAATATACTTGTGCGATCTGCGATGACACTTATCCACTTATTTGTACGTTCTGTTTATTACTTATCTGATAAAACTTCACAAAAATGGACAAAACTTTTCCAATGTTCTTGAATTTAGAAACGTTGATGCACCAAGTAGTTTTTATATACTTATTTTCGGGATCCTTATGCACATTTTGTTAAAACTTTTCATAAATTAGTCACTTGAGTTCTGTTTACCCTCACAGAAGTGAACAGTTTGTTGGAATTTATAAAGGAACAAATATTTCGAATTATATATTTTTTTAAACAATTACTATTATGACGAACTTATATTAAAAAATATGAGTGATACATTATTCTAGATAAATTACTTATTAAAAATGTATTTAAAAGAATTTAACTAACTCGTAACAATTTAAGTTAATACGATGAATTACATCGAAATCCTTTTTTCTGTTAAACCTTTGGTAGGCAAACAACTGCGTTTGTGTATAGCTGCCAACTTGTACCAATTTTTCATACCACTAAAATTTTTATAAAAAATTATAGCTAATTGAATCGCCGAAATTCAAGTAATTTTAGCAATTTAAATAAGACAATAATTTTCATTAAATTTTAGTGGTACGAAAAATCGGTACAAGTTGGCAGCTACGGTTTGTTTAATGCAGAATTTCCACTGGAAATAATAAAAAAAAATACTTCAACGCAAGCAAAGTCACTTTTTCAAGTCTTATCGCCAAAAGTTATAAAAATAAAACTTTAATTAAAGTTTTCTGGCGCAAATCTTAATTAATCCCTTTGGATAAGCGACCCGTATACGTTCCGCATAAGGTAATCATAATCCTCGATTATTCTCGCAAATAAAATTTTATGACAAATTTTGTCTTATTTAATTTCCGCATTTTCCCTATTCAACTAGGAAAATTTTCTGTGTTTAGAAACCGGTGATAAAAGATTAAAAATTCAAGACAAAAGACGCTCGTCCCACAGTGGTTAAACATAGGTGGTATAAAGTATGCCCCACAGCCCCTCAAGGGTTTAAATCAATACAGTGACAGCGAACATGCTAAATAAACTATTACATTGTTGCTCAATAAAGAGTGTTTTTGTTCATACCTCTTTACGATTCTGGATTACATTAGTTCCAATTGCATAAAATATACAATATTTAAAAAAATGCACGGATATACTTTTCTAACTTTCCTTTGCTCTGGAAATATTACTGACGATGCAATGAATCTAGACAACATAAGAATCCCACTCTTTCTTTTTTTTAATGCCAATTTTTCTTCTAGATTTTTATTTAAAAATGTTTTATTAGTTAAAATAAATTCAGGACTCCCGTTTTTTTAAAACCAGTATTTTTATTATTATTTTTTTAAAGAAATTAGTTGAGGGTTTCTCAGCAATTCTCCCCCCCCCCCCAAAAAAAAACCTTTCCGGGTTTGTTTCAAGGAACTTTATATATATTAGTTTTTCTAAATAAAGGTGGTGCTCAAAAAGCGAACCAAGTGGGAGCCCTGTATATTCTAATCAGTTTTTTACATTTTTTTTATTTAGAAATGTTTTATCTGTGAAATATTCTATATGTTTCATTTACAACTTTCTTATTGAAATATATTTTATCGATTATTCGTATTTTGCATGATTAATGGAGTATTTTAAATAAAAGTAAATTTTGATATTAAAAATAATTAGAGATTTATTTTTAAAATGAAATTCTTAAACATTCTATTTCAGAATTTTTCTAGTATTTTGCTTTGAAAATATTATGTATGGGCCCTTTTATAGTTAAATTTTTTTATTAATAACAATCTTATTAGAAAAAAAAGAATGTTATTTAAGTACGACAAAATGAGCTTAAAATTTTACATTGAAGTACCTTTTTAACATTAAAAGTTTCATTTCAGTGCAATATTATCCAATACTTTTTTTCTTCAAATCATATGAAAGGAGGTAAAAGGTAGGAATTTATATATGGTAATATAATGTCTGACGCAAGACACCAGTCTTCTTTTCTGGCCACGCCCCTTTATTCTATTAAAATAAATTCAGTTAGTTGGGACCGTTTCGCTGCGAAAAAAATTCTGATAATTGCCTTTTAACAGCACGAAGAGCTTTCGATATAAATTTTGATTACAATTAGTGTGATTATTTAACGTTATACTCAGATTAATGACTTTCGCGTAAATACTTTTTTGCAATTATGAATCTAGAAATACTATAACACTGTAGATTTCAAGCAACATTTCTTTCAGAAACTTTTAAGCAGTCTTGTTAAAACATTTCATCCTGATTATTTGCATAGAATAGTACATAAGTGAACACGTATATGAAAATTTATAAAATAATATATTTCCATATTTCTTTTTATAATTAATATTTCGACATGACAAAAAGTAGTAAATGTACAAATTTTATTTATATTCCTAATTAAAATTATTGGAAACATTTAATAATTTAATTTTTTTTTTCTGGCTATGCCCCATTTCTGTTAAAGCAAATCCAGTTGGTAGCGGATGACGTGCCAAGCAAATTAGTAGTAATATTTGTTTTTTAGCAATATAAGAGATATGTTAATTTCTATATTATTTGACTATAATTTTTGTGATGAATAATAATTTTAGATATTAACTTTGGTGCACTTCCATTCTGTAGATTTCGAAGCGTAGCTTTTAACAATATATTCTAATAACATAAAGCCGCGCCACAAATAGGGCTTTACAAACCAAATCTAATCCAAACCTATTTTTGCCAAGACCAAGCTATGTAGGGGGAGATGGGGATACTTGAGCCACTTTTTAAAATTTAATTTTTTTAATATTTTATAATTTTTTAGAACAAAATAAAATATTTAAAATGAAAATTTGATTTTTTTTTTCTTCAACTGAAAACCACTTTCAATTAATTTTGAACTATTTTTCTAAGTACAATAAATTTTTACTTTTTGTTGTACATCGTGGCTCAAGTATCCCCATTAGGGGGATACTTGAGCATGGTGAAGGGATACTTCAGCCAGTACGAAAAAATACCTACAAAAGTAATTTTTTTCGCTTTATTTTGCACAAATATTTTACAGAATGATAAATTATGATACATAAAGTCCACCATTTGAGAAAACAAATACGATCATTTTTTGTCGTTATAACTGGTGGTCGAAGGATCATTTCAACTTGAGTTATATCGATGGTAGCAACATCCTCAGTTGGGGGCCATTTAAATTTGGAATCTGCAATTCTTCAAGCAAATTTAATTTTATATTAGTCTTCTGAAATTTTAAGCGCTTTTCCAACAAATCTTTTTAGTTTTCTTTCCGGAATATTTTACAAGCAACCAATCATCAATAGAAGGTTCTCTGTTCATATCACCATCATTCACAGAACTTTCATCTAATGATACTGACAAACTCATGCTTTTAATTGAGTAGCTGTTTGAATCTGAGCCAGATATATCATTCCACTCTTTCAAACATTTTTTTTTAAATTTTTTTATTTTATAGGAAACGATTTTGTCTTCACCTTTGGCTCCTGTGATTTTTGTTTTTTCTTTATTTGAGCACTCTTTTTACCAATTCTTCTTCAATATTCTTTCAAAAAAAGTTACAGTAACAGAGCTTATAATTTCAATATAAAATATTAATCTTCATATATTTTAAAAATAAATATTTTAATATGTAGGACCTAACTAATTAATGTATTGGAGATTACCCGTAAAACAGTTTTAAAAAGTTATTTTAATGTAATAAAAGTGAAATTGTAAACTATGTTTACATTTATCTAGACAGGCTATTTTGTTAGTCAAAATGAAAACTAAAATGGATATTTTCATTAAAGATATACATTTTTAATCATATTTTTTCTAAGTCATTATTTTTTAAGAAAAAAGATATTCTCCTTTTTTATCAAAAAAAAAAAAAAAAAAAAAAAAAAAATAGTGAATATAAGGACCTAATTTTATTTTTTGTTTGTTTGTTTCACCCATGCTTAATTTCCTATTGGGGATGGTTGAGCCATGGCTCAAGTATCCCCATTACCACTATTTTTGTTTATCAGAGCTTTACTAAGTAATACATGCAGCTATTTGAACTATTTTAGATTCAAAATAAATTGAAATTATTCTTATTAAATTTATCTATATTGTTGCAACTTTAAACAAAACGTTGATTACAAAAAAAAAAAAAAAAAAACCATGCACCTAAATATTTACTTCAGATAGGGAAAAAAACAACTATTAATCACCATGCTTTCAAAATGGTACCATGTTCTGTGATTTCTTTTTTACATGTTCAGAACTATAAATATGTAACCATATTGCCAGTTTTAGAAGGAAAAATTAACTAACTGCAGAGATAATAGGGATGGATCAAGTATCCCCTATGCTCAAGTATCCCCACTCTCCCCTATAATAGTTCCTGTAATGTTCCATTAGTTCTTAAGTTAGAATGCTTTCAATATTAATGTAAAACATCAATTAAAAAATATTATATTGAGGTCATCCGAAGACAAGTAAACCATTGCTGTTACATTTTTTGCACTGCAAAAAATTAATTAAATTTTAACCTTCATAAATCGTTCTAATCTGCGATTAAATAAGGCAAAAGTTTCAAGTTTGTTTTTGTTTTACAAAAAAGCGTAAAATGCTGGCAGCTATGTGTGGACTCCTAATAAACTAAAAAAAAAAAAAAAAAAAAAAAAAAACTACTAATCAAACACTTGTAAATGTAGAAGAAAGTAACTTTAAAAAAATATATATATAATGTATGGAAATTGATATATAATTTTATAATCTTAATAATTACAAAATGCACATAGTATAATACTAATTTGGATTAGGGGCAGAATTTGAGATTTTTTTACATTTTCACAAGAATCAAGGACCTTTCAGAAAATAGCATCAAAGTTAGGGTGTCTAAACTGTTTTGGTGGGAGACACTGAAATGCTGCATATGGAATTAATATATTTAAAATTTAAGCTAGTTTCGTGTCGTTGATTGGGGGAAAATAATTAACTAGTGGGTAAGTGTATTTACAGATCGCACAGAATTTAGTTTAACATTTCTTTAAAAAAACTTATCCTTTAATTGTATCCTCTTCATGCAAAACCGGCTATCTCCAAAAAAAAAATTTTTTGGGGAAAAGAGATTTTTTACGACACTTTACAAAAATTAGATAGGAACTAAGTGTCTTTAGTCTTATAATCATCAGGAAACATTGTCATCAGAAATCATTTGAAAACACAGTATAAGGTGGCAAAGGCACATAAAGTGAGGGGATTATTTAAATTTTTGTTTTGTGTTTTATTGCCGCTACTTTTTATTTTCGAGTTGGCTGCTGTTGCAGCATACCAGAAATTGATTTTTGCTTGACTAATTGCAACATTTGGTTATGAGATGGCTATAATCCGTGGAACAATCATGTTTTCTAAATTATCTCGTTTGCATACGCCCCGCCCTTTGCCTTACACCATTGCCAAGTATCATATTTGCGTCATCATGATTTTTGAAAATACACTTTTTATTCGAATCTGAGTAATTCGCATTTTTCCATCAATATTCTTTTTTAAATATAGAGTTGAATATTTAATGTAATAGAATTAATTCAATTGCATATCAAATAGTATTGAAAGTTTATTTTATGACATATCCCTTCCCCTCCAAAATTTATTTTACCAATGAACCGTGTTTTAAATTTAGAAAATTTTGTACAGTTTTAAAAATAATTGAACATTGCTTAATTTTATATTTACCTAAGCAAAGATGAGCAAAATTTGTCTTTATCGTTATTTTAAACATAGCTAAACAAAAAGTACCTGTAATTCTATGTATTCGGAATAAAGCAAAATAGGCGGAGTTTTCTGTGATTTTTAACGAAGTGTTATTCAAAAACAAGTTAAGTGTCACTCTTAAAATTTACAATTTAACCTTACACTACAAAGATATTTATTGTCCTATATTTACAATATTTATTCTGTCACTTTTGAGACATTAATTAATGAATCTTGTGAAAATGTAACTTTGCGCAGTTTATGATGAGCTGTACGAAAAAAGGAAAATGTTTTCAGGATTAAACTCTGTAAAAAAAAAAAAAAAAAAAAAAAAAAAGGACCTAAAACAGGTTTTTGTCTCAAAGAAAAAAAATGTTATCTGATTTCCTTCATAAAAAAAATAATGGCTGCGAAACGTGGTGTTGGACCTTTTTATTTCTCCTTTTTTAAGAATGTTTTTTTCCTACATCCTTGCGTCAAACTAAATTTTTTAATTACATAAAATGTAGACAATTTTATGTTGAATATTTTTCTTTTATTCATGTTAACTGGTATAAAAATAAAGTATTTATAGCAATTTTTCGCCCAAAAATGGCAGTATAGCTTGATATAAATAGCTACCGCCGAAAAACTATGGGGGAAAATATGATGTTTTTAAAGACAGAAAAATGAAAGAAACTTGCTTGAAAGATTAGAAAATTAAAATTGTCGAGCGGCATCACCTTTTGTGATTTGAAATGGATTGGTACAATATCAATTGAACTTGCTGTACATTATTCATCGTCAGCATTTGGTCGCAAAAAATTTGAATGAACGACTCCATTCATTGCTTCTTAACGTTATTAAATTGAAGAATAAGATTAAAAGTATTTCATTGCATGACAGATTATTTCGTCAACTTTGTAGTGAAAATGATGAAGATTACCATTTTTTGATTCTACATACAAAATACCATTGGCTCGCAACAGGTATTTGTCCGATAAGTATTTTTAATCTATTTGGTATCGGTACTCGATTTCGTTGAAAACAGGCGAAAAACAGCTGAAAAATATGATTATATCCAAAAATGACATAGCTTGTTTCACAGACCTGTTTAAAATACTTAATGAAACAATATGCAATTGCAAGGTGATGAATTCAATTTAATGAAAACAAGAAAGTCATAGGTACTTTCTGCGATAACTTCTGTTCAAACGAAATCTAGGTAGAGGTAAATTCAAGCACTTTCCCACATTATCAACAGTCTCTGCAAAACTGGAATATTTACGTACTTACTGCCAACACGAGGAATTTATCATGCTGAATTTCCTCATAAGCGATTTCAGGATATTTTAAACATGAATATTCAAAATTAGCTTTTAGATCCTTTAAAAATGCAGATAAAGCAGAATCATAGATCGTCCAATTAACGAAGAACTAACAGCAACATTCAGAAATGGTTGCTAAGAGTTCTGCCTACAAAAATCAATATTAACTCCCTACTACAGATTGCGGATAAGAATTTTTAATTGACAGAATTTTTTTAAATAAAACAAAACAAATATCCGTACTACTAAGAGCTAATTACATCTCCTTGGATTTTGGCATTGCTACCTAATTAGGACGGAGAAACGAATACTTTGTTCTTCGAAATAATAATAACAACAGTAATAATAGGCGCGCCCTCTCGTTATTTAGAAAAATTTAAATTGAATAACCGTTGTTGTAGATTTTAGATGTCTTGCAAATATTAATTTTGATACTTCACATCGATTCCAAATATAACTAGCATTGGAAAAGTGAAGAATACGTATTATTAGTGTCACCTGTTAAGTAATATGCATTAAAATATATTCAGCATCAGAATACATAGAATACTAACTAAATATCGTGTTTAACCCTTTCAGGGGCAAGGTATTTCTGTTCCGAAAATGTTCAAATAATTGATTCACACCACAATTAAAGAACAGATTTATTTGAAAATAATCAAGAGCTGATTTTCGCGAATATTATAAAATCAAAATTTCACTAAAATTATACTGGTGCCAGTTCGAAATTGGAACAGTAATATTATGTGTTTGCATACTGCAAACACCGCCCCTGAAAGGGTTAATGGAATTAATTTCAATATTATTGAGTGACTCCGCCTACAAGATTTCTGCACCACGCCGTGCGACATTTGTGGAAACTATCAAATTATATTCAGGATATCCCAAAATCTGTTTAACCCCTTCGCGACGGGAGCCTTTTACGAAATTTTAAATGTTTTGTCACCGGTTTTTTAAACAGAAATTTGTGCCTTATCAAATAAAGAAAATGCTCTGATTAAAAAGACAAATTGTACTGTAAAATTTTACTGGTGCGGATAAACAAGATTCTTAAGACTTTTTGCGGCACATATACGTGTCGCTCGTCTCCAAAGGGTTAAATACTGCAAAAACGAGACATCGAAAACGCCGAATATTTATTTATATATTTATCATTTTACAAATACATTATAAAAATATTCCTGGAATAGTTTGAAATTATGGAGTGCAAAGTAATTTAGCAATGACAGTGACAGTTAAATTAATACAGCTTCTATCGCCCCCCCCCCCCAAAAAAAAAAAAAAAAACTAAACTAAATTGTATATGATTTTAGTAAAAAAATAGAGTAAAATAAAATTAGTAGTGATAACAAAATAATTTCATACAATGAAAGTGCGATAGTATTTTAAAACTTTCACACCACTATTATCTTAAGATTGTATGTTTCATATAGTTTAAGCCGCTTCGAACTTCGTTCTGATTCAAATCTAATACTTCTTTCAAATCTAGTGCAAAACTCTCACATGAGAGTTCAATAATTAATACATAAATTTATTCGTACAGTCCTTAGACAAAGTATTAAAGTAACTTTTAATACATGTTATAAGGTAACCTGGGTAGGGTAACTGAATCGTAGTTTATTTTATTAAAAACCGTAGATGGTATTCAAGTATTAGCTATTGGTAACATTTAGCCCCCATATCTGTTTCTTGGAGTAACGTGTGTGAACTCAATCATAGCTCTGTCTTCTCCGTGATAGGTTACCAAAAATTCAAATTTCTTAAAAACATCAATTTGGTTGAATTTTTTCGGTTTTATTTTATTAATATGGTAAGTATTTTTCTAAAACAATCACTTATTTTAATGACTAGTGATACAAATACATTATTATTATTATTATTAGGTATCTCTACATATTAACTTCATGTTTTAAATGTAAGGCCGGTGTTCCAGTTACCCCATATTATTTTCAAGAATGGGGTTACTGGGACGTGGCTCAGGGATAATTGGACCATGTAGGATCCAGTTACCCCAACAGTTATTAATACATTTTGGAGTTTCTCTTACTAAGAAAAAATTTTTTCATTGTTTTTGCTTGCAGTAAAGGAAATTATAAAAATTACATAATAAAAAAAAATTAAGAAGCATGTCAGTGGGTATTAAATTTAATATCTTAAGTGAGATATCTAAACCTCAAAATTTTACGATGCAGATGAAAAAGGGGTATATAAGAGAAAGTGACATTATTTGAAAATTATCGAAACCAGTAATAAAAAAAATAACGCTGTTTGATGCAAAAACATGATTGTATTATCCGCCGATTTCTTGGACTTAACGAATTTTCTTTGAAGTAAATAAAAGGGGGAATGAGATAGTTAAATACTTACATACCCATTTGTTCATAGATTTATCTTGTTTATTTCTTCCCTAAAATATCCATGTAATTTTTATTCTTATTACCTAAACTGAAGTACATGTGTAATATTTAATTAAGTTTTTTGCATAAATAAATCTAATAATTTCATGTATGGTGGTTTTTTTAAACATCTTGATAGCAAAGATTTAAATTACAATGCTCTTTAGTTGATATATAATTTGCATGATCTACCTGGATTCATTCTTTTAAAGTTATTTATACATTTTTAAAAAAGGCCTAATATCCCGAATATCTAATAGACCTAAATGGACTTGCCAGTAAGAAAAGGGATGATATATAAGTGTGTGTGTATATATATACCGGGTGTCCCAAAAATGACTGATGGATTTTAAAATTCAATAACTTTCAAACGGTGACAGCTATTTAAAAAATTTTTGCAGGAGGGTTATGTATAATGACAAGAGTTTTTTACCCAAATTTTTTATTTTAGTTCGAATTTCAAACAATAGGTGGCGCTGACGGCGAGGTCGACGCTTCACTCAGCACTGATCACCTGGCCTTTAATCGCCGACAGCCACCACCTATTGTTTGAAATTCGAACTAAAATAAAAAATTACGGTAAAAAAAACTCCTGACATTATACATAACACTCCTGCAAAAAATTTTTAAATAGCTGTGACCGTTTGAAAGTTATTGAATTTTAAAATCCATCAGTCATTTTTGGGACATCCGGTACATACAGAATGGGCGAGCACATAAGCTCTCAGGCTGTAATAGCTTGTGAGCTAAAAACTAAAATCCTGATAAATTCATTTTAAAAAACATATGCAAATGAATTTAAATGAGCCCAACAGTCAATAATTTTCATGAATCAATTACTTGTGAATATGGAGAAGAAATTATTGAAAATCAAAATACTATTTTAAAATGATATTTTCATTTCGCTCATTAATTACGGTTCGACCAAAGAATTATTCAAAAGTCGCTTTTTTGGTTGGATAACTAAAATAAGTTCAAATAAAATAAAATAAAAGCACGCAAATTAGCATTGTTGTATGCATGGTTTACACTGTTGTATCAATATTTTCACAAATCTTATGGCGAGAATCACACTTCGATACGACAATTTACTAGTCTTTTAAGAATGTATAATGTTGGGAAGATCTTAACGCACTCGGTATAGTATTATATTTGCAATTACACCCGAACATTTATGGATAGGAAATAAAGCGTATTTTATTTAATTTACCACAGAGTTACCTTATTAGATAAAAATATAAATAAATAAAAAATAAATAAATAAAAAGCATTGCGAAACTGTTCTCATAGCTGCCAACATCTTACATTTTTTGTACCACAAAGATGTTATAGAAAATTTTACCTTGTTAAAACGACGTAATCCGCCGATTATATAAGCCAAAAATTTCTATGAATTTTTTCTGGTCCAAAAAAGCGGAAGAGTTGTCACCTATGTGTTCTCTCCAACATATTATTTAAAGAAAATTTTAACAGACAATACATATTCTTCTGTACCAGTTTTTCTTTATAGAAAATCTCTTCTTGAATACGGCGAAATTTCGCGCATTTAACTTAGATGTTTTTTTATATGAAAAAAACCTGGCATTTGTCCTGAAAAATTTCCTGAAGCGTATATGGCCCCTGTTCAGTCTATTTAATCAGAAAGTACATTGCGTAAAACCGACGAAATGGGAACATTGAAAATTTTTTTTATTAAAATGAACAGAATGCGGTATAGTTACACCTATTGAAATGGAGACATACTTTTAAAACTGGATATTTTTACCGTAGTCATTTCATTTTCATAGATTTTAATCTATATACATGCTTTAAAAAACAAAAGCTTTTCTCAATTTTCCTTTTAAGTGTTGTATGTAATGAAAAAGAATTTGTAGCCACGCCCCTTTTCTGGTATTAAAAAGGAATGAACGTATAGAGATAGTTTCTCTAATAATTGTCATTTAATAGTATGAATGAATTTCGCTCATCTATGTTTATTTTGTTTAGCTACAATGATTGTGTTTATTTAAATATTTGAAATAATGTCATTTACAGAAAAGTGTTTCCAATTTTACACTCCTGAAAGAAAACATTGTGTAAGTTTGAATTAATGTTCTTTTCTGAAACATTTATATACATTTTCTTTAAACACTCCTTGGAAATCGTTGCATTAAAATTGTTTGTGTGGAATAAGAGACGGCATAAGTGAATAAATAATCGGAAAATTTTAAAAACGTTGTATTTCCATTGACACATTGATACTCCTGAGAATTTACATAATAATAATTGTGTGCTAAACAAAATTTTGCTTATTGTTGATTATAGTATTTTGCTTAAAACATCATTAATCTTGTATTTCAGTTTGAAGACTACTACTTTAATACTGAACGTACAAGTGTCATCGTTATGCTTTATCATTAAATGGGAGGAGCTTGAATACTCACCAGTCTGCACTTGCGAATTCTGCCAGTTTAATCAGAAAATGCAGCAAACTACGAATGTGGAACATTGAACATTTTGTAATTACAATGAAAAAAAATGCATAACAGTTACGCCTGTTAAGACGGAACAATACTTCTAAAGCTGGATACTTTTACCTTAATGGTTATATTTTCATTAGTTTTAGTACATATACATATTTTGAAAACAAAATGGAAAATTTTTTACAGCTTTCCAATTTAACATTATATTTTTGCCAAATCTAATGAAATATATCAACTTTCGGGGAGGAGGGTGTTTACATATTTCTAGGAATATTGAAGGCTTTGATCCGCCAGTTTTCGTTTCCTTCATGAAAATATTAAGTTCTCCCTAATAACAAATATATTTATAAAAGAAAGAATAAGAAATCATGACTTACATTAGAAAAAATAATAAATTTTTAATATAACTTAACACAGATGTTCTGAGTAACGGTTATCATACAAGAAGTCTGAACAGGTTAGAACGCAGCAGTGAAATGGTGATTTATAAAGTTATATAAATATTTAGAATTTTTAAAACATAATTACTACTACGAGTGAATTAATATTAAATAAGTTTGAATTGAACAGAATTATAGGTAAAATCTCTTTGTAAAATTATTGAATTTTCGACCATCAATATTATTTACTTAGCTAACAAATTAAGTGGGCTATGGACATGTGGATATAATGCCATTTAATAGTATAGTTTGAAATTTGTTTATATATTTTTATATTGTTCGGCTACAATTTTTGTGATTACTTATATATTTGAATTAATGAAATTCACAGAAAATGCTACTTAAAGATTTTTGACTATAGTAAAAACAAAACAAACAAGGAAAAAAAAAAAAAAAAAAACACTGTGTAGTTTTAACTTCATGTATAATTTAATGCTTCTAAAGGTCGTATTCGAAAAAAAAAAAAAAAAAAAAAAAAAAAACACTGTGTAGTTTTAACTTCATGTATAATTTAATGCTTCTAAAGGTCGTATTCGAAAAAAAAAAAAAAAAAAAAAAATCCACCCTCAACAGCTCGAAATTTTTCGATACATTTTCAGGCTCATTTTTTAAAAGTAGAAACATTATACTTACTGAGGTGATTTTTGAAGATGTATAAGATGCCGTGGGATTTCATTTTTCGCTCAGTTAATTAGAATGTGATTTATAAAAAATATTTTCTCAGTTTAACCATTTTTTTCCGTTCCAAGATCTCATGCTTCGAAAAATTCGGTTCAAAACGCCATCTTTGACAGCATTTATTGTAATATCTTCTGCATTTATCAAATTATCGACAAGCACTGTACATTATGCAGTTTCTAAATAAGAGAATTCGCAAGTTTGACGCGAAGAGAGCAAAAATGAAATTTAAAAATAAATCGGGGAATAAGCAATTTGGATTGGAATTCACCCTTAAAAATCGTTGCACTCCTATAATTTGTATAAAATAAGTGCCAGTGTTAGTGAACAAGTATAGAAAAGATTTTGTGACGTTTTTACATTACGAAAAGTATGTACCGAACTGCATTATAGGTACATTCTTGCATTGAAATGTGTTCAAAAATTTCATCAACTCTCAACCAAGCTTCTTTTCATTAAAATTCAAGTTCAGATTTCTTATTGGGAAAAAAAAAAAAAAAGAGTAGTTAATCACAATTTTTCCGTCATTAAATAAAGCAAAAATTACTAATAGGGTTTTAAGTTATGAAACCCGAATTTCTAATTAAAAAAGAGGCGAAAAATTTGTAATCCTTTTTTCACGATATTCTGTACATTTCTTTTGAACCATCCACTTCGCCCTTTTATTATTATTATTATTATTATTAAAACAAATTTACTTACAACGAACGTGTCAAACAAAACAATTAATTGTATATATATTTTTTTCCATTAAAAAATATAAAAAGCTTTTATTCATCTCTATTCATATTGTTTTTGAACAATTAATTGTTTGAACAGATTACTTTTTGAACTATTCTTCTTCTTATAGATTCCGATGATAAATAAGTATTAAGCTACATTTTAAAAGTAGAGATCCTGTATAAGAGAAAAATTTGGAGGAATTATAGGCTATTTTGTTTGAAAACTGATGATAGCCGTAAAACAAAACATATTTTGATCAGTGTCTAGCAATTTTATTCTATTAAAATCACAGAAAATTCTGTTTATACGACTTCAGAGAGTCATGTATAACAGAAATCTAAATGTTGTTTGCTTTAGTGTAAGAATTTTTGCAAATGCTTTTAAGATTCTTTATTCACTATAATGGAAATTCACTTTTATTTGTGATGTTTAATTGTGACTTTTATTTGCCTACGTAACTCTACGAAGGCATATAAAAACAATCTTCCATAAGTATCACAGCGAAATCAATTATTATTTTAGATGCACATGCACAAGTGATCCGTAAATAAAATATTCGCACTAATTGCTAGTTAGAGATTCTAGAATTTGCACGTTTCTACCTAATGGGAACTGAGAAACCCATACTATATACGTTTGGAGAAGAAATATGTATCATTTGTATAATCTTTGTTTATTTATTAAAAAATATATTGAATATTCATTGTTTTAGATAATAAAGACTTTACATATAAAGGTTGGTGCATCATGTTGATGAAAAATATAGCTATCATCGAAATAGGAAAAAACATATGTTAGCAGCACTACTCTTTTGAGTGATATATAATAAAATATAACCAGGGTCTGTTTACATGAAATTTTAAATAAATATCATACGTTATGAAATTCTTCATCAATATTCTTCAGTGACACCGTGCACAAGATTTATCCAACACAAGATTCGTGCTGAAAACTATCTGTGGTAATTGTATTCAGAATATCCCAAGGCGAATATCCAATTTAAATACGGGTCATTCCATGTCAATTCAACCAATTTTTCCCCCATTTGTAACCCGACCCCCAGGGATTTGGATGAAACTTTGTGTGCACATTAATTCTATCATGAAATGATTCCATCAGAAATTTTTCCTTCCCAGACCTCATAGTTTGAGAGATATGGGGGGTCCAATTCTTAGGTTTTTCTCAAATCGCACATTTCTGAGTGTGTATTCTGAGATTGCAGTTCCATCTTCAAAAAATTGTTTCTCTGGATCTAAAACATGAATCATCCTAAAAATAACACTATAAAAAGGTAAAAAGATGCAGATTTTAATAAAAAATATTTAAAAAATTTACTTTTAATATTTAGGATAAAAAAAGTCAGCCAAAGTTGAGAATTATGGTTATTTTTCCAAATTTTTGTGACTTCACGAAAAAGGCTGTACACAAAAAGGCAAATTAAATTTCCAATTTCTTTTTGTTTTAAATAAAAGTTTACACTTTGGGCTTTCTATCTATGAAATAAAAATGATGTGTTTCGCATGGCTTATGCAAAAATTTTGGGTACTTTCCAATTACCCGGATGAGTGCTTTATTTTTATATATTACATATGCACACAAAAAAGCAAATGAAATTTCCCATTTCTTTTTGTTTTAAATAAAAGTTTACACTTTGGGCTTTCTATCTATGAAATAAAAATGATGTGTTTCGCATGGCTTATGCAAAAATTTTGGGTACTTTCCAATTAGCCGGATAAGTGCTTTATTTTTACATATTACATATGCACACAAAAAAGCAAATGAAATTTCCAATTTCTTTTTGTTTTAAATAAAAGTTTACACTTTGGGCTTTCTATCTGTGAAATAAAAATTATGTCTTTCGCATGGCTTATACAAAAATTTTGGGTACTTTCCAATTAGCCGGATGCGTGTTTATTTTTACATATGCACATATGTATACATCTATATAAATACAGATGTATTATACATGTACATATGTATATATATATATACAGTATATTGATATATATAACACTGGTGCCCGTCTAACCGAAAAGTACCAAATTTTGCCTCGTTTTGAAAATCTGCATCAATTAAGGGGGAAAAAAATCTGACTAAGTTTAGCTGTGGTACTTAAATAATTACTGGAGTTTCTATGAGTTATTGAATTTAATGTTATTTGATGCAAAAACAAATTGGAAATTTCACTTTCCTTTTCGTGTAGAGACTTTTTCATAAAGTCACAAAATTTCGGAAAAATAATCATAACTTTCAACTTTGGTTTACTTTTTCGTCCGTATATAAATCTCTATTAATTGCCCTAATTGCTTTTTTCACTTGCTTTTTATGCCGCTTAAACGGATCTCCACATTTATATAATTCATATTTCATTAAGAGCGAAATTCTGTGATGCTCACATATATTAATCAAACGGTTTTCACTTAATTTTTGTTTTATAAATGCAATAGTCCTAACTAATAAAAGTTCTTTTTCTGAATCACAGAGATTATCAATGTAGTCTATTTCTCTGTTATGTGTATAGCTAGTTTTGTAACATTCTAAACCAGTTAATATTACAATACTGCAAGCCTGAAGTCTAGTAGAAGGTTTAATATCAGGTTCCATATTAAAACAATAAAGCAAAGAAATATTTATACATATCATAAACTATAAAATATGTAACAATCAGAATGTATTTTTTGTAGCACAGTAAAAGTTAAATCATTCTTTTATGATAAGAAACAACAGAATGACAATAATTTGATTAACTTGATTTCAAAACATCTGCTTTCATACTAACGAACATTACCCTGCATTTGTCAGAAGGTGTTTATACAAGGCAGGTGCAATTAAATCTTTCGGACTATAGAAACAAATTTAAGTTCTGTTAAACATTTGTGTATTTAAACTTGCCAATATAAATATTTAAACTGATTAAAATTAACCAAGGAAAGGAAATACAAGGTTATGAACATTTTTTAAACACAAATAATTAATATATAAGCATTCGAAAGAAAGAATGGAAATGGGAGGAGAAAAAAATTTCTATTTTATACTGTGCAAAAAAAAATCTGTTTTGAGTTTAATTATTGAAAATAAAAGTAAGAGATTCTTTAGATTGTCAAAAAATGCCCATTATTAAATGACTAAATGAAATATATGGACCATTCACTAAATTGAATGGGGAAACATATTACAGTCAGATTTTTTTTAATCAGAAAAAACAAAGCCTAAACTTTACTTTGAGAATTAAAAAAAAACATGCATCAAATAACCTTAAATTCAATAACTCATAGAAATTCCAGTAATTATTTAAATACCACAGCTAAACTTAGTCAGATTTTTTTCCTCTTAATTGGTGCAGACTCTCAAAACAAGGCAAAATTTGGTACTTTTCGGTTAGACGGGCACCAGTTTTATACATATATATATCAATATACTGTATATATACATATATATGTACATGTATAATACATCTGCATTTATGTAGATCTATACATGTGTACATATGTAAAAATAAAACACGCATCCGGCTAATTGGAAAGTACCCAAAATTTTTGTATAAGCCATGCGAAAGACATCATTTTTATTTCATAGATAGAAAGCTCAAAGTGTAAACTTTTATTTAAAACAAAAAGAAATGGGAAATTTTATTTGCTTTTTTGTGTGCATATGTAATATATAAAAATAAAGCACTCATCTGGCTAATTGAAAAGTACCCAAATTTTTTGCATAAGCCATGCGAAACACATAATTTTTATTTCATAGATAGAAAGCCCAAAGTGTAAACTTTTATTTAAAACAAAAAGAAATGGGAAATTTCATTTGCTTTTTTGTGTGCATATGTAATATATAAAAATAAAGCACTCATCCGGGTAATTGGAAAGTACCCAAAATTTTTGCATAAGCCATGCGAAACACATCATTTTTATTTCATAGATAGAAAGCCCAAAGTGTAAACTTTTATTTAAAACAAAAAGAAATTGGAAATTTAATTTGCCTTTTTGCGTACAACCTTTTTTGTCAAGTCACAAAAATTTGGAAAAATAACCATAAATCTCAACTTTGGCTAATTTTTTTTATCCTAAATATTACAAGTAAATTTTTTAAATATTTTTTTATTAAAATCTGCATCTATTTATATTTTTACAGTGAAATTTTTAGATGATTCATATTTTAGATCCAGAGAAACAATTTTTTGAAGATGGAACTGCAATCTCAAAATACAGACTCAGAAATGTGCGATTTGAGAAAACCCCAAGAATTGGACCCCCCATATCTCACAAACTATGAGGTCTAGGAAGGAAAAATTTCTGATGGAATCATTTCATGATAGAATTAGTGTGTACACAAAGTTTCATCAAAATCCCTGGGGGTCGGGTTACAAGGTCTGGTTGAATTGACATGGAATGACCCATACAGCAAAAACGAGACATTGAAAGCTCGGAATATTTATTTTTGGTTTCCGTATCTTTTAACAAAAATAATATAAAAATATCCGTGCAATAGTTTGAAATTACTGAGAAAGGTCTCCTTACTGGGCATTGGCATTCTTAAAGTATGTTGAAAAAAAAATTGTTAGTGATACTACTCATAAGGCTGTCACAGGCGACTATTTTTTGATTCGCACTGGCAGAACTTTCTTTAAACAGAAATCCTTCACGAACACGTTGACTACAATTGTAAAGAAATATATTTTAAAATTTATATTAGAAAATTACAGGTGCGAACGGAATATAAGAATAGTCGCCTGTGGCGGCCCTGTACTCATGTATCTAATAAAAGATCAGTTAAATTTAGCGGCAGACTTTCAATAGAAAGTTTGTAAAAAAAAAAAAAAAAATTCGCCAACTATTCGTCACTTTAAAATAGTTGGCATGGAAATACGAAAGCGACATGCGATTAGGCGAGCAGGATCTTTCTTAGCCAAAGCAAACGATTTTCACGAATCTGAAAATTGCTTGTTGTTTTTATGAATGCGTGGTACAAATTGAATTTAAACTAATCAATAAAAGAGTTTATTATATATTTTTTATTACAAATACTGGTCCTTTTTATTTAGTTATTTAATTTCATCACTGAAAAAATATTTTTTCGTTTTGCAAGATGCAAATATAAATTTTAAGTTACGGCCAGCTTACATTTGATTTTTAAATATTCAATTTGTTTATTTTATTCTTTTCAAGTTTCAAACACATTTACTTAAGAATTTATTAAATTTGCTGCAATTTTTCTATAGAGAAATAAATAACTCTTCCTCTTTGTTTTTATTACTGATTTGAATGAATTTTTGCTATTGCTTTATTCTCCAATACAATATTTAAAATTTTTTTTAATACAGTTTGCTGTTCCAAAATAAAGTCCACACGAAGAATTATTTTATTATACATTTTCACAACGAATAACGTATTTCCATAGCAACATAATTAAATCGACAGTGCTCAATAAAACCTATTTTTGATGTTGGAACAATTTAAATAGGTTTTAATTTTACTTTAAATCATAAAATATGATAACTAAATTTCATTATAAATACATATATATGTATTACAAAACTGCAGTTAAAATAAACTAAAAATGATAAAACTAAAGTTATCTAAATAAGCCTATTTAAACAAATTGAACAATTTTTTTTTCTCTAAAGTATTCGACGTAAAGGCGTATTTTTTGAAATTTTATTTTACTCGCTAACCGGTGATAAACCGAAAAAAAAAATCATTATACATTTACGGACGCTCTTTCAAGATTTCGCCGATTTTTTTTAATAAACATATATATCGATAATAGAAGATCATTCTGTAGTTTTATCAGATTTTTCAGAGTATACCCGTATGGAGTTCTTCCTTGTGAGTAAAAAACAATGGAACAATGACTGTGAAATTTACATTAATATAACTTATGGTTTTCCCCCTACCCCTACTTTATAAAAATTATTTGTACATCTGTTTCCATAAAAGAGATCGCAATTTTTTGGGATAACATAAATTGTACTCTAAAAATGTGATATAATTTTAAAACTCTCACACCAGTATTATTTCAAAGGTTCAAGTTACATATAGATTGAGCTGTCTGGCCGATTAAACAATGATATTAGATGCTAGCTGTATCTCTAAATAAAATCTCTCGGAAGAGAGTTTAAAAAATAAATATCAGAACTACAGATACAGAGTAAGAAGGGCTGGTTTCCAAGAGGGTAGACAGACAGTCGTGATGAGATAACTGGGATCACACTTGGCAAAGAAATTAGATTACTATAAAAACATTTGAATGTCTTTCCACTTGGGGGGGGGGGGGATAAATAGAGAGAGAGTTTTAAAAAAGTTATTTTTGATTCTTTTGATCTATTTTATTTTGTCAGGATCAAAATTGTAGATAATTTATCCGCTATTTGTTGTTTTTAAGTAGTTATATTTTCATAAAAGCAACTTGAAAAGTTTTTCAAGCAAATATTTTTAGTAAGTTCAATGACTTAAATTATATATGCAACATGGCTTTAATTATGTTTAACTCGTGTTGAATTATGCTTTAAGACATTAACATTAATAAGAAAAATGGCATAATCATTAATAATATATATTTTATAATTTGCGCAGTAAATTATATCTTAAGAAAAATAAAGAAACATTTAACACTTGAATGAAATTGTAAGAATAATACAGATAATGCGGATTTGTAAAGGGAAATATTCCTCCTCTAAAGCGCAATCCTGGATATGTTGCTGAATTATATTTAAAAACATGAATCTTAATTAAAAACAATAATATAATCATTAATTATACATAAAAAATCGCCAAATTAGAGTATTATTATCTAAAAACCAAGGAAAAAAAAACAAGGAAATGTTTTATTGCTTCATTGAAGCCAAATAAACAGTGCCATAAATATGGGGAAATCGTTACATTTTCGGCTATAAAATGAAATTAAGGGGACTCTGTACGCCCCCCCCCCCCAAAAAAATGTAACTATAACCTATACTACAGTTTAGGTTCATGTTTGAATAAAGCATAGTCATGGTAGATCATGGGTGTTAAATTCCCAATATAGCAATAACTTTTTTCTAACATTGAATGTAAATTTTAATTAAAAAAATATATACAATTTTAAAATTCTTTTTAATTTTTTGTATTTGGAAACGGACATTTTCGTCCTTCCTTCAGAGTACATTTTTCTATAAATTTAAGTATTGGATTTTTTATGAGTCCATTAGATTAGCAGGAAAAAACAGTGGATATATATGGAAAAAAGTGAGAAAATAATATATTTATAGGTAAATATACTTTTTAAAGTTACAAACGTAAAAAAAATTCGGTACTTATTTATCATACACAGGGTCTAAATATACTTATTATAAATTCGAAACTTTTTGCTTAATTATTGTAGCAGTCTTAGCATTTTGATTAAAATGAAAATATAAAAATTGCAAACTGAGCAAAACGAGTTTAAACATTTCACGTACACATAAATGGCATTAAGTTTCATCATTTTGGCTTAAATTTATCTCCTTTCTTATTTAACGAACTGTTCCGAAATTTGGAGAGAATGTTTCAAGAATTCTAAGGCACATTTTAAAATAAAAATCTGAAATTCGACATTTTTCTCATTAGCATTCCATTAAAAAAATGTTACGAAACTCACAAAAACAATTTTTTTTTTCAAATAAGATACCATAAAAAATAATTAAAAAATCCTAAATATTTTATGCTTCTGACCGTCATTTTCAGCTTCATTTTTGTAGTATCTAGATATTTGTATTCTACAGTGATAATCATTTGTTGCATTTTAATGTACAAGGTGATCCTAAATATCATTTTTCTTTGATTTTTTTTTGTCGACCCCCCCCCCCCTTAACTATCCTCCTTATCAAATGGACGTTGATAAATATGCGGTCTAACTTCATCTTTATAAATCTGTAGTTCCAGAAGAATCCGGCGAATGCATTTTTAAATATTCGATAAAATATCTAAATTTTAAAGTGCCCAGTCATTAATAGCCAAAATATGTATATTTAATATATATATATATATATATATATATATATATATATATATATATATATATATATATATATATAAGAAATAGTTCAAAATGAATATATAAGAGGATAAATTATATTTTTGTTAGTATAAATTGAATTGGTATAAAAAAATAAATTCAAAACTTGGTCTAAACACAATAATGGAAAATGTTTTAGTATTTTATAATTATTATAAAATTTAAAAAAATTCACGCAAATGAATAATTTACAAATATAAACTGTATAAAAATATATATCTGTTTTTATTTCGAGTAAAAATAAAATTTTTGAGTAACCAGCTATCGTCTCTAATTATTTTTTTTTTAAAATTGCAGAATTTAAATGTTATTAAATTATATTTAATCGAACAAATGTACAAAATCCACGTAATCTAGTTTAAATTGCATATTTTATTAAAAATTTGGAACAGATGTAGTATTCGCCCGGAATCCGCCATTTTGTTTCTTTGTTGATCACTTCTGACCACTTTATTTTATACTTAATTTTTGAACAAGTCAGAAATTAAATGTAAACAACAACAAATATTTAAACTGAAAATCAGCACTCCAAACATTTGTAAAAAAGAAAAAAAAAATAGCGGAAGGCAGAGAAGGAATTTATAATTAGAAAATAGTAAATAAATTTTAAAACAGTTAAATAAGCCAAATATTCATTTTTAAATATATATTCCGAAATTACAGAAAAAATGTTTCAGGGTTTATATATTAAAAAAAAATAAGAACAAAAATAAATGAATAAATAGACATACAGAAATTCCGAATCGGCCAAAGAAACAAAATGGCGGATTCCGGGCGAATACTACATGATAGCCAAAAATTTTAAGTTTATTAAATATAGGGGAATATATATTAAATAAACGCGTAAATCTGTCGAAAATTTTCACGAATAGAATATACTCGCGTTCAGGTCTCTTTCGCCTCATTCCTGGTTCGAATTCACAAACTATTTTTTTTTTTTTTTTAGATATTTTGGCACCCCTAATTTAGGCTTTTCTTGTAAAAGCAAAATTTTATTAAAATATTACTAGTGCCGTTTGAAAGTTTGGAATTAAAATTAGGTATCCCAGGAACGGGCACAGTGTGACGGAAAGGGTTAACGCTTTCGAGACGGGAGCCGTCTACGAAATTTTTAATGTTTTAGCATAGGTTTTTAAAAACAGAAATTTGTGCCTTTTTAAATGGAGAAAATGCTTCGATTAATTAAGGCAAATTTTACTGGAGGGGACAAACATGGATTCTTAAGCCTTTTTGCGCGACGTATACGTTATCGTTCGTCCACAAGGATTAAAAAAAGTATGAGTCGAACAGAATTAATGATAATTTTCTTTTCAGAAACAAATGTAAAATAATTGTATTAACTGAAAAAATAAATAATCGATGGGTTCATTACTGGCCACGCCCCTTTTTCTATTTTATTAAAGTCTGCAGTGAACTATGAAAGAAAATTGTCTCATATGAAGTCGCAGTTTTTTCCTCATGTTATATACAGGGTGTTTCTAAATTCATGCTCCAAACTTTAATGGGTGATAATACACATCAAGACAAACATTATTAAATAGGAAATTAAGGGTCCCAAACGTCTTCCGAAGGAGATAGGCGCCATTAAAATTTAGGGTCCAAAAATTCAAATGATTATAAAAAGCAGACAAATTGGTCGATTCGTTTGCGGTTTTCACTAAAACTATTCTTTATGTCATTATTGTCTTGAAAATAAATTATAAAGATAAATTTCAAAAATTGCCGATAGAGGGCGATTTAGACTTTGGAGTAACGTACAGCTACTTTTTACCGTTATTTTTTGCATCTCATTAAATTTTTTTAGAAGCTTAGAAATAAACTTAAATTTTGAGCTCAAAATCTAAATCGTTGGGAGTGGTTAAGTAGCGCAAACTGAACTGTGTTCGATGGGGGTGGGGAGGTTCAAATTTCAAATGATTATAAAAAACGGAAAAATTGGTCGATTCGTTTGCCGTTTTCGCTAAAACTATTCTTTATGTCAATATTTCCTTGAAAATAAATTTTAAAGATTAATTTTTAAAAATACCGTTAGAGGGCGCCTTAAACTTATCCGTAATAATTAATTACCGTATTTTTGTCAATTTAAATGTATACATTATGTTTTACCACTGATATACAGAATAATTTAATTTTTCTCTCTATTTAAAATATATATACATATATAGGGAATTATTAATGACTCAGCATTTTAAATTTCATTTAAACTTTTTTTTTTCGTTTTTAGAAATTAAAAATTTTATTTATCTCCTCTAATTATTTTTCATTTTGTATTTTAGAAAAATTTGAAATTTTGGATTTTATTTAAGTAATTTAATTTGAACTTTTTTAACTTGATTAAAATAAATAACTTCATTTTATAGTTATTTTAAAATTAAATTTGTTGATTCTACACTATATGTAAGAATTTATTAATTATAAATTAGCATATTGGATTTATTAATTAAAGTATAAGTTGTTTAGAAAGAAACATTAAGCGAATTTACTTGTGCGATCTGCGATGACTCTTATCCACTTATTTCTACGTTCTGTTTATTACTTATCTGATAAAACTTCACAAAAATGGACAAAACTTTTCCAATGTTCTTGAATTTAGAAACGTTGATGCACCAAGTAGTTTTTATATACTTATTTTCGGGATCCTTATGCACATTTTGTTAAAACTTTTCATAAATTAGTCACTTGAGTTCTGTTTACCCTCACAGAAGTGAACAGTTTGTTGGAATTTATCAAGGAACAAATATTTCGAATTATATATTCTTTTAAACAATTACTATTATGACGAACTTATATTAAAAAATATGAGTGATACATTATTCTAGATAAATTACTTATTAAAAATGTATTTAAAAGAATTTAACTAACTCGTAACAATTTAAATTAATACGATGAATTACATTGAAATCCTTTTTTCTGTTAAACCCTTTGTAGGCAAGCAACTGCTTTTGTGTATAGCTGCCAACTTGTACCAATTTTACATACCACTAAAATTTTTATAAAAAATTATAGCTAATTGAATCGCCGAAATTCAAGTAATTTTAGCAATTTAAATAAGACAATAATTTTCATTAAATTTTAGTGGTACGAAAAATCGGTACAAGTTGGCAGCTACGGTTTGTTTAATGCAAAATTTCCACTGGAAATAATAAAAAAATACTTCAATGCAAGCAAAGGCACTTTTTCAAGTCTTATCGCCAAAAGTTATAAAAATAAAACCTAATTAAAGTTTTCTGACGCAAATCTTAATTAATCCTTTTGGATAAGCGACCCGTATACGTTCCGCATAAGGTAATCATAATCCTCGATTATTCTCGCAAGTAAAATTTTATGACAAATTTTGTCTTATTTAATTTCCGCATTTTCCCTATTCAACTAGGAAAATTTTCTGTGTTTAGAAACCGGTGATAAAAGATTAAAAATTCAAGACAAAAGACGCTCGTCCCACAGTGGTTAAACATAGGTGGTATAAAGTATGCCCGACAGCCCCTCAAGGGTTTAAATCAATACAGCGACAGCGAACATGCTAAATAAACTATTAGATAGTTGCTCAATAAAAGCGTGTTTTTGTTCATACCTCTTTACGATTCTGGATTACATTAGTTCCAATTGCAAAAAATATACAATATTTAAAAAAATGCACGGATATACTTTTCTAACTTTTTCTTTTGCTGTGGAAATACTACTGACGATGCAATGAATCTAGACAACATAAGAATCCCGCTCTTTCTTTTTTTTTATGCCAATTTTTCTTCTAGATTTTTATTTAAAAATGTTTTATTAGTTAAAATAAATTCAGGACTCCCGTTTTTTTAAAACCTGTATTTTTATTATTTTTTTAAAGAAATTAGTTGAGGGTTTCTCAGCAATTCTCCCCCCCCCCCAAAAAAAAAAACTTTCCGGGTTTGTTTCAAGGAACTTTAATAATATTATTTTTTTTTCTAAATAAAGGTGGTGCTCAAAAAGCGAACCAAGTGGGAGCCCTGTATATTCTAATTCAGTTTTTTACATTTTTCTTATTATTTAGAAATGTTTGATCTGTGAAATATTCTATATCAGGGTGCGTAGTCTGGAAGGACCTTGTAAGCACCTTTTACCAGAATTTGTATAATGTAAAATCTGTTTTAGTTAACGAAAACGAAATCCTTTTTCAGATGTAACAACCAGTACTCTAAAGAATTTCTGACGCTAAAAGAATTAAAATTCTCTGAATTTCTTGATGGCTACGCACCCTGTATATGTTTCATTTACAACTTTCTTACTGAAATATATTTTATCGATTATTTCGTATTATACTTGATTAATGGAGTAATTTAAATAAAAGTAAATTTTGATATTAAAAATAAAGATTTATTTTTAAAATGAAATTCTTAAACATTCTATTTCAGAATTTTTCTAGTATTTTTCTTTGAAAATATTATGTATGGGGCCCTTTATAGTTAAATTTGGTATTAATAACAATCTTATTAGGAAAAAAAAATATTTAAGTACGACAAAATTAGCTTAAAATTTTACATTGAAATACCTTTTTAATATTAAAAGTTTCATTTCAGTGCAGTTATTATCCAATACTTTTTTCTTCAAATCATATGAAAGGAGGTAAAAGGTCGGAATTTATAAATGGTAATATAATGTCTGACGCAAGACACCAGTCTTCATTTCTGGCCACGCCCCTTTATTCTATTAAAATAAATTCAGTTGTTCAGACCATTTCGCTACGAAAAAAATTCTGATAATTGCCTTTTAACAGTTAGTAGAGCTTTCGATATATCTTTTGATTACAATTAGTGTGATTATTTAACGTTATACTCAGGTTAATGACTTTCACGTAAATACTTTTTTGGCAATTACGAATCTAGAAATACTATAACACTATGTAGTTTTCAAGCAACGTTTAATTTAAGAAACTTTTAACCCGGGAGAACGTTCGCTTACCCAGGGTATGAATGGTTTTAACTTTGGCACCAATAAAATCAAATTAAATAGTCGCTTTATTTAGACGAAAACAATTCTTACAAATCTTGCGATAAAATAAATTGAAGATTATTTTTTGAAAAAATAGTGGTTGCAATTGTAAAAACCATACACACTCTGGGTTTTTTGGGCCTTGCGCGCGATTACCGGGTTAAACAGTCTTGTTAAAACATTTCATCCTGATTATTTGCATAGAATAGTACATAAGTGAACACGTATATGAAAATTTATAAAAGAATATATATTTCCACATTTCTTTTTATAATTAATATTTCGACATGACAAAAAGTAGTAAATGAACAAATTTTATTTATGTTCCTATTTAAAATTATTGGCAACCTTTAAAATTTTTTTTCCGGCTATGCCCCATTTCTGTTAAAGCAAATTCAGTTGTTAGCGGATGACGTGCCAAGCAAATTAGTAGCAATATTTGTTTTTTTAGCAGTATAAAAAATATGTTCATTTCTATATTATTTGACTATAATTTTTCTGATGAACAATGATTTTACATATTAACTTTGGTGCACTTTCATTCTGTAGATTTCGAAGTGTAGCTTTTAACAATATATTCTAATGACATAAAGCAGTGCCACAAATAAGGCTTTACAAACCAAATCTAATCCAAACCAATTTTCGTCAAGACCAAGCTATGTAGGGGAAGATGGGGATACTTGAGCCTTTAATTTTTTTTTTATAATTTTTTGGAAAAAAATAAAATATTGAAAATGAAAACTTCATTTTTTTTCTCCAACTGAATACCACTTTCAATTAATTTTGAACTATTTTTCTATGCATGATACATTTTTACTTTTTGTTGTACATCGTGACTCAAGTATCCCCATGAGGGGAATACTTGAATCACCATACTTTCAAAATGGTACCATGGTATGCGATTTCTTTTTTACATGTTCAGAACTATAAATATGTTACCATATTGCCAGTATTAGAAGGAAAAATTAACTAACTGTAGAGATAATAGGGATGGCTCAAGTATCCCCACTCTCCCCTATAATAGTTCCTGTAATGTTCCATTAGTTCATAAGTTAGAATGCTTACAATATTAATGTAAAACATCAATTTAAAAATATTATATTGAGATCATCCCAAGACAATAAACTATTGCTCTTACACTTTTTGCACTGCAAAAAAATAAGTAAATTTTAACCTCCATAAATCGTCCTAATCTGCCGTTTAAATAAGGCAAAAGTTCCAAGTACGTTTTTGTTTTACAAAAAATCGTAAAATGTTGGCAGCTATGCGTGAACTCTTAACAAACTAAAAAAAATAAGTTACTAATCAAACACTTGTGAATGTAGTAGAAAGTAATTATAAAAATATATATATATAATGTATGGAAATTGATATATAATTTTATCTTAATAATTACAAAATGCACATAGTATAATATTAATTTGGATTAGGGACAGAATTTATGAGATTTTATTTTTTACATTTTCACAAGAATCAAGGACCTTTCAGAAAATAGCATCAAAGTTAGGGTGTCTAAAATATTTTGGTGGGAGACACTGTGAAATGTTGCATATGGAATTAATATATTTAAAATTTAAGCTAGTTTCGTGTCGTTGATTTTGGGATATTAACAAGTAGGTAAGTGTATTTACGGATCGCACAGAGAGTTCCATTTAATATATTTTTAAAAACAACTTATCCTTTAATTGTGCCCTCTAGATGCAAAACCGGCTATCTCCAAAAAAAATTTTTTTTGGAAAATGAGATTTTTTAAGACACTTCATCAAAATTAGATAGGAACTAAAAGTCTTTAGTCTTATAATCATTAGGACAGTGTATTTGAAAACACAATATAAGGTGTCAAAGGTACATAAAGGGAGGGGGATTATTTAAATTTTTGTTTTGTGTTTTATTGCCGTTGCTTTTTATTTTCGAGTTGGCCGCTGTTGCAACAAACCAGAAATTGATTTTCGCTTGATTTAATGCAACATTTGGTTTTTAATTGGCTATAATCCGCGGAACAAACAATCATGTTTTCTAAAGTATCTGGTTTGCATTCGCCCCGCCCCTTTCCTTACACCATTGCCAAGTATCATATTTGCGTCATTATGATTTTTGAAAATACGCTTTTTATTCGAATCGGAGTAATTCGCATTTTTCCATCAGTATTCTTTTTTAAATATCCAGTTGAATATTTAATGTAATAGAATTAATTCAATTGCATATCAAATAGTATTGAAAGTTTATTTTATGACATATCCCTTCCCCTCCAAAATTTATTTCACCAATGAACAGAGTTTTAAATTTAGAAAATTTTGTACAGTTTTAAAAATAATTGAACATTGCTTAATTTTATATTTACCTAAGCAAAGATGAGTAAAATTTGTCTTTATCGTCATTTTAAACATAGCTAAACAAAAAGTACCTGTAATTCTATGTATTTGGAATAAAGCAAAATAGGCGGAGTTTTCTTTGATTTTTAATGAAGTGTTATTCAAAAACAAGTTAAGTGTCACTCTTAAAATTTACAATTTAACTTTACACTACAAAGATATTTATTGTCCTATTATTTACAATTTTTTATTCCGTCACTTTTGAGACATTAATTAATGAATCTTGTGAAAATGTAACTTTGCGCAGTTTCTAATGAGCTGTACGAAAAAAGGAAAATGTTTTCAGGATTAAACTCTGCAAAAAAAAAAAAAAAGGACCTAAAACAGGTTTTTGTCTCAAAGAAAAAAAAAATAATAAGGTTTATCCGATTTCCTTCATAAAAAATAATGGATGCGAAATGTGGTGTTTGACCTTTTTATTTCTTTTTTAAGCATGTTTTTTTCCTACATCTTTGCGTCAAACTATATTTTTAAATTACATAAAATGTAGACAATTTTATGTTGAATATTTTTCTTTTATTTATGTTGACAGGTATAAAAATAAAGTATTTATAGCATTTTTTCGCCCAAAAATGGCAGTATAGCTTGTTATAAATAGCTACCGCCAAAAAACTATGGGGGAAAATATGATGTTTTTAAAGACAGAAAAATGAAAGAAACTTGCTTGAAAGATTAGAAATTAAAAATGTCGAGCGGCATCACCTTTTGTGATTTGAAATGGATTGGTACAATATCAATTGAACTTGCTGTACATTATTCATCGTCAGCATTTGGTCGCAAAAAATTTGAATGAACGACTCCATACATTGCTTCTTAACGTTATTAAATTGGTGAATAAGATTAAAAGTATTTTATTGCATGACAGATTATTTCGTCAACTTTGTAGTGAAAATGATGATTACCATCTTTTGCTTTTGCATACAGAATACCATCGCCTCACAACAGGTATTTGTCTGATTAGTGTTTTTAATCTATTTGGAATCGGTACTCGATTTCGTTGAAAACAGGCGAAAAACAACTGAAAAATATGATTATATCCAAAAATGACATAGCTTGTTTGACAGACCTGTTTAAAATACTTAATGAAACAATATGCAATTGCAAGGTGATGAATTCAATTTAATGAAAACAAAAAATGTCATAGCTACTTTCTGCGATAACTTCTGTTCAAACGAAATCTAGGTAGAGGTAAATACAAGCACTTTCCCACATTATCAACAGTCTCAGCAAAACTGGAATATTTACGTACTTACTGCCAACACGAGGAATTTTTCATGCTGAATTTCCTCATAAACGATTTCAGGATATTTTAAACATGAATATTCGAAATTATCTTTTAGAACCTTTAAAAATGCAGATAAAGCAGAATCATAGAACTTCCAATTATCGAAGAACTAAAAGCAATATTCAGAAATGGATGCTAAGAGTTCTGCCTACAAAAATCAATATTAACTCCCTACTATAGATTGCGGATAAGAATTTTTTTATTGCCAAATTTTTTTAAAATAAAACAAAACAAATATCCGTACTACTAAGGGCTAATTACAGCTCCTTGGATGTTGGCATAGCTACCTAATGGGAACGGAGAAACGAATACTTTGTTCTTCGAAATAATAATAATAATAACAGTAATAATAATAATAAGCGCACCCTCTCGTTATTTAGAAAAATTTAAATTGAATAATCGTTGTTGTAGATTTTAGATGTCTTGCAAATATTAATTTTGATACTTCACATTGATTCCAAATATAACTAGCACGGAAAAGTGAAAAATACGTATTATTAGTGTCACCTGTTAAGTGATACGCATTAAAATATATTCAGCATTAGTTTACATAAAATCCGAACTAAATATCATGTTTAATGGAATTAATTTCAATATTCTTGAGTGACACCGCCTACAAGATTTCTGCACCACGCCGTGCGACATTTGTGGAAACTATCAAATTATATTCAGGATATTCCAAAATCTGTTTAACCCCTTTGCGACGGGAACCTTTTACGAAATGTTTAATATTTTGTAACCGGTTTTTTAAAACAGAAATTTGTGCCTTATCAAATCAAGAAAATGCTCTGATTAAAAAGGCAAAATTTACTGTAAATTTTTACTGGTGGGGATAAACAAGTTTTCAATTTACAAGGGGGTCGTCTCCAAAGGGTTAAATACTGCAAAAACGAGGCATAGAAAACTTCGAATATTTATTTATATCATTTTACAAATATTTATTATGAAAATCTTCTTGGAATAGTTTGAAATTATGGATTGTAAAGTAATTTAGCAATGACAGTGACTGTTAAATTAATACAGCTTCTATCGGGCCCTATTAACTTAAATGTATATGGTTTTAGTAAAAAAATAGAATAAAATAAAATTTGTAGTGATAACAAAATAATTACATACAATCAAAGTGCGATAGTATTTTAAAACTTTCACACCACTATTATCTTAAGATTGTATGTTTCATATAGTTTAAGCCGCTTCGAACTTCGTTCTGTTTCAAATCTAATACTTCTTTCAAATCTAGTGCAAAACTCTCACATGAGAGTTCAATAATTAATACATAAATTTATTCGTACAGTCCTTAGACAAAGTATTAAAGTAACTTTTAATACATGTTATAAGGTAACCTGGGTAGGGTAACTGAATCTTAGTTTTTTTTTATTAAAAATCGTAGACGGTATTCAAGTATTAGCTATTGTGAACATTTCACCCCCATATCTGTTTCTTGGAGTAACGTGTGTGAACTCAATCATAGCTCTGTCTTCTCCGTGATAGGTTACCAAAAATTCAAATTTCTTAAAAACATCAATTTGGTTGAATTTTTTCGGTTTTATTTTATTAATATGGTAAGTATTTTTGTTAAACAATCACTTATTTTAAAGACTAGTGACATAAATACATTATTATTAGGTATCTTTACATATTAACTTCATGTTTTAAATGTAAGGCCGGTGTTCCAGTTACCCCACATTTTTTTCAAGAATGGGGTGACTGGGACGTGGCTCAGGGATAATTGGACCATGTAGGATTCAGTTACCCCAACAGTTATTAATACATTTTGGAGTTTCTCTTACTACGAAAAAATAATTTTTTCATTGTTTTTTGCTTGCAGTAAAGGAAATTATATAATATAAAAATTACATAATAAAAAAATTTAAGAAGCATGTCAGTGGGTATTAAATTTAATATCTTAAGTGAGATATCTAAACCTCAAAATTTTACGATGCAGATGAAAAAGGGGTATATAAGAGAAAGTGATATTATTTGAAAATTATCGAAACCAGTAATAAAAAAAAAATAACCCTGTTTGATGCAAAAACATGATTGTATTATCCGCCGATTTCTTGGACTTAACGAATTTTCTTTGAAATAAATAAAAGGGGGAATGAGATAGTTAAATACTTACATACCCATCTTGTTTATTTCTTCCCTAAAATATCCATGTAATTTTTATACTTATTACCTAAACTGAAGTACATGTGTAATATTTAATTATCATGTTTTTTGCATAAATAAATCTAATAATTTCATGTATGGTGGATTTTTTAAACATCTTGATAGCAAAGATTTAAATTACAATGCTCTTTAGTTGATATATAATTTGCATGATCTACCTGGTTTCATTCTTTTAAAGTTATTTATACATTTTTAAACAAGGCGTAATATCCCGAATATCTAATAGACCTAAATGGACTTGCCATTAAGAAAAGGGATGATATATAAGTGTGTGTGTATATATATACCGGGTGTCCCAAAAATGACTGATGGATTTTAAAATTCAATAACTTTCAAACGGTTGGTTTGGTTGGTTTGACAGCTATTTAAAAAATTTTTGCAGGAGGGTTATGTATAATGTCAAGAGTTTTTTTACCCAAATTTTTTATTTTAGTTCGAATTTCAAACAATAGGTGGCGCTGACGACGATTGAAGGCCAGGTCGACGCTTCCCTCAGCACTGATCACCTGGCCTTTAATCGCCGACAGCACCACCTATTGTTTGAAATTCGAACTAAAACAAAAAATTACGGTAAAAAAAACCCTGACATTATACATAACCCTCCTGCAAAAATTTTTTAAATAGCTGTCACCGTTTGAAAGTTATTGAATTTTAAAATCCATCAATCATTTTTGGGACACCCGGTACACACAGAATGGGCGGGCACATAAGCTCTCAGGCTTTGATAGCCTGTGAGCTAAAAACTAAAATCCTGATAAATTCATTTTCAAAAACATATGCAAATGAATTTAAATGAGCCCAACAGTCAATAATTTTCATGAATCGATTACTTGTGAATATGGAGAAGAAATTATTGAAAATCAAAATACTATTTTAAAATGATATTTTCATTTCGCTCATTAATTACGGTTCGACCAAAGAATTATTAAAAAGTCGCTTTTTTGGTTGGATAACTAAAATAAGTTCAAATAAAATAAAATAAAATCACGCAAATTAGCATTGTTGTATGCATGGTTTACACTGTTGTATCAATATTTTCACAAATCTTATGGCGAGAATCACACTTCGATACGAAAATTTACTAGTCTTTTAAGAATGTATAATGTTGGGAAGATCTTAACGCACTCGGTATAGTATTATATTTGCAATTACACCCGAACATTTATGGATAGGAAATAAAGCGTATTTTATTTAATTTACCACAGAGTTACCTTATTAGATTAAAAAAAAAATAATAAATAAATAAATAAAAAGCATCGCGAAACTGTTCTCATAGCTGCCAACATCTTAGATTTTTTGTACCACAAAGATGTTATAGAAAATTTTACCTTGTTAAATCGACGTAATCCGCCGATTATATAAGCCAAAAATTTCTATGAATTTTTTCTGGTCCGAAAAAGCGGAAGAGTTGTCACCTATGTGTTCTCTCCAACATATTATTTAAAGAAAATTTTACCAGACAATACATATTCTTCTGTACCGGTTTTTCTTTATAGAAAATCTCTTCTTGAATACGGCGAAATTTCGCGCATTTAACTTTGATGTTTTTTTATATGAAAAAAAAACCTGGCATTTGTCCTGAAAAATTTCCTGAAGCGTATATGGCCCCTGTTCAGTCTATTTAATCAGAAAGTACATTGCATAAAACCGACGAAATGGGAACATTGAAAAATTTTGTTATTAAGATGAACAGAATGCGGTATAGTTACACCTATTGAAATGGAGACATACTTTTAAAACTGGATATTTTTACCGTAGTCAAATCATTTTCATAGATTTTAATCTATATACATGCTTTAAAAAACAAAAGCTTTTCTCAATTTTCCTTTTAAGTGTTGTATGTAATGAAAAAAAAATTGTAGCCACGCCCTTTTTCGGTATTAAAAGGGAATGAACGTATTGAGATAGTTTCTCTAATAATTGTCATTTGATTTATGAATGAATTTCGCTCATCTATGTTTATTTTATTTAGCCACAATGATTGTGTTTATTTAAATATTTGAAATAATGTCATTTACAGAAAAGTGTTTCCAATTTTACACTCTGGAAAGAAAACATTGTGTAAGTTTGAATTAATGTTCTTTTCTGAAACATTTATATACATTTTCTTTAAACACTCCTTGGAAATCGTTGCATTGAAATTGTTTGTGTGGAATAAGAGACGGCATAAGTGAATAAATAATCGGAAAATTTTAAAAACGTTGTATTTCCATTCACACATTAATACTCCTGAGAATTTACATAATTGTGTGCTAAACAAAATTTTGCTTATTGTTGATTATAGTATTTTGCTTAAAACATCATTAATCTTGTATTTCAGTTTGAAGACTACTACTTTAATACTGAACGTGCAAGTGTCATCGTTATGCTTTATCATTAAATGGGAGGAGCTTGAATACTCACCAGTCTGCACTTGCGAATTCTGCCAGTTTAATCAGAAAATGCAGCAAACTACGAATGTGGAACATTGAACATTTTGGAATTACAATGAAAAAAAAATGCATAACAGTTACGCCTGTTAAGACGGAACAATACTTCTAAAGCTGGATACTTTTACCTTAATGGTTATATTTTCATTAGTTTTAGTACATACACATATTTTGAAAACAAAATGGAAAATTTTTTACAGCTTTCCAATTTAACATTATATTTTTTCCAAATCTAATGAAATATATCAACTTTCGGGGAGGAGGGTGTTTACATATTTCTAGGAATATTGAAGGCTTTGATCCGTCAGTTTTCGTTTCCTTCATGAAAATATTAAGTTCTCCCTAATAACAAATAGATTTATAAAAGAAAGAATAAGAAATCTTGACTTACATCAGAAAAAATAATAAATTTTTAATATAACTTAACACAGATGTTCTGAGTAACGGTTATCATACAAAGAAGTCTGAACAGGTTAGAACGCAGCAGTGAAATGGTGATTTATAAAGTTATATGAATATTTAGAGTTTTTTAAATATAATTACTACTACGATTGAATTTATATTAAATAAGTTTGAATTGAACAGAATTATAGGTAAAATCTCTTTGCAAAAATTATTGAATTTTCGACCATCAATATTATTTACTTAATTAGCTAACAAATTAAGTGGGCTATGGACATGTAGAGATAATGCCATTTAATAGTATAGTTTGAAATTTGTTTTTATATTGTTCGGCTACAATTTTTGTGATTACTTATATATTTGAATTAATGAAATTCACAGAAAATGCTACTTAAACATTTTTTACTCTTGTAAAAAACAAAACAAACAAGAGAAAAAACACTGTGTAGTTTTAACTTCTTATATAATTTAATGTTTCTAAAAGGCGTATTCGAAAACAAATTTCCACCCTCAACAGCTCGAAATTTTCCGATACATTTCCAGGCTCATTTTTTAAAAGTAGAACCATAATACTTGCTGAGGTGATTTTTGAAGATGTATAAGATGCCGTGTGATTTCATTTTTCGCTCAGTTAATTAGAATGTGATTTATAAAAAATATTTTCTCAGTTCAACCATTTTTTTTCCGTTCCTAGATCTCATGCTTCCAAAAATTCGGTTCAAAACACCATCTTTGACAGCATTTATTGTAATATCTTCTGCATTTATCAAATTATCGACAAGCACTGTACATTATGCAGTTTCTAAATAAGAGATTTCGCAAGTTTGACGCGAAGAGAGCAAAAATGAAATTTAAAAATAAATCGGGGAATAAGCAATTTGGATTGGAATTCACCCTTAAAAATTGTTGCATTCGTATAATTTGTATGAAATAAGTGCCAGTGTTAGTGACCAAGTATAGAAAAGTTATTGTGACGTTTTTACATTACAAAAAGTATGTACCGAACTGCATTATAGGTACATTCTTGCATTGAAATGTGTTCAAGAATTTCATCAACTCTCAACCAAGCTTCTTTTCATTCAAATTCAAGTTCAGATTTCTTATTGGAAAATAAAAAAAAGAGTAGTTAATCACAATTTTTCCGCCATTAAATAAAGCAAAAATTACTAATAGGGTTTTAAGTTATGAAACCCGAATTTCTAAATAAAAATGAGGCGAGAAATTTGTAATCCTTTTTTCACGATATTCTGTACATTTCTTTTGAACCGCCCGCTTCGCCCTTTTATTATTATTATTATTATTATTATTATTATTATTATTATTATTATTAAAACAAATTTACTTACAACGAACGTGTCAAACAAACAATTAATTGTATATATATTTTTTTCCATTAAAAAATATAAAAAGCTTTTATTCATCTGTATTCATATTGTTTTTAAACAATCAATTGTTTGAACAGATTACTTTTTGAACTATTCTTCTCCTTATAGATTCCGATGATAAATAAGTATTAAGCTACATTTTAAAAGTAGAGATCCTGTATAAGAGAAAAATTTGGAGGAATTATAGGCCATGGCTGCCAACTATTACGCCTATTTACAGTCAAATAAACATATTTGAAACAGAAATTTTAATAAAGAATTAAGAATATGAATTGTAATGCTTAACATTGAATGTATTTGGTATATATTTTACTAAAACATTTTTGTGGTTCGAAACATGTTTATAAGATTTAAATAGGCGTAGAAGTTGGCAGCTCTGATAGGCTATTTTGTTTGAAAACTGATGATCGCCGTAAAACAAAATTTATTTTGATCAGCGTCTAGCAATTTAATTCTATTAAAATCACAGAAAATTCTGTTTATACGACTTCAGAGAGTCATGTATAACAGAAATCTAAATGTTGTTTGCTTTAGTGTAAGAATTTTTGCAAATGCTTTTAAGTTTCTTTATTCACTATAATGGAAATTCACTTTTATTTGTGATGTTTAATTGTGACTTTTATTTGCCTACGTAACTCTACGAAGGCATATAAAAACAATCTTCCATAAGTATCACAGCGAAATCAATTATTATTTTAGATGCACATGCACAAGTGATCCGCAAATAAAATATTCGCACTAATTGCTAGTTAGAGCTTCTAGAATTTGCACTTTTCTGCCTAATGGGAACTGAGAAACCGATACTATATACGTTTGGGGAAGAAATATGTATCATTTGTATAATCTTTGTTTATTTATTAAAAAAATATTGAATATTCATTGTTTTAGATAATAGACTTTACATATAAAGGTTGGTGCATCATGTTGATGCCAAATGTAGCTATCATCGAAATAGGAAAAAAACATATGTTAGCAGCACTACTCTTTTGAGTGATATATAATAAAATATAACCAGGGTCTGTTTACATGAAATTTTAAATAAATATCATACGTTATGAAATTCTTCATCAATATTCTTCAGTGACACCGTGCACAAGATTTATCCAACACAAGATTCGTGCTGAAAACTATCTGTGGTAATTGTATTCAGTATATCCCAAGGCGAATATCCAATTTAAATACAGCAAAAACGAGACATTGAAAGCTCGGAATATTTATTTTTGGTTTCCGTATCTTTTAACAAAAATAATATAAAAATATCTGTGCAATAGTTTGAAATTACTGAGAAAGGTCTCCTTACTGGGCATTGGCATTCTTAAAGTATGTTGAAATAAAATTGTTAGTGATACTACTCATAAGGCTGTCACAGGCGACTATTTTTTGATTCGCACTGGCAGAACTTTCTTTAAACAGAAATCCTTCACTAACACGTTGACTACAATTGTAAAGAAATATATTTTAAAATTTATATTAGAAAATTACTGGTGCGAACGGAATATAAAAATAGTCGCCTGTGGCGGTCCTGTACTCATGTATCTAATAAAAGATCAGTTAAATTTAGCGGCAGACTTTCAGTAGAAAGTTTGTAAAAAATAAAATTCGCCAACTATTCGTCACTTTAAAATAGTTGGCGTGGAAATACGAAAGCGACATGCGATTTGGCGAGCAGGATCTTTCTTAGCCAAAGCAAACGATTTTCACGAATCTGAAAATTGCTTGTTGTTTTTATGAATGCGTGGTACATATTGAATTTAAACTAATCAATAAAAGAGTTTATTATATATTTTTTATTACAAATACAGGTTGCTTTTTATTTAGTTATTTAATTTCATTACTGAAAAAATATTTTTTACGTTTTGCAAGATGCAAATATACATTCTAAGTTACGGCCAGCTTACATTTGATTTTTAACTATTCAATTTGCTTATTTTATTCTTTTCAAGTTCCAAACACATTTACTTAAGAATTTATTAAATTTGCTGCAATTTTTCTATAGAGAAATAAATAACTCTTCCTCTTTGTTTTTATTGCCGATTTGAATGAATTTTTGCTATTGCTTTATTCTCCAATACAATATTTTAAAATTTTTTAAATACAGTTTGCTGTTCCAAAATAAAGTCCACACGAAGAATTATTTTATTATACATTTTCATAACGAATAACGTATTTCCATAGCAACATAATTAAATCGACAGTGCTCAATAAAACCTATTTTTGATGTTGGAACAATTTAAATCGGTTTTAATTTTACTTTAAATCATAAAATATGATAATTAAATTTCATTATAAATACATATAAATGTATATGACAAAACTGCAGTTAAAATAAACTAAAAATGATAAAACTAAAGTTATCTAAATAAGCCTATTTAAACAAATTGAACAATTTTTTTTTCTCTAAAGTATTCGACGTAAAGGCGTATTTTTTGAAATTTTATTTTATTCGCTAACCGGTGATAAACCGAAAAAAAAAATCACTATACTTTTACGGACGCTCTTTTGAGATTTCGCCGATTTTTTTTAAATAAACATATATATCGATAATAGAAGATCATTCTGTATTTTTATCAGATTTTTCAGAGTAAGCCCGTATGGAGGTTTTCCTTGTGAGTAAAAAGCAATGGAACAATGACTGTGAAATTTACATTAATATAACTCATGGTTTTCCCCCTTCCCCTACTTTATAAGAATTATTTGTACATCTGTTTACATAAAAGAAATCGCAATTTTTTGGGATAACATAAATTGTACTCTAAAAATGTGATATAATTTTAAAACTCTCACACCAGTATTATTTCAAAGGTTCAAGTTACATATAGATTCAGCTGTCTGGCCGATTAAACAATGATATTAGATGCTAGCTGTATCTCTAAATAAAATCTCTCGGAAGAGAGTTTAAACTTAATAAATATCAGAACTACAGGTACAGAGTAAGAAGGGCTGGTTTCCAAGAGGGTAGACAGACAGTCGTGATGAGATAACTGGGATCACACTTGGCAAAGAAATTAGATTACTATAAACATTTGAATGTCTTTCCACTTTGGGGGGGGGGGGGATAAATAGAGAGATAGTTTTAAAAAAGTTATTTTTGATTCTTTTGATCTATTTTATTTTGTCAGGATCAAAATTATAGAGAATTTATCCGCTATTTGTTGTTTTTAAGTAGTTATATTTTCATAAAGCAACTTGAAAAGTTTTTCAAGCAAATATTTTTAATAGTGTTCAATGACTTAAATTATATATGCGACATGGCTTTAATTATGTTTAACTTGTGTTGAATTATGCTTTAAGACATTAACATTAATAAGAAAAATGGCATAATCATTAATAATATATATTTTATAATTTGCGCAGTAAATTATATCTTAAGAAAAATAAAGAAACATTTAACACTTGAATGAAATTGTAAGAATAATACAGATAGTGCGGATTTGTAAAGGGAAATATTCCTCCTCTAAAGCGCAATCCTGGATATGTTGCTGAATTATATTTAAAAACATGAATCTTAATTAAAAACAATAATATAATCATTAATTATACATAAAAAATCGCCAAATTAGAGTATTATTATCTAAAAACCAAGAAAAAAAAACAAGGAAATGTTTTATTGCTTCATTGAAGCCAAATAAACAGTGCCATAAATATGGGGAAATCGTTACATTTTCGGCTATAACATGAAATTAAGGGGACTCTGTACCCCCCCCCCCCCAAAAAAAAATGTAACTATAACCTATTCTACAGTTTAGGTTCATTTTGAATAAAGCATAGTCATGGTAGATCATGAGTGTTAAATTCCCAATATAGCAATAACTTTTTTCTAACATTGAATATAAATTTTAATTAAAAAAATATATACAATTTTAAAATTCTTTTTAATTTTTTGTATTTGGAAACGGACATTTTCGTCCTTCCTTCAGAGTACATTTTTCTATAAATTTATGTATTGGATTTTTTATGAGTCCATTAGATTAGCAGGAAAAAAACAGTGGATGTATATGGAAAAAAGTGAGAAAATAATATATTTATAGGTAAATATACTTTTTAAAGTTACAAACGTAACAAAAATTCGGTACTTATTTATCATACACAGGGTCTAAATATACTTATTATAAATTCCAAATTTTTTGCTTAATTATTGTAGCAGTCTTAGCATTTTGATTAAAATGAAAATATAAAAATTGCAAACTGAGCAAAACGAGTTTAAACATTTCACATACACATAAATGGCATTAAGTTTCATCATTTTGGCTTAAATTTATCTCCTTTCTTATTTAACGAACTGTTCCGAAATTTGGAGAGAATGTTTCAAGAATTCTAAGGCACATTTTAAAATAAAAATCTGAAATTCGACATTTTTCTCATTAGCATTCCATTAAAAGAATGTTACGAAACTCGCAAAAACAAAATTTTTTTTTTCAAATAAGATCACATAAAAAATAATTAAAAAATCCTAAATATTTTATGCTTCTGACCGTCATTTTCAGCTTCATTTTTGTAGTATCTAGATATTTGTATTTTACAGTGATAATCATTTGTTGCATTTTAATGTACAAGGTGATCCTAAATATAATCTTTCTTTGATTTTTTTTGTCGCCCCCCCCTCTAACTATCCTCCTTGTCAAATGGACGTTGATAAATATGCGGTCTAACTTAATCTTTATAAATCTGTAGTTCCAGAAGAATCCGGCAAATGCATTTTTAAATATTCGATAAAATATCTAAATTTTAAAGTGCCCAGTCATTAATGGCCAAAGTATGTATATTTAATATATATATATATATATATATATATATATATAAGAAATAGTTCAAAATGAATATATAAGAGGATAAATTATATTTTTGTTAGTATTAATTGAATTGGTATAAAAAAAATAAACTCAAAACTTGGTCTAAATACAATAAAAGAAAATGTTTTAGTATTTTATAATTATTATAAAATTTAAAAAAATTCACGCAAATGAATAATTTACAAATATAAACTGTATAAAAATATATATCTGTATTTATTTCGAGTAAAAATAAAATTTTTGAGTAACCAGCTATCGTCTCTAATAATTTTTTAAAAAATTGCAGAATTTAAATGTTATTAAATTATATTTAATCGAACAAATGTACAAAATCCACGTAATCTAGCTTAAATTGCATATTTTATTAAAAACTAAGAACAGAGGTAGTATTCGCCCGGAATCCGCCATTTTGTTTCTTTGTTGATCACTTGTGACCACTTTATTTTATATTTAATTTTTGAACAATTCAGAAATTAAATGTAAACAACAACAAATTTTTAATCTGAAAATCAGCACTCCAAACATTTTTAAAAAAGAAAAAAAAATAGCTAAAGGCAGAGAAGGAATTTATAATTAGAAAATAGTAAAAAAATTTTAAAACAGTTAAATAAGCCAAATATTCATTTTTAAATATATATTCCGAAATTACAGTAAAAAATGTTTCAGGGTTTATATAATAAAAACAATAATAACAAAAATAAATGAATAAATAGACATACAGAAATTCCAAATCGGCCAAAGAAACAAAATGGCGGATTCCGGGCGGATACCACATGATAGCCAAAAATTTTGAGTTTATTAAATATAGGGGAATATTTATTAAATAAACGCGTAAATCCGTCGAAAATTTTCACGAATAGAATATACTCGCCTTCAGGTCTCTTTCGCCTCATTCCTGGTTCGAATCCTGTCCCGGACTTTTTCACCGGGTAAAAATATGGAAAATTTCCATCTATTATAATTCATTTACCGATTGTATAATCCTGTTATAAATAAATCTAAATTTATATTCTAGTTCAAGAGTCTTGGGTTAATATGTCCTTTTATTTATACAATACTAAAATTTACCGGCCTTCGAAAAAAAAAAAAAAAAATTCCCCCTCCCTCATAGAAATGTCCTTTATCATACAAAATACGAGTGTTCTACGATAATAAAAGACTGAGTTATTTTCAATCGCCAGCCACCCACTTACATTTGATACACTAAAATACTGAGTGGGGAAGGGCGGAGTTTCAGTAGAAAATTAGTAGATTATCTCGTTTGAAAATTATCTGTTAGTAACTGTATTGTTTAGCACCAAATATCATCTTCGTTATGATTTTATTGTTACTCACACTTCGTATTTATCATTAAACGAATATAATCATAAATAAGTGCAGTCTCAAGGACAGTTAGAAAAAAAAAAATCTAATTAGGAATTGTACTGTTTCCATTGCACATTAATTGTAACTAAAATTTCTAGATACCATTACAAGAAAGTAATAATAATCATCTGAAGTACATTTGAAATCAAATATGTAATCTAAATTTACCATTCGAATTTCATGCAATTGCAATAAAAATTTTACAGTTACAGCAGTATACTGCACGGCAATGAAACTCATAACATTGTGCCTTTCAGTTGCAATCATACCTTAATAATAATAAAAAAAAATTGCCATTGAAATTACACGTAACTTATAAAAGTTATCAATTATTATTACAATTATATAAAGAAAACCATAGCATTTATAGTTACGATTACAATGCTAATTGAATTTCAAATTTAAGTTATAATTACATGTAATTGAAATTATTATCCTTTGCATGTTGTAACATTATAATTAAATTACAAATTAATCATTACGAATTTTCCTAACTCAGCTCAAATCTCTGGCGTCAAGTTCATTTATGCTGTCAGAATTGGGTACTGCAATTGAAAAAAAAGTTAGGATTCGTTTTAATACGTAAATGCCCCCTTAAGCATATCTTATCTACATCAAATAACAGTAGACTTTATTTCCAATCATTCGGTGACACTAATTTTTGCTACGATATTTTCTTGAGTAGTTAGTAAAGAGTGATTATTTCTTTTGTTTTTTCCGCGACTGTACAATGAAAACGGAGTAGTAATTTAAAACATTCACACCACAATTATCTTAAAATTTCATGTTAAATATAGTTTAAGCTGCTGCATCCATCGTCTCCATTGATGTGCCAGGTTATCTATCAAGTAAAACTCTCGCAAGAGAGTTTAATATTTACAATGTTAAGGCCCTTGTCCCTGGTCGAGGAAACGCTCGCGAGCTAATGCTATTCCTATTGGAAGCATTTTTCTAAACTCTTTCGCATTTTGACGTTTTTGAATAATTTTTTTTTGAAGTGGATATCGGAGGTGCATGCCGACAGCGCACCTTTTTTACTTTTTCGATTTTGGTTGCAGATATTTTTTACAAAGTTAGTTTCACTTTGAAAACCGGTTTCGAAACTGAAAGTGCTTTAAAAAAAATATATCTGCAACCAAAATCGAAAAATTAAAAAAGGTGCGCTGTCGGCATGCACCTCAACTATTCAATGCGAAAAAAAAAAAAAAAAAAAAATATATATTCCAAAATATCGAAAGAGTTATTAGAAAAATGTTTCCCATAGGAATAGCATTAGCTCGCGAGCGTTTCCTCGAGCGAGGACAGGGGCCTTAACCCTTTGAGCTCTGATGGTAGAATTTACTACCACATAATTTTAATTCCAAAATGTCACAACGGCACCAGAAATTTTTACCAAATTTATTTGAAAAAGGATTGATGCATATTTTCGTGTATATTGTTAATCGTTTTTTCAGTTTGCAAAATACTGGTGCCAATGTGACATTTTGAAATTTTAAAGAAATTTACCCACCAGAGCTCAAAGGGTTAAAGCTATTCGTATACTTTTAAGCCAAGAGATTAAAGGAACCCATATATACCATGTGTACCAATAGTACTAGTCCGCCTAGTAAAACATTGTATATTAAATTTATGTTGTAGTTGTCAATTGTAAATAATTTTGTGCCTCATTGGATATATTAATTTAATAAATTCTCTTTTTCTGGCATGTTTATGAAATGCAGTTGCTTGAAAATATGCGTATATATATATATAATATATATATATAATTTTTAATTATGAAAGTAACAATATAAAACGTAAACAACTTTATTTAGAGACACAAAATTCAATCCCAATTTCCATTTTCCCTCCAGGGAAAACTTCTCGAAATTTTCTGACTCTATGTTCCAGACTTTGCAGTATTACAGTTTAATCACCAAAAATTTTTCACATTATTTTATGCAAAATAATTTTTTAAGCTAGTCATAAATCATTTCATTTCGGTTGTCTCTAAAGGCCAGATCAAGAGGCCGAACAAGATGCATATATACTTACTGATGTCGCGATTTCTCCATTAACCCTTTCCGGCACGGGTAAAATCTGTTATTAAAATGACACCCCTAATTTAAGATTTTCTTATAAAAGCAAAATTTTATTAAAATATTACTAGTGCCGTTTGCAAGTTTGGAATTAAAATTAGGTATCCCAGGAACGGGCACATTGTGACGGAAAGGGTTAACGCTTTCGAGACGGGAGCCGTGTACGAAATTTTTAATGTTTTAGCATAGGTTTTTAAAAACAGAAATTTGTGCCTTTTTAATTGGAGAAAATGCTTCGATTAATTAAGGCAAATTTTACTGGAGGGGACAAACATGGATTCTTAAGTCTTTTTGCGCGACGTATACGTTATCGCTCGTCCACAAGGATTAAAAAAAGTATGAGTCGAACAGAATTAATGATAATTTTCTTTTCAGAAACAAATGTAAAATAATTGTATTAACTGAAAAAATAAATAATCGATGGGTTCTTTTCTGGCCACTCCCCTTTTTCTATTACTTTATTAAAGTCTGCAGTGAACTATGAAAGAAAATTGTCTCATATGAAGTCGCAGTTTTTTCCTCATGTTATATACAGGGTGTTTCTAAATTCATGGTACAAACTTTAAGGGGTGATAATACACATCAAGACAAACAATATTAAATAGGAAATTAAGGGTCTCAAACGTCTTCCGAAGGAGATAGGCGCCATTAAAATTTAGGGTCCAAAAATTCAAATGATTATAAAAAACAGAAAAATTGGTCGATTCGTTTGCGGTTTTCACTAAAACTATTCTTTATGTCAGTATTGTCTTGAAAATAAATTATAAAGATAAATTTAAAAAAATGCCGATAGAGGGCGCTTTAGACTTTGGAGTAACGTACAGCTACTTTTTACCGTTTTTCTTTTTTGCATCTCATTAAAATTTTTTAGAAGCTTAGAAATAAACTTAAATTTTGAGCTCAAAATCTAAATCGTTGGGAGTGGTTAAGTTGCGCAAATTGAACTGTGGTGGGGGGGGGGGGGGGGAGGTTCAAATTTCAAATGATTATAAAAAACGGAAAAATTGGTCGATTCGTTTGCCGTTTTCGCTAAAACTATTCTTTTTGTCAATATTTCCTTGAAAATAAATTTTAAAGATTAATTTTTAAAAATACCGTTAGAGGGCGCCTTAAACTTATCCGTAATAATTAATTACCGTATTTTTGTCAATTTAAGTGTATACATTATGTTTTATCACTGATATACAGAATATTTTTTTTAATTTTTCTCTCTATTTAAAATATATATACATATATAGGGAATTATTAATGACTCAGCATTTTAAATTTCATTTAAACTTTTTTTTTTCGTTTTTAGAAATTAAAAATTTTATTTATCTCCTCTAATTATTTTTCATTTTGTATTTTAGAAAAATTTGAAATTTTGGATTTTAAGTAATTTAATTTGAACTTTTTAAACTTGATTAAAATAAATAACTTCATTTTATAGTTATTTTAAAATTAAATTTGTTGATTCTACACTATTTGTAAGAATTTATTAATTATAAATTAGCATATTGGATTTATTAATTAAAGTATAAGTTGTTTTGCAAGAAATATTAAGCGAATTTACTTGTGCGATCTGCGATGACACTTATCCACTTATTTGTACGTTCTGTTTATTACTTATCTGATAAAACTTCACAAAAATGGACAAAACTTTTCCAATGTTCTTGAATTTAGAAACGTTGATGCACCAAGTAGTTTTTATATACTTATTTTCGGGATCCTTATGCACATTTTGTTAAAACTTTTCATAAATTAGTCACTTGAGTTCTGTTTACCCTCACAGAAGTAAACAGTTTGTTGGAATTTATAAAGGAACAAATATTTCGAATTATATATTTTTTTAAACAATTACTATTATGACGAACTTATATTAAAAAATATGAGTGATACATTATTCTAGATAAATTACTTATTAAAAATGTATTTAAAGGAATTTAACTAACTCGTAACAATTTAAATTAATACGATGAATTACATCGAAATCCATTTTTCTGTTAAACCCTTGGTAGGCAAGCAACTGCGTTTGTGTATAGCTGCCAACTTGTATCAATTTTTCATACCACTAAAATTTTTATAAAAAATTATAGCTAATTGAATCGCCGAAATTCAAGTAATTTTAGCAATTTAAATAAGACAATAATTTTCATTAAATTTTAGTGGTACGAAAAATCGGTACAAGTTGGCAGCTACGGTTTGTTTAATGCAGAATTTTCACTGGAAATAATAAAAAAATACTTCAATGCAAGCAAAGGCACTTCTTCAAGTCTTATCGCCTAAAGTTATAAAAATAAAACTTAATTAAAGTTTTCTGACGCAAATCTTAATTAATCCTTTTGGATAAGCGACCCGTATACGTTCCGCATAAGGTAATCATAATCCTCGATTATTCTCGCAAGTAAAATTTTATGACAAATTTTGTCTTATTTAATTTCCGCATTTTCCCTATTCAACTAGGAAAATTTTCTGTGTTTAGAAACCGGTGATAAAAGATTAAAAATTCAAGACAAAAGACGCTCGTCCCACAGTGGTTAAACATAGGTGGTATAAAGTATGCCCGACAGCCCCTCAAGGGTTTAAATCAATACAGCGACAGCGAATATGCTAAATAAACTATTAGATAGTTGCTCAATAAAAGAGTGTTTTTGTTCATACCTCTTTACGATTCTGGATTACATTAGTTCCAATTGCATAAAATATACAATATTTAAAAAAATGCACGGATATACTTTTCTAACTTTCTTTTGCTCTGGAAATGCTACTGACGATGCAATGAATCTAGACAACATAAGAATCCCGCTCTTTCTTTTTTTTTAAATGCCAATTTTTCTTCTAGATTTTTATTTAAAAATGTTTTATTAGTTAAAATAAATTCAGAACTCCCTCTGGTCCGTTTTTTAAACCAGTATTTTTTTTTATTTTTTTTTTTGGAAAGAAATTAATTGTGGGTTTCTGCAGTAATTCTCCCCGCCCAGCCCTCCAGGAAAAGAAGAAGAAGAATAAAAAAAAAAACATTCCGGGTTTGTTTCAAGGAACTTTAATAATATTATTTTTTTTTCTAAATAAAGGTGGTGCTCAAAAAGCGAACCAAGTGGGAGCCCTGTATATTCTAATTCAGTTTTTTACATTTTTTTTTATTATTTAGAAATGATATTAAAAATTAAATAAAAGTAAATTTTGATATTAAAAATAATTAGAGATTTATTTTTAAAATGAAATTCTTAAACATTCTATTTCAGAATTTTTCTAGTATTTTGCTTTGAAAATATTATGTATGGGCCCTTTTATAGTTAAATTTGGTATTAATAACAATCTTATTAGAAAAAAAAAAATGTTATTTAAGTACGACAAATGAGCTTAAAATTTTACATTGAAGTACCTTTTTAATATTAAAAGTTTCATTTCAGTGCAGTATTGTCCAATACTTTTTTCTTCAAATCATATGAAAGGAGGTAAAAGGTCGGAATTTATAAATGGTAATATAATGTCTGACGCAAGACACCAGTCTTCATTTCTGGCCACGCCACGCCCCTTTATTCTATTAAAATAAATTCAGTTAGTTGGGACCATTTCGCTACGAAAAAAATTCTGATAATTGCCTTTTAACAGTTAGTAGAGCTTTCGATATATCTTTTGATTACAATTAGTGTGATTATTTAACGTTATTCTCAGATTAATGACTTTCACGTAAATACTTTTTTGGCAATTACGAATCTAGAAATACTATAACACTATGTAGTTTTCAAGCAACGTTTAATTTCAGAAACTTTTAACCCGGGAGAACGCTCGCTTACCCAGGGTATGAATGGTTTTAACTTTGGCACCAATAAAATCAAATTAAATAGTCGCTTTATTTAGACGAAAACAATTCTTACAAATCTTGCGATAAAATAAATTGAAGATTATTTAAAAAAAAAAATACTGGTAGCAATTGTAAAAACCATACACACTCTGGGTTTTTTAGGCCCTGCGCGCGATCACTGGGTTAAACAGTCTTGTTAAAACATTTCATCCTGATTATTTGCATAGAATAGTACATAAGTGAACACGTATATGAAAATTTATAAAAGAATATATATTTCCACATTTCTTTTTATAATTAATATTTCGACATGACAAAAAGTAGTAAATGAACAAATTTTATTTATGTTCCTATTTAAAATTATTGGCAACCTTTAAATTTTTTTTTCCGGCTATGCCCCATTTCTGTTAAAGCAAATTCAGTTGTTAGCGGATGACGTGCCAAGCAAATTAGTAGCAATATTTGTTTTTTTAGCAGTATAAAAAATATGTTCATTTCTATATTATTTGACTATAATTTTTCTGATGAACAATGATTTTACATATTAACTTTGGTGCACTTTCATTCTGTAGATTTCGAAGTGTAGCTTTTAACAATATATTCTAATGACATAAAGCAGTGCCACAAATAAGGCTTTACAAACCAAATCTAATCCAAACCAATTTTCGTCAAGACCAAGCTATGTAGGGGAAGATGGAGATACTTGAGCCTTTAACTTTTTTTATAATTTTTTGGAAAAAAATAAAATATTGAAAATGAAAACTTCATTTTTTTTCTCCAACTGAATACCACTTTCAATTAATTTTGAACTATTTTTCTATGCATGATAAATTTTTACTTTTTGTTGTACATTGTGACTCAAGTATCCCCATGAGGGGAATACTTGAATCACCATACTTTCAAAATGGTACCATGGTATGCGATTTCTTTTTTACATGTTCAGAACTATAAATATGTTACCATATTGCCAGTTTTAGAAGGAAAAATTAACTAACTGTAGAGATAATAGGGATGGCTCAAGTATCCCCACTCTCCCCTATAATAGTTCCTGTAATGTTCCATTAGTTCATAAGTTAGAATGCTTACAACATTAATGTAAAACATCAATTTAAAAATATTATATTGAGATCATCCCAAGACAATAAACCATTGCTCTTACACTTTTTGCACTGCAAAAAAATAAGTAAATTTTAACCTTCATAAATCGTCCTAATCTGCCGTTTAAATAAGGCAAGAGTTCCAAGTACGTTTTTGTTTTACAAAAAATCGTAAAATGTTGGCAGCTATGCGTGGACTCTTAACAAACTAAAAAAAATAAGTTACTAATCAAACACTTGTGAATGTAGTAGAAAGTAATTATAAAAATATATATATATATAATGTATGGAAATTGATATATAATTTTATCTTAATAATTACAAAATGCACATAGTATAATATTAATTTGGATTAGGGACAGAATTTATGAGATTTTATTTTTTACATTTTCACAAGAATCAAGGACCTTCAGAAAATAGCATCAAAGTTAGGGTGTCTAAAATATTTTGGTGGGAGACACTGTGAAATGTTGCATATGGAATTAATATATTTAAAATTTAAGCTAGTTTCGTGTCGTTGATTTTGGGATATTAACAAGTAGGTAAGTGTATTTACAGATCGCACAGAGAGTTTCGTTTAATATATTTTTAAAAACAACTTATCCTTTAATTGTGCCCTCTAGATGCAAAACCGGCTATCTCCAAAATTTTTTTTTTTTTTTTTTTTGGAAAATGAGATTTTTTACGACACTTTATCAAAATTAGATAGGAACTAAAAGTCTTTAGTCTTATAATCATTAGGACAGTGTATTTGAAAACACAATATAAGGTGTCAAAGGTACATAAAGGGAGGGGGATTATTTAAATTTTTGTTTTGTGTTTTATTGCCGTTGCTTTTTATTTTCGAGTTGGCCGCTGTTGCAACAAACCAGAAATTGATTTTCGCTTGATTTTATGCAACATTTGGTTTTTAATTGGCTATAATCCGCGGAACAAACAATCATGTTTTCTAAAGTATCTGGTTTGCATTCGCCCCGCCCCTTTCCTTACACCATTGCCAAGTATCATATTTGCGTCATTATGATTTTTGAAAATACGCTTTTTATTCGAATCGGAGTAATTCGCATTTTTCCATCAGTATTCTTTTTTAAATATCCAGTTGAATATTTAATGTAATAGAATTAATTCAATTGCATATCAAATAGTACTGAAAGTTTATTTTATGACATATCCCTTCCCCTCCAAAATTTATTTCACCAATGAACCGAGTTTTAAATTTAGAAAATTTTGTACAGTTTTAAAAATAATTGAACATTGCTTAATTTTATATTTACCTAAGCAAAGATGAGTAAAATTTGTCTTTATCGTCATTTTAAACATAGCTAAACAAAATGTACCTGTAATTCTATGTATTTGGAATAAAGCAAAATAGGCGGAGTTTTCTTTGATTTTTAATGAAGTGTTATTCAAAAACAAGTTAAGTGTCACTCTTAAAATTTACAATTTAACTTTACACTACAAAGATATTTATTGTCCTATATATTTACAATTTTTTATTCCGTCACTTTTGAGACATTAATTAATGAATCTTGTGAAAATGTAACTTTGCGCAGTTTCTAATGAGCTGTACGAAAAAAGGAAAATGTTTTCAGGATTAAACTCTGCAAAAAAAAAAAGGACCTAAAACAGGTTTTTGTCTCAAAGAAAAAAAAAAATAATAAGGTTTATCCGATTTCCTTCATAAAAAATAATGGATGCCAAATGTGGTGTTTGACCTTTTTATTTCTTTTTTAAGCATGTTTTTTTCCTACATCTTTGCGTCAAACTAAATTTTTTAATTACATAAAATGTAGACAATTTTATGTTGAATATTTTTCTTTTATTCATGTTGACAGGTATAAAAATAAAGTATTTATAGCATTTTTTCGCCGAAAAATGGCAGTATAGCTTGTTATAAATAGCTACCGCCAAAAAACTATGGGGGAAAATATGATGTTTTTAAAGACAGAAAAATCAAAGAAACTTGCTTGAAAGATTAGAAAATTAAAAATGTCGAGCGGCATCACCTTTTGTGATTTGAAATGGATTGGTACAATATCAATTGAACTTGCTGTACATTATTCATCGTCAGCATTTGGTCGCAAAAAATTTGAATGAACGACTCCATACATTGCTTCTTAACGTTATTAAATTGGTGAATAAGATTAAAAGTATTTTATTGCATGACAGATTATTTCGTCAACTTTCTAGTGAAAATGATGAAGATTACCATCTTTTGCTTTTGCATACAGAATACCATTGGCTCACAAAGGTATTTGTCTGATTAGTGTTTTTAATCTTTTTGGAATCGGTACTCGATTTCGTTGAAAACAGGCGAAAAACAACTGAAAAATATGATTATATCCAAAAATGACATAGCTTGTTTGACAGACCTGTTTAAAATACTTAATGAAACAATATGCAATTGCAAGGTGATGAATTCAATTTAATGAAAACAAAAAAGGTCATAGCTACTTTCTGCGATAACTTCTGTTCAAACGAAATCTAGGTAGAGGTAAATACAAGCACTTTCCCACATTATCAACAGTCTCAGCAAAACTGGAATATTTACGTACTTACTGCCAACACGAGGAATTTTTCATGCTGAATTTCCTCATAAACGATTTAAGGATATTTTAAACATGAATATTCGAAATTATCTTTTAGATCCTTTAAAAAAGCAGATAAAGCAGAATCATAGAACTTCCAATTATCGAAGAACTAAAAGCAATATTCAGAAATGGATGCTAAGAGTTCTGCCTACAAAAATCATTATTAACTCCCTACTATCGATTGCGGATAAGAATTTTTAATTGCCAAATTTTTTTTAAATAAAACAAAACAAATATCCGTACTACTAAGTGCTAATTACAGCTCCTTGGATGTTGGCATTGCTACCTAATGGGAACGGAGAAACGAATACTTTGTTCTTCGAAATAATAATAATAATAACAGTAATAATAATAAGCGCACCCTCTCGTTATTTAGAAAAATTTAAATTGAATAATCGTTGTTGTAGATTTTAGATGTCTTGCAAATATTAATTTTGATACTTCTCATTGATTCCAAATATAACTAGCACGGAAAAGTGAAAAATACGTATTATTAGTGTCACATGTTAAGTGATATGCATTAAATATATTCAGCATTAGTTTACATAAAATCCGAACTAAATATCATGTTTAATGGAATTAATTTCAATATTCTTGAGTGACACCGCCTACAAGATTTCTGCACCACGCCGTGCGACATTTGTGGAAACTATCAAATTATATTCAGGATATTCCAAAATCTGTTTAACCCCTTCGCGACGGGAACCTTTTACAAAATGTTTAATGTTTTGTCACCGGTTTTTTAAAACAGAAATTTGTGCCTTATCAAATCAAGAAAATGCTCTGATTAAAAAGGAAAAATTTACTGTAAATTTTTACTGGTGGGGATAAACAAGTTTTCAATTTACAAGGGGGTCGTCTCCAAAGGTTTAAATACTGCAAAAACGAGGCATAGAAAACTTTGAATATTTATTTATATATTTATATCATTTTACAAATATTTATTATAAAAATCTTCTTGGAATAGTTTGAAATTATGGAGTGTAAAGTAATTTAGCAATGACAGTGACAGGTTAAATTTATACAACTTGTATCGGGCCCTATTAACTTAATTGTATATGGTTTTAGTAAAAAAATAGAATAAAACAAAATTTGTAGTGATAACAAAATAATTGCATACAATCAAAGTGCGATAGTATTTTAAAACTTTCACACCACTATTATCTTAAAATTGTATGTTTCATATAGTTTAAGCCGCTTCGAACTTCGTACTGATTCAAATCTAATACTTCTTTCAAATCTAGTGCAAAACTCTCACATGAGAGTTTAATAATTAATACATAAATTTATTCGTAAAGTCCTTAGACAAAGTATTAAAGTAACTTTTAATACATGTTATAAGGAAACCTGGGTAGGGTAACTGAATCTTAGTTTTTTTTATTAAAAATCGTAGATGGTATTCAAGTATTAGCTATTGTGAAAATTTCACCCCCATATCTGTTTCTTGGAGTAACGTGTGTGAACTCAATCATAGCTCTGTCTTCTCCGTGATAGGTTACCAAAAATTCAAATTTCTTAAAAACATCAATTTGGTTGAATTTTTTCGGTTTTATTTTATTAATATGGTAAGTATTTTTGTTAAACAATCACTTATTTTAAAGACTAGTGACATAAATACATTATAATTATTAGGTATCTTTACATATTAACTTCATGTTTTAAATGTAAGGCCGGTGTTCAAGTTACCCCACATTTTTTTCAAGAATGGGGTGACTGGGACGTGGCTCAGGGATAATTGGACCATGTAGGATTCAGTTACCCCAACAGTTATTAATACATTTTGGAGTTTCTCTTACTACGAAAAATTAATTTTTTCATTGTTTTTTGCTTGCAGTAAAGGAAATTATTTAATATAATAATTACGTAATAAAAAAATTTAAGAAGCATGTCAGTGGGTATTAAATTTAATATCTTAAGTGAGATATCTAAACTTCAAAATTTTACGATGCAGATGAAAAAGGGGTATATAAGAGAAAGTTACATTATTTGAAAATTATTGAAACCAGAAATAAAAAAAATAACTCTGTTCGATGCAAAAACATGATTGGATTATCCGCCGATTTCTTGGGCGTGACGAATTTTCATTGAAGTAAATAAAAGGGGGAATGAGATAGTTAAATACTTACATACCCATTTGTTCATAGATTTATCTTGTTTATTTCTTCCCTAAAATATCCATGTAATTTTTATACTTATTACCTAAACTGAAGTACATGTGCAATTTTTAATTATCATGTTTTTTGCATAAATTAATCTAATAATTTCATGTATGGTGCTTTTTTTAAACATCTTGATAGCAAAGATTTCAATTACAATGCTCTTTAGTTGATATATAATTTGCATGATCTACCTGGTTTCATTCTTTTAAAGTTATTTATACATTTTTAAACAAGGCGTAATATCCCGAATATCTAATAGACTTAAATGGACTTGCCAGTAAGAAAAGGGGTGATATGTAAGTGTGTGTGTGTGTGTATATACCGGCTGTCCCAAAAATGACTGATGGATTTTAAAATTCAATAACTTTCAAACGGTGACAGCTATTTAAAAAATTTTTGCAGGAGGGTTATGTATAATGTCAAGAGTTTTTTTACCCAAATTTTTTATTTTAGTTCGAATTTCAAACAATAGGTGGCGCTGACGGCGATTGAAGGCCAGGTCGACGCTTCACTCAGCACTGATCACCTGGCCTTTAATCGCCAACAGCACCTCCTATTGTTTGAAATTCGAACTAAAATAAAAAATTACGGTAAAAAAAACTCCTGACATTATACATAACCCTCCTGCAAAAATTTTTTAAATAGCTGTGACCGTTTGAAAGTTATTGAATTTTAAAATCCATCAGTCATTTTTGGGACAGCCGGTACATACAGAATGGGCGAGCACATAAGCTCTCAGGCTTTATAGCCTGTGAGCTAAAAACTAAAATCCTGATAAATTCATTTTCAAAAACATATGCAAATGAATTTTAATGAGCCCAACAATCAATAATTTTCATGAATCAATTACTTGTGAATATGGAGAAGAAATTATTGAAAATCAAAATACTATTTTAAAATGATATTTTCATTTCGCTCATTAATTACATTTCGACCAAAGAATTATTCAAAAGTCGCTTTTTTGGTTGGATAACTAAAATAAGTTCAAATAAAATAAAATAAAAACACGCAAATTAGCATTGTTGTATGCATGGTTTACACTGATGTATCAATATTTTCACAAATCTTCTGGCGAGAATCACTCTTCGATACGACAATTTACTAGTCTTTTAAGAATGTATAATGTTGTGAAGATCTTAACGCACTCGGTATAGTATTATATTTGCAATTACACCCGAACATTTATGGATAGGAAATAAAGCGTATTTTATTTAATTTACCACAGAGTTACCTTATTAGATTAAAAAAAAAATAAATAAAAAATAAATAAAAAGCATTGCGAAACTGTTCTCATAGCTGCCAACATCTTACATTTTTTGTACCACAAAGATGTTATAGAAAATTTTACCTTGTTAAATCGACGTAATCCGCCGATTATATAAGCCAAAAATTTCTATGAATTTTTTCTGGTCCAAAAAAGCGGAAGAGTTGTCACCTATGTGTTCTCTCCAACATATTATTTAAAGAAAATTTTAACAGACAATACATATTCTTCTGTACCAGTTTTTCTTTATAGAAAACCTCTTCTTGAATACGGCGAAATTTCGCGCATTTAACTTAGATGTTTTTTTATATGAAAAAAAAACCTGGCATTTGTCCTGAAAAATTTCCTGAAGCGTATATGGCCCCTGTTCAGTCTATTTAATCAGAAAGTACATTGCATGAAACCGACGAAATGGGAACATTGAAAAATTTTGTTATTAAAAGGAACAGAATGCGGTATAGTTACACCTATTGAAATGGAGACATACTTTTAAAACTGGATATTTTTACCGTAGTCATTTCATTTTCATAGATTTTAATCTATATACATGCTTTCAAAAACAAAAGCTTTTCTCAATTTTCCTTTTAAGTGTTGTATGTAATGATAAAGAATTTGTAGCCACGCCCCTTTTCTGGTATTAAAAGGGAATGAACGTATAGAGATAGTTTCTCTAATAATTGTCATTTAATAGTATGAATGAATTTCGCTCATGTTTGTTTATTTTGTTTAGCTACAATGATTGTGTTTATTTAAATATTTGAAATAATGTCATTTACAGAAAAGTGTTTCCAATTTTACACTCTGGAAAGAAAACATTGTGTAAGTTTGAATTAATGTTCTTTTCTGAAACATTTATATACATTTTCTTTAAACACTCCTTAGAAATCGTTGCATTAAAATTGTTTGTATGGAATAAGAGACGGCATAAGTGAATAAATAATCGGAAAATTTTAAAAACGTTGTATTTCCATTGACACATTAATACTCCTGAGAATTTACATAATAATAATTGTGTGCTAAACAAAATTTTGCTTATTGTTGATAATAGTATTTTGCTTAAAACATCATTAATCTTGTATTTCAGTTTGAAGACTACTACTTTAATACTGAACGTGCAAGTGTCATCGTTATGCTTTATCATTAAATGGGAGGAGCTTGAATACTGACCTGTCTGCACTTGCGAATTCTGCCAGTTTAATCAGAAAGTGCAGCAAACTACGAATGTGGAACATTGAACATTTTGTAATCAGAGCCTGATTACTAACGGGGCACTCTCTCCCCAGTAAAATTACATAGAAATTTTCGCCTTGTTTAAACGCGCTTTTTCAGTCAAACTTGCTATCATGAATAAGGAAAAATTTTCTATTTATTTTTTCTGGTGGGAGAGTGCCCCGTTGATAATCAGGCCCTGTTTGTAATTACAATGAAAAAAAAAATGCATAACAGTTACGCCTGTTAAGACGGAACAATACTTCTAAAGCTGGATACTTTTACCTTAATGGTTATATTTTCATTAGTTTTAGTACATATACATATTTTGAAAACAAAATGGAAAATTTTTTACAGCTTTCCAATTTAACATTATATTTTTGCCAAATCTAATGAAATATATCAACTTTCGGGGAGGAGGGTGTTTACATATTTCTAGGAATATTGAAGGCTTTGATCCGTCAGTTTTCGTTTCCTTCATGAAAATATTAAGTTCTCCCTAATAGCAAATAGATTTATAAAAGAACGAATAAGAAATCATGACTTACATCAGAAAAAATAACAAATTTTTAATATAACTCAACATAGATGTTCTGAGTAACGGTTATTATACAAGAAGTCTGAACAGATTAGAACGCAACAGTGAAATGGTAATTTATAAAGTTATATAAATATTTAGAATTTTTAAAACATAATTACTACTACGAGTGAATTAATATTAAATAAGTTTGAATTGAACAGAATTATAGGTAAGATCTCTTTGTAAAATTATTGAATTTTCGACCATCAATATTATTTACTTAGCTAACAAATTAAGTGGGCTATGGACATGTGGAGATAATGCCATTTAATAGTACAGTTTGAAATTTGTTTATATATTTTTATATTGTTCGGCTACAATTTTTGTGATTACTTATATATTTGAATTAATGAAATTCACAGAAAATGCTACTTAAACATTTTTGACTATAGTAAAAACAAAACAAACAAGAAAAAAAAAAAAAAAACTGTGTAGTTTTAACTTCATGTATAATTTAATGCTTCTAAAGGTCGTATTCGATAAAAAAAAAATTCCACCCTCAACAGCTCGAAATTTTTCGATACATTTTCAGGCTCATTTTTTAAAAGTAGAAACGCTATACTTACTGAGGTGATTTTTGAAGATGTATAAGATGGCGTGTGATTTCATTTTTCGCTCAGTTAATTAGAATGTGATTTATAAAAAATATTTTCTCAGTTCAACCATTTTTTTCCGTTCCAAGATCTCATGCTTCAAAAAATTCGGTTCAAAACGCCATCTTTGACAGCATTTATTGTAATATCTTCTGCATTTATCAAATTATCGACAAGCACTGTACATTTTGCAGTTTCTAAATAAGAGAATTCGCAAGTTTGACGCGAAGAGAGCAAAAATGAAATTTAAAAATAAATCGGGGAATAAGCAATTTGGATTGGAATTCACCCTTAAAAATCTTTGCATTCGTATAATTTGTATAAAATAAGTGCCAGTGTTAGTGAACAAGTATAGAAAAGTTTTTGTGACGTTTTTACATTAAAAAAAGTATGTACCGAACTGCATTATAGGTACATTCTTGCATTGAAATGTGTTCAAGAATTTCAACTCTCAACCAAGCTTCTTTTCATTCAAATTCAAGTTCAGATTTCTTATTGGAAAAACAAAAAGAGTAGTTAATCACAATTTTTCCGTCATTAAATAAAGCAAAAATTACTAATAGGGTTTTAAGTTATGAAACCCGAATTTCTAATTAAAAAAGAGGCGAAAAATTTGTAATCCTTTTTTCACGATATTCTGTACATTTCTTTTGAACCGTCCGCTTCGCCCTTTTATTATTATTATTATTATTATTATTATTATTATAATAATTAAAACAAATTTACTTACAACGAACGTGTCAAACAAAACAATTAATTGTATATATATTTTTTTCCATTAAAAAATATAAAAAGCTTTTATTCATCTCTATTCATATTGTTTTTGAACAATTAATTGTTTGAACAGATTACTTTTTGAACTATTCTTCTTATAGATTCCGATGATAAATAAGTATTAAGCTACATTTTAAAAGTAGAGATCCTGTATAAGAGAAAAATTTGGAGGAATTATAGGCTATTTTGTTTGAAAACTGATGATAGCCGTAAAACAAAATATATTTTGATCAGTGTCTAGCAATTTTATACTATTAAAATCACAGAAAATTCTGTTTATACGACTTCAGAGAGTCATGTATAACAGAAATCTAAATGTTGTTTGCTTTAGTGCAAGAATTTTTGCAAATGCTTTTTTTTAAGTTTCTTTATTCACTATAATGGAAATTCACTTTTATTTGTGATGTTTAATTGTGACTTTTATTTGCCTACGTAACTCTACGAAGGCATATAAAAACAATTTTCCATAAGTATTACAGCGAAATCGATTTTTATTTTAGATGCACATGCACAAGTGATCCGTAAATAAAATATTCGCACTAATTGCTAGTTAGAGATTCTAGAATTTGCACGTTTCTACCTAATGGGAACTGAGAAACCGATACTATATACGTTTGGGGAAGAAATATGTATCATTTGTATAATCTTTGTTTATTTATTAAAAAAATATTGAATATTCATTGTTTTAGATAATAAAGACTTTACATATAAAGGTTGGTGCATCATGTTGATGCCAAATATAGCTATCATCGAAATAGGAAAAAACATATGTTAGCAGCACTACTCTTTTGAGTGATATATAATAAAATATAACCAGGGTCTGTTTACATGAAATTTTCAATAAATATCATACGTTATGAAATTCTTCATCAATATTCTTCAGTGACACCGTGCACAAGATTTATCCAACACAAGATTCGTGCTGAAAACTATCTGTGGTAATTATATTCAGAATATCCCTAGGCGAATATCCAATTTAAATACAGCAAAAACGAGACATTGAAAGCTCGGAATATTTATTTTTGGTTTCCATATCTTTTAACAAAAATAATATAAAAATATCCGTGCAATAGTTTGAAATTACTGAGAAAGGTCTCCTTACTGGACATTGGCATTCTTAAAGTATGTTGAAAAAAAATTGTTAGTGATACTACTCACAAGGCTGCCACAGGCGACTATTTTTTGATTCGCACTGGCACCAATTTCTTTAAACAGAAATCTTTCGCTAACACGTTGACTACAATTGTAAAGAAATATATTTTAAAATTTATATTAGAAAATTACTGATGCGAACGGAATATAAGAATAGTCGCCTGTGGCGGCCCTGTACTCATGTATCTAATAAAAGATCAGTTAAATTTAGCGGCAGACGTTCAGTAGAAAGTTTGTAAAAAATAAAATTCGCCAACTATTCGTCACTTTAAAATAGTTGGCGTGGAAATACGAAAGCGACATGCGATTTGGCGAGCAGGATCTTTCTTAGCCAAAGCAAACGATTTTCACGAATCTGAAAATTGCTTGTTGTTTTTATGAATGCGTGGTACATATTGAATTTAAACTAATCAATAAAAGAGTTTATTATATATTTTTTATTACAAATACAGGTTGCTTTTTATTTAGTTATTTAATTTCATCACTTAAAAAATATTTTTTACGTTTTGCAAGATGCAAATATACATTTTAAGTTACGGCCAGCTTACATTTGATTTTTAACTATTCAATTTATTTTATTCTTTTCAAGTTCCAAACACATTTACTTAAGAATTTATTAAATTTGCTGCAATTTTTCTATAGAGTAATAAATAACTCTTCCTCTTTGTTTTTATTACCGATTTGAATGAATTTTTGCTATTGCTTTATTCTCCAATACAATATTTAAAAAAAATTTAAATACAGTTTGCTGTTCCAAAATAAAGTCCACACGAAGAATTATTTTATTATACATTTTCATAACGAATAACGTATTTCCATAGCAACATAATTAAATCGACAGTGCTCAATAAAACCTATTTTTGATGTTGGAACAATTTAAATCGGTTTTAATTTTACTTTAAATCTTAAAATATGATAATTAAATTTCATTATAAATACATATAAATGTATATGACAAAACTGCAGTTAAAATAAACTAAAAATGATAAAACTAAAGTTATCTAAATAAGCCTATTTAAACAAATTGAACAATTTTTTTTTTCTAAAGTATTCGACGTAAAGGCGTATTTTTTGAAATTTTATTTTATTCGCTAACCGGTGATAAACCGAAAAAAAAAAAATCATTATACTTTTACGGACGCTCTTTCGAGATTTCGCCGATTTTTTTTAATAAACATATATATCGATAATAGAAGATCATTCTGTAATTTTATCAGATTTTTCAGAGTATGCCCGTATGGAGGTCTTCCTTGTGAGTAAAAAGCAATGGAACAATGACTGTGAAATTTACATTAATATAACTCATGGTTTTCCCCCTTCCCCTACTTTATAAGAATTATTTGTACATCTGTTTCCATAAAAGAAATCACAATTTTTTGGGATAACATAAATTGCACTCTAAAAATGTGATATAATTTTAAAACTCTCACACCAGTATTATTTCAAAGTTTCAAGTTACATATAGATTCAGCTGTCTGGCCGATTAAACAATGATATTAGATGCTAGCTGTATCTCTAAATAAAATCTCTCGGAAGAGAGATTAAATTGAATAAATATCTGAACTACAGATACAGAGTAAGAAGGGCTGGTTTCCAAGAGGATAGACAGACAGTCGTGATGAGATAACTGGGATCACACTTGGCAAAAAAATTAGATTACTATAAAAACATTTGAATGTCTTTCCACTTGGGGGGGGGGGGGGATAGAGAGATGGTTTTAAAAAAGTTATTTTTGATTCTTTTGATCTATTTTATTTTGTCAGGATCAAAATTATAGAGAATTTATCCGCTATTTGTTGTTTTTAAGTAGTTATATTTTCATAAAAGCAACTTGAAAAGTTTTTCAGCAAATATTTTTAATAGTGTTCAATGACTTAAGTTATTTATGCGACATGGCTTGAATTATGTTTAACTTGTGTTGAATTATACTTTAAGACATTAATAAGAAAAATGACTTAATCATTAATAATATATATTTTATAATTTGCGCAGTAAATTATATCTTAAGAAAAATAAATAAACATTTTACACTTGAATGAAATTGTAAGAATAATACAGATAGTGCGGATTTGTAAAGGGAAATATTCCTCCTCTAAAGCGCAATCCTGGATATGTTGCTGAATTATATTTAAAAACATGAATCTTAATTAAAAACAATATTATAATCATTAATTATACATAAAAAATCGCCAAATTAGAGTATTATTATCTAAAAACCAAGAAAAAAAAACAAGGAAATGTTTTATTGCTTCATTGAAGCCAAATAAACAGTGCCATAAATATGGGGAAATCGTTACATTTTCGGATATAAAATGAAATTAAGGAGACTCTGTACCCCCCCCCCCCCCAAAAAAAAAAATGTTACTATAACCTATACTACAGTTTAGATTCATGTTTGAATAAAGCATAGTCATGGTAGATCATGAGTGTTAAATTCCCAATATAGCAATAACTTTTTTCTAACATTGAATATAAATTTTAATTAAAAAATTTATACAATTTTAAAATTCTTTTTAATTTTTTGTATTTGGAAACGGACATTTTCGTCCTTCTTTCAGAGTACATTTTTCTATAAATTTAAGTATTGGATTTTTTATGAGTCCATTAGATTAGCAGGAAAAAACAGTGGATGTATATGGAAAAAAGTGAGAAAATAATATATTTATAGGTAAATATACTTTTTAAAGTTACAAACGTAACAAAAATTCGGTACTTATTTATCATACACAGGGTCTAAATATACTTATTATAAATTCCAAATTTTTTGCTTAATTATTGTAGCAGTCTTAGCATTTTGATTAAAATGAAAATATAAAAATTGCAAACTGAGCAAAACGAGTTTAAACATTTCACGTACACATAAATGGCATTAAGTTTCATCATTTTGGCTTAAATTTATCTCCTTTCTTATTTAACGAACTGTTCCGAAATTTGGAGAGAATGTTTCAAGAATTCTAAGGCACATTTTAAAATAAAAATCTGAAATTCGACATTTTTCTCATTAGCATTCCATTAAAAAAATGTTACGAAACTCACAAAAACAAATTTTTTTTTCAAATAAGATCACATAAAAAATAATTAAAAAATCCTAAATATTTTATGCTTCTGACCGTCATTTTCAGCTTCATTTTTGTAGTATCTAGATATTTGTATTCTACAGTGATAATCATTTGTTGCATTTTAATGTACAAGGTGATCCTAAATATCATTTTTCTTTTTTTTTTTGTCGACCCCCCCCCCCCTAACTATCCTCCTTATCAAATGGACGTTGATAAATATGCGGTCTAACTTAATCTTTATAAATCTGTAGTTCCAGAAGAATCCGGCGAATGCATTTTTAAATATTCGATAAAATATCTAAATTTTAAAGTGCCCAGTCATTAATGGTCAAAGTATGTATATTTAATATATATATATATATATATATATATATATATATATATATATATATATATATATATAAGTATGTATATTTAATATATATATATATATATATATATATATATATATATATATAAGAAATAGTTCAAAATGAATATATAAGAGGATAAATTATATTTTTGTTAGTATTAATTGAATTGGTATAAAAAAATAAATTCAAAACTTGGTCTAAATACAATAAAAGAAAATGTTTTTAATATTTTATAATTATTATAAAATTTAAAAAAAATCACGCAAATGAATAATTTACAAATATAAACTGTATAAAAATATATATCTGTATTTATTTCGAGTAAAAATAAAATTTTTGAGTAACCAGCTATCGTCTCTAATTATTTTTTTTTAAAAATTGCAGAATTTAAATGTTATTAAATTATATTTAATCGAACAAATGTACAAAATCCACGTAATATAGCTTAAATTGCATATTTTATTAAAAATTTGGAACAGATGTAGTATTCGCCCGGAATCCGCCATTTTGTTTCTTTGTCGATCACTTGTGACCACTTTATTTTATACTTAATTTTTGAACAATTCAGAAATTAAATGTAAACAACAAATTTTTAAACTGAAAATCAGCACTCCAAACATTTGTAAAAAAGAAAAAAAAAACAGCGGAAGGCAGAGAAGGAATTTATAATTAGAAAATAGTAAATAAATTTTAAAATAGTTAAATAAGCCAAATATTCATTTTTAAATATATATTCCGAAATTACAGTAAAAAATGTTTCAGGGTTTATATAATAAAAAAAATAAGAACAAAAATAAATGAATAAATAGACATACAGAAATTCCAAATCGGCCAAAGAAACAAAATGGCGGATTCCGGGCGAATACTACATGATAGCCAAAAATTTTGAGTTTATTAAATATAGGGGAATATATATTAAATAAACGCTTAAATCCGTCGAAAATTTTCACGAATAGAATATACTCGCCTTCAGGTCTCTTTCGCCTCATTCCTGGTTCGAATCCTGTCCCGGACTTTTTCACCCACTTGGAAAATTTCCATTTATTATAATTCATTTACCGATTGTATAATTGTGTTATAAATTAATCTAAATTTATATTCTAGTTCAAGAGTCTTGGGTTAATATGTCCTTTTATTTATACAATACTAAAATTTACCGGCCTTCGGAAAAAAAATTCCCCCTCCCTCATAGAAATTTCTTTTATCATACAAAATACGAGTGTTCTACGATAATAAAAGACTGAGTTATTTTCAATCGCCAGCCACCCACTTACATTTGATACACTAAAATACTGAGTGGGGAAGGGCGGAGTTTCAGTAGAAAATTAGTAGATTATCTCGTTTGAAAATTATCTGTTAGTAACTGTAATGTTTAGCACCAAATATCATCTTCGTTATGATTTTATTGTTACTCACACTTCGTATTTATCATTAAACGAATATAATCATAAATAAGTGCAGTCTCAAGGACAGTTAGAAAAAAAAAATCTAATTAGCAATTGTACTGTTTCCATTGCACATTAATTGTAACTAAAATTTCTAGATACCATTACAAGAAAGTAATAATAATCATCTGAAGTACATTTGAAATCAAATATATAATCTAAATTTACCATTCGAATTTCATGCAATTGCAATTAAAATTTTACAGTTACAGCAGTATACTGCACTGTAATGAAACTTATAACATTGTGCCTTTTAGTTGAAATCATACCTTAATAATAATAAAAAAAAAATTGCCATTGAAATTACACGTAACTTATAAAAGTTATCAATTATTATTACAATTATATAAAGAAAACCATAGCATTTATAGTTACGATTACAATGCTAATTGAATTTCAAATTTAAGTTATAATTACATGTAATTGAAATTATTATCCTTTGCATGTTGTAACATTATAATTAAATTAAAAATTAATCATTATGAATTTTCCTAACTCAGCTCAAATTTCTGGCGTCAAGTTCATTTATGCTGTCAGAATTGGGTACTGCAATTGAAAAAAAAGTTAGGATTCGTTTTAATACGTAAATGCCCCCTTAAGCATATCTTATCTACATCAAATAACAGTAGACTTTATTTCCAATCATTCGGTGACACTAATTTTTGCTACGATATTTTCTTGAGTAGTTAGTAAAGAGTGATTATTTCTTTTGTTTCTTCCACGACTGTACAATGAAAATGGAGTAGTAATTTAAAACATTCACATCACAATTATCTTAAAATTTCATGTTAAATATAGTTTAAGCTGCTATCAAGTAAAACTCTCGCAAGAGAGTTTAATATTTACAATGTTAAGGCCCTTGTCCCTGGTCGAGGAAACGCTCGCGAGCTAATGCTATTCCTATTGGGAAGCATTTTTCTAAACTCTTTCGCATTTTGACGTTTTTGAATAATTTTTTTTGCAGTGGATAGCGGAGGTGCATGCTGACAGCGCACCTTTTTTACTTTTTCGATATTGGTTGCAGATATTTTTTTACAAAGTTAGTTTCACTTTGAAAACCGGTTTCGAAACTGAAAGTGCTTTAAAAAATATATAATTGTGCCCTCTAGATGCAAAACCGGCTATCTCCAAAAAAATTTTTTTTTGGAAAATGAGATTTTTTACGACACTTTATCAAAATTAGATAGGAACTAAGAGTCTTTAGTCTTATAATCATTAGGACAGTGTATTTGAAAACACAATATAAGGTGTCAAAGGTACATAAAGGGAGGGGGATTATTTAAATTTTTGTTTTGTGTTTTATTGCCGTTGCTTTTTATTTTCGAGTTGGCCGCTGTTGCAACAAACCAGAAATTGATTTTCGCTTGATTTAATGCAACATTTGGTTTTTAATTGGCTATAATCCGCGGAACAAACAATCATGTTTTCTAAAGTATTTGGTTTGCATTCGCCCCGCCCCTTTCCTTACACCATTGCCAAGTATCATATTTGCGTCATTATGATTTTTGAAAGTACGCTTTTTATTCGAATCGGAGTAATTCGCATTTTTCCATCATTATTCTTTTTTAAATATCCAGTTGAATATTTAATGTAATAGAATTAATTCAATTGCATATCAAATAGTATTGAAAGTTTATTTTATGACATATCCCTTCCCCTCCAAAATTTATTTCACCAATGAACAGAGTTTTAAATTTAGAAAATTTTGTACAGTTTTAAAAATAATTGAACATTGCTTAATTTTATATTTACCTAAGCAAAGATGAGTAAAATTTGTCTTTATCGTCATTTTAAACATAGCTAAACAAAAAGTACCTGTAATTCTATGTATTTGGAATAAAGCAAAATAGGCGGAGTTTTCTTTGATTTTTAATGAAGTGTTATTCAAAAACAAGTTAAGTGTCACTCTTAAAATTTGCAATTTAACTTTACACTACAAAGATATTTATTGTCCTATATATTTACAATTTTTTATTCCGTCACTTTTGAGACATTAATTAATGAATCTTGTGAAAATGTAACTTTGCGCAGTTTCTAATGAGCTGTACGAAAAAAGGAAAATGTTTTCAGGATTAAATTCTGTAAAAAAAGAAAAAAAAAAAAAAAAAAAAGGACCTAAAACAGGTTTTTGTCTCAAAGAAAAAAAATAATAAGGTTTATCAGATTTCCTTCATAAAAAATAATGGATGCGAAATGTGGTGTTTGACCTTTTTATTTCTTTTTTAAGCATTTTTTTTCCTACATCTTTGCGTCAAACTAAATTTTTTAATTACATAAAATGTAGACAATTTTATGTTGAATATTTTTCTTTTATTGATGTTGACAGGTATAAAAATAAAGTATTTATAGCATTTTTTCGCCCAAAAATGGCAGTATAGCTTGTTATAAATAGCTACCACCAAAAAACTATGGGGGAAAATATGATGTTTTTAAAGACAGAAAAATCAAAGAAACTTGCTTGAAAGATTAGAAAATTAAAAATGTTGAGCGGCATCACCTTTTGTGATTTGAAATGGATTGGAACAATATCAATTGAACTTGCTGTACATTATTCATCGTCAGCATTTGGTCGCAAAAAATTTGAATGAACGACTCCATACATTGCTTCTTAACGTTATTAAATTGGTGAATAAGATTAAAAGTATTTTATTGCATGACAGATTATTTCGTCAACTTTCTAGTGAAAATGATGAAGATTACCACCTTTTGCTTTTGCATACAGAATACCATTGGCTCACAACAGGTATTTGTCTGATTAGTGTTTTTAATCTATTTGGAATCGGTACTCAATTTCGTTGAAAACAGGCGAAAAACAACTGAAAAATATGATTATATCCAAAAATGACATAGCTTGTTTGACAGACCTGTTTAAAATATTTAATGAAACAATATGCAATTGCAAGGTGATGAATTCAATTTAATGAAAACAAAAAAGGTCATAGCTACTTTCTGCGATAACTTCTGTTCAAACGAAATCTAGGTAGAGGTAATTACAAGCACTTTCCCACATTATCAATAGTCTCAGCAAAACTGGAAAATTTACGTACTTACTGCCAACACGAGGAATTTTTCATGCTGAATTTCCTCATAAACGATTTCAGGATATTTTAAACATGAATATTCGAAATTGTCTTTTAGATCCTTTAAAAATGCAGATAAAGCAGAATCATAGAACTTCCAATTATCGAAGAACTAAAAGCAATATTCAGAAATGGATGCTAAGAGTTCTGCCTACAAAAATCAATATTAACTCCCTACTATCGATTGCGGATAAGAATTTTTAATTGCCAATTTTTTTTAAAATAAAACAAAACAAATATCCGCAGGGCCTGATTATCAACGGGGCACTCTCCCACCAGAAAAAATAAATAGAAAATTTTTCCTTATTCATGATAGCAAGTTTGACAGAAAAAGCGCGTTTAAACAAGGCGAAAATTTCTATGTAATTTTACTGGGGAGAGAGTGTCCCGTTAGTAATCAGGCTCTGAATATCCGTACTACTAACAAGGAAGGTCTCCATACGGGCATACTCAGAAAAATCTGAAAAAATTACAGAATGTTCTTCTCATATAGTTATATATGTTTATAAAAAAAATTTCGGCGGAACCTCCTTATAACATCCGTAAAAAAATAATAAAAATTTCGTTTATTTGGCGATTTATCTCCGGTTGGCGAAAAAACGAAATTTTGAAAAATACGCTTTTACCCTTCGAATACTTTTTAAAGAAAAAACTTTCTATGTTCAATTTATTAAAGTAAGTTTAGTTTAAGTAATTTTAGTTTTGCATTTTTACTTTACTTTAAGTGTAATTTTGTCATATACGTTTATATGTACTTATAACAAAATGAAATTAATATATTTTATCATTTAAAACACAATTTAAATTGATTAAAATTGTTCCAAATTGAAAAATACACTGTTAAAAATCTGCTGCATTTTGTTGCAACGCACTCCCTTGCTTGTATAGAAAACGGTTACTTGGCCGTGAAATGGAGCTTTCTCATTGGTTGGAATAGAGATATTATATACAAGCGGTGGAGTGCGTTGCAGCAAAATGCAGAAGATTTTTAACAGCGTTGCACAAGCTACAACACCACTAAAAATCTGTACCATTTTCTGCAGCGTCATTCCACCACTTTTATAGAAAACGGTCAATTCACCGTGCTACGGAGCATTCTCATTGGTCAGAAGAGAGATATTCTATAAAAGTAGTGGAGTGACGTTGCAGTAAATGCTGCTGATTTTCAACAGTGAAGTCAATTAAAATCAATTTTCAGATTCGTTAAAATCGTCTGAGGCGAGGAAATGCACTGCTCGCCAAATCCCGCGTCGCTTTCAGCTTTTCACGCCAATTATTCCAAACTGTTTTATTTTTTTACATATCTAATAATGTAATTCCGCCGCTAATTTTCATTGATCCTTTATTACCTACATGAGTAGTTTAATTCGTATTTTTTTTTTCAAAAAATTCTGAGTATGCCCCCAATGGAGACCTTCCTTGTAAGTGCTAATTACAGCTCCTTGGATTTTGGCATTGCTACCTAATTAGGACGTAGAAACGAATACTTTGTTCTTCGAAATAACAATAACAACAGTAATAATAGGCGCGCACTCTCGTTATTTAGAAAAATTTAAATTGAATAACAGTTGTTGTAGATTTTAGATGTCTTGCAAATATTAATTTTGATACTTCATTGATTCCAAATATAACTAGCATTGGAAAAGTGAAGAATACGTATTATTAGTGTCACCTGTTAAGTAATATGCATTAAAATATATTCAGCATCAGTTTACATAGAATACTAACTAAATATCGTGTTTAATGGAATTAATTTCAATATTCTTGAGTGACACCGCCTACAAGATTTCTGCACCGCGCCGTGCGACATTTGTGGAAACTATCAAATTATATTCAGGATATTCCAAAATCTGTTTAACCCCTTCGCGACGGGAACCTTTTACAAAATGTTTAATGTTTTGTCACCGGTTTTTTAAAACAGAAATTTGTGCCTTATCAAATCAAGAAAATGCTCTGATTAAAAAGGCAAAATTTACTGTAAATTTTTACTGGTGGGGATAAACAAGTTTTCAATTTACAAGGGGATCGTCTCCAAAGGTTTAAATACTGCAAAAACGAGGCATAGAAAACTTCGAATATTTATTTATATATTTATATCATTTTACAAATATTTATTATAAAAATCTTCTTGGAATAGTTTGAAATTATGGAGTGTAAAGTAATTTAGCAATGACAGTGACTGTTAAATTAATACAGCTTCTATCGGGCCCTATTCACTTAATTGTATATGGTTTTAGTAAAAAAATAGAATAAAATAAAATTTGTAGTGATAACAAAATAATTGCATACAATCAAAGTGCGATAGTATTTTAAAACTTTCACACCACTATTATCTTAAAATTGTATGTTTCATATAGTTTAAGCCGCTTCGAACTTCGTTCTGATTCAAATCCAATACTTCTTTCAAATCTAGTGCAAAACTCTCACATGAGAGTTTAATAATTAATACATAAATTTATTCGTAAAGTCCTTAGACAAAGTATTAAAGTAACTTTTAATACAAATACATGTTATAAGGTAACCTGGGTAGGGTAACTGAATCTTAGTTTATTTTATTAAAAATCGTAGATGGTATTCAAGTATTAGCTATTGTGAACATTTCACCCCCATATCTGTTTCTTGGAGTAACGTGTGTGAACTCAATCATAGCACTGTCTTCTCCTTGATAGGTTACCAAAAATTCAAATTTCTTAAAAACATCAATTTGGTTGAATTTTTTCGGTTTTATTTTATTAATATGGTAAGTATTTTTGTTAAACAATCACTTATTTTAAAGACTAGTGACATAAATGCATTATTATTATTAGGTATCTATACATATTAACTTCATGTTTTAAATGTAAGGCCGGTGTTCAAGTTACCCCACATTTTTTTCAAGAATGGGGTGACTGGGACGTGGCTCAGGGATAATTGGACCATGTAGGATTCAGTTACCCCAACAGTTATTAATACATTTTGGAGTTTCTCTTACTACGAAAAATTAATTTTTTCATTGTTTTTTGCTTGCAGTAAAGGAAATTATATAATATAAAAATTACATAATAAAAAAATTTAAGAAGCATGTCAGTGGGTATTAAATTTAATATCTTAAGTGAGATATCTAAACTTCAAAATTTTACGATGCAGATGAAAAAGGGGTATATAAGAGAAAGTTACATTATTTGAAAATTATCGAAACCAGAAATAAAAAAAATAACTCTGTTCTATGCAAAAACATGATTGGATTATCCGCCGATTTCTTGGGCGTGACGAATTTTCATTGAAGTAAATAAAAGGGGGAATGAGATAGTTAAATACTTACATACCCATTTGTTCATAGATTTATCTTGTTTATTTCTTCCCTAAAATATCCATGTAATTTTTATACTTATTACCTAAACTGAAGTACATGTGTTATATTTAATTATCATGTTTTTTGCATAAATAAATCTAATAATTTCATGTATGGTGGATTTTTTAAACATCTTGATAGCAAAGATTTCAATTACAATGCTCTTTAGTTGATATATAATTTGCATGATCTACCTGGTTTCATTCTTTTAAAGTTATTTATACATTTTTAAACAAGACCTAATATCCCGAATATCTAATAGACCTAAATGGACTTGCCAGTAAGAAAAGGGATCATATATAAGTGTGTATATACATATATACCGGGTGTCCCAAAAATAACTGATGGATTTTAAAATTCGATAACTTGCAAACGGTGACAGCTATTAAAAATTTTTTTGCAGGAGGGTTATGTATAATGTCAGGAGTTTTTTTACCGTAATTTTTTATTTTAGTTCGCATCTCAAACAATAGGTGGCGCTGACGGCGATTGAAGGCCAGGTGATCAGTGCTGAGTGAAGCGTCGACCTGGCCTTCAATCGCCGCTGTATTTCCGGATTAGTTAAAATCACGATTTCTTCATAATAGCCATATTCGCTTTAAAAATTCTTAGATTAAATAATGCTAAGATTACTATTTAGATATAGCGATTGTAAAAATCCAGAAACTCAATCTCCATGAAAATCAAAGCTAGCTACGTTGATTATATTAAGCCAATATTTGCATTTGTCTGATTTAGAAGAATTCTGAATTCAAAATACCAACCAGAATTTAGATATAGCACTTTTCATTTCATTTAATTGATTAAAGGGTGCTATTGAAGAAAGCAAAAATAATATTACAAAATATTTGGCATAAATTAAAACAAAATTTTCGGCATTAATTGTCAGCGATGCATTTCACTCTTAACCTTTTGAGGGGCGGTAATATGGTTATGAAACCACAAAATTTAGATTCCAAAACGCCACAATAGCACCAGAATTTTGGTAAAAATATTTTAGGTTTATTATAATGTACCTAAACCTGGGGTATTTGAAAGGTAGCACTTTATTAACAAATAAATTTGTTTGCAAATTCCGGTGTCATTTATTTATTTCAACATTTCAGGAATGAAAATGTTTTGCTCCTGAAAGGGTTGAATGATTTTGATTCATAATTGGTTATAATTGGGAAAAAAAAAAAAAACCCCTTGGATCAAGGCTAACCACATAAAATAGCTAGCAAAGCTTTTAACCCGATCAATCGCGGTGTTAGCATGGCGCGAAAACATAATTTCGAAGTCTGATATGATACATAGTCTCGATTGAAATAATTGTCTTTAGAGCTTTCAGGCAGCAAATATTTAAGGTTAAACCTTCAAAACATTTGATTTTTCGAAAATATGATTGCGAATCAGTAGCATTTCCTGAGAATTTTAAAACAAATTGCATAAAAATCCTATAAATAGGTAGTTAGGACCTGAAATACATTGGTGTTCTCTGCGCAAACAATATTTAAAAGAATTTGGTTATTTCAAAAAATAATTACTTTGTGCCGTTTTAACTTTCACCTAAGATTTTTCTGGAACAATTTCATATTTTTACAACTGATTGTTACTGATTTTAGATTGAATGTTATTTGAAACAATATTGCCATGTTGGGGATTTCTAAAATTCGGAATATCTATAGCACTATTTCAGTATCGCTATCTTCGCTTTATTTAATGCTAGGTAATCCGTTTGATAAAGAAGCAAAATTTTCTTGTCTGAAAAGGGGTAGTTATTTTGAATTAAAATTCCCTGAATTCACAGCACTGATATGAAAACTAAGTACTACTAAAATACGTATGTATTTTAGTAAATTTTCTGTTTAAAAAATAATATTTGAATTGATATTGCATAATACTTTCTAAGCATAAAATTTTTATTTTGGTGAAAAAGTACACAAATTTAGGTTAAGTTTTAAGATAAACATATAATTTATAACGCCTGATAATGTCATGTAAAAATATCGAATAATTTAATGAACATCTTCCATGGAATTCTGAAAAGCTCATTTTGCAATTTTACAGATTTTTATTTTATTTTATTTAAATATTTCAATATTCAATATTTTTTATGTTTTCTTCTATGGGATTATTTTAGAGTCAGTAATAAATACATCTTGTATAAAATAAAATTTTGATATCAAAATCATGCATAAAATGTTTCTATAAAATTTAGATTTGAAACAGCAGAAGCCCCGCCCACTTTAGAAAGATTTTGTTTTGAAGCATTATTGGCCTAGGTAGGATTTTAAAGAAATTTTACAATGTTAACAAGTATGGAAATGCCACAAAAGACGTTTAGCACTCATCCTTTCTCCGTCGGTGAAGAAAATAATTGTTGAAATTTCTAAAATAAGAAAAGCCAATCTGAACTGTCGCATTTTTTCAAATGCGACAGTTCTGACTAACTTCTAACAGAAACTAATTTTTATATTCCTCAATTATTATTACTTTTCCCTAGACTTACTGGTGTTCTACAAAAACGGTGAAATCAATGTATGATTTTAATTATTCGATAAAGGGAAATGATTTTTCTGAAAATGCATTCAAAATAGGGATGCGAATCTAATTTCCTCACATGAAAACCCGGGAAAAAAATAGTCATCAGATGGTAATCGTTCACAATTTTTTATTACAGTTTGATTCCAATTCAATTTAATACTTATTTTAACCAGTTGATTTCTTTTAATTTAAAAATGAGTCAGAGTAGTAAATTTTGCGCAGAGTAGCAGTTTAGTAAATGTGCCAGAAAATTTTGCGTTGTTAAGCGAAGAAAAATGTTTCTTGAGAACCTCTTTAAAGCTGTTTTCCAACACACCTTTTTACACTGATACTTGTGGAACTACTAAAACACAGCGAGAAGAACAACAAATAATTATTACCGTAATAAAAATATGACATCCGAAAATGATTACTAATACCCATTGTATCTTAGTATTTAACTCCGCCCCCAAATCTATAAAAACAAACTAGTTTAAATTCACAATATCCCCTTTCATGATAGCAAAAGAAACGTGTGTAGGCAGTGCTTTTATTGGTAGGATATTGACAGCTTGTGGTAACAATATCTTTTTGTTGGAATTTGCTCTCCTGTATCCTAGATCCTCGATACTTATTGATCTGTTTTTATAGAAATGGCCATACTAGTTGATTGCTTAATGTTATTGTAATATTTTTTAATTGATATTTTATGAGAGTTAAAATTTTGCAACTTGGTGCTTAACATGTTAATATGTGTTACATTACTTACCACATGTGTTTACAAGTAATGTAATATATCAGCTAAAAATTGCAGTAGCAGGTTTTGACAGAAACGTTGTATAATTTTAATGCTTAATTAAATAACTAAAATTACAAAACTTGCAAAGTAATTAAACATTTATATTACTATAATGATAAATCTGATGATTATTGTGACAGGAAAATATTTCAAGTTACATAGTTACGATATTGCAGACTTTTTGCATGCAATTATTTCTTACAGAAAATGTTTTATTTTGAATCGCAGAATGTTCCGATTACATAAAACATTTTCTGCTCTAAAATATTGGTATAAAAAAGCTGGATACTTGTAAAGCGAAATTTTGATAAGCATATTGAGAAAGAAAAGAAAAAAAGTTGGAAAAAGAAAAGTTATCAAAATAAATCTACACTGAAAATAAAAATTCTCCCCACCGGTAAAATTACAATGCTACACTTTTCAGCAATTTGTGGTAGATTAGGTAACCGGTTGATGCGTAATCCAGCTCCAGCCAAACATTGCACACGATCTCGCGGAGTCGGTCAAACGCGGATAAGTGGAATGGAATTATATATTCAGCTTTCGACACGGTGATGCTTGGAAATTGCAGTGAAAAATTTAGGAACACACTTTGAGCTGAGTCTAACGTCTCAGTCTAGCTCTGCTCCCTATAGAGATTTTGGCGAATAATAAAAATGTTATATCGAAAACAATTTATTGATTTTTTGTTGTATTTTAATAAATAATGTCAGTTTCATTACTTATTTATTTTATAGGGCTTGTGTAAACAATTTTTGAAATTTATTTGAAGTGTAAAAATTGCCATCATAGCCATTTGAAAAGTGTAAAAATCGATGATATACCATACTAAATCATTTAGACATAATTAATAATTGTGTATAAATAATAGTTATTACCGTAATTTCGGGTGTATAAGCCGCGGATAAAACAATTCTTTTTGGACCCAGAAAACTTATTTAGTGATTGAACACAAGTATTTACGGCGATCTAAGAAGTAACATTCATTTTAAAAAAATTTCTGGGTCGAAAAAGAATTGTTTGATCCGCGGCTTATACACCCGAGATTACGGTAATAACTATGGATAATTATATAAATATTAATTATATCAATGATATTATTTAAAAAATATAATATTATACATATATAATATTCTATTCTATTATATATTGTATAATATTATATATATTATATTAATATATAATCTTTTCACGCTACAAAACCTTTGAAAGGAATGTTCCTTTAGCTTTAAACTGTTAAAATATCCTATGATTTTTATGCACTCAAATTTAAGACATTTATATTGCATTCATGTTTTATTATTTACTAGTTTAAAAAGTTTTCAACCCTTGAGCCCCCTTAAAAAAAAGCTACAACTGATTTTTTATTATTTTTACTAGACGGTTGCCCGCCCTCAGTAGCCCGAAGACTATATGAATGCCAGTTCTACAACCCCACACATTCACGTTTCTGTGCCATGTCTCGTCAGTTTCCGGCAGATATGTTTGATCGGTGTTCTGGGGTTTCGTTTGCATATCTTTTTTTATTGTTAATGAAGAGGTCTTCCATTTGTTCTTCCATCTGTTCTTCTTTCTGTTCTTCCATTTGTTCTTCCATTTGTTCTTCCATTTGTTCTTCCATTTGTTCTTCAATTATATTCGACGATTCACTGTTTGAGAGCCTATCTGTCCTTTTATTTATAGAAGTTCAAAATGAAAAAAGATTTTCTTAGCAGACGATTTTTTGTGATAAATACATTATCTGTTTTATATTTCTTCTGCTTTATTCCTTTTATTTATAGAGTTCAAAATGAAAAAAGATTTTCTTAGCAGACGATTTTTTGTGATAAATACATTATCTGTTTTATATTTCTTCTGCGTTTACCTAAGCTGTGTAAAATCTCTATAAATAAAAGGAATAGAGGATGAGAGCCTATCTGTGCCTCAATTATCCTCAGAATTCCTTTTATATATATAGATTATTTATAGAGTTCAAAATGAAAAAAGATTTTCTTAGCAGACGATTTTTTGTGATAAATACATTATCTGTTTTATATTTCTTCTGCGTTTACCTAAGCTGTGTAAAATCTCTATAAATAAAAGGAATAGAGGATGAGAGCCTATCTGTGCCTCAATTATCCTCAGAATTCCTTTTATATATATAGATTTGACATCTAATATTATCACAATATTATTATCTATTAATATAATATAATTAATGTTATTCTAATTAATATTATATATACCGGGTGTCCAGTAAATGACTGACCCATTTTGAATGTAAATAACAAAAAAACTGTTTGAGATAAAAATGCGCGGCTTGCTGTAGATTATAAATAAATTTTAAAATATGCACTTTGTTAATGTAATATAATAATATTTAAAATAATATCTGTCTCAAGACTGAGGAGGGGAAATATAATACAGATGGTTCAATCACAAATATTATTTTAAATCACTTTCCAACCAACGTACCCTATTTCTGAAGCTGATTCGAGAGTCGATTGAACATATAGATTCAGATTCGACAACATATAGATTCAGATTCAGCCGAAAATCTCATACTATTTATGAAAATTAGAGTCATGTCTGTATTCAAACAGCCTGTTACCGCCAGCGCGATATTTTTTCCGAAATTTGAACTATTAACAAAGTACATGTTTAAAAATTTATTGATTTTCTAATAACAATACCGCAAACCGCGCATTATTATCTCAAACCATTTATTTGTTATTTAAGTTCAAAATGGACCAGGGTAATTCCATGAGCAAATGTCGTGTAAGTCACATACTACGATTTTGGATACCAGTATTTTAGAAAGGAAAAATGTGACTTATTCTATCTGAGATATTTCATTAATTGAATAAGGCCATGCAAACTTTTCGAAAATAATGGTGGTCAACTATTTAGCAGTTACTAAAAATGTGACTTACACGACAAGTGCTCATGGAATTACCCGTCAGTTATTTACTGGACACCCGGTAAATAATATTATGTCATATAATATAAAATTGTAAGCAACAATATATCATTAATAATATATTTATTAATACATTATTATAATTATTAATTTTATAACTATTTCATATTCATTAGTTAATATTTATTATTGGATGTTATATTTTTATTATATTATTATCATATAATTATATAATATTTATATATAATATATATTGCCATAAAGTATCGAAAGTAAGCCCTCTCTATGAATATAAGCCTCCTCTCATATATGTGATTTTTTTTACTTTTTATTTTATTTATTTATTTATTTATTTATTTATTTATTGCAAAAGTTCTATTTCTGAACTCCCTTTCTCAAGATTTTTTACGCTTTTAATTTCCGTTTTTTCAGTAACTTCCTGGAGATTTTGTTTTCCATATCTCCTAAAGGAACATATCTTTTGCAATTTAATTTTATTTAATCTCTTTACATATCGTTATATCAGCATGACATACGTTTTGTGCGCTACAACACATTTGAAAGGAATATTCCTTTCGAACTGTACTATTAATATTTTCCTTTATTTTTTTACACTAACAAGGGCACTACCAAACATGGTGCTCACAGATTTTGATGATTTCAAAGTATGTTGTTGGGGTCTACCACTATATAATTATTCTGGTGAAAGGGTTTCTTCAAATGGGCCTTGGTTTTTGAGAATTTGGGGGGGGGGGTTAAAGTTCAGCGTATATTTCAAATACCTATTTGTACAAACATCGAATGTGAATCCGTGGCTCAGTGCCAGCGTTCGCGGCTACGATGCGAAAGGTTGTGGGATCGAACCTCTCCTCGGCTTTTATTTTCTCTTTTTATTTATATTTCTATTTTTTACATGTTACAAATTTTAAGCAGAATTGGGAATTCTACATCTTTGAACCTTTTTGATATTTTCTATAGAGGACAGTTTACTTTTTCTTTTTTTTTTTTTTTTTTTTTTTTTTTTTTTTTTTTTATTGAAAAATATATGGTCAAATGGTGGACTGACTGCACTTTCAGGGGGTTCAAATAAAAGTACATTTTGCAACAGATAAATAAATAAAAATGCGTATTTAATTAAAATTTTGAAAAAGTATAAGAAAATTTGAATATTTTAAAATCTCCACTACTTTAAATATTAATATTTTTAGATTAATAAATCACTTTGTTTTTTCTTCATATGTGTATTACACAATACTGTGCATGGATTTTTAGATAATGTAGTACTACATTAATATATATAATTATTTGATATAAGTAGTGTAAAGTGGTGAAATCTAACACTCTTCATATATATTTATTAATAACTTTTATTAATAACAATAACAACAATTATAATAACGTTAAGACTAATTTCATGCGCATATTCAACGCATATAAAAAAACAAATTGTACAAAACATTTTAAATCTCTCTATCAAATATAAAAAATGCTTTATCATTTTTAAAACATGAAAGCGAAGAAAATATAAACACAGAGGGAAAAAAAAGTTTAAAGTTATCATTAGTGTAAGGAATTTAACTAAAGGAATTTAATTAACAAAATTTACAATATCTCAAAATATAATTGTTGTATGGGTAAAAATGACATATTAAAGTATTCGCAATCAAACAGGCTTTCATTTAATGTTTAAAAACAAAAATCGATTTTTTGATCAGTTTTGTGGTAAACTGTCCCCTTAAAAACTAAAGTTTGTTTATGAAATTTTTGAGAAAATCAGTATTTTTTACCGAAATTTTTTATCTAAACGCAAATCCGATTTAATTTATGTCTGAAATCTCATTTTTTAAAACTTACATAATTTATATTCCTTAATGGGGCTCAGGAATTAAAAACTTTTCAAAAAAATCTTTTTTTTTTTTTTTTTTTTTTTTAAATGATCGAATTTGATTATTCAATTAATTCTTAACTTAATTCAAAAAACCGCATAAAAATATTTGCATTTTTAACGAAGTTATAAGCATTTATGTACCAACACTTTCATAGCCGCACCCATATAATTTCAACTTTAAGTCGCGTTTTCTCAAAACTTGATTTTTGACGACTAACGCGCCAGGTTAAAAAAAAAAAAAAACTATTTGATGGAATGGCTTAATTTTTTTTTTTTTTTTTTTTTTTTTTTTTTTTTTTTTTTTTTTTTTTTTTTTTGCATGCATATAACATCATTATATATATAAAACCCCTCCGTGTATAATTCTCTCTCCGATTCCGGGGTCAATCCATCCACGAGAAAAAACACTTATTGTGACCAATGACAAATTCCATTGTGAAAAGTTATCTCCGATTTTAAAGGCTATCAATTTTTTGTCAAATGTAAACGTTCCAGAGTCGTAATGGAGCGTTCTCATTTGTCAGATTTACAATTTGAGCTGTAAATGACGTCACTACATTTTACTGTGCTTTGAAATCTTTTCCCTATTTCAAACACAATATTCACACTGTTAAAAATTTGACTCATTTGCTGCAGCATCACTCCACCGCTTTTATAGAAAACGATTACTTTGCTGTGTTGTGGAGCATTCTCATTGGACATAAAACAGACATTCTATAAAAGCTGTGGAGTGACGCTGCAGTAAATGGGTCAAATTTTTAGCAGTACACTGTTAAAAATTTGACTCTTTTGCTGCATCATCACTCCCCAGCTTTTATAGAGTACACTGTAAGTAACACACACAAAATAACCGTTTTCTATAAAGCGTAGGAGTGATGCTGCCGCAAATGTTTAAAATTTAACCCATTTGCTGCCGCATCACTCCACTGCTTTTATATAAAGCGGTTACTTCACTGTGATATGGAGCATTCTCATTGGTCATAAAAGAGATATTCTATAAAAGCTGTGGAGTGTCGCTGCAACAAATGGGTCAAATTTTTAACAGTGTAATACGATAAAGTAATCATTTTCTATAAAAGCTGTGTAATGACGATAGAGCAAAACAGTCAAATAAAAAGTTTTAACTAAACACTGTTAAAAATTTAAGAAAAGCAAAAGTGCGTTTTAAGTACAATATTGTTAGAATTTTTATATTCGTGTTGCTTTATTTATTTATTTATTTATTTATTTTATTTATTTATTTATTTTTTTACAGCCGTGAATGACTTCATTGTCACATAACGAATCACGATTGTTTACTCTTTATTGTTGACACTTGTTTTCGATATTATAAAGTATTTTCTTTTAAGTATTAGCTAATGATATAAAATAGTTAATTCACAAATGTTTTAAAATAGCATTATTAGTGCATGTTTTGCATTATTAATGAATGTTAATTTGCATGTTTTTTGTGAAATAATTACTGTAATTTTGTGAGCGAAATTCATTTAGCTGCATATTCTATGCCATTATTTTACCCATTCAATTATTAATTTGTCTACTCTCTCATATTCGCCTGGAAATGGCCAAAATGGGAAAAATTTTTATACATTTTGGATATTTTTATTATTTTCTCTCAGTATTTTAAAATTTTTTGGCTGTAGTTTCACAATGTATTCTTTTATAATTGTTATTTTACTTTACTTTATTCTTTTAAAATTTATGCATTTACCATTTGTTCACTACAATCCCTCTCCATCCACCAGATAGTTTTGTTATAATTTTAAATGCAGATTTCCATTAATTTTTTAGATTTTTCCCTTATGTTCAATCTTTGTATTTTTCAAAATTGTTTAAGCCTAAAGTGGCTATGATTGACCGAAGTTGTTGTAGTTGTAATGTTTTATCATCCTTTTAAAAATGGAAACACGTCATTCTGACGGGCTATCTTCTAGTTATCTATAGAATGAATTAATATATTTTAGATAGTTCAATATTTTGAGTATTTTTAATGAAAATAAAAGTTGTATTTTTAGGGGTTTTTAAAATTTTTAAATTTGAGTTTTTTTTTATTTTTTATTTTTTTTTTTTTTTTGAGTGATAGTTATATCATTAATTCATTCTATAGAGTAAAGTTTCCGGATCATTTTAAAGCAAAAATTAGGTTCTTATGTCAATTCAACGTTAAGATATCATGGTGTTGGTGATATAACACATAATTGGATTTTCGAAAATTGTGTTACATAAATTTTGCTACATTTATTATATTACATTGAAGTACTTCATTTTATAATTTTATAAGACTACAAACATACCTTTTAAAATATCAGAAAGTTTAAATTAATTACACTGAATACTTCTGTTTTTATATGGACTCGAAGGGAGAGCTCTTTTTACATGTTTTTCCGTATCGATCAACCCCTGAGCCCCCTTAAGTACTTAATTTGTGATAAATATGTTTAAAAATACATTTAAAGTAAAAAAAAAAGTTTAATCATCTTTTGTATAAGTGCAAATACAAGATCAATAAAAAGAAATCTTCATTTATTATGATATTACGGATACGGATAAAAGGAAAGCAGACGATAAAAAAAAAGTAGTATTTTTCTATGTATTGTAAATTTTATCTCATAACAGACGATTTTTGCATTCCTGTTGAATCGCGGAAAGAGTGGTTTGATTTGTAAGAAAATTTAGTTTTAAATGTAATCTGTCATTTCTTATTTGTGCAAAAGATACATTTTTTTGAGGTTGAACTTGGGAGATAAATCTATTTACAGAAAACTGGAAAATTGAAAATTTGGATAAATGGTAACAACTTGTATTTTAGCATTACTGCATTAATATTTTATTACTCTTTCGAAGATGTGCATTACTTGAATTATCTGATCCTGAAAACGTTTAAGAAATTTCACCTGAAAATTATTTTGTATTATTTTTACAAAAAAAAAGATAAATTTTCATTTAAAATGCTATAAAATAAAATAAAAGCGATAGGCAAAAGGAAAATCATTATTTCAGAATTGTAGTTAAAGTAAAAAAATGTAAATAATAATTAAGAAAAAAAAAAGTCCTAGGCGTAAATTAGTTTTGCAGTTTTGTCAATAGAAATATTAGTTTAAAAATTGTAGAAAAAAATAAATTTTCATGAAAAATTTAAAAATGTAAATTTAATTTATCAAGAAAATATCAAACGCTGTAGCTATTTCTCTGGCAGTAAAAATACTTAAAATTTGTAACGTGTAAATAATATAAGTAAAAAGAGAAAATAAAAGCTGAGAAGGGACTCGATCCTACAACCTTTCGATTTGTAGCCGCGAACGCTAGCACTGACAAGGAAGGTCTCCATTGGGGGCATACTCAGAATTTTTTGAAAAAAATACGAATTAAACTACTCATGCAGGTAATAAAGGATCAGTGAAAATTAGCGGCGGAATTACATTATTCGATATGTAAAAAATTAAATAGTTTGGAATAATTGGCGTGAAAAGCTGAAAGCGACGCGGGATTTGGCGAGCAGTGCATTTCCTCGCCAAAAGCAGACGATTTTAACGAATCTGAAAATTGATTTTAATTGACTTCACTGTTAAAAATCTGCAGCATTTACTGCAACGTCACTCCACTACTTTTATAGAATGTCTCTCTTCTGACTAATGAGAATGCTCCATAGCACGGTGAAATGACCGTGTCAGACACTGTTAAAAATCTGCTGCATTTTGTTGCAACGCACTCCACCGCTTGTATATAATATCTCTGTTCGAACCAATGAGAAAGCTGCATTTCACGGCCAAGTAACCGTTTTCTATACAAGCAAGGGAGTGCGTTGCAACAAAATGCAGCAGATTTTTAAGTGTATTTTTCAATTTGGAACAATTTTAATCAATTTAAACTGTTTTAAATGATAAAATATATTAATTTCATTTTGTTATGAGTACATACAGGGTAAGTCATAAATATCGAAACAATAGGCTATCTCCTTAAATATTGCCTCTAGACCCATACTTCCAATTGCAAAAACTCATAAAAAAAAGGTGAAATTTCTGATAATATAAGTTGCAGCTCCATGGGAGGTCTAGTTGAAAAAATACGAAAATTAAATTTTGATACGGCCCCCGTAGAGCAAAATTCCCATTTAGGAAATTATTTCTTACCCATTCCTAAATTGAACAAAAAAAATTTCATCTCTCTATCTGAAAACCTGACAGAGATATCAAAATCTAAAATTCTCAAAAATTCGTGACTTATACCACTTTACCATGCCTGTAAACGAAGCGTTTTTCATCCATTTTCAAAGCAAATAAGGGATCGTCCACAAATTGTAACGTTACTATATGTCGGTTTAAGACCGTGCCTCTTATTTGGCCATAATAAAGCAGCGTATTGATTTAAAATTGAAACTTGTTTTTAAAACATGTTAATCATTAGCACTACATAGCTAATATACTAATAGCACTACATATACTAATTTCTACATAGTTTTTTACTTCAGTATACTTAAAAATTGTTTTGCGTGGAGGAGTTCTGACCAAAAATACTTAATATAGAATTCCGTTTTTTATATTTATACTTTTTATTATTAAAGAGGCGCCAAAGGCTATGATATATTTATTTTATCAATGAATCTATGTTTAAATGTAAATGTTTCACTTATATTTTATTATCGCTAATCCATATTCCGTGTGTTGAAGACTTTGAAAAATGTTATACAGTAAAACCTTTTAAGACGGAATCACATAGGAAAGAAAAAATACGTAATAGACAAATGCCATTCCTATGAAGGTTAAATGGAGTTTATTTTTTTCTCAGGTATTATTGTATTCATTTTGCATGGATCAACACATTTTCTGTTTAAGACAGAATTCCGTCATAGGCAGATTTTTTTTTTTCTGTTTTTATTGAGTTTGATTTTTTAGCATTTAAATATACTATTCTTAAATTAAAGTTTTTTTTATTGTTTTGTAAAATAAAAGCGGTTTTAAAATTTATGTGGTTTTCGTAAAAATATTGATTAAACCAAATTTTACCTATTTTTTATGTACGTATTTGGTCTGTGATTTTAATAGGGATTGTTCGATGCCGGAATTAATAATTTCGTCCAGTGCAAATCTGGGAAAAATGAAGCAGTCCCCTCCGGTATGAAAAATACATTAGACCCGGATAGGCGAGTCTTCAGAAAAAAGTAACGTCTCGGTCCTGATCTGACCTGAGCCCAGAATACAGATTTTTTAACAGCCTCTACAGGACGATAAAAAGCTTGAAGTTGTGAGACCTAAATTTTTAAAAAGGACTTAATTTGCATCTTAGAAAAGCATTCTTTTAAATAACTAATGGGCAGTAAAACAGTACATTTCGTTTTTCTGTGTAATGAATTTTTTCCCGACTATTTCTTGTCTTTAAATTATTAAAAATTAAGAATTGTTAAAGAAAAAAAGTACAAACTTGAAACATGTCATTTTTAATTATTTTACCTTACTTTTGTTTTAAAAAAATGAAAAATTATTTACTTTTGAAAATATGATTTTTTAAAAGTTATTATTTTTTAAGTAAATATTTTTAATAGTTCTAAAATAAATATTGAAAAACAAAAACCTCGAAACAAAACTAAAATCAGATTTCCATTTTTAGTTGAATAGAAAGAAATTGAAATCCGATAAATAATGTTTGGAGTTATAACGATTTTTAACTATCGCATTGAAACCAGTACTATCCATAGGACATTTTTTAAAATTTTATGATATATTTTAGCATGTGATTTTCTTAGCAAATTATATGGCTAACATACACAAAAAAAGAAAAAAAATCAAAATTCTAACTCAAAAGATAGATTTTTTTACGCGTTTCCTACAACTGTTAAAGTAACATTGTCTTTTGAATTGCGCGCATTTCAATTTGTGTCTAATCCCTTAAAACCTGATGAATTATTCAAACGGTTATAACTCCGCAAATTTTTAAGATATGAAGATGCAACTTTTTGTGTATTATTCAGGACTGGATAAGGAAAGTTTCCCTAATTGGAATTTTTATCCTATGGGGGCCGTATAAAAAGTTAATTTTCGTACTTTTTCAAATAGATCCCCCATGGAGTTGCAACTTATCTTATCAAAAATTTCACCTTTTTTTATGAATTTTTGCAATTGGAAGTATGGGTCTAGGGGCAATATTTAAGGAGATGGCCTATTGTTTCGATATTTATGACTCACCCTGTATAAACGTATATGACAAAATTACACTTAAAGTAAAGTAAAAATGCAAAACTAAAATTACTTAAACTAAACTTATTTAGATAAATTGAACATAGAAAGTTTTTTCTTTAAAAAGTATTCGAAGCGTAAAAGCGTATTTTTCAAAATTTCGTATTTTCGCGAACCGGAGATAAATCGCCAAATAAACGAAATTTTTATTATTTTTTTACGGACGTTATAAGGAGGTTCCGCCGAAATTTTTTTATAAACATATAACTATATGAGAAGAACATTCTGTAATTTTTTCAGATTTTTCTGAGTATGCCCGTATGGAGACCTTCCTTGTGAGCCACGGATTCACATTCGACGTTTGTACAAATAGGTATTTGAAATATACCCTGAACTTTAACCCCCAATTTCTCAAAAACCAAGGCCCATTTGAAGAAACCCTTTCACCAGAAAAATTAGTGGTATGACCCCTTCAACATACTTAGAAATCATCAAAATCTGTGAGCATCATGTTTGATGGTGCCCTTGTAAGATTTAATAGATATTTATATTGAGTTTAAGTTTTATAGTTTTTATTCATTTTTCTTTAATGTCTAATTTAATATTTTTATGTAAATATTTCTCTCTAATTTATTATTTTTATTAATGGAAAGTACTTGTTTTCTATGGAAGATAATTTTAACCCCCCCCCCCCCCAAAAAAAAAAATGTTAATTAGATCTTATTTTATTTTGCAAATTGTAAAACTCGTGTGAAATTCCATAAATTCTGAAAATACCCCCTCCCCCCTAAAAAAAAAAAAACCTTCCCAATTTTTCTATTCGTGTCACAAAAGTTCCAAGCTCCAAAAATCCTTAAAATATTTAGAATTCCCTGTCTGCTAAAAGACTTGCTTTCGGTGCTTTACGTTATATTATGTAATATATAATATTGTTATAGTATATATTATGGTATATTAGTATATTATGTATATTATATAATGATTATATCTATAATAAAATAAAATAAAGCATTATTATATTATAATATTTTATATTTATTATTAATATAATAAGTTATTTAATATAATTAATACATATTTTTAAATAATATAATATTACTAATAAGACATTAACTATGCATTAATAATTATTATTAATTATGATTTATCATTTAAACATAATAAATCATGACCATGTAAAAATCGCCATCATAGCCATTGGAAAAATGCAAAAATCGCCGTCGTTATGCAAAACAAACTTATTAAACAGACTAATTAAAACAGACTTCGGCATCACCAAAAGAGAGCACTTCCGCTTCGTCTAATCTCAAGTAACTAGCACCAATTTCACAGCCAAGAGGTAGGAGAAAAATGCGCTACACCGAGACGCTAGTCTACTTCCTAGCTGTAGTCCAGGCATTTGGTAAAAAATAAATGCAAGTTTTGGTGTAGTTTTGATTTTTGGTTCCCTTTATATTTTTTGGGTCGCTGAACACGAATCTGGCATTATCCAACAAAATTTCTCACCGGAAACACGTTTTTTTGGCAAAAAACGTGTAAAAAACGTGGCTTTTTTTCGTTTTTTCTAAATAACTTCAAGATTATGCATTTTACATAAAAGTCATCAATAAATAAATTAAAGAGCACAAAATTTCCTACATTTTATGTATTTAAAGTTTTTTTCTCTGATCAATGGTTTAGCTGTGAGAGAGCCGCAAAAATGGGTGTGAAAAGCAGAAAATTCTGAAAAACGTGAATTACAGCACCGTACGTCGATGAAACATGAAAAACAACCATTTTACGCAAATTTTCCCCACTTAATAATAATAAATATATTACTATTGACTATATTTTATTAATATGATGTTCATCGTTTCTTTTATAACTAAAAAATAAATAAAAATGAGTATATCTGTGATCAAAATCTTCATTTGCTATTATAAAATAATAATAGTAATAATTTCTTAATTTGACTTTTAAATAATGTAAATAAAATAACTAAAACAGGCTTTAAATGATCCCATCTGCACTTTCCCTCTTGATTGAAGGGGTACAAGTGTGAAATAACGTTGGTCAAGCGCCCACCCCCGCATCCCATGTCCACGTTCAGTAGAATACTACCCCGCCCCCCTGTGCCCCACCAGTCTCGCCTCTGTTAGAAATATACGTCGCACAGATCACTGGCTTATCAGGAGGACACATTCCTCTCAGTTTCCATATGCAACTGCTTACTTATAATTTAGTAATTCACTGGTTGTGTCTTCGTGAATATAGTAAACAGCTAAAGTGATTTCGCGCGATGTCGCTGTGTTTTATTTGTGACTCTTCTTTGGAAGAGTCAGTGAAAGTTAGTCGAGGTATTGCAGCGTTAATCAAGGCAAATACAGAAAGAAAGGATGGAAAAGCAGTTTTCCTAAAGGGGAAAACCTCGGTAGATATACATGTTAAGTGTAGAAAAGCATACGCAAATGAACGGATGATTACTGCTTATGTGAAAACAGTTGAGGAACAAAGTGCTAGCATTTCTCAAATTTTAAGATCATCAACTCCTCAGTTTAATTTTTGAACTAATTGTTTTAGATGTGAACTGTGCATTTCGGAAGAGTTCATTGTAACAAAAGCGAAAAATCCACCAAACGAACGCAATACTGTATACAGTGTGCGACACATTGGAGTACAATTCTGAAAGCAGCAAGAGCTCGCAATGATGATTATGGGCAGGCTATAATTCAGCCCATCGAGCCAGTGAATGATTTGATCGCAGCAGATGCTCAATACCACATCAAATGTTTTAAATATATTTATAGAAGGTCGAAGGTCTAAAAACAGAAGAAACGTGGTCCGTTTGCCGAGGCAATCGACAGAGCAATGCAAAGTACATATGATTACCTTGAAAATCATGATGACGAGTATCAATTCTCCATGGAAGAGCTAATGAAACAGGTTACATGGGGTTATCAACCTACTATGAGAACTATAAAGTTTAACCTCATTGAGAGATATGGAGACGACATACTGATCACAAAGAATCAGAAAAAAAAGTCCATTGTGTGTTTCAAGAATATAGGAGGGAAGATGCAAACTAATGCATGGTATCAGCAAACATGTAAATCTGATCGATATGAGAGACTGGGAGTGCTTGAAGCAGCAGCAAACATTATTTGTGAAGATATCAGATAGAAGATTTGCTTCGGGAAACTGCAAAAACATCGCAATTGTGTGTCAAGACGAAGAGGATGAACTAGACTTTGAAACCGATCTGTAAATGGATTGCCCACACAATGAATCAGAGGACCCAATGGAAGGAGAAATAGTTATGCCGCAAGGTATCAAATATTTGCTATTAAAAAAACTTTTATTTATAATATTGATAGTTATAAAAACACCCACTAATTCCATTAATCTATTTTCTATTTTGTAGATGTCGGTGAAAAGCAGGGATCCTCAATTAAAAGAAAGCGAAAATAGAACTTTGTTTTTTTAAGTAAATGTACTTTAATGTACATAATTATTTATTATTAAATAATAATTCATAATGAGTCGTTTTTATTGTTAGCAACTTCATTGTAAAATATAGTCGATCATAATATCTTCAGTATCATTTAAAGTCAATCTTTGCTAAAAAATGGTCATTTTTCATGTTAAATCTATATGTACAGTGCCATAATTCGTATTTTCCGGATTTTTTTAAAATTTTCACACCCACATTTTGAACTTCTAGAACTTTAAGAACTGGAATCCGTGTCAGCTTTTATATGTTAAAGCCTGTTTTAGTTATTTTATTTACATTATTTAAAAGTAAATTAAGAAATTATTACTATTATTATTTTGTAATAGCAAATGAAGATTTTGATCAAAAATATGCTCATTTTTATATTTTTTTAGTTATGAAAGAAACAATGAACATCAGATTAATAAAATATAGTCAATAATAGTATATTTAATATTATTAAGTGGGAAAAGTTTGCGTAAAATGGTTGTTTTTCATGTTTCATCGACGTACGGTGCTGTAATTCACGTTTTTCAGAATTTTCTGCTTTTCACACCCATTTTTGCGGCTCTCTCACAGCTAAACCATTGATCAGAGAAAAAAACTTTAAATACATAAATTGTAGGAAATTTTGTGCTCTTTAATTTATGTATTGATGACTTTTATGTAAAATGTATAATTTTGAAGTTATTTAGAAAAAACGAAAAAAAGCCACGTTTTTTGAACGTTTTTTGCCAAAAAAACGTGTTTCCGGGGAGAAATTTTGTTGGATAATGCCAGATTCGTGTTCAGCGACCCAAAAAACATAAAGGGAACCAAAAATCAAAACTACACCAAAACTTGCATTTATTTGTCCTTTTTGAGCACGTAATGCCTGGACTACTGGCTCTCTATGGAAGAACGGAAATTGGGATGGTTCGGATTTTCCTTGGGGTAGTGAGCAGAAGCGGTGAGGCAAGACATTTGTTGACAGGATTATTGCGCAAGTCTTAATTTGAGAATTCCAATTAAGGGTGTTCTCAAATCAAAAAGGGCAACTTCATGACATAAGTTTTAATTAATTTTTGTTTGGAAATGCATGAAAATAGCAGGTGTAGCTGTTCAGAAACTATCTAATCGCACTCGGTTTTCCATTTTTTTTTTTTTTTGCAAACGCAATAAACCTTTTAGAAAATAGTGTAAAAGTGGGCACATTAAATCAAATTTTCGTGCGAAAGAATAATAACCACTCGAACTGGGGCAAAAAACATGTTCGTCAAATGGCAAAATCACTTATAACGCAATAGGAAAATTATTGATCAAAATATGAAAAACACATTTCGATTCCAAATCTTTTCCATAATCAGACCTTCCAATTTTATATCTTTCTGTTAAAAAATTAATTTGCAAATCTGTCAAAACATTTTGTGCTTGTTGAGCGGGGCAGCATTAATAAAGCTCTTTATAAAAACTTTAGAAATCAGTATATAAGAGCTTATTAAAATATTTTACTAAATTCAATTTTTAATGCCATATAAGGTAAGCTGGGGTAACTGGGCCCACGAGGTAAATGGGCCGTAGGCTATTTTATATATAAAAAAATCGTTGATGACTTTTAGCTTTTATCAACATTGCGCCCCCATCTCTAATTCTTAAAACATTGTGTATCAAATCAGTCATAGCTCTGTCTTTGCTGTAATAGGTTACCGAAAATTCAGGTATATATTTTTTTACAAGCAATGTTGATCTGGTCGAACTTCCTTGGCTTTTTATTGAAATACGATAAGTACTTTCATTAAACATTAACTTATTTTAAAGATTAGGCATATAAATACATTACAATTATTAGGTATCGATACATATTTACTTCATGTTTCACATGTAATGTTGGTCTTTCCGTACCCGATGAATTTTTCAAGAAAGGTGTAACTGGGACGCGCATCAGATGTAACTGGGCTATGCGGAACCCACTTACCCCAACAATTATAGTTTTTAGAGTTCCTGTTACGGGAAATCAAATTCTTCATTTTTTTAATGCAGTAAAGAAAATCTTATAATATATTATTAAAATCTATACTAAAAAAACGAACAAATCGCTCTGTTTGTATGTCTGTTTGTGAGTGTGCTATGGCTAGCAAAATCTACCGCACGTAGAAGTTTGAAAATTTAGGTGTAGACAGTCCAAGACAATCCTGAAGCACCGGAGGGTCAGACTTTGAGCGGCTCAGGAGTCCCAGAATTAAATAATTCAAAGTTTTTATGCACTAAACTGTTAATAACTTGCCCCTCTTTTTATCCAATCTTCTACATTTTGAAAGATCTTTCTCCTCTTAAATAGTCTCGCCTTCATAATTTCCAATTATGACCTTTGGACCCTTTGGACTCGTTTCAGGGACTTTGATTTTTTGTGAAAGTAAATTGTTAATAAATTGCTTCCTTTTAATCTGATCTTCAGTTTGGGGATACTTTTTTCCATTTAGTTATTCACATGTTTTTACATTCCATGTAAGAAACTGGGTGCCCAAGAGAATCACATGCCCGACCCAGGGCTCTTTAAGCTTTTTGTGCGCCAAAAATTTTTCACTCTCTAAATTTTTCACCTCCTCAGTGTAAAATTTCTAAGTTCATTCTTCGAATTTCTTCTTGGCTCAACATCCTTATATTTTTATTGGGGTCACAGAGCCCTTTTTTAAGCATTTACCCAACCTTTTGTACATTTCTTTAAGATATTATTCTAATAAATAATTTATACCTGATTCTTAATTTTAACTACTTCTAGAACAAAAGCATTGAGTACTAAAATATTTTAACATGTTTTCAAGTTAGAGTCCTAATTTTAAATGTCAGTTGGCCCCTTTAGGACCCCCTATTATAGCTCCCTTAAAAATGGTCTAATTCACGAGCTTTTTTCCCCTAACAACTTCTTAAATTCACCAGCTTCTGCTGAAAGACAAACAATTTTCAGACTTCAACTAGCACCAATTTTGAATATTAATTGCCTACTTCTGGACCTTGATGCGGCTTCTTTAAAAATAATACGAATCTGTTTGTTTTCTTTAACATTGTTTCAGCGTCCTCCCATTACTTTAAAAACTACTAAAAATATTCTTATACCCAACTGCATGCCAAATAATTTCTTGTGCACCTAGGGGTTCGGTACAGGACCCCTTGAAGCTTTTTCAGCATACATTTTTACACAGAAGTCTGATAATTTTGGTTTAGATAGTCCAAGACAGATCCTAATGCACTCGAGGCTCAGATTTTGAATTTTAAGAGCTGGTGCCCCTGAGACCCTTTAATTTTTTATGCCCTAAACTATTATAACTTGGCCCCTTTTTTGCCCAATTTTCTTTCTTTTCGAGGTTTTCTTTCTCCATTTATTTATTTTCACCTTTCTTACGTTCCAATTATAACCCTGGATTCTTCGGGCTCGTTTCAGGGTCCCTTGAAGTTTTTGAGAATATGAATTGTTAATAAATTGCTTTATTTTAATCCGATCTTTATTTTTGGGACTCTTTTTCGATTTAGTTATTCTCACGTCAAACAAATAAGATACTGGGTTTCCCTAGAGTATCATAGAACCTCTTAAACTTTTTGTCTGCAAAAGTTTTTTCACCTTCTCGGTGCAAAATTAAAGTTGTCAAATTAAAGTGGTCAATTTTAAAGTTGAGTCTTTGACACTTTTCTTGGACAGACACCCTCATATCTTTATTAGGGTTCTAGAGCCCTTTTTTAAGCATTTATCCAGTCTTTTGTGCATTTCTTGAAAATATTATTCAACGAATAATTTATACCCTATGTTTAATTTTAGATCTAAAGCGCTAAGTATTAAGATATTTTAACATACTTTCATGTTAGGGGTGCGAATTTTAACTGTCAGTAGGCACCTTTTGCCCCCCCCCCCCCCATTATAACTCCATTTAAATATGGTCCGGTTTACTAGCTTTTTCCCCCCAACAATTTCTTAAATCCTCCAACTACTATGTGAAAGACAAACTCAGACTTCAGCTAACATCAATTTTAAATATTTATCACCGTCTTGGGGCCTTTAGTGTAGCTTCTTTAAAAATGATCCGAATTGCTTTCAATTTTCTTTAACATAGTTTTAGTGTCCTCTCATTACTTTCATAACTACTAAAGATATTCTTATACCCAACTACATGCCAAATAAATCCCTTGCCTTTTGACGCCCGGTACAGGACTGTTTGAAGTTTTTGTTTCATAAATTGTTCTTAAATTAATCTAATCTTCCTTTTTGAAACCATTTTTCATTTAGTTATTCTCACGTTCCTGCATTCCAGTTAAGACCATTGGTCCCTATGGTACCGTAGGTCCCTTAAATTTTTTATTTCCCATGCATATTTCACTTCCTCATTTTCAGTAAGTAAATAAGGTCCCCTAAACTAGGTTCATTCAAAAGATATAAAATCATATAAACTTGAATTTTATTTAAGGCTTATTTTTGTTATTATAACAGGCCCTGGGCAACGCCGGTCGGGTCGGGTTACATAATAAAATTTAAAAAGTATGTCGGCGGGTATTAAACCAAACTTCTTAAATGAGATAGCCAAACCTCGAAATATTACGATACAGATGAAGAGGGATTCTTAAGTCAAAGTGTCATTATTAGAAAATTATCGAAAACAATAAAATATAGTTCTGTCTGTTCCATATTATTATAAACAAATAAATAAATAAAACAACGAAAAAAATGTATTTTCATTCATATTTTTAAATCGCTTCATAATATTTTGATTCTAGCATAGTCTATTCTATTCTAGTATAATCTATTGTAATAGTAAATCTGCACTAAAGACAACAAACTAGTAAAAAAACTTTTTTTCACTAGTTTTGTCTTGTGTTTCTATCATTGAAAAACCTTTGTTTACAGTGAAATACAATAGAAGCAGTTAGAGGTTTTTCGCAATCCCCCCCCCCCTTTTATTTATTTATTTATTTTTTCATAAGGCGAGTTTTGACAGGCCCTCATTTTAAACATATACCGGAGTCGATAATTCCTAGATGATATTCCAACGATGTGGTGCTTCAAAAAATACGCATAAAAAGCGAAAATTCATAAATTTTCTTAAAATGCCATTTATTTAAAAGGTATCTGAACATGGATACGTTTCATTTTTATGAAAATTTATAATACCTTTCATTATCTGTTAAAGAATTAAAAAATAAAATTGTTTAGATTAGTGATGATGATTCTCGAAAATGTAAAATCGATGAAAATCGCCATCGTATAGCATAACTATATAAATAAAAATAACGATCTATTCCCAAATTCTACTCTAGAAGTTCTACAATTGATTGTCGCACCGAAAATTTAAAAACAGCAATTGTAAAACTAAGCAATCAATATGTTGATTAGTTTTGCATTAATTATTCACATCATCTCTTGCAACGTTGGATGTTTTGTTTTCCGAGAGTTGCCAATATGCTCAACGGAATGTTCATCGAGCAAAAAACAGGTCGAAAATGGAAGCAGAAGACAACATAAAATCAAATTCAGACAACTGTAGCGCTTTCTGGTGTTTAGAACAGAACAAAAATAGAGTTGCTGATGGGGAAACCAACCAAGAAGATTCGTTGAAGTTGCGTCAGCATGGGTTAATTGAACCTGATATTGGTTAAAGAAGAAAAGTACAATGTGCATCAACACCCCTTGGCACACAAAAACAAAATTAAAATAGAGATTGGAGTAGAGAAACATACAAAGACAAATGGTCAAAGTTGTGTAAAAATCGGACCCATCGAACTTGAAATATCGAGTCACTATGCAACATCATCCCCTGGCGGAGAGAACAGAACTAAACAGCAGGACGTGTGTGTGAGTGGAACATACAAAACACGAATAGACCACGTTGTGAGGATCGGACCGATAGTCTAAGATATGGACTAGAGAGAAGAAATGTACATTATGTAGCAGCGGGGAGAACAGTACTGAAGTGGTAGTGGTGGTAGCGGAAGTGAACAAGCAACGATGAATGGTGTAAATTGCCTCATAAATCGGACCCATAAATCTGAGATATCGAATAAAGAAAGTGTTGTGCGCCATGCAGCAACGTCTCATAGCGAAAAGAGGAAAAAATACATAAAAACCGTTATGTGTGACGTTGTTCAAAATTGTAAATAATATTTATGTCAATAGTTCGTTTGTTTCAAATTATCCATTTCCATGAGTTTCACTTAGTTTAGATAATTTAATGCTAAGAAACCATTGATATAAATATTACTTACAATTTTGAATAACGTGACACAAAAGATAAATCAATTTATTGAAATAAATGCATTTCAATGCATAGTATAGATTTAATTAAAATTATATGTTTAACAACGAATTGGAAAATTAAAAATATTTTTTACACGTGTAAATATACTTTACCAAAAAAAAAATTGAATTTTAAAAGAAAACTTTTAAAGCGACTTAAAGGCGTCACTTAAATTTTATATCGTATTTTAAAACTCATATTTTGAATTTATAAGAGTTGTATGTGAAAAAGCATCAGTGAATAAAGTTTTATACATCTTTTATGTTGAAGGTAACCTTTGCACATGCTATTATAAATAGAACAAAAATTTAGTGATGAAATAAATAATACAAAAATGAATTTTTTAATTAATGGCATTGCGACACACAAAGTTTGATATCATTATTTTTGAAATTCATATTTAAAATTTTTAGAGCCATAAGATAAACAGATGCTTCAAAACTTTTAACCCATTAACACCTTCGCGACGGGAACCTTTTACAAAGTTTTTAATGTTTTGTCACCGGTTTTAAAAGACAGAAATTTGTGGCTTATTAAATCGAGAAAATGCTCAGATTACATAAGCCAAAAATTACTGTATAATTTTACTGGTGGCGATAAGCCCGGTTTCTTAAGCCTATTTGCGGCACGTATACGTGTCGCTTGTCCACGTCGGACTCGTCGTCGCTCGTCGGGTTAAGGTTTTTTTTTTTTTTTTTTTTCAGATAAGCATCTCCATGTTCGGAATTGTATTATGCTAATTAAGATGGAATTGTAAGTTGGAAATTCCAAAATCTTTACGATTACTGAGCTTCTGTTGTTCATCGATCTCGATGCTCCTATTTTAACCCTATATCTCTATTCGTGGTATGTGTAAAATGCGTATTTGTGTAGGCTATTTTAAAATGCAATAATTAAATTTCAAAACGTAAAAAAATTAGAAAATGTTACTTTTTCTCTTTTTAACCATTTGGAAAGTGGTTGTTTCTGTCGGACGAGAATAGAGAAATCTGAAGCATATCTGAAGGTGGTGTCCGAATTTTATTCGTTTTTCTGATTGGTCTTTGTTTAATATTCAGAAATGCAATACTTTTGTTGCTATGGTGACAAAAAATGTAAAAAACTGCAAAAAAATTAATTCAAAAACAAATTGAGATACAGCTTTCAAACATTGCATTTAAAAGTACATTTTCCCCGTATAGCCCAGTCAAACTGTCAGAAAAAAGGGATGATAGATGCAAAAATTCTGCTAGAAGATGTTATGTTTTTAAAATGTTTAAGGGGATGCTATAGTAACGAGAATTAATGGTTTTCGAACAAAATACCTCGAGGCTAAACTTTGTGGAGCCAAAAAACCGCGAAATTTTTGGACTTTTTTGAGTTTTTTGCTTGTAACTCGAAAATTATTTTTTTGTGTGCCATACTTAATTACGAAAAGAAAGAGCATTAAAATCTGTACAAATTTCGTTATGAAAACATTTTTCTAAACCCATTGCTATGCGCGCCATTACTTTTTGAATATGTCACTTTTTTTAACTTTACATAAAGTGACCTATTTTTCCCTTCCCATCCCAAAACACTTTCTTTCATCACTAACAATGAAAATTAAATACTCCTATGGATGGATGAGAAGTCAAAATTTTTAGAAAGGCAAGCAAAAGAAGCACAAATTCTGGAAATCCCCACTTTCATCCAGACGCAAATGATCTTTTTTTAGAGACATACACTTTCAATATATTGCTATTCAGTTTATTACGTGTCTTCTTCATGTGTCATCATGAAAAATGGGTGGGCTCGACCAAAAACTGTTTCGTTTGCCAAACGGTTTCATATAGTGATATTTGCGTTATGAGTCAAAAAGTACTTGTGTTCTTGCCAAGTTCTTTGAATATAGCGTTCAACGTCAAAATAATATTCATTAACATTTTTTGGAAAGTTGCAAGGAAGTTAAGAGTACATAATGATTGCCGAAGAAAATATGAGAATGAGAAAACGATAGCAAGCATATCTTCGTCAGAGTGAATATTCTCCCTCCGATCGAACACTTCTTTCAAGTTTCAAGATAAATGCTTCTTATGTGGAGAAGGTAATCCAGATGATTTCATCGAAAAACAATACAAAAAAGTCATTCGCAAAGAGAAATTAGATTCCCAATGTAATGAAGTTAGAAGTGAAATTTACATTTTTGAAAACTGCGGATAAACGTGAGGATGAATGGTCCTTGAAAGTGATTGAACGTATACAGCACGAACCTGACTTCGTAGCTGTAGATGCATGGTATCAAATTTTGTCCCGTAAAACTACATCATTCCGTAACAGGTGGAGAGAAAAATGGGCGTGGACCCGTAACATCCGTTAACAGAGCCAATGCCAGAAACAGCCGTTTCATTCCACTTCTTAAAACAGACTTTCGAAATAACAGAATTCAAAATGACCAGGCAGAAGAAGAATCTGATATAATGATAGTTACCTCAACCATTTCAAGAGCCGAATCTTTTGAAAGCGTCGTAGTTGTCGGAGAACATATTGACCTTCTCGTGATCATGATGCGCTTGGGCAATCAGCATAAAAAACTGTTTTTCCAAAAGCTAGGAAGGGGCAACATCGAAACCAATTGGTTTTCAACCATGTCATATAAATACAATTACAGCAATGTTCTTTTCACTCATGAAATCCTCGGATGCGATATAACATCCGCTCTTTTTGGAAAAGGAAAGTCGAAGTTTTGTAACACTTAAAAAAAACATAATCAGCTTGCAGCCTGCGTGTTTAATAAGCCAGATTCTACCGCTAAGAAATCATCAAGGCGGGAGAAAAGTTCATTATTGCACTATACAGTGGATGCATAGCTATCGCACAGAAATTAAACACCTTGAGGTTCCAGTTCTTTGCTAAATCTGCCGCAAAAAGTAAAGTTCATCTTGCAAGGCTACCACCAACGAAAGAGGCTGCGCAGCATCTATTTCTCGGATGTTATCATCAGGTACAAGCTTGGCTAGGAAACAACATCCCTCCTGAAGCATGGGGTGGGTTTGTCGGTCGGACGGTCTCATTGAGCCAGTTCAAATGCGCCAGCACCTGAATCATTGCTTCATGTTGTATTGTGTAGCTGTAAAAAAGTGTGCAGCAAAGCATGTTCTTTTCAAAAATGAGAACTCAAATTCCCGAAAATTTCTAAAAACTGTAACGGGTTCAACTGCAAAAATGTCAACGCCATTATTTATCCAGGAGAAGATGATGTAAAAATATGATCGTAAGTATTTTTTACTTACATTCAGTTAAATACCTAATATTAATGTTCTCCGCTTAAGCTCTAAATACAAAAAATGTTACAATGTTGTTGATCTTTTTACAATGTTACCGTTGTAATTAATCATGATTGCTATCATGCCAATATCTATAATATAAATAAGGTACATTAAAGAGGATAAAATAATGAAAAATGTCAAATTTTCGATTTTGTGAGTATTTTACAAAGATAGAAGAAAAGAGTCAATTTCAGAAAGCTGTAGCGCGCTTAATAATGGCTTTAGAAAAACAGTTTTAGAATGAAATGTGTAGAGAATTTTATGTTCTTTCTTTTTGAAACTGAGTATGGTATACAAAAAATTTATAGTTTTTGAATCATAGGCAAAAAACAGAAAAAGTCCGAAAATTTTGTGGTTTTTTGGCTTCACAAAATTTAGCCTCGAGATATTTTGTTGGAAAACCATTAATTCTTGTTACTAGCACCCCCTTAAACAGTTTAAAAACATAAAATTTTCTAGAAGAATTTTTGCATTTATTCGTGACAATTTGTCTGGCCTACTATACGATAGTCTAAAAATTGAAAATGTGCGATGTTCAGAAGTTTACAAACTTGCAGTACTGGAAATTGTAAAACTGAAATTTCATTTAAAATTTGTTTGATTGGTCCAGGAATATTAATGTTTAATTCATGGCGTACGCAATATATAACTCTGTTATTACCACTCCGTTATTACATAAGCCATGTTTTGATCATCAGAAAAATAATGTTTATTATTTTTTTTCTACGAAATTCTTTATATTTAGAATTCTTATTTGAATAGGGGGGGGGGGGGAATGTCGTTATTAATAAAAAAAAACTGTAAAATGGAGACTCAAATTATCAGATGTGGGACACAAACGAATTCAAAGAAAGACGTCGTATGAAGGATCGTCTTTTAAAGCAAAAAACGAGCTCTGATTACCTATAGCACCGATTTCGAAATGTGTGACGATACGAAAAAAGAAACATGATGTTGAACAATTTGCTTGTGAAGTACTGTTTTTTAATGTAGAATTTAAAAGTTTCATATTTTAGTCTTTGAACAAAATCACTTTCCAAATGGTTGCTGTAATTTATTAAGTTACATTTTTTAAAATATTTTCCTGGTTAATTTTTTTTACATACTATGTATCCCATAAGCTTGATTTAATGCGCATGACTAGCATGCGATTTAGAAAAACCAAAGACAGAAATTTGATTAAACTGAGAGCACATATCCAGAGTATAAATTAACCATGGTTCATGCAACTTTTCTTTTGCCTACTTCCAAATAGCTATCGCTGCCATGTTGAATCTCCATACAATTGTTGCAAACTCTTCAATGGAAGAAATCAAACATTATTTTTCGTAAAATAATGGCGACAAATGTAAAAACCGTACGCAACGAAGATATGTTTTATCTCGAGCGTGTGTCCCCAAGTTAGAATAAGTATTGATAAAATTAAAGCTAATTCTTCACTACAGACTCAGAATCTTAAAGTTACAATATTTTCGCGAGAATTTACTTTTGGATCTAAGTAGCTATTTCAAGCGCAAGGATCTTCTATACCCGTTCTCAAAATAGGCATACAGTTGTACATGGCGTATTCTATTCTCGAGAACAACGGAAGTATTTTCAATATTTATATTTCAGATTGTTTTAGTTATTATTATTATTATTTTTAGCTTTATTTCGATCTTTCATTTTGTGGAAAACAAATTCCTTTAATGTTAATTTTAAAAATAAGCTTGGAATCTTTTATTCCAAAATTGCGTATAAATTGATTATTTTATTTTTATTTCTCGCTCAGCTATTAATTTATAATTTGGCTACTCTAAAAAAAAACTATAGAAAAAAAAATTGAAATCGCTTCAATAGTTCCCGAAGAAAATGTATATCAGCATCAGTTGTTTTCTATAAGATTACGCAAGTTCTGTTATTCTTTTAATAAGCGTAGAACGCAGAACCGGAAGCCAAGTAATTTCTACACTCTATTAAAAAATGAAATAAAATAATCTTCAGTTCCAGCCTAGCGGATTGAAAAAGCCCTGGGCAGGGTTGCATCTGGAAAACAAACAAAAGGAAGAGGTTGCAATCTTGGCACTATTAGCCTCTTGACATCAATAATGCATACTGGTATCTCATGAAGTTGTCGTTGAGCTACAAATTATTGCTGGTAGTATGTAGTTATTTTCTTATTTTTCTTGATTAAAAAATAATAGCAAAAAAGCGACAAGATTCTCACTTCATTTCGTGTAGAATAAAAAAAGAAGAAATAAAAAGAAAACATAAAAATTGCTATAAAAGTTCTTCTATAAATAAAACAGCCCAGATGCCAAGGAGTTAGCGTTCCTTTTTTATATTTTTTGCCAATTCTTTGTTTATGGAAGCTCTTGTGTATAGTTATTTGACTTTTTTAGGTGTGTTCGTAATTATGCGAAAAAGGTTTAACCCGTCGAATTTCGACGAAAGAAAATATTTAAGAAGAAACCGTTTCATTGATTTTGTAATAAGCCTACAAAGAATAGTTATAATAAATAATAATAATAATAAAGAATACACATTATATTGTTAAATATAACTCTTAAACAGATGATACAGTGCTCAGCAAAAGTTTAGACACTGGTGTTTTTTAACCTTTAAATAAAAAAGAACACGTGAGTTTTACAAATGGCTATACTTATTTTCAAATACATTTTATATAATGTAGAATAAAAATAATCGTTATAACATAAGGTAATATTTAATTTAACTGAAAAAAGTAAAATTTGCATATTGCAAAAGTTTAGACACTTTTTTGATTTTTAGCCAACTGTTCATGGAAAAATGCAAATTTCCAAGTTATGATGTCACATGTCTGAAGTATTTAATTATACCTCGATATAGCATCAGTTAGTGAAGATGCCACGAGCTAAAACTATTCAATTAGATGAGGTAATTGAAGTAAGAAAGCTGAAATTCAAAGGGAAGACTGTTGCAGAAATTTCAGCACCATTGAATCGTCCAAAGTGATCTGTGTATGAAGTATAGTCTAAGGATGACTCCTTCAAAACAAAACGTAATCTGGAAGATCTTGTGTGACGAGAAAATGAGATGACAAAAGGATCCAGAAACTGACATTTACACAAGTAATGATTGCTAATCATATTAAAAGTAAGTCAGAACTTTTTGTGTCGACGGAAATGATTCGTAGATGAATTAAAGAAACAGGTAAATCAATTTACATGAAAATGATAAAACAATCAGCTTTAAAATATCGCTATAAATTGGCGAGAATTCAATTAACTTGCAAACGTACGTCATATGGACCCAAATAATACGCTATGATATTCAGTAACGAAAATAAAGTGGAATTTGAATGGCCCAAAAAGTGGGCATACTATTGGAATGACTTAAGTAAAGATCCTGGGACTTCATTAAGTCAACAAAAAGAAGGTGACTTTTAAATAAATTGGTCCTCACTTAGCTTTATTGCTCGTGTATCTGTGAAGTTATTGATTGGTTGCCAAGCAACACAAGGCTACGTATATACGTTGGAGATTAATTTTTAGTCATTTTAGGAACTTTTGCTGATCTAAAGTATGGATTTTAGCATCTATTCATGTTGCATACAAAAGAAGAATTTCGTTTAACTCTGAAAATAATATTGATTTCAACTGGCCGGCGTGTAGTTCTGATCCGGACCCAATCGAAAACTTTTGTAACATCATATGTCGTAAGTTTATGCAAATTTTTGGTATAATTTTCTTTTAGTGAGGTTCGAGCTGCTGTTGAACATGTTTGGTACGAAATAGACCCCCAAGTGACGCAGCATTTAGTTTTTTCGATGAAAAGTCACATTCTTGCACTAACTGCAAACAATGCGGGTGCAACTCGATTTTAATTTGTAGTTATTTTTCTGTAAATACACATTGTCTATACTTTTGCCACAATGTTAATTTTATTTTTTTGTCATTATATTTTATGTAAAAGGTAAAATTCAAAATTTATTGAGTGTGAATATAGGGTAAGTCACAAGTAATATGACAGAGAAATTACAAACATTTGGTGCATACTTCTGAAAATAGAAGCGTAATCGATCATTCTCTAAACTTTTGCTGAGCACTGTATTTAAATGTTTTCCACGCGTAATAATTTGATTAGTTTAGGCTCTTTAAATACAGCAATATTTAATATTCGGACATTTTTTTTTCTCTTTACTCTGAGGGGCATTTTACATTTGACGTAATTAACAACTTCAAATGCGTTTCTCGTGTAATAATTGTATCGAGCATCACTCATTCTCTGGAGTGACTATTTACTCTTGATGAGGAGCGCGTTTTATTACCAAATAAGCGTATTTTCTAAGGTTGCATAATAAAGTGGAGATTTTGAAAATTAAGGAATGAAATATTTTGGTGCTTTTCATTATTTTACTTCATAATAGTGGTTCAAAGTTGAACGGAAATTTTTTAAATTGTATAATGCTAGCCTTTCACTCTCGTCAGCGGATTAAGATATTTCACTCTCGCGATAACAGAGTGAAGTAATTGCACTCCTTACTAGGCAGTGGAAAATTTCACTCTGTAAGGAGTGTATTCTTAAAATATTCACTCCATAAACACTGAAAGTGCCTGTCGAAGTGTCTTTCAAAGAGTGAAATTTTAATTTTTTGCAATTTTAGATTGCGGGACGCTAAATTTCACACTTTTCACCATGCCCAAATTCTTTTAATATTTTACGAGTTTAATCTAAATAAAAGTTTTATTCCTTAGCCTGAGACAAAATAATTCGACCACTTTTCAGTCTCATTTAAATGTCACAATGACCGAATATTACCAAATATCTTGTAAAATTTGTAGTTGCTCCTGTTCAAAGTTCACTCAATTGGCCATCATCATAAGAGACATAGTCTAAGACTAGTAGATGACAGGATTTTTCTATAATTTAGCAAATTTTCCTTTCACATTGAGCTTAAAACCGAGTGAATATATTAAATATGGACTATTTACAAGTATTATTGTATAGAGTTTTGAAACGTTATATCCAGAGATAAAAGTTTTTCTCTCATTCTCTCTTTCTTTCTTTCTCCTTTTCTTTCTTTCTTTTAGAAAAAAAAAAATTTCGCACAACATTTAAAAAATAACTTGAAAAATTCATTTATGAGTGTCATTTTGCTGATCGGTGATAAATTTAATTTTTTGGATAAGGCGACAGATAAAACTCACGTTCTCATACATATTAATAATTTGATATTTAGATCATTTTTTAATTAAAAATGATTTAATAAGTCGGATATATATTAATTATATATGCGTGTATGCAGTTCTGTTGAGAGAATAGATATAGTGCTATCAAGTAATTATTTCTTACTAGCACAATTTTATGTGTGCACTAAATTGGCTGAGAACATATTTTTTAAATTTTTGCTTTAAAAGATACCTTCTAACCCCCTCAAATCACAAAACAAACAAAATCAATTGGCAACCTCAATGTTACTTTCTTCTCCCGCTTTGAAATTCCGTGCAAAATGTATGTTTTAAAATAAATGATAATGTAATTACGAGAATAGTTTAGTATATCTGAATCCTTTATATCCTGATATTATTTTTAAGTACCATTAAAGAACAATAAATGCATTTTTTAAAAAACTCGTCTACTAATAAAAGTAGATTGCACTTTTCATACAAAATAATTTGCTCGATCACATCTAGGAAGAACAGCGAAATAGTAAATGCTAAATACACTACATGGCCAAAGATGACCGCCTACTTGTAATTTTAGACGTTTTGTTAAATATCTAGAAAAATACAGGAGGGATTATCCTGAAACTCTAGGAGTGTAAACGTAATAATACAATTCATACATTTCCGTGAAGTTTTTCCCGAAGTTCCATAGGGAACCGTTAACAAATTAAAAAAGAATGAATATTTTTTGGAAAGCCTGTCAAAACTAATGTAGCAAAAGCGCTCAAACTGAAGATTATGATTAAGTGGCTGATTGTAATGATCGGTGTTCATTTTTATGCCGATAGCATGCATACTCGTAGAAAAATTGAGGTTTTTATAAAAACAGGCTCAAATTTTTCAAAAATTTTCACTTATAATTTGCAGAGTTCTTAATATAAAATAATATTCTTTTCTGAAAATATGACAAACAACATTGCACACAATAACCTGTAATCAGAATAAAATAATAATAATAATTGTAAGAAAGATGAGTAGGTTTACTAAATTTTTCACTGCGCATGCTTCAACGATATCAAAATTTCATTTGCATATAGAGTTAACTAAATGTATAGAGCAACGTTTGTGAAAGTTTCAAAATCATAGCTTGAAAATTCTCAAAATAATCGTGAATGGAATACGCTGAAAATCCGTTATTCCCAAAATGAAGCAAAGATGAGGGGTTGTATCCATATATCTATTGATTAATGTCAATATAGATTACACAATATGGGACGTACTATTACATTTGGACAAAACATTTAAAATTGCTAGTGGACGGTCACCTTTGGCCATCTAGTTTATATTTTAATGCATTTTCTCACCCATTTACCTAAGTGTAGTTTTTATTCTATTAAAAAGTAATGTACAAAATTTTTCAAATACAAAACGCTTCTGTCACAGATAGGATCCCAGTACATTTATTTGCACTGTCCTTTTTAGAATTTCGAGATTTCCATAACAGTATTTTTTGTTATTCTAATTATTCTTATAAATATTTTGCAAAAATAGCTCTAACTTCCGATTTATTAAATCACTTTTAATTAAAAAATTACATATAAATCAAATCAAATTATTAATATGCATGAGGACGTGAGCTTCAAAACTCGCCTTATCCAAAAAAATTAAATTTTGGGGAAGCATGAAGAATCTCTAACTGCGATCGTGTTCTTTGAGTGCCTCAATTTTTTTTAAACATACTTATAACTAGTTACTCTAATGATACCAATTTTCTACGTTATAAGTTCGAAAATCTGTTTTAATTAAATTGAAAAAGTTTCGGATAAGAAGAGTTTGTTGCCAATCTATGGATAAGAATTTTCTTGCCGATCTGCGGATAAGAATAACAAAAGTTTTTTAACATCAATTTCTTGGGGGAGGGGAGGGGGGAAGTCATCCATTCTCCTTGCTGAAAGAATTTAATCATTTCTATTTTAGGTCATCGGATGATAATATTATAGTTTCAAAAATAATCTCTGACATAAATAAATAATAAATTTTAGTATTACGTTTTATTCTAAAAAAGCAAACTTATCAAAAATCAAATATGGGTATTTCCATGAGCATTTGTCGTGTAAGTGACATTATTAGTAACTGTTAATTTGTTGTCCACCGTTATTATCGAAAGGTTTGTATGCCCTTATCCAAATTATGGAATATTTCTGATAAAATGAATCTCATTTTTCGCTCTAAAGTACTGATATGCAAAATCGTTGTATGTGACTTACACGACATGTGCTCATGGAAATACCCATATAATTTATCATAAATGGATTATGGTCAAGATATTTTTTTTCTTTTTAAAGAATGTAATATAATATAATGTAACATTATTTATATCTATCTATATATATATATATAATACATTTTATTTGAAAAAGTATATCTAAAAAATGTTTATTTTACTTATTTATTATTTAGTTTTTTCTAGAATATCATTGTGATCATCCCCGACCCTCTCATTCTGTTCTGTTTTCTTATAAATAGCATTTTTATAGAAATCAAGCACCTAAATTTTTTGCCAGTTTTTTTCACAAAAATGAATTTTGAACAATGTGCAACATTCTTAAGTTTCTCTTCCTTCAGGGGACCCCATTCTTTTTTTTTTTTAACCTTTGAGTCTGATTGTTGAATATGCTACCACTTAATTTGAATTCCGAATTGTCACAAGGACATCGGAACGTTCAACCAAATTTATTTGAAAAAGCTTTAATGCAATTTTTCATTGCAAAATATTGGTGCCAATGTTACATTTGGGATTTCAAGAGAAGTATCCACCAAAACTTAAAGTCTTAAGGCGAAAATCTAGTTTTTAGATGCTACTAGCACAAAAATGGAGATATATAGTCTCATTACATTTATAAAATTATGCTAAAAACATTTTTGTGGCAGAAAGTTCACTTCCGTGATATTAAAAGAAAATGAAATGAAGAATTATTGTTAAAATTGTCTTACGTTTTCTCCAGCTAAATAGAATTCACATTTCAAATAATAAGTTATATATGTTAGAGAATAGTGAGGAGGAAGTGGGAGAGCAATCATGATTTTACAAATGTTTCGGAGGGACGTAGCCAATAAAAGGTTGGGAACCGCTGCTCTATATGTTTATTTATTTCATATATTATATAATATGTTTGGTTTAACTTTCCTACCCTGTTGAAATTTTACTCAAACTTCTTTAAAATATTTCACACCAGAATTTTTATTTAGATTTATTTAACATACTTATTTAACTTAAATCTTTGTGTTATTTATTTAATTTACTTTGTGAAAAATTATCTGGTTTGAATCTAATGAAACTCATTATAGGACTGGGTCGATTAGACCCATTCAGGGTAGGAAGGTTAAAGAAACTGGAAGGTAAAAATGGGAAACTTACGCTGTGAAATACACAGCTCATATACACCATGAAGGAAATAACAGAATATACAGGGTGTATCTAAACTCTTGGTTAAAACTTTAAGGGGTGATAGTACACATCAAGACAAACAATATTAACCCCTTGAGCTCTGATGGTAGAATTTTTATCACATAATTTTAATTCGGAAATGTCGCAATGGCACCAGAAAATTCGACCAAATTTATTTGAAAAATGTTTAATGCATTTTTTCGTGTCTTTGCAAAATACTGGTGCCAATGTGACATTTGGAATTTTGAAAAAAATTACACCCCAGAGCTCAAAGGGTTAAATAGGAAATTAAGGGTCTCAAACGTCTTCCGAAGGAGATGGGCATCATTAAAGTTTAGGGTCCAAAATTTCAAATGATTATAAAAAACTGAAAAATTAGTTGATTCGTTTGCGGTTTTCACTAAAACTATTCTTTATGTCAGTATTTTCTTGAAAATAAATTTTAAAGGTAAAGTTCAAATAATGCTGATAGAGGGCGCTTTAGACTTTGGAGTAACGAACAACTATTTTTTATCGTTATTTTTTGTATCTCATTAAATGCTTTCAAAAGCTTAGAATTAAACTTAATCCTTTTGGGTCCGAATTTTTTCCATTTTGAGAACAAAATTACTTTTATTTATAAAACGTTAGTGGTAGCTATTTAGATGCACTTACTGAAGCTTAAAGATCATCTCGTTATCGGAAATCTAACGAATGAACTTATTTTGTGTACTATTCAATGCATTTTAATATAAAAATAAACTAAGGTAAAGTTTTTGCAGACGTTTGGAAAATAACGTATTACAAAAGGATTTGAGATGTACTACCCCTTTCCAATGTTTTTTGCGTTTTATCACACGATTCATTCAGAAAAGTAACCTATATTTTAAATTTAGAAACTGAAAAGTATGTATAACATAAAGGAATCACCATCGGTGCAAAGAGAATTAAGAAAATGTTTATTATTATTGTTATTACTAAATGTCAAAACATAAATGAAATCGTGATAAGAAAGGCATAGCCATATACTATAATTTCTATATGTAAGAAAGTATCTAAGTTAAGACAAAATAATACTCGATGAAAAGGCATGTACTATTAATAGTACACCAGACCCGAAAGGGTTAAATTTTGAACTTAAAATCTGAATCGTTGGGAGTGGTTAAGTAGCGCGAACTGAACTGTGGTCAGGAGTTGAAATTTGAACCCCCCCCCCCCCCTCTCCTGAAAACAGTTCAGTTATTCTCAATCTTTGTATTAGAATAATTTATAACACGATTATTCAATCGGTAAATTAATTATAACAGATGTAAATTTTCCAAGTCGGTGAAAAAATCCGGACCAGGATTCGAACCAGGGATGTATTGGCTGAAACTGCCAATGCTCTTCCAACTGAGCCATCTCAGACAAATACTTGAGGACTGTTTCACCCACATAACCTTAACGATCACACAAACTGGTCTGATACTATGGATCAGCCCAACAGAATAAATCAAAGGTCAGTATATAGAACTGCAGAAATCGCTGCATACGAAATCATATTAGAATAATTTATAACAAGATTATAAAAAGGATTGACCAATACGAATGACGAATAATCTACCAATAAGAATAGGAATCGATAATTACGAATCGACCAATTTTTCAGTTTTTTATAATCATTTTAAATTTTGGACCCTAAACATTAATGGCGCTTATCTCCTTCGGAAGACGTTTGGAACCCTTAGTTTCCTTTTAATATTGTTTGTCTTGATATGTTTTATCACCGCTTAAAGTTTTATCCAAGAGTTTAGATACACCCTGTATATACAAAAAACATAGCATATATATTTTTCAAATATTTCATAGGGAGTTTCAGATTCAATGCGAAATGAGTAATCGGAGATTTTTTTTTTTTTTTTTTTTCATTTACCTTCAATAAACCTCCAACGAAGTAGGTAGTGAAACTTTATTTGTATTTTTTAATGTCCTGGTGTAGTTTTTGAACCGATAACTTTTCATACTTTTTTGGGTTTTGGTAAGGAAGATATTATTTTTTCTCGCAAATGCTCTCCTCTCCTTTTATCACTGCGTTTATTTTTCCTTTATAACCTTTAACCTTTGGAAAAAAATGACCATTTGTCATGAATTGTGAGTATGGCATTTACCCTTTATGTCCCAAATTTTCAATTCATAAAAATTCCATCTTCTTGAGCATTTTTCGAGAGTTTTGGAAACTACATAAGAATATTTACACAATCATTTATTAAATTTGAGGATTTTTCCTATTAAAACTAATTTTTTTAATTTGAATTTATAGGAATTTTGTTCAATATGTATAACTCCACTCAAATCTTTAAATTTTTCTTTTCTTTTATTTATTTATTTATTTATTTATTTATTTTTTGTATTTTGTAAAATTAGGAAATGTACAGATATAATGACAATAAGAACAACTGACAATATAAATATCGAAACATTTCCGAACTGAAGACCATCCCCCTCCCCCCAATCTTTCAACGTGAAGAAAGCTGAAAAGGCGCAAAGGCAAAAGAAATCATCCTTTTAAATTTTTTTTGTTTTGTGTAACTAATAATGCTTTTGGAACAACGTATAGTATCTACAATGCATTCCTAACAGTGTTAAAACTAATCTATGTATTGTATGAATTTTATAACTCGTTATTTAAATTGTTAAAGTTCCGTCGTGGCATAAAGGATCAAGATATTCAGTACTATTATATACTTTTTAAGCAATTTTCATATAAGTATTTATTTTTTGGCTAAATATTTTCATATATCATGGTATATACAATAAGTAAAAATAAGCGATATTTAATACAACGTATTTAAAATGAATGTGAATCGGAGATTTGTAATATGTTTGGTAACCTCATTTTACGTGCAATAGAGTCCTGAATCGGCTGGTTCCAGTTATTAACTTTTTATGGATAAAGCTCTGTTCTATTCTAACTATTTCGGGGTGAACATATTACAGAATAGATATTGACATTTGTTTCTGCATTAGCTAACTCGTTATTTCAAGAATAAATAAATAATAAATTCCACACTATTGTATAAGATTAATAAAAAGAATGATGTCCAGTTAAACTGATGGCATAGAGCTCACAGCCTATGCAGAATAATTGTATATTACAGCCTTTTATAATAATGCCATTTGAAAAAAAAAAAGTATTGCCCCCCCCCCCCCATTTTCTTTCTTTATACTTAATCATTGAAGCCCCAAAACTAATCAGGCATACGCCTTATCATATAATAAACCTATATCATATTATATCTATACCATATAATAAAACTGTATCCAAAATTCGAAGCAAGTCGAATAATTCTGCATAAAACCCCATTTATGTAATTTAAGAAACGTTGTTCCCCGTTCCCTCCTTTATAATTAACCATTAAACCTCCAAAACTGTCCAGAAATTCAACTTATCAGAAAGAACCTACATCTAAAATTTAAATCAAATCGGATAACTCTGCATAAAACTGTATTTAGCTTACTTAAGGGGGAGGTAATCGCCCGTACCCCCCTTTATAATTAACAACAAAAAAAAAAAAAAAAAAAAATCTACAACAAATGAGCGAAGCTTCTTATTACTATGAACCTGTATACAAAAATTGAAACAAATCGGTTAATTGTGCATGAAAAACCATTTACATGAATTATGAGGGATAGTTTCTTCTATCATTCCTTTATACTTATCAAGTGAATTCCAAAAACAAATCAGGGAAGCGGCTTTTCAGAATGAACCTATATACAAAACTTGAAGCAAATCTGTAAATTTTGCCTGAAAAACCTAAATTATAAAGGGGGATTACCCCCTCCCCATTCCCCTCTTTAAACTTATCCAATGAACAACCAATACACGGATGTACCTCATCAGAATGATCTTACATCTAAGATTTGAATGAAATCTACTAATTCTGCATGAAAAACCCATTTATATAAATTGAGGGGAGGGACAATAGTCCCCGTTCCCCTTCTTATACTTATCGAATGAACTCTCAAAACTAATCAGGGAAGCGTCTTATCATAATAAGCCTATATCCAAAATTTCATGTAAATCGGGTATTTTTATCATGAGTTATCGCGTTATGTACGTACATACATACATACAGAACGGTGGGCACATAAGCTCTCAGGCTTTGATAGCCTGTGAGCTAAAAACTAGTTATTTGATAATTAATGATTATATGTATGTTAATTTTTCTGCATAAACGTGCAATTGATTTTAGAACAAATATTAAAATGTAGTTTTTTCATAATTGCATTAAAAAATATGTTTACTTAAATTTCAGATTGGTTTACGTTTGACTTCAAATAAAATAAAATTTTCTAGTCCGGCTTGGATATAAACAAACACATGCAAGTCTCATGGATAAGAATACAGATGTGACCAAAAAGACACGAAGGTAAGAAACAATCTCTAAAAGTTAGTCATATTTCATTTTATTTTACTTTTTAAAACTACTTGTTTTGTGTTTAAGATACCGCTTCACGCACTCGAGACACTCGCAAGCTAATGTTAAACGTGTGGTAGATTTTTAAAAAATCCCTCAAAATATTCCCTTCACACTAAAAATGTTTCGCCTTAAATAAATGAAAAAATGCTTATCAATATTTTAAAATACATATTTATATATTTGAAATGAATAGATTAAGTCGATTTTTACAAAGGTCATTTTTAACTTTTTAAATTTTAATCGCAGATTTCCTTTCAGAAGATATTTTTACTTTAAGAAACGATTCGATTTACTTTAAGAACGAATTACTATTACATTATATATATAATTATATATATAAATATATAAAGTGAAAAAAATTGTTTTTGCAAATATCTACCTCAGCTATCCAATACCTCTAAAAAAGTATTTTAAAATAATGAAATGCACAAGAGATATCTGAAAAGAACTCTCCCAAAGGATTAACATAACGTGCGAATGGTTTCGCTTGAGTGGAGTAGCCTCCAATGCCTTATACTTAATTTATTCTGAATGTTTGCACTTGTATTCTAGGTTATGATTTTTATGTCGCATCTATATTCATTATGAATACAGTGTTTGTATACATATATTACGTTACAAAATTGTTCTGTTTTTTAAATTTTTAGTTCTATGTTTCACAGTCCCTTGATGAAGAATTTAATTTCAGCAGTTCATACAATAGAGGTCTGCACGGGCCGGAATTTCCAGGTCCGGGTTCGGCCCGGACCTGTGTGAAGCTCAAAAGTTCTGTCCTAGCCCGGCCAGGCCCGTTTGTATTTTTACACTCTAGGCCTGGTCCGGCTCGTACAGAAATAAGTGAAATCAGGGCCGGCCCGATCTGGCCCGACATACCGTTTGCTATTTTGAAAAAATTCAAATTCTTGTCATGTAATTAGTATTTCTTTAAAGAATACTGCATTACATATTTATGGGATGATTTTGCAGCATATTTTATAGAAAACACACTATAGCAAAATTAATTATTACTTAGATTCTTAGATTTTCAAAATTCAAATAAATATTCATTAAAAAATTAGTATGGTTTAGAATAAAAGACAAAAAAAATAAATAAATAAATAAATAAATAAATAAAAATAAAAATATTATAACTTTGGAAGCTGCTTCGTAAAAAGTAGATTTATGAAAATATTTCTATATCCATTTTATTAAAGATTTTCTCATATCCAAAGGAGCTACTTTCTGATACATTACTGAATTCATTTCTTTTCGGAAAGATTAGAAGGTGTTTCTATTCAGAAACTACATAATCAAATTGCGTTATAAATTTTTTGATACAAGCCATTTAAAAAAATACTGTTAAAGTTAGCGTTTTGAATCGAATTCCCGGAATCGATAACATGGGAAGGAAAAATATCTGCCACCACGTGACAAGAATCTATTGTGTCTCAACAAACATACAGGGTGAGAGTCATAATTATCGAAACAATAGGCTATCTTCTTAAATATTGCTCCTAGACCCATTCTTCCAAGTGCAAAAATTCATAAAAAAAGTTCAAAATATGATGGTATAAGTTGCATCTCCATTGCGGGGGGAGGGGGGATCTGCACCGGCGGCGGAATGGTTCCGAATTTTCTAACAGGCCGGGCCGGCAAACAAAATAAATGGACAAGGTCGGGCTGGCAAAAAAAAATTAACGGGCCATACGGGCCGGGCCGATAAAATAATTTAGCGGGCCTGCCGGCCGTTACAAAGGTTTCGGCAGAAACGGTAAAATATAAGCTATTTTAAATTAGTATGGCTTTAAGGAGAATAAGTATAAAAATGCGTCACGAGCCGACACTAGTTTGACAACATCAATACAGATATGTAACTTGTACAGCATAGAGATCGGCATCGGACAGTTGCATTGTGTGTAATACGGGCTTAAATTTCTTTTAGCAGACTCTTTCCGGACCGAGATCAGGCGTGTATTGCTTTACTATATATAGACGAGCCAGGCCGGAACTAGACTTAATTGCTCTCAAGATGTGTAGAACAGACAACACGATTTGTAAAATTATTAATAGCAATTAAGAACTTATGTTAACGTAATCTTTATATATGTATTTCTTGGTCGTTCTTAAACTCACCTCTCAACAGCGCGAAAGTTTGACACATTTTCTGAATAATTTTGAACTGTTAATGTATAAAATCGTCAAGCCGGACTATTGAAGGTTTAGGAATCGAATAGTTTTTTCATTTTTGGTAAATAAGATACTTGTATAACCTTGTTGAGATATAAGAGATTCTTGTCAAATGAGTGTAGATTTTTCTCCCTTCCGATGTTGTCGCTTCCGGAAATTCTATTCAAAACGCTAACTTTGACAGAATTTTCTTAAATTGCTTGTATCAAAAAATGGATGACGCCATCGATTACATAGTTTCTGAATAAAAACAGCTGTTAATCTCATGAGTTTCCGGGGAAAAAAATGCATATCATAATGTAGCTCTTTTGGATTTGAAATCTTTAATAAAATGATATAGAAATATTTTCATAAATCTACTTTCATTATTCAGCTTCAAAAGTTACGATTTTTTAGCTTTCTTTTTTTTTTCTTTTATTTTAAACCATATTAATTTTTTATGAATCTTTATTTCAATGTTGAAAGTCTAAGAATCTAAGTAACCATTAACGTTGCCAATTTGTATTTCCTGAAAAATGTACTGTAAAATCATCCCATAAATGTGTATTCTGTATTCTTTTTAAAAAATCTTAATTATATGATAAAAATCTGAATTTTTTAGAAAAAGTAGGAATTTTGCGAGCTAGAACGGGCTGGGCCGGGCCTAGAAATGCAAATACATAAACGGGCCGGGCCCGGGCCGACCTTTTGAATTTTACAATGGGGCGGGGCTGGAAATTCCGGCCCGTGCAGACCTCTAGGGGGGGGGTCTAGTTGAAAAAATACGAAAATTAAATTTTTGAACAGCCCCGTAGTGTAAAAATTACAATTAGGAAAACTTTCCTCATCCATTCCTTAATTAAACACAAACAATTGCATCTTCATATCTGCAAAATCCAGAGTTATAACCGTTTAAAAATTAGTCAGGTTTTTAGGGATTAGACACAACTTGAAATGTGAGCAATTAAAGAAAAATGTTACTTTAACAATTATAGGAAACATTCAAAAAATATATTTATTGATTTAGAATTTTGATTTTTTTTTTTTTTTCTTCTTTCTGAAGGTTAAGAGGCTACTCCATTCAAATGAAAAGACCCCGTTTGCTAATACTAATCCCATGGAAGAAATTTTTAAAGATTCTCAGTTTCATTTTAATATTTTAAATAATTTTTGCATTGGTTGCTGAGTTCAATCTGTATGCAAGCCGTTTTTTACTTTTTTTGATTTTGTCTACAGATATTTTTTATGAGGTCGCTTTAATTTTCGGAACCGGTTCGGGAAGCGAAACACTCATAAATAATATCTGCAACCAATATCTAAAAAGTAAAAAACGATCTGCATTCAGATCGATCTCAGCTATCCAATGCAAAATAATCCATTTAAAATTATTGAAATGCAACAGAGATATGTTTATAAATTTCTTCCATAACATTAGCGAATGCTACTTTTTATTTGTCTGAAGTAGCCCATTAACCATATAATTTGCAATCAAATTCATATCATAAAATTTCTCATAAAGTTATCTATTTTTTTTAACTTATTAGAATTTTTTTAAGTGCAGTAATTTAAAATCATATCTCAAAACATTATCCATCGGAATTTTTTTTTTTTTTTTTTTCATTTAAGGAGAAAAATATAATTTTAGTTTTTTTTAATGGATTTTTCAAATATTAATATTAAAAATATTAACAATATTTATTTTAAAAGTGATGCAACTTATTTTTTTTTTTTTTTTCAAATTTGCCGAACAAAAAATTAATGTGTTGTTAAAAAAAGGAGGGTGGGAGCAAGTGCTAAGTTTGTACCTTATTTCTTTAACTATTCTTGAGTAATTAATAAAAATAAATCCATAAAAACGTATTTAAAGTTTTAAACAAAGATTGGCTCTTTATAACACATTTAAGGGTGTATTTCGATTCAAACTGCTTGTTTTCCGATTTATTTTTGAATTCACTTTTGCTCTCAAACACATGAAACTCGCAGATTCTCTTATTTAGAAAGTGCACAAGGTGCCGTAAAGGTCAATTCTTTGATAAGTGTACAAAATATTGCAAAAAAAGCAATCAAAAACGGCAATTTGAACCGATTTTTCCGAAGTGGGAGATAAGGGAACGAAGAAAAGGGTCTTCCAGAGAAGTTAATTGCTTATAAATCAAATTCTAATGAATTGAGCGTAAAAAGACTTTACTCGGCACCGCATACGTCCCTTCAAGAATCCCCTCAGCAAGTTTCATGATTCTACTTTTAAAAATGTGTCTGAAATTGTATCGGAAAATTTCGAGCTGCTGAAGGTGGAAAAGCGTTTTTTCGAATACACCCTTAAGTGGTTTTAAAAATTTGCATTTGAAAAAATAATTTCTTTCTGGATAGCTTAAAATTCCCATTCAGTTTCACCTTTGCCTTTTCCACCTCCTTTCTGTACTACACTATATGGCCAAAGATGACTGGCCACTTGCGATTTTAGACATTTTGTTAAATATCTTTAAAAATACATGAGGAATTATCCTCAAACTCTAAGCGTGTAAATATAATAGTACAGGTCATACGTTTCCGAGAAGATTTTTTTTTTTTCCCGAAACTCTATAGGGGACCGTCAATAAATTGAAAAGGAACGAATATCTTTTGGATAACCCTGTCAAAACTAATGTAGCAAAAGCGCTATAAGTGTAGATTATGGATAAGAAGTGCTTATTGTAATATACTGTGTTCATTTTTATGTGGATAGCATGTGTACTGGTGGAGAAATTAAGGTTTTTATAAAAACAGTCCCAACATTTTCCAAGTTTTTTTACTTATAATTTGCAGTTCTTAATATAAAATAATGTTATTTTCTTAAAATTTGACAAACAACATTGTATGCAATACCCTGTCATCAGAATTAAAAATATTAAAAATTGTATGAAAAATGAGCAAGTTTACTAAGTTTTTCATTACGCATGCGTCGACGATATCAAAATTCATTTGTATGTTGTGTTAGCTAAAAGTGTAGAGCAACTTCTTAAAATATTTCAAAAACATAGCTTGAAAATTCTGAAAGTGATCGTCTATAGAATCAGCTCAAAATCCGTTATTCCCAAATTGAGGCAAAAAGATGAGGGATTGTATCGAGTACACGACATTTCGATCCCGAGACATTTCGGTCTCAAGACATTTCTATCCTTAGTCATTTCGGTCCCTTGCTATTTCTCGCCGGCCATCTTATAACTCGGATTCTAATTGTTGTGAGCCTGCTAAATACTATAAGTTGAACGTTATTCGGGCCTTTTTAATTTTTTTTTATTCTCTCCCCCCTTCCCCCAAAATTTTATAGAAAGCTGAATATAATTGTCCGATAAATTTTTAAACTTTTATAACTCGTGATGATGAAATCACAGCGAGATGAAAATTTGGTTGATTAAACAATGTGATATAATTTTTTAGGCAACATTGTCTTATTATTATTATTTATCAGTATGAATATTTTAAGTTTTATTATTAATTATTAGTATTAGGTATTTTATATATACTATAAACTACCATAAATATATTTTTTGTTGTTGTTGTTGTTTCCGTACATTTTTTAGAACCTTTAAATTATCTGTAAATAAACCTTTAAATATCTGTAAATAACCTTTTAAATTATCTGTAATCTTAAAAAACTGTGCTGACTTTTTTACTTTTTCCAATTAGTTTAATAATCGTAAATATATTTAATATTTTCATTTAGACACTTATAAGCCATTATATGTACTTATTTCCTCAAATCACTTCTCTACACTCTCTCCTTCAGTAATCCAGGAATGAGATAGATTTATTAAAGTTCAAATATTTAAATTTTTTTATTATTTTTGTAATACAAAGTTGCATCTTATAAATTTATTTTTACCATTGTTACTTTACGGTTATAAACATTGGGAAAACAATAGTGATTTTATAACCAGGTGTAATTAAAAAAAAAAAAAAAAACTTTTAATAATAATTTTTGATGGAATTTTTTAAGTTATTTCACTCCATAAAGACAATTTTTATGAGCTAATGTAATTGAAACTGGGCCTATTTCTTTTTAATAAGATGTTTATTTTTTAATTTATGTAATAATGTAATTATTATTTTAAATAATTTTATTTTAAATTTTTGACTGACAAAACTAAGCTTTTTTTTTGTATCATTTTTTTTGCTCCTATTTTCCCAGAAAAAAAATTAATAATTGTTATCTTAGTTTTATTATTAAACTATATTAATAGTTTTAAATTTCGGAAACTTTAAATATAAAATATATAAACAGGTAAAGGGTAAATTTCAATTTATAACTACTATAAAATATGTTGATGAACTGAATATAAAATAGATTATGTATTGCGTTTATTTTAAAGTAAAATTCGTAATGTACTTTAATAATATAATTAATGTAATAAATTAAGGATACATTAAATTAAAAAAAATTAACAAAATATTAATTTGATTTTTATTATTAAAATTACTATAGATCGAGTTATAATGTTTTAATTTATCAACACCTTATACTTATGATACACTAAAATACAGAAAAAATCAACAGAACTCAACTCCTCCCCCTGTTTTTTAAAACGATTAAGATTACCATATGAAATTTTTAAGGGTTGTAATAATTTATCCGATCCGAGTTATACGTGCATGTGGTTTTAGGGCACTTTATACTAAAGTTTCATGGCCTTCAGTTAGAAAACTTTACAATGTTCCCTATTAAATTATGTTACATATTTCAATTGCACAAAATTTTAGCTTGCTGGAGCAGGGACCAAAATGACTCGGGACCGAAATGTCACGGGACAGAAATGGCTAAGGACCGAAATATCTTGGGACAGAAATGGCTAAGGACCGAAATGTCTCGGGACCGAAATGACTTCGTACTGAAATGTCTCGGGACCGAAATAGCGGACCGAAACGTCCTGCTTCTATTGTATCTATATATCCATTGATTAATGGCAATATAGAATACACAATATGGCAAGTATTACTACATTTGGATAAAACACCTGATTTTTTTGCTTCATTTTGGGAATATCGGATTTTGAGTTGATTCTATAGACTACATATTCTTTAAAATAATTGACTCGGACAATTACATTTTTAAAATGATAATTCAATGAGAAAAACAATGTAGTTTAGAATGGAAGAAAAATGTCAAAAGCAAATCCCTATTTGAAAAATCTGTAACAAATAACCAAATAAGTTTCCTGAAAATATTTATCTGTAATTTATTAATTCAATTTATCTTTATAAAAATTTCGTTAACTAGATGTATAACATCACTCTAATTTTACAAATATATAAATAAATAAAAAATAAATGCTATTCCAACGTGAGTTCAATGGACTGGGAAACAAGTCCAGGTCTGGCATCAATCCTCTAAAAAGAGAACGAGTCCGATTGTCATAAAAGAAAATTGTCCTGAACCTGAGTCCGGTCCTCGGGCCTGGACGAGCTCAGGTTTCGTCCCGGACCCTTTACATCTCGGCATACCTCAATTATACTGTGATAACTTTAAAAACATACTAAAACAGAAAAAAAAATCGTAAGAATTTCCTGAATTTTAATTTAAAACAATAATAATGCGCTATTATCTGGATACAACATATTTTTGCTTTAAACGAATCTATTCATATATGCTGAAAATATTATAATCAAATGTCTCAAATTATAAGCATTTATTTAAATAACATATAATGAATTTCTAGTTGTTAAAAAAAAAAAAATAGTTAATAGTTACTTTACATAATAATACAGATTAAATGTAGCTAAGAACAAAATAGTGAATTAAATGTTTTCTACTTCTCAAAAACATTAATATTGCAATATTGTTAATTTGACATGCAAGCAACTGTATTCTTATTTCTTCATGTTTGTTTTTTCAGATGGATGTTTTGATATATACTTCCTAAAATATAGGTAAGAAATTTATTTATGTATATTTAGAATGTAGAATATTAAATATTTATAAATTTTATATTAATAAGCTTGGATAAGGATTTATGGATATGAATTATGTTTACATATACACTATATAGCCATTAATCACCGAACACTGTCAATTTTAGACATTTTGTCAAATATTTCAAAATATACTGGCCGGATTCTTCAGGAATTTCAGGATTATTAAAAATGTTTGGCTTCAAATGTATCAAAGTCTATTTGGAAAGCAATAAAATCAGGGGGGGGGGGGGGCAAAAAAAATTTAAAAACAAATAGCATTTGGGATCACCCTGTATATTAAAATGCACGAAATGATCTATCGCTACAGTATACAAATATGTGGATACTGTACAGCATTTTTACTGATTTTGTAAGACTAGCACGTTTATTCATCGAGATGTAGATTTTTTCCCAAGTTAGAAAAATTCTTGCATATTTTAGCCTATATTATGCAGGGTTTTCGACCAAATTTAACGCCAGTTTCAGAAAAAAAATTGGCAAAATGTAGTAGAAACAATATAGTGCAGCTGAAATATAAATATATTAAATATTTTACGGTACATGAGCAGTTGTTTGAAATAAGTTTTATCTGCGAATGCGAGAAAGATAACAAAGATTTTTGTTACGTAATTTAATAGTCAACTCTGGAGCAGCTCATAAAATAAATAATTAAATAAATAAAAATAATTTTAAAAAAATCCTGTAAAATATCATGAAAATTGAGAAAGATATCGTCGATGGAGTGTGCTGATTTTTGTTGTTCTCTAAAAGCAACTGAATGGTAGGATATTTTTCACAAATTGTCATTTTTTAACTGACTCCGAAGAAAGGAAGTATTTAATAGTCATGATATGTATTGAAACAATAAGTATTGATGATATCAATAAAAAAAAGAAAAAAGAAATAGGCAATTTGTGGATTTTTTTAAAATTATATATTTTTAAATATTCAACAACATGTCTAAAATTGAAAGTTCCCGTGCAGGGTGATTAATATTGCATAGTGCATATTAATATTCTTATAAAAAATGGTTGCACATTTTCTACTCATTCTTTTCCTTCTTTTTTTCTTTCTTTTTTTTTTAATTCCAGGGAGAGGAATGTATAAAATAACAGTAGAAAATATGAATTTTAAAATCGAATGTTGTATGTGATAAATATTTTTTCACCTTCATAAACAATCTCAATTCTCCATGTTCAGATCTGTACTCTTAGCTTCTTTCTTATTATTTAACAAAACAAAACACGGTTACATTTTTTACTCATGTTTTTTTTTTTTTTTTTATATATATATATACTTTGTTTTGAATTTGTAATTGAAAGTTTAGCGAAATTTTATTTCGTTTATTCTGCATTCATTCCCTAAATTGTAGAATTACTGATAAAATTTCTTATAATGGCGCCATCTGTTGAGTGATACCCTTTAACTATTGTTGTTAGGGTATTTCTTTTACTAAATATCAACAAGTTGTTTCATTTATCACTCATAAAAGAGAAAATACTCGAATGAAAAAAATCAAAATCGCATTTTATATATGTTATAAAAACGTATAACGTGTGATCGGTTATTAAATTACCAGGCAAAACATTCTGATACATTTTGCAGAGTTACGCTTCTAAAACAAAATTTAATATTATACCTTCTTACATTTCTAAATATTACATAAATTCTCTTTTTTTATTTTTCTTTTGTGTAAATAAAAAAATTATTAAGGGAGAAATAGAATAGCTATGCTAAATATTGAAGGAACACTGTAAAACAAAAAGAAAAAATATTTTTCAATAATTAAAAAGTTAACTGCTTTAGTGCTATAAAAACATAATTTTACAAAAAATGTATAAATTTAAAAGATTTATGTTTAAAATTTTTATCAGACATATGTTTAAACCTTACATGGGTAAAACAAATCTGTTGAAAAATTGTTAAAAATGATTCATTGTCACTAGAATTCCGCACAAATTGAACTGCGAATTTAAAAGAAACGCTTTCTTTAACTCTATAAATGGAAAATATATATATATTTTTTTTTCTTCCACAAAAATTTCAGTACATTTCCAGGCAGTTGAGGATGAAAATTAACTAAGAAGTAGATTCCTGTGTAAAGGTTAAATTTTGTTATAAATCTAATTTATCGGTTGTTGAAAATATTATACATTTGCCTTTTATTTCTCAAAGATAAATAAAATAAAAAAAATAAATGATGAAAAAAAGGTTAAATAGAGGTATTATGAAACATAATTAAGGTTTGTATGGATTCTATGGGATAATAGCATAATTTTTGTACGGTAGTGTTTGCTGTAATTATGGGAAAAAAAAAAAAAAAAAAAAAAAAAAAAAAAAAAAAAGAAAAAAAAAAAAAGGCTGTGTTTATCTAAATACACTATCTGGATATTTCACGAAAATCCAAGCATTCAAACCTCTTAAATTTTCTGATACGTACAACCCTTGATAAAATATGATCCAAAATATTATTTAAAAAATGCAAATGCTATGTTATTTTGAACTATGCGTTCTTCTGTTAGAGCTATATATTAATTGATGAAAAACAAAACCATACATATATCTTTATTGTTAAAAATGAATTTAGAATAAATTTAAACGGGACATTCAAAAGATTTTCCATGAATATTTTATTTTTCATTAAGAGAAGATATTTTTTTGAAATTAAAGTTTTATCCTCTTCATTATATACCGGTGTAATTTATTTGTCCTCAAAATATTTGTAAATGGAATACACTGAGAGCAAAATGCAAATGTAAAATAAGCGTAAAACTACTTTAAAATGGAGTATTTATAGATTAAATGCAATTTTTTTAAAATTTTGTTAAAAGGCGATTTTTTAATAACTGTTGCTAAAAATTTGATCTTGACCTACAAAAATAAAACTCGTGTGACACAAATATTTTTATATAGAACTGCATTTTTCCTAGATGTACGACAATTTTTCTGTGCTTAAATATAAAGTTATTCTTTGCGTATTATTCCCATCTTTTATTTAAACTTTTAAAAAGCCTGTTTTTATGTTAAATTTATTCGTGTAGAGTATAATGTTATGTTAAATTATCTAGCGAAAAATTCTGAAAAAGGTTTCATATGTTCTTTTGCATGATTAAAGATAGATGGCGCCACCAATTATGTTTTTAACACTGTGCGGAATTAAAGAATACAGAAAATAACCTTAGGGATTCACAGAACCTTTCGTAAATAGAAGTTTATATAAAGTCTCCATCATTAAAGAATATTTATGTTATAAAGACAGTTTTTTGTGAAAATTCTGAACAACTTACTGAAAAAATTTAGCAAATACGTTAAATTTATTATTTACAGTGCTTAATGTCAAGGACCGATGAGAAATCATGGTTATCAGAAAAATATTACCCCCCCCCCCCTGAAGGTTGCCATCATGGAGCATATTATTATTTTCATCCTGTGTGTCCCTTCTTAAACTGCTGGAATATAGGGTAGCTGTAGCCAGTGTTGTTGACGTAAAAAAGCAGAGCGTATACGGTATTGACAGAGAGTATACGCTGACATCATGGACATTCATAGGTAGGGTATACGCTAATTCTAAATTTGGGATACAGAAAGTATACGGAGCTGTTTTAAAAAATCCAAAAAATACTGTCTTTAGCTCCCTCTCTTTCTCTATTTCCTCTGTTTGCATATTGTAAAGTATTCGCTTTGGCGTGTATGGAACATACGTAGTATAGACCTAAGCTAAGATATTGTTTAAGGGTGTTCTTAAATCAAAAAGGGAAACTTTGTGACACATACTTGAATTTATTTTTGTTCGAAAATGCATGAAAATAACAGGTGTTATTATTCAGAAACTGTCTAATTGCATTCAATTTTCTGTTTTTTTTTTTTTTTTTTTTTTTTTTTTTTTTTTTTAAACACAATAGATTTTTCAGAACAAGCCTTCAAAGTTGACACTTTTGAGGACATTTCCCGTCGAAAGCAGAAAAACCGGTCGAAAAGCAGGAGAAAAACGGGTGATCACGTCATCGGAATTGCTTAGAACTGGACAGGTAATTTAATTATCATAAAATGGAAAAAAAAGTTGGATTCGAAATCGCTTCCATAGTCAGGCATTCCAATTTTATATATTTCTGCTAAAAAATGAATTTGTAAATGTGTAAAAACGTTTTACGCTCGATGAGCGGAGCAGTTAAGAACACTCTTAAGGATGTTCTCAAATCAAAAAGGGCAAATTTATGACATAAACTTTAATTTATTTTTGTTCGGAAATGTATCAAACTCGCTGGTGTTTTCGTTCAGAAACTATCTAATCGGACTGTCCCCCCCCCCCCCCGTTTTTCGCAAACGCAATAGATCTTTCAGAAAATGTCAAAGTGGACGTTTTGAACTTAATTTCCGGCCGAAAGAAGAATTGCCTCACAAGGAAGTGTGAAAAAGTCTTTCTCATGTGATCAAAATCGTTTATAATTCAATAGGTAATTTATTTATCAAAAAATGGAAAACACAGTTGATCCCAAATCCTTTCTACAGTCAGACCTACCATTTTTATATTTTTGCGTTAAAAATGAATTCGTAAATGTGTCAAAACGTTTTGCACTTGTTGAACAGAGTTTAAAACAGCCTTAATTTGACGATTGCTTCGTGGTGTTTCAATTTTCACAAACATGAGTGTACTTTAAATAACATATAAATTAAGAAAAACTAATTAGAGTAATGATGTATGCTATAATGCTAATTACGATATAATAATGCTAAATGCTATTTTCAAAAGAGAAAAATCTCCGTTCAGCAACAGTTTTCAGACTCATTTATAGGGTCCGTTTTTTAACTGAAAAGCAAGTAATTGGCAGCCGTGATAATTGTAATGATTTGGAATCGAATAGCGTTTGATATTTTCCTATAAATGTATTAAACTGGTTGGTCTTGCAAATGATTTACAAAAATAAATGGTTAAATAAATAATTAAATAAAAGATTTACATACAAATAGTTCTGTTGTATACACATAAAAGATAAACAGAATAAATATAGCATTGAGCTGTTCGTAGGTTTCAAAAAATGAGCAATGGGTACCTTCTTTTAATGCAAAAGGAAAAATGCAGACGAAAAAAAATAAATCAGAAAGTGCGATCGAAGAGCGGACTAAGGGCTTTGTTTAATATTCCTTTCAAAACACTTTGTCCATTACAAATAAAAACATACATAGTAACACAATTAAATTTAATTGTAAAATAATTAGAAGCTTTTTTTTTTTTTAAATCAAACTAAAAATATTAAGAACTGCATTTTAGACAATTTGAATAGCATATGTTTCTATATCTAAAAAGCATATTATATTGCATGATTTAAATATTAGCTAAAAAACCCCTTGAAATGGCAAAAAAAGTGGAGGGGATACTGAAGTTCTTCGGACAATGAAATGTAGTCCGAGAGGTTTTTGGTCTTAAAATGGTTTTTAAAAAAGTAAAATTGAATCTATTGGATAAGATCTATTCCGGAGGGAAAACTTTAAACTCCGACGCCGAATAAGGTTCTCTTTTGAAAGCTAAATCGCAGAAATGGTCTAATGGTATTAAATTAATTCATTTAATTTAAATAATATAAGGCTTTATCAAAATTTTGACTTGTGTGATATTAGGTATTCAGCTGTAAATATGGCAAATTCCAAATCTCTAACTTATTATAGTTTACGAGAACGAAATCAGACTGATAGACATAAGTGAGACGAATAGTGTTTCTTTAGATGAACAAAATCCTGAAGAAACAGCATCGAGGAAACACTTGCTTATCTTCAGAGTCCTTTGGACTTATATATGTGTGTTATTGCCAGTTGCTACAAATTCTCTTATTTTGAACTGGTTAAGAAATTTTTTATACAGTTTTTGTAATAATTGCATGCTAAATTTCTCTTTTTACGTTGGTTAGATATTATCACATCACATCATATCAATAAATAACCTTTATATCGTCAAAATATTACCGTCTATTGCAGACTTGTTTCATTTTAAATTGAAGTAGAACTTTTGTTTGAAATAACTGCATGCTAAATTTAATCTCCTTTTTAAGTTGGTTTGATAATATCGCCGCATATCAATTAATAACGTTTAAATCGCCAAAATATTACAAACTATTGCAGACTAGTTTCGATAGCATTCCGTATACTGTCAACAGTGCATTACTGACGGCATTTGGCAGTGAAGGTAGTACGCTGAATGCTACGGAAACTATTCTGAAAGAGCTGGGAAAATTTTGGTGCATAAAAATATGTATAACCTCACTTTCATATTATCACAGTATAACATTTTTTTGTATCTATCTTATCAGCTTTATGCTTCAGTGTTTTTTTTTTTAATCTGCCCCCCTTCCCATCCCACCACTACCCTGCACCAAAATAAAGTTCGAACACACTCGACTGCGAATAAAAAAGCTGGAATTCATTAGCTCTAATGAAATAAATGTATGCACAATTACATGAATTCCAAAGTTCTATTTTGCGTAGAAAATTTATTCTACTATAGTGACACCCACAAAAATAGTCTCAAATGTTGTCATCATTTTTGCCAGGTTTTATAAGATTGATATGATTACAATGTGGGGTGGGCAGTTAATTAATACAGTTTTAGAAGATCCTATAAATATAACCAACTAAGGTGGTCAAGCTCTAGCGAAAAGCTTCCAAAATCGAGAAAATAGCATGTTAAAAGTGTCACGCAAAGCAACTGCATTTTTTTGTGCTATAATACACAAATTATAAATGCGTTCTATGTAAGGCACACGCGTCCACTTAGAAGAGATTTCTAATGGAACACGGAAGCCACGCGAATGCAAATTTTCTGCATCCGCCGTATAAATATTTATAAGCTCCATAGGCATTATTTTAAATTATCTTAAATTTTTATCTCTTTTAATAGATCTTAACAAGGGAAGTGATATGTGAAACTCATTTTAACTCAGTAATTGACTTCCATACCCATAGTGTGGTTTTTATTTTGCTACATCTATATTTCAAATAATTATCGTCGCCTTACTTAGTAGTAGAGAATTTTTATAAGTTCTGCGATAAAAAAACAAAAAAAAATAACGATTAATAAAAACAAGTTGGAAATTGCACGTGAAGCGTAGCAAACGAGGTGCGTTCGTACGATAACGAAGTTTTAAAAATATGACTCTCATATATCAATCTCATAAAATTGTAAATAGTGAATTACAATTAAAACGCTCATCAAACAATGTTCTCTCTATACCATTATGTAATGGAATACTTTTGTGTGGCCTTATAAATCAATAACAAATATTCTTTGCTTCACAAATTATGTAAAATGTATATTATAATATGTACTTTATAGTTGCATATAAATTTTATTAAGTTCGAATGAGTGCAACACCATTAAAATGCATTTGAAACGTTTTCCCCTATTGACCGTAATGTAACGGAATACTTTTGATTGTCCCTGTAATTGATCTATGCATCCGATTTTCATAAAATTTGAAATAACTCGACAAAATTATGTAATAACTATGTATTTTAAATTTCAAACGTATAAAATACATTTGAAACTTTTTCCCCATTGACTATAATGTAATTGAATACTTTTGATTGCCCCTGTAATTGATCTATGTACCCGATTATCAAAAAATTTGAAATAACTCAACAAAATTATGTAATAACTATGTATTTTAAATTTCAAACGATTAAAATGCATTTGAAACTTTTTTCCCCATTGACCGTAATGTAACGGATTACTTTTGATTGCCCCTGTAATTGATCTATGCATCCGATTTTCATAAAATTTGAAATGACACGATAAAATTATGTAATAATTATGTATTTTAAAATTCAAACGATTCGGTTGGGCAGTTTTGGCGTTGTTATATGCGGACGGACAGACAGACAGACAGACGGACAGACAGACAGACAGACGGACAGACAGACAGACGGACAGACAGACAGACGGACGGACTGAGCGACAACAATAGGTGCTACGTATTTACATAATTACGAACGCACCTAAAAAAGGGGGTTACAAATGAAAAAACCGAATCTACCTAGGGTATGTTTTATAGCATCCTCGAGTGTTCCCGATTTCACTCCATGTATGTCATTTCCTTTTGCAGAGTCGAGTTTCTTTTTATATTTGCTAAAACCGTTATTCTTTGTATATCCTATTCGTGATAACCTGCCGTCATAACACAATGGTAATTTCCTAAGGATTGAACGCGCGTTAAAAATTATTCTTCACATCAGTTTTGGGTAGCTTCTATTACAAAAAATAAAATATACCTATTACAGTCGTTCACAGGAAAATAATTCTGAAAATTTCAGTATATTTTTTCCGATCATGAGCCCCAGACCTCAAAACCACTCCCCGTTTGCGTACATCTTAAAAATTGATTGAGACATAGCAGTTTGATAATCTTGGATGGCTACATTTTGGAACAATCAGATTTTTTTTTCATGTGATAGAATTCGCTTGGGTGCTCATTCTATTTAGATGTGTAAGAGCTTGCATATAGGACATGCCAAGGTCATGACCGAGTTCGTTGGCCACTTTCCATATCCCATCTTGTATTAAAGTGGCGGTCATTTCAATATGCAATTAAAAAGATTTATATAGAAAAAAAGAAATCTAAAACATTTTTACCTTTAACCCTGTTTGGCTTCATAGTGAGATTCTAGAGGATTTTTTGCTTTTCATCTGACTCAAAAAAAAAAAAAACCTGACATGTAAATGTTTGAATTTCTAGGGTGACTGATATTTCTTTTGTGTGATTGCAATTTGTGTCGATGTTTCTTTTGTAACCGTATTGTCAAGTGACAGTTATCTACATGTGTCGTTATTAAACATAAAGTCGAAAATTTGTGTTTGAAAAATTTTCAAATTAATTTGTGTACCAGTTTAATATTCAAAATGAAAAGTTACATTTTCGCCAGGTTATATGAGCTTAAAAAAGCTGTGAGTGTTGAGCAAACTAGAAAAAAAAAATATTTATGACGTTTATTTGGATCGTGCTTTCGCTCTTAAAACAGTTAAAAAGTTGGTTTTGTCGATTTCGAAATGGTAATTTCAATCTAAACGATAAAATTGACTCTGGTGTGAACTTCTGTCATTGTAATAACTTAATCCTTGATTTAGTGACTGATTAATTCTAAATAGATTGCTGAGAGACAATTCGACTGCATTTCGACATTTTAAACAGCTTGGGTACACGTCGAAATTCAATACATCAGACATCATCCCAATAAATTAGGTTTCATTTATGAACTTTGAAAAACGATGTTTTTCGCAAAATTTAGTTGTAACAATTGTTGCTTAAGTTTAGAGCTACATTCTAAAATTGGTAGGAGTGAAAAATTCACTTTTTAAAAGAATGACATGGCATAATAAAAATTGCCACTAAATTATTTTATTCCAATCCACGTTTGTTTCTATTTTAATTGAATATTCCAAAAAGTGTGGCACCTTTTAAAATGCCCATAAAACAACATTAAAAAAGAATGAGTTCCATGAAAAGTGAACATTCACTTCTATGAAAGAGTGACTATTCACTCAAAACAGGGGGTGTAAAAGCGCACTCCTTTTGTGAGTGTGAATATTCACTTTTCTGAAATAACTCTTTCAGACAGAATATTCACCAAGAGGTTGTGCGTAATTTGACTCTCGGTAAAAAGTGAGTATTCACTCCGGAGGAGTGAATAGTGATTTTTGTTTATATAGAGTGTACTTAATGGTATCAGCAAGATTCATTTTTTAACCAAACGTAAAGATACTTGGAGAAACACTTAGCTAAATTTAATGACCCAAAAATCAGTCCAAATAAATGAAACCGACATTTCTATGGCCAACTAATTTAGTAAAATTTTTATTCAAATTCATTATTGATAAAAAGTGGAATTAAATTTTCTATAATCGGGTTCGACGCATTTAAGCTTTGTGTTTGAGTGAATTCAGCTGAAATTGCTTTTCATAGAAAAGAACATGGCTGCCTTTTTCTCCTAGAACAAGTTGGCAAAAGTCAGAAGGACTTTTTACTTTTGTGCAATAGTTTTAATTTTTCATTCCTTTATTCTTATAATCAAACTTTCCCCATGCGTGAACTTTTAGTCTCAAAATCCTTCTGTTGTTATGAGTACTGCCCTAAGATTGGAGCTTTTTGATGACCTTCTGCATTATTGCTCAAATTTTGTTGATTATTTCATTGGTTTGCCCATTAGTCCCTGCATCGGGTTGAGTATCTTGATTTTACCTGAGTACGACCAGGTAAATAACACAAAGTTTTTTTATTTATCATTTTTTCAAATAGCATCAAAACAAAAACCGAAGGGAATAAAATAGTGATACGATGCTTATCCAAAGGGTTAAGTATGCAATTTCATTATTAATTTCAGGACCAGCGATAACGAGGGGAATGAGGTAGAAAAGATGTTTTTAAGTGCTCCGAACGAAATCAAAACCTATATTTTAAACTTAGAAGAAATAATGACCCAAAAATATCTGGCACACGGATCCGCACTGCAGATCTTACGCTAACAGATTTCCAATGACTTGTTTGTGAAAACCATTTTGAGACTCGAAACAATTTCTGTAACTTGTAGTGCCATCTATGGCTATAAAACATCGATAGGTGATTTTACATCATCGGCGTTAAACTTTTACTAATTCCCTACCCTCCCCCCAAAAAATGATACAGTATTATAGTCGTAATGCAACATCATTATTTTATGAAAGGGAAAAAAGAGATGTGAAAAGCTTGAACTCAATCAGACAAGGTAAAGTGATAGAGCATATCAGTCAAAACGAGGTTGTGATGATGTAACAGGCAGAGAACGTAGATTTCAAGTTTAAATACAAATCAGCAAGAGTAAACTTGACCTTGACTAAATTGTTAAGATGGTCCTTGACTACATCGTTAACTGTTAAGACATTGTTTGCAGAAAGAGGAAGAAAGGTGTGTTTTTGTGATTAATCAGATATTTAACTAATGGACACATTCTCTTATAGCGCAAAACCCAATCGCAATGCTCTGGGATTGGATTCAGGGGTTTTCGCGAAAAGACAACTTTTACACATAATCTAAAAATATTGGCCCTCGACACTCAACCTGTTCTGTAATCGAAATAATTAAACGCGAGATAAACTAAAAATATTAAAAAAAATAAATAAATAAAAAAAGCCGTAAGCTGACATATAACCAGAAATGAAATGAAATGCCATATTTATAGAATTATGGAAAAACTACCCTACAGTCTTGCGCTTTGGTTTAAATTTTTATAAGGGCCGGAAGGCCCGCTAAATTTTTTTCATCTGCCCGGCCCGTTTATTTTGTTGTCGGGCCGGGCCGGGCAGAGTACGGATCTCTGATTACCTCGGGTTATGGGCCTCGGGCCTAATTGTCCTTCTGATCAAATCATCAAAGAAAATTATGTAATATAGTGGAACATATTCTTCATACAGTGAAACTCGTTTAAGATACGATCCCGCTTAAGATACGAATTATCTGCGGTCCCTTGAAAAAGTAAACTGTGTAGAATTACCCGTTTAAGATACGATCCTGCTTAAGATACGAAATATCGTCGGTTCCTTGATTCTTATCTTAAACGAGTTTCCCCGCATTTCCGAATTTCCAGAAAATTCCAAGCAATTATACCTTTAAATATTCGATAAAATGTCCCATAATTAAAGGTGTCTGGTCAATAATGAGCATATAGTGTATATACAGTCGGAAAAAGGATTTCCATACTGTTTTATCACCAAATTATAGCAGAGATGTGAAATGACTCTTCGAGTGGGGATTGACTTCTTTCCGAATATGAATACAGTATTTGAAATAAAGTCGTCGACATAATAAAAGTGGTTTGAACTTTTGACATCATATTCGAGTCTCTCGGGTCAAATGAGCTCGAAAAATTGTGTAATTTATTTAAATCTTCATTTTAAGTGTGTGATGTGATGTGAGAAGCGAGATGACGTGGCATGGCTTATACATACATTGTGGAAAACAAAATTAAGATTTTTCGGTGAGATATTTTGATAACAGACGACGGTCCACTTAAACTGTTGAAAGGTAAATTTTATCTGGGCATCGCAAATTAATGATAAAGTTTAGAAAAATGCATTGCCAAAGTTTGGATGAGACGCATTTCTTTTTACGTAAAAAAATGATAATTTATATTTTGTAATATAGATTCTGTCTATTCTAAAAAGGAAATGCTTCAGGTTGAATGTTTTGATATTATAGGGAGAAATAAATTCAAGTTTGTCACTTGTATTTAACAATTATCCCCAAACTTTTACATCTTGTAACACTATGCAAAATTAGGAAAAAAAGTATAATCTGTTCATTTTACCTCTCTAATGAGATCGAAGATATTTAAACAAATGCCAAAAGTTGGTGGTATAGTGAAAAAAAATAATGGTACTAACTTTGATGTATAGACGACCTGTTTTTTGCAATTTTTTTTTATATTTGGAATATCGAAATGCACGCACAATTCCCAATCGACTGGAACCTTTTGCTTTGAAAAATAGAGATTATCTTTTCGTATCATTTACGTTTATTTGATAAAATAAATTATGATAAAAATATTACCTTTATCTTGAAATACAGATTAATCTTGAAAATGCAAATGTTAGCTTTTATAATGGCCTATCACTGAATTCAACACAGAACGAAATAATTAAAAAAATTATATTTTTAATGGTTTCATAATTATTGCCAGGCACCATTTGCATAAGCAATAAAAACTTTTAATTTCTGAAAAAAAAAAAAAAAAAAAATCCTTTCTGGGGATTACCTTAGACATATTGTCACAAAAGGTGAAATCAGCTGACGCAATTAAAACCTTTTAAATAAATCCAGCCTTTAGAAGAGGAGGGTGGGAAAGGCATCTCCTTCTTGTAACCCTGTAACAAACCATCGTACAAAAATGTTATCATTAGATTATCCCAAATTCTATTAATTATTTCCTTTAAGTATGTACAAGGGGTCATGTTCATATAGAAATAGTATCAAACATAAAAATTTTCATTACTTGCATCTAATTTTGACATCCTATTTAGATTCTTTGGTTAATTTTAAATTTGGATTCGAAGTGTTTTGGCCAAGTAGTTTAGAAATTATGTTTGTTTCCAAACTTTGAATTTACGATATAAAATTATTTATCTTTCTAATACAGTTTTCAATAGGGGTATTTTTTAAAGCACAGCTCAGAAACTACTTGAAAAATGAGCTGCAATTTTGGATTTGCATATTTAAAATTTCTAAAAACAGATTTAATTAAAATAATCGTAGGTTACAACTAATATATATTTTTTTCAAAAATTAATTATTGTAAATTTTTTTTCTGAATTTTTGAAAAAAATATGCATTGTAACCTATGATTTGAAACTTTCAGTGGTACATTAACTGTGGGTGAACGAGATTAGAAATCCTGTTCGAAACCAGAATAAAACGCTGCAAAATTTTGGTATGAAAATTTAATTAACAAAATCACGTTATTAAACGAAATATAAAGACAAATACAAAACAAAAGGGTGTGGAATGTGATGGGGGGATGATAACCCCTGAGCAAACAGAATTTCTATAAACTGACATGTTTATTTGTAAGGACTGACCGATTTGTAAACTGACATGTTTATTTGTGTTATTAATATTCATCTTTTGTTTCCCAAGGTATATGGATTTCTATAATCTCAGAGCCCTAGTTAAGAAATTTAACCATAGGAGGAGTGGGGTGTGTGTGAAAACTTTCCTTTGACGCACAAAATATTATAGGAACATTAATGAGGACGTTTTGGTCTCACGAGCTGAAATTTTATTTATCTCAACTTATTTATAATTTGCATCATTTACAGATGTGAGCGCCCTATCCCCCCAAAAAATGACCCCCATCACTCTTCATTAAGGGCTACAATAAATAGCTCTTGAGGGGGAGACAAAATGGTTTTAGACCTTTTAGAAAGTATTTAAATAAGTAAGATATTTTATCCTTTTTTTTCTTATTCCTCTCTATCAAGTTTGCTGCATCATCTTCTGATGTTCGGAATATTTTTTTAATCTTTAAAACTTAGTTACATGATGCTGTCACCGTTAAATTTTAGGCTATTTATCAAGAAGTCCGCAAAGAATCTTGAGGTTTTTTGTTGGTTTTTTCTTCGGGCATATTTCTGACCTTTAATCACCTAAAATTCATCATAGAGCTCGAGATGCATTTTTTCCGTCAAAAAGGCGTTTTCAGGGATTCTCGGTGAAGAATAAAAGCTTGTAAGTTAATCCAACAAAAAAATAATAAAACGCTTTTGCGTAGGAGTAGATATTGTAGTTAATTTTTTCATTCTGTAATCTTAGTGATTATGTTTGTGAGCCTTTCTTATGCTTCACAAAATTCTCGTTTTTTGATGCTTTTCAAGATGAATATAACTTGTCTGAAGCTAAGCGCATATTAAAAGAAAAACATTTTACGAAATATTACGAGCTATTGATATAAGCTTTTATTTAACTTGCCTTGTCTCTCCGATCGGCTCAAATATTGCAATCCAAATTTAATATATACCATGTTCTACAACTGACCTATTTTTTAATAGTGTGATGTATTTTTGGTGGCAATACAGTATTCCGTTAAAAAAATAATGGGATTGATAACAACCAATTATTAATAATATATTATAATTAATATGTACTTAAATAAATACTTCAGGTGTCGTCTACAATTCGAGATTATGACAAACTCCCGCAAAATATCATCACAACCCACCTAATTTTGAGAGCAGTGCCACAACAACTCCATTTGGTGCCTGGTGCGAAAAACATTGTTATTTATTCTATTGATCTCTGATTCTTTAGTAGTGGTATGCGACGACACCAATTAACCTTTAACTGATTCACCGGTCTGTCAGACCACTGCTTTTTTCAGGTTTTATAGCTTAACTTGCAACTTCCAGTTTGTGTAAATCCTACCGAAATTTTGTTTCGTTTGGAGCATTAATACTATCACCAGATACTTTTGAATAGGCGAATTTTAATTATAACAGTTCTGTACAAAAATTTTAGCACAAAAACATTTTATGAGTTAATTATGCCTTTTGTTTATCTTTCGATCCAGAGGTAAAAGATTATTTTACAGTAGTTATGTGACAATTTCCGTCACATCAGTTAAAGATTAAACCTATCAGCGTCTATCCTAAACGACGGCGACTGGTGTCGTGGTACCACATGTACCATCCTTGATGCGGCAATGATTTGGCATCAAATGTTTTATTTTTTTGGTAAATTTTATCTTCGCATACAAAACGGGAAGTCATCGGATTAAATATTTACCAATCTTCCAATATCTCTATAAATATTAGCAGACGGCTATTTTTACATCTGCAAATTTTTCTAGCGTTGAGTAGCTTATTTCATTCTTTGTTATTATCTGAGATAATAAAGAGCATTATTGAACCGAGTCATTTTTCACCCGGAAGGAGTTTTGCAGCTCTTGGGGGGAAAATTGCATTTTTTATACAAAATCTCAAACCTTCCTCTTTGGACGATATTACATAAGTCACTATAAACTATGCAGGGCGCAAAATTTACAAAACAAATTCTCTTCAATAGATAAAGATCTTTCCAATAACATAGTCGGAAATTTGTCACATGACAATTGAATGGCCACAAGCCGAAAATGGTCCCGCATTTCGTCGCGTTATTATGTATTTCAACCTGAACTCGTTGACGGTGAGTATTTTTTTTTTCTTTTTTTTTTTTTTACTACTTTTAATTTTTCAGCACCAGCTGACACTAGGTTTTTCATATTGTAATTTTGACCTATTTAATTGTAGTATATGTGATTTAGACAAGGTGAAATTTTCCTAACTAAAATACTAGTTTTCAAATTTAAAGGTTTCCTGCACTTTAAGTGGCAAGTAATCTTGCTAATCGTCATGAATCAGTTAAGTCAACGAATTACTCTTTATCTCATTAATAGAACAGAAAATGGGAAAACTTATGAAGAGAAGTTTTCCCCTGCGAGGTTGGGGAGGATAATAAAAAGCATTGCCGGCTTAACCTGTATTTCATTACAGATTTTAATAACTTTAAAATTGATTTAAAATATTAAATTTGAACGGGTGTTGTAAAATGCTTTATAATAGTATAGTATAATATATATTATGTATATTTTCTGAAATTAACAAATGTAAATATTTTATATCCTAATTATGAACTGTAAGTGTAACGCATTGGTCACGATGAGTATGTATATATGTGAGTGTGGTGTATTTCTTGCAAACTCAACTGCTCTGGTACCTTTTAAGATAATTCACTGGCAATATACTTCTAAAGTCCTCACTGACAGTGGGCGATAAAATCTTTTGAATTCTGGATTTAAGAAATTATATCTCAGCTAAGCAAGATATTATCTATAAAAGACGTTTGCTATTAGAAACATACAAGTTTTCGTTACTTAATTCTAGCATCACTTCCATTAGTATATTCATTTAATAATGCACTCATTTTTCACCATTTTATACAGCTTAAATTATATTGGATAAGACACGTGTTAAAGAAGGATCCTTTTATTAAAAGTGATTACTTTCTATATTTTTTTCTGTAAAAGACCTTCTTAGACACGTTTTCATCAATTTTAGTAATTACTTCTCTTTAATGATGGAGACATACACCGCTATATCATCAGCGTTTACACGTTCGGTTACTTAATGAAAGATGATTAGATATATTCCATTCGATGCACTGTGGTATTAGGGAATTTTAAAGGCTAAAGCACTGACAGTCATGGCTGGCAGGGTTTTTACTTACTAAAGATTCTGGTATAGTTAAATATTATACTTAATAGATTATTAGCGATATAAAGCATTTGGGTGTAAAACATGGTATCTGATATTCTTGGATTTTATCTAATTTTCATGTAAAATTTTATTTAGTTGCAATCTGACACCCTATTAAAAGTATGAGGTTTATATTTTTACTCAGTATATGCAATAGTATCATAAAATACCTATGGTAACATTCTCACCCCCTCCTTCCCATTATTCAAAAGCGAAAACAGCCAAATTTAAGAGGAGGGCTTTAAAAAATCATTAAAATCCCCAATTTTATCATTAATTTAAGAATAATAAATACAGGAGTAATAATCTTATTAAGACAGATTTACATTTAAAAAAAGAATCTCTAAATCCCCCTTAAATTCCTCCCGCGTATTAATTAAAAATGTTAAAAAAAAATTTTTTTTTTTTCAATTTATCTTTATTTATTACACTGGCCTCCAAAAGTTAAGGTACAAAATGTTTTTCGATGCTCACCAGAAAAAAATGGCAGTAAGATTAAACTTCATAGTTTATATGAATGACAATAATAAGCTTTAAAAAAACTTACGCAAAAATTACAGCTACCACTTTTATTTTATAGAAAAGAATAGGTATTTGTGAATGAGAGAAAAATATGAAATTACAAAGCTTTCGTAATTTCGAATGTAAGTTTGTTGTATTTCAACTATTGTTATCAGTTTTGGTCAGTTTTTTTGAGAAAATAGTAAAATACATTCTCTCAAGTCAAATGCAGATTTGCAGACAGACTTATTGACTACTGGTGTAAACGTTGCTTCATCGACAGTTTTACGCAGATTTATTGAAGCTGCAAGTATTGTCAAGAACACCAATCAAAAACAGTTATTAACAACTTGCAATAAAAAAAAATGTCCGGATTGAGATAACACTTATAAATCATGAAATGCACAAGACTTGAAAAAAAAAATCTATTTTCAGCGATGAGACTTATTTTTTTAGTCTAAGAGTTTCGATCAAAAACTGTGGTGTTTAATAAAGCGTCTGATTTGAATATCTTCATCAAATTGTTTGAATCTTCTAAAGCAGGCGTTTTTGCGCTATATTTTTCATTTACAAGATATGGACATGGATCCTTATTGCTAATTCTTTCTGAAGAGAGGCTATATCATCTCCAAAATTTTTGGACCTCTAGTCTTTGTTTTATCAATTACTTTCCTAATAAAACGCTTTTAGGCGGGATATAGTCTGCTCTATCATATACATAAAAAATGTCATTCTCAACATAGGCTGTATAGACATATAATTACTGGCTGATCAGGGGTAGTAAAGGTTTCCATACTCCCGTGAAAAAATCCGTTCAGTTTGACTTCTGTTTTCCCCTTTAAATCAGTTTTTGTGAACGCTTCACGTTGGCGAACTCGGTACTCTACCCTCCTGCCCCCTCCCACCCAAGTATGTCAAAAAGAGTTTCTTTGGTTCCTGAAAATTATTTACGTAATTTACAAGAACTTTCAGAAGAAGAGTTCTGTAACAGTGTTTTTGATATCATTCATTGAACTTGCTGATCATGAAATGGATTCAGAAATTGATGATTCCAAGCATTTTCATTCTTCTGTTTTTGTTATTTAGCTGATTTATTTCCTTAATTTATTTTTCATGTGGTTCCTGAGCAGATTAATAATATAAACTATGAGATATATATAAAAATTTGAAGCAGAGAATGGAACAATGAGTTAGCGTACTCCATACGCTGCCCCTTCAAAGTTGTACTATACGCAAGCCCCTCCAACTAAGGTTAAAGACTGGATTGTTCTCTCAGGATGCCTATCAGTTGAACGTTTCTGTCTTATCTGCAGTTGTGCTACAAGTTATCTTTTTAATAAAATATTTTTGTATCTTTTTGATTCCTTATTTATATGTTTTGATCACTTGTCCCATGTTTTTGAATCTTGAAAATCTCATGGTGCGATTTCGGTAGATGTGGAAAACTCCGTAACCCTTTAGAAAAGCGAAAATGAACTTCGAATTAGGAGTTAGCATTGATCGCTGTAGCTAAACTAAATCTAATGGGGGGGGGGGGGTATAGAAATTACTGAAATTACTGCTTAATGAAGACAATCGAAGAACTTCTTTAAATTTACATATAAATATAATACATCTTGAATTATAACCGATTGATCCTATTTGTCGACCTCTATGTGACAGTCATATCCCAAAATCTGTTTGGATTGACGATTGGGTATCATTTTCTGAAAATTCAATTTGCCTTTATAATAAGAAACATTGTTTTTTTACCTTCAATTTTTACTATTTTACGTATGAAAACGACTTTGTGAATGTGTCAGAAAATTAATGTTGCTAGATTGAGTATTTTTTTATTCAATATCCGCCACTTTTTTAATAGCTATCTTTGTTTTATTTATTCACATAAATCTACGATTAAGTAAATCATAAATTACCATTTTAGAAATCTTTATGGTTATTTTGAATGATTTTTTTTTTTTCAATTTGGCATACTGCAGAAAATAGCGAGTTTGGATTATGTAATGTAGCCATGTAATATTCTGTTTTCTCTTTCTGGATCATTTAAAAAATTACTTCCCTCAGCTTGTTCTTTATCCGTAAGAGTTCTTAACAAGATTTTTACACCCATTGTCGCATTTGATCTCACATGTGTGCACCTCTAATTATCTCAGAATTACATTTGTTACCTCACCAGAAAAGAAAAAAAAAAAACTGACTTTAAAAATTTTTGACGTAGTTTACCGATTTTCAATACTTTATTTATTTTTTACCTGTACCAAAACACGCCTGTATTTTTTTAACATTAGCACACCCATGAAATAAAGCTCTCCTCATTTTGTCTCAAATTGTATTTTGGACTAAAAAATTTTTTTAATCAAATCTACTGTTCTATATTGTAAAATGCATCAGCACTACTTCTGTTTAGGTGGGGGTAAGGGGGAGGGAATGATGCTTTTCATATTTATTTTCAGATTTTGTAGCAATTTCTATAAAAATGACTTTTTTATTGAAATTATGAAAACTTTATTTTACACCTTTATTTTATTCAATATCTGAAACTTTTTCTTAATAATTATTTTTGTCTTATTTATTCAAATAAATCTGCGGAATTACTTATTATTACTTATTATTTTCTCAGTTGCCATTTGAGGAAAATTTGCAGCTATTTTGAATGAAAAAATTCCTCAATCTGGCAAAGCTGCAGAAAATAGCGTGTTTGGATTGTAATATAATCATATGATATTCAATTTACCCTTTCTGGATTATTTAAAAAATTACTCCCTTTAGCCTGTTCTATATCGGGATGGTTCTTAAAAGGATTTTTGCACTCATTGTCGCATTTGATATAACATGTGTGCACTTCTAATTATCTCAGAATTACAATTGTTACCTTATCAGAACAAACTGACTTTCAGAAATTTTGAATTAATTTACCAATTTTCGGTGATTTTTGTGTGTGTTAAACCTGTACGAACACTCGCCTATTTTGTAATGTTAGCACACGTGTGAAACAAATCTCTCCATTTTGTCTCCCATTATCTTTTTGGCTAATTACATTTTAACAGCAAATCTACTGTTCTATATTGTAAAATGCATCAGCACTACTTCTGTTTAGAAAAAAAAAAAAAAAAAAAATCAAGCTTTTCATATTTATTTTCAGATTTTGTAGCAATTTCTGCAAAAATCATTTTTTTTTATAAATAATATGAAAACTATTTTATACCTTAAAGCAGGAATTATTTCACAAAATTGATATTAAGTTTCAAACCCATTATCAATATATATATATATATAAATAGCTTTTATGTTATTCTTTCATTAAAATTATTTTAGTATGTTATATATAGGGAATGAACGTATCGAAATTATAAGTTTCTACAACACGGTACTATTTATTCTCAAGGTATTTTTCTCCTCTCCTAGTGAACAAAAAATAGACATTCCTTCACTCGCTCTGACTTTGATTTTGAAAGGTACAAGGTAGGTCAGGTGTCCTTTAAAAAAAAAAAAAAAAAATATATATATATATATATCCTTTTTTTTTCCGAAGAAAATATGTGATTGGGGATGAGATTTACTCTTCTGCATGTACTTACGTGTTAAATAACATTATCAAATATGAAGTTTTAGATTTATTAAAACCAAAATTTCAAGATGTCAAACCAGCTCCCACACTGTTTCTTTTATCAATCGAAAGAAAGCTTCTTTAGCGGAAAATAAATAAATAAAAAAGAAATCCACTAATTATTTTTCTTTGGATACTACAATAACTAAGAGAAAGATATTATTACACTATATGAAATTATTAAAGTAAACTTAAAATATTTATGGGATTAAATTATTTTTCATGCCTTATTTCAACTGTAATGCAAAGTGACTAAATGCATATTTTTAGCAATGACATATTACAGACCACCTCTTAAAAATTGAAATACGCATACAGTGTCTTAAACGGTTTGTTAGGAAAAACACTTCTCATATGATTATCCTTAATGTCACGTAGTTTTAATTACTTATGCAGCATCTCTCTCATAATTAGCTTTAATGAGATTCACTTTGATGCTCGTTATCCAAAGTTGTCTTTCTGTCGCCTTGATACTTTTATGAATAATAAACAGCTGACTTTCTCTGGAGAGTGTAATGATAATAAGAATAAAAATGTTCATCTTACGTTGAAATTTCGCTTCTTTTTTAAATTTATGGCATTCCATTTTTGTTGAAACCCAAATATTCAAAAATAAAACAATGAGGTATAATAATTCCGATAATTTCAAATATTATTAGTTAAATAGTTCAAATATTTTATTATTTATTATATTTTTTTAACTCTCTATCTTTTAACTATCTTATAATCCAAGAGCCGACCACACAAAACCCTAAATCATCGAGCACAAGAAAAAATCCTTTATTTTATTGAAGAGTAGTAATGAAGGAATCTATCTAATGATCCATGTCTGCCGGAGGCGAAGTGGTGCATAAGCCCAAAAATTGTTATCACTAGTGGTTGACTCGTAGGATTAGCATTGTGTTTTCCTGCACCCAGTTTTCCATGTTTTCATACTTTCGATTGTACGGCAAACTCGATATTAAACTTACGAGACAATCACAAGTGGTATCAATTTTTGGCTTATGCACCACTTCGCTTCCAGCAGATATGGATCATTAGATACCCCTATTGATACGCTTCCATAAAATAAAGGATTTTTTCTTGTGCGATGACTTAGGTTTTGTGCGGTCGGCTCTTAAACTATTAGCACGGGCCCCTTACCTTTCAGCATCAAGAAGCTTGAAAAGAAGCAAAGACAAAAGAAATCATCCTCTTTAAAATATTTTTGTTTTGTACAAGCAATAATGCTTTTGGAACAAGATAAAATAATGCGTCTATAACACATTCTAAACTGCATTACTATTGATCGATGTATTAAAAGAATTTTATAACAAGTTATTTTAATGGTACTATGAAGTACCGTCGGGAATTAGAAAGATATTTATCGAAGGGTTCTGAAGCAATGCGGTTTGATACTTTTGCTCACTGACCGGCATAAAGAAACAACTATTAAACTTGTTTACGGAGTGTAAAATTGATTACATAAAATCCTTTTACACTGAAACGATGGAAACATAGTAGTAAAGATGTGGTATGAATTAAATTATACATAAAAAATAATAACATTGCGTTTAATGAAGTAATATGATTTATACTCAATCCGAAATGAGATAAAGTTTAAGCTCATATGTTGTAAAACTAACAGATATCATCTTATTTGTACCATTTAATTAAGTGTTGTTCAATTTATAATACTTGGATCATTTTGAGTTTTAGGTATTTATTTGTTTAGTCTAAGATTTTACGTTCTTTCAGAAAAACACAATGTAAATTTCCAGTACTGTAGAATATATTACCCAACATCAAAATCTTATAGGATCATAGTGCCTTACTTAAATCGCATATTTCTGCAATTAAAGAAGTATAATAGTTTTCTGAAATAACAGTAAGAAAATGTATATGTGATAGCGTAATATATAATGGCCCAAATGGCAAAAATTAACTCGCTACCTTTGGAATTTGCCATCTCCATAACAGATGCATGCATTTCCTATAGGCATATATAATATAAGATTTTGTGTCAGTATTTCTTGATTTTTAAAAGTTGCTTGGAAAAAGAATTTTGTCTGAAAATAATAATAATTACAAAATCGTAATTTTATATGCATTTTTTTTTCTGGGTACAAAACATGTGAAAAACAAAATAAAAAAATAAGAATAGCTACTCGCAATTGAATTATTACAACTGTTTCTCCCTCTCTTCTCTGTTGTTTTTTTCTGATTCTGTACTGCAGATTAATTCTCATTATAAGGCCTTAAAACAGTTGTGCGCTGAATTTACGAAAGCTGTTTGGGCTTTTTGTATATGTTAGTTTTTACACGTCACGTATTCACGGTAACTCGAAAATTTTTTTGTACTCAGTTGATTTTATTATTCTTGGAAGAAGTTTTAATCCACCCATTTTGCTGAACGAGTAGTTATTACTCGAGTACCTTAATTATTTTTTAATGGAAATAACTATATTCGATAATGAACAAACCAAAAGCTCATCCATACATAAGATTCATATAAACTTATACTTGGATTTTTCGTCCAGTAAATCAATCTTAAATTGGATGAAAAGAGTTTAATTTTTGTAGCTATAAAAATTGTTTTGAATGAATTTAAATAAATATATATACATATTACTAAAAATAAGGAAAACTTCGTGCTTGAATTTTTAAATTTCAATTCATACCTTTTGTTTTTATTTCTTTGCGCTAAATTATCTTCATCTCATTAAATACGAAAGCTTAAGCCTTTTGAAAATACAAAGCAAATTGTAAGGATATAATGCGAACCTTCCGGAGATTGTCAATCTACTGCATAATTTTATTTTGTATTAACACCATACTTCTATTAATAATAAAGAGTAACCATATGTAAAAATACTTTAAACAAAATACATAATTTTAAATCATTGTTTTTAATAGTTCTAATATTGCTCACTGGATGGCGCTAACTATGTAGTATTCCATGTATTATAACAGATGGTCATAAAACAATAGTACTTATAAAGTTTAACAGATCTGAAAAATAAAAATTCAGATACACTATAATTTGCCTAAGGATATGCATAATTTAGCATTTTACATCTCTAACATCGTTAGCGCAAGATATGTAATCATAATGATTTTCCCTGAAAAGATTTCAATAGGAAAAAAAGTAAGTTCTATGAGAATAAAATATACGCTATATGCATGTTTTATGACGCTACTCGGAGAATGAAAAGATAAAATGAATTTCTATGCTTATAAAGAATATATAAATATGTGACCCACTAATAGAGTAAATGTATCTCGATATCTCATTATAAGTGATTTAAATCAATAACAAATAAATCAAAACTGCTGAAGCATTAACTACTTCCTAAAATTACAAATAAGTAATGGATTTTTATCTTTATATAAATATCACTTTTAAATATTAAGAAAATGAATCGTTGAGAATGTTAATTTTAGTGTTCACGATTTCGAAAATTAACATCTATACAGATTAATATAGAAATTATAAAGTTACCTAAATATGTGGATAATATATGTATTTATTAATATAAATGATCGATGATGTACTTGGAAGATATGCACAATCAAAAGCAAGTAACAAAAAATTGGAAATTTTTTAAATGTTCCTTTTAACATATAAGAATAAAATTTAAAACTTTCTCTTCACTAAATATAAATATGATTTAAATATTTGTCAGACAATGTTCATCAATTAAATTCACACTATATTTCTGTCAGGTCATATTAATTTACAGATTTGAATGAATAAACAAAGTTCTCAGCTTAAAAAAGTGATAAAGATTTTTAAAAATTCAAGTAATTTAAAATAACTACATTTAACCAAACTTCTCTACTTAGTGAAATCTAACTAACACTTTGACAAAAATGTTTAAATGTTTCATGTAAAGTAATTCTTAAAGCTCTGTATTTTATTTGTATATTATATATAAACTTTAGACCATACCATGTTACTTTAAAATGTAAGAGATTTTAAAACATTTTTCTCTATGCTAAATTTCATTACTGATTTAAAAAGAATTGCCGAGCAATTTTAAACTATGTTCATCAATGAAAATCACAGTATATTTATAACAGACAATATATATTTATTTGAAAATTTGAGTGGCTAAACAAAGTTTTAAATGTAAAATAATAATAATTGAAAGTTTTTAAAAATTCCATATTTATTTCTGTGAAATCTAACTCATTACGCTATATTAAATAACGCATGAATATTTTATGTAAAGTAATAAAAAAAAAAAATACTCAGACCCGTATTTTATTTTAATGTTACATATAAACTTTAAACCACACCACATTATTTTAGCATTTAAGGCATTTTAAAACTTTTTTCTCTATACTAAATTTCAATACTGATTTTTTTTAATAAAAATGCCGAACAATTTTAAACTATGTTCATCAATGGAATTCAAAGTATATTTATGACAGACCATATATATTTATTTGGCTATGATCTAAAATGTATATCTTTGTTTGTTGATTGTGTTGGAATTCATTTCTCATATGCATGCTACCATGTTCTGAGCAGCACTGTAGTTACAATGTTTACAGTGTAAAAAAATAATTCAAAGTTTTTAAAAATTCCATATACTTATTTCTGTGAAATCTAACTCATTACGCTTTACTAAATAACGCATGGATATTTTATGCAAAGTAATTAAAAAAAAAATGCCCGAACCCGTATTTTATTTGTATGTTATACATAAACTTTAAATCGCACCATCTTACTTTAACATTTAAGGAATTTTAAAACTTTTTTCTCTATACTAAATTCAATTACTGATTAAGAAGATTGTCGAACATTTTTAAATATTGTTCACATATATGGAATTTAGAGTATATTTATGACAGACCATATTTTTATTTAGAAATGTGAATGGCTAAACAAAGTTTCCATAGTGTAAAAAATAATTCAAAGATTTTTAAAATTCCCTATTACCTATTTCCGTGAAATCTAACTCATTACGCTTTACTAAACAACACATGAATACTTCATGTAAAGTAATAAAAAAAAATTACTCAGACCCGTATTTTATTTGTATAGTATATATAAACCTTAAACTCTGTCGGGCAAACAATATTATAGAGTGTGTTTCTTTTTATAATTCCTAAACTATGCATCGCAAACGCATCAAACACTTTTGCAACATTTCGAACTAAAATAGTTTTCGATTGTGTTATGAATGTGTTGTAAATGGTTTGTACGAAATAAAAAGATTGTGCAAAAAGCGTCGTTAAAAATTACAAATGGAGAAAATGTGTTTTCAAAACATATTTCATTTTTAAAATAATGTAATTTTAAAGGCAACATGTAGAAATTTTTTTAAATTGTTTTACATGTGTTGTTTTATAGTGTTCTAAAATGTGTGGTGTTGTTCACAATTCGTTGTTAATTTGAGAACAAAGTGTTGTACAGCACAACAATATTTTAAGTAACTATTTTCATTAACACTATTTACAACACTATTTCAATGTAATTAGCAACACTATTTTTAGAACACGTTTATAGATAGCAATACGTTGCAACATATTAAGAAGACATTCCTAGACAGCAACATTTTTGCAATATGTTAAGAACACAATCACAATACAAAAAACGCTTCACAATACATTGATGTGTTGTGAATTCGTGGACAAAAAGTGTTTCGAAATGTGTTTATTTTTGTGTTTGATAATTTGCAGTGCGAGTTTTTGAGTTAGAGATTCATTTGCAAAAGTGTTTCAAATGTTGTTCTTAATCATATGAAAAACCATTCATTTCAAAGTAGTTATTTTTAAAAAGTACAAAATTAGAATTTTCATACTGTCCTTGGGTCGTTTGAATTAAAATTAAAAAACTTTCATATGGCACTAACAAATGAACGACCAAATGTTATTGAAGTTTTGATACTTTGAATTTTATGAACTTTCAGCGTTTATTGACACCAAAAAGATTTCCATTTTTAGTTTCAGAAAGCGACGAAAATGTATAAAATTTTAAGTATAATAACTTGGTAACTTTTTGTCATAGATTGATAGAGCTTTTCAGGTTTTACGTGTAAGAATATGAAAGAAAATTCAAAATATAGCTTTTAGGAGTCAGAAACCATATAAAACATGAATTTCGGGACTTAAAAAACAATTTGAAGAAAATTAATTTATTTTTAATTAAGAATATTTATTCGGTACCTCTAAAACTAATAGATTACGTAGTTATTAACTATTGGTCAATGATAAGAAGCCACAATTAATTGTTATTTGTTATCATTTATACATTTTTTGACAGCATTTCCTATTTTTTTAATTCGTATGCATCAATATTATGTTAATTTATTGCAGAGAGCTTGAAGTATTTAAAAAACAATAAGTAAAACAATTGCGTTTTTTGTTAAAAGAAGAAAGAAAGAAATCTAGGAAATATAAGTTTATCTGTGTTGATGATTATTCCATAAACATACATAAATAAGGAATAATTTTGTATTTTCTCTAAAGAATCAAATTTTTTTTCTTGTTATTTATTGCATTTAAGAAAACTATCAAAATTTTACGGTAAATTGTCTAAATCAATATGGAATAGAAATCTCGAGTACGAAAATGTATCTTTGTTTGTTGATTGTGTTGGAATTCATTTCTCATATGCATGCTACCATGTTCTGAGCAGCGCTGTAGTGGAGGGTATACGCGGGTATACGCCGTATACCTTCTGGATTTTTTAAAGAGCACCATATGCTCTCTGTTTCTCAAAGCTATAATATGTACTCTATGGTATACGCTCTCTGCCTTGAGCGTATACCCTGCTTAAAGCGTATATCCCGCTTTTTTTTACGACTACACAACTGGTTTTGTATTCTTTCAGAACTAAATGTTTTAATTGTACTACTTACATGCTTATTAAGAGGACAGTTTACCTTGAAATTGATCAAATAGTCTATTTTTTTAAATATTAAACAAGTCTCTTTCATGGTACTGAATATTTTGATACCTCATTGTCATTTTTACCCATGCAATAATTATATCGCGAGATAGTGTAATTTTGTAGATACACTTAGTGCAGCAATTAACCATAAAAATTTAAAATTTTAAATGGCTTTTTTTTTTTCCCCATGTTTGTTTTCCGTTTCGTGCTTTTAAAATGCTGAAGTTTTTTTTATTGGTATATACTTGATATTGAGATTTAAACATTTCTGTGCAAGTCCTTTATTATATCTGATAGTTCTGCGTATGGAATTAGTTTTCTGTTACATTTAACAAAAAGTATATGAAGATGTGTTAGATTTCACTGTTTTAGACTATATATATATATCAGTAAAATAATTATATTAAATGTAATATTAGATATATCTAAGAATCCATGCGGACTCTTGTGTAATACGCATTTAAAAATCTTAAAGCCAAAAATATAAAATTTTAAAAATGCAGTAAAGAGTTTTAAAAATTCAAATTTTTATTAACTTAAAAAAAAATTTAATTGAGTAATCAGTTATTTTCAAAATGCATTTTTCAGACTTTTTTGTAGTAAAAAAGTACTTTTTTTTTCTTTTTCAAAATGTATTTTTATTTGAACATTGAAATTTAGTGAGTTTACCATTTGAACCATATTTGCGGTTTGAGAAGAAAGAACGTAATTTATGATTCTTGGTGTTTTACAGGCCTTTAAAAATTAGTTCACAAAGGAATTTAATTTTTATCAATTAGAATATAAGGAAAAATATAAGTCTTTGAATGATCAGTGTTAGTTGTTAGTAACATAAAGAAACCGTTGGATATTCCTTGCCTGTCTTCGCTTTCTGTTTGAAGACCTGTCCCTGAATTCAAAGTTCAGGTTTTTCGGCCACAGCTGTTCCCGCGTTATAGAAAATAGCTGAAAACTATCATACATAATATTTTTTATTATATATTAAAATTCCTTTTCTCTGCACATAATAAAGGTAAAATGTTGAATGGGGTATTTTTCAAATTGTTCTGCAAGCGGTGTTTGACATAATAGTTTGTTGTTTGATGAATACACGTTGTTTGATTAAAAAAATAAAATAAAATTGCGTTTAATCAAAAGCTAATGAAAATACATTTCAGTAAATAATCTCAAAGCCAGCGAGGAGAAAACCTCGTACAGATCTCTCTCTCTATCTCTCTCTCTCTCTCTATATATATATATATATAACTTCTGTTTGATATAATTTGGCATTAAAAAGTTTTTCCTGTAATTGATGTTGATTTGTAGTATTATCTAATGGTTATATATATATATATAAAATAGGAAAATTGCATTCAAATAAAATTTTGAAACATTTAGAAAGCAAAATTGTCATATTGACCTCGTGTCAGGAGTTAACAGCCGATAAAATCGCTAAAAATCGTTATTTCCAGTCAGTTTTTTTTTCGTTCATTTCAGTGGTTTAAACACGAAATTCGATTACATGAACAAAATTTGTGTTTTATTTATATTTTGTTTTATTTCTTGGTTAATGACTATTCTAATTTTAATATGTAATATAAGCTATAAACAAATGATGAATTATTGATAATGATTTAAGTGCAAATGGATTTATCATTCGTAATCGTCTGCACGCTATAGACCATAAAAATATCATGCTTGAAAAATGTTTTAAAAGCAATACAGATTGCATAAATTGCGATACAGTTTACAAACAGTGATTTAGCTTTCAAGCAAAATTGCATTCGAAAGTATATTTTCTCTTTGTACAACGGTGTAAAAATTGAAAATGTGAGTTTAAAGAATTTAGAAGTATTAAAAAAATTTCAATAAATGTTAATAAAAGTTAAATTTGATCGTCTGCTTTTGCCACCGTCAAAATGACGTCAGCGTTACTCACGGACATGTTTGTCCTTTATAATAAAGATAGACATGAATGGTGACTTTTGACTAATTTCTGCCAGTAGTTGCGTATAAATAACAAATTTGCTATTTAAATGGATTTTCAAGGGCATGGAAAATCACGGAACGTTATCATGTTGGCGTATTTAGGATTAATCTATTTTTTACGCAAGAAGATATTTTTAATAATAACAATAATAATTCTTGAAATAATTTTAAAAAGTTAATAGCAAATTTGTATCCCATACTTTCGATAATGAGGATCGGGCTCTGATGACAAAAAATTCTTCATGATAGGGTTCAGAAAAATGAGCTAGAACTAATCTCTATTGCTCTCTTGCTAAAAACTATGAAATAGAGTTAACTTTAATAAAGAATATGCGACAGACAGCTGTTTTCAAAATTTATTCACAATGTAATAAATTTCGCTATTGTTAGAAAATTATGGAGAAGGATCTTTCATTTTCAAATAAAATTCCATGTTTTCAAAGGCTATCGATTTTTGAGCATCGGCGATTCAAATTAAGAAATATTCTCTTCATAGCATAATAGAATGCTGCTATCTAAATGAATCTAATATGTCAATACGCAAATAGCGGTACTGAAACACTGAGACACTTGGAAAATATGTTGTACAATCTATTACCAAATAGAATAAATAACTGATATCAAACAGGAACCCTGCAGTGGCCAGGTAGGTCTGAACTTGAACTTTGGCCTCTAAACTCATCTTGTTCATGGATAGCAGACACGACGCTTCTTATGAGTGGATAGAGTAAAATCTCAGTAGTGACAGCATTGTTTATTTTTTTATGCGTCCGAAAAATCTCATGTTAACCAATATAGAAATTAAAAACAACATTACTTGGTACTTAACACTAGAACGCCCGGAAATTTTACTCAAGTTTGACAATATTTTTCACCGGAATTTTTATTCCGCATTATTTAATTAATTTATTTAACGTAAATCTGCATGGATCAAACTTAAATTATTTTAAGAAATTTTTTATGGTTCGAATTGAAATTTAATCGCATAGTTGGAGTCGAATCGACTCCTTCCGGGCGTTCTAGTGTTAAAAACGGCTGCCATAGACGACAGAATGTTCGCACCGCTGTTTTAAAAAGATACATTTTGTAGTATATTCCTCTTACAAATGTTGTCAAAGCATATGTAAAGATATTTTGTTTTGAAAAAATCGTGCGAAATAGAATTAAAAAATAGTCGCTTGTGGCAGCCCTGTTAAGGTATTTTTCAAGTTAAGGTTAAGGTATTTTTCAAAATTTGTTCTTTTACCATCAAGTGCTTGACATCTGGTTCTGATACACTACTTTTCTTCCAATAGTCTCTGTAAACTTTGCATATAAATTTTAAAGGGAATAAACTTACCTGAAAACAGTGTTTAAAATTTATGTAGATAATTTTTGTAGCATTGGCATTAGATTGAAATATTCTGATACTGAAAATCAAATTTTGAAAAATATGAATTTGGTACTTAAATTTTGCCACAGGTTAACATTGTACTGTGAGCCATATAAGGACAGCGGAAGCGCTTCTAACTGTATAAAATTAAATAACATGCGTGAGCGTATGCAAGGAGAAGGAAAAAATGCCCCCCCCCCCCCCTTTTTTTTCAAATTTTCTTTGACTTTTGAGGATTTTGAGTGAAATTCAAAAAATTACTTTTTCCCAAATGACTAAAGTAAATGTAATAAATGGTAAAATTTGTTTTTTGGAAAGAGTTTTATTTATTGTATATTATGGCATATTACGCGCTCTTTTGATACCAGAAAGAAAATACGCCAAAATTTACAATGCGTGTCATACAATGTAAAAAGAAAAAAAGATAAGATTAGAAAAACGACAACATAAGATTTGATATTTCTACAATAAATCCTCTATTTATCGTATGTTCTCGTTCCACATTTATTCTTTTTTAACGTTCGTAGTATATATATTTTCAATGTTGTTTCCTGTATCTCAGGAAGGTTTCTTTGTAAAAAAGTGGGAAGAGGGTAATATGACGAAATGGCTAAAAATAAATATATATATTATCGAAATATAAGGCATCGCAACATGAAATCAGCTTATCAAAGACTTGACTATATAACAGATATTGTGCGGAGGGCACCATCCTATTCCGATGTCCTTGCGTAAAATGGTTGTTTGGTCATTATCTTTTTCTTTTATATATAAATAAGGAATTAAAACATTCCACTTTTTAACTTATTAAACTTCACTCTCACTGCAAGTGGGCCAAAAATTTACTTTCTTATTAAATATTAGTCAGAATAGTGCCGATTATGAAGAAAATAATCTTTTAAAGTAAATGTTAGTTCTATTAAAATTTCAAATTCTGGCCTTTTTTTATTGTTTTTAAATTTACTGAAAATCATGATTTAATGAAGTATGAAAAAGTTCGATATTTATAACTCTGAAGGTCGTTCAATATTTAGAGAGTATTTATTGAAAAAACTAGGCGAAATGTATTGTCCATAGATATCATATGATTTTGCTATCCGCCTCTTATATTTGAAATGACCTTGGAAGTGCGCTGGTTTGGAATGAATTTCCAATCTATAAAATGGGAGTGTACGAAGGAGTTTGTAGTGATAGGCTTGTTGCTTTTAATTTCACAAAAATAGGAATATTGATATTATAAATGCTCTTGAAGTAAATTAACCGTTTACACTCGGGAGGTGGCTCTTCTCGGTTACGCCTCGAATGCGATTAAATTCATTAAATTCCTTAACCCTTTATCTTCCAACTGTACTTATAAGTACCATTAAAATTACTTATTATAAAATTCTTTTAATACGCCGATTAGTTATAATACTGTTTAGAATGAGTTACAGATGCATTACTTTATTGTGTTCCAAAAGCATTATTGTTTACACGAAACAAAAATATTTTTAAAAGCAGGATTTCTTTTGCCTTTATCTTTTTCAGCTTTCTTGGCGCTGAGAAAGGGGGATTTTTCAATTCGGAAATACTTCTATATTTATATTGTAAGAACATCATAGTTGTACATTTTATATTTCTACAAAATACTAAGAAAACAATTTAAAATAAAAGATCTGAGTGGGGTGTAAATATTGCACAAAATCGCTGTAAATTCAAATTTAATTAATCTATGTAAATCTTTCAATTCTTCTAAAATCTTTAAAAAAGTTATTAAATGATCATGTAAATTTTTTACTTTAGTTTAAACAATTTATGCAAAATGCTCTCGAATATAAAATTTTCATGAATTCATAATTCGGTAGATAAAGAGTTAATATATTAAACATCACGAAAAAAATGGTATTCCTTGAAAATTTGTTATCCAGAGGACAGCATTATGTGCCTGTATTGTAATCGGGTCCATGGAGCTTGTAAAAAATCTCACTTTTCCCCTAGATTTCTGTTAGTTACAATTTCAACTCTTGGAATCCCAACTCCAGTGACTTGCACCCCTTCCCATTTCTGAAAAATTTCTGATAAATTCCTGAATTTATTTTTATTCTTAAACGCTTAAATTTAGTAGCTTGTGCTTTTAATTCAAAACTCTGAAATCGAATAGCATCTTCCATTTTCAGATGAAGTTAAGTTGGGGAGGGGAGGCGAGAGTATACACGCAAGGTATGGCATACTCTGGTATGTAAAGCTTTCATATTTATCACTAGTATCTTGTATAAAGTAATCTTCGACATTTTATGGCTAAATTTGTATTGTTTGTCAGCGATTCAAAGGCTTACATAATTAAAAATCAGGATTTTAATTAAAAAAATTAAATCAAGAGGCAGAGAATCTTGGTCTAGTTCATTAATAAGTAAAATCGGACAAAGGGGGGAAAAACAGAGAGAGCCTTTATGAAAACTGAAAAAAAAACTATAATGCAGATTGAATCAATTTAAAGTTATTATAACTTCTAAAAAATTTATGAATCAGAGATTTTTGATAAAATTAAAAATGAACCCAAAGGGTGAAAAAAATAGGGCTTTATGTAGAAAAAAATTCACAACTTCGTCAATTCTCAAAATATCGAATCCAATTACATTTATTATACATTTTTTTAATATTATCTACAACATTTATGTTGACAAATTTTTGATAGCACCAATTCCCCCCCCCCCTCAAAAAGTTCTAAACGAAAGGGGGGGGGGGGGGTAAAGAAGGAAAAATTCCAAAAGTTTGTCAATTCACAAGACATAAATTGCACTTGAATTTATTATAAATCTTCTTAATATTATCTACAACGTTTATATTGACAAGAGTTTGGTTGTACCGATTCTTAAATCAAAAACAAATTAACCCTTAACTGCTGTGACAAAAATTGTCACATAACTACTGTGAGCGGTCTGTCAGACCGCTTTATTTAAAGATGAATAAAATGTTACAATAACTCTCAGAATACTATTTAAGTGTTAAACTTTATATACCAGACTATTATAAATAAAATTCAGCTATATTCAAAAGTTTCTAAAGTAGCAATAAGTCTCAAAGCGAAACAAAATTTGACCAGTATCTATAGTTAAACTAAAAATTATGAGTTAAACTATGAAACTTGAAAAACTCAACGATCTCTGAGACCGCTAACAGTAATTATGGATTAAAAATACATAGCGATTGAAGTAAAAATTATCGTATTAACCCATTAGTGCCTAGCGTCCCTTTTTCGGGACGATTATAAAAAAGTCAATAAAGCACTTTTCACACCAGAAAATAGAAAGATAAATAAACACTATTTTTCACGAGACACATTCCTCAATAAATTAAGATAAAAGTCATTAGTTTTTTAAAAGTGGTGGGAAACCTAAAATTTGATTTTTATTGAAGAAAATCATTTGGGCATTAATGGGTAAATAAGATTCCGATTAAACTAGGTTTTGGAGAAATATGAAATTAAAAACTTGTCAAAGGAGGCGAAATAAAATTGTTTAACTTGCCGAATAATATCTGTACTATTTTATGAATGGTCTGGCTTTGAAAACGGAAAGTGTCTGATTTACTGCCAGAAAATATGGAAAATTAATGTAATTCAAAAGTATTACAATTTTAAGTTCTGACCCCCTCCTCTCTCTCTCTAAAAAAAAAGTCCTTCTTAAAGGCAGGGGAATTTTTTTTTATATATAAATTCTAGAATAAAAAAAGCTCTGTTAAAAAAATCTTTGTATAGTTTTTAAGAGGATATTTTAAATTACAGAACTGGTTCAGAAATTCAAAATGTTACCAGGGGGGTGGGGGTGGAATGCAACCAGTATCAAAATATTGAAAAATAAACGATTGTGCATCAATCTCAACTAATCTTATGTATAATCTATTTTAAATCTCCCAGTATATCTTTTAGTAATGTATGTGAACACAGGCCATATAATTGCTTTCTTATTCCTTTGATAAGAACTGGGGTAAAGATTCGACAGCTCAAGCATTGAGCGGAGAAATATATGGGAGCAACGAAGTTAAATTGATAAATTCATATTTATAACTCTTTTAATAATTATTTTTATCAATTCATTATCTTTTTAAAATAAATTTGTCAAATTGATTACTAAACTATTATAAAAGCTTAATTACAAACATTGTAGTAGAAGTATAATTAAATTATTCTTAGAAAAATCTGACAGATTTTAAAAATCGAACAGCTAAAAGAAAGGTCAATGATAAAAACCTGCTGTTGTTTTTGTCATCAAAAATGTATGTCAATATTTAGTCAATCCAATAATTATTCCATTAAAGGCGGATCCAAAGGAGAGTCTTCTTGGGCTTTGTAACTACACCCACCCCACCACCGAATAAAGAAATTTTCCAGAAAACAGAACATTTTTCATATGAAATACTCATTTATTTGAAATAATTGTTCGACAAGACTCGTGACCCACCCCTTCTACTCCATGATCTAAATCGAGGCCAATATCCACGCCTGTATTTAATCACGAGACGTAGAAGATATTTTCTATTATTCTACTTTTGGTGCTTCAGAATTTTTATTTTTTATTTTTTTAAGGATGACATAATTAATGGAATCAGGTATGTGCATTTCATGCAACAAGGAATTAATTATTTTAAAGTAGTCATTAAATAGTAATAAATATCAAATGAAACATGAAAAAATCAATAAATAATTTAATCAAGCAATTGTGTATCATAATTTTATTCAATAATCTAAATAATTTGTACTTTCATCTGCATGTCATTGAGTAAGTTGCAGGTGCCCATTTTTTATTGCAGGTGCCATTGCAGGTGCCATAAGACTGGAATATGTGCTTGGCTAATAGAACAATATTTGAATATTTGCTTCAAAAATGCATAACTATAAAAACTTCGTTTTTCAGGAAATATGAAACATTGTTTCTGGGCTGTAGAAGAGTCAATGGCTATCTTGCAAACACAATTGCTACTTGGTGGCTGGATTTTCAGAATGCACTATTTGGGTGATTGGTAAATCAAGTTGAATTGTAGCCATAACTAATAATAATAATAATAAAAAGCAAAAAAAAAATCGTGTTGTGATACATTCGAAGCAAGGATGAGATATCATGGGCTAAACATAGTTTTGTAATTATTATCCTGTTTTTTTCCCTTTGGTTTGGGTAATGAATATATATATATATACAGGGTGATTCAGCTCGTCGGTGACAAACTTTAAGGATTGATAGAGCACACCTAGACGAACATTTTTGAATAGGGAATGTAGGGTCCCTGACGCGATGGTAAGGCGCTAGGCGCTTTCGAAAATTTGGGTGCCGAAATTCGAAACGTCATAAAAACTAGGGAAATGGTTAGATTTTCTTGCTTGTTGCGTCGAAATGATTCTGTTTGTTTAGACTTTCTTCAGTACCAATTTGATAAGCGTATCTCTTAAAACATGGATAGGGGGCGCTGCAGACTTTGGAGAGCTAGACAACAACTTTAAGCCCGTTATTTTGATAATTTAACACATGCTCGCCAAAGTTTATACTCTAACTTAAAGTTTGAACCCAAAAGTAGAGCCCTGCAAAAAGCGTAAGAGCCGGAATAAAATGTCAAAGTACAGGGTGGTTGAAACTCGAAGGCTCCTAAGAGATAAACAAACAGATTTCTTGACTTATGGCATGCATTTTCATGATTCTGTTTGCTGGGGCTCTCTGAAACTCAGTTGAACGGTACAAAAAGAAACATCGATAGGGGGCGCTTTGGGCAAAAAACATAATTCGTTGACATTTCGGACGCTAACTGGAAACGGGGCGCTACGATCAGTTAGAAACAAACAAGAGAGTAATTTACTTATCATAAGAAGCTATTAAAACTGCAGTTTGTTTGTTTTTTTTAACAAACATAGCTGGTTTCAGTCATGCACAATGCGCGCAATAAAATTTACATAAGGTGCTTTTTGCTGATTTATGCAAAAGATATCGTACCATATCGATATGCAAAAGATACGTAATGCGTAGACGACAACGCGAGATGACGTAGTTGTATGCGCAGACACGTCTTTTGAATGTGCGGTACCTACTTAAGCTTCGGGTTACTTGTCTGCAGATCGGTAGTAGGATGGAACGGTACACAAACTCTGAATTGGCTGACATGCATTTGGCGTATGGCGCTGCTGGTTGTAATGGACGAGCCGCTCAGCGGTTGTACGCCGAGCGTTACCCCAACAGGCAAATCCCCTGCCATGCCTTCTTCGCTCGAGTACACCAGAGGTTGTCCACAACGGGATCTTTCGACGGAGGCAGGCCTGAACGGGAGCGATCAGTGAGCACCCCCGACAACGAAGAGGCTGTGCTTAACCTGGTTGAGGACAACCCAGGTCTTAGCACGAGAGATATCGCCAGACATGTTGGCATTTCGCAAGCAACTGCGTGGCGCATCTTACGTTCCCGGAATCTGCACCCCTACCACATCCAGCGGGTGCAGTTGCTCAGAGAGCAGGATTTTGGCCCTCGAGTGGAATTCTCAAGATGGTACTTGGCGATGAGATCCAGGGATCCCCGTTTTGTAAACAGCATTTTGTTTACGGACGAGTCCACCTTCAGCCGGGAGGGAATGTGGAACGCCCACAACAGTCATGTGTGGTGTGATGAAAATCCACATGAAACCAGAAGCCGAGCAGCCCAGGAGCGTTTCTCAGTAAATGTGTGGGCCGGCATTCTGGGGGATTGCCTCATTGGCCCTTATTTGTTACCTGAACGGCTGACAGGTGGAAATTACCTGATTTTCCTGGATCAAGTGCTGCCGCAGCTTCTGGAGGAGGCGCACGTACCCGAAGGTTCGCGTCGCCAGATGTGGTTCCAGCACGATGGAGCTCCGGCCCATTACACGAACGACGTGCGTCTCCATCTAAACGCAAGGTATGGCCAGCGGTGGATCGGGCGTGGGGGTCCAGTTCACTGGCCTGCCCGATCACCAGACCTCACCTGCTTGGATTTCTTCCTTTGGGGTTACCTGAAGGCCGAGGTATACCATACACCTGTCAGCAGTGCTGAAGAACTTGTGGCGCGCATTGTGGCAGCTGCAGGGCAGATCAGAGATACTCCTGGCATTGTTGGAAACACACACTCCTCAATGCGACGGAGGTGCGAAGCCTGCATCATGGCCCAAGGGTCGAAATTTCGAGCATCTTCTGTAGTGTTATTTTTTGTAAATAAATTTCCAGTATCATTGATGTTTTTGGTCTAAATTTATTCAGAAGTGTTGAGCAGAGGTAGAAAATGTGTTTTCATTATTACTAACTGATCGTAGCGCCCCGTTTCCAGTTAGCGTCCGAAATGTCAACGAATTATGTTTTTTGCCCAAAGCGCCCCCTATCGATGTTTCTTTTTGTACCGTTCAACTGAGTTTCAGAGAGCCCCAGCAAACAGAATCATGAAAATGCATGCCATAAGTCAAGAAATCTGTTTGTTTATCTCTTAGGAGCCTTCGAGTTTCGTCCACCCTGTACTTTGACATTTTATTCCGGCTCTTACGCTTTTTGCAAGGCTCTACTTTTGGGTTCAAACTTTAAGTTAGAGTATAAACTTTGGCGAGCATGTGTTAAATTATCAAAATAACGGGCTTAAAGTTGTTGTCTAGCTCTCCAAAGTCTGCAGCGCCCCCTATCCATGTTTTAAGAGATACGCTTATCAAATTGGTACTGAAGAAAGTCTAAACAAACAGAATCATTTCGACGCAACAAGCAAGAAAATCTAACCATTTCCCTAGTTTTTATGACGTTTCGAATTTCGGCACCCAAATTTTCGAAAGCGCCTAGCGCCTTACCATCGCGTCAGGGACCCTACATTCCCTATTCAAAAATGTTCGTCTAGGTGTGCTCTATCGATCCTTAAAGTTTGTCACCGACGAGCTGAATCACCCTGTATATATGTGACGGCAAATTTTTATTATTAGGGCTACATTACATTTATTCCACATGATACAAGGAGAAAATATTTTTAAACTAAGAGAACGCGAACATATATAGGATATGAATAGTTTTTATATAGGATAACAGAGCCAGTAGTTCATCGGTATTACTTTTTTTTTTTCCCTTTTCAAGTTTTAGAAGTAAATTAACACAGTTGATACAAATCTTAATGAATGTCATGTAATGGGCAAAAATGAGATCTGCTGAAATTAAATAGCAACAAAATAATAAATAAATAGTTTTTTTAATTTCCATTTTCCTAATAGTTTATCAATTGACGAAATTAGTCAAAAATTCAAAAAAATTAATCTTTAAAATATACTTAAGCTGTGATTAACAATAATTCATATAAAACTATTATTTGAAATAAGAAAGGTTTAAGTGGATTATTTTAACTTATCGTAATTGTCTTCAACTAATCAAAAACTTTACTTTTTTATTTTATTTATTTATTTTTAGAAAAAGGTGTAAAATGGCTTTTTTTACAGCAAGCAGCTAGCAATAAGTACTAACACTAACATTCAAACAAAAATATTATCTTTAGTGCCACGTGTAAAACTCATTTCCATTTGAAAGGGTACAATATTTCAAGAAATTGGTCAACTACTGGCGCGGTCACCCTAATAACCAATAAATGCAAGTAATGATCGTCATCAATCGTTGAAAATTACTTTAACCCTTTCGGGTCTGGTGTACTATGTAGAATATAGTAGACTATATGTGGAATATTTCTATTATTGTTTTCAAAACAGTACAAGCTTCGTAAATGATGTTTAGAAATAGTTGTACTGTTAGGAAAGCGAAGTAATTGTTGTAATACTTGTCTTACAGTAATATTACTTTCAATGAAACTCCTATATATAGCTAAATATGGTTCGGTGTTGAATTCATTCCAATCATTCCCATATATTTACAAAACAGTTTTGATGTTAACTTGGTATTTTAACCGATAAATGTCACTGCGTCATCTACAGCAGGAATAAAAAAAATATTATAGCGAGTTGTTTTATAAACAACTCGCTATAATATTCTCGCAACTCGCGAGAATTCTCGCATATTATTCAACTCGCTCTCCATTTCTTTCTATAATTTCTTAATAGTACATGTCTTTTAATTGAGCATTATTTTGTTTAAACAAATACTTTTGTTACTAATTGCATGTAGTAATGTTAGCAACTGTCTATGCATTTATAGTATGACAATATTAATGTTCATGCATTTAATATTATTAATAATAATAAATATTTGCTTAATTCTCTTTGCACTCTCCAAAAAAGCTTCCTTAGTCATATGAATATGGAATCAATTGTACATAAAACAACAACATTTGTTATGTTTCTGACAATGAGATATTTGTTAAGCTCTAATTAATCTTTTAGGATAGCTAGTGTTAATGTTATTAACGTAAAAGTAATTTTTTCTAAAATTTGAAAAAAAATCTGACCCAAAAGGGTTAATAGATATATATAATATATATATATATTGGTGAAAATTGTTAAAACCACACGCATTCCGGGTCTATTATGTCCGGCGCGCTTCCTCCCGGATTAAAGATATATATTTCATTTCAAAATAAGTGTTAAATTTCTGCTCAGACTTTGAATATATTTCTTCGATCTGTCAAGTGTTGCTCCCAAACGCAAATGCATTGTTTAATTTTTCACCTGCTTCTTTGTCTTAATCTAGCAAAACAAAATTTTCCCATCGATTTTCTTTCATTGCACAGTTTAAAGCTATTAAGCCGCAGGGAGATTTATGCTAGTGGGATAAAACAACAAAGATATTTCAGCCTGCTATAGTTATATTAGGCAAACGGCACCTTGACTTAATTTCAATAATATTAGAATCTCCAAGTGAATATGATTACAACGGAGCTGCGATATATAATAGTGAAATATATCACAAATTTCCGCAAACAATGTTTAGCCCTCAGTCTTCGTAAGATAAACCCATTACATAGCTGCAAACGAATCATTTATTTAACTGACTTACGAATCTTTAAGCTTTTAAGAATTCGGAAACGAACTTGACCATTCATTTGGTATTCACGTAACTTTTCTATTATCAATCTCCGTCGCTTGTTTGACTGCGCGCAGAATGTGTTTGCCGCAAGCGCAAATATTCTAATCTTACGCAATTTTAGAAGTACATGTATATTTTATAACCTTTGTAAAGGATTTTTTTTAAATAGTAGGCTACATCTTTTTGAGATTTCAAGGTACAATTTTTAGGAAAAATAGTACAATTTATAACGTTAAATTAATCGCTGGTTCTCGTTTTTCAAAAATATATATTGGTTCAGGAGGAGGAGTTATGACCACTTTATAGATTTTCAACATTGTTATTCTTTTTTTTTTTTTTTTTTCTATTTGGAAAAGTGGTGTTTTTAATACATATGAAGTAACTTTGACACTTTTAAGAACATTTCTTAAAAGTTTTAATTCGCATAGCCCCCTTTTTTATTAAATTAAAAGGATGGTTAAAATTACCCCATCAAAAACCCAGAATTGCAAAAAAAAAAAAAAAAAAAAAAAAATCCAATTAATTCTATTAGTGAAAAAATCATGACCACTATATTTATTTTTTATACTTGCCTAAACACATTTATTTGGGATAATTAAGAACATTAGAACACCAACCTCACAAATCACTTTATCAAAAATTTTTGGTAGACGTTGTTCAAATTGCTATTTGGATCTCAAAAATGCTTCCGACTAGTAATAAAGAATATCTAAAATGAAAAATACATTTTGAGGATAATATCTAAGCGTGAAACAAAATTTTATACACAATTTTATCCATTATGGTGGTGATCACAATTACCCTCTGGTCATAATTATACCTACTGACCCTATCGTATTTACCTCAATTTAAGAGGCGGTTTTTAATATTTTCAAACATTGTTGAAAAATATTTATGAATTCAGTTTGTTTTTGTGCGATCTGTAGGCTTTTTATCCATTTTCGTAATTACTGCCACCTTGTTTAATCGTAGGCAATTGATGCAAGTTCAGGGGGGGGGGGGGATTATTTTTTTTTCGTAAAACAAATGGTGACTAATGTTAAAACCGTAAGCCGTAAGCACACAGGAGCATGTGCTTCATTTCAAAAGTAATAATTTGTGATTATAAGTTCTTTCTTCGATCTGTCAAAATTTCCCTCTAACATAATATGTGTATCGTTTAAAAATTTCACCTTCTTTATCTAAATATAGCAAAACAAAAGTTTCCATTAATTTCATTTATTGTCCAATTTAAAACTATGAAGGCCTCAGAGAGATTTATGAAACTAGGATAAACAATAAAGATATTTTAGCAAGCTGATTATATTAGACAAACGGCTTTCAGTCTTAATTTCAATAATATTAGAATATCTAAGTGGGTGCGATTACGACAGAACTGCGATATATGATAGTGAAAATATATCACAAGTTTCCGCAAGCAATATTTAGCCCACAGCCGTCACATTAAGGTAAACCCATTGTAGAAGACTTTGCTGCCTTGCAAACGAATCATTTATTTAACACTTTATGCATCTTTAAGCATTTCAGAATTCGGAAACGAACTTGACCATTCATTTGGTATTCACATAACTTTTCAATTTCCTATCTGAGTCGCGTGTTTGACAGCACGCAGATTGTGTTTGCCGAAAGCTCAAATATTCCAGTCTTATGCATTTCAGAAATATATGTAGAAGTGTTTCATAAATGTTAATGAAAAAATGTTTTCTTTCAGTGATTTTACTGGACGTGAAACGGATGACACTATGAAAAAAAGGAAAAGAATTTTTAAGGAATCTGTGCTATCATATTGTTCATGCATGGGTATGTGAAAATGATTAATGATTTTCCGTAAATGATTTTTTTTTTAATATATATATATACAGTCGACTCTCATTAATTCCTCGGGGCCACAAGAAATGTTCGAATTATGCAGAGTTCGCATTCTGGGAAGTATGAGCGGAAAACCTGTTTAAAGGGGAACTATTACAAAAGAAATAATGTTATATTTTCTAAATTTATTTCTGCTGTTATCATTATAGAATATAGCTTAGTATTAAATTGAAAGATATATATACATAAACTAATTATTGGAATAGGAAATAGTACGATGGAAGAAGGGGTGGAGGTGTCATTAATGGAGAGATGGGACAATAAGAAAGCAAACACCAAATGCATTGAATTATATAGAATATAGTTCAAATCAATTCTAATAAAACTGACAGAAAGTAAGTTATTTCAAGGTTCTGAAGTCCGTGAGAAAGTAAGGAAAAATGAAAAATCCGAGTTCTTGTTTGTTCGAATTAAAGAAAGCCAAGAGAAAATAAGTTCGAATAAGTGAAAATTTTTAACTTTATGCTGCCATTGAAATTTTTACGTTTAGTTTGAATTAAACGAAGATTCATTAATCCAATTTTGAATTAACGAGAGCCGACTTTATATATTATTTCTGTGGTACATTATTAGTATTCTTAAGTCATTTGTGTACGGTAATTTCAAGACTGTTCTTTTTTTGTTTGTCTGTGTTGAAATATAAAAACTCAGGATCATCAATATTATTATTTTATTGAGTTTTCCTATCGATTTCAATTCCTTCGTGGCTATCCGATCTGTTGTATTTTAATTGCATGATATCTTTTGATGGTTTAGAAGAGAAAAACATTAAATTTATTGTGTATTAAGAATGATTCATAATATTTGTTTTATTTGCTAATTTTCAATTAAGAAATAACTTTTAAAATGTAAGTTATGTTTTGTCACATTAAATGCACGCTTTAAGTGACAATTCATTTGTCAAAACTATTTCGTTTTTCAAGAAATTTCAAGAATTAGATTTGACTTCTAATTTTGGACGTTTCTACAATGAAAGTCTGGTAAACTAGTCAATGAATTATTCCAAGCCTTAATTCAATTTCGGGAGTTATTATGATTTCATCATAAATCCCCATCATATACATAATCATTTATTAGAAATTGGTGTACTCTTCAGAAAGAACTTAATCGTATTTTCTGAGCAGTAGATGTGAAGTAGAAACACACTGTCATAATGTAATTTTTTAATATCTGATGATATATCAAATCTTTAAATCTTAACCTCAGATTAAAATAATAATAATAATAGAAAAATAAGAAAAATAAGAATAATCATCCTAAGAGATTTTAAGAACATTTAGTTGGAAACATTGCTCTCAAAATACTCTGAGCTGTAATTAAATGCTCAAAATTTCTTTGGTAAAGAATGCTATGATACGCCCACAGGTCAGCTGAACTATTATAGACGTATCTTGAGATCAAGGCGTTAATTTCTTTTATCAAAATCTGAAGAGGAAAGGTGATTTGTAGAAACACACCTTCACCTGATTAAAATGTGTGCAATATCCAGTAAGCGGTGTGTTTTTAAATTTAAAGGTTGAGATTCTAGAGTGAAATATTAGTATCCTTCATTTTTTAAACAAACATTTCTGAGTTCTTTTGACCACATTATTCTTTTCACTGACCCCATATAAAGGTTAAAACACCGCTGTTTCTAAGCTTTAAAATATCCTTGCTATTTTAGTTCTCTACTAGAAGTAAAAAAAACTGGTAAATAGAATCTTAATTAGCTTAAGCGGTTATTTCACTTACAGAAATATACCCACTCGCTAATGTTAATCCTAAGGGAGAATATTTTGAAAAATATCTATTTAGAATTTTATTATTTTTCAATAATTATTTTGCATTGGACAGCTTAAAATGATATTTACAAATGTCTCTTTCACTTTTCGACTGTGTTTGTAGGGTTTTTTTTATGACCCGTTTTATGACCCGGGTTTTTTTTATGGTTCCGTAAGTCAGAATATCCTAATAAGGAAACAAGTAAACAAAATAGAAAAAGTAAAAAATGAACTTTGTAGAAATCTATCTCAGACATCGAATGCTAAAAAAATCGTTTACTAATATTGAAATGCAAACGAGTAATAAAAAAAAAAAATTCCCGTAGGAGTAACACATAGGATTAACTCATAGGAGTAACCCCGTAGGATCACAATTCATCGCGGCAAGTGGATACTTTCACGTGAGTGAAATTTCGTAAAAGTAAGCAGACTTTTCTGACCAGCACTTTACCTGAACGCCCGAAGAGAATTAGCCTGTTCTATATTGTACTCTTAGCACATTTAAAATGCACTTCAAACATTACCGTATCTATTCTCAAATTCTGCAATAAAGATTACAGTGCTTAAGAGGAGATTCCAAGTCGGTATGTATGATTTTCACAGAATTAAACATTTAAGCCAAAAAAATTCAACGTTTCTTTTCATTTTCATCACAGACTTCCTCAGCGCTCAATTTAAAAAAAAAAAAGCCTTTCTAAAGATTTTTTTTTTTGCACGCCCGGTCAAAGCTTCAGCACCTCTTTCAAAATTTGTCTCAAACTGGTATTTTTTGAAATGCTGGTCATTCTGATTGTCAAGATGTTAGTAATTAAGCTATCAACCCGAATTCCAAAGTAGTTCAAAAGTACCCAAATAGGCCTAATGAAAAAATTAATATGCATATATGAAGTTTTCAAGATAATCCAGAAAGTGTATATATCCCCATACCTTTAAGTTAAAAACTCTGTTCCTGAGCGTTCATATTTAAAAGGACATGATTATATTACTGAAATGTAAATGAAATTATCTTTTTATACTAATAAATGGAATTGTATCGTAACTATGTATTCGAGGTAATAACATGCAAATTATCATTAAACAAATTGGTGGATGGGGATAACTACAACTTTTGAACTGGCATACGATGTTTGCTGATTCATACAATGAGTGGCCAAAATATTAGGAAAACTCTGCTGCAAATTTTTTTGACAACGAATAATCTTATAGGCATGGATTCTACAGGGTCAATCCATTTCAAGTGGTCCAGAAAATATTTTTTTGGTCGCTCGACCATTTTTAAAAAATCTGAAATTTTTTGTACAACAACCCTAACATAACGGAAGTTCAAAATGACCGTTCTTTTAATTTTACTATTTTTTGTTTGTGCATGGCGGCCATCTTTGTTTCATCGTGTGCAGCGATTTTCTCAGATACTAGGATACACAAAATTGCAAATATTTCGTCTTCTATTTTCCCAATTGAAATGGGGTTTTCAGCATTTTGTTCAGAATAAAATAGGCTAAATACACAGTGATAGAAAAATTTCGAAAAACAAATTTTTATAGGTGAAATTTTAGCACAAAATGTACGATTTTTTCCAAAATCTATCCGTTTGAAAGAGGAAAATTTTCATGCAAGGGAAATTGTCAACCTTACACAATTTTTTCTACAAATAGGTCAAAAGTACGTGAAGTCATACACTAAGTCCCAGATCTGGGAGTTAATTTCTCTTTGCGAAAAAAATTCCGAAATTCGTCAAAAATTTCAAAAATCGCATTTTTTAGGCTTTGATATCTCTGGTGGGGCACGAGATAAAAATCTGAAATTTTGGCCTGTGATAGTATTGTGTAGTAGCGTTATGTACAAAAACTTTCAAGAAGGAGATTTGACTACAAGCTGAGATATGACATGGAAATATGTGAAAACAATACTGTCAAACTATTGTAAACCTACTATGTAATTGTTCAACAAGACTGTCAACCTTGCACAATTTTTTCTACAAATAGGTCAGAAGTGTGTGTACTCATACACCAAGTCCCATATCTGGGAAATGATTTCTCTTTCCGAAAAAAATTCCGAAATTCGTCGAAAATTTCAAAAAATCGCACTTTTTAGGCTTTGATATCTCTGGTGGAGCACGAGATAAAAATCTGAAATTCTGGCCTTTGATAGTATTGTATAATAGTGTTACGTACAAAAAATTTCAAGAAGGAGATTAGACTACAAGCTCAGATACGGTGATTTAAAAAAATGTTAAGAAATGCTATTACGAATACATTAGGAGAAATGAGATTTCTCTTTTATTACAATATTTACACAGAAAATATCGTTTGTTGAAAACAGTTAAATAATAAACATTTAACTTACAAAATACTATGTATGCTCAACAAAGAGCTTAACAATATTTACGAGAGATGTTATGAGTTCGACCAGTTACTGTTATCAGTCCATCAGGCTGTTCTTTCTAAAAATTTTATTTGAAGCCCCCCAAGTCTTGTCATCCCTTGTTAACTTGAATAATATTCTTTAGATTTAATAATTGAATCCATGTCAACTCGATCAGTTGCAATCCATTGTCTATAATTTACTTTTCCTGAAATGTGTTCCGAGTAAAATTGTTGCAATAGCATTTCTAGTAGATTTGTTCATCTGGACAAATAGTGTATTGGCTTAGCATACATTCTGAATTGTTTAAATCACACAGAAGCATTTGAAAAAGATATTTGTAATTAACATTTAACTTTGTACCATAAATAATTAATTTAAAATTTTGGAGGTATGAACAATTACATAGTAGGTTACAATAGTTTGGCAGTATTACTTTCACATATTGTCCATGTCATATCTCAGCTTGTAGTCAAATCTCCTTCTTGAATTTTTTTGTACGTAACACTATTACACAATACTATCAAAGGCCAGAATTTCAGATTTTTATCTCGTGTTCCACCAGAGATATCAAAGTCTAAAAAGTGCGATTTTTGAAATTTTCGACGAATTTCGGAATTTTTTTCGCAAAGAGAAATTATTTCCCAGATCTGGGACTTGGTGTATGAGTACACGCACTTTTGACCTATTTGTAGAAAAAATTGTGCAAGGTTGATAGTTTTGTTGAACAATTACATAGTAGGTTTACAATAGGTTGGCAGTATTGTTTTCACATATTTTCCATGTCATATCTCAGCTTGTAGTCAAATCTCCTTCTTGAAATTTTTTGTACATAACGCTACTACACGATACAATCATAAGCCAAAATTTCAGATTTTTATCTCGTGCCCCACCAGAGATATCAAAGCCTAAAAAGTGCGATTTTTGAAATTTTTGACGAATTTCGGAATTTTTTTCGCAAAGAGAAATCAACTCCCAGATCTGGGACTTGGTGTATGAGTACACGCACTTTTGACTTATTTGTAGAAAAAATTGTGTAAGGTTGACAGTTTCCCTTGCATGAAAATTTTCCTCTTGCGAACGGATAGACTTTGAAAAAAATCGTAAACTTTGTGCTAAAATTTCACCTGTAAAAATTTATTTTTCAAAATTTTTCTTCCACTGTATATTTAGCCTATTTTATTTTAAAGAAAATGCTGCAAACCCCATTTCAATTAGGAAAATAGAAGACGGGATATTTACAATTTTGTGTATCCTAGTATCTGAGAAAATCGCTGCACACGATGAAACAAAGATGGCCACCATGCACAAACAAAGAATAGTAGAATTAAAATAACGGTCATTTTGAACTTCCATCATGTTAGGGTTGTTGTACAAAAAATTTCAGATTTTTTTAAAATAGTCGAGCCACCAGTGCTGGACCACTTGAAATGGATTGACCCTACAAGTTGCTGAAACTATTGTGGTTGAATTTTAGTTTATACAAAAAAAAAAAAAAAAGCAGATCGCAATTCATCTTGAGATTGGATGATGGTGTTTCGTAAGCACTAAACAGATCTTTCTATATCATCTGATGAATCGAATTGATGTCGGGTGATTTCAGGAAACTATTGAAACAACTGAAATCGATTTGAGATTATTCCAGCCCAGTTGGAAGGATGAATAGTCCTGGTGGAAATAGTCATGACTCCGAGGATTATAATACCCATAAGCTGCTGCACGTGTTTAGCAACATTGCGGATATATGAGCTACCATCTACGAATGTGTCCACTGTAACTAAAGTGTAGATCTATGTGGATAATTGGATAATATTTTCCAGATCTTGATGTCGCTTTTGCCCGCTTGAACAGTTGCCATGTGTCATGTCAAATTTACAACAATGTGGAGGCTTGAACCACGCACAGGCAAAATCATCAGCGTGATGGTGAAGATATCTTAAACCGTGAGATCAAACAATCTTCTTCCAGGCATCGAGTACCCAATGTTTACGATTTTTGTCTCACGAAAGCCGCTTTCTTAGGTTTTGAATCAAAATTAAAGAAATTCCTAATGGTCATTTGCTATTAAAAATAATTCGATCCGGACAATGCTAAAATCTATCAACATTTTTTTTTTTTTTTTTTTTTTTTTTTGTCTTTAACAGTTTATTTAATATCTATTCTTTTTTCTGAGGTCTTTATGACAAGTTTATAAGTACCGTGTCGGTGAAAACTATAAACAAGCAACGGCTACTGATTCGGTGGTTAAAAAATAGACAAAAGAATTGGTGAAAAACTTTTTTGTTAACTCATCTGAGTTAATGAAGGGAGCATAACGGATATAAGGAACAAAGTAAACTTCAATACAGATAATAATAAAATAGTTTAAAATTCTACTTCTCATCAAACATTGTTGAAAAATTATGTTCGAGTTTGAATGAGTAATTTTGAATGACAAATTTTTACGCTCGTGAAATTCACCAAAAAAGTGGTTCTCCTTCCATCAGTGCCTTGTTGGATATACATCGAATAAACTGCTTCCAAGATCTGAAGAATCCCACATCGAAAGCTTCGCATTGTCAGTAACACCTGCGGAATTTACTTTGATTGAAATGCTGATCTATGAGGAACCGTTTCACTGACGTTGATGTTGTATCGGGCATCCAGTATTAGGCATCCATAACAAAATGTGACTTAGCAACTGAGGGAAAATAAATATCTTGCAACCATGTCTTTATTAATGCTTTCGTTACCTTTCCTATAAAAAATAAGCGTAAGTAATATCACCATTTACTCAAACTTTCGAACTACTGAAAATAAGATTTTGAAACTCACCAGATTTTGTGGTTTGGATTTGTAAATTATTCAGCTTGAACATAATTTGCCTTGCACGCGGTTCCAATTCACCTCTAGATTCTTCAAGTACGACGAACATGGATGAGCAATCGACCATCGGCAATTGACCACAGATTCAATTGTATGAGTCATACTGTGTTTCGATTGAGCAACAAATTCAACTTTTTTTTTCGCTCCATGTGTGTCGAGACATCTGCCGCAATGCATCTCCTTTTGAAAACCTCTTTCATTTGAACTGTACCGGGTACTTGGATTGTTTGTTGCATTTAGGAATATTTCAGATGTAAAGCGTCAATAGCTGCTTCTCTTTGAGTTCTGTTCTGTGTAGTAATCCTTCCTGCGGATCTCGAGATTTTCCTTGATATGATGTTGCACCGATTTTTAAATTCCTGTGCCCAAGTGGAAGATGCTTTGAAATCTATACTGTGCGGTATAGTAATATGTTCTAAAAGCCAAATGTGTAAACCTTCGTCGTGGACGGAATAACGTTTTTCACGAGCTTAGAGCAATTTAATTTCTCATAAATGTGGCTTAAAATCTGCTTGTACTTTGACAGATTTAACATGCTAGAGCTTGAGAATTATAGTTGTTTCTCTTAATTCTACAACTAGGAAAGGAATATCATGAACTTGAAACATTTTTGTCCTGTGGGGCCGTTTAAGTATTATGTAAGCATATTTTTAGTCATTTGGTACACTTACCCCTTCATTTGTAAGGAAAAATAAGCAAATTCTAGAGCCTCTCATTTACTTGCGTAAAATTTTATGACATCTAACGTAAAAAAAAACAATTACATTATTAACAATATTAATTCAGCAAATTTACATAAATAGACGCATAGGGTATCAAAGGAAAACAAAATCGGTTTAATATATTGTTAATTCCTGCATTAAACAATTCTCAAAATAAAAATAGTTTTTAACGCATTATCATTAATCGCACTGAAGAACAGCAGCAAGAAATAAAACCCCTTTAAGAAGTACAGCAGGTCTTAACTTATTTTCACACGTAACTAAAATTGCAACAAGAATTATAGGAATATTATGTATTTGGCGTTCACATTTGTAGTCTCATGTCTAAGATCTTTGAATCCATATTCCTACAATGTCTATTAATACGCTTTCCTTATACTGATGGGCTGAAATGTTCCTCTTTTTCAGTCCTTGTTTACACTATATCGTTTTTCTCAAGTTGTTCAACATCCACAGAACGCTCATCCAAATCAAACTCTTTTGTCTTTTGCTGTTAAACTTTAGTAGCCTCCTTGTCTAATGCTTACGTAAGAATTCTCGTAACTCCCTATCTCCTCCTTGTCAGCAAAAGTAAGCAGACACTGGAAGCCCTCCTTCCTTTACTGTTTGCTTACTATTTGAACGATCCCTGTAACCAAATTCCATTTTTTAGTTTTCCCAGTTTAGATTTCCAGTATGCAATTGCTCTTGCACTTGCTTGTCTTGTTCCATAATCACACTTTGAGGCCTTTTTCTATCAGGGCTTGGATGATAGTTTGACGCTGGTGATTCTTGAGACGCTTCATCTTCGCTGCCCTCTAAAATTTCGCATTCTAAAACTTCATCTTCATCACTTGAAATACCGTCAAAAATAAAATTTAGTTAGGAATGTGGACACCTTGGTGAAATTCGCGAAAGGCCATGGTCCTTGGAGTATTAACAATTCCTGCTGTAGAGTATCCAGTATTAGCATTGAAAAACTTTTCATCCTTATACTAATAAAGGAAGTTTCTCTCTGTCTGTGCGTGTGTGTGTGCGTGTGTCTGTCTGTCTGTTTATGTACAATGACTGGGAAAATTTTTGGCATGTACAAGGCTGAAAAAATTTGTGCAGCTAGTCCATAGTGTCTCCTGATACACCTGAGACTCAGAAATTTAAATTTCTAATAATTAGTTGAGATATCAGTTCAACTAGCATGAATTTTTATCAAACCGCAGACAATTTTTTCGACCAACTCGAAGGGAGATCGAGAGATTGCTGGAATGAATGATTGCTAGGGCGATAAATGTACTGGAGCTTTTTAAAGATGCCATATTTTAAAATCTACCGGACCTAAAAACTCAATTTCTTCTTTTTTAAAATTCTAAAAAATATTCCGATATTGTTAGAGAACGTGAAAAAATACGCGAAAAATATATTTATAAAATCTATTTTTATTTCCACCGAAAGAAATGCAGATTTTGAAGTAATATTTCGCAGACAGTGTATGTTTTTGTAACACAGATGAGTGTCAATTTTTGTCTACTGGATTTTTTTTGAAAGCTTACAAAAACTTTTAAATGTTCAGCTTATAGATATAATTTTTATGCATCCTCGTGTAACTTTTTCACATACTACAAATATATAAATTTCATCATGATCATTTATTTACAAATTTAAAAATTACTATTTCGTTAATTGGATAATTTATTTCAAAGCCTCATTTTAAAAGGCAGACTCATGATCCGGAATAAATAAATAAAAAAAATAGACTTCAATTTTTTGAACGTTATCAAATTTTTAAAAGTACAGCATTTAGAAATTTTAAACTTATGCAAAGAAAATAAAAACTTATTCACAGCATTCAGAAATTTTAAACTTATTACTCTAGTCCTAAAAGTTTGACACTTAATCATCAGTTTTTTAAAATGGATGTATTTTGAAATTAATTTTTATAACCATCAGTTTCTTGAACAACTAAATTCTGCTCCTTTTCAAAGATGTTTCACCAAACAAGAAGGAAAAATATAATTAGGTTTAATTAATACTCAAAAGAACACGAATATTTTCACAATATCAAATCAGTACTTGTCAAATTGAGTTTCACCTTAAAGGCACAAGCCTGTCCTTTTGAGATGAAATATGCAACTTTAAAAATATTCAAGGAGAAAATTTTCTTCTGTGTTATTAAGATACAGTGGCTCACAAAAGTGTTCGTACACTTAGGAATTTCAATGAAATAGGGCTCTATCTATTAATTAAAATTAATATTTTAGAATGGGTATTTAAGAGTAAGATCTATGACTCATTATTAACAAAACTACATAAAATATTTTAAAAACATAGCAAAACTTTATTTTGAAAAAATCACTAATCAAAAAATAACAAAAAATTTACCTCACAAAAGTCTTCGTACACTTTAAAAAAATCGCTGTATATTTGTAAATATTGTAATATTTCGCTAAAGTTGTACTTAATAGGATATTATTTAGCACCCACAAAAGTTTTTCAAACACTTGGGAATAGATTTAATTAGTGTTTTTGTAATTTCTGCATGAAAGTTGATGCCTTCATCGAACATTGCTGTTTTTACTTCGCTTTTTGTTTCAATGCTGTGTTTCCGTGTTCTAACTTCCAGTTACCTCCAAATATGTTTTACTGGGTAAATTCAGCAACTGAGGTGATGTTTTCAGAACTTGTGAACAATTATAAAGACGCTAGAGGCGAACGTTGAGAGCCATGTGCCTTGTATCATTATCCTGATAAAAAAAAGAGGTATCTGTTACCCATATATTGGTCTGATAATTTTAACTTGCCTTTTAAAATATTGGAACAAAGATCGTGATTTATTATGCTATCAATATATATCAAATTACCAAATCCTGATGCTGATATGCACCCTCACACAAGGACAACTCCATTGCCATGCTTAACTGTTCCAACTAAGTTCTTTGAATTAAATTCTTAATTTTTTTCTGCATACTATTATGCACATATTGGACAAAGAATGGCATACTAGATTCAATCTGTATATAAAACATTAATTTAATACGATTCGGGTTTATTTATCATTGATTTTGCTAAAGAAAGCCTAAGCTTTCTGTTTTTCGCATTAACAAAAAAATTTCTGTGGGCTGAATACCTATATAATGCAGCTGGACTTACCATTCGTCGAACAGTTTCAGGTAAAAATGAAGTAGAAACTGTTTCATTAAATTCTACAGCAACTTTTATAGCACTTAAACATGGATTTTTTTAGACTTTTCTAATTGTAAGTATTTGATCGCATTGCGTTCACTTAGATTGACGACCTTTTCATACCTAGTTTTCAATCCATTTTTTTTCTACAAAGCCTTTTATCGCATACTTCACCATAGAATAGAATAAATTAACTAATTTTGCAATATTTCGAATTGATTTACTACTATTATGAAGAAAAATAACTAATTTCAAACGCTATTAGTCGTGACATTACGATTACAAACCATTTTTAATTAATAAATAGAATATTACGGACCAATTCTGCAAAATATAAAGCCAAGCGATTTTTTAAATGTCAATATAATGCAAAAATAAAAATAAAGCGACAAATAATATTTTTAATAATGAAATTATCCGAAAATGTTCCTGTGTACGAAGACTTTTGTGGCGTCTTCTTTCTGTGGCATCTCCTGTTTTCATTTTTAGATTTAAAAAAAATCCCTTAATGTTAAACAAAAAGGTTGTGTGTTATTTAGAATAACTTGAAGATAATATAAAAAATTTCTCTACTTCATATACGAATTTAATTTCAGGGAAATTTCTTTTTAGTACAAATTTTTAAAGTGTACGAACACTTTTGTGAGCCACTGTAAGTATTAAACTGTTATAAATTAGTTTTACATTATCATATTGACGTTTACAAGCAAATTAATGATTAAATATAAACGCTATTTAATTAAATGACATTGATATCAAACATATCACTGTAATAACATTTTTAATTAACTAATTAGCATAAAATTAATGTTTTTTCAAAGCTATATGTCTCGTGATCGAATACATTTAGTGCATACTTCGAAAAGAGGAGGATTTCTATAGTCTCAGGAAAATCCTTATTGAAGATAATTTTTTTCATATTTGTCATTATAACAGGTGATAATTAGAAATCTACCATGAGAGGAATATTACGAACTTCATGAGGTGGGATATTTTTATTCCGCCACAGATCCTTAAATCGTCAGTAAAGATATCCTAAAGATTCTGAAGTTAGAAATAAATTAAAAATGCTTTGAAGTATTGTTATTTGTTATAAATATTTAGAAACAGTTATTTCTCGATCGCGGGAGTGCGGAAAACGGTTAGTTTAAAAACATCAACATCAGATAGTTTCGCCACAAGCTCCAACAGCGGGCAGAATAAAGGCAGTACAATATTTTCCTCGCATTAGCTGTTGTTAAACGATATCATTTGAAATTTTTACCTCGAATTTCCATCCATGCATATGATGCTTTTTTCTCCTTGGTATCGAATGGTGTAGGCCTAACAAAGAAATCCTGGACATTCCTTTACTCTAAAATTTGGAGGAGCGAAAAGTTCACTCTTTGAAAGAATTAGAACTCTCTAGAAAGGAGTGAAATATGTCACTTCGTTGTCGAGAATGAAATATTTTTCACTCCTTTTACGAGAAAGCCTGACATTATATATTAAAAAAAAAAAAAAAAATCGTGCAACTTTGAATCAGTTTACGGAGTAAAGTAAGGAAAAACAGCAAAATGGTACTTCATAATTTTCAAAAACTTCATTTTATAAAGTAAATTGGAAATTATGGTGATTTGGTAGTAAAGCGCACTTAGGTATATGTATTACATTTCTAGTGTTTAATCTAACAAAAATAGATTTTATACGCATATTTTATTTTTAATTTACATATTATAGTGAATGCTGTTTTGAAAGGATGTCGTAGACTTGCAAGCGTTAACGTTTCTTTCCGCTAATGACAGATTGTTGACGCCAAACAATTAGGCAGAATGAGCTGTTCTATTCTTTACATTCTTGATTATAGACGATGTCTTTACTTAAGTATCATGGACAGCCTAATCACATGAGCAATCTCCTCTTTAAAGAGGCTCTGTAGCAAGAATATTTGAGATTTTAATTTAAATCCAAATGGTAAAAGGTACTAAACTAATTTAATGAGTGATTCTAGTTTTTCACCTAAAATTTAGGTGATTTTTTTACGATTTTTTTGCTGTTACAAAGAAAAGAGGTATCACCATGAGTTTTTTTCCATTATTTAGTTGCATTTTACTTATATATTTAATTTTTTGTGTCAAAAAGAGAAATGAAAGGGGAAAATGTTTTGTGCTACCGCAGGTTTTTTTTTAAGCTCTACGAAAAAAAAAAAACAGTTAAAATTTGTATCTTTTGGAGATTTGAGTACCAGTAGAAAGAATCGGGGTTTTTTTAAATAAAAAAGAAAGAAATCGATCGAATATTCTTGAGGAAAATGGTAACCTAGTTTGCAAATTGTGGTTTCGATAAAAACAAGTTTAAATTTCTACAATAACGTTGCAACAGATGAGCGGCGTACCATTCAGTGCGGGGGAAAAATACAAAATTGTAATATGATGAAACCACTTTTATGGTAAATATCTAAACACTTGGACCCAAAGAAGTAGAACCTTCCATTGCAGTAATACCCTATAATTGCAAGTGGATGACCAAAGCTAATATTTAAAGAATTCCAACATAATTGTGTAAAGTGTTTATGAATTCAGTTTGCATGTCTGTGTCTAACTTTTCGAGCTCTACGTCACACAAATAAAGTCAGATTGCCATGAAATTTATATATTTTATTGAGTTTGTACTTAGTTTACGTAAATAACTTTCAGATAACTGAAGTGTATTATAATGAAACTTCTAATAAACATGCTCACTTTTGTTGTAAATGTGATAATATTAAAAAAGTGGTAACACTTTCCATTATACGCGCCAATAGTATCAGTGCAAATAGAAAGTGTCTTAAATTAATATATACAGACTGAAAAAGAATTTCAGATACTTCATGCTTGAATCTGAAAGTGTAGTCATAGTAGATTCCTTAATTTAAGGCACCTAAGTGTCTGAGCATGGTGATGGATTAAACGAGCTGAGAAAGCGTCTAAAAAATCCGCATGTATCTTACTTTAAGACTTTTTTAGCTTCCGTTACGCAATAGCCACCAGAGGGCAATTTCAGTTCTGCATGTGTTGCAGATTTCATTCATTCGAACTTCATTTTTGTTTGTAATTCAAATTTATTGTTTTTATGTATACATAGATTTTAATTAATGATGTATTTTGACTTTATTCTTTTCTGGGAAATGTGAAGATCCGTGATTTAATTCGTATCGACATGGTGCTAATTCGTATTGATTTACACCAATAATTTCTTTGTCTCATCAAAGCAGATAAAGAAAATTTTTGTCTGACAAGTTATATTTTGAGGATGGAAAATTTCCATTAGTTTTATACAACTAGTCGAATATATAAAGAGATTTTCTTTTAAAAATATCTACGTTTGTCTCACTTATGAATACTGACGAAGCCTATAATAAGTCCTTCAGAGAGGTGTGCATTTAGAAAAGTCAGACCTTTTTCCAGGAGAGTGGGATCTTCACCATGTATTGCAAATTCTGTATGAATATTTTCTCCTTAAATGAAGACCTCGCATGAGTCTATAGCTTGATTAATTCATGTGTTATGCCAAAATTTCTTTAAAGCACTTTGCTTTAATAGTACTATACAAAATTTTGCATGAAATTAAACTAATTTTGAACTGTTTGCGAAAAAACCACTAATTTTAGAAGTACACTGGTGTGCAAAAGTTAAGGACGGAGAAGATAGATTAGCATAAAAACCGAAAAAGACAACCGAACGAAATGAAGGGCCAAACAGAAGATAGATCTGAAACAGATGCAGTAGGACATGACCATATATGGCATATGGCGTAAAGGAATGAGGTATAAAGGGGGGTAAAACATAGAAACGGTGATCTTTCAGAAATTTGGGGAAATCTATTGCACTGTGTAAAGTGATTTCAATGACGTTGTTTTACTACTATTGTGTTATACAGACAAGAAGCAATCCAGGAGATGTCATCAGGAGGAATTTACACGCGTTCGAATCATTTGGAAGCTGTAAAAAGGTCAAAGTGGCACAAATGTGGCACAAGAGTTCATTATCGCTCACAACATCGTTTTACGAGCTTGGAGTGCATTTCAAACGAGGTGATCAGCTGCCGAAGTATTCAGCAGTGCTCGCCTGCGAGCAACAACAGCAGACAACCGTTATGTTGCCCTACAGGCGAAAATAAACAAGCGGCATGCAGCTTATAGAAATCGCAAGGCAGATTGAACAGACTACTGTACGTCGGATATCGTCTTTTACGATGGCGAAAAGGTTTTACAAAGGTGGTCTATTTGCACGACGTCTACTAGGGCTTGTACCATTAACGCCTGCTCATCGGAGACACCGCGGTTTCTCTGGTACCAGAAATACAAAAAATGGACACAACAGGAGTGAGGTCGAGTACTCTATACGGATGAGAGCCGATTAAGTACGACGAGCGATTCTGGACCTTTTGCACATCTGAAGAGAACAAGGAACACCTAACCTCCACTCCAACATCATTGAAAGGTGTGCCAGAGTTCTTATTTGGAGTGGTATCATGCTTGGTTGCCATACGAACCTCCACGTCTTCCAAAGACATTCAGTACCTGATGTCCACTATTGCGCCGAGATTCTCTTGCGTCACGTGCGTCTTTTTAGAGGTGTTGTGGATCCAGACTTCCTATTCACGAACGATAATGCTGTCTGTCATCGTACAGCGGTAATCGAAGAACTCTTTGAGAGTGAAGATATTCAACGCATGGAATGGCCTGCTACATCTCTGGGCTTGAATTCAATAGAACACATGTGGGACTTTCTATCAATACTCTTGGCAACACGTGATTAGGAGCCCGCAACGATACCGGAGCTGAAATATGCCTTACAAGAGGAATCGGACTCGATGTCTCAACAGCTCGCAGACAGCCTCGTCCTCAGCATGGACAACCATTGTAAATCCCTCATCACAGTCCGGAGTGACTATATTCTCTATTAAAGACTAGAATTTCCCTGCAAAGTGCCTGTAAGAAGGACGCTTCTGTCTTCTTTGCATTTGTTCTCCAAGTGGCCATTACAATAAAGTGTTTGTTTCCTTTTGATTCTTTGTTTAGATGTTTTTTAACACTTGTCCCATATTTTCATATCTTGACATTCTTATGTTATGTTATGATTTTGGTCGATGTGGTAAAGTTCTGGGCGACGTTACATTCGAAAAACCCTTTCGTCCTTAATTTTTGCACACCAGTGTATAGTTTTTAGACTTATGACATTGTCTTGTATTACAAATTATACATTCTAAATTCTCATCTTTTTTCCTCCTATTTAAAGCAATAATACCTCTACAAGAAAGACATTGTAAATTAAATTTCTTCTTTTGTTTTCAATGCAACTGCAAGTTCTTATCTGCCAATAATCGACCACAAGTGAAGAAGGAGAGAAAAACTTTTAAAAAAGGTAATGCTTTTGAAAACATCTTTCTTCGTCTTCATGAAGTAAACGCACTTTAAATTTTAATCAGCCAGTTTCTTCCTAGCACAAACCGCAGATTAAAACTAAGATAAAGTACATGAAAATATGACGCTGTCATAAGACTCATGTATTATTTGCTGTTAATCCACGAGTAATTGTAAAACTGCCAGTAAAAATATATTTAATTTGAAATCAATATAACATTGATTTTTTGATTATTTTTAATAAAAAAATAATTTAAAATTTAAAGTGGGAAAAAATAGAAAGCTATTACTAGGTTTTGCACTTAAAATTTCGGTTTTTATAATTTGACCTAATATGCACTAATACGAAAAGTACAAAAATGATAATTGGATATTATGATATATATTTAAGGCAAAAGAAGTTTGAAAACTATAAGTTTACTTCTTCAAATTATTAATATAGAATATTAATTTATTTTTATAGACAGTTAAATAGCTTTTGTGATTATCCTCTGATCTGCATAAAAACTTCCCGATGTAGCAATATAAATTTTTAAAAAATCTCATTTTAAAACTATACAAATTTTCATTTTTTTCCCCTGAGAAAGAGATTTTGTATACAATTTTCGAAATTTTTTTTCAACATTACTCTGATTATAATAAAAGTTTTTAACTTTTAGAGTAGAACAAGATTAGAAATACAATATGTATTTAAGAAAATGCCGAAAAATTCCTCAACAGCAAATATTTCATGATTGCAGAATTTGTTCGATATCGGCGATATCTGCTTTTGTGAGGTAAAAATAAATATGTTTGCGTTTTAGATTAAAAATGGTTTTTGCTAAATCAAGCCTCCCGGAATTAGGGAATGTTCATTAACCTGTTTAAAGGACACTCCCGAATACCACACACCTTTGTTTAGCGAACATAATACTATGTTGAATTTTTGCAGGAAAAGAATTTGCTTGAAGTATATGGTCAAACTGGGCAGTATCCCTTCATTTCTCCCTGTCATTTAAAAGGCTCCAAATTAAGTATGCAATTGTTGCAAAAGCAGACACTTCCGAATTAAGAACAAATTTTACAAATACCTATTGTTGTTTTTACTGTATTGAGATAAATGCTTTTTTGCTTTTAATCTTGTTCTACTCTAGAAGTTCCAAATACCATGATTATAATGAGTACGATGTCATAAAGGATGAAATATCCAGTTTACGAAAATGGCATACCAACTTTGGGAGTCCTTAAAATGGAGGGAGTGGAGGGGACAAAACCATGGCCAGTTCAACGTGGTCAAACATGGCTACGTATAATGCTCACAAAAAATGGCTGCGATTTAGGCGCTTCAAGTGTCTAAAAAAATTGAGACATTTTAAAACGTCCGAAAACTGAACACTTCGTTTGAGACATTTAAATGTTTGCCATCTTTAAACTTTTTATACCAATTTCATTTTGAAATCAAAATTTAATCAATAAAATTTGCAATTTCGGTAAACCAACAGAGTGAAAAATTTTCTCATCAAAAGCAAATTTATTTTCAGACGATAAAATTAAGTAAATTTCTGAGTATTGGTAGGTATTTATAGAAGTCTTAAAATTGTTTTCTAAGTTTTCAGACGATATCTACTATGGATTTATTTTAAACGAATACATTTAAGATACTTTTTGATGACAATAGAATATATGTAGTCCAAAATTCTGACCACAGCGTTACTGAAAGTAAGGGATGGGGTGGGAAGAGAGCTGAACAAACCGCTCTCCCATAACTTCGTGAATTTATAAACTGCTGTATAATAAAAAAGAAGTATTTTTTTGATTTTTTAAAATATCGCAACATTTCGTTCGCTTTAATAAACGAGAAAAATTCTGTTAGACTTGTCTATCACATGCTTGCAAGAATACCATTTAAAACCCCTCCAGGAATTTATTTATTATTAATTATTTAACAAAAAATCCATTTACATGCATAAAAATTATTATATCTGATGCATTTTTAAATAATTCACTTTAATTCCCTTTGCACATCATGCATTCGAAAAGTTCTTGGAAAGCAACAGCTTGTTGATTTCTCACATTTGAATGCAATTGATCCCTTTCCCCTTCAAATCCCCTTTTAATTAAGTACAGCCCTCGTCTTAGTTAAAACAATTAAAATTGCCTCTATAACTCTAGGCAATTTATCTGATGATCTCTTTAATGCAGTCTACAGGTTCGGAAATATATTTTATGGACTAAAATCATTTAACTCTTTCCAAGCTAATTGAAAATCCCTGTTATATCACGGAGTTTAATCTTTTAAATAGATAATTTGATGAAATGTAAATTATTATGCAAATTATTTTCATGTCAAACATAATTAAATTCTTAAACTATTAACTCTAAATTCTAAATATGCTTGAAGAAAAATTAATGAAGTTTCAAGCGATATAAGTATAATAAAATTCATGTTTCATAAGTATAATAATCATAATCTTTTATTTAATAATTTATTTTTAAAGACATTTGTAGAAAAGCTATGAAAAGTATAACTTGAACATAATTTATAATATTCTATTTTCAATATGACTAAGCAAAATTTTAAGGCTTGAGAGGTTTTCTTATGGCAGTCTGTACGGAAAAAAAAATGTTAGGAGTCTTGGTGTAGTAGCTGGGCTATAAGACGCATTTCGGGAAACACGCACACACGCACAAAAAAAATAATAATATCCTGTATATAATCAGAAATTAAAAGTAAAAACGTACAAATAAAAGTTTTATATTTATTTATATGCATATTATCTCTTAAATTAAGCTATAACGATAAAGCTTAACTTTTATTGTTTTCTGCACGTAGTTTTCTAATAAAGTACTGGGAAGTTATTACCCTTTTTTTAAAATCCTTTTTTCATTTTATCTGAATACTTGAGAGCAGTGTATCCGAATGAGTGCTGCAACAAGTTGCTAAAGTATTTCAAACGGAATTTAACTGAAATCAAAAGCAACAACTTATGTTGAGTTTTACTGAAAACTTTCATCACCAAAACAAAGTTTATTTTAATATTAGAATTGTAGTTATATAACTTGATAGATATACTACTGCAAATGCATGGGTCTCATGATTATTTTTTTTTAAATCCAAAACCAACCTACTTATAATTATGAAAAGGAATATAGGAAAAAATGTGATCAAGATTACGTTATTACAGGTCTGCCACAAACGACTTTTATTTATTACAGTTGCAATATTATTTTAAGAAAATGAATTTTGTCGAATACGTCTTGCAAATGTTGTCAAATTGTATGTGAAAAATTTTCGTTTTAAAAAGATGGTAAGATAAAAAATAATCACCTGTGGCAGCCCTACGTTATACTTTATCGTTTGCATTTCTTCATGTTGTTTTTATCACATATAGCACAGCGTACACAGTTTTAATACGTAATGCATATTTATAAGTAAAAAAAAAAAAAATCTGCAATTATGTAACAATTATCAAAGAACAGCATTAATATTATGCACAATTTCTTTCCCTTCTTCTTTTAGTAAAATTTCTTGTTCCGAAAAAAGATTAATCATGGATTTTGTTCAGGCCGCATGTAGATAAAAAGTGATAATTATTATTAAGTTTTGCGATTATTATCTCTGTAATTTCCAGCTTTGAGCTTAATTATAAAACTTTACCTTGGCATTAGGATGATAAATTACTAGAGCAAATGAAAGGATCCTCATAATCAGAAAATATGCTTAGGTCATCCTGATCTTTGTTCTCAACGATCTATTCTGTAATTCAGTTTAACCCCCTCCCCCCTCTCCTCTCTCTTTACACCTACGCCTTAGAAAAGCCTTGGAAACATTACCGACAACGCCCAAAGAAAATCGTAGTTTTTTGAAATCCCCTTTCTTGATATGTAATTCACGCTTGCAAGTTGAAATACTCCATATAAATATATGTCTGGACAAGCTAATATAAAATCACCCCATAGTGAATATTTCCCAAAGTTAATACAATGTCTATTTTTCGCAGGCTATTGTATGGTAAGATGAAAACCAATCATTATTGCTTCGTATGTGTACTTTGGTCACTTGTGCCTGGAACTATGATTGATAGCATCTGAATATTTTACCTCAATTATCCTATATTTCTTATCACTTTCTGGAAATAATACGATTTTTCAAAAATGCTTTGGAATCGATTGCTAAAAAGCACTTGACCGTATCCACCCAAACATAAATCAAAGCGTACTGATTGATACAAATGACGAGTTAAACTGTATTATAATTATTATGGAGTGCTTTAATAAGTGTTTAGATAAAAGTTAAAAGAATAAATGATATCTCATAAGCCTTGTGTCATTACTTTAGCAACTTTACCAACATTTTATGCATTTCAAAGATCAAAATTTCTCTTACTATTTATATGATGCATAAGCTTTGTTCAAAAATGTTTCCCAAGTTTTCTGTATGTTTTTAGGTTAGTTCTGATGTATATAAGGTACCCTGGGGTAATAACGCCAGGCGGGGTAATAACGCCAAGTGCTTATATTTTGCATAATTTCGAAATAATCAGGTAAATGACACCCATGTGCTCTGCGCAGAAGGGTTTTGAGTCATATAAATCGCAAAAAACAGCTTCAAGTTAATTTGTTTCATTTTTAGGTCTTATTGTTTTTACAAACAACTAAAATTAACGCTTGATCTAAAATTTGCGAGATACGTTTTGTGATGTGAAGACTATCTTTTTACCCGGAAATACTTTGTTAATTACATAAATTTGTAGTGCATTTCATGTACTTTTAAAATGTTGTTGAAGATTTTGGATATATTCTCGAGATAATTTGTAATGTAAAATGTACTGCGCAATAACTATACCGGGGTAATAACGCCAATCCTTGACATTAATACCCCGGTTGATTCCCTACAGGGCCGAGCTACATCCTAAATACTGATTCAAATAAACACAGTTAAAACTGTGCAATGTTTCTCATATTTCTACTTAAACGGTCCTTTTTAAGCAAAAAGAAGCTCACGGTCTGATATTCTTTTGCCTCATCCCCCCTCCCACACCACACCTTTATTTTTCTTACACTTTCACAAAAAATTGAACATTTTCAATAGCTTAGAATGCAATTTGTCAATTTCTAAGTTTGTAGAGTTTGTATTTTTAGAATTGGGCTATCTACATGCAATTATTCCATCTTATTTCATAGTTTTGTTTCCATGGCGTTATTACCCATATAGGTGGGTAATAACGCCAAATAGCATGGGTCAAGAAAAAACGCCATTACATTTTATGAATACATATCTGTTAAATTATTTTATTTTATATAGATAGTCAATGAGTCGCTGTATCAGATCCTATATTTGTTTGAAAAATACAATCTAAAACTAAGCCGTGAAAATTGGTAGAACCTTAACGTGGCGTTATTACCCCAGGGTACCTTATTTTTTTTTCACATTTTATGTAATTACAGCATTTTTAGCACATTTACTTCAGAATTTCATGTAAATGTGTGTGAAAAGATAAAATACGGTATAATTAAGAATGCCCTTCTATCCTGTGCATCAATATGAATATATTTGATGAATTCCCAAAGCCATATTCATCCATAAATGTAGTGATGCGCAACCTCTTTGCCAGAAAATTGTTTTCCACCAGAATAATTGAAAAGTGACTTTCGTTTCATTTAATAGCTAAGTTTTTGTCATTATTATAAGGGAAATTATTCTGCATGAAAATAGTGGTAGCTTTGTGGCCCGCTGGGCACAAGTTATGTGCATTCCTAATAAATGCATGAAAGTTGAAACCATTCATTTAAAACCCTTTAAGCTCTTGTCGATGAATTTCTTTCCGTTTAATTTTAATCCACAAATGTTACAATGGCACAGATACTTAGAAAAAAAAAAATAGATTTCTTATGTACACTAATAAATATATTTTGATTTTTAAATAAATTTTATCTTAAATTCTGGTCCAATTGTGACATTTTCTGGATGATAATTAAGCAGAAAGAAATTCACCCACCAGAGTTTAAATGTTTTTAAATTTCAAAGAACAAAAAAAGTTTTCATTTGATTATAAAATATCGTGTTATATTTCTTAATTATTATCAATTGCTCCTAGATGCCAATCTTCCCATCTATGCCGTGTTCGAAAATTAAACTTAACAATAAAATTTGATATCATTTTCTAAAAGATCACTTACTCTTATAGAAAATCAGAAGCCTCGCTCGATTTCTTGGTTTCTAAATAAAAATACCTACGATTTTTATGCAATTTTATGAAGAAAATGACTTTTTAAAATTGTCAGATTGTCGAATCTTTGGGTCTGAACAAATTCAAGAAGTTAGATCCAAATCAAACGGATAAATCACATTAGTGTTATGTGATTAATTAAAAGTAGTAATTTTAAATGATTACAACAGCAATGTATTGCTGCTTTGATAGCAGCGTTGATAGCAACTCAACTAAAAAACTAAATTTTACAGGAAAAAAATTTAAAGTTAAATATTTTGAATGTATTAAATTATTTGCTTTATAATTTTTCAAAATAATTACACTTTTTCTTATTATTTAGGGATTATAAATACTGTATCTATAATTATATTTGCCGTGACTATAAATTTATCGTTAAATTTGCATTGAGTTGTTTCGTTGTTCTCAAATAATGAATAGTTCATCACCTGAACTTCTAACATTTATTCAAAAAGAAATGAGCCGCTATTGAAGGGGAAAAAATCACCAAAGTTGGCCTAAATCAAAATGGGCCACTCTACAGAAAAACTTTACTATGGTTCTCATTCAGGGTCAAGAAACAATTGAAGGGCCAATCTGGATGTAAGTGATAGATGCCAACCTGATATCAGTTATCCGTAATGCGCACGTTAATTTGACCCTAGTTTAATGAATTTCAAACCTGAATTATTGCAAAGAAATGAAATTAAATATTTTTAACCTAGAAGTCTGAAGTTAAATAAATAACAATTCCTAAAATAATTTTTCTGGTTTGAAATGAGTTTAACCTGGATAAAACTAATCCAGGTATTACGGAAGATCAGGTAAAAGTTGGCAGCTATGGTAAGTCCACGACAAATTTAATAGCCCTCTTGGGCCCTCTTGTCTGCCCTCTTGGTGCAAACAGTACGTGACGTTTTATTCATGATAAAAGTAGTAAAACCAATAGAATCGTTTTCATCAATAAAACCATATATATATATAAAAAAAAAAAAAAAAATCAAAGTTTCGTCACTATAATAACGCAAAGCTACTACTTGTTTTTTCTAGAAATGTCTCGATTTCTATATTCTTTTAAATTTAATTTTTTCAGCAGATATTTATTAAATAGATGAAATTATTCATTAAAAAAATCTAATTTATTGACTGAATATATTATACACTCGCGTTTATTAAATATTAAATTAACTCAGCTAAAAGACATTAAGCTCAAAGAGGAAATGTTTATATCGAGCGTTTTTCATTTTATTTATAATATAATTAAGAAAATATATCGTGAAAAGTTAATTACTTATTACGATTAATACGAAATGTTTTCTTTAGAAATAAATGGGTATATTTATACTCATTTTCTATAAAGTCAGCTTTATATATTTTTCAATCGACATTTTTCTCCCAAACTGATATTAATGCGAAGCAGTCTTGTACAGAGGGAATTTTCCCATGCAGGAGTATGGGAACTGTAAGCATGAATCAGGTGTTATATGAAGCAAGATCCGTATTTTCGGGGATATCTCACTTACTGGTGGAAACAGGATTCTCGAAAATTCAAAAAGATCGTGGATATACATAATTAAAGCATTATTTTCTCTTGACAAATTCCAGATCGTCTATGATTAATGTCCCAGATTTCGCTTTGGCTTATTAGACGTATATACACAGATATATATATATTTTTTCCCGTTTCCTCTTACAAGATAGAGCGAACGTGTTTAACCAATATTCGTGAATTTTTAGTTTACGTTATCGAGCATCTGTTCAATTTATTTTATTATATTTCGAGTATTATAAATTTTTGTTCTTTTTAATACTAGTTTTCAAAATTCCGAATTAGTTTAGATATAAAAAAATACAGATAACTTTAAAAAAGAATGGAAATATTTTAAGAAACACGCAAACGCAAGCACGCACATACAAGCACAAATTTTTACGGAGGAGAAAAGGGTTGCTTGTTGTTATTATTTTTTTAATTCAAAAATTCAAGATCTCTCGCTCTTATGCAAACATAACTGTCTTTCATAACTAAAACAATAATACTAATAAAATAATTTAAAGCAATTTTCAACATTCTTATTCGATTGCATGAAATGCAATAATATTACGAAAACTGATGCATAAGTATAGAATATTCTGTTAACAGAAGCCTTGTGGATTACCAATTATCTAAAATATGGAGCATTTAGGTTAGTGTCATTTGAATAATGTTGCACTGTAAAAATTATAAAAAGGCTGATTTCACAGGAGGAGGGAAAAAAAAAAGACTCATCCAGGGCGCCAGTAAAAAACTTTTTACGGAAATAATCCATATTTATTATGAATTTTGTACTATTTTTATAGATTTTGTAATAATTAGATTGTTTACATAAAATAAAGTTCTTTACTGACGTCCAAGGTGGCAATTTCTCTTTCAAAAAAATTATAGATCTTTTTACAGTGTAGTACCATTTCTGGTGATATACTTGCATTTAGGACAGGAACAACCATCGGGAGAACGGGGTAGCTATACACTGTAAAAAAAAATTGTAATTTTCACAGAAAAAAACTGTATTTTTTACAGCAAAAAACTGTTTTAAAGAAAAACAGTTCTTTTTTGTAAAAAATACAGTTTTTTTCTGCAAAAATTACAATATATTTCTTTATTTTACAGGAAAAAACTGTTTAAAGAAAAAACAATTTTTTACTGTAAAAAAAATTGGAATTTGTAATTTTTACAAAAAAAATCCATATTTTTGTGTGACAAAAAATAATTGTTTAAAAGAAAAAACAGTTTTTTGCTGTAAAAAATATGGATTTTTGTATTTTTTACAGAAAAAAACTGTTTAAAGGAAAAACAATTTTTTACTGTAAAAAAAATTGGAATTTGTAATTTTTACAAAAAAAATCCATAATTTTTTTGTTTGACAAAAAATAATTTTTTAAAAGAAAAAACAGTTTTTTGCTGTAAAAAATATGGATTTTTGTATTTTTTATAGAAAAAAGCTGTTTAAAGAAAAAGCAATTTTTTACTGTAAAAAAAATTGGAATTTGTAATTTTTACAAAAAAAATCTATATTTTTTGTTTGACAAAAAAAAAATTGTTTAAAAGAAAAAAGTTTTTTTCTGTAAAAAATATGGATTTTTGTATTTTTTACAGAAAAAACTGTTTAAAGAAAAAACAATATTTTACTGTTAAAAAAATTGGAATTTGTAATTTTTACAAAAAAAAAAAATTCCATATGTTTTTGTTTGAGAAAAAAACTGTTCGAAAGAAAAAAAAGTTTTCTTCTGAAAAAAAAATATGGATTTTTGTAATTTTTTCAGTAAAATCCATGCATTTTTTATCCGTACAGATTAAAAGTAAAATAGTATTCCTTTTTCTTTAAGGGTCTCAAATCAGAAAGAACAATTTTATAACATATATATATATATATATATTTTTTTTTTTTTTTTTCATGAAAATAGCAAATGTTGTCCAGAAAGTTCCTAATCGCGCTTATTTACTCGTCTTTTTTTCCGCAATTGCAATAGATATGTTAGAAAATGTTGTCAAAGTAGACGTTTTGATCTGAATTCCCGCGCGGAGAAAGATTAACCACTCAAACAGGGGAGAAAAACGTGTTTGTCATGCGATTGAAAACGCTTTTAATTCAATAGGTAATTTATTAATCCCAAAATGGAAAATTCCCTTCGATTGAAAATCGCTTCCTTGGTCTGGATTTCTAGTTTGCGATATTTCCGTTAAGAAATGGATTTGTGAATATGCAAAAAAGTTTTTCACTTGTTGAGCAGAGCAGTTGAGAACAGACTTATTTGATGCAAGGAATACAAACTGTAATCGCACTATGAGTTTTTACTGTATGGCTTTTATTAGTGGTTTAAAGCCACAGTAAACAAGAACAAACTGGAGTAACATTTGGAAATATTTTTTTCTTCAATTGAAGGATAGGGGCTTGTGAAGAATGGACTAAGACTGGTTTAAAAGATAATAAAAATGCAAAATAAATGTCTGAAAAATTTTTGCGAGTATTCTTTTGTAAGATAACATCTAAAAATTTAGTCCAGGTATACAAAATTTTGTCATTTTACAAGAGGAAATTTTAAATCATTTCACTATTCAAGGGATCGGGGCTTTCTGTGGGACGGGAGCAAGTTTGCAGTAGAAAATATATTTACAGATTTTTTTCCGTCACATTTAACTTGATTCATAAATACTTTATACATAAATAAAACGGCTCATTTATTTTTTAAACTTTCACTAACAATAGCTATTGGGATGATAGAAGCAAAAACTCAATTCCAGTTTGCAAAATGCAAGAAAAAAAAATTAAATTATCATAAAACAAAAAAAAAAAAAAACAAAAAAAAAAAAAAATTAATAGAAATAGAAATTTTTTAAAATATCAAATAAAAAGCACCCGCAAGCGTAAAACAGAAAGGCATCTTCTTCATCTAGGGTAGAACCCCCGGCCTTCCGCTTCGAAGCACTTTCCCTATCGTGAGAGGGAGGTTTAAACCTCTCAGCCACAGTACTCGACTTCCGACAGTGAGAATGAAGAATACTATCGTTAAATGGCAGAAATATACTTGTCTTTTACTTTGCGCTGAAAAATAAATACTTATAATTGTTATGTTGGTCTAGAAATGTTACAACTATCTTAAAAAATAAGCTTACATATACTTTTTCTTTTCACTTTTTTCTTTCTCACAACATGAATGTTTTAGATGTGATAGACATAGATATTATGTATTTCATTACTGTATTGTTTGTGAATGTGCCAAATGAAATAAAAAGGTTAATTGCAAGATATTTTAGGATAATCTTTTTCTTTTTAATCTGATTCTTTTAACTATTTTTCTCGATCATTCTATTTGACAAAAAAAATAAAATAAAGTAAAATAAAATAAAATAAAAGGGACAAAAAGCTAATTTTTACAATGTAACTTTAAAAAATGTAATTTAAGAAATTAACAACAACCATTTGGAAAATAATTTTTTCTAAGACTAAAATTTAAGACTGGTAAATAAATTCTGGCTATCATGTAGTATTCGCCAGAGATTGTGGGCATTTGGGGGGGGGGGGGGGAGGCGATTTAAAATTTTTGTATTTGGATTTATTTATACATTTTTTTATATATAATCCCTGAAACATTTTTTAAATTCTATATACATCTTTAAAAAAATGGTCTTCATCAATCGCAATCAGTTCAACATTAGATTTTTTCCTTTTATTGTGGTCGCTGCACATTTCGTAATCGATAAACTCGATAATAGGACTTTTTTTTCTTTAACATACAATTTTTCATACGTTGTTTTTCTTTGGATTCGTCTTTTGCCATGTCTTATAATTTACGTCTACCAATTTTGTAACTTTTTTACTTTCTTCCTTATTAAGAACGACATTTCGATTTCCTATTCAAATAAAAATTCGTCTAAATGGGAAATGCTTCATAAAAAAGCAACATCCATTGCCTAAAGTAAAATGCTTAAATGTTTCCCATTGAGTTAATAAAAATCAGTAAACACAATATTTTTATGATGATCAAAATGTGGTTTACATAATAACAGAGCCATACATTACATACGCCTTGGATTAAACATTAATCTTCCTGGATTAATCATAACAAAAATAAAATGCGGACACCACTAGGTCTATTCTCCACCGAAAATAAGAACCATTTTCCAAATAGTTAATAAAATAAACTTTAAATATGGTGGTATTTTTTTGCTTTAAAACATTATAAATAACTTAATATTCAAATAAAATTATATTGCGTTTTTAATTATCTTTCATTTCATTATCATCATTGTGTTTTCTTAATTTTGATAGAATAAGCAATTAATATAATTTGATTTATTATTTTAGAATCTTCTCCGCTTTGGTATAGTCGTATCAAGATAATTTAATTACAAGTAGAGTGAGCTACGTTAATACTCCACATACCCACCCCCAATTTTAAAATCGAAATTTTTAAAGTGCTAATATTTAGCTTTTAATTATCTCATATTTTCTATCCTAGAATTTGTCCGTATTCAGAATCGCTATATTTCATAACAAAGAACTGGCGTTCCCCCACTTCCACTCTAATTTAAAATATCAAAATTTCAAATGTACCTATTTATTTATTTATTTATTTATTGAACAACATATCAACTTATATGTCGGATGCTTATAAACAGGGCTACACTAAATACCGGGCTTGCTCATTCCTTATCACGACGTCACAAAAGGTGGCTGGCCGCTATCTGTGATTGGTAAAAATAGGGCTCAAAGTGACGCACCCATCGTTTTGTGCCAATCGCTAGACATCATTCAGCCACCTTTTGTGACGTCATGAAAGGAATGATCAAGCCCGGTATCTAGTGTTGCCTTGTTATAAATCGGAGGGGGGGGGGGGACAGTCGGTTACAGGGACGAGATAACACAAGGAAATTTTACAACATGAGAAAAACACAACTAGGAGCTCCACGCAAAAAGTGTTTGCAATGGAACCAGTGGGATTCGAACTCACAACCTTCTATGCTCGCAAGCGATTAGCGGCGGAATTAGGGCAGTTGCAATAGACGCTTTCAGTCGTGACGTCAGTTATGACTTTTGCTTGGATACTGACTCCAAACAATCGGTTGCTATGCTGTATTTTCTATTTTATTTGCATATTACAGCAGCATTTTTCATCTATATATAACAGACACATCTTTAATACTTTATATGCAAGAATACCATTTTCTATGATTGATATTGAATAAGAAATGAAGCATAGCAACCGTTTGTTTGGAGTCAGTATCCAAGGAAAATGCCGTGACTGACGTCACACTGAAAGCGTGTATCAAATGATTTACTTTTCAGCCGCCAATCAAATCTTGGCGTTTGAACTTCAGTACCACCAGGGCTACACTAAATACCGGGCTTGCTCATTCCTTATCACGACGTCACAAAAGGTGGCTGGCCGCTATCTGTGATTGGTAAAAATAGGGCTCAAAGTGACGCACCCGTCGTTTTGTGCCAATCGCTAGACATCATTCAGCCATCTTTTGTGACGTCATGAAAGGAATGATCAAGCCCGGTATCTAGTGTTGCCTTGGTACCACTCATAATGGACCTTATGCACGTGACGTCACACGCCAGAGCTGGCGGTATGCTAACCTGTTATTCTAGTCACTGTACCGTCAGAAAGCCTGAATGCGCAGGCGCAAACATCGCTAGCAGACGATTTCAGCCTTTCTGGATACATTTTAACAGAAAATCTACAAATTTAGAGAATTTTCTTGCAAGCAGAACAACAATTTTGAATTTATATTACAATATATTTAGTATATGCTGCTTCAACAAAGAATTTTTTCCCGGTATTTCTAACAAAGAAACATTAATAATTTACACTCCATAGACTGCTGTACTAAACACCGCCAGTAAATACCGCCAGCAGACGAATTTTAGCCTCGGCCTCAGCTTATGTGCATAAGGTCCATTCTCTCAGCTGCCAATCACAGCTGCCGTTTAACGATTACTTGACCTCCAATGGTCGATTTGTGACGTCATATGAAACTGCCCAACGTAACGACAAACTTCATCTGCCGCCCAAACTTAAGGGAAATGCGGTGCTTTCCCATTTGTAAACATAATGATTTGTGCTTCATTTTTTAAATTCTTGGAAAAATAATGCAAGAATAAGAAAAATCAAAATTAAACTGAAAGACCACATGTGCTTTAAACGGTAAACGGCGAGTTATGATGTTCTGTGTGGGCTCCAGGTGTGTACCAGATTAGAGTACCAGTCGTTACTGTGACTTCAATGCAAGGAGTCTATATCTAGTTGTTCATTGTTATTTATTTATTTATTAAACACACACATCTGACTTGTGCGTTTGACATTAAAGCCCGCTAATAAATCATCGTCAATATACAGTCTGACAGCACAAGGAGATTTATATCACTAGAGAGTTACAGCCGTGAAATCATTTTTGTTTGTGTACACATGCATGTCTGTCTGACTTATGTGCATGACGTGAGATGTGTGCTTATAAATGATCGTCAAGAACACTTCAAGGTCACAAGAATATATACAGCACCAGAGAATTACAACGGGAATTCCACAAAGAGTGTACGACGGAGCCACCGAAAATTGTAACCGCAAACATTCTCAAGCTCTTATACTCTCATTATGTCCAACTACTCAGCCACGGCGGACTCATAATACAACGCTACCTATACTGTTAAAAATGTCGTGAAAAACTACGTCTGTTTTTAAAGACTATTTTCTGACCATTGAGAACTCTCCATGGGCAATTATGTAACGTTTTCATTGGTTAGAAAATAGATAGTCTTTAAAAACTGAGGTAATTTTTCAGGATATTTTTAACAGTGTAGAGACAAAATAGTCAGCGTCAGGGCAGGTCAGCCATCAGCGGATCACTCAGTGGACCCTATTCTTGCGATTTTTACCAAGGCAACACTAGATACCGGGCTTGATCATTCCTTTCATGACGTCACAAAAGGTGGCTGAATGATGTCTAGCGATTGGCACAAAACGATGGGTGCGTCACTTTGAGCCCTATTTTTACCAATCACAGATAGCGGCCAGCCACCTTTTGTGACGTCGTGATAAGAAATGAGCAAGCCCGGTATTTAGTGTAGCCCTGTTTTTACCTCACAAGAAATGTGGTCCAGTGAATGATCCTCTGATGGCCGATCTGCCTTAATGTCTATGTCAAAATTGAACTCATCGGCGTGGGCCTCCGTGGCTGAGTGGTTAAGACATCACGCCGCTGGTCGTGAGGTTGTGGGTTCGAATCCCACTGGCTCCATTGCACACACTCCTTGTGTGGAGCTCCTGGTTGTACTTCTCGTGTGTTGTAATATTTCCTTGTTTGCTATCTCGTCCCTGTATATTGACGATGGTTTATAAGCAGGCTTCATGTCGAGCACACAAGTCAGATGTATGTTGTTCAATAAACAAACAAACAAATAAACAAAACTCATCGGCGTTGTCTTTAGGTAGCATTGCGCATATCAGTTGTAACGAAATATCAGTAGTGTTCCCCAACTATACGTGATTTGATTAGGCGAATATTCTAAGCAAGATGACGTGGAATATTATTGAACGGGACGTGGCAGTACAGACAATCACTTCATCGTACATGGATGAAATTCCAGAATTAGTTTAAACTCAATTTAGATATTCAAATGCAACCGGTTTGCCAAGTCATATCTTTGTGAAAAACACCTGAAAACTCGATTTTAGCGGTAGACTCGTAGATTTACCATTGTGTTTTCCTACTCCCAAGCCTCCATGCTTTCATACCTTTGGGAGCTGATAAACACAAATCTACGAGTAAACCACTAAAATCGGGTTTTCAGTTTTTGACAGTAAGATACAACTTGGCAAACTGATTGCGTTTTAATATATGAATCGAGTTTTAACTAATTCTAGAATTCGATGATCTGATTGTATGTGCCGCCGCCTCCCGGTCTATAGATAAATTTCAACCACCTGATCACCTGCCCACCAAGTTTTATCCAACCAATCATTATCGACAATTTGTAGCCAATATTAAGAGTCAATCAGTCACAGTCAACCAAATTTGTGGGCATACTGTTAAAAATTTGACCCATTTGCTGCAGCATCATTTCACTGCTTTTATAAGAAAAGGGCAGCTGACGTCACTGTGGACAAATTACTGTGGATAAGCAAAAAAAAAAAACCTGTCCGTTCTTTAACGACTGACACTGCACGGATGAGCTCCGAGAATTTGATTGGTCTAAGTTTGCCAATGTATAAGTAAGTATGATGTGATTGGGCTACGCGGTCAGGATGATTCCTACAATGATCGCTATGACAAAAAATGTAGCGGTAGATTGGTTGACAGAAGTGTTTGTTTGTAAACATGCCCTTTCCTTATAGAAAACGGTTACTTTACTGTGTTATAGAACATTCTCATTGGTCATAAAAGAGACATTCTATGAAAGCGATGGAGAGACGCTTCAGCAAATGGGTCAAATTTTTAATAGTGAAACAAAAAACACGTTTGGTTTCTAAGGTGTTTGCTAGCATATGACGTCAGTAGAAACTGACCGAGTATAACGAAAAAGACAGGCTACCGCGGTTCATTCCTCGCATCTTTTTTACAGACCGCTGGAATCACGTGATGCTCGAATGCACCAATACAGGCTCACAAAATGAGCATTATGTCATTCCAGCGGTCTGTAAAAAAAGACACTTGGAATGAACCGCGGTAGCCTGTCTATTTCGTTAGCCTCGAAACTGATTCGAGGCTAACGAAAAAGACAGGCTATAGCGGTTCCGGCAGCGAAATTTTAAAATGGAGGGCCAAATTCACAATCAAGTAAAATCCAAACACCTCATTGGTCGTGTGGAAAGGGTGAAAATCACGAATTTGTTTCTCCATTTGAGAAAGAAGGAGGGGTAAAGTAATTTTCAAGCGATTGTTACCGTCTGTTCTTATTTACGATAAACCATCGAAATTAACTCAGTTAAGATATTTTGATGACATTTTATGGAACGAGAGTGAAAAATTTTGATTATAAATGAAAACAGATCATATTTACTTCAAAATTGCCGCTACGATTTTTTCTCGGAAAAAGGAGTAAGGCGACATTTCCCCTACCGCTAAGAGATTATTCTCTGAAAAGGACGCGGCTCAATGACCAATAATGCGCTTGGATTTCACCGGACTGTGATTTGGCCCTCCATTTTAAAATTTCGCGCTCCGGCAGACATAAATCATTAGATTCCTCTGTTGCTACTCTTCCTTAAAATAAAGATTTTCTCTCGTGCTCGATAACAAAGGTTTTTATGCTGTCGGCTCTTGGATTTATTCAGAATCCAAGAGACAGTTACAATAACCTAAAATATCGAGCACAAGAAAAAAACCCTTCATTTTATGCAACAGTAGTAATAGAGGAATCGAATGGTCTACGACTGCCGAAAGCTAGTTGTTTACTCGTAGGCTTATCATTGTATTTGCCAAACAATCAAAGGTATGAAATGATTGTACGGTAAACGCAATGATAAGCCTACGAATAAACTACTTTGGTATTAATTTTTTGACTTATGCACCACTTCGCTTCCGGCAGACATGTATCATTAGGTTGTCCTATTACTACTTTCCGATAAAAAAAAGGTTTTTTTTCTTGTGTTCGATACCTTAGGCTTTTGTGCTGTCGGCTCTTGGATTATTAGTTATTGCACCTTGAGTAGGTATTTTAGAAGAAAGCACTGCATTCATACATATGATTGTCTATTGCATTATCAAACATTTGCTGTGATGAAAATTTAAGTGTCTTTATTCAGAACAGAGTGGCGATATACGACTAGTAAACAAATACGTTTCAAAAATCCGAATGGAGGATATTCCGTCTACGTCATGATCACGTGGTCAAGGTAGTCTCACCAAGATGCTTGGCGAATCGTTTTTGTCCAGAACCCTTTCAATCAATCAATTTTATATCCCGCATGTCGCCAAACTCATACTTAGGCAATGTAATATATTCTGGTCAGATAGTTTAAAGGGAGAGTTCCTCTATAAGAGAGTGGTGATATATACACAATGTGCATGCTCATACCAGGGCTACACTAAATACCGGGCTTGCTCATTCCTTATCACGACGTCACAAAAGGTGGCTGGCCGCTATCTGTGATTGGTAAAAATAGGGCTCAAAGTGACGCACCCATCGTTTTGTGCCAATCGCTAGACATCATTCAGCCACCTTTTGTGACGTCATGAAAGGAATGATCAAGCCCGGTATCTAGTGTTGCCTTGCTCATACCAGGGCTACACTAAATACCGGGGTTGCTCATTCCTTATCACGACGTCACAAAAGGTGGCTGGCCGCTATCTGTGATTGGTAAAAATAGGGCTCAAAGTGACGCACCCATCGTTTTGTGCCAATCGCTAGACATCATTCAGCCACCTTTTGTGACGTCATGAAAGGAATGATCAAGCCCGGTATCAAGGCAACACTAGATACCGGGCTTGATCATTCCTTTCATGACGTCACAAAAGGTGGCTGAATGATGTCTAGCGATTGGCACAAAACGATGGGTGCGTCACTTTGAGCCCTATTTTTACCAATCACAGATAGCGGCCAGCCACCTTTTGTGACGTCGTGATAAGGAATGAGCAAGCCCGGTATTTAGTGTAGCCCTGCCGGTATCTAGTGTTGCCTTGCTCATACTCAGATATTAGAAGGCAGTAGGCGCTCACCCTGGGGACCAGCTTTAGGATTATGGTCCCTAAGCCCAGAAGAACTCATGTTCACAGGGGCATGCGAAGAGAAAACTGCGCCCGGAGCAAAGTTTCAATTTGACATCCCCACCCAACTTTTCCTTGTGACGAGCCAAAAATGACGTTGGTAGTATAAACTTGGCACTCCCTAAATTTCCGCGCCCGGAGCAACCGCCACTGAAATATGAAATTAAAGGAAAATTCTACTGTAAGGCACAAAAGAGTTAATTTTCTTTTGTTTGAGTATGTGAACAAAGGAAATTCTTTTTTTAATTATGATTTTTCATTTTTCGATCTTCCCAGAGTAGCAGTGTAGAGGATAGTGTTTGGAAAAATATGATAAAATATTGAAATATGATCTAGGAACACTCAATTACGATATTTTCTGATGAAAATTTTAAAGCATACGCTTTTTTATGCAAATAAGTTTTTGTGAAAGGAGAAAAAGGGCAAAGGCTGGTTAACCCCTTGAGAGGTGGTGAGATATATAGACGCTTTCTATCGTGACGTTAGATATGAAGTTCTGTTTGGATACTGACTCCAAACAAATTTTTGTTATGCTGGATTTTCTATTTTTTCATATTATAGCCATATCTTATAGCTATATCTGCAGATAAGAAATTTAATACTTAATCTGCAGTGGTAACTTATTCTCCGATTTATATCTAATGAGAAATAACATAGCAACTATTTGCTTGGAGTCAGCATCCAAGCAAAATGTCATATCTGAGGCAAATTGTCCTGAAAGGGTCTATTATATTCCACCTTATTTTAATCAAGATTTGAACCAGAAACCTTATCAAATCTTATCTTGATAGATTGAGTAGAAATATGATTTTAAGACTGATTATTATCATTATTATTATTTTGCGATGTAAGTTTTCGAAAAATATGGCGTGAATTCCACATTTCAAAACACAATTATTTTCCCGCGAAAGGATTAAAAGGAAAAATGCACTATGTAGATTCTTTCAACTCTCTACTTAGATAACTTTCATAAGCTGCTTGTATGCATATTTTTTTAATATTCTCCACAATGTCCATTAGAGGATAGGAGGGTGATAAAGGTATTTTTAAAAAATTACTTACAGAAATTTTAAACTATATGAAATAAAGGCGAATAAGCGATAATTTTTTTAAAAAAGTTAAGATTTTTTACTGTCATAATGATTTTGTATTAAATTTTATATAATCATAACGTTGATATAAATTAGTATATAACCGATGATGATAGCAAACTTCCATGTCATACCGACGTTTGCAATTATGCCCATTAGCAATTTAATCTAAAATGAACCTTAGATTTCACAAAGCTTTTCTATAACATACATTATATTATACATAAGCCATATACATAATTCATAACTTATATTTATGTCATTTACTTGACAAAGGATACGTCATATATATATATGACGTATATATATATGACATATATGAAATATATATTTCATATATGTAGGGCCCCCAAATATTTTCAAAGCTAAAAGTGCAAAATAATTAATTGGTTATGTATATATAATAAAATAGTATTTCATATGGATATGGGTAGCTAGTTTTAATTTAATATTAATAGTGTTTTATTTATTCGAAGTTTTTATCATAAAGTTTCAGGTTTCCCATACTTTTAAGTCTTAAGCGGGCCCTGCATTACATAAAATGTCATATATGTCATATATGACTTTAACGTTATATATGTCTTATAACGTTGGCTATTCATATCGGTCGCTTTCATAGCGAAATTTGAAATGTTCAAATTATATTTGCCAGTAAATTGTGGAAATGAAATTCCTTTTTTAAATATGTTTTTACTTTACTCAAATGTTCATTTAAATTTTGTAACGAAGAAATCTGAAGAAATCTCACCCTTGTACTTTTATGAAATCATAAATTGGCAACAGGTTAGATAGTGGAGTTTGTTTACATTTGGCGGGAGGGAAGTTTTAACGCTCGTTGCAACTCAGCACCGGCACATGGCAGAACGAATAGATTCTTCAAGATTTAAAAAGTAAGTTTTATTCCTTTTGTCTATTGTCTATTAATTAAGTTGTAATGTTATGTTCATCGCAAAAAATAACACAAAGTTTGTTTTGTTTACAGTATGAAATATGTTATCTCAAAAATAGAGTAATGTGCAATAATGAACAACCTTTGAAGTTTTTGGTTTATAAAGTGCCTGATTTATAGCAGGGCATTCGGGGCACAAGCCCAGGGACCCTAGATTTTAGGGGCCCCCAAATGCTTCTAAAGGTTTCTCAAATTTTGTCTAAAATCTGATATTTTACTATCTAAAAGGAATTTTACATTCATTCTACATTCTATTGTGCTCTTATTGTATTTACATAACATTGTATATTTTGTCTGAAACATCCATATTTATTTACCTTATTATAATGAATATTTTCTTTTGCCTTTATCACTTAAGTAATTTATTGTATTTTTAATTCTTATTTAATCGTGCTCTTGTTTTCGTCAGATTGTTTTGGGTTTGTGAGCGTAGCTCGTAAGTAGCAGAGCCCTCAAATATTTTAAATTATTATAGCTTGGTATGGTGAAAATTTATTATTAGTTGTTGCATATTTTATCATTGCAGATATAAAGTATATGAAAAAGTAATCAGAACCATACTTTTTATTATAAAACGTCTAATCATTTAAATTGTATAATTTTGAATTGATTACTATTTAAAAGAACTAATGGTTATCACATATGATTTTTAATAGATATTTTAAAGTAATTTTTAAAGGCAATAAGTACATTTTTTATTTATTTTTCTCTTTTTACTCAATCCCTCTGTAAGCTTCGGTTCTGGGGGGCCCCAATAGCCATCTGTGCCCAGGGCTCCCAAATTTGTAAATCAGTCCCTGGGTTTATAAAAAAAATAACTAATCAAAAATTATCTTTTATTATTATTTTCATAACTCCCCTTTGCCTTACTTTTAATCAAACTAATCAGGAAATAGAAAATGTTTTAAAATTCCATGGTTTTTCAGTGATGAACATGCTAAAATATAGCTTCGTTTCATAAGTTTATATATTCTTTACTTTCTTGCAAAATTCAAATGTTGTTGTTTAAGTAGACAGGAAACCTTGAATTTTATATAACTGCCAATTATAAAATTTTGTTTAAAATTTTAAGAGGGCTATCATTCTGTGATATTTAGTCAGTCATTTTCCTGTAAAAAACACCCTATATTGACCTGCTAAAAATGCAATTTCAGTAATGTTTATTGTGCATAAAATATTTTGTTTAAATGTAAACATAAACAATCAGATTTAATTCTTAAATTGTATTAAACAAAATGTAATACTGAAACTTTTATAAATAGCTGCTTTTCAATTATTTTATGTGGTTAATAAAATTTCAATATTTATTCCTTTTTTTCTGTTTTAAATGTTTATAGCTCTGGTTTGTATGCTTTATACTCTGACATTCAAACCAGCCAAAAAGCAAAAAATATTGTTTAAGAACACAGTTAAAGAGGGGTTCATTGGCATGGGGCTTAATACCTCACCATTTAAAATAAGTTACAAAAGGTGTTAAAAACCTATTTTTGTCTTAAACGTTTGGTTATAATTCCTCTCTGACCAAAAAATACTAAATAAATAAATAAAAAGTAAAATGAATAAGAAAATAAAATAGCAATAGTTAGATATGTTACTGTACCGTGTAAACACAGAATTCCGCCTTTTTATTGATGAGTTTTATTGTCTCTGGGATCAATGCAAATCTGCACACAAAATTTTGTGAAATTTTTTATGGGGGGGGGGGGATTGTAACGGATAAGTACAACAAAAGCATGAGTATACACAACACCAAATTAAGCAAATATCTTCAAAGGATTGCAGAAAAAAACACAAATTTCTCCAAAGGATTGCAAAAAAAAAAAAAAGAAAAACTATAAATTCATCAAACGATCATGGAAAAAATACTATTTTCTTAAAAAGGTTGTGTGATATAATGCAATTTGCGTTAAAAGATTGAAAAAAAAGTGATTTTTATCATAGGATTGAAAAGAAAAGAAAAAAAACTGCTGATTCTAATATCCAGTGAAAAAAAGCGTAATGATTTCAGACATTAAATAGACTGATTTCATTCACCAGCAATCATCTCCAACTAAGTCTACCCCCAAATCCCAGTTCTTGCTGCGCCATTTATTAATGAGTTTTGTTTTTTGTCATTTAAATTTTAGTATAGGCAAATATGAAAAGTGCATTTTCAGTTAATAATATTTGATGTTTCTGATTCTAGTACAACCAAAAGAATGCATCAATATATCCCAATACAAGCAAGGAGATAATGCTGTCATGTTATTCATAGAGGTAGTTATATCTTTTTTGCTCAAAATTTTATGTACTATTTAAAAATAATTATATCAAAGTTTCATATATTTTTATATATAAGAGAGAGTGGGGCAGCAAAGTCAGATAATATAAATGAACATGCAAACATCGTTTACAGAAAATTTTCAAAGTTTGCAGACAGTTATGATTTTTTTTTTTCAAATTTCTTAAAATTATCAATACTTTTGGTGGAGGATTGGCACTTCGCAGATTATTGAGTAACTCTCCAGACTTTTTTTCAACTAGAGAAAAAAAATTGTTAAATTATTTCTAACAGTATTCATTACAGTATTTTAGGTGGTTGTTGTTGTACAGTAAAACCCCGATAATTCGGATTAATTAGGACTGGTCCCAATCCGGATTATCAAAAATCCGGATTACCCGGAGAATTAGAAAAAAAAAATGAAATAAAATATAACATACTAACAAAAAATCACCTTTATGTTAAACTTATTGAATATTTGCAGACAGTAATAATGTTTACTTTGCTTAATTACTCCGAAAACATGTCAGAAAAAGTTTTTTTATTTAGAATATGATGATAAAACAAGTTAATGTTATGGAAATTAGCCAATCGCTTCTCAAACTTGAAAAAAAAAAAATGACCAAACCAATCTGAATTATCCGGAGATCCGGATTATCGAGGTCCGAATTAGCAGGGTTCTACTGTATTTGTAAGTCAGTCAACTGCATGAAGGATACAGGATGTAGGGGGGGGGGGGGGGGGGTCCAACCTAATCCGTATTTACGCAAAGAAATCCAAGGTTCGAAGGAAACCATGGAAAACTCCAAGTGATTAGGCCGACGACCGTGACTAGATTTGAACCCAGCCCCTGCTGTCTACCAGTTTCAAGGGCAGAACCTCTCAGCCAATGGTGGGGCCAGTATTTTTTTGAAGATGCACCATGGTGCATCTTATGGTGCAAACTTAAAACCATTATAATTGAGACGGGTATGATGCTTCTCTCTCTTTCTCTCCCCCCCCCCCCTTCTGTAAAAACCTCTTGACAGGTCCGGTAGCAGAAATTGAAACATTAAAACGGGTGCTGCAATGTTTCAGTTTATAATAGGCTTTGCAAATTAATTTAACGAATTAAAAATACATTTTGTGTTAAAAAATAGATTTTAAATGTTGATCTCTTAATAAAGTTTTAAAGATAGCTTAGAGATACTCTATTTGTATATAACTTTAAATTTTAGTTGTTAGTGGTGATATAGGACCCAGGAAAGGCAGTGTTTTTTTGCAGAAAACTTTAAAGAAAATTGAGTTTGCAAGCAGTTTTTTATTTTATCTGAGTCTGGGAGGAATCGGACAGGTCTCTCTCTTTATGTATCATTCTAAACATTTCATCAATCACTCACGAGATGAAGTATTAGAAGCCCAATCTTCAGTTGAAAGAAATATTGATTTGTATGAGCTTGCATTTTTATTAAGAAAAATATTATTTCAAAAGTAAATTTTCTACATATACTTTTTATCCTTTCTGTATATTAACTTGTTTATGTATAGATGTAATAGTTTTTCTATATTTGGAACATTATACTGTATATTATCCATAATTTGAAATAAGCCTAAAAGCAGCATATTTGTTTATACATACTCAAAAAGTTTAACACAAAACAAGGAAATGGGGATGGACCATTTTATCTACTCAAAATCTGGCACAGATATGATATGTGCACCATATTGGTCTGATTTTTTTTTTTTCCCTACGCCAGTGTCATATAATACATTGGTAACTTTTGAACTATAAAGCAATTGCTGCCGAAGAGTTATTATTTTGCTTGATATGATAACCTGAATGTTTATTTTCTTTTATTTATTTATTTTTTAATTGCATAAATTAGGGATGCACAACCTGTGGCCAGTGAGTTGCGTCAATTTACAACTAGAGAAAATTGCAATTTTTGTGCATATGTCGCAGTAAAAAATCGTAAATTTTGTTAATTTACCGCGGTAAAATATAAAATTTCGTCATTTAGGAATCTCAAATTTCGTTTATCGTCACGGAAAAATCGCGAATTTCATTGATCAAGTGTGGAAAGAAGCGAATTTTATTGATGAGGTTCGAAAAAAATTTAAGTTTCGCTCATTAGATATGAAAAAATCGTGAATTTTGTCCATGAGACTCGGAAAAAATAACAAATATACCCGATTAGGCACGGAAAAATCACGAATTTGTCGATCGGCTTTGGAAAAATCGTAAATTTCGTCGATCAGGTGTGAAAAAATCAAGAATTTTGTCGATCAGGTGCGAAAAAATCAAGAATTTCATCGATCAGGCACATAAAAATCGCGAATTTCGTTGATCGGTTCGTAAAAATGGCCAGTTTCGTCGATCAGGTGCAGAAAAAACGCAAATTTCATCTATCGGCAGGGTTGGCTCGATTTAAACCAATTGGTTTAAACCAAATGGTTTTTTTCTCAAAAAAACCAATTGGTTTTTTTGGAAGAAATCTAATGGCATTTTCTTTTTTTTCTTTATAATTTACATGTTTAAAATTATTGGATATAAGTAATTTCTACTTTTAACACTTTATTTCAACAATAAGCATTAGATATAGTGAGTTTAGGTCATTTTTTTATGTATAGGATTAAAATCAGCATGCACTGGTGAACATATCTATTGCTCTGAAGAAAAACAGGGTTGCCACGCCACCTGGAGAACCTGGAAAACCGGGAAAACACAGGGAATTTTAAATCTCCTCCCAAAACAGGGAAAATCCAGGGAATTTTTTAAAAAATCCTAAAAAATCTTGAAAACACAGGGAATTTGGTAATGGTAAATTATAACATTTCTAATTAGCCTTCATACACGCATATATTTTTTCGCACTCAACATGGAATAAATGCATTGCAGTACAGGGAAAATACAGGGAATTTTTTTTCAAGATTAGAGTGGCAACCCTGAAAAAGCTTCAAACATGTGAGTTGATTAAAGATAAAATCGATTAAAAAATATTCAATATTTAGTATAAAATAATTTAGTTTTTAAAAATGCAGATTATTTAATGCAATTAATAACCTAGCACAATTACTTTTAAGATGTTGTTCAAGCTGTAGTAAAAGAAATTTTTCTTGATTAGGGAGATTATCTTGAATTAAAATCAAAATATAAAGTAAAATAAGAGATTCAAAGATTGGGTGCTAGATATTGCAATTTAATAACAATCTTATTTTTATTAGTTTTTCCTGTTATCTGCTGAATCTAATGATGTGAAAAAGAATATGATGTGTAAAAATGACTTCAATTGTCACTCAAAACAAAATCTCAACAAGTATTTGATATTATTTGAATAACTATAGAAAACAATATTACACTTATCAAACTACATTTAAATGTCTATTATTAGTAATCAGAAGTTTGTTTATAAAGATTTTCAGAGTATCGATGTTTTACTGTGTGGAGCAGTTTTTTTTTTTTTTTTTAAAGACTGTTTACTAAATACTGTTTAAATTAAAACATGAATTTTTTAAATTTTCTGCTAAAATTCACTGTAATTATTTAATTTAAATTGATTTTATATGAAGTTACACTACTTATAATCCAACAATGTCTATTTTTATTCATAAGCATGCATGTATATGTAATAAGATAGGATGTTTAAAAAAAACCTGGTTTAAACCAAAAAAACCTCATTTAAACCAAAAAAAACTGTTTTTTTTTTTTTTGTTTTTTCCAAAAAAAACCTGGTTTTTTTCCAACCCTGTCTATCGGTTTTAAAAATCGTGAATTTCGTCTATCATCTTCGTAAAAATCGCAAATTATGTTGATAAGGCGTGGAAAAATCGCGAATTTTGTTGTTGGATTTGTAAAAATTGTGAATTTCTTCGATCGGTTTCGTAAAAATCTCAAATCATGAATTTCTCCGATTATGCGAAGAAAAATAGCAAATTTCATCGATCGACTGTTAAAATCGCGAATTTCATTGATCGGCTTCGTAAAAATGAAAATATCGTTGATCGGCTTTGGGAAAAATGCGAAATTCATCAGTCAGGCGCATAAAAAACACAAATTTCGTCGATCAAATGAAAAAAAATCGCAAATCTCTTCGATCAGGTGCCGAAAATCGCGAATCTCGTCGATCAAGCTCGAAAAATAGCGAATTTCGTCAATCTTGCGAAGGAAAATCATGAAACTCGTCGATCGGCTTCGAAAAAATCATGAATTTCGTCGATTAGCTTTGTAAAAATCTCGAATTACCTATATCAGGTGCAGAAAAATCACAAATTTTCTTCTATCATACGAAGGAGAATAGCGAATTTCACCGATCGATTTTTTAAAAATTGTGAATTTTGTCAATCGGGTTTGTAAAAATTGCGAAATTCGTCGTTAGGCTTTTTAAAAATCGAAAATTCCGTCGATCAGGCACGGAAAAATAAAAAATATCGTTCGATTAGGCACCGAAAAATCGAGATTTCGTCGATCGGCTTTTTGAAAATTACGAATTTCGTCGATCAAATTTTGTTGATCATTCAAGGAAAAATCAAGAATTTTTCTTGATTGGGTTCATAAGAATTACAAATTTTGCTGATCAGGCGAGTAACGATTGTGAATTTTCTCGATAGCTTCGAAAAAAATGCGAATTTTGTCGATTGGTATTGTAAAAAGTACAAATTTGGTGGATCAGGCAAAACTACAAATATCATTGATCAGGCACAGAAAATCGGGAAATTCGTTGATCGGGTGCAAAAAAAATCTTGTTGATCTGCTCTTTCTCTCTCCTTCGTTTATAAAGTTCACATTTTTTGGCACCAGCCGTTTATACTTGTTTTGTAGCACTTTTAATAAAACAAAACATACTCTCCTGAATCATGTCAAGGAATATTTTTACATCTAGAGTAGTGATGCACAACCTTTTTGCCAGAAAATCGTTTGCCACCAGAATCTTTGAAAAGCGACGTTTGTTTTACTTAATAGCAAAGTTTCTGCCATTATTGTAAGGAAAATTTTTCTGAATAAAAATAGTGGTATCATTGTGGCCCGCGGGCCACAGGTTGTGCATCCCTAATCTAGAGAATAATCCTTGCTATATCTGTTATATATAAAAATGTAAAAACTGCTGATATATCCTTACTAACTGAATTGGGTATTTTGACTTGGTAAGTGCACTTAAAGGGTACCCCCCTCCCAAAACGCACACACACTCTCCTCTAAAACCATATTTTTTTATCCAATTGTAGGCCACAGATCACCTCCTCTAACTCGAATTCTCTCCGTGTTATTGATGTGGCCCTCGACCACCCAGATATTTTTGAATGTGGCCCTTCTCTTCAAAAGGTTGTGCACCCCTAGTATAAATTCTTTTGGTCTATAGTTATTAAACTTTTTTTTAATATATTGTTGTTCCCTTTATGTATATATGTAACTGGTATTTGAAACACAGGTTTTTCATCAAATTGGCGTTAGAAAAAAATCATGTTAATGTAGTGCATATGACACTTGTCCCCAACTGTCATATCTGCCATCATATGTCCAAAATTCTTAGGGTATTTTTTGAATTGTTCAAAAGTAAGCTTATATTCTAAGCATGTGAAAGTTATGGAAATAAAGTTGTTTAAAGTAGACTTTAAATAGGAAATTCCCATAATGTTCTTTTGCTAAAAGATTAATTTGAGATGCTATTTAATGGGAGATTTTTTTTATTCTTTTGAAAGAAAGGGTCTTAAAAACCTAACCATCCAGAATAATATTAGTTTTGAAAATTGAATCGCTCTGCTTTACATAAGTTTATCATATGTAAGAATAGATGGACAATTTTTGAAAATTTACCAATTGTAAAAAACACAACTGAGATGTTTTTTAAACGATTATTAAAATCATTGTTTTACAAGTTTATAAAGCAGTTTTTAGCAAATACATGGTCGCTGAAAACAGATGGAATTAAAAAACAAACCAAAAGGAGACTATAATGGAGTCGCAACAGTGGAAAATTCATGTGATCATGTTCCCTGATTGTAAAAAGTTGAAAAGTCGTTAAATAGTAAGGGGAGTTTAAGTAACAAAAATCAGAATTTTTTGGCAATTAGCCACAAAATAACCAAAGAAAAAGAATCAAAAGCAGCTCTAGTGGCAAGAACATGAATTAAAAGGATAGTAAATGGGATCAAAATCTTTTATTGATTTTTATGCATCATTTGAGATAAGTTTTATATTTTCCCCGCTATTAAAAAACTCTACTGTAGTTAGGCACAACCTTTTCAAGAGAAGGACCACTTACAAATATGCCTGGGTGGTCGAGAGCCACATCAATCACACGGCGAGAATTCGATTTCCAGGAGGTGATCTGTGACTTATAATTAGATTAAAAAAATATGGTTTTAGAGGGGAGTGGAAAGTTATCCCTTTAAGTTTGCGTACCCAATCAAAATATCGAATTCAGTTGATAAGGATATAAAAGCATTTTTTATGTTTGTATCTGTAACAAATATACAAAGGATTATTTTCAAGATGTAATAATATTCCTTGAACTTCATTCAGGAGGGTAAATTTTGTTTTATTAAAAGTGATAAAAAACAAACATAAATGGCTGATGCCTTTCATGCCTTTTTTTCCCCATGCCTGATCAACAAAATTCCTGAATTTTCTGTGCCCAATCAACAAAATTTTCAATTTTTCTATGCCTGATCAACCAGTTTGTGCCTTTTACAAAACTAATTGACAAAATTCACAATCTTTCTGCTTCTAATCAACAAAATGCACAATTTTTACAATGTCTATCCATAAAATTCAGATTTTTACAAAGAGCCAATTGACAAAAATTTCGATTTTTACAAAGCTGATCGACAAAAACCTTGACTTTGACAAATCAATCGACAAAAATTGTGATTTTTCCTCACATGATCAGTAAAATACGCAATTTTTCTGTGCCAAAACAACCAAATTCTTGATTTTTCTGCACTTGATTAACAAAATTCTCTATTTTTCCATGCTTCATCAACAAAATTATTGATTTTTACCAAGCCATTTGAAAAATTTCACAAACAATTCACCTATCAACAAAATTTGTGATTTTTAGGAAGTTGATCGAGAAAATTCTCGATCTCTTAGCACCTAATCAACAAAATTCTTGATTTTTAAGAAGTCTGTTGACGAAATTCACTATTTGTACAAAGATGATCGACAAAATTAGCTATTTTTCTTCACACAATCAATGAAATTTGAAATTTTTACGAAGTAAATTGATGAAATGTGCAATTTTTACAAAGCCGATCCTGAAAATTCATGATTTTTTTGTTCTTCATGTGCAATATTTGTGAGTTTTACGAGGCCGATCAAAAAAATTCACCATCTTTTAGCATCTGATCTACAAAATTCACAATTTTTATGAAGCCGTTTGAAAAAAATTCACACTTCTTCTGCACCCTATACACAAAATTTGCGATTTTTATGAAGCCGGTGGAAAGAATTAGAAAATTTTCAGCGCCAGATCGCTGAAATATACTATTTTACAAATTCGATGAACAGAATTTGCAATTTTCGCAAAGTCAGTCAACAAAATTCATGTTTTTCACATGGTAAACCGGGAAGACATGCAATTTTTTCACAGACGATGAATTTAATCAGAAATAATAATCGTTACTTTTTTAATTGAAACAAGCATGAGTTTTGTCAGTTTATCAAGAGAAAAACATTGCACATTTCATCTTATCATGGAAAAAAAAAAAAAAAAAATACAGATTTTGTCAAAGTAGATAAATATCATGAAATTTGTTTATTGGGTGTGAAAAAATGAGTATTTTGTCAATTACATTCGGGAAAAACGCCACTTTTATCATTGAGACAAGGAAAAATCACAAATTTTATGATTGGGTCTCGAAAATCACAAATTTTGTTGATCGCTGATCAAAAACATCTTATTGATCAGTTCTTTCGTTTATAAAGTTCACATTTCATTCGACACTAGCTACTTATGTTTGTTTTTTAGCACTTTAAATAAAACAAAATTTACTCTCCTGAGGAAAGTTAAGGAATATTATTATATCTTGAAAATAATCCTTGTTATATATACAAACATAAAAACTGCTGATAATCCTTATCAACTGAATTGGATATTTTGACTGGGTAAGCAAACTTAAATTAAAAAGGTAACTTCTCACTCCCCTCTGAAACCATATTTTTTATCAAATTTTACATCAATAAATCACCTCTTCAAAATTCCTCCATGTTATTGATGTGGCTCTCGACTACCTAGATATATTTGTAAGTGGCCCTTCTCTTGGCAAGATTGTGCACCCCTACAGTAGAATATTTGTTTATTTCTGATTATTGTCATAGTTTCCCCCAGAGGGTTTCAGGAGGGCGCTCCGCCCCTCCTACCCTTTAGTTTAAAAAGTAATGCTCATCATCCAAAAACTAGTGCCCTTCTTGTCACTAATGTAAAAAAATAGCATCCTTCTTGCCGCACATTTGAAAAAAAGCAGCCCTTCCTTGATGATGCGAACGTGCTACAGCGTGTAAATTACACAAAAAATCGGCGACGGAATGAAAAATGTAGCTATTACGTGTCCCACGGGATGCATACTTTCGTCAAAAAATCGCAAAATAACGACTAATTTCAGGCAAGATTCGCGAAAAAATGTCTAATTTCATAACAAAATCCCGAAAAGGCCTTAGATATCCTAAAAAGATCGTGAAAACGACAAATTTCATCCGAAAACCGCGATAAAAAGGAAAATTTTCCAAAAAAAATTCGCGAAAACAGAAAATTTTGCCAAAGATCACGAAAAACAGCAGTTTTCGTCAAAAGATTTGCGAAAAATACAAATTTTTTTTTTAAAGGGGCACAAAAAAAGTTAATGCCAGATGGTAATTTTTCTGTTGTGAAAACTAATTTTCCAGCTTCAAAAAAAAATTTCTTTTCTCCATAAGCAGAGTTTTCTGGAGCCACGGGATGCATACTTTCGTCAAAAAATCGCGAAATAACGACTAATTTCAGGCAAGATTCGCGAAAAAATGTCTAATTTCATAACAGAATCCCGAAAAGGCCTTAGATTTCCTAAAAAGATCGTGAAAACGACAAATTTCATCCGAAAACCGTGATAAAAAGGAAAATTTTCCAAAAAAAATTCGCGAAAACGGAAAATTTTGCCAAAGATCACGAAAAACAGCAGTTTTCGTCAAAAGATTTGCGAAAAATACAAATTTTTTTTTAAAGGGGCACAAAAAAAGTTAATGCCAGATGGTAATTTTTCTGTTGTGAAAACTAATTTTCCAGCTTCAAAAAAAAATTTTTTTTCTCCATAAGCAGAGTTTTCTGGAGCCCCCCCCCCCCTTCCGTTCTGTTCACAATCTTTTTTTTTTTTCGCTTGTTTTTTTAATTTTTTTTGCGTGTTTAAATGTGACAAAATTGGCAGTTTTTCGAGATCTTTTGAAGAAATTTGCCATTTTTTTGTCATCTTTTAACAAAATCTGCTGTTTTTTCATGATCTTTTAAAAAACCTGCTGTTTTTTGCGATTTTTTAACAATATTTGCCATTTTTTTGCGATCTTTTAACAAAAGTTACCTTTTTTAAATTTTTTGACGAAATTTTTGGTTTTTTTTTCTGGATTTATAGACGAAATTTTTGGATTTCCACTATTTTTTGAACCGCTAGATTCATCTCTATAAAAGTGCCCTTAAAAAACAAAAAAGTGCCCTGAAGAATGTAAAAAGTGCCCTTTTCAGAATAATAGCGCCCTGCCCCTTTTTAAACCTGGGGGAAACTCTGTATTGTTATTCTTTTTAATGGATTATGATTTCTGAAAATAAAGAATACTGCCAAAATTGAATATGTGATTTCTACTTGTGATTCTTTCAGAAAATGAATGCTAATCTAGCAATGTAACTAAGAAAAATGTTGCTATTGTTCATCATGAGAGTATGAAGAAAGGGAGCCTAGAGCAGCCATTGTTTCTGTCTGCCCACAAAGCATCGAAAGATAGGTAAATATATGCTTTTCATGTTTCAGTTGAATATTTTAATTTACATCAGTATTTCCAAATTACAAAATTTCATGGCATATTTTTATAACACTTGCAATAAATCTACCAAGAAGATTGTTTGGAAAAGAAAAGTGTTTTTTATTTATTTTTTAAGATGTTTATTTTTAGATGAAATATTAACACAATTAATAATGTCAACTTTTCATATTTTAGAAAACAGCTCTAATTTACTATTCTGTTTGTAATTGTATGAACAGTATGAACATTGGGGGTATTTCATATTTTAGAATTAAGTAATTTTATAATAATTTAGTAATTTTGTATTTTATTAAAAATAAATAACAGTTTTTAAAAAGGTAACATGCTATTTTGTACCGAAGATCAAGTCACAAATGAAAAGAGAAAATTTTGATTGCACCAAAAATGATATTGATATCAAGACAAACCTCCCTTCCCCCTTGAGATATCTTATGATAGCATATACTAGCTTTCTCCCTCTTCCTAAAATGATTTTGTTATATTTTCATAGCTCCTAATAACTATTTTCAGCATTTCAATATCTTAAAATTTTTTTTTTAAGCACATGGATAATTGTTCTAAATATAATCATAAGAATCCAAGATTTATTCAAAATTTAAAAAGCTAGTTGTTAAAAAATGATAATTTATACATTATTTCGATAATCGCAAAATTACAATTTAAAAAACAAAGCAACATGTGATAATTTTGTATAATGTGCTTTTTTCAATGTATTTGAAATCATTATGTGAAGAATAGCAGCTTATTTATGTAATTAATAACAAATGAATTTTTAAGTTAGTATAATTTTTTAGTTTATAAAAGTTCCAATTTACTTTTTTTTTAGTTTATTTATTTTATTTTTATTTTTCATTAAATACATAAATATGCAAAGATTCACAATTAAAATTGTATTTATATAATTAAAAAAAATCAGATTTATTAAAAATATAAAAGTGAATTTTTATTGAGTCCAACAGTATTTAAGCCATTACGGGTATTGATAAGTGTACAAAAGGAAAATATTCCATTTGCTCACATATTTTATTTCTCTGTTAAAAAAATTAGATTTTCATTAAAATACCTGTGAATAATTTTAAATAAGAACAACAACAACAACAAAAATTCTTGTCTATTGTCACAAAAATATGCCTTTTTAGGTGCGTTCGTAATTATGTAGATACGTAGCACCTATTGTTGTCGCTCAGTCCGTCCGTCTGTCTGTCCGTCTGTCCGCATATAACAACGCAAAAACTACCCAACCGAATCGTTTGAAATTTAAAATACATAATTATTACATAAATTTGTCGAGTCATTTCAAATTTTTTGAAAATTGGATGCATAGATCAATTACAGGGACAATCAAAAGTATTCCGTTACATTACGGTCAATGGGGAAAAAAGTTTCAAATGCATTTTAATCGTTTGAAATTTAAAATACATAGTTATTACATAATTTTGTCGAGTTATTTCAAATTTTTTGATAATCGGGTGCATAGATCAATTACAGAGACAATCAAAAGTATTCAATTACATTATAGTCAATGGGGAAAAAGTTTCAAATGTATTTTATACGTTTGAAATTTAAAATACATAGTTATTACATAATTTTGTCGAGTTATTTCAAATTTTATGAAAGTCGGATGCATAGATCAATTACAGGGGCAATCAAAAGTATTCCGTTACATTACGGTCAATGGGGAAAAAAGTTTCAAATTCATTTTAATCGTTTGAAATTTAAAATACATAGTTATTACATAATTTTGTCGAGTTATTTCAAATTTTATGAAAATCGTATGCATAGATCACTTACAGGGACAATCAAAAGTTTCCGTTACATTACGGTCAATGGGGAAAATGTTTCAAATGCATTTTAATGGTGTTGCACTCATTCGAACTTAATAAAATTTATATACAATATAAAGTACATATTATAATATGCATCTTACATAATTTGTGATGCAAAGAACATTTGTTATTGATTTACAAGGCCACACAAAAGTATTCCATTACATAATGGTATAGGGAGAACATTGTTTGATGAACGTTTTAATTGCAATTCACTATTTGCAATTTTATGAGATTGATATATGAGAGTAATATTTTTAAAACTTCATTATCGTACGAACGCACCTCGTTTGCTACGCTTCACGTGCAATTTCCAACTTGTTTTCTTTTAAATTTTCATCATATATTTAAATATGTAAAATTTCACAGTGAAAAATGTACTTATATGCTACAAAATCTACACATAATTTATATTTTTTGTAAATTTCAATTGTATTTCTATAACAATTGATCTATCTTTCATGAGTGCAGAATATGTTTGATCAAGCGATGATTGGGAGAAATTTTAGCCTTCTGGGGAAATCTAGCAGAAAATATATAATTGTTTTCTTTTAACAGTGAATATCATAATTTCCTGAGAAAGAAAAAAATTCACTGCAAATAATATATATATATATATATATACATACATATATGGCAACTTTCGCTAAATCAATTTCAGTATAATATAAACTATGTATAAAAATTTTAGAAAAAATATATATATATATATATATACGTACAATAATATAGAATTTATCTATAAAAAGATCATACAAGTTCAAGGGAAATTTTCACATGGATTGAGGCAAATGTTGGGAGTAAAAACATTTTCTGTACTTGTCTTTGAGCAGTAACTATCCTAAAATAACTACTATAATCTTAAATAAATTTATTACTCATTTTGGAGTAAGATGGTTTATCTAAAATTTGACCTACAATAATTTTATATGTATCACTCATCTGAAATCTTCACACATTCTGAAATTTTTGCTCAATGTTTTAGTCTCCTAACACAGTGTAATTCTTCATATGTGGAAGGAAGCAAAAGATGTTTTTGTAGTTTTACTGTTTTTTACCCTTAATTGAATGGTATGTATGTTTAAACTGTGTAAGATGTAAAGGAGGGGAAAAGGGGATGTTCATAATATGAAAGTTGTGGTTTTTTTTTGGGGGGGGGGGGGGAGACAGGCTTGATACACAAATTTTTGGAAGAAGGAAAAATTTAGATGTTATATTATTAATTTATTTTTACTATAATGTATTAAATACATCAGAAATTAAATATTTAAGATTAAGAAACTTTATAGAATAAATTTTGTGTTTGATACCAGAGGTGGAACAGTAAGATAAACAATTTTTGTGTACTTTTTTTGTAGGGTGTCAAATATTGTTGCTTGCAAACAAATAAAGAGGTAAATATAATAATGTTAAATAAAAAGATAATAATGTTTAAACTTTTTTTGAGGGGGGGATTTTAAAAACAAGACCCCCCCCCTTTTTTTACAAGTTTCTATTTGTTAAACAGAAAAGATTTTTCCTCACCCTTGTATTTGCTTTATCTACTTAATAAAATAGAAAAAAGAAAGATTTTTAAAGAATTTTTTTATTATTATAAGCTTCATTCAAAAATATAATTTTTTTTATTTTTGTAAAAGGAGGCTTACAATCTGGATTTTACTGTATGTCATATGTAAACTGGTAGGCAGCAGAGCAGATAATCATCTCATTGTGTTCATGGTTAAAGAGTTAGTTAAAATTCAAATCGCATATTAAAATGCAGTTGGTCTGCCAAATCTTTTGTGGAAAACATCTGAAAACCTAATTTTAGTCTCTAAAGCTTATTGTGTTTTTCTGCATCCAAAGGTGTAAAAGCATGGAGGACTGCAATCTGTAAAATGCAGTGCTATACCTATGAGTCATCCGCTAAAATCTGATTTTTAGGTGTTTTTCACCAAGATGTGATTTGGCTGAGGTTATTGTCTGTGCTTTACCTCTCTGTCTAGTATATATTTTTTAAAATCATGTTAATTACTTTTGATATTTTCATATGTCTAAAGTTTATGTTCAAAGTATTGTGTACAATATTTTTTATATTTTCATGGGAAAAACATGCAAATGAACTTTTGAACTGACTATAGTGTAAATAGATATGTACACTATATATACATAGTGAACATAGACTGTAGTGTTCTGCAGTCAGAGTTTGTGCCTCAAGCAATCAACAATGATCTTTAAAAATAATTTTTCTGGTTCTGATTTAGTTTAATTCACAGTATTTTAAAAAATGATAAAGCTTACAAGCTTATTTTAATATGAATTTTTTTGATAGAAAAAATAACACTTATTTCACACTTAAAACTGGATCTTATATTTTGAGTTTTCATTGGTGTGTAAAGCAGCTTGTTTTGCATTTTCAGAAAATTCTTTGTTTTAAATTAATTTATTTTCAGTTTTGTTATAAGTTATGGGGGGAGGGTGTTTAAGTTTTCATGTTAGTTATGTTTTAGGTGTTCATCTCTTGTTTACATTAAGATAAATATCCACTTAAAGACATTTTAAAAATATTATTAAAGTGTCAGTGAATTCTAAAAGATATGCATTAGAGTAAAAATTTAAGGTTTCAAAATGCATTCTCAAGGGAGAAAAAAGAAAAAATATATCCTCTATGCTTTAATAGTGAGCCTAGTGAATTTCTGGGGCATGAATTTTTAAGCCTTCAGATATCTAAAAAAATATTTACAATGTAATAGTGTATATCAATAGCAGTTTAGTTCATTATAAAATCAAAGGAAAAATATTTCTAAATAAAAACATATATTAGTGAAATCGCTAAGAATTTACCCAAAAATCTGTTTTTGAAGACATTCTAGAAAGTAAACAAATAATCAAAAAAAAAGTATTTCAGGATGTTAGTCAGTCATTTTTCAGAAATATATTGTAGACTTGGTTTTAAACTTTAATAATTATTGGCCCAATTGGTACATGGCCCACTACATGCGCATTTACCTTAAGTTGCTTTTTTCTTTTAATATTTAAATTTTAAATACAGTAGACTCCCTCAAATCCGCACAGCTTGGGACCAGAGGTTTTGCGGATTTTAGGATTTTGCGGATTTCTGGTCATTGCTTTGTTTACATTTTTTAAAAAGTAATTTGAATGTAATTAATAATGAAATCAAAAGTATAAGGAATGCTTACAATTTGCTAAAATATTAAAATAAGTAATAAACTAAAATAATAAAAATTTAGATAGTTTTAAAAATGATAAAAATACTAAAGCAAAGGTCAAATTAATAATGATTAATGTACAATTAAATATTCATTATAAAGATGAAATGTGTTTTTCCTAAATTATTCAATGAAACTTGTCTCATAAAAGTACATTACTAATTCACATGAAGATCATAAAATAAGGAAGCTTTATTTCAGGTTTAGCCAGACTTAATAACTAAAAAAGCTTGATTAATGCATAAATATATTTGGTAAGATTGTGATTACCAATGATATCAGCAATATCTTTATTTTTTCAGAAATAAATTATTCTTTCTTCATGAAAAAACATGAATTCAATAACCTTAACAAAAATTACAAATAAAAAAAATATATGGAATTGATATAAAACTAAAAAAGTCAAATTTTGCACCTACATCTGAACTGAATGTTTCATTGTTTACATCTGTAAAATATGTGCGGATTTTAGAGAGTTGCGGATTTTAGGAGTGCTGATTTGAGGGAGTCTACTGTATTTAAAAGCGATCTTAAATTGACTAATTTGAAAATATGGGTTGTATATACATAAAAATATCAGGTGTTTTTGGAAGTTTATGTATATTATATTTACAAACTCTGGTTTTAGCTTGAACATTCAGAACATGAAGTTGGCTAGAAATTATTTCAGTATATTATGATATTTTGTGTGCTAAAATGTGGCTAATTATTTATTTGTAAAAGATAATTAAAATCAGTATTTTTAGTAGTCAAACACAAATCTCACCAATATCCCCTCCCCCTTCCTCCCAAACCCTGCTAATAAGCAAATTTTATTTTTCACATTAGAAACATTTAGATTCCCAGTAGCTGAATTTTCTGTGTCAATCAGCAGCAAACTAAATATGTGACACCACAATGTCAAATCTGGCTTGCTATCATGTAGTAACACATAAAATAACTAAACTGTGTTTAAAAAGAAAGTATAACAATAAAATAGCGTTAGCCTAAAGACAAATTAAATTTTTGCAATTTTTAATTTTTAGATTAATCTGTAATGTCTAAAATAATCTTCAGTGCTTGCTGCTGTTCTGCACAATTTCTACCTACTGGGATTTTAATTTTGATATTACGATTTATGATATTATCTATTTATTTTTGTATTTAAAATGAAGTGAGTGACGTGCATGTATTTTAATTGTATAGAACCTATGAACTTTAAATAAAAGATAAGTATTTATATACAATGAGAGAAGTTTATTTTTTATGAATAAATTTAATACAAAATAATGAAGATGAGACTAATATTTGTTCACCTGAATCTTTCACCTGCACACTGCTTACATAAAATTATTTTTATTTAATTATTTTTATTTTAACCACTAAAGTAATAATATTTCTTTTGCAGATGTATTTTTGAAATAAATCTCACTCACTGGTTGAAGATAAACTTAGAAGTGAAGAGATATAATGTATATGTTTGAATTTTCTGTTTGTGAATAGATTACTGATTTTTCTGTATTTTTTGAGATCATAATAAATGTCATAGTTTTATTTGTTTGTTTTGATGCATTTTTAATTTTAAACTTTTATAAAACATATACTTTATTTAAAAAAATAAACAAAACTAATTTGAAATTTTGATGCACATGTGGTACATGACAATTGTCAATTGTAGTTTTTCAGCTCTTGTAATTCCAAGGAATAATCTTCATTTTTAATTACAGAATTTCCTTTCAAAATTATTAGTGCCAAACAATCACAGCAGTGATGCAGATAATAAGAACATCTGTGATATGCTCAAATAAAGGTTAAGATTTTTAAATATTTTATATTTTAATTTTTCTAAAGCTGACAAATGAGCAACTGGAAAAATTTGGCAATTTGAATAATGAATATATATATATATTTAAAATTTTCTTTCTTATGCTGTATATTTCTTTGTTACGTGTATATCGGAACTGGAAAAATTGAAATAAATTTCCAAGAAATCTATAAAATTGATTTTTCATGCATTACTTCCAGAAGTTGAGACTTCTTGTTTTATAAACTTATGCTCAACAGGAAACATGGATCTCATATTTCAAAATGAATGCACTTCACTGTGTTATTAAATTTGCACATCATTATTTCGAATAAAAATTTTTAGGTGCAGAATTTGTTATTAAAGAAATAGATATTATTTAGGAGTAATAGATCAAATCCAAAGACTTGCGAGAGAGTTGATTATTTTATTAAACATTACCTATCTGAGTATGGAAAAAGTGTTTCTTTTATAAAAATTGTTCTTTTATTAGAAGTGAGTGCCCTCACTAAACTTGATTAGTAAATCGCACAAATGTTGTTTATACATATATATATATATATATATAATTTTTTTGCAGTTTTCACAAAATTTTTATTTTTATGCCAAAGTTAGCAAATTTTATATAAATAAGCATGCAAGGTATTCCTAAAATTTAAACATGCTTTAATTTTTTACAAATTGAAATGTGTATGCAAAGTAAATTACAGAAGAGTTTAAATTATGACTGTATTGATCACTTTGTTAGCCAATTATTTTCAAAAAATTACACTCATACCATTTTTATTGGACTTCTGAGTCAAATAAGATATATTTAGAAAAAATTCTTCCATACTCTCCAGAGTTCAACAGTAATGATTCACGTATTTTATAATGAAAGTTCTTTAAACTATTATTCTTGAAATTTTATCAAATTTCATTTTTCTAGTATTAAGTGTGTTTGTTTCTAGAGGCAAGAAGCAATGAAATTTTGTAAATTCTAGTTTAACTCTGTGTGTTTTGGCCATAAAATAAATCCTTTTCTATTTTACTTGCAGAACATGTGGAATATTTTTTAAAATATAATTTGACCCTCAGGGACCAGATAAAAATTAAAAAGTGTAACTTTTTGAAAATCGATGGAAAAACCCTTTCATCTGCATAATCTTAAATTTTACCTTATTTTGAACAACTTTGCAATAAAATTTACATATTTTTTCCATAAAATTTGCAAATTCTTTCTGTAAAAATCGCAAAATATTTCTGTTAAATTTAGTTTTTTTTCTCGTAAGATTTACTAATTTTTCTCATAAGATTTACATATTTTTCTCATAAGATTTACATTTTTTTATCGTAAGATTTACATATTTTTCTTGTACGATTTACACATTTTTCTCGTAAGTTTTACGCATTTTTCTTGTAAGATTTACGCATTTTTCTCGTAAGATTTACACATTTTTCTCGTAAGATTTACACATTTTTCTCGTAAGATTTACACCTTTTTCTCGCAAGATTTACATTTTTTTCTTGCAAGATTTACTAATTTTTCTTGTAAGATTTACATATTTTTCTCGTAAAAATCACAATATATTTTTGTTTAAAAAACAGTTTATCCCTGTAAATATAACTGTATTTAACTGTAAAAAAAATCAGAAAATTTGATAAAATTTACAGTTTTTCTTTGTAAAATTTACAAGTTTTCTTTGTAAAAATTACAATATATTTCTGTTATAATAACAGTTCATCCCGGTAAATATAACAGTATTTAACTGTTTAAAAAATCATAAAGTTTGATAAAATTTACAGTTTTTCTTCGTGAAATTTACAGGTATTCTTTGTAAAAATCACAAGAGTTTTCTGTTAAAATAATAGTTTATCGCTGTAAATGTAACGGTTTAAAAATGTTAAAAGAACAGATTGTCGTAAAAAAAATTGCGGTTATTCGCTGTAAATTAAACGGTTTTAAACTGGCGCAAAAGTTGCCAGTTTTTTACTGTAAATTTAACGGTTTTTTTTTTACAGTGTACCCACATCATTTGGAGTCTTGTTATGGGCCCCGGGAATTTTTATACAATTCGAAATAACGTTATTCTGACTAAAATATTATTATTGCTCTAAATTTATCTTTAAATGTTTTCAAGCAAGGGAAAAAGTATTAATTTTATTACTTATCGCCAAAATTCATATAATTGTCGAGGAATGTGAGTTGTTTAGTATTCGAAAAATAACGGTAAACGTAAAATATAAATATTTAAGTATACATGGGACATAAAATGTTTAAAATTTTTCAGTTTACATTTAATTGGCCTAAAAAAAAAGTTGAAAAATTGTGGTGCTAATTTATTATGGGCCTAAACGCTTATGGTGCTGGAAGTTTAAAAATAATGTATTTTAAACACTGTGGATGTGTATTGTTTTTGCCTTTTTCTGAGTTTTTTTATGTTTTGGTGCACTTTTCAAAAATACTGTTTCAGGTAAACAGTCGAAACTTTCCAAAATTGAGTAACTAACTAGTCTCCTTAAAACTATTTAACATTATAATTCTGGGTAAACTTTTTTTAAATAATGAAAAATATTTTCTTAAATTTTTTAGGTTTTAAATTTTTAATTCATTAAAATATTTTTTATTAATTTTTTTAATTCAAAATAAAATTGCTTCTTATTGTTATAAAATAGTGTTTTTTCTGACACCACAACAAATTTAAAGAGATATGTTCAAAAGTTTTTTAGAAAAGTGTACCGAACCAACATACTGTTCCAAAAGTTTCATAGAGATATGTAAAAAGTTAATAAGTTCTTGAAAATTTAGTTAAATTAGTAAAGTTAGTTGAGTTGGATTAAATTAGTTCTTGATCTAATTTCTACATGAAATTAATTTCTTTTGATTTGTATATGGGCTAAAGTGCACATATTTATTATAAAAAATAATTTCATTTCTATCTTTATTTTTAAGTAAAATATGTTAAATATTTCGCAAAAATTGCTTCATTTTATTTTAGTGGAGGTGTTCCTTGTGATCGTAAGCTATTCCAAAGGATAGACAATTTTTAGGGATGTAAAATAGTTATACATCTTACATGCGAAAAAACTTGCATGTTGTGCATATTCCACGCATTTTATAGTCTGTATTTTAAGTTATTCTATGGGGAAAAAAATGTACTATTCGAATATTGCAGTTTGAGACGTTGGGTCTGCTTATATTTCACACAAACATGCCAGTCTATTCCAAATTTTATGAAAATACCTTCTTTTTTGTTAATAAAGTTCTTGGTGAAGTATACGATTTCGGATTCGAGAGAGATTATATTATATTTTTTAACCGAATAGATTAGTGGTTGTTTTCAAATTCGAACCGGTTACTTTCTAACCTATTTTCTATTTTTTTTTCTTGGGAAACTTATCAAATTTAAGTGCTTTTATTATGAAATCATGTAATCGAACTGTTTGGATTTCTTGTAGAGATTCAATCAAACAATAAACCAGAAAATCCTATCAATTTAATCGTTGGACAGACCTTCTGCACACAACAGAACAAGAAAGGAAAAATTAATGGCGTCTTAAGGCTACTCCAGATTTTGTAACTCGAGATGTAATTAATTTATCGAAAACAAATTGTTCAGATCACATACATACTACTTTAATAACCATGCCTGCAAGCAGTGCCAGATTTACGGCAGTGCATTCGAGGCAAAGGCCCGGTGCTCCTGATTTTCAGGGGCACTCAAAATCTGCTGAACTTTTTTTAATTATTTTCCAAAATTTGGTATTTTTTTAATATCTAATGAAATTTTACATATCATTCAACATTCTGTTATGTTTATATTATATTTTTAAACTTTTTATATTTTGTGTGAAACGTTCATTTATTACTATATTTGAGGGAGGTGGAGCACATTGGGATCTGGTCCACCTTGGGACACCTCAATTTTCAGGCTTTATTTTGCAGTTAAAATAAATACACTTAATCACACATAAGACCCAATATATGATACTACTCTCTCATGTGTTTTGGAATTGCTGATATTTGCTGGCAACAAATAATACCACTATTTTTTTTGAATGAGGTTGAGTAACATTGTGTGTTTTCAAGAATACATTTTTCATTAAAGAAATTAAATAATACAAATAGGAGTATGTTGTTGTGGAAAAAAACGTGGATTTATTGTTATTTTAATAATAAAAAATAGACTATAATGATAAGCTTAACAGAGCAAATGTTTTTTTTTAACTTAATGTGGAAGATGGGGCAGGTTGGGACACTCAGTTGTGGGGCACCTTGGAACATTCCGAAAATGCTGAAAAGACCACATGCTGCTTACAGAAGAAAAAAAGTTAGGATTTTCATTAAACAGTGAGGATGGGGTAGTTGCACTAGCAAAATTGGCGAAAATTATCACGGGAAGGTAAAAAGGTATAAATGGTTTGTGTAAAGGCAGTAATGATGAATTTAACTGTTCATGTGATGCTGGTTTTCCTGCAGATTGCAAACTTGCTCAAGATACCCAGAAACTTACAGGCAAACTCACTGTGGCATAGTGTGCATTGGTAAAGTTTGAAGGAAAAACAAAGTACTGTTGCATTTGTCGGGCAAGTTCAAAATGTTGTACAGCTGAAATTATTGGGTACACATTTTGAAAGTACGAGATCAAGAGTTGTCATTCTTTTTATCTTGATAAGCATGGTGGCTCATTTGTGTATTAAACAGATATTATTTCAAATTTTGGCATTTCTAAAAACAAAATAGGTCAAAGATTTGTTTTATTAGAATTTGAAGAACATAATTTTTTTTCACATCAAATAAAAGATCTGTTAATGAAAAAAAAAAAAAATGTTAAAATTCAAATTATTAAAGTGCTTCAATGCTTTAATTATTTCCTTTTAAACGGAAGCTTTGTAGATAAAACTTTGTTCATCAGTTAAATATAAAATTTTACATGTATTTTTTATTAAAACTAGTGTCTCAACGTGCCGCAAGTTGGGACATTTTAAAGGTTTTTTTTTCACTCTTTTCTTATGTGAGATATTATTATGATTTATATTTGATGCAGATATGTATCTAATTGGTTCTAAAATAAAAATAAATTTTATTAAAATTTAGGAAAAGTATTGTAAAACGTCTCAAGGTGCCCCACCTTCGACTATAGTGAATATTTTCTTCTATCTGTATAACTTTAAGTTATATTTTATTTTTAATTTTTGTTTAATCCTTTTCCTGTTATCGTCAGATTACTTGAGTGTTGATGAACATAACTTGGGGACTGTAGAGCCTCTTACTAGTTTAACCCATTAATGCCCAAATTATTTTCTTCATTAAAAATGAAATTTTGGGTTTCCCACTACTTTTAAAAGGCAGATAACTTTTATCCGAATTTATTGAGGAATTTGTCTCGTGAAAAATAGCCCTTATATATCTTTCTATTTACTGGTGTGAAAAGTGCTTTTTTGCTTTGTTTATAATCGTCCCTAAAAAGAGACGCTAGGCACTAATGGGTTGGTGTTCTCGAAAATTTATTTGTTGTTGATGTCGCATAATTTATTATTCCAGATATAGACTTGCATAGGAAAAGATATTTAGCACTACACAGTTTATTATGAAGCGTTTACTTACTTAAATTTCATAATTCTGAAATAATTATTTAAAAATAAGTTATTGATTATCATATTTAAATTTTTAATAATTTTAAAGTCAATAGTGATTACTTTAACTATCTTTGTTCATTTTTTATTAGTCAATCTCCCTTTAAGTATCGGTGTAAGGGGGTCCCCGTAAGCATCTGTGCCCAGGGCCCCCAAATTTGTAAATCTGTCCCTGCTTGCAAGTATTATGCTTTTATTATTAATAATGTACCAGAAAGTTTCAGGTTGTTGAGAAACTCTGAGTTTTTTTTTCTAAATTTCTAAATGTTTGAAACATGTACTTACTAGTATTATTCTGTACAAAACAAACAAATGATAAAAAAACACAGTGGTGTATGCATAAAAAAAGAACAGAGGGATTACACTTTATCTTTATTTGGTACACAGATGGCATACAGAGCTTCTTGAAATAATCCAGTGAGTTTACGAGGTATAACACCGTATCTCTCAACTACATCTCTAAATAAACTAAATTGAAAATGATAAGGCTTTGAAAGTTTAGAAAATAAATACCTTAATACTAAACTAACATTTTCTCCGTTTTTTTGAAAGAGAAAACCAAAGAGTCTCTCTGCCTGGCAAACTTTCTCTGGATTTGAAATGTTCCTGTTTTTCATTTTCCCGAAACAGCGCCATCTATTTCAGCTTTAAAGAAATAATATTTAATGAGATTTTTAATGAATGTACATACAAGAACATCGATTCAAAACTAATGTTATTTTATTTGTTGAATGATCTTTTCACATAAATGCCAAAAAATCTAATTATGTTTTTGTGAAGCATGATGCTTTTATGGGTCATTCCATGAGGTTTTGTAACGTCAGTCACCAAGATTATAACTGCGAAATTGTTGTCCACCGTTATTTTCAAAAAGTTTTCATGGCTTTATTCAATTAATGACGCATCCCCGATGTAATAAGTCTTATTTTTCAAAACGAAAATATTGGTAGAAAAAATCGTAGTTCGTAACTGACGTTACAAGCATGCATGTAATTAATGGTTTTTTTTCTTTTATTTTAATTAGCTTAAAAACGAAAACTTTTTTAAGTTTTTCTCATTAAAATTTGAAATTAAATAATTAGACCCTTAATGTGATTGGTCATAATAAATAAATTTAATAGTGTTTTAATTTATTTTTAAAATAGTAACATGATTTTGCCGGAATTTCTCTGCCGTATCATAAAGAACTTTCCCCACTGAGTGCATAAAATTTTCGTATGCCCTATGTACAATGCTGCCACTCGCGAATGTTCTTTAATTCCAACTGGCAGCACCTTCTCAAAGCAGAAATCCTTACTACACATTTTGACAACATTTGCAAGAGAAATATACTTCAGGATTTACATTAGAAAAATACTGATACGAACATAATATAAAAATAGTTTCCTGTAGCAGGCCTGCATTTAAGTTTCGCTCATCTTCTTTTCTGTTGCTTTGAGCTGCTTATTATTATTAGTCGAGACGTCGGGTTTCACAAGTGATTCAAGTCTGGATGCCCGTAATGTGTCCGACTCCAATTGTCAATGAAGGAAATGTGAAATATACATACAGTGGGTTCTCGTTATTGCATCTTTGATTAAAACTACAACCGGATGTTTTGGAAAATTTCATACAATAAAACCCAGTGTAACGCATAGCGCACCAACCTGGTTTTTCCCTCCAGACACTGTCATTGGAACTGACGTTCCTACCGAGACCAATCCGTCGTCTGTGTGCATTCGAAGCTTGACAGCAGAAACAGAAATTTGCCAACAAAAGGGAAAAAAACAAATCTTTTGTTTTTTTGAGGGGGGGGGGAGGAGAAGGGTAAACGAAAAAATATAATTTCAAAGCGCTACAAAAAAATAGTAATTATTTATTATGAGTATTATTTCAATAGTTGCAGCAAACTTTAATTACGCAATTAAAAAAAAATTAAAAATAAAACGCAATTTTTACCTATCGTTCTAGGACAGGCATCTACATTAATATTATTGGTAAAAGCAATGAAAAGTAATATTGTCTATATTGCACACTGTTGTTGAGTTTCCTTCAACCTGACGCCTTACTATAAGCCGACATTTGTGGGATGAATGTGGGGTGTATGTGTTCAATAAATAAACTAAGAAGATGCGATATAATAAGCCCAGCGGCGGAGTGGTCAGATCATCTGACTGCGATGTCATAGGTTGAGAGTTCGACTCTCCATTGGGCACAGTTCACTCAGCCTTTTATCCCTTCTGGGTCGATAAAATGAGAACGAAGCTTGCTTGGGAACTAAGCGTCGAGGATCTCGCGTTAGGCTGACCATCTGGTCGGGACATATGCTGCATAGCATCTCGGGACCCAGGGTTTAGTAAATAGAGATGGGTAGTGTCGACACTCATCCTTCATCGATTGCAATGCCACTAAATTTAGCTTTAGATACGAAATAAATTCTCAGAATTTAACATTCAGCAAATAATGAGTCAAAACAAATTATTAATTAAAATCTACGAGTACATAAAAGCTTTCATTTCGAATTGTAAGTAATGTTAAGTTCAAGCAAAAGAAAGTTAAAAATGATGCTCAACTGGAAGTGTCCCATTGTGTTATTACGTAACGGAAGAAAGAAAATGTCTTAAAATTAAAACGTTAGAAAAAGGAAGTGTCTAAAACTGAGTTGTTTGCTGGATTTTTAACCTTTTTCACATTTTGCTTATCCTATGATCATAGAAATATACTTAAGTGTTTTAAGTTAAGATTCTATGTCTTAATTCTCAAATTAGGACACTTAGGTGTCTTAAATTCCTTTTCAATCGCTTATACACTACATGACTAAAGGTAACCGGGCTCTTTGTGATTTTAGACATTTTGTTAAATATCTAGAAATATGCATGAGGAATGACTCCTAAACTCCAGATGTATAAACAAAATAGTACAGGTCATATATTTTCGCGAAGATTTTTTTCCGAAATCCCATAAGGAACCATCAGCAAATTGAAAAAGAAATAAGAGCTTTTGCACAACCCTGTTAAAACGAATGTATAGCAAAAGCTTCCAACTGCAAATTGTGATTAAGTGGCTTATTTTTATAACAGTGTTCATTTTTATGAGGCCAGCATGATACTCGCAGAAAAATTAAGGATTTTATAAAAATAATCCAAAATTTTGCCGGGTTTTTTGCTTATAATTTGTGGAGTTCTTAAAATAAAAAATGTTGTTCTTAGAAAATATGACAAACAACATTGTATGCAATACTCGGCAGTTAAAATTAAAATCAAAGTTTCACTTGCATTATTGTATTTGGGAAATCTATAGAGCAACTTTCGTAAAAGTCTCAAAAACATAGCTTGAAAATTCTGAAAATTACCGTCGATAGAATAAGTTGAAAATCCGTTTTCCCAAAATGAAGCAAAAATATGAGGGAATATATCCAAATATAGTACGAGTAATATTGTGTATTCTTTATTGACACACTAATCGATGTATACATGGATACAGTCCCTCATCTTTTTCTCTTGTTTTGGAAACAACGGATTTTGAGATTTTTCTATCGGCGATAATTTTCAGAATTTTCAAGCCATGTTTTCGAGACTTTCACAAAAGTTGCGTTCGACATTTAGCAAACACATTATGCAAATTACATTTTGGTTGCATTCACGCATGCGTAGTTGCTCATTTTTCATACAATTTTTATTTTTAATTTCTGATTGCAGAGTATTGTGTATAATGTTGTTTGTCTTTTTTTCTGAAAAGAGCATTCTTTTATACATAAATAACTCTGTAAATTTTAAGCAGAAAGCTTGGTAAAATTTGGACCTGTTTTTATAAAAACCTAACCGAGTATACATACTGTCCTCATAAAAATAAACACAGTTTATTGCAATAAGTCACTTAATCATAATCTACATTTTGATCGCTTTACCGACATTAATTTTGCATGGTTGTCTAAAAAATATTCCTTTATTACAAGTTGTTGACGGTCCCCTATGGGACTGCAGGGAAAAGTCTTCACGGAAATCTATAACCTGTACTATTATATTTACACAATTGCACTGTAAAAAAAATCTAAGTAAAATTACGGACAAAAGCCGGCAGCAGAGATTCCGGACAGTATCCGTAAAAAAATATTTAGACCGTAAATCAACAAATTACCCGTAATTTTACATTTTAGCAAATGCATAACTAGCCCGTAAAAAAAGTAGTATTGTCCGTAAAAATACAATGCCAAGTTGCCCGTGAAAAAAAGGGCATTGCCTGTAAAACTACAATGCCAGGATGGCCGTGAAAAAAAGGACATTGCCCGCAAAAATATAATGCCAGGATGCCCGTCAAAAAAGGGGCATTGCCCGCAAAACTATAATGCCAAGATGCCCATAAAAAAAGGTGCATTGACCGTAAAAATACCAAGATATCTCTGAGAAAAGAGATGTTGCCCGTAAAATAATACAAATTCTGCCCATAAAAAAAAGGGGGGCGATTGTCCATAAAATAACAAAACACATACATTAGGATACCTCATTAAAGAAAATGCATTGTCTGTAAAATTACAAAAAGTATCATTCAGTGAAATTAATATAAATTTCCATACAGTTATCCAGTATTACCCCATTCTCTTTTGGACTCGGGGGGGGGGGGGGCACAAATCATACAATTATAGGGTTTTTTAAATAAAATCTTTAATGGGTATTGCCATATATACCAACTGAAAATCCATAATAGATTTAAAAGAGGAATATAGATAATTCACAACACTAATAAACAAAAATTTTCACAGGAGTACTTATGTTTTCGCAATATTTGAACAAAACATTCATAACTTATATTATAAAACTTGTATATTCAAAACCTAATTTTCCAAGGTTTTAAAGGTACACTTAGCAGGCAGTTTGTAGGTTTTTTTTTTTTTTTCTTCAAATAAAAGTTTAATTCTATTAAAGGAGAGCATTCTCATTCATTTACTATAGTAAATTGCATTTTTATTCAATTACAAGGTTCTCACTTTTGGTGTTGTTGCATTAATAACTTATGTTAAAATACAATTTTTAGCTTTCCAAAATTTACCATCACACACTTTAATAGTGAGAGTGGCGGAGCATTTAAAAACTGATAAGATAACAAACCTTCGTGTGTTTAGATAAAAGTCTGATATGTAAAATGAAAATAGAAAACTAGTTACTTTAATATTAAATTTCAGGGGTTGATCCAGGCAAAATTTGGGCTCCACAAAAATCTATTTAATAAAATAGGCTTCTTCACAAAATAATTTTAATAAAACAGACCCTTTCACAAAATTCTTTTATGCCATTTTTATAAATACTGTTTTAAAATCTAATTTGTACACAAAAAACATGTCATAATTTTCAAAAACTTAGCAAAGGAATTTTTAAAAATATATATTTTAGTTTTTAAATTCCTTGTTCAAATAACAAAGTCAACTTCCATTACAAAATGTTATTTTCACAAAAATAACTTTTCTTTTTCACAAAATGAGCCCCAAGAATAAAAACCTGCATCAACTCCTGAATTGAAAAAATTATGATTAGTAATATCAGTTTAGTAGCTGTACTGCTATTGCTCCCTCTCCTCCCTTCCAAGCCCCTTATAATAATAGAGAGCAGCTTTTTTAAGATACACAAATGCTAATTTATTATTTCATTTTTTATGTATTACATATTTACTAAATACTAAATGAAACAAAAGTAGTCCATTTTTGATTTAACAATGATTCATAATCCTACACGCATGGGTGCAAGAAACTCATCTATGTCAAGACTGAAATCTTATTGGTCTCTTATAATAAAAGAAAGTGATTAAATGTTCTTGATGGTAGAACCACTATTATTTAAGTGCATAAGGTAGAATTTTGAGTCAGTCAAAAATCTCTTCAACACTGAAATCAAACCTGAGATTGAAGGTCTTGCACCCATGTCCCACGGTTCTTGATCTTGTGTACACAGATAATACATACTATATTGTTTACGAGATTTTAGTGAAAATTGATTAAACTTGGGAATGTTTGAAGATGAAATTATTACAATGGTTCTGTTTTATAAATTATCATACAATAAATAAAAAGAAAACATGAATTTTTACAAATTTATTTAATATACTTCAACACAGTATTCTTAGAAGTAACAAATTTAAATAACAAATTAAGAAACAACAAATAAAAAATTAATTTTTTCACACAGATTTGTAGTAACACAATTTATCGCCAAGGTTCTGCAATTTCACATTGATTTTGGATGTGGTAGATCGTTTTTTCGATTTTTGCCTTTTTCCAGATTAATAGCCAAGCATCTCCTATTTAAAAAAAAAAAGGTAAGAATAAATATTACATAAAAATATACAGAATAAACAGAAATTAAGTATAGTAACAATCTCAATTATTCCAGATGAACAGCAAAAACAGCAGTTATGTTTAATAGATAATTGTTATGAGCATCCTATTAAAACAAGTAACAAAAAAGTAAGGAATTAGAATTCATTCCAGTTTAACCCAAAATTAAATTCAATTATTGTAAAATAATTCATTTATTATAATGTTACAGTTAGTAATTTATTTTACTGAACCTTTTGTACATGAATAAAACATAAAACTTGCACTTGACCTTTTATTTCTATGTAAAATATTTTTAAATGAGTAAATTAAATTTGAAGCAATTTTAAAATGACAAAATTCTTTAAGCTCTGATATAAAACTTTGGGCCCAAAAATAAGAAGGCCTGAACATCTCTGATAGACATTAATGTTCTTTATATCAAAGTAAAATGCCTTTATAGCACCTTGAACCGTTTATATATAGCACTTATAGCTGTTTGAACCAATTATAGTTGGTTTTAATCACTTTTGAATTGTTTTATGTCTGTTTTGCAGCCAATGTGTATATTGCATTTCTTAGATCTCTTCTTCATTGCTAACTGTAATTGAGAGTGCATGTTTTTTCATATGTTTTTATGTCTTCTATTTTTACAAGAAAATATTGAATTCAAAGAAAATATGGTATTCTGACTTTCAGTAGATTTGTACATATTGGAAGGCACAGAATAAGATTTAAAAGTCTTTAGAAAATATCTATCAGTCAACACTGTAAGTTTAAAAAAAAAAAAAGTGGTTGCTTTGTTTGAAGAACTAATGCATGACATTTCACAAAACTTTACATTCAGTTAGAGCATTGATATAAAAGCTGGTTAGTTTTTGGGGTATATCTCTTAACAGGTGGTGCTGATATGATGCATTATTCACAGTTTCCATAACATCTGTAACTCAAGAACTAATGTGCAGGTTATTATAAAACATCAAATTCTGTTAGTTCCTGATTTAAAAAGTGCTTCAATTGATATATAGGGAACAATTTTTTACTACCATTTCAAAAATATATCGATATCAACTTCTTTTGTATCATGCAATAAATCAACAGTTATATTGAGAATTTTGGAGACTAATAAAATATTTTTTTCTTTCAAATAGAGCATTTTCCAATGTTCCCTTAGTAACTAATTTTCTGCTTAATGCCATAAATAAATATTTTTGTTTATCAAAAAACTTTTTTTTTTTGTAAGTGATGGAAATATTTTACATATACACACACATATTGCCATAATTAACACTACAAAGAATAGATTTATATAATACATTCCATCTTGCAGACTTTTTAATAATATTATTATTGCAGACACTTGAAGATAGTTCTGTCCCTGCACTCTCAACTAAATTTGTATGTTTTACAAGATCTCTTAACTAGATTCGCACTCTTTTCAAGATCGACTAAATTGGCACTTTTGTGAGATATCTCGAATAAATTGGTGCTCTTTCCGAGATATCTCGACTAAATTTGCTCTTTTTCTCAAGATTTCGACTAAATTCGCATTTTTCCCCCAGGATCGGGACTAAATTCACACTTTTTTCTCCAGGATCTGGACTCAATTTTCACGTTTTCCTGATATCCCGACGAAATTTGCACTTTTTCTTGAGATCTCAACTAATTTTGCAAGTTTTCTGGAGTTTTTGCACGTTTTTTTTTCTCAACAAATTCGCATGTTTTCCCAAGATCACGACTAAAGTTGCATCTTTTATTGAGATCTCGACTAAATAATGCATTTTCTCGAGACCGCGACTAAATTTGCACTCCCTCCCAGGATCTTAACTAAATTTGCACCCCGCCCCCTGAAATCTTGACTAAATTCATACTTTTTCCGAAGATGTCAACTAAAGTCACACTTTTTTCGATTATTTAATGATGTTCATATCACTCCCCTCCCTCTCTGCAGAATCATAATTCCCATTTTTCTACCATGATTCTATGTTGAAATCTGCATTTTGTAAATATGATGAAATTAGCATTTTTTACCAAGATTCTTTGATGAAACTTCTTTTTTTTTAATGCGATTGTTCTATTTAAGAGATTTGCAATTTCTTTCTGTGATATCTTGGCAGAATGTGCATTTTTACCATGACCCTTTGACAAAATTTATTTCTTCTGCAACTAATTGACTTTTTTATACGTACTCATTTGTTAAAATTCACGATAGTTTATCGTGACTGATTGCCAAAATTCTCAACAGTTTTGCACAACTGATTGGCTCACTTTGCAGAAAAAAATATGTAGAAGAATTTACAGGGGGAAATACAGTACAGAATTTTAATATGTAGGTTTTTCCTTTTCTGTATGTAAATCACACAATTCCAGGGTTGGAAAAAAATCATGATTTTTTTAAAAAAATCAAAAAAATCAGATTTATTTGATTTAAATCAGATTTTTTTGATTTAAATCGGATTTGATTTTTTTAGAATTCTATTTTTAATTATTGTGTTTTTATGTTTTTACAATACATGGAGCAGTTTTTTATAAAAATAACTAAAAAAAGGATAAATAATATTTATAATTTATAAAAATAATATAAGAAATAATTATATAGTTTAGTAAATACTATATTCTAGTTACTGATTGGTACTAAAAATTAAACATCTAGGCTTTAATCTAAAGCCATTCTATTATTTTGTAATTGAATTGTGCACACTAAATAAGAAATAAACTTAAATAGGTTGTAAATGAATTGAAAATGGTAAAATTTAAAAAACAAATTAAATAATCATTTAATGCAAGCTATTTATTAAAGGATAAAAATCACAATTAATTCAATAGTTTTTAAGCAAATAGAAATAAATCAGAGATTTAATTGTTTGAACAAAAGAAGCTTTGTCCACTCCTAATTTATTATGAAGGCTTGAATGAACTAGTCCAAAAGAAGAAAATTGTCTTTCTACTCCAGCAGATGAAACCACGGCTCTTGTTATTTGATAAATAAATTCAATTTCAATTTTGCTGATTATCTCTTTACCTCCAATTATATAAAAGGACTTCCACCAATCATAATCTGTCATAGTATCTGAAACTTTTTCCTCGAGCAATGGTAATTTTTGGAATGGGCCATTTTTTGCTTGAAAATGTGCTACAGTGGTGAGAAGATTTGGACAATTTTCTTTAATGAATGCCAAATCTTCATTATTTTCCTCTACACTAAGTGAAATTTCATTTCAATTTAAAACAGAGGGACTTAATAAAACTCCAGCAAAACTACAGGCATTAATAGCTTGTTCATATTTTGCTTTAAATTTTGTAATTCTATCTCAGACTTGACAAGTTCTGAAACTTAAAAATCAGGAGATTTTATTTCAGAAATCAGGAGATGTTTTTGTCAATGAAAACTTGTTAATTTGTTGACGTAAACATCTTTAGTAAAAGTTTCAGTTTCAATATTGCTTGGTTATTACTAAAGATTAAAAAGAAATCTATCACGCTTACTCGAATAAGGAAAGTATGTATTCCTTACAAGTAGAACACATTTAAGAATATGATGTTTAGTATGTTTTAACATATTTTTAATTTGACTAAATATTATAAAAACAGGGTTGTTTTGTTACTCATTAACTTATATAAAACTATAGTAAAGATCATAAATAAGTCTTAATAGAGACAAATTATTATTAATTCAATACATGACCATAGTAACAATAACAAACCTTAAAGATTCATAGTTATAATGAATCTGGGTGTAATTCATCACACAAAACACACTAAAGAACAATTACACCTGTACTAGAGCTTTTCTCACTGAATCATAGCACATTTGATTGTTAAATAACAGAACATTTAAAAAGTATGAAAAATTAGGAGAAATATGTCAAAAATAAGGAGTATGGAGAAACATATGAAAATCAGGAGGCTTGGCAACTCTGCTATCTTTATCTAATACATTTTCTAAACTTTTTACCCAAAAATTAAAAAAATTCGTAAGCTATGATTGAAATTTGACAGTGTAATATGGCAAGTTTTAAAACTTGTTCCTTGCACGTAGTATCCGATTTTTTGGTGAACATTAATAAATTTGTTTAATTAATAACTTGTGAAACAAACAAGACTCAAAAAATTTAATTGCCAAGATTGGCAAACGAAATATGATTTATAAAGTGTTTTTTGTTTTGCCTCATCCTCTAAAGTTTATTACAAAAGAACAAACAATTAAAGGATTAGGAGGGGGACACCCAGACTTAACCTGTAACTGCTACATTCTTTCTGATAGCAATCCTGAAAATACCAGAAAAATACCTGTTATTTATTTACACCTATTTCTTATTTCTCTGCTGACTAATTTCAAAAATGAAAAAAAAATTGATTTAAATCAAATGATTTTTTAAAAAAAATCAGTTGATTTAAATCTAGATTTAAATCTTGATTTAAATCGGTTGATTTAAATCATGCCAACCCTGCACAATTCTGCACACGATTTCAAACCCTACCCCTCAAAGACAACCCATCTTCCAAGAAACTTTTAAAATGGCACCATAAGCAGCCAATTTATTTATTTTATGTGCTTGGCGGCTCTTTTAAACCCTTTTGATGCACACAATGGTTTTTTTAACCTTTCCATGGCAGCCTGTGGAAATTCAATTGATCTTTGAAAATTATAGCAAATATTTTTGGTATACAAAGAACAAGCATACCCTCCCCCCATTTTTTAATAGCCCTTTTTGAAAAAATGTACTTTTGCTTTAAATTAGTGGTTCCTCTTCGAAAAATTCCACCTGGTGCCCCCCCCCCCTTTTTTTTTTCTTTCTAGAATTTAGAGTATTTCAGGTATGACAAAAAATCATCTGTGCTAGTAAAATGGTATTATCGTAGTGAGCATTAAAAATCATTCAAAATACAATTTAACTGCAATAGTTGGCAGATCTGTAGTGGTATTGGTAATTGATTTTAATTTTTGAGAAATTAAAAACAATACATGCCTTTCTAAAAAATATTATATGGTAGAGTATCTAATTTGCCGACATGTAATTCACAGTCAATTTTTTAAAGTTAACAAAAACGTATTTAGATTAATAATATTGCACACTGTGTCACCCTCTTAGTGGTGAGTATTTATTTATTTTTTTTTGGGGGGGGGGGGCTGGAAATAAAACTTTACACGAACAAATTGACGCTGTGATGATTTGGCGCTGCGATGAATTGGCACTACAATGATTTCAATGCAACACCTAACATTTCGAATTATAATTAACTGAATGAAAATGCCTTAAAATTAATAATTATTTGTAACAATATTACAATGTTTGTAACAATATTTTTCTGCATAATTTTTTATTTTAACATATTAGGAAGTAGGTAAAAATTTGTTTGCAACATTACAGATCTACATACGAGAAAAAAAAAAAAAAAAAAAAAAAAAAAAAAAAAAAGATTATTATGAATTGAATATAAATGAAAACAAAGCATGTTTTCATTATTGTCACATTCACAAAAATATACATTTTTTGAAAATGCATTAAAAGATAGAAAATTTCACTAAATTAACCAGCTAAGTTGGTTTTATATATGGCAATTTATTTTGTTGCCTAATTAAGTGTTATATGACCAAATTGGTCAAAATTTAGTTCTATGGTAGTAATACTGCTATTACTATTTTTTTTTTTTTTTTTTTTTTTTTTTTTTTTGCCATTATACCTACGGCAGCCTACTGACCACCTTAGGGACTGAATTAAATGAGAAAAAAAAAATTAGCCTAATGTGTGTATTGTCTTTGAATACATGAAGGAGAGACTGGAGCACATGTGAATAGTTCACATACACAGCTTTTTTTATTACTGGTTAATTTCTGAAAACAAAAAATACTGAATACAGTAAATAGAGCCCTTTTTTTTAAACAAGGTAAGTTTTTATAAAATCATCTTTATAGTTAGCTCTTCTTTTTTTGTAATAACTTTATAAATTCAATGAATTGCTCACAAGTGCCCCAACAGCAGGGTAGTTGCGAACACTTATAAATATAAAAACTAAACCTTATTTTTACTTAGGGGCTATCCATAAAAGATGTTGAATTTTTTTACCTTGTCTCCCCCCATTTGTCACACCCCCTCCCCCCTCTACCAATTGTCATATGCCTTGCTATATTACTTAAACATACTTTCAGTTCAAATACAAAGCACTATGTTATAGATCTTATTTCAAATTTTATTTTAAAACTTTAACTATGTGTTTTAATGCCATTTGTAAGCACAAATGGCAATAACTGTACAAATGATTCATGTACTTATTTTATACGAAACAAGAATAAGGCTTACATCAAGAAGCATAATTAATGAACAATAATAATACACAAGGGTGGGAAAATTTTCAAAAATCTTACCAGCCAAGTATTTGTTTCATCCGCCAGCAAGATGCAAAATACACACAATTGAAAATAGTTACGACAAAATTGCATGCAATTGCAGACAAACTTACGGTTACTACAATGCATTTTTATAATTCTTTTTTTCTATAATATTAAGAAATATATACAACAAAGGTAAGCTTAATATAAGATAGAACTTAGTACCATTTAGTAATTAAAACCTAGTTTAGTTATTTACACTGTAATAATTTGGAAAGTTAAAATATCTAGATTGAGAAAGAGTCACTGATAATGTCTATTATCTACAGTTTTACAAAAACAAAAATTGAACTCGCCTTGCCAGAAAATCCTTTGCCACTGGCAAGCAAAATGATTCATTTCCCCACCCTTGGTAATACAATATTCATATGTAAGAGCAAGAGTTATAAAATAAAAAGTAGCAAAATAAATAATTTATAAATGAAAATTATTTTGAAATAAATTTTACTGATATTCAAATCGTTATTTCATATATAATTATCTTTTATCATTCAATGAGATAACAAAAAAGATTAAAAAATTTTATTTAGCTTTTAATACAAACAAACTTGTCAATAGAAGATGTAAAAATGAAAAATTTAAGAGTCAAGAAAAATCCAACAAAAGAATTTTTAATTAAGTAAACTAGTTAATATAGCTTTTCCTTACACTTATTTTACAATGCTACCTCTTTTTGAACAATAATATTCACTTTATATAATTTACAATTAAATAAGATAAATGTTACAATTTGAAAATAGCATTAACATCCCGAGAAAAAAAAGTCAGTGCTACAGTTAATATGTAAAAGTGTATACAAAATTTAATCATGTATAATGCTCCCCCCCCCTCCAAGAAAAAAAGATAAATAAATAAAAAAGGGATGCATTTTACAATAAAAACATGTAAACAACAACTATTTTCTAAATGGTAAAAAGAGCCAAATAAAATCCACAAAAAATTTATAATTTAGTAAGCCAGTTAACATAGTATCCCCCTCCCTTCTCCATTTCACAATGATACCCTTTTTTCTGAACAATAATAATAATGTCTTTTAATTTACAAAAACATCCCACATAATTTGCACAAAAAAATTATACCCCCCCCCCCCCTCCCCAAAAAAGGAGAAAAACTTTCCTGGAATAAAAGAAAGCATTAAAAAATTGTACAAGAACTCATTATTATTATATTAATTTTACTAAAATAGTATATAATAAATAAACCTGTTTTTACATTCTTGCTTTTAGTTGCTTCCCTCTTTTACAAAATATTTTTTCAACACATTGAAGACATGGCTTTGGCATCTTTATCAGCTGATGTCATTAGGATTTGTGACTGAAAAATACAAAATTTATAATGACAACCAAGAAAAACTTAAAATCTGTCATGAAAAGCCTCCATGCATCACTATTCCCAAATAGTGTTACCCCCTCCCCCTAATAAAATAAAGCTACTACATAAAACAAGCAAAAACTGATCCAGTATTTTTTTTTTTTTTGTTTATTCATAAGGCAAAATATTTCTAGAAACAAATGTAGGTCCACTGTGCCCCCATGTTAAATTTCAATACATGATCATAAAATTGCTATTTAAAGTTTTCTTTTAACCATATTAAATTTAATATTAACCCTTTGCGGTGCAGTGGTTTCATAGATATACCACTTAATTTTAATTCCCAAACGCAATATTGGCACTGGAAAAAATTATGGTTTATTGACAGTGTGAAATATAGCGTTTTTTTATTTACAAATAAAGTTGTTTTCAAATTCCAGTGTCAGTCATTTATTTCAACACTTAAGAAATTAATTTGTCCTGCCCTGCAAAGGGTTAAATCAAAACAAGTATCTTACCTTTACAAGAAAAAAATTCTTATTTATCTATAACCTTTAATTAAAAATAAAGAAAAGTATGATGAATTTTACTTTTAGACAGACTTGTATAAAACGAAAAACTTTCTGTGCACGTAATATTGAATAAAAAACTATCTGCAAATTAATGTGGGTGTAATTCGATGCAGTTTATGAACGTAATTCGCGTTTTTTACGTGATTCATAGACGTAATTTGCGTTTTTGAGCGATTCATGGGTGTAATTCGCATTTTTTTTTACGCGATTCATGAGCATAATTCACGTTTTTCATGCGATTCATGAACATAATTTGCATTTGTTATGCTATTTAAGGGCATAATTTGCTATTTTTATGAGATTCATGGACGTAATTTGCATTTTTTGAGCGACAAAATTTATGTTTTTTGATCGATTTATGGATGTAATTCGCGTTTTTTTATGCAATTTATGAACGTAATTCGTGTTTTTTTTTTTTTTTTTACATAATTCATGGATGTCGAATTCATGTTTTTTGAGCGATTCATGGATGTAATTCGTGTTTTTTATGTGATTCATGCAACAAATTTGCATCTTTTACTCAGCTTTCGACCGACATTCAGGTTTTTCGCGCGGTATTTTGCCGAAATGTTGGTTCCTTTTACACGATACTTGGCTGAAATGCACATTTTTGATGCGATTCTTTGTCGAAATGCATATTTTTATGCAATTCTTTATTGAAATTCGTGATTTTTTCGAGGTCTTTTGATGACATTCGCATTAGCAGTAAATAATTCTTTCTTAAAATTTTCTACAAACTCCATAAAATTTTCTGCGCAGTCTATATTATACAACTCTGCTTTTAGAAGCTCAAAACAAACAGTCAGGATAAAATGGATCACTGAGCTAACAATGTATTTCGAAGGCTATAAGTAATCAATTCAGAGCTGAAATCAATTAAATTTCTAAAATCAAAATCTATTGTTTAACAGCTAATTCAGAGTTTCCCCCAGGTTTAAAAAGGGGCAGGGCGCTACTGTTCTGAAAAGGGCACTTTTTCATTCTTCAGGGCACCTTTTTTTATTTTTAGGGGCACTTTTATAGTGTTGAATCTAGATTTTAGCGTTTCAAAAAATTGTGGAAATACAGAAATTTCGTCAAAGAATCCAGAAAAAAAAATCCAAAAATTTCGTCAAAAAATTGAAAAACAAGAAAAAAGGGTAAATTTTGTTAAAAGATCGCAAAAAACTTCCGATTTCGTTAAAAAATCGGGGGGGGGGGAAAAGAGGGTTTTGTTAAAAGATCACGACAAAAAACGACAGATTTTGCTAAATAAAAGCAAAAGAAAAATTTCGTGAAAAGATCACGAAAGAACGGCAAATTTGTGACGGATTGTGAACAGAACCGTGCAGGGGGGGGGGGGGGACTTAGGAGGCGCCAAATTTATACTACAAACGTCATTTTTAGGCTGTCACATAAAAAAAAGATGGGGGGGGGGTCATCAAATTCTAATTATGCCCCAGGTGCAATTTTCTCTTCGCACGAAAATGATTATGAATTAGGAAAATCCGCTTTTGGAGCAATAAAAACGCAATTTTTGAAGCAGGAAAATTAGTTTTAAGAACAGAAAGATTCATTTCTGGCATTAACTTCTTTTTGTAATACTTTGACAAAATTTGCATTTTTTTTTTTTTTTTGCGATCTTTTGAAGAAATCTGCCGTTTTTTAGGATATTTTGACGAATTTTGTGTTTTTTGCGAATTTTTGGCGAAATTCACAGTTTTTGAGAATTTTTTTTTTACTAAATTTTCCGTTTTATTGCGATTTGTGGACAAAATTTGCCGTTTGTTCGCAAATCTTTTGACAAAATCTGCCGTTTTATCGTAATTTTTTAACGAAAGTTGCTGTTTTTCATGATCTTTTGGTGAAAGTTTCCGTTTTTTGCGAATTGTTTGACAAAATCTTCCGTTTTATACTGATTTATCGACGAAATTTATCATTTTTTCATTGTTTTTTGAGGAAATCTGCCGTTTTTTTTTCTGGATTTTGTGACGAAATTAGCCATTTTTTTCTCGAAACTTGCCGGAAATTTGTCATTATTTCGCGTTTTTTAACGAAATTTACTGTTTTTTCGCGATTTGTTGATGACATTAGGCGTCCCATGGGACGTGTAAGAGCTATTTTTAGCGTCCCGTCGCCGATTATTTGCGTAATTTACACGCTTTAGCATGTTCGCATCATTGCTGAAGAGCTGAGTTTTTTCAAATGTAGGGAAGAGGGTCAAAAAGGGCGCTATTCTTTTCAATGAGCGACTAGAGGGGCGCTAATTTTTGAATGAGGGGCAAGAGGGGTGCTATTTTTTAAACTAAAGGGCAGGAAGGGCGGAGCGCCCCCCTGAAACTCTCTGGGGGAAACTCTGGCTAATTACAGCAGGCTGAGATACAATACAAAAACTATATGCTTTAATACAAATAACTACAACATATTTAAAAATACAAAAAGAAAATAATATTTAAACCTAATTCTTAATTCATGTATTTAGGCGTGTAATTTTTAAAAGCCTTAAAAAGCAAAAATTGTCCAAAACATGAAAGAAAAAACAGCAACAAATACAGTAGACTACCTCAAATCCGCAACTCTCTAAAATTCGCGCATATTTTATGGTTGTAAACAATGAAACTTTCAGTTTGGATATTGGGACAAAATTTGATCTTTTTTTTTAGTTTGTATCAATTCCATATATTTTTGCATTAGTAATTTTCTTATTAATACTCTATTCATGTTTCTTTCATGAAGGAAGAATAAATTCTTTTTGGAAAAAATTCAAGATATTTCAAATATTATCGGTAATCACAATCTTTTTACCAAATATATTTATGCATTAATCAAAATTTTTTGGTTATTAAGCCTGGCTAAACTTGAAAAAAATATTCTTATTTTATGATTTTGATGTGAATTACCGTATATACTTGCGTATAAGTCGACCCCCTAACTTATGTAGTTAAAAATAAGAAAAAATTGAAAACCCGTGTATAAGTCGACCTCCCTCCAAAAGGGGGACCGTTTGACTTTCCCCCGAAAAGGATATGGACTCAGATTCGTTCCTAAATGAAACGACTCCAAAAAGGACTGATTCCTCGTACTCGTTCCGAAATGAAATGACTCCGAAAAGGACTAATTCCTCAGACTCGTTCCGAAATGAAACGACTCTGAAAAGAATCGATTCCCCGGAAACCTTCCAAAAAAGGACGCCTCTGAATCGTTCTGAAAAGAACGAATCCTCGGACTCGTTCTGAAATGAAATAACTCTGAAAAGGAACGATCCATCAGATTCATTCCGAAAAATTATGCTTAATGTCATAAATCGGAATCAGGGAATGACGAAGAAAAATCAGATTCATTCAGTTTTTTATTGGACTTGTTCCATTTTCTCGGATTTGTTCCTTTTTTCGTTCCATTTTTCTCGGATTCGTCCTTTTTTCGGAACAACTTCGAATGACTCATTCCTTTTGGTGAATGATTCTGACTGGAACGATTCCTTACATTGGACGATTTTGCCATTCTCCTTTTTTTAGGTGATAGCAAACTATTTTCTGATATTTTTTTATGTCTCGCATATAAGTCGACCCCCCCACTTTGAAGTTCTTTTTTTGTCTAAAATTTCTCGACTTATACGCGAGTATATACGGTAGTAATGTACTTTTATAAAGCAAGTTTTGTTGAATAACTTTGGAAAAGTACATTTAATCTGTTTAATGTATATTTAATCATACACTATTGATTATTAACTTGACTTTTGCTATTAGTACTTTAATCATTAAAAAAATTATCTGAATTTTTATTATTTTAGTTTATTACTTATTTTAATATTTAATTATATTGTAAGCTTTCATTGTAGTTCCGATTGCACCATTAATTGCATTCAAATTACTGTTTAAAAAATGTAAACAAAAAAAATGACCAGAAATCCGCAAAATTCTAAAATCTGCACAACCTCTGGTCCCAAGCTGTGGGGGTTTGAGGGAGTCTACTGTATTACAATTACGATTTATACTATGTAAAAAATCTCACATTTGACAAACGCTTGCAACTGAGCTGCACAGATTGGTGTTTTACAATAAAATCTGTAAAAGAAAAAAATATATACATTATTCCAGATTATAGTCAACTCTGTGAAATCCTCACACTGAGGGACTGAGTGGTTTGCATATTATACATTGTGGAAGATTTATAGATCATCCCTTTGTTTACATTTTACTCTTTAAAATCTGACTATAAATTAGTAACTACATAAAAATTATAAAACTCAACACTAGTATGTTATGTTACATATAATAACTAAGACTAAAGAAAATTTAAATTACGTATAATACACATTTTATTGATTATTCATTCTTTTAAACATTGACACAACAGAATTGTAGTTTAAGTTTTGGTTTATTGTAGATAATTTTATTACTCTCGTTTCTTGCTCCAAGATAAAATTTTGTTACTCAAAGAAATTTAGATATTTATCTTTAAATATTCATTCACTGAAAAATTGATAACTGAAAAAAAAAATAATAATAACCTTAAGTGTTTAATTATTAATGACTATTTTCATTGTTTACATTCCAACATGTAGTGCAGATAATAGAGTATTGCAGATTCTACATCGGCATATTTCAGAGTTGACTGTATAACATTTTAACATTGCTCTGTATCCACAGTATATTGCTTCATTGTTATATTCATGTACATTTAAACATAAAATTTGAATTTAATGTTTAAATGGGATAGTCAATAATAATTTATATATTAAATATTTAATCCTCCCATCTACCAAAAATGGGGAGAAAAAAAAAGCTGTGTTTTTAAGTTGTTGAATATTGATATAATTCAACAAAATTCTCACATAATTCTTTAAACACAGACACCAAAGACTAATTTAAATATTCTTTTATATTGTTAATTTATTAAAGTTAACAAAAAGAAACAAACTGCTACTAGGATATAAAAATGTTCTGTACAAATAAAGTTGAAGGGGTGTGTGTGGGGGGGATGCAATGGCAAAGGATAAAATAATTTAACTATTTATTAAAATATTAAAAAATCAGCCAAGCTTTGCTTTCTGTTGAATTTAAACATTTAATTTATAAATACTTCTGGCCTAGTAATATAATAAGCTAGACAAGCATTTGAGACTCATTATCAAGATTAAGAATTTTGCTGATTTTCAATTAGCTGGCAATGTATTTGTTTTATAGCTTTAAAAAAGTAAAATTTAATCTGTCAACAAATGTACATAAAACAAACTTATTAATTATGATTTGAGTTGCATAGATGTTTATGATTCAATATAATTTGGTAGAGAACTATTAAGTAATTAGTACCTGTGGTACTTGCATATTAATGCCACTGCAGCTACAGATTTGGCGGTTTTTAAGTAGCGCCAATCTACATCTAAAAATTTTTCGACAAATCATAAAATAAAACACTATTTAAAATCAAAACCCTTTCAAAATTTGGAACAGATGCAGTATCTTCCCGCGAGCCGCCATTTTGTTTCCTTATTATTTCTCACAAATTGTTATTATTATCATTATTTTGCAATTATTTTTTGAGGAAACATAAAATAAATATTTTTAAGTCTTGTGCATAGTAAAAAATTTATTTTTTCTTTACTTGAATGTTTTACATAATAAATCAATAAGTAAATCAAACGATTTTTGCTATTAAAAATTTGCTCTTTCAATCTTTGAGTTTCTACAGTAGATTTTCTTGTTTAATTTCATATCATTTTTTGAAATGCATGATTCAATCATTAAATAATCATTTTAGTTGTATTTTCTAATTTAAGGTAAAATAATAATGTAAGAGAAATAACAGGAAAACAAAATGACGGCTCGCGGGAAGATACTGCATCTAAGCCAAACTTTTTACAAATAAGAACTGTATTACATTTTCTAAGTGTGGTAACTTGGCAAAATTATAAAACGAGTTGGCAAATATGAAAATTTGACTTGGCAATTTAAGGTTTTCTCCCCCACCAATAAAAAGTCTTAGCGATGGCCCTGGCTATAATAAAACATATTTAATACTATATTACTATAACTTTTCTAAATTTTGTGTCTACTGTTTGCTTACACACTGTATATGAATAACAAAACAGACGTTATACATTTATTTAAATAAAAACTCTCTTTTGTTTCTTAACCATCCGGAATTTTCTGTAAAAATGTCTGCGATATCTTTTTTATAGAAGAAACTGTAATTTAAAAATCTAGCATGCACAAACCGAAGGTGGAACTAACTAAAATATATGATAAATTTATGAACATCATCCATAAAAAAAGGCAATACAGAAGAAATAATTAAATAACAATAATATATTAATAATGAACTTACGGAATTTTTTGTAAAACCTTATATAAAACGAACAAGCGTCCTTCACATCAGATAGATAGAAATAACCGCTATACATGAAGATACCGATTGCCGCCATAGCATTTTAAGAGGAACTGAGTTTACGCATGCGCACAATACGAATACGTATATCGATGATTAATGAAATGTGGTTCTCTGCCACGGCTTATCGTAAAAGCGAAGATTGAAAGCATTAGCCGCCTATGGTGACTACTTTGGTCTCCATTAAAAGTATTCTAAGCATTCCATCATGTTATTTTTACTCTTAATTTAATTTACTTCTTCAATCATTATCCAAATCGGAAGATTCCGACCAGAGAAATTAAGAACTATTTGCAATAATGGTAGCATTTCATACTTCATTTATTTCAAAATTTAATAATGAAAAAGCATGCTTTTTTTCATTAATTTCGTTTCTGAGTTCATAAATATGACAATAAGAAAGTGAATTCAAACTGTAAACAACGTCACAATTTTACCTAGTATGATGTCTTAAGACATAACAAAACCATCACGTCATTATCTACAATGATGTCCAGGGGTGCCCAGAGAGGGGTTTGGTGACGCAAGATGCGTCATACAATTTACTTTTGGGAGGAATTTGAGAAAAAGTATAATTTGTGGGGGGGGGGGGGATTTTTAAATTCTTAGTACTTCCTTTTTTCTTACTGTTAAAAAAGTCTTGATTTTTTTAATATCACTTTTAATTTTTTTCAACATTGGATTTTCAGAAATGTTCCTGTGTTTTCTTTCTTTAAATTCTAGATAAAGGCAATAAGAACCCATTACGCTATGCTCAACTCGCTATCTTTTGAGTGAGCAGTAGATTATAAGTAGAATATATTTTACAATTGATATTTTGTTTTTTTGGGGGGAAGGGGGTGTCAATGTTAAAGTATGAAGATTTTTTTTTTGGGGGGGGGGATTTGCGTCATTGGGTTTGGGAGGCGATGGTCGGGGGGGAGGGGTGTCAATGTTAAAGTATGAAGATTTTTTTTTGGGGGGGGGGAGGGATTTGCGTCATTGGGTTTTGGGGGAAAGGGTTTGGTTTGGTTTATTTTTGTCGGCCGATTATCTACACTAGGGATATAGGCCCAGGGTGGAGGTGCCCTTCGTGGGGGTCTTTCTAAGGGAACCTTACCCGTATTTACGCAAGGTTCGAAGAAAACCACGAAAACTCCGAACGGTTAGGCCGACAGCCGCAATTGGGTTCGAACCCAGCACCTGCCGTCTACCAGTTAAGAGGTACGAACCTCTCCGCCACTGGTGGGGCTTGGGGGAAAGGGATGGTCACCACTGATGATGTCATAAGAATATAGCGTTATCTCAGAAACTAATGCATGGATTTTCAGCTAACTTCAGATGCAGTTAGGAGTTCACGTAAAGTTGGGAATGATTAGATTTTTGGTGTAAGTCACATAACCGGTGGCGCTGTTATACTGCACTTTTCAGGAGAGTATTTACATATATAAGATAGAAGAAAATTTTTGGAGTGCCACAACCGACTAATTTTTCTATAAATTTACCAAAACAATAGCATATTAAAACCAGACGATAATTTTATGCGATAATTTAAACCAGACAATAATTTGATTAAATAATAATAATATTTTCAACAAACAAAATAAAACGTTCTGTTATGACGTCATCGAAAGACTTATTCGAAGGTATTTGTCCGTAAAAAAAATGGCTAGGCAGCAGATTTTCACACCCTGCATAAAAAAACGGGCTTTGCCCGTAAAAACATATTAGTACTCCGAATTTATGTTTCCGCAACGTAAATTTACGGAAGTGTACCGTTAAGCTTCAAAAACGGACAACTACCGTAAAATATTACGGTAAATGCCCGTTAATTTACATTTATTTTTTACAGTGTGCAGTTTGAGGATAATTTCTCATGTATGTTTCTAGATATTTAACAAAACTTCTAAAATCGCAAGTGCCCGTAAGCTTTGGCCATATAGTGTCTGTCTAAATTAAAGAGGCATCTATTTGCAGCGATCTTTTTTACATAATTAGGAGTGCCGGACCTTGAAATAAAAAAAGGGCTTTCCAGAGCTTATGCCAAAATTTTTAGCTATTTTAAATGCGAGGTTGGATCGTAGAGAGAGATTTCCTTTTGAGTGGTCATTCTGGATAGATTTACCCGAGCTTGAAAATTTCCACCCGTGCAGACTTCTAAGCTAAATTACAGAATAAAAAATTAAATCTCTAGCTTCATTAGTATATCTTAAGTGATAAACATTCCTACATACTTTTTCACGCCTGCCAAAGATGCGCACAGATTCGAATAGCATAAAAAGCAATTGTGCATATCAATAGACTTAGCCAACTCAGGCTAACAGTGTAATTGAGATATGACCATTTTTTGCTTAATGCTTCATTATTAAATCGATAATCAATTGGGATTAGAATATGCTTTTCTTTCAGAGACATATTTATGAGACATCATCTGCTTCATAAAAGTGGATGGTATCACTGTGTGCATATAATTCGTAAAGTTAGCCGACGCGAAAACTCAATAATACATATCTTTGATTTTCATATATATATTTAAGTATTTGAGCTTATTTAGTTTATTAAACACTGTATTTATATTTATAATTTTTCATCAAATATTTATGCTTAATAGGAATTTTCTTTCGGGGTTGAGGGTTGCATGCTAATTTAAGTGACTTTGATTCCAGTTTTTCAGAATACTATCTTCGCCTTTTTTATTGTAAATTGTTATACAGTTACTAGTCTTTACCTTGTTTAGCCGCAAAATATTTTGCATTTATTTCTGCTAGATAAGCATTCGTAAATAGTAAAGTGCTTACAAACATAATGATTTTGAAAATAATATGCAACACCCGCAAAATCATCACAAGCTGCTATACATGTTTTGCTCATGTTCAGAAATATACAGCCGTTAGTATTCTTAGTTTTCCTATTTGTATGAAATTTGCTTAATCTTTAAATTAGATCACCGTCAAAAACCCGCGTTATTTTCTTGGATTTTAACGTGACCTTCGACAATATTGAATATTCGATATTGTCGAAGGCTACGGTTTTAATCGCCGTGTTCGTAGTTAAAGGATTAATGTTACTTTTTAGGTAAGGAAATGAATGCCATATAACTAAAAAGAAAAAGAAATCAAATGAGATTTTAAAATGTACATAATTATAGATGTTTATGAAAAACTTTTATATATGAAATATATAAATATTTATATAAAATCCAAAACTCCAGTCTAAAAGTGTTAATGAAAAAATTCACAGTTTGTTTCGAACACACTCGGGTGCAATTTGTTTAAGGGTGGTGTGTTAAATTCGTTTACTTGCAAAACTGCAGTTGCAATTTAATACAAATTTTAGTATATAATTAAGAAATATGAATTAAATAAATGATAAATGTTATTATAGAAACATAGTAAAAAATGAATGCTCACGTAAAAACAATCCTTTTCATTAAATAATAACCATCGAATACTTTGGAAAGAAATGCGACTAAAATTTCTATTCCTGTCTAAATATGGGGAATATTGTAAAGAGAAATTTGTGTTTTTGTTTTAGACTTAATTAGAAGTACGGTATGAAAAGGAGTACGGCTAATGTATACAATGCACATTACAATACGCATGATAATCCATAATCACCATGTGTCTTTTCAAATCGTGAAAATATTAGCATGAGACGGGTTATATCGAATTCAACGTCCAAGAAAATTACTCCCTGTTCAGCCCAAACCAGGATGTATCTTTGATATAAATGAGTAGTTTGAGTTCCTTTTTAATTCATATTTCGGGCAAGGTGCCTTTGAACCTAGCTGTCAGTAAGTTTGAAGTGTCTAGTCGGATTCATGTTTTATGCTGGTCTGGATAATTCGTATCATAATGTTGCACACGGGTTCTTTAAATTGATTGCAATTTTTATCAGTTGGGATTCATCATGACTAAAGATCGTGATTTTATATTTGTTTTCTTGCATCCTTTGGAGAAAAAAAATTCCAGTGCCCTTAATTCTGAATCGTGAGTATATCATCCAATCATCTTCAATTGTTCCTTTTTCAATAACAGTTCAGCGTTATTATGATGGATTATTAATCTGCGTGGGTGTAGGCTCAAGGTGCAGATAATAATATACTGCTAAATGTTAGGGTTGTTTGACCATGGTATTGTTCGTAAGATTAAATACATACATACGGTATTGGATGAAATAAATGTATAACAGATTTTTATGAAAGATTATGTATAACACTAAGGTTCTCGAAAACTTATTCTTTTGACAATCCTCAACATATATTTCTTATTAAAGTGATTAATACTTTGAAGGTCTCTGCTTCAAAATCATGAGTATTTGATTTATTATATATATATATACCTAAGTCTATAATACAAATAATCGTGCATTCTGGGAATTTGGATTGTCAACAATATTTCAATAAAACTTTCAAGTAATTCTTTAGAAATGAATTCAGTTTATAATTTTTCCGTGGAGGCACGATAAAGTTTCAGATAGTAATAAAAAAGAAATAAGTGATACTAAAATCATTCATAATTTTTATTATTTGTTCTTTTCAAAATAATAACTTGCTATGAATGATATCTTAGAAAGGATAATTCGCATTACAAAAGATAATTAAAACTATTAAAATTTTTTATTTTAGTTTTTCGATTTCTTTAATTCATTTTTCAAGATAAATACTGCCAATTTAATCTATATATTCTGAATTGTTCTTTAAAGAATATTTTTGCAACTAATATTGTCATATAAGATGTAAAACGAATTTCTTATACATTGCCCAGTCTTATCTCATCTACTTTTTAAGGATATAATTTCCCCTGTAAACATTAGTTTGGTGAAAAAATACTTAATTTATGAAAATAAGAATAACTTCATTTTCCTTATTAGAAATTTTTATATTTTTTTCCTCGAGGGAAGATGGTGAATAATCTATCGATCGTATTTTATTTCTCAAGATTAACGTGCCCGTTATATAAAAATTAAATCTTCATCAATACATTTTAATGCTTGTGTTCGGAAACAATACGATATTCGTGTAATCTTTTTTTAAATGGGGGGGGGGGATTATAAAGGCTACATTTTCATCTGTCTTGAAAATTTCGTTTTCTAATAAAAATGTGTTAGGTGAAGAAACGACTTATATAAGTTTTATATGAAACTAAAAATTAGTCTGTTTTTTGAAGATTATTTCTCTTTTGATAAGTAAGACCGTCCGTTATAAGATGTGCAGGAATTGCTAATTAAAGTAGATACTAATGTAATCTTACGGTCAATCTAATAAAAAAAAACTCATCTATAATCAATTTAATTATTACCGACTTAAAATAATTATAGATATTATTTTATGTCGAATGATTAGGCAAATTTCTGAAATACAGGGTGACCAGAAATAGCGTAACGGTTTAATTTGACTCGGTTAAAGAAAACACACAAACTTTTGCACGAACAAATGTTTTATTTATTAACAACAATGTATTAGAAAAGTAAAAAATCACTTTTTGTCAAAGTGTCTTCCTTTTCCTTTGATACAGAGACGAAAACGTTTGGTGAAATTTTCAGCAAATTACCGCAGCTCTGCTGGAGTGATTAGATTCCATTCCCAAATCAAAGAATGCTTTAGAGATTCCAAACTGTTGTGAGGTTTTTGGCAAGCTCTTGCCTCTAAAATCGACCACAAACTGTAATCCAAGGGATTAAGTTCACACGAGTATGGAGGCCATCTTGAACCGAGAAGAAGTCTGAAAAATTGGCCCGACACCAGTCCTGTGTGGATTTCGCTCGATGAGAAGGTGCGGAATATTGTTGAAATGCCCAAGCCTCGTCTCCGAAGTGTTTTTGAGCCCAGGGAAGTACCACATCTTCAAGAATCTGTTTTAGGTACATATCTTTATTCAGTTTGACTCCAAAATGAAAGAAAATGAGAGGGGTTTTGCCTGTTACGTAAATTCCTGCCCACACCATGACAGATTTAGGATTTTGACGATGTTGAACCATGGAAGATTTGCCTGGGGAAGTTGTTGATCAAATGCGATCATTTTGATGACTGAACGATTGCTCTATCGAGAATAGCTATTCATCAAAAAACAGGATTCGCTCCCAGCGTGAAGTTTCAGCTCGCTTCAGCAGCTTCCTTGATCTTGCAAGCCCTACTCGTTTGTTTTCTTCGGCGAGAATAAGCGCTTGTTTCAGCTTATAAGGATAAAGATTCAGCTCCTCTTTGGCCATAAATCGAACCGATTCTCAGTCATTCCCAGTTTGCCTCCCTATTTTTATCATCGACCCCGAGGATTTCGGGATACTCGTTTCTTTGTATGTTGTCGGTTTCTAGGGGTGTTCACAGTTCTTTTTCCTGCCTCCTCCTGGTCGCTCTCCTTCATGGCCAAGCTCTTTGAATCTTTTGATTGCTTTGGAAATTGTTGGGTGACCACTTGAAGCAACCGAGCAATCTCACATACACGCTTTCCCTGGCGATGAAGTTCCAAAATAGCGTCGGTTTGTTTGCCATCGTATTAAAAAAAATTATAGTTAGAATGAAGATTAATAAGTGAAAGAAAACTCTGAGAATAGAGTAAAAACATTATCATCAACCGTGACCTTACTTTTAGTTTTCGTTACGTTTTTTCTGGTCATCCTGTATTTAAAAAACTCATGGTAGATTTTCTTTGAAACTATCATGGATAATTAAATACTATTCCCATAAAGAATTTCTTTTTCATAATTTTCTGAGTAGGAAGATTTTGAATAAATGTTTCATAAATTTCAAATCCTCGTGGCATTTTCAGCTGAAAACTGAACTGATTGAAATCTTGACAATTTTTTAATTTTTTTTCGACAGCATTTAGAAATATATAATTTTCTGCAAAATTCAGACATGAATCTGAACCAATGAGAGAAATTTTTCTGTGAGCATTAAATTACTTCATTAGGTAACATAATGCATTCCAATTCCAAATTAATTAACCAAGAAGGATCTCTTTGTCATTAATTCACAGAGGGGCTGTAAAATAAATTAGTTTCATTTTATGTCATGTTCTTAAGACCTGACTTAATTAAAGGAGAAATTTTAAATGAATTGTTTCTAATTCCTTCTAAACTTGAAGTTAGAATTGTATTACAATATTTAAAAAATTTAAAAAGCATGTTGAAATAAACAAAGAATTTCTTTTTACAAAGTAGTTTATATTAGTTAATAATAATATCGTACAATTTTAATAAAAAATATAAATGCTCCCCCCCCCCCCGAAAATATTCGGAACAAGGATTTAGTTACACTTAGAATTTAAGAAGTTATAAAGGTGTGATTCCCAAGCTTTTAATGACCATACCCTACCAAAGTATCTGTAAAATCACTATGCTCTTCCTCCCCCTCCGTTACTCTCTAAATTATGTACCTTATTATAAATATATTTAGGGTATTCACAAATATATTTAGGAGGAAATGTCGAGGGTCTAATTAAGAATGAAAATTTTCATAATGTCGAATACAAAAATACATTTCTTTTAATTTTAGGTATTATATTTTCAGCAATATCGTCGAAATGTAATGCGAAAATTCCCTCACCCCCGTTCCTTTTTCTGAATCAACTGAAACTAAAATGCATAAAATAATTAGGAGTAGCAGAAGTTAATTTAAACCTTGCAGGAAAAGTATAGTAACCCTAGCCCACATAGTTTTTGAAAAATTCTTCCGTAAAGGTGTAAAAAGGTTCTTAAAGACTTTGATGCAACAGTTTAGCCATAGACATAAAGACAGGTACTCTATACTTCATCGGCTTTTAAAGCCTAAAATTTTTTAGATAATAACTTTTAACGATATATTTGTATAATACAATGTTTTGTAGTAGAATAAAAGCAATAAACGCTAAACTGGTAAAAACAGACTAATTTAATTAGAATTAATCACATGAGTATTATGGGATTTGCGACTAGTTTACATTGAGTGATACTTTGCGCCACCCGCGTCTTTAAAGGTTAATTAAAAACCTCTTTAGAAAAACTTGGTATGGAGCAAGATGGCGTTGCAACATTGCGATCACCTTCAGAAGCGCGCTTAATACAATGCCAAGTTTAAACTTTGAACAAAGGTTGTTTTAGGTACACTGCGTAAAAAGAAAAGATTATTACTATTTTGAATTTGGGTTCATGAAATGCCAAATGAAGTTTTAATATGCTATACTTTTATTGTCAGTATCTAGTTAAGTTCATCATATTAGGATAAGATTAAAAAAGAGTTATGCAGAATAGCAATATTTGATAATATTTACGCTTCATATCTCTCTGAACTTTCATGATATATCCATTTATTCTTTTCTTATATATACAGGTATACCTACCAACCGTTGAATATTTTTTTACAAAGTCTTATTCTTTTAACAACGATGTTTTGTAATAATACAGTTACTAATTAATACATTTATTGTACAGAATCCTCTGCATTTTAGCAATACTCGCACTTTGCCGTTTTTTATCTTAACTGACGTATTGTTTTTTTTATGAAATTCCTAATTATATTTATTTTAAAAATATAAACTAAACAACTGAAAAAGGTTGCAGAACTTTACTTTGAATCTGTGTTTCATTCTTTGTTTATTTATGTAACTATATTTATATGTATTGTTTTAAAAATAAAATATCAGGCAAAGTACAAATTGTATTCTAAAATTAATTATGAATTATTATTATAAAAATAAAGTTACAAGATCCCTTTACTTTCTTAATGTACTTCAGTAGATTGTAAAAATAACAGAAAATGCTTCTAATATAACAGATATTTTATAAAAATTCTACACAATTCCGTCATTACACGAGATTCCTGAAATGTTTTCGCAATTTTCCTGGAAGCGACCTTGGCCATGTACGGTTGAAGCTGGATAATAGGTAGATAATATAACCTGTTATTTAATTCATATACAATGGAAACAAAGCGATTCATATTCCATTTTGCAATTGATCAATCAGCTTTAATTTCAAGCATTGGATTCAACCCGTGGCAGATGAGAATGATAAATATCTTTCCAATAATTTATTTTAGCAGCGTTTTAATATATCTGAATATTTAATTTAAAATATTCTAAAATTTGTAATGTACTTGCAATGCCCCAAATTTCTACTCCCTTATACACTTATTATTTATGGCAACAATTACTAATAAATTGATAATTAATCTCTATCATAAAAAATATAACCTCGTTGCAGAAGTTCGGGTTCCATTTAAAAAAAAAAGTGCAATTAAAGAAGTGTGTAAAATAAAATAGTTTTACTCGAGAATTTTTTGTTGAACTAAAAAAGACTGTACAGCATAAGTGGTTAAAAGAAAAATGATATTTGATTACAGTTACTTAATAACACTATCTTTTCACTTTGCGTGTATATTTCTTTTTTTCCTAGCTATGCATTCTGAGGGTCGAAGTGTACTGTACGTAAAAATTCAGAAACCTTAGTTCCTAGTTACTTTTCTTCTCGTATTCTACGCACGCACACTTATTTCTTATGCGCAATTTTCTTTCTTCCCTACTTTTTCATGAGTGCATTTAGTTAAGATGCAAAAAGTTTGCATGTTAGGAAGAAGTATTTTTCTGAGTTTTTCGCTATTAATTAAAACAATGAAAGTTGAGAATAATTCATATTTTAATGGAATAAAATCTTACAAGAATTTAAATTTTATGTAACTCTTTGAGTTGTTGGCACATAGGTGGAGCTTCGCTAATCAATTTTTATTGAACGAACCTGGGGTTGGGGACTGACACTACTCTCGATTGTATCGATTGTATTACATTTGTTCGGTTTCGAATGAATATAAACTTGCAATAGTGAATTTTTTTTCAACCTAATTTAAACTCAAATTTTCAACATCGTCGTTCAGGTTGGTATAAGAACCAATTTGATATCTTTGAGCTTTAGTTTAATTATGGCAGAAGCAAAATTTACTGGATAGTTATTTCCTTTTCAGAAAAGGGATGTCAAATTATCTTCTTGGAATGTTGAAAAAATTGCATAAAATATTCAGGGAAAATTCAATATACAAAAGAACAAAATTTAATCTCCTCAGCTAAATGATTGAAACAGGATTCCTTTTACAAAAGTCAAAGAATCCCACTTAACGCGAAAAAAATGGTCAAAAATCACATAGAAATTTTGCAGAAAATTCTAAAATTGCACTGAATAAAATATACTATGTAAAGCTAATAGATTGAAACCGAAATCCTTTCACTAAAATGGAAAATTGGCTCAAAGCAAAGAAAAAAAAATTCTAAAAATTATATTAAAAATTCCTAAATATTCATTAATGTATTATTATGACACACAGAAATCTGATTACTTTTTTAATAAATGGCCAAAAATCAGTCTGAAACGTATGAAAATACTCTAAAAATTGCATGAAAAATTTGCCAAAAACTCAAAAATGGCTGCACGTATTCAGAAGAAACATTTAAAAAGAGAATAAAATTTATTATACTGTTCTAAAAGATTCACACCAGTTTTTTTTAAACAATGTAAGAAAATCAGCACAAAGGGGGGAAAAAACCTGTCTTCGAAGTATACAATTTTAAACATAGAGAGGTACTTTTCTGCTAAATCTATAAATAAGTACTCAAGATTTTTTTTGTTAAACTCTATAATTTCCTTGTAGCTTTCCGCAACAAATTACTTTAGCTATATTGTTAGAGATTAGCTGACCCGTTTGCTGTTGCCCGGGATTATAACCTTATGTATATCGAAAATAAATGTCGAATTAAGATATTTTCTCCCTGTAGACATGTTCTGGGCTCATCTAATCTTCGGCAGCGTACGCGAAACCTGCTATGCATGGTCTGCATTTGGAAACAACCTTCAATTATAGAGGAACCTATATATTTAAAAATCTATCCAAACGCACCTTGAGTAAACATACTCTTGGGAGTACCAAATTTGCTCCGGTTGTTTTCCCAAAGCTACCTCAGACTTATATGATTTAAGTTTTAACATGATAGGGGGAAACAATCACACCGCTCAATTCTTTACTGACTTTTAAAACACAAAATGATCTATTCGCGAATCGCGAATGTTGAAAATGGGCAATAATATATCATATGTGAATATTTGCACATAATTTAGTTACACATATAGTAAGTGAGGTAACGTTTAAAAAATTTTAATCACCGAAAAATGGAAAATGAGAAAATTATCTCATTTTGACACATGCTGGAAAATTGCACTATAAAATATAATAAATAAGAACGCATTCGTTAAAAGTTTTCAGAAGTCGCACAAGTTTTTTGATTGATATACAAAACAAGAACTTTAATATGAGCTTGTACATTAAAAAATAAAATAAAATCTGCGTTTCGAGCTGCTTCCGCAACCGTCCTCAGGATGAAATATGATGGTGAACTGAATGAAAATTCAGAGATGGTTTCCTGTGTGAGAGATAATTTGTCGAACCTTAACCAATGATATGAATGCAAAAAAAAAAAAAAAAAAAAAAAAATGCAGTGGCCCCTTTCAATGAGTACCCCCAGAATATTTTCAATGAACTTAGTACAAAGTAAAGTTTGATTGAAGAACGAGTGTCGCCATATTCGCATGAGGGAAAGAACCCCATTCAAAGTAGTTCTTAAAGGGGGGGGGGGGATGATTCGAGTTTAAACTGAAATATTGCAAATATACAGAATTAAGACTTTATGGTCAATCTGGCATAATACCATAATATAAAAAAATATTATTTTAACTTTAATGTAATTATTAGATATAGATGGGATAAGAATAAAGCATGCTTTTTTTTCTATAATAGAGAATAGATCACAGCACTCTGCCTATTAAAGTTTTTTTTCTTTTTTAAGTTATTTAATTCCTTTACAGAGAGCAGCATTGGACTTAAAATGCAGTTCTATACTATGGCCTCCAAAAGTTAACGTACAACATGTTTTTTGAAGCTCACTAGAAAAGAAATGACAGTCAGATTCAACTTCATAGTTTATATGAATGACAATAGTAAGCTTTAAAAAAAACTTACGCAAAAATTGCAACTACCACTTTTGTTTTACAGAAAAGAATAAGTAGTTGTGAATGAGAGAAAAATATACAATTACGAAGCTTTCGTAATTTCGCATGTAAGTTTTGTTGTATTTGAACTATTGTTCTCAGTTTTGTACACAACAACCAATAGTCTAGAAATATCTAGAAGTTGTTGTTTGCCCGATTCATTAAGGTGGCGGGCGGTACGATGGATGGAAATCGGGTTGTCACAAGCCGATACTGCTAGACGGCTCAATGTGTCTCGCAGTGTAGTCCAACGACTCTGGTATGAATCCGAAGACTGTGTGTGTTCAGAAAACATGTTCCAGGCCACTTACGTGTTACAACACCTGTAGAAGACCGGTTTCTATCTACTTCGGACCAAAGGAGAAGACTCACTACTGTGCCGCAACTAATTGCAGACCACTCTGCAACATCAGGGAAAAGAATATCCGCTACTACTTTGCGAAGGCGCTTTCACACTGCATGACTCTATGTAAGGCGACCAGTTGTGTATGTCCCCTCAACAGAAGACAGAGAAGGGCCCGCTTATGTTGCGCAAGAGAACATGTTTCCTGGACCAGACAGCAGTGGGCTTCTGTAATCTTCACAGACGAGTCCAGATCACATTGGAGAGCAAAGGACGCCTTCTGATCTGGAGAGAACAATGCACTCGATACCTTTAATCAAACACTGTCGAAACACACGTACAGAAACAGTGGAATCATGGTCTAGGCAGGGATCTCACTCGGAGGCCACACTGACCTGCATGTGTTCCATGGAGGAAATCTGACTAGTGCGAGATATCGGGATGAGATCCTTGATTCATATGTGCGCCCATATGCCGGTGCTATTGGTAATGGTTTCATTCTAATGAATGATAATGAGAGACCACACCGAGCTGTGGCTGAAGATTATCTTGAGGATCACAGTTTGGAGAGAATGGAATGGAATAGCCTGGCCAGCTCACTCTCCAGACTTTGGGAGTGAGCATCTTTGGGACTATCTTGGAAGATAGGTTGCGTCTTTAAGTCCTTCTCCAAGGTCATTAAATTAGCTGGAACAAGGCTTACTCCATGTTTGGTCAGCGCTACCTATTTCGGTGTCCGACAATATAATTGAGAGCATGGAAAGTCGATGCCGCCAATGCATTCCGGGGTGGACATACTCTGTATTAGAACCAGTTTTTTAATGTTTCTTACATTTTACTGCATGATACTGAGATTTCTCCAAGAATGGAATTTTCAGCCATGAGTGCTTTTTTGTTGTAATTTCATTTATTCAACTTAGCTTAGGTAAATTTCTATGTCGCATTTAATAAATAACAGTTTAGTGCACATTTTCTCCAAATTTGTTGTTTCTGTATTCATTCATTTGCAAATTAGACGCAAAAAATCGGTTGTACCTTAACTTTAGAAGGCCGTTGTAAATCATCAATGGGTTTTGAATTATTTAATTCTTATATCTGGTCTTCTTATTGAATTTTGTCAAGTTTATAATTAGTAAAAGCTAATGCTTACTAATTTTTATCTTTTAGTAATTTAATTAATGTCTTAAATGTATATATTGCATGTTAAGTGTAGTATTCAGGCGTCTTATACACTATATGGCCAAAGGTGACCGTCCACTTGCGATTTTAGACATTTTGTTAAATATCTAGTAAAATACAGGAGGAATTATCTTGTAACTCTTGTGTAAACATAATAGTACAAGTCATGCATTTCCGTGAAGATTTTTTCCCGAAACTCCATGGGGACCGTCAACAAATTGAAAAAGAACGAAATCTTTTTAATAATCCTGTCAAAAATAATGTAGCAAAAGCGTTCAAATTATAGATTTTGATTAAGTGCCTTATAGTAATAACCTGTTTGTTTATGTGGATAGCATGTATACTCGTAGAAAAATTAAGATTTTTATAAAAACAGTCCCAAAATTTTCCAAGTTTTTTTGTTTATAATTTGCAGAGTTCTTAATATAAAATAATGTTCTTTTCTGAAAATATGACAAATAACATTGTACATAATATAATACCTTGTAATCAAAATTTAAAAAAATACTAAAAATTGTATGAAAAATGAGCATGTTTACTAATTAAATTTCATTGCGCATGCGTCAATGCTATCAAAATTTCATTTGCATATTGTGTTAGATAAATGTATAGAGCAACTTTTGTGAAAGTCTCAAACAAATTTCTGAAAGCATTCGTATATTGAATAAGCTCAAAATCGGTTATTCCCAAAATGAAGCAAAAAGATGAGGTGTATCCATTTATCCATTGATTTAGTGTCAATATAAAATACACAATATAGCACTATTTGGATACAACCCTTCATTTAAGTTAGGAACAGCAAAGTTCTCTCAAAATTCCGATTCTTTTCGTGTGACTTGTTTTAGGTCCATTCAGGTCACATTCTGCACAAATGATGTATCTGGACTTTCTTCTCCGAAGTCTCTCAATTCTGACTTCTTTTTATTTCTTCTTCAAAGTTTTGCAGACATGATGCACAGAATCGGTGAAATAAATTTCGACCCAAGAGAGACGACAAACATGAAAAGGACTCTATTATCTTGTATCGCAGCAGAGATTTCCCATGTCAAAGAAACCGAAAAGAAAAATCGCTTTCCGTTGCGTAGATGTGGGATGAACAGTGGTGCCAACTTATATGGACCCATGGGGCTCAAGCCCACCCAATAATTGGATATTTCCATCAATCCATCATTGAGTCCACCCAATATTTATGTATCTGTTCAAAAAATTTTTGAGCCCACACAATATTTTTAAAAAGTTGGCGCCACTGGGGGTGAATATCAGGATTTCTATTGACCAAATACTGCAACAAAGGTCATAATTTTTTTTTTCACCTTTCTTTTCAAAACATCCTATGGTCAGTTGTTACCTTTTTTTTAATTTCCTTTCAAAGTTTTCGCAAAGCACACAAAGTTAACAAAAACAAAATTCTCCACAGAAGTGATATACATATCACGGACTCCCCTCCCCCCGCATTTCTTTCCTTCTACCACGGTCTCATTTTATTATTGTGCAACAATAGAATGACCACATGAAATAAGATTATTAAATTCTGACAGGCTGTCACCTATGTCTGACCCGGAATTAAATAAGCAGTATATTTTCAAGCCTGAATCAAGGATCGGCAAAAAAGATTAGAATGAAAGTTCGGCATAAATATCATGGAACTTTAGCATAACGCAGAATAAGCCGAAGATTAATACACAAAAACTCACACTTTTGCGTCTGTATAAATGCAACGTGCTTCTATTTTTTTTTTTTTTTAAATCTATACTAATATTATAAAGAGGAAAGACTTTATAATATTGTTTTAAGAATTGTTTGTTTGAAGAATTTGTTTATTGTTTAAAGAATTGTTTGTTTGAATTGAATAGGCTCCGAAACTAGTCGACGGATTTGAAAAATTCTTTCACCGTTGGAATGCTACACTATTTTCGGTGAACATAGGCTATAGTTGCCGCTTAAAAGGATCAAAGTAAAAGCCGGATAAACGGATCAAAAGCAATTTGAGAAATTAAAAGTTACCTGACACCCTAGGCACATGACAATCACTGGAACACATATGAAAATCGTAACTATGCAGCCAAATAATAATAATAATAATAAAATAAAATAAACTTTTTAGTCCGACCTGTTATAAAAGCGTGTATTTTAATTTTTAAAACTATTTAGCAATTATTAATAAAGGAAAAGAAATGCTGAAACGCGAATTAATTAAAATTAAAAAAAAAATCGCAAAACGATAGTTTTGGAGTTTTCAAAAAAGTTATAACAGATAGTGAATATTTTAAAAAGTAGTGAGCAGCAAATATGCGGGAAAAGATTTTTTTTTTTAGGGGCAGCGCTCAAACATTTAAAATCGTAACGTTTTCTTACCATTTCAAATGCGGACTTTTCACTAAATTCAGGGATAAATATTACTTATGTAATATAAAACTTTCAGATAGATTATAACACAAATATCGATTTTAAAGAGTAGGAGACATCCAGTTATGGATAGGGGAGGCAATAATTATTTTTAGAAGAACGCGATCAAATATTTAAATCCGTACCGTTTTAGATGCGGATTTCTAAGATACCAGAGACATACTTATTTACTATAAAATTTTAAAAGCACTTACCACTATTTTCAAATAATTTCATTAAATATCTTTCTTAAGTCCAGAAACAGTTTTGTTGAGTTCGACCCCTGGTGGTGAAATGTGAAACTAAAAAATTCCAGAACCCCCCATCCACCCCCCACCCTTTTTTTTCTTGCCGTGCGTGCACAGTACTTCTGCTAAACGATACCGTAGCCAGCGGGGATTCTGTACGAGATTGGGTATTTTTATGACATTTTAGAATGCAAATTTCAGGTTTGTTTTAGAATATAATAACGGGCCCGGGAAACGTCGGGCGGATCAGCTAGTCCTAAATGTTATAGATATGTAAAGTTTACTTTTTAAATGCTGTAATACTATAAATTAAGAAAATTTATGGCATTTTCACGATAATTTAGATAACAGTTCGCGTGTTATTTTAAAATGTTTTACTGATTTCTATTCGATAAACCGAATTATAATCCATGTAATTATCTCCTAAAATTGTTTTCTGGAAAATGCAAAATTTTCAAAACATTTTCAACTGACTCCAAACTCATCTTTATGCACAACAAAAACATATAATTTTCGAAACTAGAGATGGGAATGCTCGGAAAAAAACCGGAAAAATTGGGAAAAAAACCGGTTTTTTTCGATTTTTTTCCAAAGGCTTATTTTTCAATTTTTCCGAACTGGAAAAATTGAAATTTCATTTATGAAATAATATAGTGAAAATTTTGTAATAGTTACTTTCTCATACTTTTTATTTTATTTATTTTTATGTTGAGTGTCTCACATGAAAATTTTAATGTGGGTAATCTGATCTCTGAGCAGAAATCTGTTTGAGAAGACTTGAAAGGATCCTTCACATTTTTTTCTTGTTTGAAACACAAGACCCTTTGCAAAATTTCTCTTGTAAATAGACATTTCAGAAAAAAATTAATCAACAAATTGAATCTTTCGCGCAGTGATTGAAGAAAAAAAAATCTCATGCCATACAGCAGCTGAATCTTATTAAGTTGCATATATTTATGTAAATAACCTTATTAAATGTGTCTAAATAGGAACCTATATATAGTAATAATTTCTTATTCAAAAATTCTGAATATATTTTGTACAAGTATACACAAAAAGTTCACAATTTCACAAAAACTCGATTACATGAAAAAAATCTAGATATGTAATTAAATGCAACTTCTCTTTTTAAAAATTAATTAATGTGTAAAATTATTGCAATAATATGCCGATTAATGGAAATGATACAATTAAAAATTCAACATAAAATTTTGAAGTATGCATTTATTACTATCTTTTCAGGAAGTAAGTATTGAATTCGGGAAAAAATTGACTTCTAGTTTTTGGTGTATTTAAACGTTTTAGAAGCTCCTGAACACGTTTTGATGGTTTTTGGAAAATATCTGTCACTCTGTGAGTCTGTATGTGACAAATTTTATGGGTACTCTATCCCAAGAACTGATGCACATAATTTCACAAAACTTTAGATTCAGTTACACCTTGATATAAACTCGATGTTTATTTATTAGTGTATATCGCCAAACCAATGGTGCTGCTATGCTGCATTATTCATAATTTCCACAATAGTTCTATCTCAAACTAATGTGTATGTACTTTTATGGTGTAAATTGCTCAACAGATGACGTTGCTATGCTGCATTATTCATGATTATCGCAATAGCTTTACCACAAGTCTGATTTAAAAAAAATTAAACTACAGCTTCAGACAGTTTCTGATATATATTAATGTTGTTTAGTTTTTGGTGTAAATTGCCCTGTAGGTGGCACTACTATGCTGCATTTTTCAAGATTTCGTTATAGCTGATTAACTGAATGTTTTTTCAAGGTGTTGAATCTAAAATTGACCTCCATTTTACCTCCATAATGTACAGTAATATTGCAAAAACATGGGCAGTTTGCATTAGAAAAGTACAACTGCGATGAAAAAAAAAACCCATATTTTATTACAAGTAACTATGTTCCAAATTATACTTTCCCTCTTGATTATACTTTGAATTTTTGTAGTTTTTTAAAGCACAGTAGAAGTTTATCTCTGTATGTAACTGCTTTTGTTAATTCCTCAAATAGCGAGCATTTTCTATTTGTAGTGTTCTGTTTCATAACTTTTGAGTTCCACTCTTAGAAATATAAAATTACAATGTGGAAACATTATTGAATATGGTTTCTTACTCAAGAATAGAATAACAGATTTCAGGGTAAAAAGAAAGAAAATTACATTTAATTAAACTTTTGAAAAAAATATATTTTTCTGGTTTCAGTGAGTAAAAATCTAACAGTCAATAAATCCTATGCTATTTTTACCTGAGTAAGCCAAAGTAAAACTTAGTTTTGTTTGAATTTAGATTATAAAACTAAATCAGAACTTTTTTGAGTTGAGATTGGAAAACTATACCAAAACTAAACATATTTTATAAAGGAAATAAAATTATAATTCTAAGAAAAAAAAGTAATAAAGTAAAAATATACATTTTTTAAACAAACAATGTAATTTTTGAATACTGATATTCATAATAATGACAAAACTGCAAGAATTTCTTTAAACTAGTAACATTTACTTAAAAACTATACTTATGTAAATGGAATGCATATTTTTTTTCATTCCAAACTGCAGACATATTGGTTCAGGTTTTTACATTAGGTCAATTGGTAGTTAAACATCTAACTGAAAAATCATTTAACAGAGATACGATGTAACAAACAATAGCGTTTAATAAAAATTCTTAGGCTGTGGGAAAAAAACTAAACTTTTAAAAGCAGGCTTTGCTACTTTCTTTTTATTTTGTAATATAAAGTGAAAATAATTTTCATTTAATACATATAAATGGGGAAAAATGTTTATTGTTTAATATTCTCTAAGAAAAAGTAATTTATTTGAGAGAAACAGTCATGAAAAATCAATTTTTCCAATTTTTCCGTTTTTTTCCGAAAAAACCCGGTAAAAAACCAGTTTTTTTCCGCCGCTTATATTTTTCCGGAAAATTTACATCTCTATTCGAAACACAATGAAACAAGATTATTCTGTTAGCACACTGATAACAGCTACAACAATGCGTGTGGTCTTCGAATCTTTTAGATTAGAGAGTTTCATTTAAATTCTGGGGAAAGATTTGGCGATTTTCAGATACGTCTCTGTGTAATTTAGCATTAAATTGACTGCCTTACTGACATAATGCCAGCGAAAGGAGAGAAGAATTGTCTGGAAACTGTTATTATGCGTATTGTGTTTTTGAATTGTTATCGATACCTTTTTTGTTTGCTATAGGAAATATAAACTCTTTATTTTATGTAACAATGAAAAAACCTCCATAATTTTCAATACTTAAAATAGATATGTATATTAGTAGTAGATGCGATAAATAATTTTATTCTTCATCACTGTTTGAAATCGTTTCAACTGTCCATAATTTATGTAAAATAAGAAATAAAATTTAATGTTATTTTATTTCTATTCGACATTTTTATTTTATTTTTGTGTGTGTGTTTGGGAAAAGTGCGGATGTAAGCTGAGGAGAGGAGCTAGTGGTGTTCAGAAAAAAATATCATTGAATTTTTCAACAATTTTCTGCAGTCAGTATAAAATAAGTTCATTAATGTGCGATTTGCCGTATTTTGTCATCTGTCATTTTTTGAAGTTCACGACTTAAGGTTTTGCATGTGTATGTTATGCATTTTACTTCAGTCGGAAATTAAAAATAATCTCTAGATATTAGTTCTTGTCTTAATATTTCCATCCAAAATTTTCACGATTTACTTAAAGCTGTTTTTAAATCCAAAAGAGAAACGTTATTGGACAGTGAATATGCGAACCATCTTAAGGTATACTTTCAAAGATTACGTCAACAACAGTTCATTATCGCTATTAATATCTTTATAAAACATACTGCTTTTCCTACACATCCTGAGAGCACTTAATTCCAGTTCCGGCCCGGTTCGAGTATGTAGAAAAAATATTGAAAGCCTGAAGATATGCAAGCCCGATAAATATTTTGATATGTCCGACCCAGTTGGTCCGTTCAATTTTTTGACAGCCCACGGGTCGGGCCGGATGCGGGTCTCGGCCAAAGTCCGGGTCCGAGAAGACCTCTGTGATGGACGCTGGGATCAATATTGCACGTTTTTAGATCATTTTCTACAAGTGGTTGTCTTAATGAGTCTTTCAACGATAATAAGTTTTTATATATGCATATATATGTAAAATTCTTGTATTTACTAAAATATCCAGCAAAATTTTAATACTTAAAAATTTTACAGTCTTTTTATTTTTATTCCTATCTTTAACTATTATTATTATTTTATTTTATTTCTTTAAGCCGGAACGTAAATATTTGGTATACTTAACACTCCTGTTTTGCTTGAATAGAAGATAAGTGAAAACTGAAAAAAGTAATTATAATTTTATTATTTTGCATAGCGTATTGTATATTATGTAATTTATAAATTGCATGTTGCATACCTTTATTTATAGCTTCAGTTTGAATCTTGTATGTTTTGATTGATGTATGAAAAACGATTTTTTTTTTTTAATTTTGCCATTGTTTTTGAAGTTTTGTGCTGAAATATTTAAGAAAAATTATTATGCCTAAAGAAATGCAAATTTCTACACACTTCTTTTGATTTTTATTTCTACTAAAAATAGTGTTTCCAAAAACATGAAAACAATTCAGTTTGCCTATACGACAGAATTAGTTTTCCTTCAAAATGTGATTTTAATTTTTATTATCTATATTGTTGCCATACTTAACCCTTTTTTTTCTCTCCCTCTCTCGCGGGCTTCAAAGATATGTTTGCGATATTAACGTATATTAATTATTTGCGTGAATCACATATAAAAGGGAGGGGAAATGGAGTAATTAAGAGAGAAAAATGACACAGGTAGTATAAAAAATCAACACAACGAAATTAATATTATTGGTGGGATAGAAAAATTTTCGCAAAAGAAATTTTTCCAAAAGCTTTTAACACCACTATTTCCAAATAATAAACTTCGTAGTCAATTTCAATTCAAATGTTATCGAAATATACCGTTGTGTTTTGGAAATATGTAACTCTTTTGGTGCCATTTTTTTCCCCCACAACAAATATTCATTCCTAAAAAGCAGTATTTTCTTAGTAATATGTATAAAACTTAATAACATGACAATGCAGAATTTTCAAGTTATAAAGAAAAATCGTCGGAAGATTTTCTCTGTAAAATTCTTCTTTTGCTAATGCAAAAATTTCTTTTTTTTTTTTTTTTTTTTTTTCAAATTATAGAAATATAATGAAAATTTAATCCACTTGGAATAAGTAGCAAAAATATAGACTATATGCAAAACGAACTTTTGACTAAGAAAACGGTATTTTGGATGTTTTCACATAATTTTAAATTAATTATACATTTCAAGTCACACTTTGTTTTACCATTAAAATATGTAACAGTGAAGATCCTAAATGCTTTCCATGTACATCTCAAATAATTTTATTAATGGGTCCCATTACTCTTAAAATGGGAAAAAAATAGAGAAAAAATCCAGCCATTTTTAACAGATAAAAGTTGAAGTACCTTAAATATTTTACCTTAAAGAATATTGTACCTTAAAGAATTTAAAATACAATTTTTAGAGAGAAGAAAGATAAAAATATGTTCTTTCTTTTGATATATTTAAAAATTACAAAATGCAGAATTAATATTTATAGGGGGCTTCAAAATGTAAGACATTTGTAGACCAGATAATTGGCATGACAGAATGTTCGCACGATTACAAAGTAAATTTTGCAGCTGGAATGAAAATTTTGACACCTAATTATACTTCTGATTGCAATAATTAACCTGAACCTAAATAAATTTGCATTTAAAGCATTTGATATTTTTAATACAAAGTTGTATTTAACTAATAGAAAATTTTGAAAATTGAAGAATTTCATAAAGTAAATCGCATAAAAAAATATTATTAAGAGTAAATTGAGTTTTAGGTTCAGTTTATACAGACAAATATGAAACATATGTTTTGAAAATTTCATAAAAAATATGTTTAGAAGTTTTTGAAATATCCTATGTGTTATGTCCAAAAACGTCATTTTTAGTAAAGGTGACTTTAAAATTTCGGTAACGCCTCTTCAGCTATTGATCGGGTATAATTCTGAAAACCACAACTTCTGTTCTGATGGGAACTTCAAAGAAAAAGTTGTATTAAAATGTTTAAAAAAGATAGGAGTTTAACATATAAAAAATTCGAAGTTTTGAGAGTCCCGAGACCCATTTATATGGATTAATGATTGTTTATGACGGACCGTACATAAGAGGTAGCCGGGACACACGTGGCCCGCTAGTTGAATATGGCTGACCTACTATATAGAATTCCGCTCCTCTACTGCCATTCAGAAAAATGGAAGATCTTTAAAATGTAATACATATATGTATTTCTAGCTGTATTTTCTAAATGGGCTAAAAGTAAATCGAATTTGCCGCTTTTTGCTGATGACCTAGATAAAAATATGCTTCAAAGTACATGGATTCGAATTTTTGGTTTTTATAATTCCAAAGCATAGATTTTCTTCAGATATTTGCATCCTATTCTTCTACATTTATTCCATCAAGTTTAAAAGTGAATGTAAGGTGACGAAAATAAAGTTAACCCTTCTACATAACTACGCTCTTTAGAACCTGTTCATAATGGAAATAAATACTTTTTATTAAATTGATTGAATTGCCTACGTGGGAACTCATCATTGTACTATTTCTTAGATATTTTGGGCCACCCAGGTTGAGGTTTTCGTTCACAAGAGAACACTTTGGTTTAGACAGTAAATATCTTTTTCACAATCTGTCAAAAGATGCCGCGGATTGCTTTTATTTTGAAGAGCGACAGATGTTAGTTTTTCTCACGGTAGTTTGTGTATGACCTCAGCATTTTTAGAGAACCAATTCTAGAAGACTTTAAGGCTGACATCATGTGTGAGTGTTCCGATGGGTAGTCTACAAGGTCTCTCCCTAATCGAGCTGTTTTCGAGGGAGGACACGAGAGGGCAAGTGACAGTTTGGTGTGAAAGACTGGGATTGAGAGGAGCCAGTGAGAGTTCCGGAGAAAGAATCTCCTTATTCAGTGAGGAGGGAAAGAACGAAAATTCGTCGAAGTCCACGGAGACGTTCGTACATATAACCAAGTGAAGTTGTGAATCTTAGGCCTGTAAAACTCTATAATCTGACTTTCTCAGAGATTTTCTGTGTTCAGAGAGCATTCGCGCAAGACACAGAACCAACTTCTAAAAAAATGCTCTACTAACTGATTTATGTTTTAAATAAGACCTTTTTGTAAATAATTTTTATTTAATCACTTAGATTGGTTTAGTGGATGAATTTCATCTCATACGCTACCGGACTAATCATTTAGTCCGAGAGGAATTCCCAACACAGCTATTGAGATATATGTATAGTTTTCTTCCATTAACAATATGTATGTATGTGCATATCTCCCACTTACATATTATTAATCCAAGTAACATTATACTGAAAACTTATAACAAAAGGATACTTTACCCCTTCAATTACATCTTCAATCCTCATTAAATCCAAGGAAAATTCTAAAACATGCCCAAGGGGGGGGGGGGGGATTTTCTCTATCACATAATTTTATAAAAAGCATTTTTTATCCTCGATTCTTGATTGCACGACATATTTCATTAATCTTGAATTGACCTGTTTTTAAAAATGGAAGGTAGGGCATTTACTCACAGTGAAAAATCACGGATAGGGTACAATAATAAAGTTTTTTCTTTTCTCTGGTCAAGTAAAACAGTATTTTTTTACATATTATATCTAATAATTATGCAAACGCAGCATTATTCATTTTAATCTCTAAGTCTTAATTCATAAGCTATTCGGCAACACTATGGTGGACTTTAAGTTCTCTACTCTGTTTCTGTAAGCGCCGACACAAAAATTCTTATTTCACATTTACATAATATCTTTGTTCAAATCCTATAACATAAGACGTTCTTAACAAATGAATCCAGTCATAAGGTTGCATAGAATTGAAGCGGTTAAGGTCATAGTGGTGTAATCTTTCTTAAAATGTTCAAAAACGAGGATTTATTAAAAACATTAATTGAATTCGAATGCTTTAGACTATATTCTGATGATATATATCTACAGTTTTGTGAAACCATGACTTATTTTTTTCTTCCTATTAATAGGTTGATATGTCTAAATAGCCTCTATGGGGCGTTATAGCCGATTTACAAAATTAGAGACTTACGCCACTGTGTCTTTAAAAGCTTAGTTGTGTGAGAAGCAAAAGGAACGAAAAATGATAAATGATTTCATTGGCGGCCACAGATTAACAGAAGTTGGTTACTCTCCGAATTGACCGTCATGATAACTAAGAAGTGAGACGACGAGAAGAGAATGTTGATTACTCTTTTTCTCCAAGGCTGCAACAAGACGACAAAGATTATGTGAAATCGAAGTCTTTTGCTTTAGCAATTCTTCTTCAGCTAAAGGCAGTTACTAGAAATGATTAATTATCGTACATCTCGACGTCTCGGCCCAACCCTATCGGAGAATATCAACTTCGACCTTTCAAAAATAGAGATCCTGATTATTAAAGATTACAAGCACACAGGGATCTTTTTTGAAGCCTGCTTTTTGCTTGATATTCCAAACACTGTGGTCAGTGGAAAAACGTAGAAATGCGAGACTAGAATATTAATCGTTTTCCAATCTTTAAATTGTCTCGCTTGAGTTGGAGTTTGCTTTTATTATGACGATTGCTGAGGATTAAAATGCTTTCCATTCAAAATAGTGAGAATAGATAGATGGCTTTCTGTTTCTTTTTGTTTATCTGCTTTTTCCTTTTTTCTTTCTCTCTCTTTCTTACCTTCTTTGGATTGATATTAATTTAGATGTTTGCCCTTTTATCAGCCTACTGACCTACAAGAAGAAAAGAGAAAATTTTACATTTTTAAAAACTTCGGCAACAGAACAAATATCAAGCAAAATAAAGATATATATATAAATATACATACATTATTATTATCGTGTCAATTAACAATAAAAATATTAGACGTATTTATTATTTATTTATTTGAAATATGATGGCACTTTAATTCATAATTATCATCAAGATTATCGTTATTTATTATTATCAGCTTGTTACTCATCATTGTCGTCATTTGTCAACATTGAATGCGGTGACGATTAATGCAGTCTAAAAAACTATCTATTAAAAAAAAGGCGAATATGTTTTTTTTCTTTTCTTTTTCTATTTCGCATTATCAGTTTGTATTTTCATGAACACAGTCACTTAACAAAAGAAAAAGGAAAATTTGCATATTTTTAAACTTAGCAGAAAAGTAACACAAGGAGAGGGGCATTTAAAGTTTTCCATCATGCCGTTTAAAATTTATAACAACACAACAACAACAACAAAATCTTTAAATAGTTTTAAAAAACTCTTTCGTTTTACTGAAGTTTTTGATAACTTTTACTTATTATTTTTTCTTGTAAAAAGGAATTCTGAAACTATTCATCTTTAATCTTGTGAAATACATTTTCTGTTATTGTAATAGGAAATTTATGCTCCTTCCATGATCTTTCTTCTGCTGTTTAATTTGCTCTTTTGGAAACTTGATGACTTCAGCTCAAAATTTTGCCCATTTTTTCGAAATTTTAATGAAAATAAAAAACAATCAACATGTTTATAGTTATTGTATTGTTATTAACCTGTTTTCATTATTTCAGAATAATATGAAAAAAAGTTATACCCGAAGGAGTTCATCATTAAAAATATTCTAGCAATTTTACTGCTGTGGATATGAGTAGTTTTCAATATTTTGAGTGAAATTTTAAAATAAGTTATCTTTCCTTTGATCTAGAGAAAATGTCAGGTTATTCTTTTTTCTATGAAGTTTTAATTTCTTTTCTTCTTGTTACCTGCATGCTTTTTTTCTTCGGATTTTTCCTTTTGTAGACCAAAAAAAAAAAGGGGGGGGGGGCAGAGTACTTTATTTGTTTTAAGTTGTTTGATTTAAAATACTGTAAATTACATTATTTCCAAAGCATTGGAAAATACGTAGTTTTTACTTACTTTATGTCTTAAACATTGAATCAATGTTTTGTTAAACCATCAATAAAAAGAAAATGCTTTATTTTATTTCTCAAAGAACCATGGCTGTAACACAATTACTTATTGAATTCATCAGTCCCTTACCCTTTTTTATACAAAGATGCACTGTAAAAATAAATAAATAAATCAATAAAAAATGAACCATTTTACTGAGGTTGCACTGGCAATCGGGACGCCAGTACGATGGACTTTTTTTAACGGGAAAATTCCCGTAAATTCCAGAATTTTTTTTTGTTTTGTTTTTTCCCGTGCCAATTTAATTTCCGTAAAATTGGCCTTTTTCTTTTCTTTCTTTCTGTTTTCTTTAAATAGTGTGCTGCCATAAAATCTTTGACTTTCAATATTTACTCTATTTGACTATGTACCTTTTGTTGTACATTTGTGTCTGCTTACTACTCCTGCATTCCGCCGGCCTTTCTACAATCTCATGAGTGCATTTGAATTCTTAGCTTATTCTTAAGGCTCCTGTTTTTGGCCGATGAAGCGCTCGCGAGCTAATGCTATTCCTACGGGGAGGTTATTTTCTAATATCTGGTATGATTTTGGTATTAAAAAAAATTGAATTGGATAGCTGTGGTTTATATCGACATCGCTCCTTTTTTGGTTGAAGATATTTTTTTAAAAAGAAGCTTCACTTCCGAAACCGGTTTTGCAAGTGAAACTATATTAAAAAAAATCTGCATTAAATAAAGAGCTATGTTGATATGCACCTTGGCTATCCAATGCAAAATAAATAAATAAATAAATAACAATGTCAAAATTCAAACCCGATATTAGAAAATAATCTCCCCATAGGAATAGCATTAGCTCGCGAGCCCTTCAGTGGCCAGAGACAGGAGCCTTAAGGGGCGCTTCACTCAAATGAAAAGACCTGTTCGCTAATGATAATCCTATGGAAGAAATGTATAAAGATATCTCGGTTGCATTTTAATATTTTTAAATGATTCTTTTTGCATTGGATTGTTGAGATTGATCTAAAAGCAGGCCGATTTTTACTTTTTTGATTTCGTTTACAGATATTTTTTACGAGAACGCTTTCATTTTCAGAACCGGTTTGGAAAGCTAAATCACCCTCATAAAAAAAATCTAAACAAAATCGAATAATTAAACGGCCTGTATTCAGATCATCTCAGCTATCCAATGCAAAAAGAATCATTTAAAAATATTAAAATGCAACCGAGATATCTTTATAAATTTCTTCCATAGGATTAGCATTAGCGAACGTGTCTTTTCATTTGAATGAAACAGCCCCTTAAGGGTCCATCCCTCTCTTCTTCACCACAGACTGAGTGTGTGTCTGTAGGATGCACGTTGCATAAATACAATCCAAGTGGATGTTGTGTGTCTGCCTATGCGTGTGAAAAAACTTAGGAAATATTTGAAGTATAATTTTATAACAAAACTTCTTTGCCATGTGTAAATATATTTCGACGAGTTACTCTTTATTATTCTTTATTATAATATTATGACCATTGGAGATTTCAGTTTTAAAATAATGTGCAGACTGAGAACAGGGTCTCTTTTTCTTTCAAAATCATTATTATGTTCACCATATTTTTTCCAAGAGGCAGTCTAAATTGAGAGTTCAATTTTCTGTCCTAATTGAAAGCCTTGATTTTGGTTTTTCTCAAACTTTTAACTAATATATTTCTCTAGATTACAGAGAAGAATTTCTTTTTTAATGTTAAGTCCAAATTAAAATCCCAAGTACAGTCTGAATATAGCCTAGTTCTGTTTTTCATCAAACTTTTAGTTAATATGTTTCTCTTTATGTCAATTGTCAGCAAACATTTCTTTTTCGATATTAAATCACAATTAAAATCTTATAGTAGCCTGAATATAACAGCGAATTATCCCATATTTATGATTGTTTACGTTTGTAATTTCGTAGACACTATGTTATCAGATAATGAAGTAGAACCCAATTATTTAACGTTTATTCTCGAGGACATATCGAACATGAAAACCTATAAGGATGTAAGCAAACAAACAAACAAACAAACAAACAAACAAAAAAGCACACTGATGCTCATTTAGGCAATTCTGAGGTTTTATCAGTCAATCTTCAACTAAAAGCCGTTGCGAACTGTCTCAATATGAGTACCTGGGAATACTTCTGACTTTACCGAAAGCTGATAGAAAGTTTTCTTGAAGTCTAGTATTAAAATTGCATATAATTGTGGATAATCAAATTATAACACAACCAAATGCTGTAATCATGAAAAGGTGACATAAATTTAATTAATACACCCACACAAGAAACGACTCAGCCGTGATTGTCGTATCATATAATTTTATTTATTAAAAACTAATTATACATTTATACAGGCTTCATGGGAGCAAGAAAAGGGATAGACTACCGTCACATTGTTTGGTTGACGGCGGTGTGTGTATTGATATTTAAGTTTTTCGATAAACAGCGAATAAATCTTTTTCATACCTTTTTATGGGTAAATCGCAATGTTTTGCAAATGATTCAATGATTATCGCTCACAAGCACATAAAATAAAGACACGCTTTAAGGACGCCCGTGAGAAAGTAATGAAGTGAATGCAACAACAAAACTTGTACAATAGAGTTAGAATTCCCATATGTATTGTATTAATTTATTGGACACTAAATATATGTCGACATAATGCATCCACATCTTAACACAAAATCAATCTTGGTAATATATAAAGATATATATCATAATTAGTTGATTAATATGCCATAGTATATGCTTCATTAACAAATACGTTCATCTCTTTCATGCTTTCAAATGTCTAAAATGTATAAAAACTATCAAATGATATCATTTGAATTGACAGAAGAGTATTTACAATTAAATCGAATAAAACAAAGGTAAACAACTCAAAATTCGGAAATATGAAATTTTAAAATCTTTATACAAAAAAATCCCCTTGCGTAAATACGTGTTAGGTTTCTTAGAAAACCCCCCCACGGAGGGCATCCCTCCTTCATCGGGAATATATCTCTCGTGTAGATAATCGGCTGTCATAAATAGTACCAACCCCTTGGCAAAGACTCAAAATTAAGTGATAAATATAGATAATGATAAAGGGAAATCTTATTTCTAAGATATTTAATATTCTTTCAGCAGCTCTAAAAAAAAATCTCATTCTTGGTAAGACTGGATAAAAAAAGAAAGAAATCGGTATTTATTACTTTTTCATTAAATTTGCTGTGCTGTGCTATGCAAATTTTTAATCACTCTATGCAAAATATTAATTGATTCCTAATGTACTTTCTTTAATTTAAAGGATATTATAATGTTAATTTTGCTAGAAGAAACACTAAATCACATATGATTTCTCATTTTTATAATAATAAATCGTTATGATTTCGTACACTTTTACCTCCAAGAAAAAGAACAATTCATAGCTGAAAGAGAAAACGGAAGAGAAATACAAAATTATGCATTATTACTACTCTAAAAGATCTTGTTATCCTTGTATAACTTTTAAAAGTCGTGTTCAAGAATTCAGAGACGATATTTCTGAAACACAGCTTTTTGTTCTCGTATACTTTTGGCGAAACTGATTCCAGCATATTCATTAAAATTATCTACAAAATAAAATACCTGGGACCACCTCATTTCTACTGGAACTTAGTAGCTAGAAAGCTTGGTTTCCAAAGAACCAATCAGAATATACCAACGATAAATCTTCGCCAAGTCACGCCAACAAAGATATTACGTCTGAAAAATGTTTAGTAATCTCTTACTTATTTATTAATTTCTTCATTTCATAAGAGAATAATATCTTAAAATTGAGCATTTAAAATAATTTGGAAATTCTTTAGTAACTTTGTTTTTAAAAATTAATCTTTTATGTCTTGCAAGTAGCATATAAAGTTTTTTTTTTTTTTTTTACTCTTTCATAGAGGAATTTGAAATTATTTTATTTTTCTGATTAGTATGAAAAAATAAACTTTATTCTTGCCAATGGTCTTAAATCAATTAAACATCAAGAGAAAGAGGATATAATAATTTTTCTTCTCTTAATTGGTTCTTGTCCTCATAAAGCCCTCCACTCTCCCGTCAACTTTAATTTTTAAGTTCAAATGTTTAAAATCCCTTTTGAACAGCCCTTCCTCGGAGCGGGGGAAGGAGGGGCACAGCTTCTCTGACGAAAAAAGAAAATACTGCTTCAATTTTCTTTTTTTGAAAAATAATAGTAGAAACTTATTACTGTATATTTATTTTTCTTATGCATACCGTGTGAAAAACAATTATGGAATTATTATTAGTTTTTTAATTTTGAGGTTTTCTGAATCCGTTATCGCTGTTTTACATTGATTCCATGCGTGTACATGTGTTATGTGTGTTTTTACGTTTTTTGGTTCAGAGTCCGTTTACGATTTTTTCCCCAATGATATCGCTATGAATATGTATGCGCGTAAGTGAGTACAATGGTGACTAAACTATTATTTCGAATGAACTTCCATATGGTGAATATTTTACAGGTTATTGTCACAAGAGCTGTAATTCATTTTTGTACACATCGGTCAACGATTTTGCTTAGGAAAAAAAAAAAAGTTACTCAATTAAATATTTGTATTAATCTTATTTTGACATAGCAGTCATTATTTCATAACAAGCGTGACTCAATTAAGTAGATTTTTTTTTCTTATAAAGCAAAGCAAAAAGATTGAATGGAGGTTTGCTCCTTTGATAAAAACTTGGGGGGAGGGGATGAATAAGTAGCATGTATTAAAACCTCAATTATTCAATAAATAATCTTATTTTACATGCTCGTCTAATTCAACAGATGAATTCACTAAAACGTGGCTACAATAAAAGATGCTTTCTTAAAAAGTAAAAGAAAAAAAATTGGAAAGACTTTTATTAATTTCATTAAAAAACGTAGTAGAAAACGTATGTAGGAAAATTTAAGTATTGTAATGTTCTTGAAAAACCGATGAAATAACTTATTTAAACAAATTAAATTTTCCATTAGCATGACCGTCACTTCCATTTTAATATTAACAAGTTTTAATTTCAGCACGGGTGGAAGGAAAATTTGTTGCAAATTACATACACACACACATACTACTACTTATTATTCACTATTAATATTTTTCAAGTTTAATTTTTTTTTCTATTTTGTTTGGTTTTTCATCTAGTCAGTAGAGTAAATAATAGGTTAAATTTCTTAGCTTATAGCTCGACCTATTACTGAAACTGACAGGATTATTCCTTATATTTGTAAATTATGTACCCCTGAAGATTGGTTTACAATATAAATTTTTCTATTGTTTTTTCATCCATCAGTGTTTCATATTTCTGTTTATATCCATTCCACAGTACTTCATATTTAAATTGGTTTTTTGTTTTGTTTATTATAATAGTTCATTTTTTCATATTCATTATACATATAGACAGTTTATATATTGTTTTCACAGTTGGTAAAGTTCTAAAGATGAGCAAAATATGAACAGTGGATTACAAAAATGTATAATAAGAAACTATGAATAACCGTACATGTTATTTGTAATAATGAAGGTAAGTGGGGCCTGACGAATCAATCTCAGTTCCCCAAAATTCCATTTTTCCAATGTTTTTGTCTTCAAATAAATGTTGCAGTTGTTATGAGGATCTATTTTTCGTAGACTTGTATGATGCTTTATATATCAATTTTTATATGAATAAATTTCTTTATTATTTATGCATTCACAATAGTTGTTGATAATTTGTAATGGTTTATAATGTTTTTATATATGTATTAAGTTTGAAATTTAGGAAATGTGGCGTTTCCTTTAGAATATGACGTCATTTTCGCAAGTGTAAATAACCATTTGTAAAATTAATATCAGACATTATTTTTATATTAACTATATTTATATTTAACTATATTTATGTTTTTATATTATTATGCTATTCTGAAAAGTGTCCAGAAAGCCGGGTGGAGTCACTGCCGATTTTTTTCTGATATATAATACCGTTTAATTGTCAAATTTCTTCATTGCTTTTTATGTTGATATGTTTTTAAAATTGTCTTGCCCTGAGAAAGAGAGTTGAGGGGCCTGGTTATCACAAGGGCACTTGGTGCCCCCAAAAAAATTTTAATGTGTTTTCTAAAAAATGCATATTAAAAAAAATCTGTATCGGCTATTTGAAAATGAGTTTAAAAGAAATTTTCGAATTCTTAAATGCTGACTTTATCACTTGGAACATGCTCTTTGAACAACTCAAACCGTTATATCTCTAATTAACATCACAAAACAAAATACCGTTAAAACAATGATGTAAAACAATTTAAATTGCATCTTATGATTGTATGCTACAGTTGTGAAGTATTTTTACTTTTAGATGAGTTGGCGCAGCATCTCTTCTGGTTCACTGCGATTGGTTTCTTGCGAGCCAAACTTCTTAGATACTAACCTCTAGTCTCATTCCCCGTTTACTTTTGCTACTCGCGTGCGTATTCTCAATTCAGTTACTGACTTCAGGGTCTCGCTAATAAAAAGAAGGGAAAATTTAACAACTTCAAATTAATGGGCTCAATCACGTAATAATTTACTTCAGTTTTCATTCTCCCTCTTTAAGACAGCGCTCATTGTATCAAATTGTGTCCTTGAAAATAAGGGATTTATTAGGAGATCCCATATTACGTGTTGCGATTTATCATTTTTCGTGCGCTGAAACAAAACACGAAAAACTACGACAGTTTTATGTTAATTTTATTAGTTCCTAATTTTCTCGCTATCAATTATTTAAGAGATTACTTAAGTGATTATGGGAGCATAAATAATTTTCATGCTTCCGTAATCACTTGCTAAAATTTAAAGTTTCTCTCTCTCTCTTTTTTTCCCCTTTGCATTTTGATCTTTGATACATATCACGAGATGTAAAGTTTGAAAGAATATCTTCTTTTAATCTTATCTTTCAAACTTGCTGCATAACAGTAGTTATAGATATAAAAAATTCTCGTCTTAGATACATTTTCTGTTTTTAATATTTTTTTCTTGTTCTCGTCCTGTTAAGAATTGTGAGTATTTATTATACTGAATATCATCTTTCGTGCTCTTTAGAGTTCTGGCTTTTCGAAAATTAATCATTAGTTCCTGTGATTTCTAAGAGTATTAGATGGATTTCTATAACAGTAGAGAGATGGTGTAGCATCTTTATACATACTCTGTTTATTTTCAAAATGAATTTAATTTTAACTATAAAAAATATATTTAAATTCGGAGAGGGACTTTTTCGATTAGTAATCGGATATTGTTGTTGATAAATCCTGACCAAAAAGGCTAAAGAATTTATAATATTTTATTCTTTTTTAAGTCCGACTAAAAAAAAAATTCTCGCTTAATTTTCTGATTTATTTATAAACGTAAAAGCATAGCACCTGCAGGCATGTTTGTTGAAAAAACTTTTAATTAAGCTTTTATATTTTTTATTTTCGGTAAATGATTACATGGTGATATATAAGATATTGTTTTTGTTGGTAGTTATGTTTAAGATTTATTTAGAATTATTATAAGACTTATTTGTAATTATATCAGATTTATTTATAAATTATATTACATAACGTTATATAAATCTATACATAATTTTTTTTTCTTAAGTAGTCCGTATATTTTAGGTTTAATACCTGTAAAAGCGTTCAATAAAAAATAAAAAAGAATAGTAAAATTAAATTATTTATTTCAGGAATTTGTTCATGAATTTTCTTTTGATGTTTAAAGGATGGAAAATATTACAGTAAATTATATGCATAGTAATGTATTCCTCATAAAATAAATTTTAGATGAAAACAATATAAACAAATAAAGTTATAAGGCGAAATGCAATATTCCACCTTAATTTAATTACAAAATTTACAAAACAAACTTTAACCCCCCCCCCCTTCACTTAAAAGACGACAAAGATAACTATATTATAAGTTTAAGCTATGCATTTTATTTAAATTTGCTTGAACTTTCGGCTTGCAATCCGCCACAATCATCAGGAAATATATTTTTATTAAATGTTGTTCCGTTCATTCAAAGACGTCACTTCTTTTGACATGGGAGAGTCTAATGATTGTTAAAGTAGCTGAAAATCGAAGTTTGTGGTGCCTTGTATAGAATTTATGTAGAGAAGAATATTTAATTGCTGTTTCATTTATTTTATTATATCACTTTGTTCAGGTACGTTATTTAAACGTATATATGCATTTAAAAAGAAAATGAGCAAAGTGACGCATTAAATTAAATGGACCGGCTGTTAAATATTTTTCTTATCATAAATCTAATCAAAAGAACTGCTACTTCTACTTCCAGCTATACTAATAATTATAGACTCTCCCATATCAAACGAAGTGATGCATTTCGATAAATGGCTCAGCAATTTATAAAAATATTTCCTGACAAGGGCCGCGGGATAAGAGGCCGAAGGTACTATGAATTAGAAATAAGTGCATATTTTTAACTTGTAATATCTATATAATTATTTATTTATTTACCTTTTAAGTAAAGCTTTGGGATTTTAAAAGTTCATATTGTGCATTTTGTAATACAAAATATTTTTCTAGTTTTAAAATAAAACTATTCCGATTATTGTGCTAAAATTGGCAGTGAATGTTATTAATTTCCTGATATTCAATTTTATTTGTATTCATATGCGATCGTAAAAATGTATCGATAAATGATCGTAAAACCGTTGTTGGATTGGAGAATGCATTATACTTTTAGATTATTATTCACCAAAAAATAATTTCATTTTTATGATATAATTAGCAGCTAATATTAATATTTTATTGCAAGGGATTCAGTTAAATTTTTTCGTTCACACTTTTCCGTTATCCCTGCAGTCGAATGCGCATGGGTGTTCTGAGAAATATACATTAACTAGTTGGATGTGCCAATCCTAAAACTTTCTTCTACCTCATACGTACATTTTAATATTTTAAAAAAATATACATGTTAATACTTTAATATTATTAATTCAACACTATAACATCTTTGATTTTGATTTTAAATTTCTGCTTCAGTCAATTAATCGGAGAAAAAAAAAAGAGTTAAAGTGGATCACGATATTTAATAAAATCAGAAGTTTTCCCTTACTGTGTTATCACCAGCTGTTTGCAAGTTGCCGGATTAGCAGGACGCGAGTTCTCGTCTCTGCATGACCGATAAACAATAGAACGATAGGCAGATTTTTTTTTTTTTTTTTTTTTTTTTTTTTTTTCAAATTTAAGAAGGACCTGCTCGCCATACCCAAAAATAATCACACACGAAAAATTTAGCTCAGTTCTATGCATAAATTAATACTTTTTGGTGGTGCAATAATGATAATAACAGAGACATCGTGCTTATAGCTGCCCCTTCCAGCGATTTTTTTTTTTTTTTTTTTTTTTTCAAATTTAGAGAGCCATATTTCAAATTCATTAGCCACAGCCAGACACTTACCAAAAAAAAAAAAAAAAAAAAAAAGTTCAAGTCTATGCATAACTTCATACACTTTTCGGTGGTACAATATTGAAAATGACACAAAAATCGCTATTGCAGCGTCCCCTTCCGCTACTATCGCTACTATCTAATAATTTTTATCCTCAATTATTCTATAAAATTCAAAATACCATCCATTTTTTCATAACGATAAAATGCCCCAGCGATTAAGTTTAAATTCCAAAGCTTTTTGTACAAGAAATTTAACAAACTTTGCCAATCCCTCATTTGAAAAAAAAAAAACCCTTATCTTCATTTTGAACTCGTTCTTTACTAAGGGATCGCCTGCCGAGTGGTTAAAATGCTCGAATCGAGACGCGCAGTTACAGGTTCAAAATCGAATAGATCTACGGAAAAAGACTTTTTTTCAGATTACAGAAATTTTTCAAAAAAAAAAAAAAAAGTTCAATTTACAGCAACAATTGCTGGCAACAATGTTGCCAGCAGTTTCGCCGTTTAAAATGCAGTAAAATTAGATGTAATAAAAAATTACATCTAATTTTACTGCAATTTTTGCGGCAAAAACTGCTAGCAACATTGCTGCCAGCATTTTTTGCTGTAAATTTAAAAGGTTTTTTTACAGTGTCGAACGGGAAGAAAAAGGAACAGAAATTTCTTCAATTCTGGGATATATACTGGTAGCATTAATGCCAGGAATATTTCTATGAATCGAAGAAAGAATTTCTGGGAATTCGATTGACTTAAAATATATATATAATCGTGAAAAAATATAGTAACGTAACTTACTTTTCCATTAGATCAAAATCATTTTTACTTTTGTGCTAAAATAATCGGCTTATAAGAATATTAAACTGCTATACACTCTGATATATTTGCAGTCGCATGTCAGTATGTACATATGAATACATATGCAATCATGTTCCTGGAAAACTCAGATCCAAGACCGTGCTTATGATTAACTGCGGCACAATTGAAGAATGAATCTTTACATCAGCGAACAAATTGTTATCGTTGATGTCTATAAGTTTGCGTGAGATTGAAATCTGTAGTGATTGCTTTCCAGCCAACTAATTTGCATGGCTGCTTTCTTTGAATCTTTCCACCTGTAAGTAGCTCAGCTTTCAGTAGTTACTTTTTATCTGATAATATTGTAATAAGCCTGATATCCTGAACGATACAATCGCTTTAAACCTGACCTACAACGGATCATTTCTCTGCGCTGTTTTTTTTTTATGTCGGGAATCACCGTTTTTATTTTTATATATTTTTTAAAAGATGATTTAAGGCTTTCATGATATATTATACTTGTATTATTTATTTATTTATTTATTCAAATAATCTGTCAAAATCTGCACTTACCAGTTATTTCCTATAAAGGCAGCGAGATTTTTTTTAAATGGACTGCGTCACGCATAGATTATTAATTCTTTAAATATTTTTTTTCAATCAAATTTAATTTACAATAAAAATATATTCTTAATGTTACAATGCTATGCTGAAAATTTTTATCTGACTACGATAACTAAGAATTTAATTCACGAGACTTTAGACGAGTCCATTCGTTGAATAAAGCTCAAGTATAATACTGGCCTTTTTTAAAAGTTTGATGAATTAAAAATAAATTAATTTTTTTTAAGATGTTTACAAAGGTTTTTTTGCATTGTTAAAACATTAAATGTTATGGTTTCTCATTGCCTTATTGTACTATGAGATAGTCATTTTTTCATACTTATTCTAAGAAATATAATGATGAGAGAAATCTTTAAAATTTTACTTAAATATACATTTCAGGTGTAAATTTACTTCCCCTTTTCGTATATATATTATTTAAGCATAAATTTCTCGTGATACTCTGCTATATCGATCTTCCTCTCGTAGATCTCTGCTTATTTGGAAACAGTCCAATGCGTAGATGACATAAATTGTTCTGGAAATGTGAAATTGATTTATAATGACGGACCTAATGATACACTAAATTGAGTGTGATAATTACATTAATCATTGCAAGTAATTGCTCTCTATGCAGTGTGGCATTGTTGATGATGCGGTGTGACAGTATGCTTATTATACAATGTGCATTGAATAAATTTGGTTAGTGCTGAAATTATGCAAATACAAATGTGGAATCGAGTAAGGCTCATGCAACTAATTAATCATTTTTTAAATCAAATTCATATTTCTTTTACATTATTTAACATTAATTTGTAAATATACTTCGAATAACAATGGAATGGATTACAGGTGCCCCTGCGCGAGCACTTTTGCGTGTACACAAGCAATTGGACTATTACAAAATAAGATAAAATAAATAATAAAATAAAAAATAAAAATAAATAAAAACAAAATAATAAAAACTTTTATTGATAGCAAATTAATATCACTTGAAAATAAGCTTATATAATATCTATATACATATTTGAAATACAAATATTTTTACAAATTAGTATCGAATTTAGTTATACTGTAGCATTTATTTATTTTTCTTTTTAATTAATCTTTTTAGAACTGATTAGATTAATTGAATAAAACTTAATTCAACAGCATCATTTTACTCTGTCTAATAGTTCTGTTACAAATCATTAATGAAAAGAAAAAGTTGAGTCTTTAACATAATTTCTGTGACATGGGCAAAAAATAAATCATATTCTAGAAAAATACTGGCACTATGCATACTTAGATAAGTTCAAAGCAACAAAACATTTTTTTTTCTGTCATTTATATACAATATTATTCAGAAACGCTAGTACTCAAAATGTATATTTCTGAGAAAATGGGTATAATAACATATTAACTAAAATTTATGTATTTAGAGAAAGTTTTGCTGCACATCAATTGGAATAAAATATATCAATTCTATTAGATTCTATTTTATAACCTCGGGATAGTTTTAACTCTTGACAGCTGGCTATTTTTGTTAAAAAGTGAACGTAGTTTAATTTGTAAACTCTCCCCAAATACCTTATCACGACCCTGAGATTGAATGCAAACATACCACACCTTCTTAAACAGAATTATTTCTCATTAATCTCAAAAACATGTGTAGTATGAAAAACTTTTAGGTTAGGTAAACCACAGAGGTCTACTGGCCTAAAAAGAAAAAAATCAAAATTTAAACTATTTAATACTTCAGGAATATTAAGACATAAAATTCTTAGTGACGCAAGTTAAAGTTTAAATATTTATGAAAGAGAGAAAAAGAAAGTTTCATTTCCTGCCGTAATACTTGATAAAAAATAAAATGCTTTCTTCCATTTCCAAACCCATCTGAACTTTCTCAGCTTTCGTGGATTCAAGCGAATTTATAAAATTTGTTTAGATGTTTGCCTCTGAGCTGCGCTTGAAAATATCTTGAATGAATTCCATGTTTAAAGAATAACAGTTCGAAATTTCTTTACTGCCCCCCTCGGGAAACAAAATAAATGACTAGAAAGATCCGAGTTTGTGTCGAACTTTGATCTCTCCGCATCTTGCATCTTTACCTCTTTTAAATCTCGGAGGGATGGAAATAGATGATGCAGAAGGGTAAGATGCTGGGGAGTAAGTGTGTGTAGAAGATGCTGGAAAAAGAAGAATGCTTTTGCGAAATGCCATGAGCGTAAAACTGGGTGAATAATGGATGGTATGATCTTCCAGGTTATCACAACGCCGCTATCGTTTATTCTCTTCCTTTCACACCACCCCCTTATTTCCTATCGTTTAAAAATATTTCTTTCGCAAATTTTTATGATCATAACCGTTGTACGTTTGAGATTTGAATTCGCATGCATTTTTCTCTCAATTAAACTTACCTTCGAGGTCGTAAAAGTATCGAGAACAATTTTTGAGTACTGCCGGATGTTTCTTTAAAGTTTGAAAATTTTGCTAACATTAGGATGAAATAATGATGAGTTTTCTAATCTACTATGATTTGTTTATACGTAAAGTTCAGAACCAAATTGAATCAAGTCCTATTTTAACCAAGTTTGAATTCTTATTCTATAGACGATGATTGGTTCGGTGCCCTGAGAAACCAAAAATCCTAGACTGAAAATATGAACATAATAATAATAATCTCTTCTGAATCTGAATAAAATGCAATGAACTCCAATGAATGTTCGTCCAAGTATGTGTGGGACTTAAATATATGATTTTAAAGACATTATCCACTTTGATTCTGAATGCTCCATATGTTTTTGTACGTCTTACTTAAAATTTATCCAAATTTTGCGCGGTTCTGTAATCAATTACGATGAATTATTTAATAATTAAATATTTATGCGATCTATTGATCGTACCAAATGAACTTGACAGAAACTATAATTTCTGATGCCAAAATTATTTTCTCTTAGGAAAGCCTAATTTTCGAAATATGTTAAATTAGCCGAAGATGCTGGAAAAAGAAAAATGCTTTTGTGAAATGCATTGAGCGTAAAACTGGTATGGTGAATAATGGATATTATGATCTTTCAGGTTATCACAACGACACTGTCGTTTATTATCTTCCTTTCATACCACCACTTTGTTATTAGCATTCAAAAGCATATCTTTCGGGGATGTTTATTATCATAACTGTTAGATGTTTGATATTAATTGCCGTGCATTTTATTCTGATTAAAAATAATCTTCGACATCGTAAATATGCATTGAAAATTACTTTTGAGTACTCTTGATGTTTATTTTAAACTTCTAAAATTTTATTAACGTTAGAATAGAATAATGATAAGTTTCTGACTAGCTGTATGTTGCTGTATGATGCTGAATATATAATTTATTTATTTATTTTTTCAAATCATACGTAACAAAAAATACCTTATTTTATAGAAAAAACGTGGCACCCATCCTATGCGCCGCACTCTTCAAATTGGCCTGAATAATCTTAAAAATATGGTAATCACCGCAACCGTTGAAAACGCCGCATCTACGTTACTTTTGTCGACAACGTCACATTGATAAAACTTTAATCAAAGTTTTCTGAACAGTGTAGAGTGCCTCATTTTAAATGTCTTAAGATCAATAAAATCTTATTTAAAATATTTAAATCCGGTTTTAAATACTTTTATGAATTTTTTAATTAGCGAGACGTCAGTTGGTATTTAAAGCACCAAGAGCGCGGGACGCGAATTCCTTTCCTTAAGCACTCCACTTTTTTTAAATAGTTGGCGCAACTCGGTACGCTTTTTATGAGTGGGTCGCATCTGCTTTAGGCCTTCATTAGCTTCTATTCGAAGACTTCAAAATCTCACTCGTAAATATCAGAGTGAAAGAGTTGTAAATTTTCTTCATTCCCGATGTATGGTTTGGCATAATCATCGCATCAATATCACAGTTTTCACTATCCGCAAAGTGAGAAAGTTGTTGAGCTGGCGCAGGACCGAAACTAGACTTTTTTGCACACGGAGCAAACATGGATTTTGTCACCCCCGCCCCCCCCCCCACACACACACACACCTTCCTCTGCAAAGTATATTTACAAAGAAAATATTACTGATTTTTTAATAGCCGACTTATTTTAAAATATAAAATAACTAATCATAAAATAATACTGAACAATCTGCTTTGACAAATATTGGTTCATTAAAATCTTGTAAACGAAATCAAAAAGGAGTAAAAAAAATTCCGTTTTATGTAGTACCCTTATGGCATACCATCCTTAGATTTTTCTATGCTTTAGCATATACCAAGCAGACGATTTTAACAACACAGTTTTAAACATAGACGTGAGCGAAATTGGCACACAAAATCTTCCATTTGGCGCCCAGGACAAATGCCCCCCACCCTCATAGTTTCGGCTCTGGAGTAGAGAACTTTAAAATAATCATAAGGAATTTTCATTTTATTGCAATTTTGCGCGGGAAAAAAAAAAGTCGCATTTAAAAAGAACTTAACTTTTAAACTTGGAAATGCTGCTGCGTTTCTTCCAAACTTCAGGGATATAAAATATGTATTTGATCTCCCTATTTTTCAGCGAAGGTTTGAACAAGAGTGAAAATAAGGGAACAGCAACAAATTGAATAATAGTAAAATAATATTTGCTATCATAATGTAAATAATATACTTAGAATGATCCTTAGCTGTAGCACATGATTAATGTGAGCCTTTTCAACATTTTGATTTATGTAAAAAAAACCACGCTTGAAAAATATAAATGTTTCTTTAATTTCACATGCTTTTGAATTTTCGACGCCTCTTAAAATAGTAGAAACAACATACTCCAATTAAAATATATATTAAATATTTTATTAACTATAAGAACTGATAATGAATAATTTTTAATTGTGCACGCACAAAATATGACAAAAACGTTTCTGCATAATATTATAGCTCTATACAGAGTAACTCATATATAAAATAACTAGTCGATATCGTAAAAATTCAAAAAAGGTCGGCGATGTACTAAGCTATACAAAAGTAGCTTTATAATAAGCTATTTTTCTTTATTTTTCAGAAAGTGGTAACATCGACTTATTTTGTCATCTGTAACCTGTTTTTGAAATTTCTCGCAAGATTAGCTTCATATTTTTTTATTACTGTACATTACTGTGTGCTTTTTTGGTAAATTAACTGCTAAAGATCGGCAGTTTTAACCGTTTTTCAGTACTTCATACGATTTTATGACCACGTGAATGTGCTCTGATATGATTAAACCTCAACAGTAGCTCCATTTTTGAAACAGTAACATTTTTAGGCGTAACAGATAAATCGTAAACGCTTTAGAAATATCTGTTTTCGAAAGTGAGATTGTTTCAAAAACTATTCAATTAAAAATGCATTTTTTATTTTTGCCCATATTTTTAATTTACGATATCGATTTACAATCTTTTGGTTCCTTAAAGATATGATCATCATTTTTTGATGGTTTAGAAAATGTTTTTTGAGAATAATTTTTGCAATGTGCTTATGTTAAGAATCATATGGTGATTTGTGCTAAATATTTTCCCTCTGTTTGCAAGCATATCTATCTCGATAAATGTCGGTGCCAATTAAACACCTTGCAGCTGGTCCATATAAGAACCAAAAAAATTTCAGAATTCGAACAATAAGTGATGGATATGGATGTGTATTTCATAAGGTATCTTTTTCCTCAGTTTTTGTTTTTGTTTCTCATAACTGTCACTTTCATTTATTATTACAATTTTTGTTCTCTTATACCTTTGTAACTAGATGAGTAGTATTAATTTTTTGAAAAGAAATTAAGTTGCCTCTAATTTTTAAAGAAAAAGGAATATATTTTTTTCTATGGAACATAATGCAGAAAAATAACATTTTTGATATTTGCAAAGAAAATATACAGTTCTGAAATTCTTTAGCTGCGCATAATATAATTTTAGAATTCGAGATAGGGTTCTCGTGAGTAACATACAGGAAACTTTCTTGTGGTTTAAAAGAAGAAACGAGAAAACAAACCATTAACTCTTAAAGAAACTTTAGTGAACATATATGAAACAAAAGTTCGGCTCTTGAAAACTTGAATATAATTTTAAAGTAGTTATTCATACAAATCTTAAACTAACTTTTGAACTTTAAACTTTGTAAAGAATATAGATCTCACGAGGAGTTAGAAATGCAAAAGTATTACATTTTTGCAGCTTGCATTTGAGACTTACGAGAGAGTTATTCGAATGTTGAGATAGTCTGAAAAAAATATGTTGAAATATTTAACATGCTTGCTTAACTTTCTTTAAAAATATTTTATGTACCCTATGTTAATAATAGTAATTGTTGCATTTAATCAGACAAAAAATATATTATTGGACCAGGTATAACCTGTGGAAAAGGCGGTTTTTCTGTGTCAAAAAATGCTTTAACCCTTTCGAGTCGGATATCAAAAAAAAAAAAAAAAAATTAAAAAAAAAAAAAAATTAAAAAAACTTTACGTTAGTAACATTGACATTAGCTATTTTAATAGACTAGAGTTTAACCAATATTCATGGTCCGAAACATGACGAATGTTGTTGTTTTTCGTACTATTCAATTTATATTCATATATGACTTTAGTCTAAGGAGGATTTTTTGGGGATATTTTAGAAAATACTATATTACAATAAAATTTAACTAATATTACAACTTTCAAATATTTTTTGCTCTATATTATACATGATTCTTTCAGGAAAGTAACCTTTACTATCAATTTAAAAAGAGAAATACAATTAATAAGTAATTAATTAATAAATACAATTAAAAAAATCGCAAACGGCCAAAGAAAATTAAGAAAATATTTATTATTATTACTAAATGCTTAAACGTTGATGAAGTCATACAGTAAATGCGTAGCCACAAATTAATATTACTGTACACAAACAACAACAATATTTGTTAGAACAAAATTATATTCAAATAAATACAGATACTATTAATAGTACACCAGAGACCAGACCCGAAAGGATTAAAATGGAAAGTTTTAAAATAAGAGTTTGAGTTTAAAAGTAATAACTGACGTTTTTTTACTTTCTCGAATTTGATGTAATAATGTTTAACTACATCCTAACATCCCTTTAACATTAAAAGACTTATTTATTGCTCAGTAGTTACTATCATAATCAGAGATAGATTATCGGTAAGTGAAACACAGTTTTATTATTAAAATTTAATAACTCTATGAAAATTAAATTTTTCAGGCAACAAGTATCGTAGACAGTCAATTGAACAATTAGTTCAATCTTAATAAATAATTATTTTTTAGAAAGAGCAATCATAACGATTTTGTTTGTAGGTTTTAATTAGAAAACTTATTCAATTTTGTATATCCTGAAACTTATATTTTCTAAGTAACTCTTTTTTACATCAGAGTCCGTCAATTTAGAAATTCAAACTGTGGTTACTCAGTAAGTTTTGTCTTACGAATATAGATTTTACTGTTACTTGCTAGATGATAATAATACTTAATAAATATGAGTTTTTAAAATATAATTTATATGGAACTGTATAAAAATTTTAATTTCCTAACTTATTTTTTAAAAATATATAACTGTTTTTCTTATTACTATTTCGTATCTGCTATTTTCGACAGACTATGAACAACATTTGAAACATTTTGGACTTGGAATATCTTCTCTTAATTTAATGACAAAAGAATTAAATTTGGGTCTAGGAAAAAACATCTTGTATCCAAGTATGCTGAAAAGTAGGCTCAAACAAGTGAATAAGTTATATTTTAAAAAGTCTTTTTAACAAGTGAATGTATAAATTTTTTCTTCCGTAGTTATTTAACAAAATAAATATTCATATTAATATATGTGCTGTTTTAATACATCATATTGACATTTATGTAAAATATAATATTAATTTTTTAAATAGTGTAAGAGTTATTTTACTACAACTTTCAAAAAAGGCAATGCAATATACGCTACTGAAAAAATATACAACCTTGAAATTGAGTGCGAAAAACAAAAGGAAAAATACCCCAATCGATTTCAATTAAATAACCAATTAAAATTTTGCACTAAAACGGGATTTTTCTCTTTCCATTTCATTAACTCTGATTTCAGCTCGTTTCTGCATACACCAGATATGGAATGCATCACTGAAGATTCCAATTCTCCACGGAATTGATTAATTTCCATCCATGTTCCACATTCTCTCATTAAAACCAAACCAGGATTAATTTCAGGCATGAAGAAAACAGATAATAATACCACCAAATAATTGTATGTTTCATTATAGAAGAAAGACAAAATTCGTACAAAATTTATACGAACTGGTTTAAAAATTATTTGAATGTTTGCGATGCATATACAAATTTAATAAGATGAGAATATAGCATCTTAATTTATAAGTAATTATTATTTCCTTCTCGAAAACTTAATTACTTATTTTTTTCCCTTATCAGATTATTCGTGTCTCTGTTTTCTGAATGTAATTACTCGATTTTTTATTTATTTATTTATTTATTTATTTATTTATTTAAGAAATTGGTGTATTATATTACATGCAATGAATTCACGTTATTACTATTGATGTCATTTGAAAAAAAAAGGGTTAGAATACCTATTCATTCTAACTAGAAAGGTGGATTTTATCATTAGTAAAAGATTCTTACCGAAATAAATAAATAAATGCTCCACATTTCAACTCTTCTTTACACTGTAACAATCATGGGGGGAAAAATAAACATCCGTATTAACTCTACAACAAATTATTGTAGAAGAAAGTTACTGGTACCAAGCGTATAGAAATAAAGTTTATTTTTAAAACAAACCTAAACTTCGATTTTTTTTTTTTCAATAGAAATACCCATGTTTGACACCATAAATAAATTTTACCCACTTCATTTAGCCTAAATACAAATTTTTATGAAATTCGTAAGATTAGTTTCAGAGAAATGAATTATTTAAAAATAAGCATATTTTAGAGTCTGTATCCAAACTGCCCCACCAGTGGCCGCGAGGTTCTGACCTCCAAACTGGTAGACGGTAGGTGCTGGGTTCGAACCCAATCGCGACCGTCGGCCTAACCGTTCGAAGTTTTCCGTGGTTTTCTTCGAACCTTGCGTAAATACGGGTTAGGTTCCCTTAGAAAGAACCCCACGGAGGGCAACCCACCCCATAGGGCCTATATCCCATAGCGTAGATAATCGGCCGACAAAAATACACCACACCTGTATCCAAACTAAATTTCGATACTTGATTGTTTAAATGCTACACAATGACTGTCACTTCTATTCCATTGATGTACTATTTCTTGTCAATATAACCATTTCACTCACTTAATATGTTTCCTCTTTCGGCAGCTCAAATGTTGCAATAAAACGAATATATATATTGTTTTCACTGAATTTTAAATTTTGGTAAATATCTATGTTGAATTGGAATTATTTATAAAAGGTATATATATATAATATACAGGGTGTATCTAAACTACTGGGCAAAACTTTAAGGGGTGATAGTACACGTCAAGACAAATAATATTAAATGGGAAACTAAGGGTCCCAAACGTCTTCCGAAGGAGATAGGCGCCATCAATGTTTAGGGTCCAAAATTTGAAATGATTATAAAAAATCGAAAAATTGGTCGATTCGTTTGCGGTTTTCACTAAAACTATTCTTTATGTCAGTATTGTTCTGAAAATAAATTATAAAGATAAATTTCAAAAAATGCTGATAGAGGGCGCTTTAGACTTTGGAGTAACGAACAACTATTTTTTACCGTTATTTTTTGAATCTCATTAAAATTTTTTAGAAGTTTAGACATAAACTTAAATTTTCAGCTCAAAATCTGTGGTTAAGTAGCGCAAACTGAACTGTGTTCAATGGGAGTGGGTAGGTTCAAATTTCAAATGATTATAAAAAACAGGAAAATTGGTCGATTGATTTGCGGTTTTCACTAAAATTATTCTTTATGTCAGTATTGTCTTGAAAATAAATTATAAATTTCAAAAAATGTCGATAGAGGGCAATTTAGACTTTGGAGTAACGTACAACTATTTTTACTTTTATTTTTTGCATCTCATTAATTTTTTTTAGAAGCTTAGACATAAAATTAAATTTTGAGCTGAAAATCTGAATCGTTGAGAGTGCTTAAGTAGCGCAAATTGAACTGTGTGCAATGGGGGTGGGTAGGTTCAAATTTCAAATGATTATAAAAAACTGAAAATTTGGTCGATTCGTATGCGGTTTTCTTTAAAACCATTCTTTATGTCAATATTTCCTTGAAAATAAACTTTAAAGATAAATTTCAAAAAATTCCGTTAGAGGGCGCTTTAAACTTTAGAGTAACCAACAACTATTTTTAACTGTTATTTTTTGTATCTAATTAAAGGCTTGCAAAAGGTTAGACTTAAATTTTGAGCTCAAATTCTAAATCGTTGGAAGAGATTAAGAAGCGCAAACTAAACTGTGTTCAGAAGTTGAAATGCTACCGTGCCCACCCCACGAACGCAGTTCAATTTTGCGCTACTTAATTACTCACAACGATTAAGATTTTGAGCTCAAAATTTAAGTCTACACTTTTAAAACATTTACTTAGATACAAAAAATAACGGTTAAAAATAGTTGTTGGTTACTCTAAAGTTTAAGGCGCCCTCTAACGGAATTTTTTGAAATTTACCTTTAAAATTTATTTTTCAAGGAAATATTGACATAAAGAACGGTTTTAGAGAGAACCGCAAACGAATCGACCAATTTTTCCGTTTTTTATAATCATTTGAAATTTGAACTTACCCACCCCCATTGAACACAATTCAGTTTGCGCTACTTAACCACTCTCTATGATTCAGATTTCCAGCTCAAAATTTAAGTTTGTCTAAGCTTCTAAAAAAAATTAATGAGATGCAAAAAATAACGGTAAAAAATAGTTGTAAGTTACTCCAAAATCTAAAGCGCCCTCTATCGACATTTTTTGAAATTTATTTTTTTAATTTATTTTTAAGACAATCCTGACATGAAGAATAATTTTAGTGAAAACCGCAAATCAATTGACCAATTTTCCTGTTTTTTATAATCACTTGAAATTTGAACCTACCCACTCCCATTGAACACAGTTCAGTTTGCGCTACTTAACCACAGATTTTGAGCTTAAAATTTAAGTTTATGTCTAAACTTCTAAAAAAATTTAATGAGATGCAAAAAATAACGGTAAAAAATAGTTGTTCGTTACTCCAAAGTCTAAAGCGCCCTCTATCGACATTTTTTGAAATTTACCTTTATAATTTATTTTCAAGACAATATTGATATAAAGAATAGTTTTAGTGAAAACCGCAAACGAATTTTTCCGTCTTTTATAAACATCTCAAATTTTGGATCCTAAACTTTGATGGTGACTATCTCCTTCGGAAGAGTTTGGGACCCTTAGTTTCCCATTTAATATTATTTGTCTTGACGTGTACTATCACCCCTTAAAGTTTTGCCCAATAGTTTCGATACACCTTGTATAATACTGCAAATAAACATTTATAGCCAATACTACACACAATTGTGTATCATACCTGTGGCAAAAGACCAATTCTTAAATCCTGTAAAGCACAACAAATTCCTTTTATGAAAGGAAGGATCACTTAATAGAATATGCACAGAATTAAAGAGATAAGCAAATGGAATGAGCAAAAGTGGAACAATGATGAATAAAAATTAAATATGTGATACGTAACTCGGTGTCAAGGGCAATATTACGTGATCACAAAAATTTACGATTTTTTTGCGATATAGAAATCAGAAAAAATGTCCTAATTCAAAGATTTCTACCGCTGCCCGATTAACGTAAACATAAAAAACATAAATTCTGATTATGGACATCTTATATGTTATTTGATATATATATTGTCTTGGGAGACCTATATCCAGGAGTGGATCGAAAACGGTTGATTATTATGATGATAATGATGATGATATACAAATGATTTTCTGCTCATCAGATATATGCACAAACTCCATATTCACATAAAGCAGGACATAAGTATAAATTTATCCAGAAAAAAAAGTAGGTTACAATATACAGGGAGAGCAAAAAGTCCGTAAAAACTTTAAAAATTCATAAAAACCGAAAAAATAACCGAAATGAAAAACTGTTTGCAGGGTTAGCATCCATAGGCCACGGGGATTTTTTTGAGACAGAAATAAAAAATAATTCAAAAAACAGCCGACAGATGGCGCTTGTACTTGCGATTTCCGCAGAAATATGCAAATGAACCAGTTATAAGAGCTTGCGCTCCTAATCCACAACTAGTTCACCGTTGTGAGCAGTGAACTTGATCAAGGATGCTCACTGCGAAGGACAAAGCTTTGTTGGTGAAGTTATTTTACATGAACAAGGAATCAGCGACTATTGCTTTGCGTAAATTTCGATTTCAAAAGGATTTGAGGACGGGAAAGGGGCCTTTAACAGCGGCAGGCCTCATAAAGCTTTTTCGGCGGTTTGAGGAAACATTCTGTTCTTTATTTGGGTATCTTTTCTTTGATTTGGGTACGTCAGCGCCACCTATTGGCTGTTTTTTTAATTATTTTTTTTCATGTCTTAAAAAAAATCCCCGTGACCTATAGATACTAACCCTGCAAACCGTTTTTCATTTCGGTTATTTTTTCGGTTTTTATGAATTTTTAAAGTTTTTACGGACTTTTTGCTCACCCTGTATATATATGTATATGTATTCCAATATTAATTTCACAATACATGTTATATGAAAATGCTCAAGATTACAAATTCAAAATATTTACCTTTGCGTTTTTCAATATTATAAATACACAAAAAATTACCGCACTAGTATTATAATTTCAGGTGATATGAATAAAAATATGACAATGTAATATAACATCAGAATCTCTAAATTTTGAACAATTGTAATTCAGGAACTTATTCAAATGGCTTGAAATTTCGATATAAAGGAAGAGTTTTAATCAAATGTTTAAAATATATAGTCAAATTTAGATGTTGCATTTTTTTTAAGGTGTTTAGTCTGGTATTTATTTGTAGATGCCTAATGAGCAAATGCATATAAACACATCATTTAAAACTATACTTTATTTCCAATCTTTTAGAACCAGTAACTCACTTCTACTATAATTTGTTGCAGAGTTAGTAGAGGGTGTTTACTTTTCTACGACTATACATTTGGCAGTGACAAGTACACTGTAAAAAAAATCCAGAAACGTTCCTGGGAAAAAATGGGCAGCTGAGTTGCCCATTATTTCCAAGAAACATTTCTTGAAAATGACCGGAAATTTACTGTACAACTAAAAAACTTTCCACGGAAATGCCAGTAAGCTTCCTGTGAAATTGCAGGAGCGTTTCTGTTGACAACAAAACATTACTGATATTTCGCAGAAAGCTTACATTATTTTCTCTGGAACGTTTCAGACGTGTTCAAAAAGATTTCTGTTATTTTTCAGAAATGTTTCATATAAATTATGAGCAATTCATCTGCCCATTATTTCCTAGAAATATTTCCGAATTTCTTTTTACAATGCAGGGACATTTCATATATTACACTTTTTTTTTTTTTTTTTTTTACTTTCATTAGATTAGATGAAAGATATTATATTAATACATTTTTAAGATTTAAAAATATAGACTTTTTTTTCTTTACTTAAAACATAGTTGAAGCAGTTTATGACTCATTTTTAGACATATAATTTAAACCATATCTGAGAATGTTTTTTTATAAATGATATTTTTTCATAGATTCAATGTAATTAAAGACAATTGGATAATTCTTCCTCCCTTCAACAGTACATACACGACTTTAATTTTCTGAATTTTTATATCTTTGATATAACTGTTACAATTTTTTACGTTTCATTTATAATTCAAGGAAAATGTGCACAAATAAAAATCCAGACACATTTTATATACAACATTCTAAGGATTATTTAAATTTTCTGCAGTTTTTCTTTTCTTTTTTTCTTTTGTTTTGTTTAAGGTGAAATTAAAATAGCCATTTATGTATGATTAATACAATTTAGATTTATTCTGCTATAAAAAATTAAAAAAGCCTTAGGAAATAGACAGTAATCATTTTATGAAGCAAAAATTAGCAATATTTTTCTTAGACAAATAGAACTATTTTCAATAGTTTCATACATAATTTAAAATATAATGTTATATTTCACCGTTCATACGTAAATATTTGCCATCTGATAATTATCAAAATCTGAAAACATAGCACATCTTTTTTCTTCCATATAACCTATAAACACATTTAATAATTAAATTTGCGAAACTTTTATACATTAATTCGTTTAAGATTTCTTTTAAAAATGATATTTAGTATAATATTAATTATGATCTTAGTTTTATACTATATGTAATTACAAATTTTCTTTTCTCCATATTTACAACCATTTTTAAAAGCTCTGTTTTATTTTTAAATTAATTGTAAGCTATTAGCAATAAATCACATAAGAAATTGGATAATTTTAAGTTCAATTTGAATTTTATAAAAATACTTTTGAAGAATAGCCGTTATTCAACTTGATTTAAATATAGAATATTTCAACTCAAGCAAAATTAAATGAAAAACTATATATAAATTTACATTTTAGGAAGCAAAAAGTGAATTTGACAGCTTCAAAAGCAAGGATAAAAATAAAATCATGCGGATATTACTACGTTAAATAATGCTAAATTTTAACATAATACAATATTTTTCTGGAGAGAGATAGCTACTAAAATATTTATAATTATTAGCATAACAAAGTTATTTTTTAAAATGAAAAAGTAAAAAAAAAAAAAAAAAAAAGAAAGAAAGAAATGTTCTTTTCGACCGTTTTCTTTTAATTACAAAAACAAAAAAAAAAACAATAGCGTATATATGGATTAATTTTAATTTTAAATCTTAGACATAAATCTATAATTCTTAAATAGAAGCTTATTAAAATATAAATAACATTAAGACACACATAAAAACCTCATTTGTTCTAAAATTAATATAGCATATAAAAAAATATTAGTGGATCAAGATAGAATATTATATATCTATATTCACTTACTCTTGTGATTATCCTTTTCTTTTAATAAATAATCCTTTAAATGAGGTGAAAAACTTTTATATCCAACAAGGGTGTCCTAGATAACTGATTAATTACTTTTTCATTTAAATTAATCAAGCTACCATAGGATCCCCAGTTAGATTAGAATTAGTATGCAGTCTTTAATAGAAATCCAAAAACTAGACGCATTTTTTTACACGTGCTGCTCGTTAAACATTCCATAAACAGATAAGGGGGACAATCTTTTAGCGATGTCACCCTAGAGCATGTCAAAAAGGTATTGCATTTTCCTCTGAAAGGGCTTGGCATTGTCAATAGTGAAAGAAATGATTCTTCCCTTTATTCACTTATTCGTATTCCACAATGATTTTTTGACATTCATATAAGGAATTCGTTTTCGAGACTCGCGCGCGACGCGAGCAACCGATAACAACGACAACAACAAAAAAAATGGCTTCCCTTTCCGACGCTTTTTGCTGATGCAAACTGTTTTTCTGGAAGGTTTCAGGTATGAAAACCAGGATTTTACAGGAAAGTGGTAAATTACTTTGAAAACCTAAAAAAAGGCGAAACGTTCCGGGAATATTCTTGGAACGTTACCACATTTTTTTACAGTGTACAGATTCTGAAAACTGTGAGAAAATTCTTTACTCGGTTTCGCCCTTGTTACATATGGATTAAAATGTTGGGACTGAAATGCCACGCTTCTTCAAGAAATTATTTCAGATGTTAAACCAAAAAGAAATCTGCTGGAGCATGATCAGGTAAATACAATCGGTGATCATTGTTTAAAATTATTTTGAGGACCATTAAGTGGTTTAAGATTACTATCGAATGTGGCTAAATAAGTTCAAAACCGTGTGATGAGTGTACTCCATGCGATATCAAAAGATCACTTTGCCGCAATTTTAAAAAAATGTGTATTGTCATTGTATCAACTGCGCTGCAAATGACAGTCATAATTTCGAAGGAATTAAAAGTTTGTCCTAATTTTGGTAAAAAATAAAGTTGTTTATGAGCTCATTCACCGAACGTTATTGTCATCCTTAATAATTTAGTGATATCTTTAATTTATCTTTAATCTTAAAATAATTTAGTGATATTTAGATGTAGAAGTTTTATTATTAATATTTTTATTTTTTATTTTAGAGAACAAGTTTTATTTAACACTTTCTCTGGGTTTCCTTACAGACCATAAATCATATCTAATACTTGTTTTATCTTTAAAAAAAAAAGCGAAAAAAAGGGATGGGGGAGCAGGAGACAATTAATAGTGTAAAATTCAAAAAATTTCAACTGTGCTCCAAATTTTTACCCACGTATATTGTTTTAGAAGAGATTTTAATGCTGTCTGTTGCCATTTACATTCTATAATAGATTTGGCCTTCCAGCATATTTTTAAGAAAATGTATGAAAATATGATTAGTTAACAATTTTTAATGTTATTACCATGCATTATTTAATTCATTATTCTGTGAATCTCTGTAGCAGGAATCGCTCTTGGCACACTTCGTAAACACATACCGGCTCCGACATGGGCGGAGCAATTTATGATGATTGTTGTTTTCACTACTTAGAATTTGTAATATTTATCTAAAATAAAACCAATCGCTCTGAAGCTAAAGCTTTATTATGTTAACTTACATAACTAATACCTCACAAACACTCATTAACCCTCGTGAGTTGCACTGAAATTCAAATTCGGAAGCTGTCCAAGTTCGATTAGCTATCTCGCCACATTTTACAGAAACTCTAGCCCGAATGAGTCTACCATAAGTCATTTTAACATATGAAATTTACAAATTCTTTTAATGTAAAAAATGTAATTGAAAACTGTGTTGAACATACTGTGGGAAATCTACAATATATCATCCAAAATCTCTGTATACTATTGAAAAATTCGCATAAGAAAAACAATGTAAAAGTAGCTCTGCTCCGATTTTCGGCTAAATCCAAAAAAAAAGTCACTAAACAATAGAAGGTACATTCAGCGATCACATATCATCCTGGTTAATGTTATACCGACGGCCACTTCAGTACGATGGACAGAGAAACTTCTTTTGCTTTTCATCAAGGCTACCAGGCGAACTCCAATAAGACAAAATGAAAGTTTCCGACAATGAGCCGATGAAATTGTTTCATCCTATGGGATGAACCTTGTTCGTGACATCATGCATTAGAGATCCAAATGGCTAGAAAAACAAGATTTATTCTCTGCGAAAACAGAGACTGCAAAAATGACTCCAGTTTTGTTTCAGACACAGAGACATAGTTCTGAGGCGGAGATTTGTTTCTTCGGTCATTATAAAGGATTCCGGTTAGTTTAGCTCAGAAAAAGCCGGCGAAACGTAAACTCTCAGGTACGAAAGGGTAACGACGGACATCCAGCTCGTATTCATAAAGGGAAGCTAACATAACCTACTGTCAAACACAAAATCATCATTACCCAGAGTGGCGTGAAGGATCCTGCTAAGAAAGCAGGAGAAGGGGTTCTATTTTTCACATGCGATGAAACATTACTGGACTTTATTAACTTTGACGTGCCATAATTCAGTGGCGTATTTATTTGATTTTGATTATTAGCTAAACAGAATTAAGAAAATCGTTATGATTCTCACTTAATCAAGACTTTTTTTTTTGTATTAATATATATATATTTTTTTTTTTCTAATAACATAAATATTTATTTTTTCTAATAAGAGCGGATCCAAGAAATCAACGCTACTACTTCGAATACAGCATCAACCGCCAATCGCAACACAATTAAAAATGCATTTAGTTAGTGCTACCAATGGCCATAAATCATTCTAATGTTATGAAATTTCCAATTTTTTGGATGAAAAAAAAAACTGAAGCACGATTAAATAAAACTTCTTAGAAATTACAATTGCATTTCTTAAATGATGGCCACTAATGTGGTAGCCCTTGAAAGTGTAACATATAACGTGGCCCATAAGTGTATACTGTCAATATTGGCATTGATACAGGGTGGCGAGTGGTCAGGGAAAACCGGGAAAAACACAGTCAAGAAAAGGGAAAACTACCAGTAATTTCTTACAGAAAGTACTACAAATAATATAAAGAGATTATATAAACTGAATTTATCTTACACAAAATACTGGTATTTATCATCTATATTGACTGTGTTTTTATCTAACCACTCGCCACCCTGTGATAGTTGAAAAGAATTGGAAAAGTTAATCCTTCTGAGCTCATTGTACTCATAATATTGTACCTGACTTAAATAGCATGATATTTCAGTATCAATCAACATATATTCGTTCGTTTAAAATGAGTTTAGGAAACATACAATATCTTTCAGACGTTTAGCAAGTTAAATAAATGTAAATAATACATTTCTTATGCGTCTAACAGAGAATCTTGATCAAAAAGCTGATATGCTGAATGCATCCCGTGACTGTAAAACGAGCCAATGGATATTGCTTTTCATACATCGGCTGAGACAGCATGCTGTGTTTAAAAAGAGCTTCTGCTCTGAATTTTTATTAGCTGAATGGATCATGTGACCGCAAAATGAACCACCAAAATCGTCACTCCGGAAACTCACTGTAAAAAATCAGACAATTTTGCGAAGATTGTACTGACAATCGGGACGCCAGTACAATTCCCTGTTTTCTAACGGGCGAATTCCCGTAAATTCCAGAAAATGTTTTGCTTTTTTCCCACGTAAAACGGAAAATTTTTCTTTAAAAAACGGTGAATTATACTGAAGTCCCGATTGCCCGTACAATCTCCGTTAAATCGTACTTTCTTTACTGTTTACGGTTGTTGTGAATGGTAAGCAACAAATTAAACCTTATTTTCTACACACCTAAGAAATATATACGTGTATGCGTGAGTTAAATGGAAATACAATTAAAAATTAAAATTCCTTTGTTATACAGAACTTTAAAAAAATGAAAAAAATATGCTTCTTTGACCATGTCACAAACCACGGAGGATGGAAAAAAAAAGTAAAATGAAGAAGACGAAATTAAATCGAACCCATTTAAGTAATCAATTAATATTTTGAAAGAAATAAAAGAAGAAATGAGATCCTGCCCTTTCTTTTTCATTAACTCTGATTCCAGTCTTCTCTGCATGCACCAGATATGAAATGGCTCACTGAAGATTCCAATTCTCCTTGGAATTGATTAATTACCATCTATGTTGCATATTCTCTCTCTAAAACCGAAGTAAAATTATTTCTGAGCTTGAAGAAAAGTGCTCCGGCCATGTTCTGCATGCTATTCATTACAAATGGATTCAATACAGATGATTGAAAAATATTTCTGGAAAATTTCTATTCGAATTAAATCAGTTTTTGTATGTTTGCGACAAATTTAATATGATAAATATATTACGTCTTAATTTATAAATAGTTATTTTCTACATACAAACTTAATTACTTTATTTTTATCCGTATTTTTTAACATTGCTTGTATTTTTAAAAAATATAATTATAGAGTTATGTTTTATTTTTAATAGAAGAAATTGATGTATTTATTACTTGCCAAGTAAATTTTAGTTACTATTTTCATTGATTGTCACTTAATCAAAGGGTTGCAATTTTCATTTTATTTTGTCAATGTTGGTAATATAGATTTTCGAGATTTTTTTCTTTAATTTTAGCGAATAAATCACACATGACAAGTATTTTCGTAATAAAAAAAATCTTTTAAATATATTCAAATTTAAATGAGATTTATAAAAATAACCTGACCAGGTTTGCCCTTATTGAGCGGTAGTTTTCAAGAGCGTGAATACTCCCTTTTGCGTAATCCATATATTACACAATGTTGTGTGAAATAAATTTCTGGCATTTTTTGTATGCATTTAACACGCACATATAACGTAACGCATCAGCGCGTGCCTTGGTAAATGGTGAAACCAATATTAATTATAATTGTAAACACAGTTGTCATAATTACATGTTAATTGCTTACGAAAATTATCTTGATTGTTTGTCACATAAAATTAGTGACAGTGTGCCTTTATAATAAATATTGTGATCAATGTTGGTTTTAGCATTTAAATTCTCACTGTTAAAAAGAGAGAAAGGGTGGGGATGGTCAACGAAATTATATACAATAATACTTTCCAGGATTCTGAAAAATGTTCTTTGTCTTTAAAATCGTAGAAGCTAATATATTTTCGAGATTTAAAGAATCATGTATGAAAGTAAAGTTGCTTTTGATGCCATTTATTTTCAAAAAGTTTCCAAATAGTTTTCATAGCGTATCAATCACTTTTCCCAACCCAAAATATAGGTTTTTAGGATGCTATCAATTCACAGATAAAAAAATTTATTTGCGTAATTAAATTTATACACGCAAGATTAACAAAATAATGTTAATGTTATTGTCAATGCTGCTAATTTATATTATTTATCATATTTGCCTATTGCCTGTATAACATGTTTGTGGAATAAGAAAATGTTTATTTGAGAAAATGGCATCAAATGCACCCCCATTGGCATAACCGTGATTATATTCTCATTATAGATACGAAACATTCGTCTTTTTTCACATGTACACATATAAATAGTCTGTTTCGTATACATATTTGATTGTATAAAAGTTCTTTAATCAAGAAACGTTTAGAAAAGTTAGAATAAAATGTAACCCAGCGATTAGCGAAAGGGATAATAACGATTATCTCTCAAACCGCATATCATGCATACTTCCAATTACAAAAAGTGTGTACAGCTTTAAGATACGGCATTTGTTTTACGAAGGGCTGTAAACAACCTAAAATACGAAATTTAATTTTTTATATGACCCCTTTTACAGCAATTTATATTTAGAAAAATGTTTCAATGCTTCTAAAAAAGACAATAAATCATTGTCTCCCGAACCCACGTCAGACGACTCAAACTTGCACTACTTACGATGATTTAAATGAAAAATGATTTTGGCATTGATTTTTGCGTGAAGGCCGGATTCAGTTCCTTTTTTCGCTTCTTAGGTATTTAAATATGATACAATTTTCATATTAATATTATTATAATTAAAAAGGTTTAGACCCTATAGCTAAGGGCAAAACAATTACCATTTTTGCGACCAAAACTTATCAAGTTATATATATTTAATCAATTTTTAGTGCTTTCCGGTAATAAAAGCGTGTTTTTCTGTTTGTAAAACAAATGCGATATATACAAAGCCTGTACTTTTTTTTCATGATTTTCGTAAATGTAATTGTGTGGATATCTTTCTAAAATTTTAATCTTTAGTGCTCCAATGTTATTAAGTTCTCTCTATTGTGAGTCATGCGAAATTTTAGTAAAAAATCTCGCCTTTTATTCAATCAACAGATTATGTCAATTAAAATATTTTTTCAAGATTTTTTCAGTCCTGTGTCTTTTAAATATATATTTTTCTCTTGAATGACTTCTCATAATTACATTATTCTACTCATTAAATGTTAGTGTGTAATATAGATGCTTTTTAAAGGGATTAATAATATATTTTAAAAATGTTATTTTAATATTTTTAGAGAGAAATGGGCAGAACTTCTACCGATATAGTCATAACAACTGAAGTTCTACCGACCTTCAACGATAAGCCTTCCCTTATGACATAACTTCTGCCTTGTCATTTATTTTCTTCAAGAATTGTGGCCATAACAAACATTTACGTAAGTAAATCACGTAATTACCTAAGCAATTACGCAAGTAATTAACATGTCTGTTAAATTTGGGTATTATATGTGTTTTGTGTTTTGTTTTATGTTTATTGATGAAATTTCAATTTCGTTATGGAATATTAGCAATGCTGAACTTTCATATTGTTTTAAGCGCAAACGGATTAATGTTACATTATTGGCTGCATGCGATAGTAATAGAATTAAAAAAAAAATAATGCTTTGAAAAAAAAAAAAAAAAAAAAAAAAAAATCAGTCAATATACAATTTATTGACATCAAATTTCATTTTTAAAATATTTTTTTTTTTCCAAGTTTGACTGTGTAAAACTCGACATTGTGCAATGTTTTGAGTTAAAAATTGTATTAAAACCCAAATTTATTGGTTATATATTACCACTATCAACATAATGCCAGCGTTACTCCCGGAGATGTCTTTGTTTTATAATATCTATAGGTTTATGCACCGGATAAGTCTTTAGGTGCATGATAAAATAAAATAATTATAACTTACTCTAAATTGAGTTACTGTCAATCGATGTGTTAATTGAATTTTGTAACACTTTATAACAGTATTTTAAAATACCGTCAAGGAATTACATGGGTATATTTTTAATAATTTTAAATATTGAAAGTTTATATTTATACCTTTAAAAAAATAAATATTCTAAGTAAAATAAATCAAAGGTATACCAAATATAAGTTTTTCTAAGAAACTGAAGATTTTTTAGGTGTGTTAAGAGTGTTTTCTTTAGTACATTAATTAATAAGTTAATTTTAATATTTGACTAATATTTGTTTACTTGTTAGAAAAGTATATATGTCAAGTTTCAACTCAAATATTCGAATTCAGTAAATATAGAATGTACTTTCCATAATGAAAGTAAAAGACCGTGTATTCTCATTAACATCTATCAATTCTGTGAACAAGTGTTTTAAATTAATGAATGAGTTTTGCATTGGAAATTATGAAATGAAAAATAAAAATTAATAATTGAAGTTTGGAATTTCAAATTCAATTCGAACGAAAGAGTTAATAACTTAGAAAACTTAAAATTCAGTTAAGTTTTCCAAAATCTAACCTCGAATATTTGTTGGTTGGATAGTTAAAAGATTCCTATCAGCAAGTTCTGCCCAGAACAGCTCAAGAATATTAATGGTTTTCGGAACATCTTATGTATCTCCCAAAACTTATTTTCCCTATCAAATTCTGCTTTTCCCTATTCATCTTCCCTTCATGTAAATCTTGGATTCCGTATTTAGTAATGGGGAATAGGTAATTCATAGCTGGCACTATGCCAAAATCGTCCTTTTCTAATAAATTAACAATTTTCGTTGAAGCTTCTGTTATAATATAGAATGAATTATAAAGTGAATATTTATTATTTTTTCCCTCAGAGTATATAAAGTAAAGTTCATTCAAAAAAACTTCCCTTTATGGCCAGTGGTGGATCTAGAAAAAAAATACTTTTATTAACATTTTCGCTTCTCTTGACTGCTGTTTTTTTTCTTTTTTTTAATGTTTTGCTATATATTTTTTAATTTTAGAAAAATTCATCTATTTTACAAATTGCAGTAAATTTACCTCAAACTCATAAAAAAGTACACTGTAAAAACAGAAGACCCAAAATAGGTTGTAAGATATTTGGGTACAGCAGTGTTCCAAATTGGTAAGTTCACTTTGTAGCCCAAAATAGTTTTAAAAAACGGCAGATCCTTAATAACATTAAACCAATCAAAACATCTTGGATAAAATATGCATTATATCAAAGAAATTTTGATTGTTTAAATGTTATTAAAGGTTTGTTTTGTTTTGAACCATTTGAGGTTATCTACTTTGGAAATATTACTGTACCATTTTGGAACCACTACTGTACCATTTTGGAATCACTACTGAACCATTTTGGAAACACTACTGTACCATTTTGGGAACACTATTATACCCAAAAATCTTACAACCCAATTTGGTTCTTTAATTTTTACAGTGAATCACAGTTAAAACAGGCATTTAATATTACTTCTGTTTCATCGAAACATTTTCAGAATAAACTTTTTATTCACATTGGTAAACAATTTTTAGATGCGTTCGTAATTATATAAATAAGTAGCAACTACAGTCGTCGTTCTGTCTGTCCGTCCATCTGTCCGCATATAACAGAGAAAAACTAACCCAAAGGAATCGTTTGAAATTTAAAATATTTGTTGCATAATTTTGTCCAGTCATTTCAAATTTTTTGAAAGTTGAACGTATAGTTTAATTACAGGGACAGTCAAAAGCATCCCTTTACATACGTCAATGGGAAAAAATAGTTTCAAGTGCATTTTAATGAGGATATACTCTTTCGAACATAGTAAAATTGAAATGCATCTATGAAGTATATACTAAAAAATACATTCTGCACAATCTGTTTTGCAAAAAATATTTGTTATTAATTTACAGGGCCACACAAAAGTATTCCAGTACATGATGATATAGGGGGGAAGATTGTTTGGGGCGTGTTTTAATAATATTAAACTATGTCACATTTTATGAAATTGATATGCGTTGCCAAGGTTTACTACAAGTTATTTCCTGTATAATAGAAAGCACTTAGTATTTACAAGGCCAATACACTATATCCGAAGTTGGGCATTTTTCGGCTCTGTTGTAAAGATATAATTAGTATAACTTTATCTATCAATATGATTATGTTAAAAACAACAGTGCATCTTCGATAAATTGAGCATTTATATGTTTCACTTCTTCCGGGACAGTTTTTGTAAGGTGCGAAAAATACTTTTTTTGCGATTTATTAATTTTATATTAATAGGAATAGTATACTTTAACATATTTCTGCATATAGGTGTATACCATTTTTCAAAACTCTGCTTTAAGTAGCTGCAATTTCTAGGCTTAATTTACTCCTTATTTAGCCTAGCATTAAAGCTACATGTTGATGACTTCTAGGTTACATGTTATCGAATTCGAGCGATATACCCCCCCCCCTTTCCCCGTTGTGATCCCATTTCTTTATTACGCAATTATATAAATACTATAAAACCATTACATATTGAATTCTTTTAATTCAAAATGTTGCCATTCAAAGAAAATTGAAAAGTATACCCATTACCTGAATAAAAATAGACTTTTTTTATGATTCTAATTGCCGTAACTAGCAAATACAGCCTTCCCAATAGTTTTCCTATTTTGTTGTGATTTTTCAATCTGTTAATACAACCCCTGCTCTCACTTGATGATAACTTAATAATAGATCCCCCATTATATATATACGACTGCGATAATTATCCTGTATTTAGACTTCGTGACTCAATGTAATTTGTTTATTTATTATTATATTTATTTATTCATTATTTTGTCTATTTGTTATTTATTTATTTTTATTTTATTTTACGTTTGTATTTATTTATTTATTTATTTATTTATTTATTTATTTATTGTTGTGACTAGGAAGAAAAATGAAATGTGAACAAGTGCAATCTTAAAAATTGCATCTTCTACGACCAAAATTTACTAAATTGTAATTTTTTGAAATTTATGAAATTTAAGAGATTCCCGATCCAAAAAATGAACAGTTTTTAGTAATGCATGTACTTTCCCAATATTAGTGAATTTTTTGCAATGTTGATCCAAGGAGCTCAAATGTGATATTTAAAGGGGGTGTTACTTCTTGAAATTTCAAAGATGGTAATATTTAAAATATGTAAATGACCCCTATTTCAAAAATTACACTAATATTCAGTAAGTATATTCTATTCCCATAGACGAATGTTACCGCTCACATCTCGTAGCTTTCCGATACTAAAAACGGACAGTTTCAGTGCCGTGATCGGGAATCTTATAAATCCAAAGAATCTCAATTCAGTGAATTTTGGTTACAGAAGAATGAAATTTTTAATGTTATATTTATCAGAACACATAGAAAGTTTTACATTTTATTTATAGGACTAAGAAACCCTAAAAAAATTAAAACCTTTTTGAAAATTAATGACGCCACTAATTCATCATCAAAATCTTAATTTCTGCCTCATTTTCAAAACTTTTGAAATTTACATTACATAATTAGGGTGTTCTTAAATAAAAAAGGGCAACTTTGTGACACATGCTTTAATTTATTTTTGTTCGGAAATGCATGAAAATAGCAGGTGTTATTATTCAGAAACTGTCTAATTGCACTCACTTTTCTGTTTTTTTAAAAACACAATAGATTTTTCATAACAAGCCTTCAAAGTTGACACTTTTGGGCATATTTCCCGACGAAAGCAGAAAAACCGGTCGAAAAGCAGGAGAAAAACGGGTTATCACGTTATCGAAATAGCTCAGAACTGGATAGGTAATTTAATTATCATCAAATGGAAAAATAAGTTCAATTCGAAATCGCTTCCATAGTCAGGCATTTTAATCTTATATATTTCTATTAAAAAATGAATTTGTAAATGTGTCAAAACGTTTTGCGCTTGTTGAGCGGAGCAGTTAAGAACACCCTTGAAGCGCGCCTGTGCAAAACAACTTGTGAACTTTTATGCGTTTCTGATATATAATCGTTGCAGTATTATGTACTTTTAAAATCATATTAAAATTTTGAAAAAAAATATCTTTTTCAAGTGTTATTAAACTTTTCTTTTTGAGAATCTCTGACCAAACCTAAGTTTAAGCTGTACTAATGTTCTAGAATTGCAGCTTTTTTCAAATTCGTCCAGCTGTGGAATAATATTTCGAAGATATCTACGTATATACGTACACAACGGCGGCGAAATACAAAACATTTTTTGTTTTCGCTGTTGTTGTCGAGTTGTTTTAAAACAGTTTCAAGGACGTAAAAAGAAAAAAACTGTAAGTTTAAAACGCGCAGCATAGTAACAAGTCCAATGCGCAGAGGCATAGTCATTAATGAAGGATACAGAAAGGGGGGAAAATCGAGAAAATATATTTTCTGCGAGAAGAGACCATGAATGAACAAATTCTGACCAACCGGATACAGCAAATAAATCATTCGGATAAAACTCTATTTAAATTTTTTAAGATGACAAATATTTCCGGTAAATTTCAAGATTAAAAAGAAAAAAAATCTTTAACTTTTTAGAGATTTAAATACTTTTTTATTAAAACTATTTTGCTTGTTTGTTTAAATGATTCAAAGTGAAATTCGTTCTTCATTGAAATGTACGTGGGAAACTTTTCGAATATTACTTGAATTTTAAGGCTTGTTTCCATTTTAATATTTTAAGTGTTCCATATAGAAATTTAAAAACAATATTGGTATTGTTTTATGTCTGACAAAAATATGTTGAAAGTTACTTATTGATAACTAAAAAATGTTTTAATGTGTTGTAAAAAATTGCCATTTACGTTAGTTAATTCGTTCTAAAATATGAGAAAATATTTGTGTCTTTTAAGACTAATGAATTAGAAATTGCTTTTATAAGTGTATGCGTTTAAACCTTTTGAATCTATGACACGGTTACAGTTTAAAAAATATATGCATGTCTCACTAATATTAACTAAGAAATTTTTAAAGCATTAAGACTTTAAAGATTTAAACGAAAATTGTGTGAATTCACGGTTTATTTTGTCCTAATTTTAGAAATTAGGAAATTTTCTAACTTTAGAATGTAAAAATAACATTAAAAAGCCAAAAATTTATGAGGAAAATGTTTGTTTTTATACTGTAAAATTTTGATACCCCTAAAAAAATAATTGCGAAATTACAGTCCTCCCCACTTAATCGGGTAACGGATAATCGAATACCCCGCTTATTCGAATAAAATCCTCCGGAACCGAATTTAATCCCATTGGGCTAATGTTATTTTCCCCCGCTTAACCGAATACTTTTCACGAAATGTCCTCGCTTAATCGAATAACAAATGAGTGAGACAATTTGAAAAATGGGCGTGAAAAACATGTTTAAATTGGAATTTCCTCCACACTTTTTGTCATTTTCCGTTGTTACACAGAAAACAAATTTCCAGAACTCCCAGCATAGATTTCGCCTGGCAGGTGTATAAGTACTGGTCAAGGGAGTTCCCTTCCTTGTTCACTTTTTCGAATTAATTTCAAAAATGGTGACATAAATTGGACAGGAATTTCGATCAATTTTGTATTTTGTTTACTTTTGTTTGTCAAAAGACTTCTTTTCCACTTTTTCGATTTTTTTACAATTATTTTTAATGGAGACACTTTCATTTTCAAAACCGGTCCCGAAACAGAAATCATCCTCTTTAAAAATATCCGCGATAAAAATGGAAAAAGTTAAAAACGACAACGCCTTTTGTACAGATCGATCTCAGCTATCCATTGCAAAAAAGATCATTTAAAAATATTGAAATGCAAAAGAGATATCTTTATAAATTTTTCTATAGCATTAGCGTTAACGAGCAAATCCTCGAAGTAACCCTTTAATAATAATGTGTTGTAATTTAGAGGTTCAAGATGGTAATTATGATACCATTCGAAAAAAATCTCGTCTATTTTTTACTCTAAAATTTCACATAAACGGTTTCATCTACTTTTTTAAACCTGTATAAATTACGTAAATTAAATTTTAATAACAAAATTTGGATCCAATTCACATGATCTGCATTAAATGCAATGTAAACAAAATGCATGTGCTTACTGTCATTGAACTATTGCGTATTTACATGTCATTTTGTTTTTATTTCAGTTTGCATTATTCTATTAAAGTTTTTAACGATTTTCTTACTCTGGTAACTAAATATACTATATTTAATAATTATGTCATTTTATTGCACTTTAAATATTACATTTATATGCCTCCCCGTTTAATCAAATACCCCGCTTAATCGAATATTTTTTCTGGAACCGTCGATATTCGTTTATGCGGGGACGACTGTAATAGCAACTGTAGTAAATAATTATTGTATTTACATTTATTTTAATACGTTGTAATGTTAAAGTTATTATTAAATCCATAAATAATAGGCATAGTTTTATTGAATTTAAGCTGGTAAGCTGATGAAATCTTATTTATCTTATTATCTTCTAGTGTTAAATTGAGTAGATTAATGCAGTAAGGAATCAGTTTTCCGATTAAAGGGATTGATTGCTCGTATTATAATACTCATCTACTCAACCGCACATTAATCCATTTTTATCAGTCTGCCTAGCTAATTTATTTTAATTGCCGAATTTCAGGATGTCTAGCCGATATTCATGCTGTTAAAATCTTAGCAATGATCTAACCCCTCATTTTTGATCTTTAACTCAAGCATGCTTTATGGTATGGTAATCACGCAAATGATTCATAAATGACACTGCAGAAGTACAGGTTGTGGTCAACAATTACACATATTTAGAAGCCGGGACCACCTTCTAGTAACACGTTACTCCCTTGAACCACTGACCCGGGGAAGAAATCCCTACGCGAGACCGAGATTTCCCTAGTTTGAAATGCGCCAAAATCTGAGTCCTCTCATTGGTTGGAAATCTGACAGATCACGTGGTGTATAAAGGGCGTTACTGGTCCTCTTTTAGCCCCCCTTCAGGTCCCTTAATGACTGGGTGCCTGGAAAGATAGATGAATCGCTTGGAAGATGAATTACATTTGTTCGCTGTAGTTGCTAGGTTCATTTCAGTGCATCGGAATGCCCCGCAATATGATTGATCATCTTCGGCTAGCGTTGCACAAGAAGACTGATGTAATTCCAGAAAGGCCGTCGTCGCATTTGCTTTTTCTTCCACTTCAATTTTTTCATTATATTTTTACAATTTTTTGCCGTCGTCCCAGACTCTACTATCATTTCGTAGAACCTGATTGTCAATGTAAAGACCTCCGATAAGAAGTTAATTACACTGAGACACTTACATTGATGAAATTTCAAGTTAATTATAAAATACCCAGCGGTAGAACTTTGTAGGTTAATTTCGTATTCACAGCAAAGTCGTTTAGGAAATAGATAAACAAAAAAGAGTGTTTTACATAGCTTGTATAATTTTAAAAATGGTTTTCTTTCATTAACACGCTCTAAATAGGCTTCACGAAATTCATTAATTTAAATTTTCTAATAGTTAAGTTTTTCATTAATACAAAACACGGAGAGGAGCATAATTACTAATATACTTTTGGCAGATTATCTTTACAGTTGATTTAAAAGCAATAAATCAGAAGGAAAAATAATAATAAAAAGAACGAATGCTTTTTAACACTTTCAAATAATACTGTTAATTGATTTTGTTTCGCCTGTCTTTTCATGTACTTTATATATAAACATGCCAAGAATTTAAAAATGTCATAAAGCTGATTAGTTGCAAATTTTACTTTATTTCTTGGTTTACACAGATGATTTAAAAGTAATGACTGAAAGGGCGTTGGGGGCAAATGGGTTTTAGGCAATATTTAATATACTTTCAATTTCCAAATGTGCTTAAACACTGTTGATGTCATCACTTTTTTTCGATTATTGATATACTCTGAACCTTTTGAAACACTGTTTTTTTTAGGGTTTTGAGACAATTCATTGAGTATTCGGTTATTCAGCTTTAGAGACTAAAAATAAATTCAATATAGCCAAAAGCAGTAATTTTTCTAATACTTTTTAATATTGATTTTTGTAAAATTCTTGTAAAACTTGGCTTACTTAGGGTAGTGTCTGTTGTGCTAATTTATTACAAATATCAGAATTTTCGTGGGAAAATATGTGAAAACGAAATTCGCGGGTTCGATTCCTTGTCCTCCGACAAAGTTGCTACATGAGGTATATATATATAATTTTTTTTTTTCTTTTTTGAGAAAGGGAGGGATTTTGGAAACGGATATTCTACTTAAAAATGTTTCACCATAGATATTTATGTAAAAACAATACTGTTTTAAATAATTGATATCTACTTTTACATCATTTCTTTTATAAAATTTTAGTACATTAGATAAATAAAAAATGCATCTATTTTTGTAAAAAGAAGCAATTTTTTGCATAACCGTTTCAAGAAACTAATTCCAAATGTATTATTATATATATGTAGCATAATTTTTATGTGATTTCTATTTAAGGTATTTTCTATTGAAATCAATCGTAGTCATAACACATTTTGTCTAAAACACAAACTGCCATAATAAAATGACTAAATTTATAACATTTTCTTTAAAACTTTCGTTTAAAATTTCAATAAAACTGTTTAGATTTTTTTATGGTACTTTAATAAAACAATTACAAAAATAATTGCATTAAAGTATTTAATGCTCACATTTAATATGGAATGAAACTTATGGTCCTCCCATTTTATCTTACCAAATTTTCTGCAATGATGTTTATAATTATACTGAAATGTACATTGTAAAGGTAACTGGTGAAGTATATATGTAAAAAACGCAATGCATATCCTAGTAATTAGTAATAATAAGAAAATATTGGTTACATCATTGCAAAATATTGATCCAACATTAATTATAATAGCATTAAATATTGCTGAAATATTGGTGTTTTGACATTTAATCAAAATGGTAGCAATACTGTAAGAAATATTTAGCCAGTGTAAAGCCGAAAAACCAATATTTTGCCAATATTGGACAGAAATATTAAGCAGTTGTAAAGACAATAGAATTAATATCGGGACAATATTGGCTTTACACTGAAATTATTTCGAATAAATCACCAATATTGGTTTTTTGGGTCACCATTTGCTAGATGTTTCTTGCCAACATATTGTCTCAAGCTATGTCGATGAGCCAATATGCCACAAGGTGCGAAATAAGTTAATATATCTAAGTTTCTATGGCATTAATATTAGTCGCCATTATTTTTTTTATAATATTTTGTTAGGGATTCAAATTAAAGCAGAGTTTCAATAAATAATAATAATCAATTTTAATTCTCTCTCTCTCTCTCTCTCTCTATATATATATATATATATATATATATATATATATATATATATATATATAATAAAAGACAAAAAAGGGTCAAAATATTTTAATTTTTTTTTTCTTATCTTGATTATTCTTAAATGAATGCATAGGGATAGGGTTTAAAAATCCAATTCTAGTTTTTAAATTGCAGATTTTTTTTTGTGAAAGTAAATAGTAAGTTAGAAAGCATTTTCACTGAGCGTAATTAATTTTAACTTTGTAATAAGTTAATTTTAACTTATTACTAAGAAATTATGTTTTTCTTTGATTTTTTTAAAAATCCATTTATTATTATGAATAAAGAAAAATTCAGTAAAATTGACTTTATTATAAGCAGCTACACTTTTATAATTTACAGTTCGGGGTCTTATTTATTAAAATTTATTCCTTGGATTTCAAATCTATCAAAATATAAAGAGTAAAAGTTAAAATTAAATAAAATAGATTTTTAAACATTGATTGCGGGGAAAAAAATACTGTACTTAATGCTAAATTTATCCTATCCTTTTTATAAAATATGCTTTTTCTCACTAAATTGATTAACAACTTGACTATTTTTTGATGGATACAGAACAGCATGCACGCATTACACTAACATAAATATTCTCACTTATAAAATATACCTTATCATCTGATTTGATATTTATCATATATTTTATATCATAATTATCTCTCGCTTTACATTAGTAAACAGTAATTTAATGAAAGTTTATAAAATTAGATGTATCATATTCCATAATCCCTACTGGGGAGAAAATTATGAAAAATAGCAACTGCCTCCGTTTGCCTTTGGGGTACATATCTTTCGGTTTAGGGCTGTCCTGCTATTATGACAGATCAACAAAACATCCATTCATCTTTCAGACTTCACAAAATGCAGGAACCAATAGCAATGCTTGTCACTGTCCCAGCTATTAACTACAGAATGACAATAATTACTTACTCGTTCTGAATTTTTAGATGGTTCCGAATTCATATTTTTATCATGGGATGTAATCTAAATACAAGATAAGTATAGCGTTCTTGATTTTGATACCAGCTTAATTTTTATTTTTCGTCAGTATACCGGTGAAATTTATGTTAAGCTATGATAAGCATATACGGCTATTAAGACGAAATGAAGGAACATCTCGCTGAACAAAAATAATGAAGAAAAAAAACTGGAACCACCAGCTGTTGAGGGAAAACGTGTGGATTTAAAAGAACAACGCGAAAGTTTTTCGCGAATGGGAAATTTATAGCTTCTTTAGCCAATTTCTTTTTAAAGAAAATGGGAGAATAAATATGGTGGTTTATTTGGATTTATCCCAAAGTTTTGTAGATTTAGTATTTTATGCATTATGTTGAAAATGGAAAACGAGAACGAAGAAAAAATATTGTAGTAAAAGAAAAAAAAGGGGGGGGGGTTGGAATGAGGGTGGGAGTGTAGCTGTAAATTGAGTACAGAAAAGTAATCCTATTACTCAACTATAAACTAATTGAAATTGCTTTTGTATTTTTATGTTTAAACAAAAATTGTGTAAAATTTTTATTTGCTTAAAATTTTACTACAGATAAAATTAAATTTAAAATAAAATAAAATATTGAATTGTATGGTAGCAAAATGGATGCAGATTTTGTCTAAATGACTATCGAGGGAAAAATCTATTTCGAGCTGTTTTGTAAAATTACATTCACTGTTTAACAGTAAAACAGATACGAATCGAATGATTTCTTATCTAATTAGTATGATAGTGTTAAAATAATAAAAGAGATGACGTGCATAAATTTTATATTTTCAGCCGAATTCTTGCTTCTTTTTATTCAACGAATGGTAATAAAAAAAGTCCTAAGCCTGTACCCCGAGAAAATGGTATAGTAATCAGCATTGTTTTTAATAATTCAACTAAGGTGGTCTGGTGTAATAACGCCAAGTGCTAATATTATGCATAATTATGAAATAAACTGGTAAATGACATCCATGTGCTTTGCGCAGAAGGGTTTTGAGTCATATAAATCGCAAAAAACAGCTTCAAGTTAATTTGTTTCATTTTTAGGTCTTATTGTTTTTACAAGCAACTAAAATTAGTGCTTGATCTAAAATTTGCGAGATACGTTTTGTGACGTGAAGACTTTTTTTTTTTTTTTTAATCCGGAAATACTTTGATAATTACATAAATTTGTAGTACATTTCATGAACTTTCAAAATGTTGTTGAAGATTTTGGATATCTTCTTGAGACAATTTGTAATTTAAAATGTACAGCGCAATAACTATAACGGGGTAATAACGCGATTCCCTACAGTGGCCGAGCTTACATCCTAAATACTGATTCAAATAAACACTGTTAAAACTGTGCAATGTTTCTACTCACGGTATGATATTCTTTTGCCTCATCCTCCCCACCACACCACACCTTTATTTTTCTTACACTTTCACAAAAAATTGAAAATTTTCAATAGCTTAGAATGCAATTTGTCAATTTCTAAGTTTGTAGAGTTTGTATTTTTAGAATTGGGCAATCTACATGCAATTATTCCATCTTATTTCATTGTTTTGTTTGCATGGCGTTATTACCCATATAGGTGGGTAATAACGCCAAATAGCATTGGTCAAGAAATCACGCCATTACATTTTATGAATACATATCTGTTAAATTATTTTTTTATATAGATAGTCAATGAGTTGCTGTATCAAATCATTTATTTGTTTGGAAAATACAATCTAAAACTGAGCCTTGAAAATTGGTAGAACTTTTAACGTGGCATTATTACCCCCAGGGTACCTTAATTCTACTTCAAAACACCAAAACTAAAATTCGTGGAAACCGATTAATCAAGATTTCAAATTTTTAGGCCAATACTGAATTTAAATGAAAACTTTTAAAAATTAGTAAATGACTTCCAAGTTATTTTCATTTATGACGGCTTATACTTCTCGCCAAATTTGGCGATAATTTGCCAAGCGACGCCAAACTTACTCAGACTGGAGTTACTAGTTACAACAAGTCACAATTTTTACAACAATGAAATTAAATTTGGGAGAAACCACATTCATTAAAACATAAAATAGCAGTGAAAAATCCTTGATTTTTGTATATTTATTACATACAACTTTCTCTAATTTATGAAATAAACGGCACGGTGTTTACGAGTTTAAAGGCAAAAATTTTAAATAAACATAGTATCTGCGTTAATTGTTTCACACTTTGGATATTAATAAATTATAAATTGATATCTCTACAATAAATAAATTAGTGAATATGGTAATAATTTCGGTGAAATATTTACAATTTTTACCGTTTATGAAGCACATACTGTTATATTATTATTATTATTATTATTATTACGCTGAATATCGTGGATGATGCTTTTCGTCAATAAATGACATTACATACTACTACATTTGGATTGATATAGATGGATGTTAAAAGTAAATAACGTAATATAGCATTATAATTGCAAATATACTAAGATTCAGACAAATGCATTTTTTGTGTGTGAATTAATCTTTCCTTTTGTGTTCAGAGCCGATTTAAGAAAATACTGTATGGGTTTGAATTTTATTCGTTTTATCAAAATTTAGTGAGTGTATAAAGCTAGTAATATATGTGCGTATTTATAAAGGATGCATGAATGCAGATATGTTAGTTGGTGAACGCAACTGCTCACCCGCGCGTGGGATGTACAATACCTTGATTTAATGTGTGATATTATTTCAAAAAATGATTGATTTTTTTCCCCTGAGAGAGAATGGTTATTTCACGCTTATTTTAAGAAAGCGAGATTTTAGTTCCCTTATAATGAAATAAGATATAATGTAATTTCTATAATAATAACTATTGTTTATTTTTGTCAAAAGTGTGTGCCGCTCATTACTTTCTTTTTACGGTTTCGTTCATCTAGCGAAACCCTTGCAGTCTCGCTTTATTGTCTGCCCGTCACAGCCCTCGTATTCGGAAACTGTTTAAGTAACAAACTTGAATTTATTTTAAACATAGAGCTGAATCTGTTCCATGAGAAAGGGAGGAGCTCAGGGGGCCCAGGTCCTGCCCCCATTGGATTCAAGAGGGTTATTATGTTGCGAATTCTCCGAAAATTCCAGTTTAAGGCATTCGGTTACGAAATTAAAAAAAAAAAAAAAAAATTAGTCTGAAAATTTAGACATAAAAAGTAACGAGAAATTAAACAAAAAATCGCCGAAAAAAAGCGAGTTTTGCAAAAAATGCGAATTTCGTCAAACTATAGCGGAAAACTCATATTAAGTCAAAGAATCGCGGAAAAACGCATATTAAGTCAAAGAATCGCGGAAAAACGTATATTATGTCGAAGAATCGATAAAAAACGCATATTAAGTCAAAAATATCACGAAAAAATACAAAGTTCAGCAAAGAATTCCAAAAAAACCCCGCAAATTTCGTCAAAGGATAGCAAAAAAACGGAAATTTTGTCAAAGAATAGCAAAAAACGCTAATTTTGTCAAATGATGAAAAAACGCAAATTTCGGCAAAGGATTGTAGAAAAAACGGAAAAGCCGTCACAAGATCAAGAAAAAACGCGCATTCAGTCAAAGAATCGCAAAAAACGCAAATTTCGTGAATGAAAAAAATGCGAATTTCGTCAAAAAATCGCAAAAAAACGCAAATTTTAACGTAGGATCGTGAAAAAACGGAAATGTCATCACAAGATCGCAAAAAACAAGGATTTTGTTAGAGGGGTTCAAAAACGCAAATTTTGTGATTGAAAAAATGCTGTTTTGATCAAAGAATCGCGAAAAAAGACGGAAAATGTCGCAAGATCGCGAAAAAAACGCGATCTGTTATGGGGTCGCGGGAAAATCGCAAATTTTGTCAAATTGGAAAAATTTGATTGAAAAAATGCGAAATTCAGGAATGGATCGCGGAAAAACGGGAATGTCGTCACAATATTCTGGAAAAAAAGGGCAGATTTTGTCAAAAGATCGCAGAAAAAACATGCAGTTTGTCAGAGGATCGTGGAAAATTAAAAAAAAACATCAAAGAATCGCGGAAAAACGCGAATTTCAACGCAGGATCTGAGAAAAAATGCGAATTTCGTCAAGACACGGCAGAAAAAAATGCATAATTAGCACCGGACCAAACATTGCAAAACATTTCTTACATGTGGTAATATGGCTGATTTAGCCCAACATAAAAAAAAAAAAAAAAAAAAAAAAAAAAAAAAAAAAATATGTTGAAAGTTCTATCAACACTTCCAGTCTCAATAGTTACACCAGAATACTCTAGGGCGAGACAATGAAAAACGCATATTACATAAACTATGTATAATTCTCGGCTTTCTGGATTTGCATATATGCTGAATCCATTTTTAACGCAATGCCAGCGAAGTACATTTAGCTTGTGTTGCGATGTCAAAATTTGAAAGTGCATTTTCTCCCTTTTTTTGAATGAAATATTTCTTTTGGACTCTGTATCATATTTCACAAAATTTAAAAATTTTGTTTATTCTTCAATGTTTACTTTGAAATATTGATAAATAAAAATATGCATACACATTTTTAATTATGAATTAAACATTTAATAAAATTAATTAATTGATATAATTAACATAATTATTTATAAAGAGATATTTTATTATTAATTGGTTTTCTCAATTTCGCAGTTAATTTGAGAATACTGAGTTATGCACCATTTGAGCCCCTCCTATAATTTTTTAATTGCTATGCTACTGAGCTGAATACCCAATTTCATACCCAAAATCATAAAATTTTAAAAAAGGTTTCTGTTATTCTAACTAAGCAATTTCATTTTTTTTTTCCGATTTGAAAACATAATCTTAATTTCGACATATTTCGTAGACTATCTTATATAACAGAAGTAAACCCTTCGTCTTCCACGCGAGAGATTGTAGGTTGGAATGTGTCCGGCGGAACGTTAAAATTTATGTTTTTATTGTTATTACACTTTTTTTTTCAGATGGATTTAATTAAAAGAAAATTTCTTTTTGGCCATTTTAAAGGCTTATTTTATTATTTTGCGTAGCAGTAATTTTTATTTTATTTTTTCCCAAGGCCGAGCAAATCTGGAATTTCAATCTGAAATCAATATTTTATTTGCTGCTGCATTTACTGGTCATAATAGAATTTTATGGACAACTTTTTCAACTTATCATTTATTATAAGAATTGTGAATGGATTGAAAGTTTTCTTTTTTATTTCTAATTTAAAAAAAAAATGTTAACATTTTTGGCGCCATCTGGTGAGTATTTGGAAAGTCAAAAAATTATGTATTTTTTCTGAAATATTAGGACCTTTTTAAATATGTTTATACATTAAAGAAAAATTATCCTGCATATACCTGCGCTAAATTTTTAAAATTGTTGAATTAAAAAATTTTTGGGATTTTTTTTTTTTAATTTAAAAATATTTTTATAATTATTTTCAAATTAAATGTAATGGTGTTGCCAAATACATAAGGATTTAAAAATTTTAAATTAACAATTTTGATTAATTAATTTAAAGTGTTTTAAAAGAGTTATTAAACGAAACCATCTGTGCGATCTCAGATCACACTTACCCACTTGTTTATTTAATGCGACCCTTAAATTTTGCAGAGATTCCAAGCTCCCACTAATCTTCCATTAATGAGTTAATTTGACCCAGTTTAACGAAGTTTCGAAGCAGAAAATTTGATTGATGAATATTTATTTGTATAATTTTACTTTTCTACGATTAACTTAATTTCTTTAAAATATCTCTGGTCCGAAATGCATTAAAACTGAGATAAGTTAACCCACATATGATGGAAGATGAGTAAGAGCTTGTCAACTTCGCTTTTGTTGAAATTTTATGCTTTCCATATTCTGTAACACCACAAAATGGTTTGTTTGACTTTTTTCAAATTAACTATAGAAATTGCCAATAAGTTCTGTAACGGAAGAATGCACATACTGGGTGCCATTTGTGACGGTCGTGGGGGTGTGCTGTTAGAATGCAGACATAACTCGAGATATAAGTTAAAACCACAGTTTATTTAAACTGCTAGAGCTCAGGGGAAGCGGAGCGTCAGTTCGTCAATTTCAATAACTACTCACAATACTAAAAGTTTTAACCCATAAATATACTCACAGCTTCCGCATTAGACTCAGTCGGGACATTTCCAAACAACTTCTTACTTAGACTTTAGCTAAACTGCTAGATAAAAGCTTTCTTTATAAGACAGCTCGTGGCTGTAAAACACTCTTTATTGTTTAAAATACTCAACGTAATTAAACTGTCTCTTACCACCGGCAAACTTCTCGAATAGCTCCGCTCTGAATGAACTCAATCGGTAAACGCTGCTAGCTATGTCACTTCGAAACTTCGGCTATCTCACTTCGGCTTCCCTTCGGCTATCTCACCCACCACCCACTCAAACTCAAAGCTTTTATATGCTGCAAACTGAGATACTAAAAATTTGCATATTACTTCTAACCGCGACATAACTGTAGAACTGAGGAAGACACACACGCTCTAGAAAGTTAATGTAAAAGATAGGATAGATGTCGCTTCCTCGCTACAAATGTTAAATCTTTGACGTCACGATCTGACAAAAATGCTAGAGTGCCTTTATCACAAAGGTCACTCCTTCACCCCCCCCCCCCCCTCGGCATCTACAGAGAAAAAGGTCTGGGCAAAATGCATGCCCTGGACTTTTTTCTTGTATTAAATTTTGGACCGCATAAAAACAAAGTGATGGGTAAAATTTCGTGCCGAAACATAACACATCAAAATATTACACTTTAACCCACCACTACAAAATCATCAGTTTGCATCAAAATTCACATATTCAATCTCAATCATTCTCCTAACTTAAAAATAGCTTCCATAAAACTTGTAAAACTCCTAACACTTTCAAAACTAACTACTTTCTTTAAAAAAACACCCACTTCACTGGGAGTTCTAAAATTCATCAAAACACTAAACTTGCGAAATTTCCATCAATACGTAAATACGACTGCAACCTTACCAAAAATTTCTCCATAAAACTTTCCTAACACTAGAATTTGCACCAAGTCCAAAAAACCCAATGCGCAAAAAATTTTCCTCATCAAAATTCATAACTCATCCAAAATTAAATTTACTTCATACTATAATAACTCCATGCTACTACGTAATGCCTAAATACCCATAAGGCAATGAACTAACACCCAGAAATTCGTTAGAACCAGCTCCACTTTAACAATATTTGGGGTAACATACGTACAGCTTTACATTGCTGTGCTTATGCAATCATAATTTATCAAATAAAATTTACAATATAAAGTGACGTCATCACATATAAATCTTCATCTGTATTAACTAAAAAAGAAATAACAGTATCAAAACATAACACAGGTATGCTTCCCTGCAAGAAAACCTCATTAACATTCAATTTTAATACAATACAATTTCATATTCAAATGTAACATAAAACTTCGCAACTTGCGGAAACCACTCCCAACTAAAGTACAAACGCAACGCATAAACCCGAAACGATAAGAAAAAAGTTAATTCATTAAATGTTAGTATAAGAGGTAGAAACGCGTGTCAAGGACTTCTTGACCGCAAAACACGTGCACGCCTAATTCCGCGGCGCGTGTACAAAATAACCCAAATTACTATCTATCAATTTCTGAAAATTCAAACATATATTAACATACATATTATAACGCATCAACAATATAACCAAATAACATTTTAAACAACTAACATAACAATTAACAATAGATCCAGAATTTTTCAAAGCAGTTAAGACAAAAATTTTAAACATCCATAAAAGTAACAATTTTGCAAACAAATTTTGAACTTAATTAAGCACCATTCGTGAGTCTGTAAAAAACTTCCAAAAATGGCCAAAAGTACAATCTAAAACAGTCTGCTTTTCATTCCTTCATATTGCTACCACATAAATGCACTCTAATAAAATTTTAATATAGAACATCATCACCCATTTGAGAGACTATTCACTGCTAGCCGGCCTCATACTACAGGGTAGTTTTCTCTTATCCCAGAATCCCTGCACGAATGATCTTTCGTCATCAGAGCTGTACGGTGACGCAACAGTTGGCTGTCGTGCCTGCAGCCTGGTCCTGAATGGATGCCGTGGGACACTTGTAGATTCCACTCGACAACTCCGCTCTGATTGGTTCGCTGGGGTCTCTCCATGGCGAGATTCAAATTGCTGACGTCGATACTCTGAACGCTGTTTCCTCTTTCTAGACGCACCTGAGGTTACTGTCAAAGCTAGGCCACGTTTCTGTCCAGATCTACGCTGTCTCTTACTGGGCAAAAAGTCAGATTTAAGAGTTTGACGAGTGTCCATATAAGGTTTTTTACGAGGATTAAGTACTGAAGACGTCGAACTATTGGATAATTTATGTTTCTGAGGTTACTGTCTAACTATTGGAGGAACGGATCGGTTTATGATCTTTTGCTTTTTATGGCATACTGAGTCTGACGTCTTTGACATTGTTCTTTTATTTTTATTATCATACTTTTCTCTAGGTTGAACAAACTTTTTACTTTCGATAACAGTATTTGGAGCTGTCTGATTAGATTTTCGTTTTGAATATTGATGATAAGAATTCGACGAAGAAGAGCTGGACTCGGGACACTCATTGGATCGGGAATTTTGCGAAATACCACTCGACACCTGAGAACCTTCACTACCATTTTCTCTAAACTTATAAACTCGAACCTGATCCAAATTAACCGTCATTCTTTCACCATTTACATTTATAACCAGATTATTATTCCGAACTTCCAAAACTTCAAACGGACCCACAAACTTCGGACCAAATTTAGCTACCCTCTTTTGACGACTTGAACTCAACCAATGCTTTTCTACTAAAACAAAATCTCCAACTTTAACTTCCAACTCCCTTCTACGCATATTATAATATTGGGCTTGCTTCTCCTGCGCTTTTCCCATCTGAGCCTGTGCTTCCTTAACCAACCTCTCAATATCCTGGCACATGAACTGACTTTCCGCATCCGATGCCATAACTAGCCTTTGAAACGGAGTAATGACCTTTCTACCTAAAAATAACTCAGCAGGCGTTTTCCCTGTCGATTCATGAACTGCCGTGCGAAGTGCGTACGCAAAATGCTGAAGAAACTGGTCCCAATTTGCATGATATGAACCAACATAAGAAGAAATCAGTTGAATTAATGTACGATTTACACGCTCAGCCATATTAGACTGCGGACGATAAGGAACAGTGAAAGAATGATCAATCTCCAGCTTTTCACACAGAGCCTTAAATATATCAAAAATAAAACAAGGGCCATGATCGCTAACAACCCTAATTGGTGCACCATATTTAGAAATATAAGTATCGAAAAATGCATCGGCAGGTGCAGAAGCCTTCCTGAGGAGGAATAACTCTACCCACTTACTAAAATAATCAACTATAACTAATACAAATCTATATCTTTTAGGATTAGACAATGGATAAGGACCAATTAAATATACACCTACACATTCATTAAGAAAATTTACTTTAATAGGAATTAATTTGCCAGCTGGACTTACATTTTTATAATTATAACGTTGGCATGTGCTACAGCTGGAGACATAAGCGCGCACTGCTTCCCGCATTTTAGGGAAGTAGCAGGATTCACAAATTCGAGCAAAAGTTTTCCTAATTCCTAAGTGACCTGCTAATGGATTATCATGAAATTCTTTCAAGATGGCCTTACGAAGACTAGCCGGAATAAAAACTCTTAATTCACCACGTGAATTTACAACTTTAGAATAAAAAAGACCATCGATAAGCTTAAGATTGAGACCATTTTTCAAACATAGGCACATTTGAGCTCGGGACATCATCAGGATTTTCCAGATAACGATACAAACTACCAAACTCCTCATCTTGCTTCTGTTCCCTTATTAACTGCTCTCGTGACCTTAACACTAACGAAGACAATGCACAACACTTAACTTCCTCCATGACCTCTAAACCACCATGCGGGTTTCAAGACAAAGCGTCCGCTACCGCATTTTCCTTGCCTGCCCTATGTTCTATAACAACATTATACTCCGCCAACTTCAAACACCATCTAACCATACGAGAAGACAACCCCTTTTCCATTCGTTATCTTCGTCAAAGCTGAATGATCCGTGATGACTTTAATCGGTATATTAGTGAAAAAACAACGACATTTATTCAAAGCCCAAATTACTCCAAGACACTCCCTTTCTATAATCAAATAGTTTCTTTCAGCCGCATTTAAAATCCTAGAAGAAAACGCTATCGGTCGACCTTTCTGTGCTAACATAGCTCCAACCCCCACTGCACTCGCATCGCAATAAACTTCAAACTGAGACTAATAATCGGGGTGAGCCAAAACAGGTGGAGAAACTATTGCCTCTTTTAATAACTCGAACGACCTCTGAGCCGCTGACGACCATGTAAACTTCACCCTTTTCCTTTTTAAATTATATAATGGTTCACATAATTCTGAAAAACGTGGAATGAACTTGGCGAACAATCCCTAAAAATGTCACTACTTCCTTACTATTTTTGGGGGGATTCATTGACGTAATAGCCTCTATTTTCTCATTATCTATATTCATACCATCGCGCGTAAATTTCACTCCTAAATACTTTATCTCTTTTCGCAAAAATTTACATTTTTCCAACTTAACTGTTAACCCAGCATATCTTAACAACGTAAATACTTCCCTCAATAATCTTAAATGCTCCTCAAAAGTAACTGCCATTATAATTATATCGTCCAGGTAAACCAAGACACCCTTACCAAGCAAAGGTTTAAGGACATTATTCATGGCCTTCTGGAACGTTGCCGGCGCTCCCGATAAACCAAAACTCATTCTCTTAAAAGCGAAACAACCGTCACCAAACTCATTCAAAAACTTATTAAATTCCTCTTTCTCAACTTCACTTAAACCCGACTCCCCCAAATCAACTGACACTGAAACTGACTCTTTCTTCTTCACACACCCATCATTATTTACGATCAAAGACTTTTTAAAGAAATCCCGATAATTCCTGTATCTTTCATATAATCCACTCCAACTATACAATGCACAATCAACCCATCTAACACACAAAACTCCAAGCATGTCTTAACCGAGCGAATCTCAACTTCTAAATCCACTGAACCCTTATTATCACATCCCCCAGGGGTATACCTTCTTTAGGTATTCACGGGCTTCACAACCCCGGGGCACCTGAGTGATCGTTCTCTTTTCCTTTTCCTCTTACTCCTCTAGTTTTCCTTTCATCTCTGTTTCACTCTCATTGTGGTTTCCTCTTCGGAGATGAGAGCAATTCTGTATGAGCCGATATCATCCTGTATATCGACTCATGGAGAATTGTAAACCACCCACGTGTTGGCCGTGCGTGGCGACCCGTGTCCCTGGAAAGGGAAATCCTGGCAGTTGAGGGAAATCAACACACTGCTTTGGCCTCTGCTTCAGGTAGACGGGAGGTGCATATTGGTCCCGTATGCGTCAGTCGGCTGGTCAGCTGACTTTGGTCACTGGCTTTAGGGATCAAATGAGCGAGCAATTACTAGTCATCTCGTTAAGGGTGGAGACTGGCATAGGATTGTCTTGTGACCGTATAGGCCCTGGTTAGCACTGGTGCACGAATGTGCATCCCCTTGTTGGGCTCGATAGTGGGTGGTGCGGCCGGGGTCCGAATTACTTTTTCACTTAATATGGATGCAAAAACTTCTCTTTCATCTATTTCTCTCCCATGTGGAGAGCAACAAATGTCACAAAATCCCTCTTTTACTAGATTTTTCGTGATTAAACGCAATGACAGCATGTCTGATAGTTCTTTCAAAAAACTTCGCCTTTCCTCATAGCTAAAACCTTCCAATCTGCTCTTGGTGATGGCCACTCCCTCAAAAATTACAATCTGGCGATTTACTGGTAGAAGTTTCTACAGCCAACCAGTCACAATTTCTGTCCAATAGTAATACAATAAGCACCTTCTCTGTATCTGTTAAAGCCCATCAAACTTTAAATTCTTGTCGTGGTGTAATTTCTGAACCAGATTTGTTATTTTCTACAAAAGAACTTCTAACCAACTTACAGGATCAAAATATCATTGTTGTCCGACGTATCACTATCTGTAGAAATGGGCAGATAATTCCTACTAAACATATAATACTGACTTTCAATAGCCATAATTTACCTACTAGAATTTAACCCCCTGACTGCCCAGCCAAAGGGTAATATTGTAATGTTGTTTTCTCTGTAATTTATTAAAAATATAAAAAAAAGATGTTTTTTCCAACCTGATGCAAAATACGTTATTAGTATCGGTGTATAATCTTTGATAGCATCAATCCTAACTTAATTTTTCAGAACTGAGTTTTATTTGTGGAATTATACTAATTTAAATATTGCTTATGTTGCAGTGAAACCTGCAGCTTAGTGTGTGAAAAAATCAGCCGGCAGCAGTCAGGAGGTTAAGCCGACTACTTAAATTGTCCACTCCGACTTTACATCCCTAATCCCATCCGATGTTTTAAATGCCAGCGTTATGGCCATACCAATACCTATGGCGTGGCAATACTACCTGTGCACAGTGTGCAGAAGTTGGCCACGACAGTAAAAATTGTGAAAAATCTCAACGCTGTGCAAATTGCAAGGGTGATCATCATCATACTCTCGCTCCTGTCCAATATGGACCCGTGAAAAAGAAATCATTACTATCAATATAACCCAAAAACTTCCTTACCCTGAAGCCCGTAAAATTGTCGAATCGAGAACCCCATCTGTCGGCGTGTCTTACTCTAACTTACTCAAACAACAATCTAAACCTGTAAGACACATTAGTACTCAGACAGAAACTTCTTATCCACTTAACAGTTCACATGAAAATACAGCTAGCATTATAAAGAAAAAGATCCGTGATGCCTACTCTACCGCTGCTACAAGTGTTTTGCCAAAATTAGTGCTTTGGAAACCTTCATCAGAGCCTGTAAAAATTGAATACCTAAAACCATTAAGTCAAGCAAAAAAGTCAACCAAACATGGGACTGAAAAATCCCCTGTTTCATCTGCCTCAAATCTACAGAAACCTAATATTAGTAAAACTGTAAAACCAGTCCAAAAAACGAAAGACAATAAGACTATTCGGAGTTCTTCACAGTGGCAAACTGTGAAGACTAAAGAGAGGAAATCATGCCATGGCTCATCCCCTACGAACTTTAAGAATCCAAAACTATTGGATAAGTATGTGGAAGAGGCCATGGAGTCCGCATCTTATGACTCTAGTGAAGATGATGAAAATATTGCTTATGAAGAATATACACCAAACTGATTTTACCCTTTTAATTTCTGTGCTCTTTAACTTGCTTTTAAACATTTTTTGTGCATCATCTTATACTTTGTCTTTATTTTAACAATTACTACATTTTTTGTACATATTTTAATTGCACCTTGTGCTTAATACATGCCTAATTGGTTTTACCCCTCACCTTTTTAATTTTTGTGTTTTTTAAAATTGTTTTTACATATTTTCTATGCGTTGTCTATATTTTAACATATTTTATTTATAGTTTTGTTTTTTACTTAAAGTCTCGACACTTTATTGGTTTTAATTATGCATAACATCACTTTTATTCTTAATTTTTAGTCCTATTTTGACATTGTCTTGGCGCAGCATGTCCCAAGGGGGACTTTGCGCCATAAAACCTCAATCAACCAACCAACCAACCAACTTATTATCACAAGCTACTCCCTGCGCCGTCTAAACCACCAAACTTGACCTCTTCAATTTTTTATACGAAAAATATTTACGATAACAATCATAAGAAATAAGACTTATCTGCCCCTGTATCGAAGACACTTCTAACAACAATACCATCTAACACAATTAACACTTCAGGTAACTCCACCGGATTAATAGTCACTATATTCAAATTTACAGAAGGCTTTTCCACTTTAACCTGTGACTGCATACCTTCCGAAATACAGCCACTTACCAGTTTAACTGATCCGACCCCTTAACACATCTCCTTTGCATCGATCTACCCCCAGAATTCTCATCCGAAGTTAATCTCCTTACTCGTGAATAAACACTCTTTTCATATCCACCCCCTCTCGGACTATAACCACTATTTCGCCTATTACCATCCATATTTCTGTTACCACTTCTAAAATTACTAACACCACCAAAATTCCTGTTACCATTACCAGCATGTGACACATTTCTACTAAATCCATAATTTCTATTACTCAAATTATTATTCATAAATCGCTGTCCCCCTCTCAAATTCATATCCCCCTCATTACTCAAATTACTTTCAGTGACAGGTCTCTGTCGAGGGCTACGCGAATCCCATTGATCCGAGTTATGTCGAGCCTCATACTTCAATAAAATTTGGTGCATTTCAGAAAAGTTCTTAGGTGCTCTAATCTCGATATATTCCTGTATATTCGTATTAAAGAGAGGAAGAACTATGTCCAATAATTCCTCAAATATGATGTCTAAATCTAACTTATTTTTCAATTCAAGATTACGTAGGTAAAACTTTGACGCTGATTCATAAATATTCTGCTTATTGCAATAAAATTCTTTCCTTAAAATACTTTTATTTTTAACGGGAGGAAATGCCTTCTTTAGCTCAATGACAGTCTGCTCAAATCTTTTAGCTTCATCATTAACCCAAAATTTTCCTGTATTTTCTAACCATAAAAGTGCTTCGCCCTTGAGTGAGCATTTAAGCACTATATATCTATTCTTCTCAGGTATATTATTAAACAAAATATAATCATCCAATTTTGCCAAAAGTTCATTAATATCACCTTCACCCGTAAAATAAACTCGTGGCACAAGCTCACAGTGTCCGACTTTCTGTTGGGCGCCATTTGTAACGGAAGGATGCACATACTGGGTGCCATTTGTGACGGTCGTGGGGGTGTGCTGTTAGAATGCAGACATTACTCAAGATATATAAGTTAAAACCTCAGTTTATTTAAACTGTTAGGGCTCAGGGGAAGTGGAGGGTCAGTTCGTCAATTTCAATAACTAGTCACAATACTAAAAGCCATACATATACTCACAGCTCCGGCACTAGACTCAGTCGGGGCACTTCCAACCAACTTCTCACTTAGACTTCAGCTAAACTGTTAGATAAAAGCTTTATAAGACAGCCCGTAGCTGTAAAACACTCTTTATTGTTTAAAATACTCAACGTAATTAAACTGTCTCTTACCACTGGCAAATTTCACGAATAGCTCCGCTCTGAATGAACTCAATCGGCAAACGCTGCTAGCTATCTCACTTCGAAACTCCTCGCTAATTTACTGGAGGCTAATAATAACTCGCTATAACTCAATTCAATTTACTACTTCTCACCACACTGTTTGTCGGCTTACGCCGCTACTCACCACCTAGCTGGCTTGCGCCACTACCCACCACACACTCAAACTCAAAGCTTTTATGTGCTGCAAACTGAGATACTATAAATTTGCATATTACTTCTAACCGCGACATAACTGTAGAACCGAGGAAGACACACATGCTCTAGAAAGTTAAAGTAAGAGATGATAGATGCCACGCTACACATGTTAAATCATTGACGTCACGATCTCACAAAAATGCTAGTGTGCCTTTATCACAAAGGTCACTCCCTCACAGTTGTTCCGAAAAAGGAAAGGTGTGATATATTAGAAAGCGAGATGAATCTTTTGCCATAAAACTTAAGTCGAGACCTATTTATTCAGTCATAAATACCAGGCCCCTCAATCCAAACCAATATATATATATATATATATATATATATATATATATATATATATATATATATATATACAGGGTGTCTTTAAACAAATGGTATATACGCTAGGGGGTGACAGAGCACATCAAGACGAGTAATAGTAAATAGATAACCAAGGGTCCCAAACGTTTTCCAAAGGAGGTAGCCGCCATTAAAGTTTGGGGTCCAAAATTTCAAATACACATAAAAAACGAAAAAATTGGTTGATTGATTTGCGGTTTTCACTAAAATTATTCTTTATGTTGGTATTTTCTTGAAAATAAATTATAAAGATAAATTTCGAAAAATGTCGATAAAGGGTGCTTTAGACTTTGAAGAAATGAAAAACTATTTTTTGCCGTGATTTTTTGCATCTCATTAAATGGTTTCGTAAGCTTAGACTTGAACTTAAATTTTGAGCTCAAAATCTGAATAGTTGAAAGTGGTTAAGTAGCACAAACTTAACTGTGTTCAGAGGTTTAAATTTCAAATGATTATAAAAAACGGAAAAATAGGTCGATTGATTTGCGGTTTCTTACTAAAACTATTCTTTATTTCGGTGTTTTATTGAAAATGAATTATAAAGATAAATTTCAAAAAATGCCGATAGAGGACGCTTTAGACTCTGGATTAACGAAATAATCCATCCCAATACAATTTTTTGCCGTTATTTTTTGCATGTCATTAAATGGTTTCGTAGGCTTAGATTTAAACTTAAATTTTGAGCTCAAAATCTAAATAGTTGGGAGTGGTTAAGTAGCACAAACTGAACTATGTTCAGAGGGTTTAAATTTCAAACGAAACGAAAACTATAAAAAAAAGGAAAAATTAGTCGATTCGTTTGCGGTTTTTGGTAAAACTACTCTTTAAATCAGTGTTTTCTTGAAAATAAATTTTAAAGATAAATTTCACAAAATGCCGATAGAGGGCGCCTTAGACATCGAAGTAGCGTACAACTATTTTTAACAGTTATTTTTTAAATCTCATTAAATGCTTTCAAATGCTTAGATTTAAATTTTGAGATCAAATTCTGAGTCGTTGCGAGTGTTTAAATAGCGCACAAGTGAACTGTGTACGAGGAGGGGGGGGGGGGGTTAAATTTCAACTCCTGAACACACTTCAGTTTGCGCTTCTTAACCCCTCCCAACGATTCAGAATTTGAGTTCAAACTTTAAGTTTAAATCTAAGATTTCGAAAACATTTAACAAGTTTTGGAAAGCATTTAATTAGATACAAAAAATAACGGTTAAAATTTGTTGTTGGTTACTCTGAAGTTTAAGGCGCCCTCTAACGGATTTTTTTTAAATTTATCTTTAAAATTCGTTTTCAAGAAATACTGACTTAAAGAATAGTTTTATTTTAAACCGCAAACGATTCGACCAATTTTTTCGTTTTTTATTATTTGAAATTTGAACCCTCTGAACACAGTTCAGTTTGTGCTACTTAACCACTCCCAACTATTCAGATTTTGAGCTCAAAATTTAAGTTTAAGTCTAAGTTTACGAAAACATTTAATCAGGTGCAAAAAATAACGTAAAAAGTAGTTGTTCGTTACTCCAAAATTTAAAGCGCCCTCTATCGGCATTTTTTGAAATTTATCTTTATAATTCATTTTCAATAAAATACCGACATAAGGAATAGTTTTAGTGAAAACCGCAAATCAATCGACTAATTTTTCCGTTTTTTATAATCATTTGAAATTTAAAACCTCTGAACACTGTTAAGTTTGTGCTACTTAACCGCTTCCAACTATTCAGATTTTTAGCTCAAAATTTAAGTCTAAGCTTACGAAACCATTTAATGAAATGCAAAAAATCACGGCAAAAAATAGTTTTTCATTACTTCAAAGTCTAAAGCGCCCTCTATCGGCATTTTTCAAATTTTATCTTTATAATTTATTTTCATGAAAATACCAACATAAAGAATAATTTTAGTGAAAACCGCAAATCATTCGACCAATTTCTCCGTTTTTTATGTGTATTTGAAATTTTGGACCCCAAACTTTAATGGCGGCTATCTCCTTTGGAAAACGTTTGGGACCCTTGGTTTCCTATTTACTATTACTCGTCTTGATGTGTTCTATCACCCCCCTAGCGTATATACCATCTGTTTAGGGACACCCTGTATATATATATAATAGTGCGATATTATTAAAACAGTCGTACTTTATTTTGTGAAAAATGTCATGACATTATGAGACGGTTTATAGAATTGCACTGTAATTCGATAGGAACACCTTATGTACTTTAGGTAATATGGAGCAGTTAGCTCAGTATTGCTTGAACGCCTTTTGTAACTCAGATACCCTGTATAATGCTTTGTATCGTAAAACTATAACTACATTTTCATCTGAATCAACAAATCAAAGGAAGGATATTTTTGTGCTCATTCAGAATGCATGTGACGCTTGTAAAAGAATAAAATTCAGCTTATTATCATTTGAGAAGAAGAATAAAGGGCGATTGGGTTAAGATGATTTGAGGTGTAATAGTATATCATTTTTCTATAATTGTATTAAATATGGATTAATTACCTTTCACTTTAGGTTCGGGTTGACTTAAAGTAGAAATTTCGAGTTACCCAGACAGGATTCTGAATATGCCAATTGCAACAAATGTTGTATGATTCTGACATTCATCAATCGGTCAAGTGATCTCCTTTAGAGTGATCCATATTAGAGCACGCATGTACACACACACACACACACACACACAATTTAATTTTGTTAGACCGTCTATCTGAACGTGCTGTGAGACTCGCACTAACTATTAAATATACCCCCTTTATTGCCATTTACTCTAAGCAATTGTTATTTAAATGAAAAGTATAGCATAACCCGTTTATAGTAGCAGTTGAAATTAATTCGTCATATTACACTAAACGTGAAAAATCGTTTCAAATGTATTTTAATGATGTTATACATTTTGAATCATATTGATATTTATATGCATTTATGAAGTGCACTAAATTAATACATTCTGTAAAATATGGGGTGCAAAGCATTTGTTAATCACATTTGCTGTTGATTTCAACTAAATTGCGATATTTTAAATATAATTAAATTCATACGCATTGATGAGGTTTACTGCATGATACTTTAACGTAGAATATGGTGGTGCATTAGCAATTATCTTTAATTTAGGGGCTCATAATATGTTTCGGATGCAGTGCTGTAGCTGAAGTACTCTCTATTACTGAGAAATGCTGAAAGTGCGTTTTTTTTTGTTATGATATACGTTTATTAAGTTTAACTAAATGTTTGAATATTGCTTGGTATGTAATATAGATCATATACTGGGCTACACAGGAAAATTCGTAAGCATTACTGAATATGTGTGTGAATAGCTTAAATGTGGTTTTTAATATAAATCTCTAACTGAGTTATGCACTTTGACATGGCTTTTAGAAGGCAAGTAAAAATCAGCTCTCCCTATCGACGATATCCTTCTGAATTTTCACAATATTTGACTGGATTTTTTATGAGTTATTTCATGGAGTCGACTGTTAAAGCATGAAGAAATATCAACTATTATTTTGTCAAATACTATGAAACTGACGTTGCATTTCACAGGAGACTCTGCATGATATAAACAAAAAACACACAAGGATTTCTTTAACATATAAAATCGATATATCTCCATGAATATATGTGCTATTATTACACAAACAAATACACATATTGTGCAATGTTTCCACAATCGTAAGCTATAGCGATAGATCATTTCGCGCATTTTATTTTACAGGGCGATTCCAAATGTTTTTATTTATTATGTTTTTATTTTTACTTTATTTTTTATATTTTATTTTTTTTATTTTTTATTTTATTTTATTTTATTTTATTTTATTTTATTTTATTTTTTTTTTTTTGGGGGGGGGGGGGGGTACTTTACTGTTCTTCCGGTCAAATTGTCGTTAATAAATATGAAGTCAAACATAATTTTCATTATTCTGAAGTTTTAGAAAAATCCGACAAGTATATTTTTAAATGTGACAAAACGTCTAAAATTAAAAGTGTGCGGTGATTGATGGCTATATAGTGTATCTGTGCTTTGCCACCAGTGGTATTAAAAAATAATAATAAATCTGGAAGACTTTTTTCAACAGACATCTGAAAAATGCAGCAACCTTTTCTTTTTTAAGCAAACACCTACTGTAAAAAGTGTCAAAATAAGGCAGAGCATACGATTTTGTTAATCAAATAGTCCTCATTAATTACCCAAATTTAATACTTTTTAATTTTTTTTATACGGTTGCTCTATAGAAAATTGGTCAAGTATTTTTTTTTTTTTTTCTGTTTTGTTCTAACATAATAATTGCAAAAATCTACATACTTGTATCGTTAAAATTAACTGAATTGCGATGAAAAATAAGGTACTTTGTTTGTCTATTTACTTATTTTACAATTTAAAAACATGTTTCATTCGTAAAACTAGGAACCATTGAAAAACTTATCACATCGTTCTTTTGATCAAAAATAGTTTAAAAACTTTGGAAAAAAAAAATCACAGATAAATCTAAATCATCAGAGATCATATATAGAAGCAAAGATTTTAAATCATTCAAAGGAAATGGGGGGGGGGGGGAGAAATACAAATTTAGGAAGCTTTGCATAGTTCTTTCCTTCATCTCTAATTAACTTTTAAAAATGAAACTTCTAAATTATCATTAACATTAAAAAACATTTTTAGAAGAGTTATTTTTGAGCTCTTCTCTTAGAATATTGTTGCAAACATCGTGCATTATTATCGTCCATGTATCTATCTTTTTGCAAAATCTCGTTAATTTACATTTGAAAATATAAATCCCATTACATTTGCAAATATTCAGTTATACATATAAAAACCTGCAATAATTAATTTTAATGGCATGCATGTTGAGATTTTTCTAACAATCTTGTTGAAGCAAAACGAAACAATTTATAACTGATTATTTTTGTCTAAAGAATTCATATAAATTTTTTAAATGTATAATTGTTTGAAAATTAATATAAGTACCATTTTATCAATATAATCTTATTTCTTACAATTTTTTATTACCTATCATACGAAGTATAGGGTAATTCTTGTTACTCGTTTTGGGAAAAAAAAAACAAGAAAATTGATGTACACAATTTAGATACTGGATATTCTGAAAGACAAATTTTTAGAAAAAAAGCCGTCTGTCTGTCTATCTCTCGAACAAACTGAGATATAGACTTGAAATTTGGTGTGTACTTAGTATGTAATAATTGGAAAAGGCCTATTGAATGTCAGTAACCTCGATTATCTAGAACTATTTTTTTCGAACTCTCGAAATATTCGTTCTGATGAAAGGTAAAGTTTTCAAAACTTTTTATTTTAAGGAGTGAATGTAAAAGACAATAAAAAACATAATTTTTGCATAAAAAATGAATTTTATCGGATAATTAGTTGCTGAGATATTTGTTATCATATTTCCCCTACTCTTCGATTTTTTAAGAAACTGTATTTCATTCAAATTTCAGTTCAAATGTATGTTTTAATTGGAAATGAGACGCTTAATCCGACGCTGTAAGCTGTTAGTTAACATGATTATTACTTTTGGAGTTGTAAGGATGTTTCTTTTAAGCAATTCGCAGCTACTTAATAATTCGTCGCAAAAAAAACTATCACCCAAACTCTAAGATTAAATGTCAATACTTGCTTATCGTAAATATCACATGCACTTGACATTAAACACGTTACACGTGTTTGTTACGTCATGAAGTGATATTCAATTTTATGTTTTACTTGTATTTTTATTAGTCTTTTACTAATTTGTTTTTTCGTTATTTAAAATAAAAGTTATGACAATTTGTACAATTTTGCGAATTCTTTGGCGATTTATATAATTTGTTGAAATTAGTCGACAGGATAGTCAAATAATACCCACAATTCAGTAACAGAGCATTACTATGTATTAAAAATATTTAAATATACCGGGTGGTTATAAAATAAGTATCCCTATTTGGAGCTGTCTGTAGCTTGAAGGAATAACCCGAATGAAGCCAAAATTTGTACACATACTATTTGAGATGGGGGAAGAAGATTGGAACAATAAAAAAAAATAATTACAATAATCGCCGATTGATGGCTCTTTTGTGTTTAAATACAATGTGCAACACGAGAACAAAGAATTAAGGCACAAAACCGGATGGCATGCCTAATTTATTGGAAATTTTCACAGTGAATTGGGTTAATATTTCGCAAAGCGGTGCCGATCAAGTTCAGGTTCAACATGACCATTGTGCTGCAAGACACAGTCCAGGCGGTGGACGACGTGCTCAACTGCGGAATGCAACGCATCAGCAGTGATGTTTCGCACATGTTGTGATATGCGATCTTTTAAGTCATTGAGGTTTGCGACACCTCCACGGTACACAATAGACTAAGTGCCCCCAAAGCCAAAATTCACATGCGTCAGATCATGGGATAAAGAAGGCCACGTCATACGAAAATACCGGCTTATTACTCTATCATCTGTGAAATGTTGCTGTAAGAGCTGTTGTACTGCTCGCCCAGTATGGGGCGGTGCTCCATCTTGCATAAAAATTGTTTCATACTGGCACTGTCTTTGCTGCAGTTGAGGAACTACAAAAGTTGTAACATGCGCAGATGTCTTTGTGCAGTAACCGAACACGTTACAGAGCCTGTTGCTCATAACTCCTCAAAAAATAAGGACCAAGAATAAAACTTGCAGTAAAGCCACACCACACAGTGACTTTTGGTGAGTGGAGGGATATTTCGTGAATAACAGTTCGTAGAATAGTTTTAAATTTAAAGCGCGATCTGGTAAACTGAGAGCCATGTCGTACAACATTATTGACAGAAATGACCACGTTTTGATTTTACTAATGATTACAACAGCGTTTGCACCCACAGGACCCGTAGCGCCATCTGTTGCCGTTTATTGTAACTAACTTTTTTCATTGTTTCATTCTTCTTCCCCCTTCTTGAATAGTTACGTGTGCCGATTTTGGTTTCATTCGGGTTATTCCTTCAAGCTACAGACAGCTCCAAATAGGGATGCTTATTTTATAACCATTCTGTACGTTTAAATTTTATTTTGGAATTGCGATGCATTTTACAAGTAGTTTACACTAATTATTTTATTTTCATATTTTAAATTATGCATATCCATGAAGGGTAAGTATCACAATCGCCCCCAACGACCAGTTTTTAACACATCTGAAATTTTTACTTTATTTATATTTCCAACGGGTGAAAAATAAAAGCGCGTTTCAATGATTTTGTGATATATAATACAGAATCTGACCTTATAGTCTGTCCTTAGCTAAATAATGAATTGTATATTTTCACAAAATAAAATAACATAAAATAAAATAAATAAGTAAGTAAGTAAGTAAATAAATAATAACCAGGAAAATGAAAAGTGGCATAACTTGAAGTGGGGTATAAGATTGGGTTAAATTACAAAATGTTTATTATGCTGTTTGATTTTTTTTTTCTTTTTTTTACACAGAAATACAGAAGTTCATTTTTGAAATCTATGACTAATTTCTTAAGGATGCTCGAATTGATCTGTTTAGAATAATGAAATCAACTAACAAGAGGATATACTAAACAAATGACCAAACACTAAATAAACTCTTCCATGGTTAAAAAAATGTGTTGATTAATTAGTCAAAACAATTTGAAGTACGGTCGTGAAAGAAAAAAAAAATAAAGAAAAAGAAACAGCTTAGTAACTCTGCAGCTAATTATAATAGGAAAAATTTACTGGTACCAAAAGTTTCAAAACAAAGTCTATTAAATTATGTTTATAAAATTTGCGTATCTACAAATTTGCGTATCTAGAAATTTGCTTATCTACCATCTACAAATCAAAACCAGGCGAAAATTTGATTTTATTTCAATGGCAGCACAAAATTCTGAGAATTTATTTTTCGACTTTGTTTAAAACTGTGTCTAGAAATAAAGATGTAATTTAAATGTTAGAACCCCCCCAGGGGGATACCTTCTTTAGGTATTCACGGGCTTCACAACCCCGGGCACCTGAGTGATCTTTCTCTTTTCCTTTTCATACTCCTCTCATCTTCCTTTCATCTTTGTTTCACTCTCATTGTGGTTTCCTTTTCGGAGGTGAGGGCGATTCTGTATGAGCCGATATCATCCTGTATATCGACTCATGGAGAATTGTAAACCACCCACGTGTTGGCCGTGCGTGGCGACCCGTGTCCCTGGAAAGGGGGATCCTGGCAGTTGAGGGAAACCAACACACTGCTTTGGCCTCTGCTTCAGGTAGACGGGTGGTGCATATTGGTCCCGTATGCATCAATCGGCTGGTCAGCTGACTTTAGTCACTGGCTTTAGGGATCAAGTGATCGAGCAACTACTAGTCATCTCGTTAAAGGTGGAGACTGACATAGGGTTGTCTTGTGACCGTATGGGCCGTGGTTAGCACTGGTGCGCGAATGTGCATCCCCTTGTTGGGCTCGGTAGTGGGTGGTGCGGCCGGGGTCTGAATTATTTTTTTCTAATATGGATGGAACTACTTCTATTCACTCTAATCCTCTCCCTTGTGGAGAGCAACAAATAGTACAGACTTCTTCAATTCAGAAAAGCATAATTTTATTTTTAAAAAGTATTTTATGCATTTCATTGAAGCAATTGGGATGTCAGTAGACGAAACATATTAAGAGAGTGAAATAGTCATATTGGCAAGAAGTAATACATTAATAGAAGTAAGTGACGTTGTCATTCTGTATTATTTTAACTGACGAGTACTGATTTTCAATTTAAATACAGTACCTAAAATATGCTTAGTTTGAAACAATTAATTTCTTCGAAACTAATCGTATGAATTTCACGAATTTTTTTTAGGCTAGATAAAAGGTGCAAAATTTATTTATGGTTAAAACATGGCTGTTGCCAGTGAAAAAAAAAAAAAAAAGGTTTGTGTTCGTTTCGATATATAGATGGCCTCCTAAGCAAATTTTGTATACATTATTTAACCATTTCCGGCACGGGCAAAATCTGACAGTAGAATGAGAAATTATCGACTGACACCGGAATTCTCAAACTAATTTTTTAGATATTTTGAAACCCTTAATTTAAGCTTTTATTTTAAAAGCAAAATTTTACTAAAATATTATTGGTGCCATTTGCACGTTTGGAATAAAAATTAGGTATCCCAGACCAGACACAGTGTGCCGGAATGGGTTAAATGTAGACTTTATTTTCAATCGTTGATACCAGGGCTGTGGAGTCGGTGGGGAAAATGTCTGACTCCTAAAATTTTGGTACCAGTAATTTTCTTCTACAACAATTTGTTGTAGAGTTTGTAGGGGGTGTTGGCCTTTTCTCCACGATTTTACACCTATGGTTACAACAAGAAAGATCGGGCAAATGAAAATGTGAAAAAGATAGCAATTTAAGTCTTCACTTTTTAAGCACAAAATGGTGGAATCTATGCCAGTGTACTCACTTACACCGCACTCACTTCCTCCACAATTCTACTGCACATTTTCCCCATCAATAATGAACAGAACTGCATAAACTCCATTTTAATGAATTTCGTGATTTCTTGATTTAATTACCCTTTGATTTCTTCTTATTTTTGTTGTTTTTATTTTATATTTTTCTAATACTGGAAACAGCTGTCTATCTGCAAAAACGGAATCATGTCTAAAAAAGATTATGTCCGGTCCACTGCGACAATTTCATATTAGGATTTATTACCATCATTTTAGAACAATTTGCATTAATAAACTATTTTTTAAACGTTGTCATTTATTGAATTACAATATCTAATAATCACTTATTATTATTGTAGTATGTAATTTTTTAAAAATAATTTATTGTTATTGAGAGTTAAATACTTCAAATGCTACTTATTATTAAATGGCAAAAAATGTAAAAATAATTCATTAGTGTAGGTTTTATAAGAAATTAATAAATAATGCAGTGCAGCCTTCTAAAATGTAATCACAATGGACGAACAAGATATATTTTAAATATGATTCCGTCTTTGTGCGTATGCAACTTCTTATGGTTATATGTTGTTTGTTTCTTCGGGACCTTGAAGATTCTGTGTTTAAGGCGAGATTCTATTATAGAGATGTTCCGTTTCACAGATTTTACCATATGATTTTGTAACTTTAAAGATCGAATTTCCTTGAACTTTAAACCTCAAGTCCTCTGCCTTGCCCGACCTTCCTTTGTTATTCTAGACACGTTTATTCTGGAATAATATTGATATTAATCGAAGTAATCCCCCCCCCTTTCTCATATAGTAAGTTTACTGTAAATTTATTTAAGCGTGAAAAAGATTCCCCCCCCCCCCTCTTTAGCTGAATTGTATGCAATTTTGCCCTCTTGAGATTAATTTTTTCAACCGAAAGATACTATGTTTAACTTAATTTCAGCATTGCAAGCTAATAAAATCATAGTTAATTTAGCTTATTTATATATATATATATCCTTCACATATTGTAACCAAGTAACCTTCATTGACTGTTATCTCGTTTCATATTTTAATAGAAGAAGAAAGCAAAAAAATTAAACGTTACGCCCATGAAATATTTAATGCTTCAAACAATTTTGTAAAAAACTTTAAACCTTTCCTCCACTTACAACAAGAACCTTTGCTCCTACTCATATCTACCTGTCATAATTTCATTATTTATCAACATCAACTCACCTTCCAAACTGTCAATTTTCATCATTTTTCAAAGATTATCCGACAGTTCAAAAATAAACCTCGGGTATTACTTTTAATGCATGCCTCCTTTCACTAGATTGGCATCCGCAATTTTTTTTCCTTCGGAGGAGAAATCATCGAATGAATAATTTTTTAGTCTTTAACATTAGGAACATTGTTGAAAATTAGCATTTAGGTATTGTCTAAAATGAAAACTGCAGTCGAAAACAGAATGTGCACTTCAGAAATTGACCTTTTTCACCTCGTTCTTCGAGGGAGATCAGGCACGAATCTTTCAGCCTCCTCAAAAATAAAAAACTAGATAAAAGCAAAAACAGAGAAAATAATAGTTACCATGTATCGTTAGATAGCATGCTCTATTTTTAGAGTTGTTTTGGGAAAAAGCTGATGTGGGGACCATTTGCTTAGCTATTTTTGAAAATTCCCTTTCTATTCTTGAAATTAAATAATGTATATTTGGTATTATCGATATCCTTTTCTCTCTAATTGTTTAAAATTGTATTTTTTTTCTTTTCGGGTTTCTAAAGAGTTCTCTCTTTTTAGAATATCACCATATTTAGAGCTAAAAAAATTCTAATTCAAATTGGCTTATGGACGCGATTCTATAGCGCTTGTGAAATTGAAGTGTGCACTTTAAGAAGACATGGTCCACAGTCACTCTAATATGTAAAAAATAAAAGTTCTCTAACCACTTAACTGATCAGTATTTTTGAAATAAGACTTCGAAATAATACCTATTTTTTATGTCTTTTACAGAATTTAAATCAGTTTTTCAAAAGAGAAAATTTTGCCTAATTGATTACCCAGTGGGATTGATTCAGTGGGATTATAAATATTGTAGAAAATCCCTGTAAATTCAAATTTAATTAATCCTTCTAAATCCTGCAATTCTAAAATCCTTCAAAAATTTATTAAATGATTATGTAAATCTTTGAATTTTGTTTAAACAATTCACGTAAAATGCTTTAACCCTTTCCGGCACACTGTGCCCGGTCTGGGATACCTAAATTTAATTCCAAACTTGCAAACGGCACCAGTAATATTTTAGTAAAATTTCGCTTTTATATTAAAAGCTAAAATTAAGGAATTTAAAATATCTAAAAAATACGTCTGTGAATTCCGGTGTCAGTCGATTATTTCTCATTTTATTACAGATTTTGCCCGTGCCGGAAAGGGTTAAAATGTAAAATTTTCATGAATTCATAATTCGGTAGAGTGTTCAGTTTTGAGACATTTTAACGTATGTTAATTTTTAAGACCTTTATATGCGTCTGAATTTAAGACATTTCAAACGACTGAATCGCATCCATATTTTGACTGCCTTTCATTTCTCAGATATAGAAACTATTTTTATATTTTATTTTTTTTTCCGTAAGTTTTATACATTGTAAAGAAAATCCGTTAAAAATATCGAAACTGTACCACCATTCTAGACGCCAGCACAATTTACCTATTTTAATGGAATTTTTTCTGCTTCCTAAAAAATTTTGATTTTTGAAAATTTTTGTATTTTAAAAAATAAAAAAATATTATTAAAAGGAAGTTTAAGACAGGGATTCCATCCCTCGGTCTTGGGCCCTTGAGGCCCTTTCAGCTTCTTTATGTATTCAAAATATACTCTTTAGGTATTAAAAAATAAACAAAGAAATAAATTAAATTTTTGAATTTAATTTGATTATTTATTTTATCCCACAAACATAGTAAAATTTTATACAAATAATTTAGTAGTAGAGGATAAAAAACATATAATATGTAATTATATATACTCTTTTTACATACTTAGAATGTATGTCATATTTTCTTCATTTGGCTAACAGTTAATTACATGTTAATCATTAGCATTACTACTTATTAAAGAAAATTAATATATTTTATTTATTCTTAACAAGTAAATATATAACTATAACTGTACAATTATTCATGCATGTATGTTAGTTCAACATCCGGCATAAAATATATTATTGCAATTTATCAGATGCCCACCCCTAAATGATTTGAGATTTTTTTCTTTTATAAATATATTAACTATTACGTATTATCCAGACAACGCCGCCTTCCCCCAGAGTCTTCCATCAATCCTACCTATAAATATACTTTTCATTTTGCTTTATTATTTCATTAACAACAATATTAAAAAGACAAGTTATGATGTATTAAATCATGGTTTTCTTAAAAAATTCATCTATTTAATATTCAATTCTTACATACATAATCTTAAAATAAATTAACACATTGCGAAAAAAAATAGAAAACAAAATAATAATAAAACTAAAAAAATATATATATATAGGACAGTTGGCTGGATAGATATTAGAGTACGGTGCAGGGTGGCGTATTTGATAAATTGCAATATATTTTATACCGGATGTTGAATTGACACACTTATATGAATAATTGTGTAGTTATATTTACATATTTATTTATTTATTTATTTATTAATCAATTAAATCTATTAATTTTATTTAATAATAAATAATTTTAATGATTTACATGTAATTAACTTCTATAAAAATAATGAATAATATCACACACACACGCATATATAACGTATTATATTCTATGTGTATAGAAAAATTGCGAATTTTGTCCATGAAGCTCGGAAAAAAATAACAAATTTCGCCAATAAGGCACGAAAAAATCGCAAATTTCCAGATGATGCGCATAAAAAAATCGCGAATTTCATCTTGCCGCGTAGAAAAATAAAGATTTCGTTAAAGTTGCTTAAAAATCGCGAATTTCGTTGATTGGGGCGAAAAAATGCGTATTTCGTCAATTAGAAGTGGAAAAATCGCGAATTTAGTCTATCTGGCATGGAAGAATTGTGAATTTTATCAATCATGCGAGGAAAAATCGCGAATTTTGTTGATCAGCTTGGTAAAATTTTCGAATTTCTTCTGTCGATTTCGTAAAATTCGCGAAATTTTCCTAATCACACGCGAAAAAATCGTGAATTTTCTCGATTAACTTCACAAAAATCGCAAATTTCGTTGGTCAGGCGCGTAAAAATCGCGAATTTCGTCAATTGGCTTCGTAAAAATCATGAATGTCGTCTATCGGCTTCATAAAAGTTGCGAATGTCGTCGATCAGTTTTGTAAAAAGCGCTAATTCTATTGATTACGTGCGGAATAAATGTAAATTTGGTCGATCGGTTTTGTAAAAATCGGTAATTTTACTGATTACGCTCGGAATACAATGTAAATTTGGTCGATCCTCTTTGTAAAAATCGCGAATTTCGTCGATTGGCTTCGTAAAATTCGCTAATATTGTTGATCAGCCTAGTAAAAATCGCGAATTTTGCCACTCAGCATTGTAAAAATCGCTAATTTTGTTGGTCAGGCGCGGAAAAATTGTGAATTTTCTCGATCGATTTCATAAAAATTGCGAATTTTGTCGATCCTATGAAGAAAAATTGCAAATTTCGTCAATCGGCTTTGTCAAAATCGCCAATTTTATTTTCCAGGCGCTTAAAAATTTGTGAATTTTCCTGACAGGCTTCGTAAAAATCGCGAATTTTTTCGATCATGCGAAGTAAAATCGCGAACTACTTAGATCAGCTTCGTAAAAGTCGCGAATTTCGTCAATTGGCTTAGTAAACATCACGAATTTTGCCAATCGGTTTCGTAAAAATTGCGAATTTCGCCGATCGGCTTCGTAAAAATCGCGAATTTTCTCAATCATGCGAGGAAAAATCGCGAATTTCGTTGATCAGCTTGGTAAAAATTTCAAATTCCTTCGCTCTGTTTCGTAAAATTTGAGAAATTTTCCTGAATAGACTCGGAAACATCGTGAATTTTCTCGATTAACTTCATAAAAATCGCAAATTTTGTTGATCAGGCGCGTAAAAATCGCGAATTTCTTCGATTGGCTTCGTAAAAGTTCTGCATTTCGTCAATTGGCTTCGTGAAAATCGCGAATGTCGTCGATCGGCTTCGTGAAAATCGCGAATGTCGTCGATCGGTTTCGTGAAAATCGCGAATGTCGTTGATCGGCTTCGTGAAAATCGCGAATGGCGTCAATCGGCTTCGTAAAATTCGCGAATGTTGTCGATTGGCTTCATAAAAATCGCGAATGTCGTCAATAGGCTCTGTAAAAATCGCTAATTTTATTGATTACGCGCGGGAAAAAAATGTGAATTTGGTCGATCGGCTTTGCAAAAATCGAGAATTTCGTCGATCAGCTTTGTTAAAGTCGCGCATTTCGTCGATTGACTTCGTAAAATTCGCGAATAATGTTGATCGGCCTAGTAAAGATCACGAATTTTGCCAATCGGCATGGTAAAAATCGTTTATTTTATTGGTCAGGCGCGGAAAAATTGTGAATTTTCTTGATCGGTTTCATAAAAATTGCAAATTTTGTCGATCCTGCGAAGAAAAATCGCAAATTTCGTCGATCGGCTTTGTCAAAATCACCAATTTTATTTTTCAGGCGCGTAAAAATTGTGCATTTTCTTGATCGGCTTCGTAAAAATCGCGAATTTTGTCGATACGAAGTAAAATCGCAAACTTCCTCGATCAGCTTTGTAAAAGTCGCGAATTTCGTCGATTGGCTTCGTAAAACATCGCGAATTTTGCCGATCGGCTTCGTAAAAATAGTTTATTTCGCCGATCGGTTTTATAAAAATCGCTAATCTTATTGATCAGGCGTGGAAAAATTGTGAAATTTCTCGATAGGCTTCGTAAAAATCGAGAATTTTCTCGATTCTATTCTCGAGTGAAGAAATATTGCGAATTTCGTCGATCAGCTTCTTAAAAATCGCGCATTACGTCGATCAGCTTCATAAAAATCGCGCATTACGTCGATCAGCTTCATAAAAATCGCGAATTTCGTCGATCGGCTTCATGAAAATAGTGAATTGTGTAGATCAGGCACGAAATAATCGATAATTTCGTTAATCAGCCATGGGAAAATCGAAAACTTTATCGATCATGTGAGGAAAAATCGCGAATTTCGTAAATCGGCTGTATAAAAATCACGACATCTGTCGATCGGTTTCATGAAAATTGTGAATTTTGTTAATCAAGCGCGGTAAAATCGTGAATTTGTTGCGTAAGAATTGCAAATTTTGCACCCCCACTTTCGTGCGTACCGGCTTACGAATACCCCTTAGGGTGCACCTGCTTCGTGCCGCCCGAGAGATATGGACTAGGTGCATCGTAGTTGAACCTAGAGAGTCCGAGTGAGGAGTAGAAAAGGTAAAGGGCCGCGGGCAGAAAGAGGCCGCTCACCATGCCGGTTGACCCAACCTCCGACCGAGACTAATAATAAGCCCGACGTAGCTGCGGTCGTTCGGTAGCTTCAAATCCCTGAGCCCAACCCTTTTCTGCTTTTTGGTGGCTTTAATTTGTGTGATTTCTGTTTTAAATTTGTCCGGTTTCAATTTCTTTTTTTTCCCATTCGCTAGAGAGTCGTATTCGGGACATGGCTAGTGACCTGTCCAATTGACTTACTCTGGACAGTAGGAATAAGAGAAGAGAAGTAAAGGGCCGCGGACGGAAAGAGGTCGGTCGCCGAGGTGGTTAAGAACGTCAAGTGAAGGAAAGATGCAACTTCTACCTTTTAGGAAAATCCCATCCTAGTACATTCCATTACATATTTTTTCATTTTTTTCTATTTTTCCTATTTTTCTTTCATTTTATAATGGTATAAGAGTTTCTTTTAGTTGTTTAAAACGCACTACGACCCAAAATTAAAAGCCGTTCAATGTCACGTTCAAATTTTGAGTTCTTGATTGGATTCATCCATTCAAATATAAATGTTTCATTGGAAGTTTTTAAATGAAATCTTATGTTCACCACCTGTTGCTCCACTTTCATTCTGACACACGTGAAGATATTTGTATTTTTTATATCGTAAATGATATGTTGCCAAACCACCTGTATAAATGTGTTATACAAGACACGATAAAAATTCATGAATCACTTCTCTAGGCCACTTCAAATAATTATTACATTAAACAATTATTGACGGCACTCTTTAACACTTACAAAAATTATGAAGAACCCATTATTTACGTTTACATGCAAAGATATGTAAGATCCTGCTGTGTTAAATTACACATTGAGATACTATCCACGCTCTAGGTTATAACACTATAACATATATTCTAGTCATATACACAGCACGTACACAGCAATGGACTTATCCAATACTACGACCGCGCAGGTGTATACAAATTCTCAGCACACACGTAAGATTCTCCTACAAGGCGCTTCTGAAAAAAAAAATAATAAATAAAAAAAAAAAACACCCCGTGCTTGCAGCACAACTAACACTTTTCTACAATAATTATTATTCTGCTACCCTTTCCCTTGATTTCGTACTCCCTTCAAATCTCTGAGGATTCTCCAGTTATTTTCACGGAAAATTCCATGTATCTTTGTTCAACGCGTGTCCCGTGACAGGTCACCAAGCAAGATTATCTTCGTTTCATAATCTCTTCCTTCTGCTGCTACATATCTTCCAGCAGACAATAACCTCGTTTTCTGGAATTTTTTTCATACATTTTACTAATTTTAATTTTGTAGATAAGAAAATGTGCCTACAAATGAAGTACTTAGATAATACTACAGCGATAAATATAATAAATAAAAGGTTATTAATTAAAAAGTAATTTACATTAAACATACCTCCCATTTACATCAGAAACCAGACAAAGGCTTTCAGCCAAGAAGAAAAAATTGATAATTACCTACTATTTCTCCTGACAATAATTGTTCATAAAACGAATATAATTTTTTCTTCGAAAGTCGGCGACGTAATAAAAATTATACCAAGTTTCTTTTTTTTATTTCAAACACTACACTGTAAAAAAGAAAAAAAAAAAATTGCAAAGTTACAAAAATTTTTTAAGGAAACTGGGATTCCTAGAACTTTTCATGCAACGGTAACAGCAAAAATTCCTGTAACTGATTCTGTTACACGACATTTTGCAGTACCGTTGCATAAAAATTTCTAGGAGATCTTATTTCCTAGAAAAATTTAACTTTACAGATTTTTTTCTTTTTTTTCAGTGTATTTTGCAATATCTTTTTGATTAAAAGAAATCTTCATTACTTCTATCAAATTTACTTATGAACTTCTTTCTCTTTTACAGGTTTATGTGGAAAATATATATGGAATAACTCAAAACGAACTATTTATCCAAAAATGTTATTTTATTGAATTAATTCAAAATGTGTAATTTAATACAGTGTAAAACATTCGGAATAATAAAAATTGCTTATAAGTTTATTAATTTTTATTTACTGTTATACATATCATCTTAATTCGTGGTATTTTTAGATGCCTGTGAGACACGCACACTTTTTTAAAATACACTGTAAAAAAAATCTGCAAAGGTACTAAACTTTTTCTTGGAAACTGGGATTCCAAAAATTTTCCTCTAACGGTAACAGCAAAAATTCAAGTTTCAGAATCGATTACATGAATTTTTCCTGTTATCTTTACATGAAAAGTTCTTGGAATCCCAGTTTCCTAGAAAATGTTTAGTACCTTCACAGATTTTTTTTACAGTATAGAAATTGATAATCCAATCTTTCTTACTTGAAATGTGAGACTTGAGATTAAAATTGCATGGACACCTTACATTTGATGTGACAGCACACTTTGCATTTGATGTAAATGTGTTCTACCTCTAATGTCCGTGATGCAATTGTATCGCTATATACAGGGTGTATCTAAACTACTGGACAAAACTTTAAGGGGTGATAGTACACATCAAGACAAATAATATTAAATGGGAAACTAAGGGTCCCAAACGTCTACCGAAGGAGATAGGTGCTATCAAAGTTTAGGGTCCAAAATTTGAAATTATTATAAAAAACGGAAAAATTGGTCGATTCGTTTGCGGTTTTCACGAAAAATATTCTTTATGTCAGTATTGCTTTGAAAATTAATTATAAAGATAAATTTCAAAAAATGCCGATAGAGGGCGCTTTAGACTTTGGAGTAACGAACAACTATTTTTTACCGTGATTTTTGGCATCTCATTAAATTTTTTTAGAAGTTTAGACATAAACTTAAATTTTGAGCTCAAAATCTGTGGTTAAGTAGCGCAAACTGAACTGTGTTCAATGGGAGTAGGTAGGTTCAAATTTCAAATGATTATAAAAAACAGAATAATTGGTCAATTGATTTGCAACTTTCACTAAAATTATTCTTTATGTCAGTATTGTCTTGAAAATCATAGAAGGCGGCAGCCTTCAAGTGACGCAGCTTTAAACCTACCATCGTCAAAACCTACCATCGTCATAAGGGTAGATGCGGAACTTCATATATACAGCTAACTCAACTTCAAAGGAAATCGGAAAAGCCGCCTTCTAATAACTCAGCAAATATTGGTCAGAATGTTCCAATTTTTTTAATATAGTCTTATATTCCCAGTCTAATCCTATCCTATAATTTTTACATTTCTACGTGCCGTATATTTTTAGATCTCGATAACCATTTTTAAACTGAAAACGATGGTGTTTGTTCCTGATAATGAGATCTAGATAACGGGCTGGGAGATTTTATTAAAACTTATATATAATATGAATCTCTTTAAGATAGAGGTAATAAGACTTGCCTTGTTTCTAGGAAAACTCTTGTTTGTTATATATTGGTCTTGGAAAATTGGACTATATTAGCTCGCGGATTACATGTTATTCTATGGGTTAGCAGACGGAGCAGGAGTGAAAAACCTTACAGTTAAATGGTCACAGTTAAAACACCCAAATCGAAGCAATAAATGTTTTTTAAACTACAAAAACATCTTATCATGTGCTTTAAAACATTCAATAAATATATACTAAATCAAATTTCTATTTATATTGCCTTTATTTTTCGTAAGAAGAAAATATTACGTTTCTTACATTGGATATTTTTGCATTTTGTGGAAAAAATATTTTGAATCCTTTTTTAAAATAGGAAAATATTTTTTAATTATACATATTCAATATACTTTCGACTTATGATTTTTTTTTTAAGTTTTCAAACAAAAATTATTTTAAATTATTTGTTGTTGGAAAGTCATGTATTCATACGCCTAGGGGCGCCACTTGTCTAGTTTTGTTTTGAATCCGAACCCGAACGCGGCAAGTTACACGGAGCATTTTTCATTCAGGTAGTAATATTCTTACATAATGTCCATTAAATTGATATAGAAAATGCACGAATTAAAAAATATAAACCAGACAAGATAGAATCATTAAGTAATTTTCAGGTTTTAATAATCCACATGTTGTTTCTTGTTACGCCAATTGAATCTCGCAATGTCAATATACAACGAATAAGCTCTGCAATAAAGTTAACCGGAGAATCTTGCAATGGATTATTAATTAATACAGAATGTGTAACTTTGCAGTAAAGTTATTTGCTTGTATTTTTGAAGACTTATGGATTACAGTGTGGAGGCAGGATATATTCAAAATTTTACGAGAATGCCAGTTAAAAATCTGGACTGCATTTTGTTTTGTTTTGTTTTTTGTCAGTAATTTTGGGTGAAATGCAGTTTACTCTCCTTCGCCAAGGAACTTTTTATGTGTATTGTTTGATAAACAATTTTACCTCTATATATATTTTGTTTATTTTTTTAATTTTTTCGCTGCTTGAGCAAAGAATAGGTTTGCATTAATCATAATTAATAAACGGAAACTTACTGGCTTGCTTAAAGTATTGTTTTTAAATACAGGGTACAAAATACATGAATTTTCTTAAATCCCAGTTTATTTTATTAAAATTTGTCATTTCATGAAAATAAAATTATTGCATATCTTTTATCTTTGAGTTTAAGTGTTAAAACACTTTTCAATGTTTACATTTTAACATGTTTTGCAGATAATACATTTTGTGAATTTCACAGAGTTGACTGTATTATACTCTATTATAAGCATTCATTATGATTTCTAGTACATTATTACATTCAAATTACTCTTTTTAAAAATGTAAACAAAAGATGAGCACATTATATTTCTGCAATGTCTGGTCCCAAGTTACACACACTTGATGGACTTTACAATTTCTATATATTGCTTATTTTAAACTTAAGTGAAATGTTGGCTAAAACATTTTTAGTTTCATAAATTATTTCAATTTGAAATATTTTAGTAATCGCTACTACTGTTATTCCGTCGACCAATTTCGCCAAATTATACATAATCACATATTTTTTTATTTTAAATAATGAAAAAACAAATAATTAGTAAAATATTAATAAAAAGTCGAAATAAAAATCAATGACATTTTAAATATACAAATTGTATTTAATGTCATTGAATGTGACATTCACAATCATCCATTATTGGAATTTAATCTTATAGTTTGGCGATAATTTTTTGGTCGACGGGATAACCTAGTAGTACCTAGTAATCTATAAAGCTAACAAGTAACATTTATACAACATTTCATTAACTCGATTCCTCTTAAGTAAATTTGAATAAGCGACGGCAAAAATCCATTGCAAGATTCTCTGGTTAACTTTATTGCAGACTTTATTCATTGTATATTAAGACATTGCAAGATTGTATTGGCATAACAAGAAACATCCATGTGGATTATTAAAACCATGAAATATACGTAATGATTCTATCATGTCTGTTCGATGGTTTTCAATTTGTGCATTTTCTTTATCAATTCTATTCTAAATAAATTCTACCTGAATGAAAAATGCTAATAATGCGTTCTGATTAAAAAAAAAAACTAGACAAGCTTAATATGGAATATAATATAGAATGTATGAAAACTTATGAATTAGAGGGGGGAGGCAGGGTATATTCAAAATTTTATGAGAATGCCAGATAAAAATCCTGTATTGTACTTTTTTCTGGTTTGTTGTCAAAAACTTTTTTCTCATGTCTATGAGTAAATTAATCCTTGCACTAACATAAGATTTTGTTATCAGTGGCACAGCCAAGGGGGTGTTTTTGTGAACTACATCCATGAATCGCTAAAAAAAAAAAGCAAATTGCATAAAAAATGGGAATTACGTCCACAAATTGCTTAATGTGAATTACGTCCATGAATCATGTAAAAAAGCGAGAATTATATTCATAAATTGTATGAAAAATGCAAATTACGTCTATGAATCGTGTAGTAACACATAAATTATGTTCATAAATCGCTCAAAAAACACGAATTTTGGCAGCAAAAAGTTGAAACGGAAATTACCTATATAAAACGCATAAAAATAGCGATTTGCATTCATGAATTGCATAAAAAATGTGAATTGCGTTCATGAATCACTCAAAAAACGCAAATTACATCCTTGAATTGCATAAAAACGTGAATTACGTTCATAAATCACTCAAAAAATGCGAATCACTTCCATGAATTGTGCAAAAGAACACGAATAACGTTCAGAAATTGCAAAAAATGCCAATTACGTCCAAGAATTGGTAAAAAAAAGCGAATTACATTCATAAATCCTATAAAAACACAAATAATGTCAATAAATCGATCAAAAAACGCAAATTTCGTCGATAAAAAGCTCAAAAGATGCATATTATGCCTATGAATCACATAAGTATAGCAAATTACGTCCATAAATCATGTAAAATGTAAATTACATTCATTAATCGCATAAAAATTGCGAATTATGTCCATGAATCGCTCAAAAAAAGCAAATTGCATAAAAAACATGAATTGGTCCACAAATCGCTCAAAACGTGAATTACGTCCATGAATTGTTTAAAAAAGTGAGAATTACGTTCAGAAATTGTATGAAAAACACAAATTATGTCTATGAATCGTGTAGTAAAATGGTAATTATGTTCATGAATTGCTCAAAAAACACGAATTTTGGCAGCAGAAAGCTGAAACATAAATTAAGTTCATAAATCACTCAAAAAATGCGAATCACTTCCATGAATCGTGCAAAAAAATACTAATAACATTCATAAATTGCAAAAAATGCGAATTAGGTCCAGCAATTGGTAAAAAAAGCGAATTACATTCGTAAATCCTATAAAAACACAAATAACGTCAATAAATCGATCAAAGAACGCAAATTTCATCGACAGAAAGCTCAAAAAATGCAAATTACGTCTACGAATTGCATAAATATAGTAAATTACATCCATAAATCATGTAAAATGTAAATTACATTCATTAATCGCATAAAAATTGTGAATTATGTCCATGAATCGCTCAAAAAAAGCGAATTGTATAAAAAATATGAATTGGGTCCACAAATCGCTCAAAAGGTGAATTACGTCCATGAATTGTTTAAAAAAGTAAGAATTACGTTCAGAAATTGTATGAAAAACACAAATTATGTCTATGAATCGTGTAGTAAAATGGGAATTATGTTCATAAATTGCTCAAAAAACACGAATTTTGGCAGCAGAAAGCTGAAACGCAAATTACGTCTATAAATCGCATAAAAATAGCAAATAGTGTTTTGCATTCATGAATTGCATAAAAAACGCGAATTATATTCATGAATCGCTTAAAAAACACATTACGTCCATGAAAACATGAATTACATTCATAAATCACTCAAAAAATGCGAATCACTTCCATGAATCGTGCAAAAAAACATTAAGGACGTTCATAAATTACAAAAAATGCGAATTACGTCCAAGAATTTGTGAAAAAAAGCAAATTACATTCATAAATCCTATAAAAACACAAATAACGTCAATAAATCGATCAAAAAACGCAAATTTCGTCGATAGAAAGCTCAAAAGATGCAAATTATGTCTATGAATCGCATAAGTATAACAAATTATGTCCATAAATCATGTAAAATGTAAATTACATTCATTAATTGCATAAAAATCGCGAATTATGTCCATGAATCGCTCAAAAAAAGCAAATTGCATAAAAAACATGAATTGGGTCCACAAATCGCTCAAAACGTGAATTACGTCCATGAATTGTTTTAAAAAGTGAGAATTACGTTCAGAAATTGTATGAAAAACACAAATTATGTCTATGAATAGTGTAGTAAAATGGGAATTATGTTCATAAATCGCTCAAAAGACACGAATTTTGGCAGCAGAAAGCTAAAATGCAAATTACGTCTATAAATCGCATAAAAATAAGGAATAGCATTTTGCATTCATGATTTGCATAAAAAACGCGAATTGCATTCATGAATCGCTCAAAAAATGCAAATTACGTCCATGAATTGCATAAAAATATGAATTATGTTCATAAATCACTCAAAAAATGTGAATCACTTCCATGAATCATGCAAAAAAACACGAATAACATTCATAAATTGCAAAAAATGCGAATTACGTCCAAGTGTTGTGTAAAAAAAGCAAATTACATTCATAAATCCTATAAAAACAAAAATAACGTCAATAAATTGATCAAAAAACACAAATTTCGTCGACAGAAAGCTGAAAAAATGTAAATTATGTCTATGAATTGCATAAAAATAGCAAATTATGTCCATAAATCATGTAAAATGTAAATTACATTCATTAATCGCATAAAAATTGCGAATTATGTTTATAAATTGCTCAAAAATGCAAATTACATTCATAAATCGCATAAAAAACACGAATGATGACCATGAATTGCGCAAAAAATGCGAATTACACCCAACATTTAATTAATTTGCAGAAAGTTTTTGGTTTTATACAAGTCTGCCAACAAGAACCTACAAGTTATCCTGAAACCCATTCTAAACCAACAAAAATTTAATGGAAAGATAAATTTGTCCAAGAAAGACAAAATAATTTCCATTGACATACATTGACCAGAATCGAAAAATTCCTATTGAAATCTATCCTATACACTCCAAAACCAGAAAGAAAAAAATCCCTCCAAGAGTAACTCAATCTATCTGCTGCAAAATAAAGTACATTGAAATGCAACTGAACAAGAACCTGAAAATTACATTTGAAATCAAACCGAAACCAGATTCAACCCCCCCCCCCCCAAAAAAAAAAAAAAAAAAAAAAAAAAAATCCAACCATATCTTGATTTGGGAAAGAAAACTTAATTTCCATAGATACGCGTGGTCAGAAATCTGAAAATTCCAATTAGTCTATGGGTTAGCAAACCTTAATTCGATCTGAAAAAAAAAAAAAAAAAAAAAATTCTGACAATACACACTGACAAGCAGAGTTGTATAATATAGACGCACGCCATGTGCAGAAAATTTTATGAAGGAACAATTTTTATTTATTTATTTCGACAAAGAATTGCGTAAAAAAAAAAAAAAAGTGTATCTCAACAAAGAATCATGTAAAAAACCCCAACATTTCAACAAAATACCATGCGAAAAACGTGAATTCCGTGCAAAGACCGCAATAAAAACATTAATTCAATCCATGAATCGCATAAAAAATACGAGTTCCATGCATGAATCGCATAAAAATGTGAATTACATGCATGAATCGCATAAAAAATGTGAACTACATCCATGAATCGCTAAAAAAAAAAAAAGCAAATTGCATAAAAAATGGGAATTACGTCCAGAAATTGCTTAAAATGTGAATTACGTCCATGAATCATGTAAAAAAGCGAGAATTATATTCATAAATTGTATGAAAAACGCCAATTACGTCTATGAATCGTATAGTAAAACATGAATTATGTTCATAAATCGCTCAAAAAACACGAATTTTGGCGGCAGAAATCTGAAACGGAAATTACCTCTATAAAACGCATAAAAATACCGAATTGGATTCATGAATTGCATAAAAAATGTGAATTAAGTTCATGAATCGCTCAAAAAACGCAAATTACATCCATGAATTGCATAAAAACGTGAATTACGTTTATAAATCACTCAAAATATGCAAAAAAACATGAATAACGTTCATAAATTGCAAAAAATGCGAATTACGTCCAAGAATTGGTTAAAAAAGCGAATTACATTCATAAATCCTATAAAAACACAAATAACGTCAATAAATTGATCAAAAACACAAATTTCGTTGACAGAAAGCTCAAAAAATGCAAATTATATCTACGAATTGCATAAATATAGCAAATTACATCCATGAATCATGTAAAATGTAAATTACATTCATTAATCGCATAAAAATCGCGAATTATGCCCATGAATAGTTTAAAAAACGCGAATTGGGTCCACAAATCGTCAAAACGTTAATTACGTCCATGAACTGTTTTTTAAAAAGTGAGAATTACGTTCAGAAATTGTATGAGAAACACAAATTATGTCTATGAATTGTGTAGTAAAACGGGAATTATGTTCATAAATCGCTCAAAAAACACGAATTTTGGCAGCAGAAAGCTGAAACGCAAATTACGTCTATAAATCGCATAAAAATAGCGAATAGTGTTTTGCATTCATGAATTGCATAAAAAACGCAAATTACATTCATGAATCGCTCAAAAAACACAAAATACTTCTATGAAACGCATAAAAACGTGAATTACATTCATAAATCACTCAAAAAATGCGAATCACTTCCATGAATCGTGCAAAAAAACACTAATAACGTTCATAAATTACAAAAAATGCAAATTACGTCCAAGAATTGGTAAAAAAAGCAAATTACATTCATAAATCCTATAAAAACATAAATAACGTCAATAAATCGATTAAAAACCACAAATTTCGTCAACAGAAAGCTGAAAAAACGCAAATTCTGTCTATGAATTGCATAAAAATAGCAAATTACGTCCATAAATCATGTAAAATGTAAATTACATTCATTAATCGCATAAAAATTGCGAATTATGGTCATAAATTGCTCAAAAATGCAAATTAAATTCATAAATCGCATAAAAAACATCAATGATGACCATGAATTGCGCAAAAAATACGAATTACACCCAACATTAAATTAATTTGCAGAAAGTTTTTGGTTTTATACAAGTCTGCCAACAAGAACCTACAAGTTATCCTGAAACCCATTCTAAACCAACAAAAATTTAATGGAAAGATAAATTTGTCCAAGAAAGACAAAATAATTTCCATTGACATACATTGACTAGAATCGAAAAATTCCTATTGAAATCTATCCTATACAATCCAAAACTGGAAAGAAAAAAATCCCTCCAAGAGTAACTCAATCTATCTGCTGCAAAATAAAATACATTGAAATGCAACTGAACAAGAACCTGAAAATTACATTTGAAGTCAAACCGAAAGCAGATTCAAATCCCCCCCCCCCAAAAAAAAAAAAAAAAAATTATCCAACCATATCTCGATTTGGGAAAGAAAACTTAATTTCCATAGATATGCGTGATCAGAAATCTGGAAATTCCAATTAGTCTATCTTAAACCTAATCTGAACCTGAAAAAGGAAATTCCATACAACCGGAGCCCAGTATCTATCCAGGACAAAATATTTTCCATTAAAGCGCAACCTGACCAGAACTTGAAAATTCCATTTGAATTGAACCTCATTGAAACCTGAAAAAAATTTCCATCGAACCTTAACCTAATCCGGAAAAGAGAAAATTATTTCTGCCGATACACACTGACAAGAGTCTGAAAGTTAACATGAAACCTAATCCAAACCCGAAAAGGAAAAAACAATGGAAACACAAGTCTGTCCAAGAAAGACCAAATAATTTCTGTCCACATACACTGACAAGAATTTCAATTGAAATCTATCCTAAACCCAGTTCAAACACACCCCCCCCCCCCCCAAAAAAAAAAAAAAAAAAAAAAATTCCAATTGTAACCCAATTTATCTGCGACAAAATAATATACTTGAAATGCAACTCAACAAGAACCTGAAAATTCCATTTGAAGTCAATCCGAAACCAGATTCAATCCCCCCCCCCCCCCAAAAAAAAAAAAATATTTAATCAAATCGAGATTTTAGAAAAAAAAGAACAATTTATGTCGATATGTATTGACCAGATCATGGAAATTCCAATAGAAGTCTATCTCAAACCCGATCAGAATAACCTGAAACCCAATCTAATCCCCCCCCCCCCAAAAAAAAAGTAAAATAAAAAAATTAGGAAATAAAAATCTGTTCAAGAAAGACAAAGTAATTTTTGTCCCCATCCACTGACCAGAATTGAAAACTAGTACTTGAAATGCAACTCGGCAAGAACCTGAAAATTCCAATTCAAGTCAAACTGAATCGAGATTCAAACCCGAAAAAAAACAAAAACAATTATCTAACCAAATCAAGATTTTTAGAAAAAAAAATTATGTAAATACGTACAGACTAGAGCATGGAAATTTTAATAAAATCTTAAACCCGATACAAACTCCTCCCCCTCCCTTACATAACTAACAAGAAGCCTTGATGACCCCACAAAACATAACTAACAAGAACGAAGAGTCATGCATACTGCATCGATTATGATGCATTTTCTGACTCATTCTGAATATTGTAAACTTATTGTCATTCATGTACAATAATTTTACCATTCTGTGCAAAAAAACAAAGCATAATTAACGAGAGTAAAAAATTTTCCTTTAACATGTTTATATACAGTAGACTCCCTCAAATCCGCACAGCTTGGGACCAGAGGTTGTGCGGATTTTAGAATTTTGCAGATTTCTGGTCATTGCTTTGTTTACGTTTTTTAAACAGTAATTTGAGTGCAATTAATAGTGCATTCAGGACTATAATGAATACTTACAATATAATAAAATGTTAAAATAAGTAATAAAATAATAAAAATTTAGATAATTTTCAAAATGATTAAAATATTAAAAGCAAAGATCAAGTTAATGATCAATAGTGTATGATTAAATATTCATTATAAAAATTAAATATATTTTTCCAAAATTATTCAACAAAACTTGCCTCATAAAAGTACATTACTAATTCACATCAAAATCATAAAATAAGGATTTTTTTTTAAAGTTTAGCCAGGCTTAGTAACCAAAAAATCTTGATTAATGCATAAATATATTTGGTAAGAAAATTGTGATTACCAGTGATATCAGCAATATCTTGATTTTTTTTTTTTTTTTTAATTTTTCTTCCTTCATGAAAAAAAAAAAAAACATGAATAGAGTATTATTGAGAAAATTAAAAATTAAAAAATATATGGAATTGATACAAAATTTAAAAAATCACATTTTGTCCAAATATCCAATCTGAAAGTTTCATTGTTTACATCCATAAAGTATGTGCGGATTTTAGAGAGTTGCGGATTTCTGGTTTGCGGATTTGAGGGAGTCTACTGTACTTTCCATTTTATTCTGAATGCTTTAAACCTATCAGTTTCATCTTTGTACAGTAATCTTCCCATCCAAATCTCCCCCCCCCCCTGTTAGTTTATATATGTTTTGTGCAAACAGCAAAAAATAAATAAACTAATAAGAATGAAAAGTTACACATACAGTATAGATTATGAAACACTTTTCAACACATTTTCATTATTGTAAACCTATCATTTTAATCCATTTGCAGTAATTTTACCACTCTATATAAAGAACAAATCATAATTAACAAGAAAGAAAAACCTGTGTGCACCATAGATTATTAAACACTTTCCAGCATATTCTGAATATTGTAACGGATATAGTCTTAATCAATCTGCAATATTACCAACCTATACAAAGGTTGAAACATAATTAACAAGAATCATGCACGCAGCATAGATTATGAAATACTTTCCAGCACATTCTGAATATTATATTCCTGATCATTTTAATCCATCTGCAGTATATGTATCATCATGTGTAAAGAATAAACATAGTTAACTAGAATGAGAAATGATACATACAGCATAGATTATGAAATCCTTTCTTAGAAATACACTGCTGAATGTACATTACTTTCTTATCTTATACTAACGTACTTTACTACAGAGTTTTTTTTAACGAAATCAAGTAGCACAGCATATATTAATAATAAAATATGAAATATCTTTTTTTAAGTGGGTGGGGGAGGGGTAATTAAAGGTGATCAGAAATCATGAAAATGAATTCTTTGCATTAGTCTTTAATTTTTTGTTTTTATCTTTTTATTATTAACCTAAAAAAAGCACTGATATCAGTACAAAAAACCCTGAACGGGTTAAAAGCTTGTGACGCAGCACTTTATCTTATATATCTAAGAATTTTAAATTTGGGACTTAAAACTAATGATATCAAAATTTATGTGACGCTATGCTATTAATTAATATATACATATATTAAAATTTATTCATTAAGATTTTATCAATTACATCTTTCATAAATTCAAAATATGAATCTTAAAAGATATGATATCAAAATTTAAGTGACGCCTTGACGAGGCTTTAAACAATGTTTTAAAATTCCATTTATTTATTTATTGTCTAAATACATTTTCATATCTAAACAATACTTTTCATTTTCCAATACACTGTTAAATACATCACTTTCACTGAATATATATAATGCACTGAAATGTATTTATTTGAATAAATAGATTTATCTTTTGGGCTACGCTATCCAAAATCAAAAATAACATTTAAATAAATAGTTTTTGCGTCATTGTATCTATTTGCATCTATTTAACTTACTTTGGATACAATGACGCAAAAAATATTTATTCAAATGTTATTTTTGATTTTGGATAGCGTAGCCCAAAAGATAAATCTATTTATTCAAATAAATACATTTCAGTGCATTATATATATTCAGTGAAAGTGATGTATTTAACAGTGTATTGGAAAATGAAAAGTATTGTTTAGATATGAAAATGTATTTAGACAATAAATAAATAAATGGAATTTTAAAACATTGTTTAAAGCCTCGTCAAGGCGTCACTTAAATTTTGATATCATATCTTTTAAGATTCATATTTTGAATTTATGAAAGATGTAATTGATAAAATCTTAATGAATAAATTTTAATATATGTATATATTAATTAATAGCATAGCGTCACATAAATTTTGATATCATTAGTTTTAAGTCCCAAATTTAAAATTCTTAGATATATAAGATAAAGTGCTGCGTCACAAGCTTTTAACCCGTTCAGGGTTTTTTGTACTGATAAATTATACAGATAAATTCCAAAAAATGTCGATAGAGAGCGCTTTAGACTTTGGAGTAACGTACAACTTTTTTTACCGTTATTTTTTGCATCTCATTAAATTTTTTTAGAAGCTTACACATAAACTTTAATTTTGAGCTGAAAATCTCAATCGTTGAGAGTGGTTAAGTAGCGCAAAGTGAACTGTGTTCAATGGGGGTGAGGAAGTTCAAATTTCAAGTGATTATAAAAAACTGAAAAAATGGTCGATTCCGTTTGCGGTTTTTTCTAAAACCATTCTTTATGTCAGTATTTCCTTGAAAATGAATTTTAAAGATAAATTTCAAAAAATTTCGTTAGAGGGCGCCTTAAACTTTAGAGTAACCAACAACTATTTTTAACCGTTATTCTTTTAATCTAGTTAAATGCTTGCAAAAGCTTAGACTTAAATTTTGAGCTCAAAATCTGAATCGTTGTGAGTAATTAAGAAGCGAAAAACTGAACCGTGTTAGTAGGGTGGGCAAGGTAACATTTCAATTCCTGAACACAGTTCAGTTTGCGCTTCTTAACCCCTCCCAACGATTCACAATTTGAGCTCAAAATTTAAATCTAAGCTTTTGCAAGCATTTAATTAGATAAAAAAAAATAACAGTTAAAAATTGTTATTGGTTACTCTAAAATTTAAGGCGCCCTCCAACGGAATTTTTTGAAATTTATCTTTAAAATTTATTTTCAAGGAAACGCTGACATAAAGAATGGTTTTATCGAAAACCGCAAACGAATCAAGCAATTTTTTCGTTTTGTATAATCATTTGAAAATTTGAACCTTCCCACCCCCGTTGAACACAGTTCAGTTAGCGCTACTTAACCACTCTCAACGATTCAGATTTTCAGCACAAAATTTAAGTTTGTCTAAGCTTTAAAAAAAAATAATGAGATGCAAAAAATAACGGTAAAAAACAGTTGTACGTTACTCCAAAGTCTAAAGCGCCCTTTATCGACATTTTTTGAAATTTATCTGTATAATTTATTTTCAGGACAATACTGATATAAAGAATAGTTTTAGTGAAAACCGCAAATCAATCGATCAATTATTCTGTTTTTTATAATCATTTGAAATTTGAACCTACCCACTCGCATTGAACACAGTTCAATTTGCGCTAATTAACCACAGATTTTGAGCTCAAAATTTAAGTTTATGTCTAAACTTCTAAAAAAATTTAATGATATGCAAAATATAGCGGTAAAAAATAGTTGTTTGTTACTCCAAAGTCTAAAGCGCCCTCTATCGGCATTTTTAGAAAATTTATATTTGTAATTTGTTTCCAAGAAAATACTGACATAAAGAATAGTTTTCGTGAAAACCGCAAACGAATCGACCAATTTTTCCGTTTTTTATAATCATTTTAAATTTTGGACCCTAAACTTTGATGGCGCCTATCTCCTTCGGAAGGCGTTTGGGACCTTTAGTTTCCCATTTAGTATTATTTGTCTTGATGTGTACTATCAACCCTTAAAGTTTTGCCCAGTAGTTTAGATACACCCTGTATATACCAGCACTAACACCGCCAGGGAAGGTTTTTTTAATTCACGAAATGAATTTAAATTCTTTTCCATCTACTAACGTGTATTACTTTGAAAAAGACATAACTTGATCAAACAATAAGATGTATGTTAAAATTTTACAAGTCTTCTTACCAAGTACACTGCAAAAGAAATATATCATTCTACAGGTGTAAAGTTATCCAAAACTGTGTGCTTACTAAAATTTTATCTGTACTCTGTACAAAAAGATATAAATACACAAAACTAGTTTTAAGCTACAGAAATCTGTAGCTTTACAAAACAGCCTATTAAAATTACTGTAATCTTACTATAACTTTATTTGTAACCCAAGTTGCAGTTACATAAAAAGGTTTTATACATCCCAGTTTGCTAAAAAAAAAAAAAAATTAGCAACCTCACAGATTTTATTTTTTTTATTTACAGTGCAAACCTGTATTTGTTATGAATTTTTGTTGTTACCGTTACATTAAAGTTCCATGAATCCCATTTTCCTAGAAAAAGTCCAGTAACTTTACACACACATATACATATTTAATATAATGAAAATAAGTTCATTCTATGCATCAATTAAAGAATCATTTTCACGAAAATATAGACCTCTCAAAATTCCCTTGCAGTCATGGACGTACGAAGGGGTCGTGCGATAAACCACACCCCCATCTAAATAATTGAAAATAGCAAAATATGTATCTTGAAATGCAAAAAGACATGAGAGTTAGAAGAAAAGAATGTAGGTAGGAGCAAGATTTTTGAACAGATATGCCAGTGGTCCACTGTCAAGATTGTTTTGTTAAAATGCAGATTATAAGTATTAAATTAGCTAAACTAAGAATTTTTTGTCAAACGGTATCGTGCGTGATATTTTTGCACGAAATAGTATACAAATTATTTCTTAAACAAATTAATTAAATAAACCAAAAATATGTATAGTTTTTAAGTAAGTATGATATATTTTTATTTCAAAACAGTACAAACATTTAAAATTTAAATATTAAATATTCAAAAATAAGCTTGTAAGAACATTTTTAAAAAATAAAGAAAACCAATAGCTTAGAAAATACTGTGTATTTGGAAAGCGAATTAACTGTTTATATACTTGATTTACAGTGTAATTATTTTCAAAGCAACTCTAAAATTGCATAAATACTGACTTTATGTTTGATATATTTCGAACGGAACTACAATAATGTCAAATATACCAGATTTCCATATAATATCTTTATAGTATAGCTAAATTTTGAAAAGGAGAAAATTACACACATATTGACTTTAAATTAGATATACTTAAGAAGGAAACTCCAATATTTACTAGATGTGGCTCTATATCTATACTGATAAAAGAACAAAACGCTCTGTCTGTGTGTGTGTGTGCGATGGCTAGCATAATCTACAGCATGTACGAGGCTCAAAATTTTTTTGAGAGTAGCCCCAAATCTCTCCTGATGTACCTGAGCTTCAGAATTTCGAAACTTTATTTATTAACTGAATAATTAATTAAATTCCAAAGATCACTCTCAAAGAAAATCACCTTTTTACTTCTTTTTTCCCCCTTCATTTGCATATGGTTGGTTGGTTGCATAAAATTTTCGCAGAAATAATTAAAAAAGCTGGGACAGACCTTTAAAATTCATAGACTGGCAAACTGTCAGTTTAAATGATGATTTTTTATCACAGCTGTTGTACGCCATGGAGGAAAAAGATAGGTGGAGGTGAAGTAAACCGCAAAAAAGGTTTGCAATATGAAATCATTTATCGCTAAATTTTAATGTCCCAAACAAAAGCATGTGAAAGGGATTTTGTATTAATAAGACGAATTGAAAGAAATGAATTACAGCTGAAGCATATTTTACGAAGAAATAGTAATTTTTTAAAATGGTCTTTTTTCTATTATATTACTATTTAAAAAAAAATTTTGCTTTTAAAATAATTCAAATTGGAAAATTAGAAATAATTAAATGTCAAAATAAAATTAAATAAAATATTAAAAAACATTTGATTTGAACTAAAAATTGTATTACTAAAAGTTTTTTTTTTTTTCCCAGAACTTTTTAATATTTTATAACGTAGATGAAAAATGTTTATGATTTAACAACATATTAATAATTCTATGTCAATATATAAAATATATTGATGAAAACATTCTTTTAAAAGCATGCATGAAAACTTAAATAACAACTATTAATCTAAAATCTAGATTTCAGAATGCAGACGATTTTAAGACATTAACGAAAGAATGTTAACTTTTCAATCAAAATCTTAAATGATGCTTCTATATTGATATTTCAAAGTCATATGATAAAAATAATCAAATAATTCTTGCCTATGATTGATATATTTGTATATTTTATGCATTCCGATCGTGTATTACAGCCAATAATGGCACAAAACGTTATTTTTTAAACGAAATTTTAGTCATCTATTCAATAACAGTTTAAAAGGTAAAAAATAAAAACAAAGAAATACGGTTTTAAACCAGTTTGAATTGATCGGCGTGTCAAAACGCGTGGTTTTGTTGCTGCTTATTTGGACTTAATGTAGCAGATTTTAGGGTTGCATTTTTGGCGTCACCCCAAGACATTATACTTCCACTCAATTAATTTATTTTTACTGTATGGTTGTACGCAGATTTTTGGCATTTCGAACATTAGAATGTATGAGTCATTAGCTGTGTTGCAGTACAAAAATCACACAACAGTTTTCTAGGAGTTTATTTTTTTTTTATCATTGATAAAATTTAAATGAATTCTATTCAATTTAAAATTGTATTATGGCTTTAATTTGTTTTTAAAATAAAAATAAAATAGCTGTTTGGCGTACAAACGTACAATCCACAAACAATTCATACACCATAATAAATTATCAAATAGCAAAGTAAATTATTTATCAGAAATAACCATAAAAAGAATAGTAGCAAAACTGATTATAACCTTAATGTTTAGACTAATTAACACATAACCCAATCCCAACCAAAAAAAACAGAGCACACTCAGATCCGTGATAGAGAAAATTTCCGTGAGTATAAACCCGACACGAACCTAAAAATTCTGTTTGAAAAAAACTATGGATTTGATAACTGACCCGAACCAAATTTTAATCCCGTAAAAGTGTTCAAATGAAGCATAACTCGATCCAAACAAGGAAAAATAATTTTAGTGGTCATGAAACCTAACCCGAACCTAAATATTTTCTTTAAAAAAAAAAAAAAAACGCGAAATATCACTCGAACAAAATCTGAAACCGATAAAAATATTCCAGAGAACTATAACCCGATCTCAGCAAGACAAAATACTTTCCGTGGTCATAGACCCGACTCAAACCTAAAAAATTCCATTTGAAAAATCCTGAAATTTGACCCAAACCACATCTAAATCCGACCCAAATATTCGAAAGGACCATAACCGGATTCGAGGAAGACAAAATAATTTCCGTGGAAATGAACTCGATACGAACCTAAAACTTCCATTCGAAAAAATACCTAAAATTTGAATCGAACCAAATCTGAATCTGACAAAACTATTTCAAAGAACCACAACCGTATCCGAATAAGACAAAAAATTTCCATGCACATTAACCGAAACTGAACCTAAAAAATTTCTTTGAAAAAATCTCGAAATTTGAAATGAACCAAATCTGAACTTGACAAAAATATTCCAGTGAAGCATGTCTTAATCGAATCAGACAGAGAAATTTCCGTGGACACGCAGGAAGACCTCAACCCAAAAATTCCATTTGAAGAAAACGCCGAAATCTGAATTGAACCAAATCTGTTCCCGACAAAGATATTTCATAGAACCATAACTGGATCCGAGCAAGGCAAAATAATTTCCATAGACTTGAATCCGACCCGAACATTTAAATCTAATTTCAAAAAATACCTGAAATCTGAATCGAACCGAATCTGAACCCGACGAAAATATTCTAATGAATCATAACCAAGATCCGAACAAGACAAAATAATTTCCATGGACATGAACCCGATACATGGTTAGGTAACACTTGGGTTGCGATTAGGTTGCAATTACATTACGGTAAGTCTTTGATTTTATTTAATTTCCCGTTAGGTTACAGTTAGATCACGGTTAATTTAAAGTTAGGTTAAAGTTAAATTGCATTAATGTTATGGTTAGAATAAGGATAGGTTACAATAAAGTGACGGCTAGGTTACATTTATGTTATATTTAAGTTACGGTAGGGTACTGTTAAGTCGCAGTTAGGTTACAGACAGGTTATGGTTACGATACAAAAGTTTACGGTTAGGAATTTGTCCACAGAGTGAACACTACGCATCATGCTTTGATTAAAAATATACACTTACTTTTGTTAAATGGCTCTGAAATTATAATACTGTATACCAACCTTTTATCATCAAGTATCGATTTCATTCACGGAATAGTCGGATTTAAGAATGATATATTTAGTTTTAAATTCAAAATATTTCACTTGGGATTTCTATGTAAAAAAAATAATTAGTTACGTGACTTAACAGTGATTTTTACGGGTAAATATCAACACTTTAACACGGAAATAACGCAATCGTTGCATACATGTTCTCTCCCGCGTTTCTCATTGCATATTTTAAGTATTTTTAGAGCTTAATATTAGTTGTTGTTTTTTAAACCGATTTTTCACACAGTTAGCTGCCACGTATTTCAGACAATGCATTTCTGCATGCTTCGAGTTAAAGATAAAATCATACAAATTTCAAGTTTGTTTAATATTGTTAATACGGACCCGGGCAACGCCTGGCGGGTCAGCTAGTTGTTAATATTATGTCCACTGATTCCCCACTGTTGGCAAAATGTAGGTATTACTTTGGGTAATATTTTTCATGTAAAACTAATTAAATTTATACATATATTGCATTACATCTTAATAAAAATCTATTTTTTCGATTTAACAAAATCGTGACTTGATGAAAACTTTCAACCTGTCTCAAATATAACAAGGAAATTAATATAAAATTGATATTTTTTTTTCTAAGCAATAGAGGAATAAAAAAAATATTTAAAATCTTCTAAAGAATAGAAGATTTTTCGAAATAAAAAGTAATTTTGCACATGCTGTACTTTGAATTAAATAGAGAAATCCAATCCTTTATGTAAAGTTGTCTTTGCAAATTGATTATTGAAATTCATATAGATGCATGTTTATCCTTTAAAAATAATATTTTGAGTTTTAAAATGAAAATTTATAATGCGGACATATATATATATAGGCGGAAATTTTCCTGCAATTTACGGGAGAAAATTTCCATTAAATTAAGGAAATTGTACTGTCGTCTAGATTACCAGTATAATTCAGATATTTTAATGGAAATTTTTTCTACAATGATAATGTTTTTACTAAAAGAAAGAGGGGGAAAATGTCTGCTTATTGCCAACAGATGACAAGTTGGGTATCAATGCAATTTAGGCGTTTGAAATGGCTTAAATTCAGACACACACGGGTTTCTTAAAAGTTAAGAAACTTTAGTGAGTATCCTTTTTTTACACTTCCGTTTCAGAATGTTTAGTTTACAGTTGAAAGTTGTCAGTTTTAAGGACCAAATCAATGGTACAGAATTTCTAATAAACAGATGTATCTGTAAAAAGCAAATAACAATAAATAAAAATTTATAATTTTCACATTTTATATGGTACCCAGAAAAGAAAGAGAAGTTGCACAAATTATCAGACTTTTAAAATGTTGAATGTTAAAGAAAAAAATCAATTCAGGTCTAAAAAAAGAATATAAAAATATGAATAATGAAAGTAATTCTCTTTTGTTTGTTTAAACAGTTCCACTCTGTAATTCTTTAAATGGTTAGTTAAAGGATTTCTGCTACAACTTTAAAAGTAATTTATTGAAAGTAACATGAATTTTTGTGTGGTATTTTAGAGAACTTAATCGAATAGTGTGTAACAGTATAAAGAATGTGAATGTTTTATATACTTAAAATTTGTAAATGTGCTTATTTAGATATAGTAAGCAAGTAAACTGTGTTTCTTATTTTTAGTAATCAACTGATCTCGGTGAAAATTGTGTAAACTTTTGTATTATAAATAAATTTTGGAAGTATCATATTCAGATAAAATCATTGTAGAGTTGCAAACTGTGGTGAGTCGAGACTTACAGCATTTATAGAAAAATGAGAAACAGTATATGATGATTTAGTATTTTATAGTAATGCGGCTCTAAAATTTACGTAAACAATGAAGTAATGAATGTGTCACAAAATCTGGCTTGTTAAGCGAAAACAACATTGAGATTTTATAACCTAATAATCGGTAACTAATTTATTAACTCTCTAGCTCTGGGAAAATACCATTTTAATGGACACTTAAAATACTTTTATAAGTAGTAGTTCTCTTAATAGGCTTAATTTATATTTTTGTTCACACTTATGAGAGTGAGACTCAGATACGTGCTTGCCATACCCTGCCATAAATCAGATCCTGCTTATAGGGATACATTTAAACCAAAGCAAAGAAGAAAACATTTCATAGAAAAAAGTATCCAAATGATATAACAGACAAAAAATAATTGTACTTTAATTAAAAAAGACGTGTGGACACCGTTAGTATGGGACCTGTCTTTATAGGGTTCGTTTAAAAAGATTATAACCTGGCAGTTAAGTAACTTGAACTAGACAAAGAGAAGAGGGCAAAATATTAGTCTTCTGATTAATTTATAGTGCAAGAAATATTGAGAAGAAATCATAAAGTTAATTAAAATAGAAGAAAGACATTTATTATTTTTAATTGAAATAGTCCACTATAGTATTTTTACATGAATGGGCATCATTTGCTCATGTAAACTAAAACCAATTTCTCATATTATTTAAAACAAAATATCAAAATTCCTGTAGCTAATACTATGATTACGGAATCAGCCACGAAAAATTGCGTGATTTGAGCTCATTAATTATTCACTGGTTCGTTTAAAGCAAAAGAACAGTTACATAATTTTTTTTCTTGTTTTCTTTTTTTAGCCTTTTTTGAAGATTTTCTATATCAAAGTTTTCGATGTATATACCATTAATCAAGTCAACTACATTTAGATTGTTCTTTTTAACGACTTTTTTCCCTCCATGTGCGGTGCAACATGGAGATTTTTTTAAATGTACCATTAATTATCTTTTTCTGTTTTTCATTTGTTGATAAAAGAATTGGAGAAATTCCGATACCTTGTATAAATAAGAATCAACAACAATATTTTCTCATGCATAAATAACCATACAAAATGTTTAATCAGATAGAAAAACAATACTTCGTAATATAATGAAAATATACAAATACAAGAAGGAAAAGACATACAGGAAGATAAGCAAAATATTAAATTGGAAAAATGAAATTAAAACTGTTTAATTGGACCAGCTTCTCAATAAAAGGGATTTGGGGTTCTTTTGACACATTTTTGTGCAAGAAAATTAAAAAAAAATTGTATATAAAACCTCAAACTTAATGTAAGGCCAAATTAATATAAACATCCAATCGCAAATATGTATTTGCAACCAACACCTATTAACTAAAGGCAGTCTTAATATTAGACAACTTGTTTAAGCTTCTGTAGTTCGGTATTTTTACTAAATGATCAGCTTTTGATCCAGTAAAAAAAAAAAAAAAAAAAAAAAAAAAAAATGTACAGGAGAATTTGCATTTGAAGAATTCGCGAATCGAAATTATTTTTAACCACCTACTTGTCTATTGGTTAGTATTCTAATTACTAATGATGAGATACTGGATCAAAACCAGGTTCAGGCTTGGATGGTTTTAGAGGGTCTTATTTCACTTTAACACTAGAAAGACCGGGAAATTTAGTGAAAAGTTTTATAAAAATATTTCATACCAGAATTTTGATTTTAAACAGTTTTATTTCTTTAAAATTTTTTTCTTTGTACCATTTCTTTGTAACATTTTTTTCTTTGAAACTTATTTTATAAGGAAATTTCTGTTTGAACCAAAATATATTCATATGGTAGCGATCGAAATGACCGCCGTTCTTGTGTTAAAGTTCGTAATCTGTTAAGCTCTCTTATGCAAACGAAGGCTGTATTCAACCAAACCCCCAAAAATTGTCGAAAAAGATTGTGTTTCATTCCCTGTTTACTGGAGATGACAGTTTTATTAACTATTATAAAACGTAAATAGTTCCGATCCAATATGATACACCTGTTCGTTGATTGGAAGATTTTTAGTTTCATGAATATTTGACTGATAGGAATGGCTCTATCGAATTACGATACAGCTGTACGATACACCTGTACAATACGATACACCTGTTCGTTGATTGGAAGTTTTTTAATTTCATGATTATTTGACTGATAGGAATGGCTCTATCGAATTATCATTCATATCACGCAATTTTTTATATCACACTTGACTTTCGTACCGATGTTCATTTAAAGCTACTAATGTATGCTATAAGAATCCATTACAAACATCCCCTTCTGCAATAGAACCTGAATGCCTGTATTGATAACTCTTCCCGGATTTTAATGCGAATTCAAAGCCGATTCGAGAGAACGTCTTTAGTTGTATATTCAGCGTCAAGATTAATACACTCGCCATATCATCAATTTCACAATTTTGACTTTAGTTAATTTTAAATTACAACAAATATTGCAAATCTGATCGACGAAATCTGTTTCTGAGAACTTGACGGTGATATTTGATATGAAATACGACACCCTTCCTATTCAAGTACTTGATTTGATATAATGTGGCTGCACCACACCCATCATCCTGACTCTTCTAAGCATATTGGTTAGAGCTGGTCCACTGAGGGTTAATGTTTACTCATATGGATTTGACGGTTAATCTCGTTGTAAAAATTTGCTACGAACGAGTTTAAATTTCACCATTAATATCTTCTGAATCATTACATATATAAAAAGTCCGATTGTGGAATAATTTATGAGAACATGACAATCTTCTTTGCTATGAAATATGACACATTACATATATTTGCAGACATAATGGTTATTGCAAGAGATGAATTCTTTGTTTACATTATTTTGATAGTAAGAAGATTTGTGGCACACTTATGCTACGCATGTGCGATGTTTAAAGTCTAATTCGAGAACAGTCATACAGGGCCCTGGCTGAATGCATGTTTTGAATTTGTCGTCATGTTTTCGAATAGTAATCGTTGGGTCTTTTTATCACGAAATTTGTAACACTATCTGTGGTTAAATATGGTAACTATTATTATATGTATGATTGGTAAAAATGTAAAAATCACACGCATCCTATGGTTATTTTTCAATTTTGCAGGGTAATGGCCGGAGATGTTTTCGCAGGCGGCTTCCTTTTCTTTCTAAATGATCACCATTCATCCATGCCACCTTACCAGAATAATCGTTGCGAAAGTTTCACTTTTCAGTCATTTTCAATGCAAGAAAACGCACGAGAAAAACGCCAATGCTGGAGACCAAATGTAATGTTTCGGTAGTTTCGAAAGAAAATCATAAATTACACTTTAGGCAGTTTTGGACAAAGCTTTGACAATGAAAATTAGTTAATTTGCACTTCAATTCATCATCAAATGAATCCGGTGGGCCAGACATCCTCGGAGATGGTTACAGTGTTGAGGCATTCGGTGGCCCCTAAGAAGATGTAATAATCAATGAGGAACTTATGAGAAGAGTGAACAAAAGTGGAATAGTGAGAAGCGCACACTCACATTTTCTAAACTCCTCTATCTCTCTGAGTACGAGAAGACAGAAAAGAGAAAATAGAGGATTATGATGTGATCTCGAAAAGAGAAGGCTGGCTAGAAACAGGTGTGGAACAAAAGGGTTTCGTGAGCCCTGAGCCAACAAATGTGGTAACGATTCTCAAACTGTGAGAAATATCGTGAATACCAGTCACTAGACTTGTTAAGATTTATAGCTCGATAAGCCCAGCAGATGCACCAGCACGAGACGAAAACTTTCTTAACATTTTTTAGAATTGAATGTTATATTGGAATTTTAGATTCCATTCTGTTATTGATTAAATCTTTCCTGCTCACTAACTTCATCCATCGTGTTCACAAATTTATACCTTCAGGACTCACGTTCATGTGTTAATTTTATGTAAATGATTTAATTAATTGGTGAAAGCCAATATTTATTTACGTCTTTGCGTACAACACATAGCTTCGGGTATCCTCCATGCTACCACAGCATCATTACGCCACGCTTTCGAGTATATAAATCGTCTTCTCTGAAAAACTTTTATCATCAAAAAGGCATAATGTCTATATCTCAGTAAGATGGGAATAAAATACGCATTATCATTTAAATAATCTCTGGACTGCAATGTTCTTAAAATTTTCTTCATTTTTATCACTATTAAAACACAATCTTTGACGTAGTTTTGACTTAGTATTGCAGATGTTAACAGAGTCTATATTAAAGATTATTTTATTTGATTTAATGTTAGAAAAGGTAGAAAAAAATTAAGAAACCCTTGAACACTCTATTGTCCAAATTTTTGGTGGAGAAAACAATGCAGAAGTTTCTGTTTGTAAACCTTTATCAAATTTGCGCAGGTCTTCTTGATTTCAAATTTCTGATTTTTTAATTTTAAGATGCACCACTTTTTATAAGTTCATGAAGTACGGCACCACTATTTCAGATTAGGAATTTCTGACAATTTTTCTAACTTTTATATTTGAAAATTTTTCTTCGGTTAATAGCAAAAGACTTATCTGCAGAATTTGTATTATTTTTCGGCTGTATAACCTTCCTACCCTCAAATTTTCTCGATCTTGATAAAAACATTTTACACCAGAATTGCTGCTTAAAATATTTCATATATTTAACTGACTTATTTCTCTGAATTTAACTTTCTTTATGAAAAAAGTTCTGGTTCGAATCGTATAAAACACATTATAGTTATGGGTCGATTAGACCCATTCAGGGTAGGAAGGTTAATTGGGCGAAAAAACCCAGTAGAAAATTGCGGTAGAACTGTATGCACTCCGGTATTTTCTTTCTGCGTCTTGCCGGAATTTTAAATTTTATTGATTTGCTGTTTTCTCATTTATTTTTTTCTCCTATTTTTAAAATAAATAAAAAATGGTGTTTATTTTTTCAAAATTAAACCAAATTCTATTTTATTTGGTGTATTTTCATTATGCAATACATATAATTCTTCTAAGTATATATTTGACCCTAATAGTTTCCTCCTCCCCTCCCCGCAGTGTTAAAAACATATTTCAGCGTATCCCAAAGCCTTACAAATGAAATTTTTGAAAATAATTCTGTGAGCATTAGGCGTAAGACATGGAAAATTTGTTTTATGATTTGACTCCTGTTTCTACTCGAACAAAGGACATATCTCAGGAAGTACCTTCAGATGAAATCTTACTGACGAAATTTTGCAAAATGGTGAATTTTAAAACATAAGGATATGGGATATGTTTATAAGAATTATGCTTCTTTCCCGACAGACGCAAAATCATACAGGATGATTCAAAAAGAATTTGGCAAATTTTAAGTGTTATATTAGAGCACACTTTGACAAATTGCAAATTGCTTCTGCATTGCAAATCAGAATTGTAAGCCATCCGTATAACTACAATTCGAACCTGGATTTTTAGTTTATAATTTTAACAATAATGAATATATTTTAAGGAAATTTGCAACAAACTTAAAACAATATTACTAAAATTGGTAGGATGTTTTTAAGTTAATGAGTGTAAAATAAAAAACTGATTAACTTAAAAAAAATAAATAAATAAAAAACTGAAATTTATCTATTAAACTAAAGTTAAAACATGCTGAAAGTAATAAAAGTACAGGGTGCGCGATAAATTCGAGCAAATTCAAAATATTCATAATTAAAAAAAGTAACTTTTGAAAAAAAAATTAAGGTTCAAATATAACCAGAGAAACATCGGAAACTTTTCTATGTATAAAAAAAAGTAACCGTAAGAGGGCGCTTTCTTATCATATTAAGACGTTTTATGGAAATCAGACTAGCAATAAAACACCTGGTTGGATAAGGATTCGCCATTCGATCTCGGTAACACGCTATTCTTACCAGATCGAGCGTTGGTGGTAAAACATTAGTGCAAAAATGATGAAACCTGAACTACAGCATTGTGAAAGTTTCTCGCCGAGAAAGGACTGGAGGCACAAAAAAGAACTATTTCATTCAATAAAATATTGAATTTAATTCGACGTTTTTAAAGGGGGGAGGGGATTTTGGACGATCGTTTACATTCCTGTTAGACATTTTCATTGAAGACAGAGTGATAAGTTAAAATTGTAAGTTTGAGTGGTTTTCGCTATCTTCAAATTTTACCCCGGTAGATTTTTGGTTATGTCAATACTTAGTCTCGTGCATACCAGGCCTCTTCAACAACTTTGTTAGAACTGAGAGAAGCCACCCAATGGGTCGTTTGTATCATCCACATATGCTACATTCAGCTGTAATAAACAAATTGACGCGCCTGACTTGTCTAAGGCACGCCACACCTGTGAGATATTGAGCGAAAAAACATGAGGCATGCGACAATTTCACCCTGATAACAAAGGAAAAACCGGTTTCACTGCGTCATGTTGCACGATTTTTGACGCATGTCTCCCTAGTGTGTGGCGTGCCTAACACCTGTTGATGTGGTGGTCATGTTGAATATCTTTCACTTCAAAACAAATTCACAGTGTCATGTTATTGCGATTTGTTTCATTGTCTGTTTGTGTTTGCTTTATTTGCATAAAACATCTCAGTATGACGTGTGAGCGTCCTCTTTCGATTCTTTTGGAATATATTTTATAGATAGATAATTAAAAAAAAAAAAAGTCTTTCTGTTCATAATTCAGAAACCGAAAATTTTTCCAAGCACTCATTTTTTATTATGATTTTTTTTTTAACTTGCTCGAATTTATGATGCACTTGTACATTTAAAGGCATATAAATCTCTCTTATTCATATCTACATGTTTCATTGCACAAACGGCAACTTTAACAAGATGCCTGCAGATGTACCTATCACTTTTAGCAATTTTAAGTTAATATATATAAATATATATATACTAGAAGACAGCCCGTCAAAATGACGTGTTTGCATTTTTAAAAGGATGATAAAAAAATTATAACTGTGGTCAATCACCCACTTTAGGCTTAAACAATTTTTAAAAATACTGCGATTAAACACGCGGAAAAAAAATCTATATAAAAAAAGGAAATTTTAACAGAAATTTGCATTTAAAACTATAACAAAACTGTCTGGTGGATGGGGGGGATTGGAATGAACAAATCGTAAATACATAAATTTTAAAAAAATAAAGTAACGCAAAAAATCAATTATAAAAGATTATATTGTGAAACTACAGCCAAAAAATATATAAAAATACTGAGAGAAAATAATAAAAATAGCTAAAATGTATAAAAAAAAAAATTCCTATTTTGGACTATTTTTTAGCTAATACTTAAAAAAACGAAAGAGTCTATTTGGTATCCCCTGGATCCAGAAAACTGGCGCATGCGCATCTACCGTTCTCTCGCTCGCCAGCTTTGTGATTCCAGGGGATAACATGTAGTCACTACCTACATGGTATCCCCTAGAATCACAAAACTGGCGCATGCGCATCTACCATGCTCTTATACTTTGAGAACGCTACTTCTGCTGTTTTGTTATGCATTTTATTTTAAGCGACAAAATTTCTGAAAACGCGATGGCGTGATTCGTATGGTGTCTGTCTGGGAACCGGATGTAGTGGGTTCGAACCCGGGAAGCGGGGATCTCTGTAAAGTTTGAAAACAGAATAAATTAACTTTTTGAAAAATTAGATTTTTGTTAAAGTTATATAAATATTTTTCAATGCTTAATTATTTAAAATTAATTATCAATTATTTTTTATATAATTAATTATCGTATAATTATTAATAATTAATTATCAATTAATTTATTATATGATATATTTACAAAAATAATACTAATTATATTATTATTTTTTAATTGTCATTTTGTAATTAAAACTACATACATTTGTTTTTCAAGCTGCAATTAATTATTATATAATATTATTAATCTTATTATTAATTAATTTATTAATTATTACATAATAATATAATATAATTATGTATAATTTATATTGAAAAATCAATTATAGCTTTCTGTAAATAAATACTTATTAATTATGAATTATATTATTTATATAGTATTAGTTATGCAGTTAATAATTACATAATTGTTATACACTTATTAATTAATAATTATGTGATTATTATAGAGTTATTAATTAATAATTATATGAATATATAACATAATTATCATAATATTTTTATATAGTAATTATATAATGTATATATAATAATTATTATTATTATATTATTTATATTTTAAACAAATTGGCATTTGTAATTAGAACTACATACATTTTGTTTTTAGCTGCAATTAATTATTATATAATGTAATTATTATTAATAAATTATTATGCAACATGTAAATATTAATATTACTTATTAACTTATTATTATATCGTGATATTAATATAATGGAAGTTGTTATATAAATATTTTTCAAAGTTCAATTATTTATACTTAATTATCAATTAATTTATTATATAATATATTTACAAAAATAATAATAATTATATTATTATTTATAATGTTAAAGTTATAAAAATATTTTTCAAAGTTTAATTATTAATAATTAATTATTGTATAAATTTTAATAATTAATTATCAATTAATTATATAAATATATTACATAATTATTATATAATATTTTTGTATAATATAATATACTTATATAATAATTATGTTATTTATATTATTTAAAAATTTGGCATTTGTAGTTAAAACTACATACATTTTGTTTTTTAGCTGCAATTTATTATTATATAATGTAATTAGCATTATTATTAATAAATTATGATGCAACATGTAAATATTAATATTACTTATTAATTAATTATTATATAGTAATATTAATATAATTTATATTAAAAAATCCATTATAGCTTTCTCTAAATAAATAGTTTATATTAGTTTAGTAGTAATTAATAATTATATTATTTATATTTCTTAGAAAGCTATCTGTAATAAAAACTATATATATTTTGTCTTTCAAGCTGTAGTTCCAGGGAGAATTTTCATTTCTAATCCATAAAAAAACAAAGTAATAATATCAGAAGTCTGTGTGTGTGTAAGTGTGGGGATACCCCGAAATTATACCTGCTTTATATTAATAATATTATATCTTAATTATATTAATCATTAACAATTTATTATTATCTATGTATAGTAATTATTACTAAATATTGTTAAATATTAATTATAAAATATTCATGTATTTTTCATTTATAATATGCAATTTTATTTTTTTTAATAAAAAATAATAAATGTTTAGACTATATGATAGTTATAATTGTATTCATATTGTACAAATAACTTGATGCGCTTGATTCATGATGCGCATGTGTCAGTTTTGTGATTCTAGGGGATAACATGTAGGTAGTGTCTACATGTTATCCCGTGGAATCACAAAGCTGGCGAGCGAGAGAACGGTAGATGCGCATGCGCCAGTTTTCTGGATCCAGGGGATACCAAATAGACACTACCTAAAAAAACACTCTATAAGATCGGAAACAAATGTAAACAATAAAGAGTAAACAGCGCGTGTTCGAGAGACACACGCGCTGCGCGTGCGAGCTCAGGGATTTTGGCTTCCGAGTACTAAATTCGCTGTAATATTCACTCCATGTACCTGTCTCCTGAACACGCGCGCATAGCTCCCGAACGCACCCAATCATTCCTGAGTCGTCATGTTACAATGGAGTCATTCTAAAGATTCATTCACGGAATTTGTCATTCTTAAATGGCAACAGTTTTAACTTGTTTACATTGTTTGTTCTTTTTCGTAATTGCTGATTGTTTTATTTAGAACTTAAACATTATAATTAAATAGTTTTTGTAGGTTTTAAAGAAAATGCGTAATGAATAAATCTTTTACATGTATATTTTCATAAGTTGAACAATTAGAATATTTGTGAACGGCTCGGAATAGTTAAGCCTAACGTGGACGCAATTGCAATAAGTTTCTTTTTCTCGTGGATGGGCTGACCCCGGAATCGTCGTACACAGAGGGGTTTTATATATATAATATTTAGTTAACAAAAGTGATTTTCTTTCATAATTTTATAGAAATTTAATCAGTCATAAGTAAATGTAAAGGATTAAAAAATATGGGTGTATTTTAGAAACTGGGGAACAAAATGAAGGAAATTTTTAAGATATTTTTTCTTGCAATAGAAAATGAATTACATTACGTTTTTCTTTTACAGTGCAGAAATTAAATAAATAAAGAGAGATACCTAAAGAAAAAAAAACATTCTTCGATAGCGCATGTAATGCGGATATGTTAAATAGGAGAAAACAAAATTAACTATTTAATGAACCACACAACAGTGGAAATTTCAGCATTACTAACAAGTTCTATTTATGCTGTAATTCGGGTAAGGTTATTTTAATCCGAATCATTGATCAATGTTATTTGGTGTCGTTCCCCTTAAAAGTTCGTGCATATTCTTCCACTGCGTCCTTTCAAATTTTCGTTACCCTGTTATTAACGTCAAAAGTCTGAAAGACGCGGCGCTGTGGCCCATCATCAAAGGGCGAAGAAATTCTTCTTCGAAATTTTCTATGACGTTTAGATCTTGATAAATGACTTCTAGCATTTGTTTTTTAAGCAAGTTGTATCATGCTGGTATGTTTTGACTACAGTAAAGCATTCGTGATCACCAATCGTCTACTTCTTTGTTTTAATAAGCAATCGCATTACAAAATAGGCCCCATTATACACGGAATAATTCATGTGCATTACATCTATCCATATGCTGCGCAAGGGAACAATATTTATCAGTTCGTACAGTGCTAGGTGCTTAGTTCCCCTGTCAGAACTGTCAAAACGGTTGAAAAATTCAATGTATGGTTACTGATGATAACTGTAAGGTAGAACTGTGTTCTAGCAATTAAGTTACAGTCGTTTTTTCTTGCTCTTTTAGTTATTGGGAATGAATTAGGAATGAAGGAGAATGAAGCTAAAAACAAAATCTGATATCAAATATGAATCGCATGTTTTGTTATTATAGGAAGTTGCACCACACCCATAAATTATAAAGCTGAATCATCAATCTTTTAGTAATCTTTTTGTGCATCAATAATTTTATTAAATTTTATTTATTTCTTTACTTACTTTTGAATGCATAATGTCTCTTGTTTATTCCTTTAACCATTAAACAGTTGAAAATGGTTTTAATTGTAAAAATATGTACATTTAATATTTTAAACCCTGCGCCTATGTTTTGTTGTTGATTTACCCATTATGAATGTTGTAAGTATTACTATTTCACTCTTAAATATATATGTTCCCCACCTTAAAAATAGAATATTCAAACTTATTTAATCACTAAATTATAGCACTAGCGGAAAAAAAAAGTTCATTAACAATCAAGTCTTCCATAAATGTAGGAAAATGAAACAAATTTAGGGAGCAGATTTTATAATGAATTAAAAACAAACTTAAAGTATTCCAAAGCTGACAGAAAATTAATATAAAAGACCCTCAATTAGAGTAATATAACTATAAAATTTTACGGAGTCTGAATAATTTCGAAAATGCTGAATATTTAAAACAACGCTAATTTTTATGGTAGTCTATATGAAAATTCATTATAGAATAAGATTTAGATTCAAATTAATATATTTTATTTTTGTTAAAATACAGTTTGCTATTTCTTAGAAAATAAGCACTTTATCTACCGACGGTACCTATAAGTACCATTAAAATAACTTATTATAAAATTCTTTTAATACGTCAGTTAGTTGTAATACTGTTTAAAATGAGTTACAGATACATTACTTTATCTTGTTTTAAAAGCATTATTGGTTACACAAAACAAAAATATTTTTAAAATGATTTCTTTTATCTTTGCATCTTTTCAGCTTTCTTGGCGCTGTGGGAGGGTAATGGGGATTTTTCAATGCGGAAATATTTCTTATATTTATATTGTAAGAACACCATATTTTTAAATTTTATAATTCTACAAAATACTAAGAAAAAAATTAAAAATATAAGATTTGAGTGGGGTTATAAAAATTGCTCAAAATCCCTCTAAATTCGAATTTAATTAATCCTTCTAAATCCTAAATCCTTCTAAAATCCTTCAAATATTTATTAAATGATTATGTAAATACTTTAATTTAGTTTAAACAATTTGCGTAAAATGCTTTAGAATGTAAGTTTTTCATGAATTCATAATGCGGTAGATAAAGGGTTAAAAAAAATGACGTTCAGATATCTGAAAGTAGAAATATGAAGTGGGGAAAACTAAAAATTTAAATTAAAAAAAAAGAACCCTCTCAACCCGTTACGGAAAAAGAGAGACTGTTGCTGTAATGCTGAAAACTCACCAGAATCTTTCAACAATATATTTTGAAAATAAACAAATGTAGTTTATTTTTTCTATAAAATACGAAAACAAAAATTTAAGGTAAAAGTTTTGATCAATGTAAGTTATATACATCTATGTTAAAGTAAAGATACCAGTTTCTAAATAAAAAGTGTTGCATATCGGATTTTTATCGGAATAGATTTCTTGTTTTTCCAAATGGAAATTTCAGGTTCGGGTCTTTTTCGTCTAAACTGAAATTATTTTGTCGCGCTTGGATCGGATTACGGTCTGCTGTTTTTTCTGGTTTGGTTCGGGTTATGGGTTAATAATTCTAAAACTATCATCCTAATTGGGAAATAAGTGATTATCAAACATGTTACAAACATTAGGTGCTCTTATTTAAATTACACCATTGGTAAAATTATTAATAAATTAAATTATTTAATTTCATTTTAAGAAATTCGATATGTATGATACACATTTAGATGTATACAGTAGCTTGATAAAAAAAAAATTGCATACACGTCATATGTATTAATAAAAACATATTTTTTAACAACTTCCAGCCATTGATCTAAATGGTAAACAGTTCACAGCTGACGAACAAACCTCGCGATTGGGTTGTTTCAATTTACTTCAGATGGCTGCCATGATTCCGTAAGTTTTTGAGTGGGAATTGCCAGTCAATGTCTAAAGTCTTTGGGTTTAACACGTCACGTAATGACTTTGTAGCGATAATACTTTTATTGTTAAATTTACCGTTAAATTACCGTACTCGTTTACATTTTGTCTTAAATAGCTCATATTTAATGTCATTTAAATACGGCACATGTTCTGTGCCACATGATGACAATAGATTTCTTTTCTGTCATAGTGAATTCACAATTTGCTGTTATTTTGGTAATGTTGCTATTAGGCGATTTACAGAAAACCATTGGATCAAACTTTGCTAAAATACCGCAAAAATGAGTTATTTAAATCTGCCGGGGCTAGTCCAAGTTCGAATAATTGAAAAAAATGAAGTCACACTGCAGACTACATACTGACTATAAAGCTAAAGAAACAGTGATTACGTCACTTCTGGGAATATTTAAGTTGCTGCAGAAGAATCAACTGAACACATTGTCAATATTCTCTCAAAAGGTCAGAAAATTTTGCTTTTTTGTCATAAGAAAAGCATGTCCTTTCCAATGGTATTTCCAATGACCCTTTTTTTAAAAAAAATTCACCATCAGATTCCAGTGTCTGTGAAACTAATTAACTGTTATAAGTAACCAATGGCAGGATATAAAAAGGATCACTGCGAGTTATTTCTCTGTTCGTATCTGTTATTTCATATCTTGTTTATCAACCAGACGATCAGAAGAAAGAAAATAATAACATTTGTGTGGGAACTTCATCTTCTCATGAGAAAAGATTTTATTACAATATAATGTTCATGCTTTTCGGGGGGATGATATTGTGGAAAGGATTAATCAATTTATATAGCATATTTGAAAATTTGCATTCTTCTATCCACTGACAGATCTCCAAACTTAGGATTTTAAGTGTACAATTCGACGCATTGTAAAGTCTTATATATATATATATATATAGTTTTTTTGGTTTTACGGACATTTTTAGGGTTCCGTACTTAAAAAGTGAAAACGGCACCATTATAAGATTACTCCAGTGTCTGTCTGTCACAGCATCTTTATTCGTAAACTATGGAACTTGGAAAAGTCAAACTAGATGAAAGTAATAAAAATTACTGACCCACATAGTTACAGATTTTTAAACATTAATAAATGGGTCATTTCACGCGAAATGAGCAAAAATGTTAAAAGCTGTGTCCGAATAAGAGCCGATTTTAATAAAATTTTATACACATGTTTAATTTATGGTCAAATAGAAATCTGCAAAATATCTTGACGAAAAATACATTATTTTAACAGTTTTGGACATTTAAAAAACTTGTGATATACACTACCATGGCCATTAATGAACGTCCACTTGCGATTTCAGACATTTTGTTAAATATCTAAAAAAATACATGAGGAATTATCCTGAAACTCTAAGTGTATGAATATAATTGTACAAGTCATACATTTCCGTGAAGATTTTTTCCCGAAACTGCACAGGGGACCGCCAACAAATTAAAAAAGAATGAATATATTTTGAATAACCCTGTCAAAACTAATGTAGCAAAAGCGCTAAAACTGTAGATTATGATTAAATGGCTTATTGTAATAAATTGTGCTTATTTTTATGTCGATAGCATATATACTCGTAGAAAAAGTAAGGTTTTTATAAAAAGTTTCAAATTTTTCCAAGAATTTTCTTTATAATTAGCAGAGTTCTTAATATAAAATATTATTTTCTGAATATATGACAAGCAACATTGCATAAAATATCCTGTAATCAGAATTAAAAAAAATAATAAAAATTGTATGAAAAATGAGTAGGTTTACTAAATAATTTTTCACTGCGCATGCGTCAACGATATCAAAATTTCATTTGCATATTATGTTAGCTAATTGTATAGAGAAACTTTTGTGAAAGTCTAAAAATCATAGCTTGAAAATTCTGAAAATAATCGTCAATAGAATAAGTTGAAAATCCGTTATTCCCAAAATGAAGCAAAAACAAGAGGGGTGTTATCCATATATTTATTGACTAGTGTCAATATAGATTACACAATATGGGACGTACTACTACATTTGGATAAAACCCCCTCATTTTTTTGCTTCTTTTTGGGAACAACGTATTTTCTGCTTATTCTATAGACGATCACTTTCAGAATTTTCAAGCTATGATTTTGAGAGTTTCACAAGAATTGCTCTATACATTTAGCTAACATAATATGCAAATGAAATTTTTATATCGTTGACGCATGATCAGTGAAAAATTTAATAAACCTACTCATTTTTCATACAGTTTTTATTATTTTTTTTTATTCTAATTAAAGGATATTGTACGCAATGTTGTTTGTCATATTTTCAGAGAAGAATATTATTTTATATTAAGAACTCTTCAAATTATAAGCAAAAATCTTGGAAAAGTTTGGGACTGTTTTTATAAAAACCTTAATTTTTCTACGAATATTCATACTATCGACATAAAAATTAACATAGTTAATTACAATAAGCCACTTAATCATAATCTACAGTTTGAACGCTTTTGCTACATTAATTTTGACAGGGTTATCCGAAAGATATTCATTCTTTTTTAATTTGTTGACGGTCTTCTTATGGAGTTTCGGGGGAAAAACTACACAGACATATATGGTTTGTACTATCATATTTATACATTGAGAGTTTCAGGGAAATTCCTCGTGTACTTTTCTAGATATTTAACAGAATGTCTGTCGGACGCTCCTCTCAGTCCACAAAACATCGAAGAATGTCCTAGGTAGTTTTAGCTGCCACCACCGATATTAATGGGTGATATCGGTCACCTGCTGTGAGGATTGTGTAAAATAACACTGACGCTGTTAATGAACTGAACTAACAGTTTATTTAAGATATAGATATGTACACAAGAAACAATATTTACAACTATTTACAATTACAACTCGGATATAGATGATCCGGTTCAACATTAAATTAACTACAATAAACGTTGGTTGTGTACCGTTCAACTTACACTTTCTTCCTCACACTCAACGCACGTTAGATACGCTTTATCAGAGATTACTGCAGAATCTCAATACACAAGGGTACTAGGCCTCACTTCTCGGCCTATAACACTATCCACCGGGACGCCTTGTCCCACGCTCAAAATATACACTATCCAACAGGACCACAAATCCTGAGCGACCTATCGGTCTCAACGCCAAGCGAGAACTGTCTACAACCTCTCAGTCCAGAGTTGACCTTCAGAGATCTTCCTTCCCCCATGCAGGACTCCTTAGAGCTCCTCCATTGGTTCAATTCCGCATACCAACCTTGAGTCATGACATCTACTGTTTACACATCACTTAAATACTAAATGACAGCTGAGCCATGCCCCGTGGTCATCACTTTCATTCAGCAACGAGTGCGTCATCCGCACACCTGCGCCTGGATAACCACCTGTCATTTGTCATTATAAGAAAAGAAAGAAAGGTATTTCGAAAGCTTCACGGATACACAACCCACAATACATAAAATATTCAGATAAGGAAATGTTATTCCTTTCTAATTCAGGGCAGATGTCTTCTAGGAACCTGACACCCCCACCTTAGCGGAAAATATGCCTGTTAGGGGCTAATTTTCCCCAAACATATAATAATATTACGGAAGAGTTCAATAGTCTCTTTGCAGATTTCTTCATTCTAAATATTACATAGGCATTTTCAGGTGTCGGAACATTCTCTACTGACATCTCTACTGAACCTTATACTAATACTACTATTGCATAAACAATACACATGCTAATTTACTATTATAAACACAAAACTTAAAAAAAGATATTTACACACACACACAAAAAAAATTAGACATGTGATGACATCCTTTAAAGTTGTCTACTATTTTGACATTGATACTGATGGGCTAGTAACTGGTTGTTCTTCCCAGCTCTTTCTCTGTAGCCTCGAAATTGCATCAGCATTCAAATGTTGAACTCCGGGACGATGAGAAATGCTCAGGTTCCAGCGTTGCAAGGCTAGAGCCCACCTAGTGAGTTTGGGCGACCTTGGGGTTGTTTCCGTGAGAAATGTTAATGGATTATGATCGGTAATGACCTCAATTTGAGATCCATAAGTCCACTTTTCAAACTTCCGCAACCCGAAGAGAACACTCCAAGCCTCTTTCTCTATACTCGGCCAAGCACGCTGAGCCCCTGACAATTTCTGACTGGCAAAAGCTATAGGTTTAAACTGACCTTTTTCATCTTTTTGAGTAAGACAACATCCTACTGCAAGGTCGGAAGCATCGGCGTGAAGCTGATATTCCCGGCCTACGATAGGTGTAGCCAAACTCGTCACTTTACACAACTCATCTTTAAGAGTATTAAATGCTTTTTCTGCCCTTTCATCCCATGGTACAGTATTTTTGACATTTCCTTTGGTTAATTCGGTTAAAGGTATAGCTATCTCAGCATAATTTGGAATATAAGATCGGTAGAATCCCATTAATCCCAAAACTGATCTAACTTCCTTTTTAGTCTTTGGTCTCTTTAAGTCCCTTATTGCTCCGATTTTCTCCTCATCAGGTGCATGAGTTCCACCCCCAATAACATGACCTAAAAACTTAGTCAATTCCTCTCCAAATTTACATTTGTCTAGTCTAATCGTAAAATTTCTATTTTTCAACTCTTCAATGACAGCCCTGACATGCTCACAATGCTCTTCCCAGGTATCGGAGAAAATGATGACATCATCAATATATGCTTCTGCATACCTCCGATGACCTTGGAGAACCTCATTCATGTCTTTTTGAAACGTAGCAGCAGCCCCTGATAATCCAAAAGGCATTGTACGCCACTGATAAGTTCCGTTATGCGTCGTAAAAGCTGTCAGAGGTTTACAATCCTCAGCCATTTTAATTTGCCAATAGCCCCTCAATAAATCTATTGAAGATAAATATTTAGCCGCCCCTGCGGTATACATAATTTCTTGGGAATCTTTCATCGGGAAGGTGGGAACCTGCGTTACAGAATTTAAAGCTCTGTAATCAATACACATTCTGACAGTTGCATCTTTTTTCGCAACGCAAACAAGTGGATGACTAATTTCAGCATTCGACGGTTCGATTAGATTTAATTCTAATAACTCCTGAATCTGCCTATCCACTTCCTCTTTATAAGCTACCGGCACGCTATATAACTTTGGTTTTTTCCTTTCTACACCGGGTTTCAGATCAATACGATGTTCCCCTACTTCCGCTGGTCGTACAGGACCCATAAACACTTCTTTATTTTCCCTCAAAATGGACTTTAAATCTTTGACTTGACTATTAGATAGCCCTTTTATTTCAAACCTCTGAATATCCCGTTCTATCTCTTGATCCCGGTTCAAAATAGGAATTTCCCCAACTTCTCCAAATTCCTCATCACCTTCGAAAACAATATTAACTATATTACATTTAGCGATAAATTCTCTTATCTTATTTTGGTGCACATGCTTCCTACTCCCGTCGGCTAACTCAACAATAAACGAATGCTGGTTTCGTTTTTCTACAATAGTTGCCGGCCCCTGCCACCTAGAATATAACTTATTAGTCGAATCGGGGATTAACAGTATAACTTTATCGCCTACCTCAAACGTTTTTTCTTTTGACCTTAAATTATAATGATACGCCAATCTATTTTGTTGAACCTCAGACGACAATTTTGCCTCATTTGCGGCTCTTTCTAAGCGGTTCTTAAGTTTATCCAAGTACTCATGAATCGGCGTAGTATCTAACTGCGCTCCCTTGTTTTCTCCTGCCCATGACGACTTAAGAATCGATAACGGACCCTCCGGCGCTCTACCATATAATAACTGGAAAGGTGCGATTCCCGTCGTAGAATTTGGGACTTCCCTATACGCCCATAATATAAATGGTATTTGTTCATGCCATTTTTTTCCTTCTTCCCTAATCGTATGATGTAGCATACGTTTAAGAGTCTGATTAAATCGTTCCACAAGTCCGTTGGACTGTGGATACTGTGGAGTCGAAAATCTTGGACTAGCACCTAACCTTTTCTCAAATTCTTTCGTTAAGTCGGCAGTAAAATTGGTTCCATTGTCGCAGGCAATTACATTAGGAATTCCTGTTCTCATAAATATTTGAAGTAACGCCTCACACGCGGTTTTAGCAGTTAAACTTTTTAGAGGGATCGCATCCGCCCATCTGGTATGCTGATCAATTAAAGTCAGTATATACCGATGCCCTTGTGAACTTTTAGGATCAATAGGCCCAATTAAATCAACATTAACAACCTGAAATGGAAGTTCCGGCCGCGACACTGGGGAAATAGGAGCTCTATCATTTACTTTAACCCCTCTAGTCAATTGGCACTCTAAACATGATTCACAAAACTGTTTAGCTTCTTTTGCCATTCCCTCCCAATAAAAAGAATACCTTATTCTCTGCAACGTTTTCTTGGCTGCATGATGCCCTCCAAATACCGATGAATGCGCTAATTTTAAGATTTCTTCCCTTCTTACCTTGGGTACTACTAATTGCGCTATAGTTTCGCCTAACAATTTCTCTTTATGATACAATAATCCGTTTACAATATAATAATCCCCTTTTTCCTTTTTAGCTAATTCCCAAGCTTTCTCTAATTCTTTACATTCCAACTAGGATTTCTTAAACATATCTGAGTTACTAAATATAGATTCATTATTTTCCTCCGTTTCAGTTTTTTCTGGATCCTGACTTTGTACATTTTGCGATCTCGCGTCTATTACGTAAACATTACAGCTATCGTTACTTACATCTTCCTTTTCATTCGAGTTATCAATAATAATTTCGGAACTTTTTAATTCTTCGGACTCTATCAATGGCTCCTCAAGATTGACACCTGACAACTCATTAATCACCTCGGGATGTAAAATTACTTGCTCATTAATATTATCAGTTACTGCGCAAAGTACTTCCTGATGAATAATATTAGTTTGCCCGAATTGCGGAATAGCTAGCGGTAGTTTAACTAACGGTGATTTAACAGCTTCACCAAATAACCCTTGTAAATAAATACTACCCGCTCCCTTTAATTTCTCTTCCGGGACTAAATCTTTATGAACAACACTAATCTCACATCCAGAATCAACCAATCCCTTTGCTTTTTGCCCATTAACACTAACTTCAATTTTCTCAAGTTTATTTAATTTCTCACCAATAACATTAGTTTTCTGCTCGGCCTTTGCCGATATTCTAGCCACAATAGCCCCATTAGGTAACTCTTGATTTTCTTTCACCATAATCTTATGAACACCTGCTTTCTGGTCTCGCCCTTTATTGCCATTATTAGTTCCCTCATTACCCACTTTATTACAAAAACGTCGGTAATGACCTCTCAAACCACACTTAAAACATTTAGGCCCTGAAGCATCATTCGTCTTCTTAAACTCTGTTTTCCTATCCGGAAAAGAATTACACTCATTACTACCATTTTGCCTCCAACTACCCCTAAATTTATTATACTCCCTCGGTCTCATTTTTTCATTGTTTACGTACTTATCTTTACCTTTAAAGCTTTTATGCATAACCGCATAAGACTTATGTTTAGCATCAAAATAATTATCACACTCTTTAGCAATTTTAGGAGCTTCTAACCATTTACCCTGGTGAGTTAAACTAATATATGCTGCAGTATCCTCATCTAGCGTACTCATTAGCTTATCAGTAACTATTAACTGGTTGACCTTTTCATAAGTGTCCGCACCTCTAATTTTACAATAATTTTCCCACGTAGCTATTAAACGCGATACAAATAATACATGGGTTTCGTTCGGATTTCTCCTAGCTTTCCGGAAATTTTCTAAACATGCCTTCGGGGTTGGCTCATGTTCCCTTAGGACTAACTCCTTTAATTCCTCATAATTCTCCATTTGTTCCTTAGTGGTATAAATTAACAAATTATCCGCCTTATCTCCTAACATATTTAGTAGAATTTCGGCCTGCTGGTTTTCCGGTACATCTTTAGTTTGGAATGCCCTTTCTAAACTGTTAAAAAATAAATTCCATCCCTCAGTCCCTTCTGGTACTTTGATAGATAGAGTTTTAACACTTTTGATCAATTTTTCTATGTTACTTTCATTATTAGATTCCCTAGACCCATTGAAATTATTTGCCGATTCTTGCACCCTTAGTTTCTCCATTTCTAATTCATGTTCCATTCTTAATTTTTCCATTTCTAACTTTTCCTGCTCTAATTTTTCCTGTTTTTCTTCACGCTCTAACCTTTCCTGTTTTTCTAACTTTTCGCGTTCTAATTTTTCCTGTTTTTCTAACTTTTCGCGTTCTAATCGTTCTGCAACAATAGCGTCAGATAATTCCTTAATAACCCCCTCGTCATACTCATCACTGTCCATTATCTTTTTCTTAAGCTGAATTCTGGTATCATCTTCCGCGAATTCAACACCCAATTCTTCAGCTATCGCCTGAAGATCAACCTTTTTTAGTTTCAATAAGAAAGCCATACCTTCACCGATTGTTATAACCACCCCACAAGAATAGTTAAACCTACCAACTTAATATTTCCGAAATTTCTAACTTAGTACAGATATTTCTCCACTTATTAAACTAATTAATACCCTTCAGATAATCAATACACTGAATACTCTAATTTTCCTCAACCATTGATATCACACAATATACTTCCAATAAAACAAAAGGTAAAAGAGTAATTCGATTTGATTACTATGCAATATAGATTCCAATATATACACTTAGATAACAACATACAATTTATATTATAATACTGATACGTTGAAATTGAATAGAAGTATTGATGTCAATCAAAAAATCCACATAAAGAAAAATTGAAACACATGCATACATAAATTTCTACAATTATCCTCACTAAAATATTTCCGAATTCAATATTGGTTCTCACACTTAAAACAAATATACCGAAAATCTTCACTTTTATTTTTCCTCACTATGGCTCTCTTTTGAGCCTTTTTTTTTTTTCACTATGGCTCTCTTTTGAGCCTTTTTTTTTTCCTCTCTAGTATTGGCCAATTAAAATTTTCATTTGCTTAGAATTTTGATAATGTAACTCTTAAAATTTAAACAGTATTGCTTCATTTAACAATAATTTAGATTTAATGCATTAATTTAGTTCACTAATATCATTATAAATAGCATATCATTATCATCTCAAATTATTATGACCTTTCTTTAAAACAATAGCAATATGGTTACTAATTCTTTACACCTATCTGAACACAATTATTTCATTGCACATAAATTACGTAGACAATTTGCTTAAATTACTATTAATTATACAACAATACAATTTGGTTCGAGATGTCAGAAGAAATGAATGATCAAAACACCTTACCTTATACTTTCTTTGGTGGGGTACTCTTCTATTCACAGATAGCTCCACGATGTAGCGGTAATATGGCACAACAGTTCAGTTTAGTTCTTTCTAATAAAGATACGCACAACACTTTAGTCCACACTAGACGATATGGCACGATACTTTATCACACACTCGACGATCCGGCACGATACTTTAGCACATACTCGACGATACGGCACAACACTTTACACACATTCGACGCTACGGCACGACACTTTACACACATTCGACGATACGGCACGACACTTTAGCATACAATCGACGATCCGGCACGATGCTTTAGCACATACTCGACGATATGGCACGACCGCACAAGAATTCCACTGGATACTCTGGCATTAACAGACTGCAACACGGCTCGCTGGTCACTGGTTTCAGGCGATTCTATCCCGACGCTGCCAACAATTTGTCGGACGCTCCTCTCAGTCCACAAAACATCGAAGAATGTCCTAGGTAGTTTTAGCTGCCACCACCGATATTAATGGGTGATATCGGTCACCTGCTGTGAGGATTGTGTAAAATAACACTGACGCTGTTAATGAACTGAACTAACAGTTTATTTAAGATATAGATATGTACACAAGAAACAATATTTACAACTATTTACAATTACAACTCGGATATAGATGATCCGGTTCAACATTAAATTAACTACAATAAACGTTGGTTGTGTACCGTTCAACTTACACTTTCTTCCTCACACTCAACGCACGTTAGATACGCTTTATCAGAGATTACTGCAGAATCTCAATACACAAGGGTACTAGGCCTCACTTCTCGGCCTATAACACTATCCACCGGGACGCCTTGTCCCACGCTCAAAATATACACTATCCAACAGGACCACAAATCCTGAGCGACCTATCGGTCTCAACGCCAAGCGAGAACTGTCTACAACCTCTCAGTCCAGAGTTGACCTTCAGAGATCTTCCTTCCCCCATGCAGGACTCCTTAGAGCTCCTCCATTGGTTCAATTCCGCATACCAACCTTGAGTCATGACATCTACTGTTTACACATCACTTAAATACTAAATGACAGCTGAGCCATGCCCCGTGGTCATCACTTTCATTCAGCAACGAGTGCGTCATCCGCACACCTGCGCCTGGATAACCACCTGTCATTTGTCATTATAAGAAAAGAAAGAAAGGTATTTCGAAAGCTTCACGGATACACAACCCACAATACATAAAATATTCAGATAAGGAAATGTTATTCCTTTCTAATTCAGGGCAGATGTCTTCTAGGAACCTGACAATGTCTAAAATCGCAAGTTGACGTTCATCAATGGCCATGTAGTGTAGAATGGCGTTCGTGCAATCTTTAAAAGTTGAAATATTGAAGTTCTGTGCCTTGAAAACTATTTAATAGAAATGAATTTTTTTTTCAATGATATTGTAACCTCTGAAAATCTGTCTGCATATTTATTGAGTAATAATAAGCTGGTAATACCATGATTAATCTTAAATTGGTTGTAAATGTTGAAAATTTGCGAATTTTCAGAAAATTCGAAACTTTATAAAAATCAAAGAATTAAAAAAAAATCTGTGGAATTGATGCCTGATGTAGTATGACATATGAAGATCAAATTATCCAAATTTGAAAACTGTCATTTATTTCCATCATCTTAAAAAAAAAATTCGAAACTTAAGAAATTACAAAATCATAATTTTTCCTATTATGTATCCGCAAAAAAATAAATGAAGGAAAGATCCTACATTAATATTATTGTACAGTCATAAGGATCAATAAAGTTCATGATATAAAAAAAAAAAAAAATCAAGATTGTTCTTTGATTCCTACATTAACAAAAATGGGCTCAAAAAGTAATATTCGTTAGATTCCATGGATTTCTCCTATTTAAAATCGCGCACATTTCTTAAACTATTGTAGGATTTCAAGTGAAAAGAGATGTGTGCTACCATTTACTTTTTATACTTGGACTAAAGATTTATATATAATTATTTGTTGAAATGAATCTTTTTTTTTTTTTTCTACTCAAATTTAAAATATTCTTGAGACAAAATTAAATTGAAAGTAAGAATAGAAATTTCTATGTCGCTTTATCATAACCCTTTTATTTATAATATCAAATAATTTTAAAATTTTAAAAGCTTTTCTTCGTGTTCAATGAAGTTGTAGAAATAATAAATTTTTCCATCAACAGGTTTTTCTGTTTATTTTTTTTCTCATTAAGGAATAACAAGGCAAGAATGAAAATTTAGATATTTAAAATGCATAGCAGTAGCTATAATCTCAAATAATTTTAACATTGTAAGAGGTATCATTCATGTTCAGACGAGTAATAGAAATATTTCATTTTTTCCACAGATTTTTTATTATTTATTTTTAAACTGCTGAATAAAAGCACATTTACTAAATTACGCTTATCTGTTTCTCATTGTTCATTCTTAATTGTCAATAATTTTTAATGCAGTCTTTCCCTTCCTAAGGTTAATAATCAAACTTGAAATTTCCAGGATGTACACAAAACCTTGATTTTCTATCAAATTTTAAAGTAAATTTTTATACCTAAATAAACAAGTCTCAAATCTATTACTTTGCATTTACACTTAAATGAATATGATCTACTTATATGATGATTTTAAATAATATCTATGACCTGTCAGCTGCACTTGATTTGCTCGTTTTATATGGAATGACCCAGATATATTTAGGGAAGATATAGGGAAGTAATTAAGTTACTTGATAAAAAATGTTTTTCTATGTATATCATGTGGGGTATCGTGTGAAAGCTTTCGTAACGCTGAACTCAAAAACACATTTCTTTTAATTTTAGGTATTATATTTTTAGAAACATCATCGAAAATGAAAAGCAAAAATATGCCTCCCCCTATCTATTTCTTAATTTACTGAAATTAAAATTAATAAAAAATTAGAGATACTAGGCATTCATTTAAACCTTGCAGGAAAACTATAGCAATCATCCAAGGTCCCATAGTATAAGAAATCCTCTGAGCACGATTATTACTCGCACTTACCGTTTAATTTTCTGTAATAAAGAAAATAAGTTGCGCTTAAGCTGTAATAAATAGAAATGAGGTTGATGAGGGAGGAGCAAAGTATATATTTTCCTTTAATTAAATTAAATAGCTCCATAAATTTACGTACTATTTCTATACACTTAAAGAAAAAAAGAAACGGACTATTCTACGGAGATTTACTGGACGCCAGTAATCGGGACGCCAGAATTATTCACTGTTTTTTCATGGAAAATTTTCTGTTTTTTTGAAAATTTTTCTGGAATTTACGGGATTTTTTCGTTAAAAAAACAGTAAATTGTACTGGCGTCCCGATTGCCAGTACAATCTCCGTAAAATCGTCCGTTTTTACCGTGTACAACCTTAATTTATTTACTTATTTCAGCCGTGAAGTTAATTTCAATTTGTCATAAATGTCTCCTTATAGTATCTAGAAAATTCTTTTTATATATTAATGAAGCAAATTAAAGTGATACTGGGTTGTAAAATGAATGCAAAATATATATGGCTTGTAACACAGGTTTTATGAATAAATAACTAAGCAAGTTCTATTCACTAAAAGTTGTTTCATCTTGTACATTGCAGGTATACAACTTAAACATTCTACTCACACGACAATTTATCCGTTTGAACGTCCGTGGCTTTCAACGATGTGAAAGCTTTAAATCGATCATCAGAATGTTTGGAGAAAGTTGCTGACAAATAACCATTCTGATGAATTGCCCAACCCTGAAACAGCCTACGGTAAACCAGTTTTTCATTTTCAATGAGGATTTCCTTTTCATGTGTGATTGTTTAAATGTTAAAGGCAAAATAATTCATAAGATTTGAGTTACACTTATTTCAAGGCGTTATTAATTAACAGTTTTCTTTTGGAGCCATATTTCTTTCAAAATTTGTACCTTTCTCATAAAAATTTATTTTCAAGTCATTTATTTAAAGCCGTATTAGCAATCGAAATTGTTACAAGTATTGTATTCGCCAAATTATGCTTTATTTCACTTTCAGTGAATAATTTCAGCATTTTTAGGAACAAATCAACTAACTAAATGAAGAAACATTTTGCCAGACCTGTATTAACATTTGAACTCGAGAAGAGTTTCTGACTGACCAGTACTGTCCCAAGTAAATAGGTGCTCCAAATGCTCTGGACACTAGTATTTTAAACTTATTTTCTTCGATTTATCTAATGGCTGAATAATCTGTGATAAAAGAGGGCGAAATAAACTGTAAAATATTAGTGGTGTCCAAAGCACTTGGCGTCCCGATTTACAAGGGGCACCTGACAACACTACTGGTGAGTGAGAGTCACCTTTCGAGTGCAAAGGATTAATACAGATAAAACTGTTAAATAGTTAAGTTTTGGTAAATTGCCTGAATGAATGAGGAAAAAATAGGCATTTATGTTATAGTCACTAAGATATTTAATTTTTCTTTCTGGGAAGCTAAACAGCCGTTGATGAATTTTTAAGGTTGTCCTCAAATTCAAAATCGCTAATTACCCAAAAATTTCCGATATACAGTAATCAAACAAAAATGCTTAAAATGTACAGTTCTTGTAATTCAGATACGGAAAGTCCGAATATCGCTTATCATTTTCAAACTGACGAGAAGGATGGAGACTGAAAAAAAAATTCATTTATGTGAAAAAGTCAGCTTTTTACCGCTATATAGACAAATGCATTTGTCTATTAAATGACAGAAAGATCGTGGGGAACCCTCCCCTCTTAAAATAACTGGGGTTTTTATATTTCTCCCTAAAATCAACAGATATTTTTTATGCGGAGAGAAAAAATACCTTTTTTATTTATGGGAGTTTTTAAATAGTGACGAAAGCTTCATTTTCAACCCTAAGTGAACTTTTTGAATGCAGTTTAAAACATGCTTTTAACTGAAAGCCGCGAAATTCCAGTCACTTCAATATACATTCTAAGTATTTCAAATTTGATTGGTTGAAATTAGAAATCTCATATCCTTTTTTCATTTTAAATCCCAAGCTACCTTTGTAAGTTTGAATATAATTGCTTCAAAATACCACCACTCCAAAATTACCCAAACATGTTAGTCAGAAAAACATAAACAAGATAGTCAAAAGTCAACTATTCTTGTAATTTAGTTTGTATTCCACCGGGAATTTTTACATGTGATAGACATCTGGTTTTATCAACCAAGACGGTTCAGAAAAGAAGATTATATAATTTTCTACTTGAATATTAAAATCCATGATGATAGTTTTTCTTGTTCGTTATTAACCCTTCATTAAGGGGGATGCACGATCAAGTCATGGATCAGGTTCTGCGATGACCTTCAAACCTTCCAAGTATCATAAGACAGTAAAGAAAACTGTATTTTGAGATAATTATATAAAATACTCCCGATGCAAAAAGAACAAATGAAGTCCAAATCTCTTTTTGATGATCTTGAGCAATGGAACATGAATTTCAGCCTATCTTTTGTGTGTTATTTCAAGTGTTTGGGATCAGTTTTTTAAAAGACCAGGTCTATTTTCTCACGAGTCTTTGTGGGTGGTCACTAGAAGTGTTGTTTTGATTTATGAATAAAAGTTTGATTAAAGATTTTTTTCCCTAACGTAAGTGAAAAAGGCCAGTTTTAGAAACTGGAAAAATATGCTATGTGAAGGCACATTCTCAAACCCCAACTGGCTACTTTCTAACACATTTTTCAATTTTTGCTCTGGAACACATGAAATTAACCAGTGCTCTTATTAAAAAAATGTTGTCGAATTTATTTATTTATTTTTGGTAAAGGCAGACTTTTTTAGCTTACTGTGGAAGTTGGAGTTTAGAGGCAAATATCCGGAGGTAACAGCACGGTAGAGGAGAAATCTGCCATCATAATACAAAATAAAACTCATTTACCAAAAAAAAAAAAAAAAAAAAACTGTTTGATGACAAATTTTTTTGATAATTATGTTTCTTTTACGTTCAAAAATTAGTCAGAAAATTTTATGTTGTTGAGAGGGATATATATACAGTCGAACTTCGATTTGAGGAATTGATTGGGACCCACAAATCCGTTCGTTAAATCGAATATCAATTTTTGTAAAGAGTATGGTATAAAAATATCAATACAAAATACCCTTAGATATACAGATTTAAAAAAGAATGTTAATTGTTTATTACGAGCTTAAAAATTATAAGTTAGGAGATCAACTTTTAAATTATCTAAATTCCTTAATATTATTTGCTTTTGAAATTTAATATATCATTACATACATACTTATTGGTACTTTGGAAAGAAATCCTTGATAGTGCTTTGTTTCGACTTTATAAAGCTCTGTGTCGATATTTTCTAACTCCGTAAGAACAACACCATTAACCTCATGAGACAAAAATAATTTTTTAAAGAGTTCAAGCTACAAATTGATTCTTGAAATATCACCTTTTTTAATTGAATTTCCGTTTTTTCATCATCTTGACTACTTTTACAATTTCCATTCTCTTTTTGTTCAATATCGCAGGTACTTAGCTCTACATATTTGTCATGTTTCTAGTTGAAAAAGGGAAAAGACTGTCTTTTGAATCCACCCAGAAATGAAAAAAAAAATGTAACATTTGGATTTAGATGTGAAAGATTCAAAGTTTTATGTGCAAAAAATTCAGTTTTAATTTTATCTGCGAATGCGAATTGTTTTTCAGTGATAGTTGTTCGTTAAATCAAAGCTAAAAGTTTGTTATATCAGAGCATTTTAGCATCCTTTTTGTCGGGACAGAAAAAATATTTGTTAAATCGGAGAATTCGCTAAATCAAAGTACGTTAAATCAAGGCTCTACTGTATATTCTTTATGCTTCACCTTTTTTTCCTTTTATCACAGAAAATTCTACTTTTTAACACGTCTTATGGTGTTAATTGCGCTCCAATGTGGAATTTGTCCATTTTTATGAATTTTTGGAACCTGAGCTTACTTTTGGGTCTCTTTGAGCACTGTTTCTTTGACACATGTTACAGGGTAAAACACATTCCGATTTGACAATTCGTTATTATTGTTATTTATTATTATTAATGAATCTTTGAATTGTGAACGTACTTGGGGAAGACACTGGATGTGTGGTATATGTGATATCATGAAAAGTTTTAGCAGCTGCTAATATTAGTTACATCACATATGTCAGTGTTTCAGTAACTGTGTAACATACTTTAGTAACTGTATTCACAATGTCATTAATTTTAGTTGTCAGTGAATGAGAAATAAATAGAAAACATTTTTTGCGGCAAGCATCGAAATAGAGTTACTGCAACGCTGTGTTTCGTTATCGATCAGTTTAATGACATAAAAAAATAAATTGTTCTTATTTTTATCACTTTTTTTCATTTATTAATTCATAAAAAATTATGAATTAAAATAATAATGAACAACATATTAACGAAATAAGGTGTTCCGGGGACACAAAATGATACAAATACTTTAACTGCTATAAATACTTACTGCTATAAATACTTTTTGCTCCTTTTTTTTAACCATGAAAAGTGTTCTTACGTATGCATTTTTTTTTCCATATTAAAAAATATTTAAGGAAAACTATTGAAAGCAGAAAAGAATAACTATTAATATTTCGGTTTGAAATTTACAAGAATATTTCTATTAAAAAATAATAAAATTTTAGATGAAGATTGGCTTTTTTAAATAATTCTTTTAAATTGGGGAACTCATTTTCAAAATTTCTTCCACTCTGAAGAAAGAAAGGAAAAACTGAATATTGAAAAGAGCGTATGTAAAACTGAAAAACTGAAGTTTTACTAATTTGTTTTTCATACACATAAGATTTAAGAAAAGACAATAATAATTGTAAACTGATACGCAAGTAAAAAATATTACTTTATTTTTCCAGCCTATTTTGAATGTAAGTAATTATTCAGGAAGAAATAAAATTATGTTTTCAACATTTTAGACTCTATTTCAAAAGATCTTAAAAGAAAAATGAAATACATAAAATTTACGCTTTTAAGTCTCGATTAAATCTGTTGCTTCTTTGCAAACATAAACTCCCAAAAAATTTCTTATTTCTCTTGGTAACATGAGGACTCCCTATAAAAAAAAATATTATATTGGACATTTTTTATGCTTGACTTATTTGTGTTATTTTAAATTTTTATGTCATTTAAAAATTTCTCGTATTTCTTCTGGTTGATAATTCCTGTACCCTCATTTTAAGGCTGAAAAAATACATAAAGCACCTCATAATACGAATGTTTCTCGAACTCCTGAACTTTCAACCAACCATATGGCCTAAAGTAACTAGTTTAAGATGGTAAAAGAAAATGCTACTGTGTACATTAAAAAACAGTATAGGGAGGGGTAACCTAGATCACTTGGTGCGGGATGCATCACAAAGAGTTAGACTCCCAAGATAGAAATCATGAGCTTCATAATCAAGCAGAACCGGTATTCTGAGGGGAAATCATTAGATAGTGGTTCCTTAGGTGGGAAAATTCTACACCTTAGCAATTGGAAATCTTTTCAGCTTTAACCTTAGAAAACCTTGAATCAATGCGTTGTTGATGGAAGAATATGTTACTTTCTTTTTGAAAAAAGAAAAAAAAGAAAAAAGAAAAAAAAACTGGCACGAAAGAGAGAAAATCGGTATTATGTATGGGAATGTTTCTTGGTTTCGTGCTTTTGCTAGAGGATTTTTTTTAATCTGTAACTGTCATTGTAATGTTGAGATATTTTTTTTTAGTATTATTACAGAAGCCAGAATATTTTCAGTGAAATCCCCCAACCTTTTTCATTAAAGCAGTACATCCATTTTTGTTCAGTTCAATGCTCCCATTCAAATTAGTACATAAAATGTTAGAATGGTATAAAGACTGAAATGTTGAAACATGTTAAAATCTCGATTAAATATTATGAAAATATCCCCCCAATGCTCGGTTTTACTTTAGAAATTGAACTCTTGAATTACACTTCAATAAATGGAAAATTTTTCAGGTTTAATCTTAGAAAACCTTGAATCGATGTGTTGTTGATGGAAGAATATGTTTATTTCTTTTGGAAAAGAAAAAAGAATCAAATTGGCACGAAAGAGGAAAGATTAGTATTATGTATGGAGAATGTTTATAAGTTTTCGTGTTTTTTACAAATGATTAAATGTTTCTACAACTGTTGAGGAATATTTCTAAATTCTGTTGTTATTGAAGGTAACATATATTCAACTGAAATTTTCAAAACTTTCTCATTACAAAAGGATATCAATTTTTGTTCAGGTTACTCTTACTTTCCAGAATTTTATATTTTGTATAAAGGGTTAGACTTGTACAAAGACTAAAATACTTAATCATACAAAAAGCTTGTACAAAGACTAAAATGCTTAACTATAGGAAAAGCTGAATCACTGGGAATAATTGAGGACTAAAAATAAAATCGCTGAAAGTACGAAAAAAATGAAAATATTTTTTACGAAAAAATTTCTTAAATATCAAGCTTAACAAACATGAAAACCTTAAAGTGTCAATCTTAGTAGCCGTACTTCAAAAAAGTGTAGAAAAATATCGCTGTTTGGATGTGACACGCGAGGTGAAGTGGGAAATGCTGAAAATGCCAGTGATAAGATGCGCGACGACTGGTGACCATTATACAATTTGAACATGTTGTAATTGTTTACATCAATGGGAAGCAAGGTGAAAGATATTGAGTATATAAATAAAAGAAATACTTACAAATGATAATATTAGGTATTTAAACACTGATGAAAGGAAGCAGATATTTACTTTTAAAGCCAAAAAGGAGTGAAGTAGAAAACGTTATAAGTCCCAGAAGTAGAGGGTTTTCTTTTTTTTCGCTCTCTTGAAAAAATTATTCTTTTGGACTTTGAGGTCTTCCATTATTAGTCTTCAATTTTCTCGAGTGCTCCATTGTTTCAAAGATTGAATTCTTCAATTACACCTCAACAAAAGGAAATCTTTTCAGGCATAACCCATTGAGCTCTGGTGGGTAAATTTCTTCAAAATTCCAAAAAGTCACATTGGCACCAGTATTGTACAAAGAAAAAATGTGGTTTACGATATACAAGTAAAAAAATAAATTTGGTCGAATAATCCGGTGCCTTTGTGACGTTTCGGAATTAAAATTAAGTGAATGAAAATTCCACCATCAGAGCTCAAAGGGTTTGTAACGGCAAACTCACGGTGGGCGCTATTTGTAACGGTGAACCCACGGTGGGTGTCGTTTGTAACGTTATATGCAGACATACTCAGTAGTTTAGGTTAAAACAACAAAGTTTATTCAAGTGATAATGGCCGAAGGGAAGTGGAGCAAGTCTAAAATTTTACACACTGAGAACACTAAGAACAGCTAAAATCATACTCACAGGCCCCAACCTAGCTCAGTCGTGGCACCGCCTAACGCTTGACACTGTCTCCTGGCTGAGCTGCTGAACAAAGTTTAGTTAAACAGCCCGTGGCTGTGGATAATTCTTTATTTCATCAATAATTAAAATGGAACTACTATTAAACTTTCTTACCACGGCCGACTCTTAAATCCACTATCCAAACTCCTTTCCACTCTACTGGAGGCCGTTGCTACTTTCTATTCGTCAGCACTTCGCTAAACAATCATCCACTTCGTTGTCTAATGGCAGAGGTCCGCACTCGCTGGCTGCTGGCTAATGCCAGAGACACACACACCCAAACTCACCCCCAAGCTTTTATATGCTGCAAACTGAGATACTTCACATTAACATATTACTAATAACCGCGAGCTAACTGCGGAATTCGAAAGAGCACACACACTCTAGAAAGTTAAAGTAAAAGAGAGGATAGATGTCGCTTTTACGCCTACAAAATGTTAAATTATTGACGTCACGATCTCAGAAACACTAGAGTGCCTTTATGACAAAAGGTCACTCCCTCACAGGTTAAGCAGAGAAAACCTTGAATTAATATGCAGTAAATTGAAGAAAAGGTTACTTTGTTTTGGGCAAGAAAAAAGTACATATCGCTTACCCGCAAGAAAACAGACTCATTTCGACAAAAGTAAATTTCACAAGCGAACCGAAAGAAAATTTGTATGATTTTACTCTAACTTGAAATTGTAGCACATGTCTGGTATACAGGTGTAAAATTGTATATAAAACGTTTAAGAATAAAGATGTAGGGTGAGGTTTGGAGGGTTGGGTAATTTTACCACCTTACATCAATCCATTTACATCCTTTACCACAATCAATTTTTCTTCTGTGGGTAAAAATGGACATATAATAAAGTTATTCTTTGTATAACTACACTTATGAAACTTCTTGTGTAAGCAAGACGCACCTTTGACAGACATATGGAATTTAAAAGCAAAATTGATTTTTGAGCGATGTTACTTTTTTTGCTGGTGAAAGATAATATTGTTACGGACACGAGGGAAAGAAATAATTTGATATTAGATATGTGAAATCTTTTGTCGAAGATTCCACATGTCTTTGAAATTTTTCTTTCCTCTGTGAAAGCTAATTATAGAACAGCTTGAAAAATGTACTGTACACAAAGCTAGAATTCTTATAACGGAAATTTTCTCTCCTTTTATATGTTATACATCGTGTGGTTATTTCAGTTTTTTTTTTTTTGCTTACATTTAATATTGCATATGAAGATTTATTTTTAAAATACACCCATATATATATGCTTCGCATAATTGACGCCGGCAAAAAATCCATTGGTGGTCCGAGTAAGGTTTTTCAGAGACAATTTTATGAATATGAACTAATATGAGGAATCCCGATTGCAAGAAATAAAAACAATTTACCCTAGTTACATAAATATATATGTGTATGTGTGTTGCAAAATTTACATTTTTTCGCCAAAGTTAACATTGCTCTCTTAAAACGAAAGAGTGGATTTGGCTGCTCAAGAAAGAGTTCTAATTTATTGGATCGTGAATGAGTTGATTTTTAACCGATTTAGTCATCTTGGTTTGTTTTTTTCTCTTTCTAATCCACTCATACAGCTTTAAAACTAAACAACTCAATTCAATAATGAAACAGCTCTTTTCCCGCGCTGATTTTCGCCGCTGACTCGTCACGTGACCTTGCAAGATAAGATGGAGACTTCTTCCGCCGTTCGCTAAACAATTTGCTGAAAATGCCTTTTTTGCGAAGTAAGTTTTATATAAGTATTTTATTTTAATTATGCTTTTTTTTAATAAATTTCCCTTCTCTTTTTAACAGACTAAAATTCATAACAGTATCATACCTTGAATTTAAAATGTCATGTCACGCGGTAATATTGAGGATGTGTTTAATGCATTTCTATATTAATAATTGGTGTTACAGTGCTGCTACAAAACTTTCGTGCTTTAATAAAATAAATTAGTATATTTAATCAGAGTAAAAATTGTTAATGCAATGTAAATATCTCGTTATTTAATTGCCTTGTATTAAAGTTTTGTAATTATTATATCTTTATTCATAGAAATTCATCAAAACATTGTATTTACTTCTTGTTTGCAGTGTCTTAGTAAAAACGTGCTCCGGATTACATATATATTTATATAGAGAGGCTACATATATGGCATAATATGTAGTTTTTGAACACATTTCCAAGATTTTTTTTTTCATTCTTAATGTTGAACTTGTGTTACTGTTTTGTTTGGCAAAGTTTCATACTATTATTGGACAAAATTATTGCATGCATGGTCTGTATTATAATAATCTGCTTAATATTTATAAGTTGTTACATAATGCATGCAGAAATAATAGTTTTCTTGTGCCTGCTTCCCAGGTAGAGGTTAAATGAGAATTTATAAATAAAACGAAAACAGTGGGCAAAAGTTTGTCTTTCTATACTGGTAAATGCAAGTATTATTTCCTAAATATTATGCAACGATAACCAAAAAGCAAATTCTCTTTCTCTTTAGAAAATACCTTGTAATATCATTGCTTTCCCTTTCCCTTAACATTTTTTATGCATAGCCCAGTGGTAGAATTGATTTTAAAAAAAGTTACTGGTCCCAAAGACCAGTACGCATGAAAGTTTACTAGTCAGAAATAGTCATCAGTAGCCTGCTACATAAAATTCTATAAAATACTTTTAACCACCCCCCCCCTCCCCCTCTTCACACACACACTCCTACTAGAATGTAAAATAAACCAAACTTCCTTTGCAGTTATACAAAATTTTTGGCTTAATAAAATAGAAAATTACTATTTTATAAAAAAGTATGTAGTATGTAAACTAAAACTATAAAATTGCGTATTTTATTTCCGATAATTTATTTAACAGATAGTAAGGATTAATGCAATATTTTCTTATAATTATTTTTTCAAGTAATATTTTATGGTTTGTGTTTGGTACGGTTTTCTCAAGCAGGAAAATTTATTTACTTGTCAGAGATGAAGTGGGTGTGCAGTGGTGTAGCTAGGATGGTGACATCCCGGGACAGATGTAAAAGGTGTCAAGCCCCCCCCCCCCCTCTTCCTCCTCCTTTCCAATCTGTCATATTTTTTCAATCTCAATTCTACATTCTTATAAAAAATAACCTTATCATTCCTTATTTACCTTTTGTCCTTCTGCATAAAAAAACCGCAGCAGTGAATCATCACTCGACCCATAGTCTGCATAAGTCAATGCCGTGTTTATACGTAGAAGAAAATTCTTTCTTTTAAAGTTTACTTTTGTTACCCACTCGTTGAATCGGTTGGTTTTTGTTCCCTGGTGCATATCTTATTTAGACACACCATTCTGTATAAAACTTCACTTTAGCAAAGAAAAAAAAACTAGCTGTATTGCATCGTGAGCTAAAAATCTCATTTTATTTCCTAATTAGACTCCAAAATCTTATAAAATTGTATTTTTTATTTGCAAATAAAGATTTGGTGTTACCCTTTAGAGGATGACACCCGGGCAGGGCAATCGCTAAGACTTTTAATTGGTGGGGGAGAAGACCTTAAATTGCCAAGTCAAATTTTCATATTTGCCAACTCGTTTTATAATTTTGCCAAGTTACCACACTTAGAAAATGTAATACAGTTCTTATTTGTAAAAAGTTTAATAATATTTCCAATTAGAGTTGTAACTTTTGCAAATTCTATCAAAAATAGAAAATGTACTACAATTTTTATTAAAATTTTAATTAAATTTGCCAAGTGTAACAGCATTTACGAATGTTTGGGGGGGAGGCTCCCCCTGCCCCCCCCCCCTTAGCGAGGCCCCTGCACCCGGGTAATTTTCCTAATCAAGAAGAATTTCTTTTACAGCTTGACTAAAATCTTAAAGATCAGTGAGTTATGTGTCTCTATACTCAAAATCACCATTACATATACATGCATATTTATTGATAAAAATAGACATTGGATTATAAACTGTAACTTCATTTTAAAATGATTTAAATTAAATATTTACAATAAATTTATGTAAAAAATAAAAGAAATTAAAATTTAATTTAAACAGTATTAGCAAACTGTCTTATGTTCTAAGAATAAAGTGCTGTATACAGTGAAGAATTGATACTCTGAAAATATTTAAACTAATCTTTTAATTACAGATTACAATATGCTCTTTATGTATTTAATGTAAATTGAAAGTAGTCTGATAAATAAAATATTCTTCTCCATAGCTATCCAAATAATAAATTTCAAATACTTCTTGAGATTTTGTTTCTTGAATGACAATTTGAAGTCAACATTTTTGGTCATAGATTTAGTAGATAACTAACAGGGGGGGGGGGGGAATCACTATTATTAAAATGCTATAAGTAGCATCCAATCTTTGAAAACTCTCTAATTCGACTTCATATTTTGATTTTAATGCTTAAGATAACCTCCCCAATTAAGATTGGGTATTTCCTTTACAGTTTGAAATCTTATGGATTGTGTTATGTTATTGCGTTGAATAATCTGCAGTTTTCAAAAAATTAAGATTTTTCTATTAAATATTGAATATTTTTAATCTATTTTATATTAGATCAATTCACATGTTCGAAGCTTTTTCTAAAGAGAAATAAATATATTCACCAATGCAGACTGATTTTAATCCTATACCCAAAAAATGATCTAAACCTGCTACATCCAATGCTTATTGCTGATATAAAGTGTTAAAAATAGAAGTTATTTATATTCAATAATCTGACATATATAAATTATTAAGAAAAAGAGAAAATGTCATTAGATTTCTTCTGAAAAAAAAAACAATTTTCTTTTTTTAGAAAAAAACCAGTTGGTTTAAACTAAACCGTTGTTTAAACCAAAAGGAGTAAACAGTTGTTTAAACCATAGTTAAAACCAATTGGTTTAAACCGTGCCAACCCTGGTCTAATTGTTGTAGGTTCTATCTTGTATTATATAAATATGCAAATATATAGAAAAACAACTAAAAATCCACAAAAACCTGTATTGGTTGGGTATTTGCCAACGCTGATACATTTTGAAAGTAGCAACAAAGGTGAATTTTCAACAATATTTTGTAATGTTGCTTTAAGAACTTTCATTTTAAATTTGTTTTTAAAATGGCGATTTATTTTAAGATTGTATCAGAAGTAACACCATGATTTAAACAAGCAGATAAGTGTAATCGCACAGGATTTATATATTCAATTTCCATTTTATTCATGATTGGCTGAATTTTCAGTAGTGTAATATTTATAAAGCTAAAATTTTTAGTGTGTGGTTCATTTTTTGTTTAGACTATGGATGGGAAATTTTATAAAACATTTAATCTGAAAACTGCAAAATATTTTAATATGTTCATAATCATTCCTTAACATTATATTTATTGCTATTTAACTTAATTTCAATATTTTCTTTTAACACAGGAAGATGATTTCATGGAGCAGTAAAATTCTACTGCGAGGAGTCAAATTCAACAATCTTATTTAATCTCAAGGATCTTCAAGAAAGCGTCTATTTTGCCTAAGATTTTAAAAGTTGGACAAACCAGTGGACAGATTACAATATGCTCTTTATGTATTTAATGTTTAATGCAAATGGACTGTTATATTTATAAAGGTCCTGTTAAAGATATTATTGAAACTTGTTTATCTGATGTTGGAAAGAATTATTATCAATTAATGTTAGGTTTATTTTGTTCTTGCTAAATAAAATGTTTTTGTTGTTAAATAAAATTAGTTTTTTTTTCTTTCTTGCAACATTCTAAATTGCACATTTGGCTCTAACTTTTGACATAAAATGCTGCAGTCTTATGCTTTTATATTTATTTAAAAGTTAGTTGATTTAAGAAACATTGAAAAAATTAAAAATTAAAAGATTAATTAAGAAGAAATAAGTTATTCTTGAATATAAATTCAAGTTTTAACAAATTTTTTAAATGATATAAAGAACAATTGCACATGGTCAATAAATCCATTTCTCAGTTATTTCTGCATTTAACTTTTGCAATACAATATTTAGTTGAAGGTTCTTCATACAATAAAATAATTGTCCATAATCCAAATTTTAGCTATACAAGTTTTTTAATGGCATTCCTCCACATTTCCCAATTGCAATGTGCTTATATAAATGCTATGGGTAACAATTATTTTATCTAAGATTTCAAAGCCATTTCAGATTTCCAACTAAAGAATTAAAATATCTTTTTAAAATTTAGTCAGTTTAAGAAATATAAGATTTTGATTGAGATTTAAATCGAGGAATAATTACAACAAGGTATCATGGGTTGATGTTTATCCATTTAAAATATTTTCAATTTCATTTATTTAAACCCTGCACTGGCCATGTGTGTGTGTGTGTGGGGGGGGGGGAATACTTTTTAAAATTTAGGTTTTATGTTTTTTAATACTTTCTTTTTCAAAACTGGTTCTGAAACTCCTATTAATATAAAAAAAAACTAACCAAAATTGCAAAAGTAAAAACTAACCCACTTACAGATCATCCTCAAATATTCTATTCCCCCCCCCCCCAAAAAAAAAAAGGTAAAAATTTTAAAATCCAAACAAGATATTTGAAAATAACTTCTGCATAGGATTATCTAAACTCTTAAGGGGAACAATCAGCTTCTGACATTGTGGTGCTGAAGTTGAGTCGTTGGGCTGATATCAAGTTTATTTTTTCAATATTTTTTTAGTAAGATGCCTAAGATTGGTTTATTTGATTGAAATCGTAAATTTTTAATAAAAAAATAATTGTTATTTGCAATTAAATCAGAAGCTAATGAAAAAATTAAAATTGTATATAAGCATATCTGAAGCTATAAGTATCATTGGAAAATATGTAAACTTGAAATTGCCCAAGAAAAGAAAGGAAAAATCCCATTAGCACCACAGCATCAGAAGCTGATATTCTGTTTAATGTTGTTCGGGTGCTGTTGTACAGTTATGCAAATTTAGGCAGTTTGCATGAATAAGTGTTTTCAAATTTGCAATTTTGAGATCACCAGTATTTTCAATTTAATGAATATATGTACTTTTAAATTTAACAAAAGAAAATACTGATGTTAAAAATTTCTGATCTGACAGAATAATAAAAAATTCATGTAAGCTCTATTTAATTTTGTATAACGATTCAATTGCCTTTTCCCCTAAATTGACATAGGAAACAGTTTCATTGAATTAGAAAGAAAAAAAATGTTTTTATGATTCATTAGAGAACTTTCAGTCATATAAATTAGAATGTTTTAAGTCTTGTTAATTAAAGACTTGGAAGAAATATTGGAGAATCCATGTTACAGTTTTCCAATCTCTCTCTCTCTCTCTATATATATATATATATATATATATATACCCTTGTATTGTCAATAAACAGAAATTTAAATCTGAAATGAGAATTTAATTGCAACACTTGAAAATGTGGCAATAATTCCATGTTATATTGAATTTCATTGATAAAAATTAATCGAGGATTACTGAATTTAGTTTTAAATGATGTGATTTTATTTAAACGATTTAGAAATCGCTTGAAGATTTTTGTAATTTTAAGCGATTTTGCCTTTCTTAAGAGTGAATTTATTCAATTCTACAAATTCAAGGAGTTTTGGATTAACTCTTAAATGAGTTGATTTTATTCATGTATGAATTGGTTACAAATCGCCTAAGTGCTACTGGATTAAATCAAAAATGACAACATTTCACTCCAACTTGAATTGATAACAAATCGCTCAAGTGCTACTGGATTTGCCTTAAATTATTTCACTTCACTCAAATACGAGTTGGCTGCAGCTAACTCAAGTGCTACTCGATTTAATCCTAAAGACTTCATTTCACTCAAGTATGATTTGGTTACAAATCGCTCAAGTGCTACGAGATTCAGTCTTAAATGACTTCATTTCACTCAAGTATGATTTGGTTACAAATCGCTCAAGTGCTACGAGATTCAGTCTTAAATGACTTCATTTCACTCAAGTATGACTTTATTACAAAGCACTCAAGTACTACTGGATTTAACCTTTATTGATTTGATTTCACTCAAGTATGAGTAAAATAGAGATCACTCAATCATGAGTTGATTAAAAACAACTCATTCACTTGAGTTGTTTCAGCTCTTCTTGAGAAGGTTCCTTTCAACATGGGAAAAGAGTGGATTTCAGCTCAACTTGAGTTATTTCAGCTTTTTCGTTTTAAGAGAGTGCTCTATGTTAATTTCCTTTTAATAATATTCCATACATTATTTCGGCCTAAATTAAAACACTATTTTTAAACTAATCTGTCAATATTTATATGAAAGATTTAAAATCTTAATCCATCTAAAAATATTTATTCCAATTTCCTTAAATAAGAAAGAATGGCGCTAATTTATTCTTTAAATAAAACTTTTTATTATTTAAAATCCTAGTAAAATTAACTATATTTCACGAGTTTTCCAAACTCTTATTTTAATATTCTTTTTTTAATCGCTACAAATCTTAATTCATGAATTATTCCCTTCTAAAAGCATATTTATTTAAAAGACTATTTAACAATATCAAAATTAACTACAAAGACTGAAAAATTGAAAATTTGCACTAAAGGGTAAGTTTTTAATCTCATTTTTTATTGCTAATTTAATTGTTTTTAATATTTTGTAAACTCAACATATATCTTTAATAAATGAACAGTTCAGTTAAATCTAAAAATCCCATGCTTGTTGTAAAAACCTTATATTTTTAAGTTGCTCTAAGACAGGTATAAAACACTATGACTTTGGCTGAGATGAGACATGTCCCATCCTTCTCAAATAATATCTCTGTCCAAATAATTATGTTTTATAACGTACAATTTTTTGGTATTTTATTTTTATAAGACTATTTTGTTTTGGAATTGAATAGTGTGACAAATGAAACTTATTATTTTAAAAGTTTAAAAAAAAATTATTATAGCATTGATTTTTTTCTTTTTTTACCCCTGCATTATTAATATCAACCATAAATATTAATATTTATTTCTATAATATCATTTTTTCTTGTAATATTACTGTTTTGAAATAATTATTTAATTCGAACTGCAAATTTTTATTTTTGCATGGCAATAATAGCTACACTAGTTTTCAAAAATGAAAGAAATTGGAATGAAATAAGAAATTGCATCTTCCCGCGACAAAAACTGACAATTCTATCATTGATGAACAAACAAGACATTAATCGCAAATCTACATCTACCAAAATTAGTTGGCATCACTAGACGAACACAAGCATATTTTTCATATGATTTGGGTTTTACAAAGTATACTATACCGTAAAATAAATGTTGTGATTTTCAATAAACCTTAGAAAAGTTAATGTCATACTGGTTTTCCCATTTTTTTTTTCACCATATTTTTAATGTCCCATCCCTCTTTCATGGGATGGGTAATTTTTCTTGTTAGATTAATTTATTAATTAATCTAACATTTTTATTATTATCATAAGATTTACAATTTTATAAATATATTAAAATGTTTCATGATGTTATTCTGAAAATTTCTATTTTGCAATAGCGAAACTTAACTAATAAAAATATTTTTGTAAAAATTGTCCCATCCCTCCCTTTTCTCTTCTATATATCTAATAAAAGAAAGTTTCCCCCTGCGTGTGTGTGTGTGTACGATGGCTAGCAAAGTCTACCGCACGTAAAAGTCTGAAAGTTTAGGTGAAGATAGTCCAAGGCATGTCCTGATGAACTTGAGGCTCACACTTTAAACTTTTTAGGGCCAGGGAACCCCTGGACCCCTTTACCAGTTTATGCATTAAATTATTAATAAATTCTCCCCATTTTATCAGATTTTCTTCGTTTTGGGGGTTATATATCCATTTAGCTATTCTCCTATTTCTACATTCCAGTTATGACCTTGGCTCTACTGGGACCCAGTAGAGAGGCCCCTTTAAAATTTTACAACCTGAATTGTTAATAAAATGCTTTTTTTAACCCGATCTTTATATTTAAACCTTATATCCTTTTCAATTTATTTATTATTCCATTTCTATATTCCTGTTAAGACCCTAAGGCCCAGATCAGGACCCCTTGAACATTTTTTGCACCATGCCTTTTTCATCCCTTATTTTCACCTCACTATTTCAGTGTAAAATTTTAAAGTTGAGTCTTGGACTCTTCTTCCGACACTAACATCCTCAAATTTTTATTGCGCCCCAGGACCCTTTTTGTAAGCATTTGCCCTATTTTTTATGCATTTTTGTAAAATATTGTTATAATGAATAATTCATACTCTATGCTTAATTTTGACTAATTTAAGATCTAAAGTGCTAAGTATTAATATATTTTAACATGTTTCCATGTTAGAGACCTGCTTTTAAATATTAGTATGCTCCTTTTGGGACCCTAGCCTTTTAAAAAATTATTACTACTGTTTTTTTCTAACAACTTTTGCAATCCTCCAGATACTACATGTATGAAAAAAAAACAAATTTTAGGTTTCAGCTACCACCAATTTTTAATGTTAACCTCTTTTTTGGGGCCCTTGCTGCAGCTTCTTTAAAAATGATCCAAATTCCTTGCAATTTTTTTAAACTTAGTTCTAGATTGCTCCGATGTCTTCCGATTGCTTTAAAAACTATTTAAAAGACATCTTTATACCTAACTACATACTAGTTAAGTGCCTGAGCCCTTGTAGACCGGCGCGGAGCCCTTGAATTTTTTGCACCATAAATTGTTAATAAATTGCCCCGTCCCCCTCATAATTCCCCTCATAATCTTAAATTTTGGAATCCTTTTCCTATTTAGTTATTCTCCTGCTTCTACACTCCAGTTAAGACCCTGCCCCGTAGGGCCTGGCTTGGGGACCCTTGAATTTTTTGTGCACCATTCATTTTTCATCCTTTAATTTTCTCACATTGCCAATGCATAATTTTAAAGTTTAATCTCGGATTCTTCTTCCCGGACCAATATCCTCATATATTATTATTATTATACCGCAGACCAGGCCCCTGCCTGCCGGGCAATATGCCTAGCTTAACGAGTTTTTTTTACCTGGCTGCGGGGCAGAAGCCGCTTGATTGCACAAGCTGAGATCTACCTGAATGTAGCTGTATCGCTATTATTAAATATTAGTTACTATCCTGGCCTGTTCTAGGTTATTTTTAATTATCTGATTGGGTTCATTCTTACGATGTTGTAATTGGAAGGGAATAAAGAGAAAGGGGTAACGCTAATTCTTCCACAGAGCTCATACGAGCTGCCTATACGACAACTATCCTCATATATTTATACGGACCCAAGGCCCTTTTTTAAGCACAAGTACCCAATTTTTGTGGCTTACATTAAAATAATATTTTAATGATTAATTCATATCCCATAAGTAATTTTGTCAAATTAGAAATCTAAAATGCTAAGCACTAAGATATTTTAACATGTCTTCATGCCAGGGCCCTGCTCTCACCTATTATTTGGCCCCCTTTTGATCCCTCTATTATAGCTCGTTTAAAAATGGACAGATTCACTAGCTTCCCCCCCCCCCAACAACTTCCTAAATCTTCCATCTACTACATGAACTTCGGAAAAAATTCTCAGACCTCAGCTACCACTAATTGTATTATTGAACTACTAATTGTTAAATTGTACTATTCAACAATAGCGACACTTACTTAAAACGAAATTTCTGACTAAAAATTTTTAAAAACTTGTATTCTGCAACTGGGTGCACAGATGAAGAATTTTAGGCGCATTCATAAAAAAACGTTTATTCTCAAATTATATTTATTTATTTGATAAGCTATATAAGGGATTTGTTATCAGCAAGTTTCTCAATACTGAAACATAATCGATTATATTGAAACTGCGAACTTCGTATATTTTTAACAGTTAATTGCATCACTTTATTTCAAGACGCACATAATGATACCGGCTCACACCACGTTATGCAATCTATAATTATAAAGAAGAAACAGGAAAAGTCTTCTAGTTAAAATTTGTAATTTTATATTGCTGGACAATTTATCAATGTTTCTCAAGCATGCTAAAATTTTAGGATTAAATTAATTAATTCCAAAAATCTCGGCAAAGTTAAAATAATCAATATGAATCCTGCTATTGATGCAAAAAGTCACGAAAATGAAATTTCTGATTACTATTATTAGTGAAAGTCGAGGTTATAATTATTGGAACGCCAAAGTCATTAATTCTCACCTGTTTTTCGATGGCAGAGAATAGCAATGTCTGAACATTATTAGGCAAAAAATGCTATGAAAAATTGATTCTTTTTCTTTCACACCCAAAAGAAGAGGAGGATCGAGAAAAATGATAGATTCCCTTAAAATGACGATTTGGATTCTTGCTGTCTAATTTTTTATTAGTAAAAGTTTATTCTGTATTGTTTCTGTATTATCATTAGCAAAAGAATAATCTGCCTTATTTTAGTCTTATTATTAGCAGAAGTCAGGGTTAAATTTAACCACTTAACTGATTTGCCCGTACGACGTACAAGCAAGAAAAGTTTGCTTGATCCATCACTTAAAGCTTTTTGACACCACTAATTTTTTAAAATATAATTTCATACAATTTAATGACAGAAATATTTAGATTAAATATTACGAATGTTTTAGCTTAGAAAGGTGGTGTTTATCACATATTGTCAATTTAATATAAGTAAAAACCCAGTAAAGTGGTTAATGAATCACACAGTTATTAATTTTCAACTGATATTTTATAGTACAAGAAAAACAGCAATGTCTCATTATTCAAAAAATACTATTAGAATTAAGTCATCTTTCCTCATACATTTAAAATACATGAAGAATAGGGATTAAATGAAATTCTATTAACACTTTGCACTCGATAGGTGACACTCACTTGGCACTAGCGTTGTCAGGTGTCCTTTGTAAATCTGGAAGCCAAATGCTTTGGACACCACTAATATCTTACAGTTTATTTCGCCATCTTTCATCAGATTACTTGGACGAGGAAAATTAGTTTAAAATACTGGTGTCCAGAGCATTTTAAGCATCCATTTACGCGGGACACTAGTGATCAGTAAGAATCATACCTCTCGAGTGCAAAGGGTTAAAATGAAGATTAGGATATGCATTGTCTATTTTCAGTTTTATTAGCTAAAGCATATTCTCTATTATTTATGCCTTATTGTTAGCAAAATGACATCCTGTGTTTGGTCTTAGCAAAAGTTGAAGTTGAATTTATTGGAGCATGAAGTCTTTAATTTTCACTTGTTTTTACAAGGCACTAGAGAACAACAACGTCTCAACATTAATATTATAATAATTAAAGTCTGTAGCATAAAGTTATTTATTTTTAAACATATTTTATCATTAATAACAAATATTTCAGTGTAAAACAAAGTGAGTCAAGCCTCCCATATGGTGGTTCAACCCTCCTACATGTGGGGAGATTTGACCCATTATTTTCTAATGATTAAAATCAATCGTTTTTCAAGTTTCTTATACATTACACTTATGAAGCAATTTTTTTATAACTGATTGTATAACGAAATAAACGACATATTAAGCTTTAATCTAGGTTCAGTATTTGAAAAACAAAAAATAATTTCATAAAAAGTGGATCAAACCTCCCTTGTCTTCCCTACAGTCTGTTCGATGGCATTGTCTTTAGAAACAATAACGTCACTGCATTATTAGGTAAGAAAAGATATGAAAAGTTAAATCTTGAGTTCTCTGCAATCAAAAGAACAGAAGTATCAAGCGAAATTTGAAATTTTATGAAATGAAATTAATTGAAAATCAATTCATATTCTGCGTTATTAAATGTCGATATTAAAATCAGTAAGTCAAATGTCCAATAAGTTTAAAATTCAAAGTCTAATAATTACTGATTTCAATTTCAACCGCGCTAAATTTAATCTAAATCTGATAATACACCTGGTTTGAGATGATGCTCTCCTTAGCGAACGGCAACGTCACTGCATTATTAGGTAAGAAAAGGTATGAAAAATTAAATCTTGTCTTCTGTGCAATCAAAAGACAAGAAGGATCAGGAAAAATTGAAACTTTATGAAAATGAGGCCTGGAATTCATATTCCGTTTTATTTCACGCTGTGATGTTATTACACTGTGAAACGCCATTCTAAGACACAGACCCCCTACCAAGCGAGTTCGTTCACAGCTACATGCTGCGATATGTATTGCTGGCAAGAAAAGAAATGCAAATAAGCTGCGTGGAATCTTGTTAGCATGATACTAGTGCCAATTTATTAAAACTAGAAATGAACGAAATAGCCTTAGCAAAGCAATATTAAAAGAATTTATTAAAAAAAGTCATCTATATTATAATTATGACACGTACACGTCATTTAGATATTATATGGTGCAGCAACGAAACAAAAAAATTAACCCTAAAATATCCCGAGTGAATAAAATTAGATCAAGACAGCATCCGACTTACGAAGTTTGGGGACCTTACAGTCACTGCATGCATTTTGGATACTTCTTATACAATTTTAAAGCTAAGTTATTTTCAACTTGCCAACATTTGTACGTAGTTTAAAAGATTTATAAATAATTTTAATGACTGTTAAATTTATGCAGTTTAAACATTATTCAAGTTCCAATAAAACTGGGTCATCATAAAAAAAATCTCCAATTTCATCAATATATATTTTAATTTTGAAAGTTTCTCTAAAAAACTCTACATAATTTTCTGAGGTTAGCCCTTACTACCAATAATTGTACTGTAGTAGTCAAAATCATACATTTCAATTCATATATATATATATATATATATAATATATTAATGAATGTCCACAGACGTGATTTGAATAACAAGCTTTTGTTCGTTGTTTAAATTCATGTTAAGTGTAGTTGGTGGGAAGAAACAAGGAGGAATCCCATGTTATCCTTACAGGAAAAATACTTATTCTTTTTGTTCATTCATATTTGTAATTTTCAACAATATTTTGTTTTCAGCACGTAGATAGGAAAGTTCTTTATCGTTCTGCATGTTTACAATATTATGAAAATTTATTAAAGATAAATATTACCAAAGATAATTATGAGAAATTTAAAAATTTGTGCTAAATTTTCAAAAATTCCGAAAAGTAAAAAAAAAGATTATTTCCTCGTTTGTAATTTATAAATGAAAAAATACATATAAAAATTTGGAGCTTACAGATTGATAAAGAACCTCCCTATCTGCATGCTGAAAAAAATAATTGTTGAAATTTCCAAATTTGAATGAACAAAAAGGATAAGTAATTAGGATAAGCAAGAAGGATAAGCATAGGATAATATGGGATCCATTATTCTCGACCAGATAAGTCCCCTTAAAATTCAAAGATATTTAAATAAGGTACCCTGGGGTAATAACGCCACGTTAAGGTTCTACCAATTTTCACGGCTCAGTTTTAGAGTGTATTTTTCAAACAAATATGGGATTTGATACAGCAACTCATTGATTATCTATATAAAAAAATAATTTAACAAATATGTATTCTTAAATGTAATGGCGTGATTTCTTGACCAATGCTATTTGGCGTTATTACCCACCTATATGGGTAATAACGCCATGCAAACAAAACTATGAAATAAGATGGATTAATTGCATGTAGATTGCCCAATTCTAAAAATACAAACTACAAACTTAGAAATTGACAAATTGCATTCTAAGCTATTGAAAATGTTCAATTTTTTGTGAAAGTGTAAGAAAATAAAGGTGTGGTGTGGGGAGGAGGATGGGGCAAAAGAATATCAGACCATCAGCTTCTTTTTGCTTAAAAAGGACCGCTTAAATAGAATTATTAGAAACATTGCACAGTTTTAACTGTGTTTATTTGAATCAGTGTTTAGGATGTAGCTCGGCCACTGTAGGGAATCAACCGGGGTATTAATGCCAAAGATTGGCGTTATTACACCGTTATAGTTATTGCGCTGTATATTTTAAATTACAAATTATCTCGGGAAGATATCCCAAAATCTTCAACAACATTTTGAAAGTCCATGAAATGTACTACAAATTTATGTAATTAACAAAGTATTTCCGGATAAAAAAATAGTCTTCACATCACAAAACGTATCTCGCAAATTTTAGATCAAGCGTTAATTTTAGTTGCTTCTAAAAACAATAAGACCTAAAAATGAAAAAATTAACTTGAAGCAGTTTTTTGCGATTTATATGACTCAAAACCATTCTGCGAAGAGCACATGGGTGTCATTTACCAGATTATTTCATAATTACGCATAATATTAGCACTTGGCGTTATTACCCCGCCTGGCTTTATTACACCAGACCACCTTATATAAAATCACAGAAAAGCGTTATTGCAAAAGTAATGAACTTTTAATATTCAAAATACATAAACATAGAGGTAAATGACGATGGAAAACAAGCTAAAATGAATTTAAGAAAAACATCATTGCAATCATAGCTAAATAAAATGGAACGAGCTCAAGTCTAATTCAAAGCAATAATATCTAAAATAAATACCTAAAACAAATTTTCAGAACTTGAAAATATAAAGAAGTAATGAATTTTGTCATCTGATTTTAAAAAATAGATTCTTTTTCTTTTGAAAGCTACACTTCCTCGTTAACAATTCTTTTAATAAATTTCAGCATTCCCTTAATTTTTATTTTACTTTTTTAATCCACTGTGATAGCTTATAATTTCATTTTTTAATTCAGTCCATTTTAAGGATTTTTGTGAACAATTATATCATTTGTCATTCTAGACATATTTCTTTTGCTTTTCAGTCATGCGAACAAGTAAGTTCGCAGGACACTTACAAGTAAATAATTTATTTTATTTCCTTGTATCTTACAAGTAAATAAAAGTTACTTATTTTATTTACTTGATTAAGATACAAGTAAATAATTCCTTTTGGTAAGTTTGCATCAATCATATCTATTGCACTGACTATTTTCATAAGAAGTTGAAAATTTGCGCTCACTGAATACAAACATGTATTTCTGTCTTTTACAGTTAGGTCATATGTACCACCCTGAAAGATCTCAAATGACAAAATTTTGAATAAGTCCTCATTTGAAATTGTGCAAAATCAGTAATAATTATCTTATGAAGATTCAACATTTAGTAACATAGAAGTTTCGTCTTCTTCTTTTTTTCTTTGTTCCTTGTCATTGTTTCCATTTTCTCTACAAACACTATTATTTAGGTCTTGTTCGAAAAATCTATAATATACCAGCATTATAATTTTTTTTTTCATTTTCAATAATTTTACTCCTTTTATATGCTGTATTTCTAGATGTTATGGATGCAATCAGCTGCTGTTATCTGTATAGTACTGATCTGTATGTTGATATCTGTAAAGTTGCAATACTTACACCTATATTACAATTTTAATTGTTATGCAGGAATTGAGTTCCTGTATAATAATTAAAATTGGATTTTGGCTGTCTTATTTAGCAGAATTCTGTAGATAACTATCAGCTAAGGAATTCAAAAAAATAAAGAAATTAATGAAGGAAAAAATTTTAATTAGCAATTCTGTATTTAGAACTGCTTATTAACTTTATGAATAAAGTTCATTGTTTGCTTGTCAAAATTTTATCTAAAATAATGTAAATTATGATCACATTATCCAATGTCGGTGGACGATTAGTCATGTCCACAGACATAACAATAATAAATTAAGGAAAAAAATATCCTTTAGCTAAAAGATAAAAAATATATATTATTGAAGAGCGAAAAATACATCTCTTATACATATAAATAAAAAAAAACTAACTGCATTGTAAACTATAAAAGGATATTCTTACATTTAGCTTTAGAAAACCAGAATGGTGACAGTCCACAGATATGAGACATCTGTAAACATAGTTAAAGTTTTTTTTTTTACATGGGAATATATTTAAAATGTTTGTATCTTACAGTTTTCATTTCAATTTTCTATTAAAATTATAATGAATGGACATAAATTGGCAGTGACAGTATATTGTACATTTTTCTGATAATGAGAGAGGCAGGGGAGGTAGAAATTCAATTATGAGGAACAAGCCCCCGGAACTCTTGCTGTCCTAAGACTAGCAATATACGAATTTTAAAAGATTATTTACGAAGTGAATGTTAGTGTTAAAAAATATATTCTTATAGTGTCAATAAGAAAATTTTAGTCCTAAAAATTTTGCATTGTAAAAAAACAATGACATAAAAATTCAGCTGCTTTGAGTGTTCAAGTTCTTATAAAATGAATTGCCAGAAAATTTATAAGTTTCAGTTTAAACAATAGTACAGGTTTGAGGAGAGAGAGAGAGCTATATAGAAAACACTACTCCATGCTTTTTTACTACTAAATTGTCGTAGAGACATGCAAGAGGCACCATTCGATGGGGAATCGTATATGTAATTTTCGAATATAGATTTTTTTAAATTATTATTGAAGACGTTTACACATTAAATATTGTATTAATTTCCAATTGGTAATACACACTTTCAACGCCATTTTTGAGATCCTTGAAACAAGGAATCAAAACGTAGTTCACATACTTTTTGTGAATCTTTATATGAGTTAAAAGATGTCAAAAATTGTGGATATTAAAACCAATCCTCGTGACCTACAAGCCTATCCTCGTGACAAACTTTCAAAAAAAAAAAAAAAAAAAAAAAATCTAATGAAATTTGTAAATTAGTAGTATACAATGAATTGACCCAAACATACGCTTCATTCCAGTCATACTTTTTTGACTCAAAACATAATTTTTTATTAAAAAAAATCGCCGTCATAAAAAAATGGTTGTATGTTTTTACATCATATTATACATTGCTCAAAAAATTAGTATTGCAAGCAAAGAAATTAAGAAAACCGTACGAGAAAGCCATGTATTGGCATAAAATGGATTGTACACGCGTACCAGTGCGCAATACACTGTTGAAAATCTTGTCCTAGTTTGAACTAAATTTTGGTGCTCAGTAGTTGCCACTGTAAGATGATGTAACCTTGAACCAATATTTGGAGCTCCTGTTGAAGCATAGTTCAAATAGTTGGAACAAGATTGAAATGGGAAGTTCCAAATGTTGCTACGAGATTTCACCATCTGATGGTGGCAGCTACTGAGCACCAAAATTTGGTTCAAACTAGAGCAAAATTTTTAACAGTGTACGAAAAAAAAAAAAAAAAAAAAAAAAAAAAAAAAAAAAAAGACGCCAAAAATTTGTAATTAAGCTTTAATTATTTGAAAAAATGGAAAAAACATGTCAATAATTGTCAACAACACGTCAAACAAAACAAGCAACAATTTAGTTACACGTAAAGGATAAAATAAAAGTATTGTTTAGAAATGAAGCAATATTTTTAATATGGCGTGTGGTCTTTTGAACAGCTAAGAATGCTGCACACCTGTTTTCTATGGATACGATGATGTTAATGATAAGACTTTTTGGTGTACTGTTCCACTCGTTAAGAAGTGCAATCTCCATGTCTCGGACAGTAAAAGGAGGCCTTTGTCTCGCAGAAATGCGTCGTCCGAGCATGTCCCAAACATGCTCAAGCGGATTCAGGTCAGGAGACATTCTGTACACTGTATTGTTTCAGCTTTAAGCTTGTTCTCTACAAAACGTGCTGTATGCGGTCTGGCATTATCATGCTGGAAAACAAAAAAATCTCCAATGGCTGCAACATACGGTATGGTCTCAGTATCTCATCCATATACCTTTGGGCCATCAAAATATCATTTTGAATGAAATGAAGGTCCGTACGTCCATCTATGCTGATTCCACCCCGTACCATCAAGCCACCTCGTCTCTGTTGTGGTCTTTCACGAACGAATTGGGGATTATTTCGAGTGCTCTTTTTCTTCCATACCAAAACACGTAGGATGTCACGCTCCAGACTGAATCGGGACTTGGCTGTAAACAGCACTTGGCGCCAATCATGTTGCTCCCAATCTCGATGTTTAGCAGCTCATCTTCTTCGGGCCGCATGGTGGCTTGAGGTCAAAGGAATGCAGACCATTAGCCTGCGTGTATAGAGACTTCCCTGATGAAGTCTATTACGTACTGTTTGGCTGGACAACCTTCGTCCTTTTGCTAAGAGCAACTGTCTTTGCAGCTGAGTGGCATTTTCTGTTCTATTTCGACAAGCTGTTTATGGCAATACCGCTCATCTGTTGCTGTAGAGGCGCATGGCCGACCTTGCCCAGGTCGACGTCTAACATTCCCTGTTTCTTGGAATCTATTCCACGGCCTTGCAATGACACTTCTGGTGACTTCAACAGCGTCCGAGACACTTCGTTGTGTTTGCCCGGATTCAAGTCTGCACATAATACGCTATGTCATGGGTTCTGGTGATTTCTGCAACATCCTGATTTCTGCTCGAATGTTATTTTTCTGGTTTTTGACGTCATGAACATTGATTTACATATGAAGTTTTCATCTTCTGTTTCCTGCTAGGCTTTAAACTATCTATGGATGATTTATTTAATGTTACTTATCGGTGTAAGTATTTGTGTAACTTCGTTAAAACCATGTGCTCCCCAAACTGTTTTGAGCAATGTATCATTAGCTTCCCACATATAAGAGAAATTTTACTTTCCATCCGTCTGACAAAAACATTTTCTATGATCGTTTTAATCTATAGATTAAAAAGTCTTAAAAATTGCCCTGGAAAATTCAATCGATTTTTTTTTTTTTTATGATTGAGTGAGTTTATTTTATACTTTGATTTTTTTTTATCACATTTTTGCGGTTTTTAATTAATTGTGAAAAATGAGTTTTGCTATTTAAAAATGAAAATTAGTACAATTTTTAACAAGTAGGTGACTCTTCCTTAAAAAATTGCAATTACAGCCAGAAAGTAGATACAGTTTTTAGTCGAATGTCACCTCTAGTACCTTTCTGTGGGTATTTGGTGATGACATAACAGTAGGGTCATTTTTTTTCCTTAGGATTGCACATTGAGCAGTGAATGACAATTTTAAGTTAATCTATTTCCATGCATACTAAAACCGCAGGTACAGTTCTATATGAAAAATATTGACAAATACGAAATTGTGTAACAATCAAACTACTGTAATATGTTAGCGTGATATTTTAATGATTTCTGGTAAAATCTTAAATTAATACTTTGTACTATGTTGCTGTAGATAGCTGGGTTATGGTTCAAGGTTAATTCGAGCGCTATTGGCTTATGTATAAAGTTTTGTAGTGCGTGCTCAGCACGTCTGTTATACGTTGCCGTAGGCAGGGAGACCCGGTTCGAGGTTGCTTCTGTTCGAAATTTGCCTACAAATTAGAGATTCGTTTGAAAAGAAGCACCCTGCAGTGCGTACGCGGTACGCCTGCTATTCGATGCCATATGCAGCAGGGATCGGGTTCGAGGTTCTTTCGATTCGAGGTTAGTATATAAATTCAAGAGTCGCTTGCTAGGAGGGACCAAGCAACGCATGCACAGCATACCTGCTATACGTTGCCGTCAGCAGCGGGGATCCGGTTTGAAATTCGTTGATGTGAGACTTGCTTATAAATCAGCTATCAGCCATACAATTCTTTAGGCAGCGTGGACCAGGTTTGAGACTCCTTCGATTCGAGATTTATTTATAAATTAGAGATCCATTTGAAAAGAAAGGCCCAGCAGCACGCACTGCTGGGCTACTATATGGTGTCATAGGAAGCGGGGACCCTGTTCTATGTTCGTTTGTTTCGAGAGTCACGTATAAATTAGATTTTTTTTTTCAAGATCTTTTTGCAGTTACGCCTGGTATACGGTTCCGTGGGCAATGGGGACCCGGTTCGAGATTCGGTCAATGCAAGATCTACGTATAAATTAACGATTCTTTTTTTCGAGATTTACGTATAAAAGGAGTGACCCGCTAGCGGGCGAAGGCAGCTAGTTTTCTCTAATAATGTCACTTTGTCTTATGTATATCTTTTCATCAATATCGTGAAATTTCGAAATTTGACTAACTCACTTAAGAAATTTTATTCACACACACGCTAAAGTGATTTTTTTTTTAATTTTATTGTGTCATTGTAATAAGTAATTTTATAATTTTCTTGATTTACCAGCACGATTACAGATGAAAATAATTGCACATCTTGCTTGATGAAACGTTTTTGGAGCTGTATCTGCCAAATCTCGGGACAAACATTCTTCTATGTTATTTTCTATTTTGGAATGCTTCATACTGCATTACGTTCAATCTTAAGAGGGTATTTATGTACACTTTTCAAATTGAGAAACAATTTGTTGTGTGGATTTAAACGATATTTTGCAGTCTGAACATATTAGATTTTTCCACATTGATAATTATAATTATATTGATAATTATAGCATCTTTCGTTGTTTCTTTTTAAATAGTTTAATTTAAATTGTGAATTTTCTAATTGTGTCTTTTTAATTACATATGTATGTAAATATATTTTTTCAAATATTGCACACGTTTTCTTGCCCAGCATTGTGTAACGTTGAATTATGATTTTTAATGTTCCATTACTTCTTAAAGTTGGAGCAATCTTTACCGCACACATTGCAGTTAGGATTCCTTCCAAGTAGTACAAGAATTTCCCTGAAATTATAAAAGTAAAATTAGTAAATTTTTAGCAAACAGATTGACAAAAAAAATAAGAATAAAAGTTTTATTTTAATTTTAAATAACTTTTGTAACTTGTAAGACCTCTTCTTTGACAATAATTTAAGACTGTTCTGCCTTTTTTATGTAGTATTACATTAATTTTTTTTAAGAGGAAAAAATACGTATTTAATCTATATTTAATTAATGATTGTTTCGAGTGTGTCTAAGTAATATAAAATTCCAGTTTATCTAATAAAAATTTCTTAACTTATAGGGTAACATCCCCAGTAATTGGCAGGCACCAGTGATTGGCACGTCCTAAAATAACATTTATATCCAGTCTTTTAAAAATGCAAGACCATATACCAGTTATATGCTCATTTACTTTACAGATTATAACTTTGATTTATACTACTAGATAACAATAGTGCCTAGGAAAGAGAAAAAATTATGGCTTGTATCAAATTAGCCATTTTTGTTGCAAATGCTTCTTCTCTGGCTTAAGAAAGGCATGCATTTCAATTTATTATTATCTCATTTATAGTATATTTTAAATTTTAATTGACAACAGTTTTGTTTAGTTGAAAATGGTTACTTTAATTTTGTAAAAGTCTAAGTGCCAATTACTGGTGATTACAACAACTTTTTATAAATATATTTTTATAAAAATACTTTTTCCAATATTTTTGCTTTTAGTTGGAAAAATAGATGCACAGATATGCACTCTTTGATTTAAAAATATTTGCAAGTAAATATTTTATTTCTTGGTAATGAAAATAGAAGTAAGTTTAAAGACAAATCCTTAATGTGCCAATTACTGGTTATGTTACCCTATGACAGCAAGCTTTTCTAAGGTAACATATTTAATATTTGATGTTTATGAAAATACCAATATTTCCTGGCTTCACAGCTTAAGTGAAACTGAGTGTTAATGCTTACTTCTTTGACATTAATTTTATTAAATATTTTAACACTGCTCTGTTAGTAAAATTTGTAATTTGAAGTTTAACTCAATAGTAAATTATCGAATATGAGTCATTTAAGTAATATAGTTTTTAAAACTATTTATTACTTTTTATTGGATGGGACAGAGTTTTGACAAAGCTCTACATTAAAATAAATAAATATATTCAAAGCTATATTGTATTTAAAAAACCTTGAAAAAATCTTTCTTTATGGTTACAAATAAATATAAATCATGAAATAAGAAACCAAAATAGAAATTATATTATATTTTTATTTATTCTGCGTGGCAGAAAAGTTCTCCCTTCCTCCTATATGCGTACACATGCACTTTTTACATTATCAGATGTACTTACAGCAAGGTTTATGTTTTAAAAATAAATATGACGATAATTGTCGTAGCTTAAAAATGTGAACTATGTTTAGTGTGTTTAGTGCTAATTTCATTAGTTCTAAAACATGATGATGATTAATGTGAGGTTAAGGAATAATCGTTCCCAATATAAGGGTGATTAAAAAAAAGTTTACAAAATGGCATGGATAAAAAGGCATACAACGATCATAAAATAAATCACATAGGAACGTAAAGTCGCAAAAGCTATCTGAGGGCGCTAGAGCCACAAGAGGACATTGCTATACGAGTTGAGAAACGGAGATTGTCTTCATTCAAGCTGGATGAGTTGGAGGTAAAATGCCTAGTTACATGCACTGCTAAATGGCTGGCTTGCATTTGATTTATGGCGTGAATAACTGCAAAGGATGAGAATCTGTGCAAATGTATCAAGAGAAATATCCTGAGAGAAAGGTGCCGTGGCATTCATTCTTTGCCATTTGTACTAAATCCACTCGTTCAGCGTGCACTAATGAAACCGGATGCTGATCGTCCAAGAATAACTCGGGCAATTTTAGCAGAAGAAAGCGTTGTCGAAGAACTGAACCGTAATTCTTGACAAATACACGAGTTGTACCCCGAGACACTCATATCCCCAACCTACCGTCTGTGGCGCATACCACCTACACGTCCTATAAAGCGATAAGACAGTACACTATGCTGTATCTGCTGACTAGGGAAGGTCTCCTACTGCCGGATCGGGATTTTGTTGAGAGGGGTGTCATTGGCAAGCTCTTACCATGTAGGGATCAAGGAAATGTATATTATTACCCGTCGGAATGCAACTGGTGAAGAGTTATAGGCTTATGTATTTCTGTCATTTATTGATTTCTCCAGATCATTGGCATACGATAGGAAAGACAATGTATGTGGCAGAAACGAGAGTTGACAGATTACACATTACATATTACAGAGAAGACAGTATGCACTTGGTGGAAAAAGTAATTTCACGGATGGTAGTACATATCTGAATTGAAATGGCTGAAGTACGAGTGCTTCCAACACCAGGTACATACAATGAGAGGAGATGTTTCATAGTTGTTACGGGTGTTATTTGTTAAGTTAAAGGACGTCTGTTTAACAGATCAAAAGATGTGATCCATGTCTTTAATTAAAGACTTTTGAAAGATATATCGACGCATATCATCGAAGCTGGGCGAGGAGTTAGTTCCTGTTGTTCTTTAAAGCATACTCCAAGTCAGTGAATCTAATTAGAGGAAACTAAGATTAAAAGTTCCATTGGAGTTATTAATCAATTTGTCTAATCCGAATGTCTTACTAGAGGATACATGGAAGCTTCACCAACATTAGACTGGCAACAACAGGTTACATAACTGCACTGTAAGTAGTCTTTTCTATCACGCAGCGTGTCTTTCCTGAATAGCTATAGCGACCTGGAGAAATCAATAAATGAGGACATGCGTTTCAAAATTCGCCATATGCTGAAAATCAAATTTTGGGAAATAGTGAAAAACCTGCGTCCAGGTACTTGGTTTTCCAAAGTAAACCATTGGTAAACCAAGATTTTATAATGCCAGAAATACATGATAGAATTAGATTTTTTTGCAGATTGTTTTATTTTTTCAATGTAGGTTTACAAATAAAATAGATAGAAAAAACTCTGTTCTTTAGATTTTGGATAAGGGAAGTTTTAAAACTCACATTCTCACGTGACAGAAATATATCGGCCTATAACATTTCATCAGTTGCATTTCGTGTTATGGACAATACGAACCCCCAAAACAAAAACACTTAAAATATAACAAGACTTTTTAAATGATTAAGACTCAAAAACTTTTCCAGCATATGAAATTTAATGTAAGTGCAATAATGAACAGCCAGCTCTAATTTACTTACCTTTCGGTTTTATGTAGAAGTACATATTTTCTCACTTGTTTCAATTAGTCATGTAGTTTGTCTTGTTCATGCCGGGTTGATTTGTTTGTCGTCCTCAAGAAGTTGCAAATATTTTCTTTATGTATTAATCAAGTTCATATAAAGGAATATTCAAGATCTATGAAACACATATTTCATCCTTATCCTTGTAAAATAATGCAATCTACACACATATATTACTTTTTTTTTCTTTTTACACTATAATTGAACACAGTAACGATGGGGCATTAAAATCCGTGATTGCACTCCCGGACTTTTGAGATGGATCTAAAGAAGAAACAGGTAAGCAATTATCTTGTCTTTATTTATTATAAAAATGAATGAATTGTTTTAGAATATAAATAACATATTCGAGAATTTTGAATTTCTTTTAGAATATTCAGACGGAAAGTTGTAATATTTCCTTGATCCCCATGGTAAGATCTTTTCAACGACACCACTCTCGACTAGATTATGCTATCCAGTCATGTAAATTCAAAAGTTTTTCTTTTCATTTTCATTCTTTTGACTTAAGTTTTAATTTTTGAGATTACACTTTTGCATTTTCGTTAAATTTTTCGCAATTTAGTGACATATATACAATTTTTGTAAGTTGACAGATTATTTATTTTCATTTTAAGTTGTTCGAGAAAATAAAAATGTTATTGTCATTTTAAAAAAAATAATAACAGCTTAGCTTTTTCTTCTACAAGCGGCATCTGTCCTCCACCCCATCCGCCATTTGACCCTGCACGTAAAATTTATGTTCAAAAAGGACGTTTCGGAAAATAATTATGATTACTTTATTAAAGGGGTTTTAATTCGTTTAACATAGATATTAGGTTCTAAAGAGTTTGATTAAGGATTACTGGTACACAGTTTTCTTTATTGTACATTTTACAAGAAGAAAGCTAAAACTGCGACATATGTCCTTATTTTACTTTATATAAGACTAGATCTTATTTTGAGGAAAACACTGTATTGATTAAAAAATATTTGAAAATACATAGTTGCTAATTTGAAAAACACTGTTTTAAAACTATGCTGATATTCATCTCTTTTTAAAATAACTCTAATTATTGAGTAAAATAAATTTTGATTAAACTCGTGTATACTAAAAAGGAACAGCGAAGCAACAATTAAAGTTCTATTTTTAATTTAACGACAAATCGACAACTTAAAGTTGGATAGACTTAATGAAGATAAACATATGTTTTCACTTGTTACCATGGAAACAAAATAGAATATTACTTCCTGCGCTAAGACGGAGAATTATCTGAAAATTATGTTAGATAAACTGCTGACAATATTATTTTAAAGAGGTTTTAAAGGGTATAATAATGATAAATTATATTCTATTTATGTACTCTAAGATTATTTTTTTTTCTGTTTCGTAAATGAAGGTTTTATGTAGTTTCTAATTTATTTTTCTTCTCAAATTTGAATAGTTAAGTAGGAAAGAAATAATTTATAAAGTGGGTTAAAATCTATAAATTGTTCTAAGGTTTGTTCTCAAATTCAAACTGGCTACTTTCTACTACAGTTTAAAATTAATTTTTATTCGCAAATCTATCACACTAGCAAATTTTCATATTAAGAAATTGTGTAATCAAACTTTTTTTTTCGTTTTTTTTTTTTTTTTTTTTTTTTTTTTTTTTTTTTTTTCTTTTTGCTAAAGATAAGATTTTTCAGAAATTCTATCTAAGATGACGTTTTGAGAAAAATTCTTGGGCGCATCTGTAAGAAAAAGAACTACGATCCTGATAAAATAATTGCTTATAATTCACGATGGATTTATCAGAAAAAAGAAAAACTTTTCGATTACAAATCACTAAACCCCTTCAATAATCATGCCTGCAAGTATCATGCTTTCAAGTTTTAAATTGAATTTTTAAAAATGGTTCAAAATGTTTCACGTTATTGCGCGGTTTTAAGAACCCCTTTAACCTCTTCGCTACTGGCGATTATTACAGTATTTTTAATTATTACTGAATTATTTCTTCTCTCGTTTGACTTCTGAGCGAGATTTTTGTTTTATTTTCATTAGCTCGAATCTTAGAATTCGAAACATATTATTCTTATATCGAAATTTCATTTATATTTGAGTATCATTAATAAAATGGGACAAAACTGATGTACCCATTTGGGTACTCAGGGACTGAAGAGGTTAAAGAATTACCCGAATTAATAACAGAATTTTCATTCGCAACTTTTATAACAATTCATATATTTTAACACTAATAACCGAAAATATTACTCAACCTTAATTTAAAAAAAATTACACCAGGATTTTTATTTAAAAGTATTTTAATTATTTAACTTAGTTCTCTGTGTTTTATGTTTAATTTAATTTATGAAGAAATTTCTGGTTCAACTCGGCATTTAACGATTTGATGGCGATGTCAAATTGAAACCAGCTGGACATTCTAAAGTTAATGAGATTTTAATTAGAATAACTTTGCTTTGTAATAAATAAAATTTAATAAATAATTTATTAAATTATGCATAAGTACATTAATATTTATTATAATAATATAAAAAGTGCTACGGAAAATCCAAAAAACTAAATATAAATTTAGCCATTTTCATCGATTCATCAAGCCATTAAAGCAGTTCGCAAAATATACAGGAAGTTTGTTTTTGAGAAAAATATAGTTTTGCATCCGCTGAAAGGCTTTTTAGAACTTTTGTAAGTCTAAGTTATGTTCTTAATAATTTAAAAAAAAATATTTTGAAAACTTCAATAAAATCAAATTTTATTTCAGCGATTAAAAAATAAATAACGAAATAAATTGATGAAATTTTAGTCGGTGGAGGGATCAAATAATTCACCGGCCCATATACCGGGTGTCCCAAAAATCACTGATGGATTTTAAAATTCAATAACTTGGAAACGGTGACAGCTATTTAAAAAATTTTTGCAGGAGAGTTATGTATAATGTCAGGAGTTTTTTTTTATCGTAATTTTTTATTTTAGTTCGAATTTCAAACAATAGATGGCGCTGACGACAATTGAAGCCCAGGTTGACGCCGAAACTAACCTCACTCAGCACTAATCACCTGGCCTTCAATCGCTGTCAGCGTCATCTTTTGTTTGAAATTTGAACTAAAATAAAAAATTACGATAAAAAAAAACTCCTGACATTATACATAACCCTCCTGCAAAAAAATTTTAAATAGCTGTCACCTTTTGCAAGTTATTGAATTTTAAAATCCATCAGTCATTTTTGGGCACCCGGTAAGATTGCGCCACTGATCCTCATCATTACTAAATGTCTGAACAAAGATACTTGCATTTTGGATTGAATAAATGCGGATTGCAACCATCTAATCCTTATACAAAAATTTACACATATAATTGTCCTAAAAAAAAAATCAGTTTACTCTGGAACTGTCGACACAGAAATAATTGTGAAAATAAACCTCGATTTATTTCTCTTTTGACAATAAAAGACAAATTTAATGTGATTATTAAAAACATAAGTACATTTAATTTCAGGTCTTTAAAGGTGTTCTTAAAAAGGATTTACTCACCTCCACAACATGGAACTTTCTAACAAATTCATTCAAGACCCATTTTAGTACCTTTGCCTAACAGTTTCAGTTACTCAATTAACCCTTTCCGGCGCAGACAAGTCCTGTTCGTAAAATGAGAAATTGTCGACTGACACCGGAATTTACGAAAGAATTTTTTAGAAATTAAGAACTCCCTGATTTAAGCTGTCATTTTAAAAGTAAAATTTTACTAAAATATTATTGGTGCCGTTTGTATGTTTAGAATTAAAATTAGGTGTTGCCGGGGTGGTAACACTGCGCCGGAAAAAGTTAAGGCAGCTCCCAAGTCCCCTTCTCAGCAAATGAGAAACTTTCTGACATATTTTCTCTTTCATTTTTTAACGTGAAGCCATGCAATTAGCAGGGGTGACATTAAAGTGATTGAGAATCAGAAGGAACTTTTCGTTTTTAAATATATATATATATATATATATATATATATATATGTGTGTGTGTGTGTGTGTGTGTGTGTGTGTGTAAATTGCTTATCGAGTTATAAGCTATTTTTGCTCACTTGATGACCCGGTTTTTTCCTTTCTCGCCTTGCCATATCCGGGAATTCAGTTCAAAATGCCCACTGTGGCAGTATTTTCTGAACAATCTTTTGCATTTACCGGAAAATTGGAAAAGTTTTTCGATTACGCAGTTTCTAAATAAGAACTCCAGCCAATTTCATGCGTTTTCAAACAAAAATTAATTAAAAAACTGACAAAAGGTAAGTTCTTTGGATTAGGAATTGAAATACGATACATCTTATTGCAGGCGACTGGTTATTGGTGATCATCACCTGTTCGTGGTTGTGAGAATACAAAAAAAAAAAAAGGTCCAAAATGCCAAAGTCTATCACATTTACATAGATATTTTTCCATTATGAGTAAAAGAAAATCATTACCATTCATTCATGGTATGTGAATATCTGAAAGTTATATGCATTTACTGATACCGATGAATTTGAGTTTGTGGCGGTGTATGGAAATTTTAAATTTGAAAATGGTATTAAAATGTTTCAGATTTTCGATACCATTTATTCCAACCCTTTCTGGCTTTCGTTTCAAAAAGAAAAAAATTTACATTTTTATAATAAGTTTAATTATTCTGTGGGATCAATCCATGTAACTTCTTATTACTTTAACAGACTTATAAAAAAAACCGCGGGATTATAATATAAGTATCTCTATTTAGAGTTCTCTGTAGCTTGAAAGAATAAACCGAATGAAACAAAAATCGGCACACATGCTATTAGACCGGGAGCAGCAGATCAGATAATCACCTCATCAAGTTCATGGATGAAACTCTAGGATTATTTAAATCTCGATTCACATATTAAAACGCAATCTGTCTGTCAAGTCATATCTTTATGAAAAACACCTTAAAACCCGATTTTAACGACTCACTCACAGGTTTACCATTGTGCTTTCCTGCACCCAAAAGTATGAAAACATGGAGGATTAGGAGCAAGAAAACATAATTGTAAATCTATGAGTTAACCGCTAAAATCATGTTTTTTAATGTTTTCACCAAGATATGACTTGGCAGACCAATTACGTTTTAATGTGTGAATCGAGATTTAATTAATTTTAAATTTTCATAACTCGATAAGGTGATTGTCTGTGTTGCCAAATCCCGGTCTATATTCAAGAAGGAAGAAGAATAATGGAACAATAAAAAATTGTTGCAATAACCGCCGATAGATGACGCTATCCGTCATGTCGGGGGAATTATGGGAATAGTAATAATAAGAAATTAAATCAGTCAGTAATCATCAGGGAAATCAAGAAGAGGCCATTTCTGCTAGTTACGTTGTTATGAGAAACCTCTCAGTTTCCCAGATCATGCTTTAATTTTAAAACTATTCTACGTAATGAGAAAAGTGACCTGGAGAAATTAAACCTGCAAGCTTCTTGATTTTTCTTATTATAATGGCATTTGCATCGACAAGACCGATAGGGCCACCTGTTGGCAATTATTGAAACTTTTTTATTATTGTTCCATTGTTCTTCCCCTTTTTTGAATAGTATGAGCATAGATTTTGGTTTCATTGAGGTTATTTCTTCAAATTACAGACAGCTCCAAATAGAGGTACTTATATTAAAACAACACAATGTAAATCACAAACCATTAGAATTTTGGAGATTACGGAAAAAATATTACTGTATGTAAATGCAACACCGTACTAAAAAGGAGGGCATACTTTAAGAAGCATTTAAGAAACTTCTGTTTTCCAAATATTCATACGTACAGTAAAGTACCGAAAGTAAGCCTCCCTTTAGCAGATAGGAAGTTCTAACAATTTTAAGGGAAGCTTTTATTGTAACTTTTGTGAAATAGAGGAGAAATTTTGGAGGTTGGGGGGGATATACTTGAGATTTTAAAAATCTCCCAGGATTTATGTAATTTCCAAAATATATGAGGGGGGGGGGGAGCTTAATTTCGATACTTTACGATAAGTCAAATTTCTTGTATTTTTTATTTTTATATATCATTAAAGTATTATCGTGTCTTCTTTTATTTTTCTTTTAATATCTAATGTGTAATTTTTGGTTTGTTTTAATATGTTATAAAGAGTTAATTTTTTTCATTTTAGGCCTAATGCCGGCAAAATTCGATGAAATAACATACCTTCACTATGAATTAAACCTGAAAGTTCCTCTGGTGATTCTGTAGGTTATTCTTAGTTTCTTATACATTCCTGGTTTCTACTGTTCATATTTTGTTCATCTTCAGAATTTTATCAACTTGTTGATACACTTGTGACTTGTGATTTGATTTATATGAGAAAAATGGCTATACGCTTTACAACATCTTATATCCATATGATTCAAAGCAATTTTTCACTGGGTAGATTTATTGGCTTAACTGGTAAAGAAATTCAAATTTAGATAGCAAATAACAATAATTTCAAATTAGTATTAAATATTAAAAATATATTTTAAAAAACTTGCTTTTATTAGTGAATAAAAATGTAGAAATTATTTATTTATCAATAATTTGGAGGTCGAAATAAAAATATCAAGAGCTTGATGCGCTGAAAACAATGAATGACAAGGAAATAAAGCCACAATAAATATCAGAAGAATAGTCATTAAAAAAAATTAACGAATGTGTTTAAAATTCAGTATTTCTGTCAGCAGCTTTTGAATTTCATCTGCAAGTTTCTTATTGAGGGAAAGGGTGAAGGGGCGAGAAGCAAAATTTTCTTTCTTTGTAAGGCATATTTCATGAATATTTTTCCTGAAATGTACATTTATGTAAAGATTGGTTTCCAACTAAAAAGTTTTCATTCAAATAAAAACTTTGAATTTTTTAATTAAATTTTAGACTTATTTATTTTTTATTTAATTCATGCACAAGTTGTCCAATTTCATTACTTTTTCCAATGTTGTTTGCAGAAAAGGTTTCTTATTCTTTTCGGGTTGTATAAAAATATTATTTACAATATTTGTAATAAATTTAAAAGTAGAAAAAGCGGATTTTTTTTGCATTTGATTTTTATTTTGAGAAATACATTTCATAAATTTTCCACGAAAATAAAAACTCTGAAGACAATTTATTAAAAACATAACAAAAAATCTTTATAGAAAATTGAAATTTTTCATGCATATAACTTACAAGAAAGTTTAGATATATCCGTTTAAGGATGATAAATTCTTAAAATGGATTACCTTTAAGGGGGTTTGGAACATAAAAATCTTCAAATAAAAAAAAAAAAAGCATTAAAATTTTCTTAGTTTTTTTAATGCTTAAAATGACGTTTAAATCATGTTTCGATTTTAATAAGAACATGAAATATTATTTTTTCGTTTTGATTTGTTTTCAAAATTTAGCGACATCTTGAGAAAATGCGTTTTTCTTCATGATGTTTTTTTTTTTTTTTTTTTTTTTTTTTTTTTTTTCCATAATTTCTTGGATTTAAATTTTTATAACCAAAGAACCTTTAAAGATAAATGCTTCAAACTTGGAACATGTCTTGTTTGATTATTTTACTTTAACTTTGATTCAACAAATGTAAAAAAAAAAAAAAAAAAAAAAAAATGAAAAAATGATTTTTTTTAAATAAAAGTTACATTTTTTTTTTCAAATTTTTAATTTAAATTTATGTTTTTTTTTTTTCAAATATTTTTTTTTAATGCAGAGTTAAAATTAAAATATAGATAATTATGTTTATTTAAATGCCAGAAAATTAAAGGTCTACAAATAACATTTTGAGTTATAACGATTTTAAATTAACCCACTTTTTTATAAATTTAAATTTTTATTTTTTTTAAAGTATTATAAGAAGTTTTATTATGTGGTTTTGTTTACAAATCTCATAGTTAATCATCACGAAAAAATTCAAAATTTTAACTCAATAAATTAATTTTTTTTAATGTGTCCCGGACCCCCTTAAATAATATATAAATGTAATGAATCCAATTAGTAGCAATAAAAAATATATAATTCTATCAACAGGTTATTATCAATAATAATCCCGAGCTAATACTAAAAATAACCTGTAGTAATAATATTATATATTTAATCATTTAAACCATAATTTATGTGAAAAAAGGGAAATTTAGACACAAAAATAAACTACTAGGAAATTCTTGTAAATATATATATAATATTTTTATTAAATGCTGTTAAAATTTTCATTGCAAAATGAGAAAATGTTTTTGGTTCTCCTTTGTCTCATAAACTATTTCGTTAATTGAAAAAATGCTATTGAGATTCGCAGAAAAAAAATTTATATATGTCCATTGTCCTTTTTTATATTATAAACACATGCAGTTATTATACCATTTATAAATACGACCCATTATCATGTATAACAAATAAAAGAAAAGCGAAAATGCATTATATGACATTTGTCTACTATCGCTGTTATTACATTAAGTATGCATAATATTTGCCTAAATAAAATATGGGGACACTACCCCCACACCCTTCCCACAAATATTTTAAGTATATACACATTATTTTTAACAAAATTTCTTTAATATTATCTTACTTAAAAAAAAAAAAAAAATCATTATCGAAATTTGTTTTTAAATAGATATAGCTTAGTATATATGTATGTATATATGTGTGATGTGGGGAAGTATTGCATTCCTTGCATTATAGCTCCAGATAATTTTAAAGATTTACTTTTCTTATATACAGAAGTAGTTTAACGTGCCACATTTACAAAATAGTAGATGGTGGGGGAGGGTAGATAGAGATTACAGGCATTTAGTTTTCTATATTTATATTCAATTTCACACACACACACACAAAATCTCAGTCAGGTTATGATTGAGATTTAGACTGGATGATTTTTTTGTGTTAAGTAAAATGAAGTTTTTTTCTAGAGCTAACCCTTACTTATTAAACTAATCCTTATTAAGCCTTATGAAGGGGAAAATTTACCTCAAAATTGATCAAAAATCGATTTTAGTTTTTAAATATAAAATTAAAGCTTGTTTCATTGTGAATATTTTAACCTTATTTTTACCCATGCGGCAACATTATATAGCAAGATATTATACATTTTGTTAATACACCCAGCGCAATTCCCTACAACAAAATAAAACTTTAAATGCTTTTTTCTGCATGTTTATATTTTTCTTCATTTTTATGTTTTGGTAATGCTAATGCTTATTTTTTTTATTATTATTATTTGAGATAGATATTTTTAAAAATGTAGATGCTCTTTATTACATATGTGATAAATCTGCGCATACAATAAGCCTTTAGATTATTATTATTATTTTAATATACATATATATATATATATGAAGATGCCTCAGATTTCATCATTTTACACTGCATATATCAGTAAAAAAATATATTACATGTAATTCTTTATGTATCTAAGAATTCGTGCTCAGCATTGTATGTGATACATATTTGAATATCTAAAAAGTAATAATAATGGTTGGGGAAAATATTAATATTTAAAAAATTAGTAGAAATTTTTAAAAATTCAAATTTTCTTAAACTTTTTTAAAAATTAAATATGTAATTAAAAAAAACAAATTCTTTTTACGAAATTGTACGTTGAAATGTAATGAGTTCAGCATTTGAAACATAGTTTTTAAAATAAAAAATAAATGTTGAAAAGGTAAACTCTCCCCTTTAAAAAACGCAGGATTAATAAAAGAAAGCTATAGAAACACTTTAAACTTTTTAAGGCAAAATAAAGTATCATTCACTTGTTTGATGAATAATGAAATTTTTTGGCACAAATATTATACTTTATTTTATATAATCCAATGTTATTCCTTTATATATATTTCTTCAAGTAAAACAATACCGATTTTGTGAATATCTCTACTTTGAATCTTTACGTTTAGCTTTGAAATATCCATTAATTTAGTATGATTAAATACTTTGGAAAAATTAGTTTAAGCAAACTGTATTATTTGCAATATGTTTACAATATCCTATTGCTTTAAGTCCTCATTGTAAAGTACTAGTACGTCACACTCCAATTTTATAACAATTGATATACAATGTTTTGTGTAGAGTTTTATTTCAATCTACTAAAATTGAAACACAAACATACCTTTTGATTGCATATCTGAGAAACGACTCTTATCTTTACAATTATAGCAGTTAACTCATAATACAAAACAAGATCAATGTACTATTATACAGCTGCCTTTATTATAGATTTCATAAAAGCTATAATTGTAACATAATATAATACTTATTACTATATATTATATCTCTCTATCACAGACATCTTTCTAAAATGATGCTTACGAAAGTTATTTATCAATCAAGCAGAAATATCTATTTAATCATAGTCATTAGAATAATTAAAATTGAGTTTTTCTGAAGACTATATCTTTCAGAAAACTGCTTACGGCAATTTTTTGTTTTAAGGAACGAAAATGCAATGTAAATGGTAAGAAATACAATAACTTTAAAATACACAAGTGCATAAGAATAGATATCTCATCAGTGAAATTTAAGTACCCGTAAAGTACAGATCCTCTTTTATTATTCAAATGTGAATGCAGCAATGAAATATCTATATTTATTTAATAACAGAGAGAATAATTCAAGTTAAATATTTCTGAAGACTATATCTTTCAAAATACTGCATATGGTTTTTTTTCTTTTACAATCAAGTATAATTTAAATTAAAAGCAACACAAAATCTTTAAAATACACAAGTTCATAAGAATAAATATCCTGTCAGTTTCCTGTCAATCATCAACGAAGTACATATTTTCAAAATTATTTTTATTAGTCAAGTGTGAGTGCAACAATCAAATATCAATATCTATTTAATCAATATTTATTTAATCATAGTTTTTAGAATATTTAAGATGAATCTTTCAGAAGACTATACCTTTCAAAATACTGCATACTGCTCTTTTTTTTTTTTTTTTTTTTTTTTTTTTTTTTTTTTTTTTTTTTTTTTTACAATATTGTATAATTTCGATTAAAAGCGGCACCAAATCTTTAAAATACACAAGTTCATAAGAATAAATATCCTGTCAGTCATCCGCAAAGTACAGATTTTCAAAATTATTTTTATTAGTCAAGTGTGAGTGCAGCAATGAAATATCATTATCTATTTAATCAATATTTATTTATCATAGTCTTTAGAATAAATCAAGATGAATCTTTTAGAAAACTACATCTTTTAGAGTACTATATATTTTTTAATCAGTCATATATGTAATCTAATTAAAAGAAATTCAATAACTTTCCAATACACAAGTGCATAAGAATTAATGTACAGATTTTCAAGCTTGTTTTTATTTGACCAAGTGTGGGGACAACAATCGATTATCAAACGTATTTAATAATAATCATTAGAATAATTCAAGTTGAATATTTCAGAAGAAAACATCTTTCAGAATACTATACAAATTATACTATACTATTTTCAAATTATTATTTTTTCACCAATCAATAATATTTTATATAAAATGCTCGTACAATACAATAATTTCAAAATGCATGACTATATATATATATATATCTAGTCTGTTAAACTTGTTATTACGTGAAAATTAGAGATACAACTTTGTTGTTACTGTAATAATTTAAATAGTAGTTTATTTAAAATAAATTTAACCTGTTTAATGACATTTTCAGGCTTGTGGAACATAACGTCAAGCAAAGAAAAATATCATAAGTATTTCCACCAAGCTTGTTTTCAAAAAAATTTCTTAGATACTTTTAATTAAATATTTGTTGTTACTTTCTTATAGAAAATTGCTTTAAAGTTAAGAATGCAATTTTCAAAATTGGAAACGCATCACTGCACAATATTTCTCTATATCATATTTAATAAATTTAACAATGAATAATGCAGACTTTTCCTATTTAATTGTATACACCACCTTCAATTCTTACAGGGACAAAGTACTTTTGTTGAGTGATGAATGAGTAACAGCATTTATTTAGGTACATTATAAAAATGAAATATTTATTCCCTAATTCTGATGCCATTGCGTTATTTGGGGATTAAAATCAAATGGGATATGTAATACATCTCCCTATTCAAAGGTTTAATAAGATATAGTTTCCTCGTTTTAAATTGCACTTTAATATTTTTGTTACTCCGAATAATACTAAGTATATATATATTGTATATTTTCGTTACACTTCTACATCAATTAATATTCAGATATTTCTACATCATTTCTCTATTTATTTTCTATTCTGGCATATTTCAATGGTTTAAGTTGATTTCTTTTTTATAGAAATAAACTTCTTTTTTTTACATTTATAATTAAGATCTTAAAAAAAAACTTATTAATTTCCTTTCATTACAGTACGATGCAAAAAATCTCTATTTTTTATAGTTTTTATATAAAAGCAATAAAAACAAAACGTGTAAATCAACTTAAATGTTAACTGTTATTTAAAATTTATATGGAAAAAAAAATACTGGCACTGACAAATTTCAATTTTGTTAATTACCGTAACAAGACACGACTAGCATTTTTGCTGAATTGCGAGTAAAATGTTTGGAAATGAGCTAATCTAGAAAAAATATTTAATCCATTGCCCACATGTTTCTTTAAGGTAGCCGTTACAATATTATATGATCTGTCTGTGTCATTTTCAATTATTGTATAATGTGCATAAATGTTACTTGTGTTAAAATAGTAAGGAATGAAAAGATTTAGTCAGTTGGTCAAAATTTTAAAAGTAATTAAAAGTCATCAATCTATGATGCTCAAGATTCTTAGAATTTTTGCTTTTAAAATTAATTACCGTAATTTCGGATGTATAAGCCGCGGATCAAACAATTCTTTTTGGACCCAGAAATCTTATTTAGTGATTGAAAACAAATATTTACGGCGATCTAGCTAGTTAAATTCGTTTCTTAAAAAATTCTGGGTCGAAAAAGAATTGTTTGATCTGCGGCTTATACACCCGAAATTACTGTAAGTATCATTCAAATTTATCGCATATAAATTATTAATATGAATATTTTTTTATTCTATTTCGGTTATTAGTGAGTCTTCTGAAAAATATATACATGTTATAACATAGATAAGATGCTTTATTAACTTTTTTAATTAGCATACTTTCCCCTTAGTTGCTAAATCAAATTTTATATCTGCCCCCAAATAACACTTCAAATCATTAAAGAACTCATCAGAAATACCTTTTTAATAAATGAGATATTGATTGACATGTTAGTTTGAAATAAGTACTTAAAATCACAACTCGTCAGAAAATTGAGTTAAAATAAACGTAAGAGGATTACTTAAGTTATAAATTGAATTAAGTTTCCTGATAAATGGCAGTTATGAGATTTAGTGCATGCATATTAGTTTACAGTCGTTTTGTTAAAAGATAGGTTCTAATCAATGTCAAAATGAGTATTTGATAAATTATAATTTAACCCTTTCATTCCCAGTGAGTCCAAATGGCATCATGATATTCCTTATTTATTTTTTTATATTTAAATCTGATATTCCAAATTCACACCAGAAAATTAAAATATAAGTACTTGTTTTTCTTAATAACAAACATTTCATATTTAAATAAACCGTAATTTATCATTGAAATTTTCTGGTGTAATTTCAGATTCTCTAAACTGCGGAATTTTTAGAGCGTATTCTACCATGGGAATGAAAGGGTTAAAAAATTCTTTATTATACCTTCATTAAATCATAAATATTAATTTTCATAAAAGATGTCTGGCAGTCTTCCACCGGCCGCTATACTGTAAGGACTACTGGCAATAATAAAGTAATGTTTACACCGAAGATTTTTTTAAAACTTTGATATGAGCCACAACTCAAAAAATTAGATAATAATATATATGTGAGGCAATGAGATAAAATTGGATTCTTGATATTAATTTTCCGTTATAATAAAAATTAAATCAATAAGACAGGAATCATTTCTGCTGAATTATCAGCAAATAATCCATCACTGTAATTTCATATTTTTTTTTAAATGATGCATAATATAGGAAATGAGTTTTTATACGTTTAGCTAATGTTTACAAGGTTGCTATCACACTCATATATGCAAGATATTTATATAAAGATTGTTTAAAATACGAGTAAGAAAAGCGAAATTGTGGATGCATATTTCTAATTAACATTATTTAAATAATATGGAATTTTTAAAAAATCAGCAAAACTGTTGTTATATTTAGAATTATATAAACTAAAACAACTTTTCAAAATATACATTTAATTTTTATTATGTTTTTGGCCAATTTTACTTTAAATACATTTACTAAAGCAAAGTTTAAATAAACCTTTACTTCAATTTTTAATTACTAGTTCAAAATATCGGTTTTAATAAATGTATTTAAATGAAATGAAACAATGATGTATTAAATAGTACTTAGGAAGATTTCCTCTTGAAAAAATTTCCATTTGCAGTTAATAGTTGCATATAATAAATATATTGTTATCGTAAATAATCCGTTAAGTTTATATAAACAAACCAACAAAATTTATCAAAGAATTAAAATATAATTAAATCTATTCACAATTATTAAAAACGATGGACATTATTGCATTTTTTTCTAAAAGTAAATCATGCATACAGATACCTTTTAGCATTTATCATACTTCGATAAGTAATATATATAACCGCTATCAATAACTTTAGGCCTAAACATTCACCGTCCTTGTATATTTCCGAGAGAATATTCTTTATTTCCCATTTTGAATTCATGAGAATTACTTAGAAAAATAAAAGTTTAATTTTTTCTGCTGAAGGGGTAAAAAAAATATTTACAAAAATTCAAAATTTTTGGCACATTACTATCGAAAATAATATGCCATAAATCGTTTTTTCATTAGCAGCACGAAAAACTCGCATTAGCACGCCATCTCAAAAGTGGGCGCGGCATGAAGGATGGTTCCAGAACTGTCAATCAAATTATTGGGCTGAACCGGCAATCGGTAGCTCCGCCTTCACCTAGCAACCGCCGATGGAGGGCGCTATTTTTAGAGACTGTAGTGTTGATCTCTGACGATAGATGGCGGTATCGGAGTTATGCAGACAAAATACATTGTAGTATATGATAGCTGAGATAAATAGAAAAGGAGAAAATTACATTTAATTTCATTATTATTATTTTTTAAATAGTTAGTGACTATGTATATTTTAAAGAGCTAAAATGATGCATCCCTCTTCTATATAAATTTCCATATTTTTATGAATTCGTCTATACATCTTTTTCTCGTAAAGTGAAAAAATGTAGATTAATTTATAAATTAAATAATAACATACAATGCTTAAAATTTATTATTTTATAGTCACATTATTTAAATAAATGCAAATGGTAGTTTAAAAGGAAAAAATCAACATTCACTAAGTAACATTCAAAATAATAATAATAATAATAATAATTAAAATTAAAAATAAATAAATAAAAATTTCAATTTTCAGAATTATGAAATAAAATAAATTAAAATAATTGCTCTTTCATATTTAGCTTCATATTATTTTAGAAGACTGAATTGTTTTAAATTCCATATACTTTTAATTTGGCCTTAAAACTTCAGATGAATAAAAGTACAAACTTTTAAATTCAGCATCATTAAGTTCATTCGACTGGCTACATATAGGTAATTTGATTATTATTATCATTACTATTCCTGGAAGCTATAGTTAAATGGGAAAGACAGGCCGGTACAAAATAAAAAATAAATAAAATAAAAACAAAATATCTATAACTCCAAAACGGTTAACATCTACAGATCAGTTAATATCAGTTAAATTTTCACAACTTGAAAATGATCATACTTTTGAAAAGAATTGTGTGAGTCTATGGGTTTTGCATATAGAATTTGCACATTATTTGCAGTTATCTCTGCATGTAGTGTAATTATTTCTAGAATCTGTCAAACAACAATAGTTTTTTTTAAATACATATTAATTCTGAAAATTTGTCATAAATGTTACTTATGAATTTTGGAAAACTTTATTTACATTGAAATATGTTTGCACAATTTCCGTTTACAAGGATAGGAAAATAATAATAATAATAATAATAATAATAATAATAATAATAACAATAACAATAATAACAATAATATTTTCTACATTTTTACGATGAAATCTGGCAATTGAGTAAAAAGTAAATATTACAATTGCCTTTATCAGAACAGCAGATTATTCAAAATGTCAAATGTAATATTATTTTAGTTAATATGATATCAATTTAAAATTTTTAAAACATAAAAAAATCAGAACAACACAATTAATAATTTAAAAAATCATTGAATAAATACAACAGCATATAAATAAAGGATACTAAGTAAATGAATCAATTATTAAACAAATAACTTTAAAAACCAAAGCTCATTAATTCTAAATTTTTACAAGCATCTTACATATATACTTTTAACAATACACTTCTCTTTTTTACATATCGTAAATGACTGGAATTCGCATTATTATTTTAAATTTGCAAAATTTTCAATAAACGACAAAATGGTCTTGTGATTTACAAATACTCATGTTAATTATAATTGCATTTAAACAGATGATATAGACGCATTTTTTTCTCTTAAGAAGCAATTAAACTGACGCATGAGATTAACAAATGTCCCCTGATTTATAAGAAAAACTCATGTATTCAACTATCTAATGTTTCTGTTCACAATATTAATAATGTATTTAAAAAAATAAATAAAATTTTAAATTCTTAAACTCAACAAATATACCGCTCATTGCCGTATAATGACAGCAAAACGTCCAAAATAAAATGTGTGTGAAATTTATATACATATATTTTTAATTTCAACCGTATTTTATCCTATAAAAGACCTATAATTTTTTTTTAACCTTTCACTGTTTTGTGTACCACATCTGGCACACCTAAAAACACTATAATTCTCATTATGTGCCATGAATTTGACCAATGTGAATACTGTAACTATTCAAGAACAGTACAAAGAATGGAATAATACTGATATTGTCCATGTCAGATGGCTACATTTGACAAAAAGTTAGAATTTGTTTTTCGGAAAAAAAAAAAAAAAAAAGCATGTTAAGCTATTAAGGTAAAATTTACTTTTATTACTTTTACCGAATACTTAAAAATATTGATATAAAGAAAGTTGCAGAGCGTTAAGCAGATAAAATTAATTAATTTAAGATAATTTAATTTCAAAATAGAGCAATTTAAAAATCCCAATGGTGTATATAGGGTACACGCCACAAAATATTAAATTTTAGCTAAAAATTTTAAACTGTATTTTCTTTTATTATTATTGTTATTATTATTATTATTATTAGACCGATTTATAGATTTCAATTATTTTTTTCATAAAAATAGAAAAAATTGTGCAGTGAAGGGTTAAGATTTTATATTTAATTTACTATAATGATACGAATATAAAATCGTTTCAGTGATTATGTGATCAAAGAATGCTTTACGATATACGAAAACACTATGATTTAAGAAAAAAAAAAAAAACTTATTTTATGCATTAAATTTTTTTAATTAAGTTTTTATACTACTTAATATGAAGATTTCAAATTTTTTGAAAGTTATTTTATATGTTCTTTGTATGCTGCTGCAGATTAATTTGTTATAATACTGATTTGTTTGTCCTATTTTTATTAATTATTTTTATCGCCGAATACCATTTTCAAGTTGTATTAAAGAAATTTTATCATGTCAATTTAACAGTGTCATATCACAAAAGGGGAACAATTTCGGGGCAACCAAATGAACAAACCGCTTTTCTCTAAGAAGAAAAAAAAAACCTGTTTAGTTTTTGTTAGAAATATATGCCGGAGATTATTTCGATTGCAAATGTTATAATTAGGTACCATAAAAATGTTTCTTAGAAAATATTGGTTTTCAAAAATCGGACAATTTGAGGCCCCATTTGTTTTATAAACTTACGAAAAAGATAAAATACATGAAACATTTTAAGCCTTTAAAATATAATATTTGGCGTTCTCACACCAAAAATTGTATGTTTCGAAAACATTCTTAATAATAATAATAATAATAGTAATAATTAATAATAATGATAATGATAATGTACTTATCTCATATAATAAATTTATGACTAAATCATTTCTCTAGAGTTCTGAAATTCCGGTTCAAATATTTTTATTTAGCTGAGCATAATTTCAAATATTATCCGATAGATGGCACTGCGTATTCAGCTATTATCATGACATCTTTTGCAATTTAGAGCTTTCTCATATATCACTCCATAAATTGCTACTAAGTACAGAACAAATGAAGTGCTAAATAAAATATAAAACTGGATATATTATGTTCTTTAAGTATCACTGATTTATAGGTAGCGGGAGCCTATGCTGAGCTGGTTTTGTTGATGCTTTAAAGCCGTAATGTTAAAGTGATTAGAGAAAAGTGAATAAAATAAGTACCTGGGACAATTTATTGGTCGTCTCTGACAATATAATTTATGAATATATATTAATCTAACGCCGAAATTGAGCTATTAGATGTATTAAAAAATTAATTACGCTGGTTTTACAACGTGTTATTGTTAGCGGCTGAAAAATAAATCTGTAGTACATTTTAGGAACTTGTAATCGGTAGCATTTTATACGTAGATATATGGAAGATTTGTGTACTTTTAAATCTTTAGGGAAGTAAATCATTTCTGTTATATCATTCATTACAATTTGTGGTTGCCTGTTGGTATTGGTGGGAAATATACATGAAAGAAATGTAATTGCGCCCAACAATGGATTTTTCTATGCAATTTTTAATTGCAGTTTAATTATTAATTTAGTTCGTAATTTAAACGAAAAATCCCCCCTAATAAACGCGAAAGTGTTTAATATTTTCTGACTCATTTTTAAGCATAAAAACATGATCTTTGTAGGCATGATTATTGAATTAATTTGTAATTAAAGTATTGATTTGTAATTTGTAAACAGGTTTTTTCTTACACATTTTTTTCTTCAAATAAATGAATTACACATTGAGTTGTAACCATTGTTGTCACAGACGGTATTCCCCCCTTCCCCCTTTCCTGCTCTGTCCCATTTGGAAATTCAGTTTAAAATGGCATCTTTGACAGAATTTTCTAAAAATCTTTCTTTACTGCAAAAATGAAAAAACGCTTGGTTAAACAGTTTCTTAATAAGCTGCTAATTTGATATAAATGGAAAAAAAATGTATTACGAAATGTATCAAAAAGCACCCGGCTTGGATTTTAGAAAAAATAGCCTTAAACTTTCTAATAAATTATTTGGGCACAGATTTGCCATTTTAAAGGATTTTGGTAAAGGGATATAATTTCTTAACTCTATTGTGGAAAAGTGTAAGTAAATAAATTTTGATAATGGATTTGAAGTTTAAATTTTAATTCAGAAATCACCGATTTTCAATAATAGATAAATAATGCATTTATGAAGATTATATTGAGTTAATTTCGTTGACGTATTACAACTGTGATGTTAAAGCTCTATAGAGAAAAGTGAATAATTAAGGTATATATATATATATATATATATATATATATATATATATATATATATATATTATTACTATTTTATTTGTTTGTTTATTTTAAAGGATAATTTATTGTCATCTCTGACAATAAATTTATCAATATATGTTTTTTCTAATATCGAAATTGCGGTATTAATTGTATTAAGCATTTTAAGCTTGCTTTACAACATGATTGTTAGCGGATTTTGCTATCACGGTTGTATTGCGTATATGTTGATATAATGGACAATAGGTGTGCAATGAAATCTTTTCGGAAGTAAATCATTTCTGTTTAATTTCCGTTAAACTTATAGTTGTCTGTTTGTATTCTTAAGCATTTATATACTATTGATACATGAATGCAATTCCGAAAAAAATGATCTGTTTAATTTGCATTATAGTTTTATTATTAATATAGTTGTAACAGCAGCATTTTGAGATAGTTTTGCAGTTTTAAAAGATTTTCATAAAAAAGATAGTTAATTTAATTATTGCATAACAGTATAGATAAAATAAATTGGTATATTACATTTTATAACTGTTATTAACAAGTGAAATTATTTTAATTTTGTTAAACTAATCAATTAGCACCTGTAGCTATTTATTATAAAAATGTTTTATGACAAAAATAAAATTTCTTTAATTTCTCGTTTATTTTTTAAATATGCATTCTAAAAAATATATCTGGAAAATTACGAATGAGAAAACTGACTTTTCGTATTTCGTGAGATTTTATATTAATGAAAACTGGCAAAATTATTATTAATTTAACTATTTTCTTAATGTAATAATTTGCAATCTAAAGTTTTTTTTTACTCCTTTTTTATGAAATTAATATTACTATACAGGAGAAAAACAAAAAATACTTAAACTAAAATAAATACTTTATGTTATTCAGTAAATTTTTACATCAAGAAAAGTTAACTAATTAACATTTCATATGGATATTGGTAATGAAGCATAAAAGGTATTACTTCATGCTGTCGAAGCATCAAGAAGCACAATGCTGCAAATAATAGTTTTATTTTTCAGAATAATCATTAATATTACTTTTTATTGAATGAGTAACAAAATGCATCACAATCCTTAAAAGAATTATCATGATTTTATAACGAATCTAATTACATTAAAATAAATATGCATTGCTGTATGAGCTGTTTTTATAGTAGCTATTGAAAACTCTGTTTTGGTTATTTACACTCTAAAAAATAAATGTGTAAATTGGCCAATTTTACCCATGGATATGTGTAAATTTGTAAATTTACACACCTGTCGTAAAATTTACACATTTTTTCTCGGAAATTTACCTATTTTTATGTGTATTTATCTTATGAAAGTAAGTGTGTAATTTATTATCACTTGAAAAACTCAGACAAGTGTAAATGTTGAAAAATGCCATTATTTACACGAATTTGTGATTTATTCTAATTTAAACATAATTATATGTACACAGATAAGTGTGTAATTTTTTTAAATGCATACTTGACTTAAAATTTACACATTTTGAGGAAAAAAATTACCTGTTTTTATGTGCACCTAACTTGAGAAATCAAATGTGCAATATGTTATCGCTTTATAAACTCAAACAAATGTGTAAATGTTGAAAAATGCCTGAAATTACACAAATGGCGTGTTAGACATAATTACAAGCAGAGAATATTCGAAAAATCCGTTTTGTTTTCGTTTTCGGCCCAAAATCTGAGTTCTGCCGAAAATTCGGTTTCGTTTTCGTTTTCGGTCCAATATTCGTATTTTGCCGAAAATTCGATTTCATTTTCGGCCCAAAATCTGAATTTCACCGAAAATTCGGTTTCGGTTTCGTTTTTGGCCTAAAATTTGAGTTTCTCCGAAAACTCGTTATCGGCGGAAATGCTGTTAGAAATTCGGCTGGACCGAAACTCGGCCGAAACTATCTGAATTCTAGAAATCTTTCTTCCGTTGGATATTTTTGACATGACTTGTTGATTGAGCTGTTTCCGCTCAGATGAGAAACTCTTTATTTAATTTTATGAATAAAGTTTATTGTTTATAATTATCGACCACAGCTGATTCATGACGTGAAATCAAATTAAACATCCTCCTACATACGGCGCTCTTCACCTGCTCTTTAAAAGCTGCACGCTTAATAGTAATAGAAAATTTTTAGTTTAAAACCGCAGATGTTTCGATTGCTATTTCTAAAAGTTCTAACATTCTATGTTGTTGATGAATTACTTACATTTTATTTTACGATTCATTCGATACGGTTCATTTCATTACGGTTCATTCGATATGTATAAGAGGGGGAACGGGAGGCTCATGCCCCCCGTTAGTTGATATAAATGGGATTTTCATGCAGAATTAAGTTTTCGTTCAAAATTTAGATTAGGATCATTCTGATGAGGCGATTCCGTGACTGTTATTAGGTGTTCATTGAATAAATATAAATCGGGGGAACAAGAGTTCTAATTCCCCCCCCCCCGTTAGTTGATATAAATGGGATTTTCATGCAGAATTAAGTTTTCGTTCAAAATTTAGATTAGGATCATTCTGATGAGGCGATTCCGTGACTGTTATTAGGTGTTCATTGAATAAGTATAAATAGGGGGGACAGGGGTTCTAATGCCCCCCCCCCCGTTAGTTGATATAAATGGGATTTTCATGCAGAATTAAGTTTTCGTTCAAAATTTAGATTAGGATCATTCTGATGAGGCGATTCCGTGACTGTTATTAGGTGTTCATTGAATAAGTATAAATAGGGGGAACAGGGGTTCTAATGCCCCCCCCGTTAGTTGATATAAATGGGATTTTCATGCAGAATTAAGTTTTCGTTCAAAATTTAGATTAGGATCATTCTGATGAGGCGATTCCGTGACTGTTATTAGGTGTTCATTGGATAAGTATAAATAGGGGGAACAGGGGTTCTAATGCCCCTCCCCCGTTTGTTGATATAAATGGGATTTTCATGCAGAATTAATTTTTCGTTCAAAATTTAGATTAGGATCATTCTGATGAGGCGATTCCGTGACTGTTATTAGGTGTTCATTGAATAAGTATAAATCGGGGGAACAAGGGTTCTAATGCCCCCCCCCGTTAGTTGATATAAATGGGATTTTCATGCAGAATTAAGTTTTCGTTCAAAATTTAGATTAGGATCAGTTCTAATTCCCCCCCCCCCCCCCGTTAGTTGATATAAATGGGATTTTCATGCAGAATTAAGTTTTCGTTCAAAATTTAGATTAGGATCATTCTGATGAGGCGATTCCGTGACTGTTATTAGGTGTTCATTGAATAAGTATAAATAGGGGGAACAGGGGTTCTAATGCCCCCCCCCCCCTTAATTTATATAAATGGGTTTTTCAAGCAGAATTTTCAGATTTCGTTCAAATCTCTGAATAGTTTTGGAAGTTTAATGGTTAAGTATAAAGAGGGGGATAACTCCTTTTAAATTATATAAATGCTAAATGGGTTTTTATTAAGAATTATCTAATTTGCTCTGAATTTTGGATATAGATTTTTTATATATTAAAGCATATCTTTGATAGTATAGGAGGTTCAATGATTAAGTATAAAAAAAGAGGAAAGGGGAGAGCTGTTTCCCCTTCTTAACTTTTTTTTTTCGAACGGAATTAACCCTTGAAAATATAAGGCTTTAATGTACAATTAGTATTTGTAGCCTGTGAGCTCAATGCCATCAGTTTAGCTGGGCAGTATTCTTTATTAATTCCCTGCTCAACGTGAAACTTTGACACATATTCTGACTAATATTATTTAACAGTAAAGACTTAAAATTGACAAGCTTGACTATTAAAGGAATTTGGAATCGATAGCGTTTTCTATTTTTGATAGATAAATTATTTTTCGACAAATAAGAGTTTCTTATCGTGGCTTCAGGTTTTTCTCCTTTTCGTGATGTTGCTTTCGGAAATTCAATTCAAACGTTATCTTTTGCACGATTTTTTCAAAGCTACATTGCCTTTATCAAAAAATGGATAACGCCATTCGATTACATTATTTATTTATGAAAACACCTGTCTTATGGGTTCCAAAAAAAAATGAGTTCATAAATGTGTCAGAAAGTAGCTCTTTGGGGTTTAAAAATAGCCTTAGTAAAAGAAAGATAAATATTTTCACAAATCTTCTTTTTATAAAAGAGTTTTAAAAATTATGTTTTTAGCATTCATTTTTTTCTTTTATTCAAAGCAATATTAATTTTTTTATGAATTTTTATTTGAATGTTGAAACGTCCAAGAAATCTAAGTAATCGTTATTGTTGTATTGTGTATTTTCCATCGTAATTTTAAAATATACGTTAAATTTATCCCATAGATATGTATGCAGTATTCTTTAAAAGAATCTTAATTGTATGTTAAGAAAAATCTGAATTTTTTGTAGAAATTGAGTTGGGCCATTAACTGTGAAAATCTGAATGGGCCGGGCCGGGTTCGAGTCGAACTTATATCATTTTTACACCGTACTGAGCTGGATCCAGGGCCTGAAAATTCCGGCCCTTGCAGACTTTTAGGTTAAAGACACAGAGATTCCGCCAACTTGGGCACAAAAGATAGATTTTTCAAACAAGGACGCTATTTCAAAGCATTCGTAAAGAGGCGAGGGAGTGGCAAAGTTTTTTCGGGAGGAAGTAGCACTTATTTATTTAAGCATACGGCTTATCTATATTTAAATCTCCATTAAACTAATAATAAATTATCAAATGGTTATTTTTTTTAAATAACAACTTACTTATAGTTAGTTTTCTAAAAAACTTTTAAGCAATTTATTTTAACTACTTTTAATGAGAAATATTAAATAACTGAAAAAATGTGTATATTCAAAAATTAAATATTCACTATTGATTTGTTCTTGATTATTAATTGCATTATTAATTAATTATTAATAAATATATATGAGTATTGATTGTCAATAGCAAAAGCAAATATAAAAGTTATATTATTATTTATATTTTGCTTTTGCTTGAACTTGTGCACATTTCTACATGTTTATGTATGTTTGTTAAAAATGTGCGTCTAATACACACATAATTAATTAATAATTATGTGTATTTATGTATGTATTAATAACTTAAAAAATGAACATTTTCGTTTTCGTCCGAAAATTGAAAGATTACCGAAATTCGATTTCGGTTTCATTTTCGGTCTTACAGACCTGTTTCGGTCGATCCTTTTTATAAGTATATAAATCTGAAAAAAAAAACTGAAACGAAATAAACCGAACACGAAACGAAACATTTTTTTTTCACTTCAAGCAACAAACATAATTTAGTGTTTGTTGGCTAATATTCCACAATGAAATAATAAAAAAAAAAAACTTCAGTAAAAACACGTACCTATATAAAACAAAAATTTAATAGACATGTAATTGAACTAAGCGCATAAATTACTAAAATATTAGAATTAAAAAAATTTGCAGCCAGCAAAATCTATGATTTCTCAACTATTGCCTCTTGGTATGATTCCTAGCTTATTTTTAGGAACAAATTTTGCATTTGCGATGGAAGATACAAAGCGTACTTTTCTAATTTAGAAATATTTTGCATTATTGTCTATTAAAATCATTTTTAACTATTCTAAATTTGAACATTGTTTAATTTGGTATGCGATCTATATCAGTATAGTTATCGTTACAATGGACAAAAAGCTTAAACTTTTTTGAAATAAATCGAAAAAAGGCATAAAAAATGTCTTAATATAAGAAATTTTAAATTAAAAAGTCTTCACCACATAAAGAAACAAAAATAATTCACCACATAAAGAACAGAAGAAAACATCTGCCATGTGCCTAGATAAAGAACTCGAAAACTGCAGACGATTATCAAATATAAATAAAAGAATAAAAAAAAACACCATTTATTTAGTCTTTGGAATACGCGAACGCGGAGAACATTTGCAGAGAACAAAAATAGCCATTTTATGCGCGTATAGCCTCAGTCTGGATTTAAAAATCTTACCAAAAAATTCGTTGGAGTCATTCCATGCGTACTTTTGATGAAATATGTATCCGAGAAATGTACAATTGCTCTGGGCATGGTTTAAAATATTTATGCCAGTGTTATTGTACTTATTATCGGAACATTTATTAGATCTACAAACATCAAGGATTACATCAGAAAAGGAAAAACGAAGTCATTGAAAAATAGGTATGAAGAAATATTTCCCCTGTTTCTTTTCTTTGAATTATAACTATTTTATTAAAATAAATAACTGTCTTTCGACAACTAAAATCAGATGATAAAAATCAATTATTTAAATTACTTCTTTTAAAAATAAGATTTGTTTACCTGTAGAATATCAATCGTTAAAATCGCATATTTTCTGAAATTTTAAAATTATGTGGAAAAATATTGTAACCACAGTTTATCATAATTAGCAAATATTTAAAGGTATTTAAATTACTGAATAAAAAACTTTCTTTTAAAATAAAATTGTTTGCAAATTTAATTTTTAAATTTTGCATTAAGTAATGACATGAAAATACTTTTATAAGGGAAAGTTGGTATTCTTTCCAGTTTTAAATTTGTAAATTTATAATATTGATGTGAAGCATATACTTTTCTGCTTATTTTAAATATGAAAAATTATTACAATTTGCTATTTATTCTTTTATTTATTTATTTTTGTATATATTCTTAAAATGGTGCCTTTCTAGCATCCGAATAAATATTTGAAATTTTAACATCTAATAGCATTTGAAATAATTCTTTGATTTAAAAATTGTCTGTTTCAGCATGCTTATCATAATGTTTGCTATAAAATTAACCAGTTTTCATAGTTTTACATGCTATAGATTTCTCAATTCTATTTCTACTGATGTCAAATGAAAATTAACGGATTTTGATTCATGGTTTTTCATTTACGATATTTAGATTGAAGCAATTAAAAAATTTTTTTAATTCATTGAAAACATTCATAAACTACAAACAAAATAAACAAAAGTAAAAATTTTAATTAAATTAATTTCATTACCCTGTTTATAGTTTAAAGAATACAAAAAATACTGTATAATACAAGAGATTAGATTTTTATGTAAAATTAATTTTGATAATGCTTTGAACATTTAAGCAGCAATGTTTCTTATATAATTTTAAACCTTAAAAAAATCTATTACAAATATTGCACCTAATTTTCACGTAGATTGATAAAAAATAATTCTTTATCAAATTTAACACAATTATTATAATTGGTAAATAAATCACACAAATTGCCATTTTTCAACATAGTCCAAAAGCGTATAGGCCTGAATTTGAATCGGAGAGCTTTGTGAGAGCTTGCAATGTTCTCCCAATTGAGCTATCCAGGATAAATCTGGAAGACACAATTCAGCCAAAGAACTACAGATATATAATAAATAATACTAGACTGGCAGCTTACTCCAAAGGTCCCTAGTTCCTGTCCTGCCCTAGATGCTTTTTCACCTATTTGGTAAAATTACATTATAATTCTTTTTGAACGTTATTATTTAGAACTAGTAGTTATCTGTAGAGCTTCTTAGAGCTCCTGGTGATAAATTTGGATGTCAAATTGAACAAAAGCTTGGGTATGTAATATGTGACTATAACATTGCTAACAAAGCGTAGAACCAACATAGTGAAAATTATCCAAGTCGGGGATCGAACACGTAATCCTTGAAATAGCTCTCCAAGTGCTCTACCATTTAAGCTACGAGGAAGATAGCCAGCTTGTCAATTCTCACTCACATTTTGTTGGTAAGGCTGCAACTGCAGCACAAAATAGTAACGTCTACATGAGCACACAAACTTGTGGCATAACATGAGACACAGATAAGCCCAGAATCGGTGAATACATATTTAATTATAATAATTTTTTAATTATTTATCAGCAGTGAAATTACGCTTGAAATAATTGAATATTTAATATGTGATTTCCACATTACTAATAAAGCGTAGAACCAAAATAATGAAAAATGTCAAACCTGGGATCAAACCCGGAACCTCTGGAATAGCGCTCTAAGTGCTCTCAGCTCCAAGAGCACTTGAAGCCTTAATCGGAGCTTTCTCCCTTTTAATATTTATGATATTATCAGAGTTATAATGGACCTGGCAATACACGTCTAACCAGCCACATACATCCTTGATACAAGAAAGCAAAAAATCATGCGTCAAACATAGATTATAAAGCACTTTCCAATACATTCAGAATAATGCAACAAAACTGCACTTAAGAAAAATAAATATAATATTATGTCTAGGTCCACCATATGGAAATGTATAACGCATTTTAAAATAGAATTTCAGCTGTTCCTATTCACAATGGAAAAATTATCCGAATTTTTCAGCAGCCCTCTATATGATATAGAGATTTATATCTAATAATAGCATGCATTTCAAAATTTAGTTCATTAAAGAGATACATATATTTGGGTGATTCTCAAAATAGGAGACTTTTTCAAAATTTAAATCTTTAAAAAATTACTGTTTAGCAAAATTTCTGAAAAAAATAGGTGTTGTTAATATAGTATTAGGTATACTTTACATGTAGTCAGTAGAGCTAAATATTTAAAAATTAACTTTAAAAAAATAATTAGTATTTTTTGAGCCATGCTAATGACAAAAAAAAAATGCATAGAATAAATATATTAAGAAATTTATTTTCTTCCTGTTTAAATATTTTTTTCTATATTTATTAGCCTTCCTTTTCAGCAAATGGTTTCCATTTTTACATATATACATACAAGGAGAATAAAAACATTACCAAAGAGCAAACTTTGTTTACATGAGCAACATTCTGACACTAACAACGTAAGAAGCTGTCTTATCGATTTTCTGACAGATTTAATGCATATTTTAGGGATAATAAATGTAATACGTAAATTTATATGTAAAATTAAACTTTATAAAGGATACAATATAAGCATTGGTTACATTTATGCACATAGAAGTCTTTAGCATGGACAGAAAAATCATGCTAATGACACTGATATTTGTCCATGCTAATGACAAATTTTAATTTAAATAAGATTATGAGCCATAATATAATCACAATGCGGTAGTCCTTTCTGGGGCTTTTTAAAACACAAAAGTTCTATTCAAATAAGTAAAATAAAAATTTTAACTATAAAATAAACATGAAAATTATTATCCATTCTAATGACATGCAATTGATGTACACCCCTAATATTCAACTTCTATTCTTAAAATACAATACATGCTTCTATTTTCAGGCTGGGATAAAATGGATATTTGTTGCCATGGGGAAACTTTATATTTTCAAACTATTGTCATATGTGAAAATTAAATTTTGATTAATAACTAGCTGTTATAGTATGACTTTGTTTTGAAAATAGAATATGGAGGACAAACTTTAATTCTTTTTTTATATACTATAATTTTATTTTTAAAAATAAATTTATTGGATAAATCCTCTCCTTGATTAATTTAAAGAAAGAATAACATTTGTTTTATTTTATAAACATGATATTAACTTTTGAAAAATGCTAGTATACACTAAGCACAGCTGCTGTGGACATCCATGCTAATGACATTTTGAACCTTTATTCTGTTATTTTAAGGTGTTTTTAACTAAAAAGTGAGTAATTCTTGAGTGCAAATTATGAATAATATTAAGACAAACATATCTAAATATAAAAACATGACAGAAAACCTCTCAATTTTTTTTTGCATGCCGAAAGACATAAATTGTCCCCTATTTTGAGAATCACCCATTTCAGAAAATTCTCCTTCAGCAATTTTTTAATAATAAGGAGAATGGTAGGCGAATACTTTTTGTGCAGCCCTAATTATGAAGTATAATATATATATATATATATATATATATATATACAGAGTAATATGCAAAAAACTAATTAAATTTAAACGTGCATACTGAATTTTAAAACGTACTCTCTAGCATTTATTAAGCAAAGATAACTGTAATCTATACAATAATGCAAAATACTGTAATTAATTCCTTTTGTTTGTCCCTGTAAATTAGTGACAAATGCTATGAATACTCTGTTTTAACATGATCTGAGTTATATCAGCTTCAATATATTTGAAATAGCAAAATGTCATTAAAATACTCTCAAAACGATTTTCCACATGTACTATAATGTAATCGTATTCTTTTGAGTGTCCCTGTAAATGAAATATTAATCATACATACTTAATATGCAATACGAAACATGCTTTGGCGACCTTAAATAAGCTTTATCAATTGCGTGAAAATTATAGGAGTTAGAGCATCGACAGACGGACTGGCAAACCGAAGCACTTTTCAACATTTTTGGAGAGTGCTAAAAAAGAACATAAAAATATCACATTATATGGAAACAAGAGTAGATGCGGTGCTGGGTAATATATACAATTAATGATAAATTTTTTTCTTTTAAATTGTATATTAAGATATATTATTAGTTTAAATGTATAATGTTCAAATTTATTGTTTTAAATGTGTAATTTCATAAATATTTATGTAATTTTTGCAACCTGTTATTAAACTTATTTTTTAATAATAATAAAAAGATTTTAGTATTATTTTACTGCTTGTAAATTCTGACGTAAAATGAATTAATCCAAATGACACATTTTAAAAGTTTTTATTCGTGTTTTTTTTGTGATTTTTATTAGGGAGATAATTAAAAATTATTTTTTAATACATTGAAGACTTTTTTTATGTGTATTACATTCAAAAACTATTGATAGCAAAAACAAAAAAAATAAATAAAAAAAATTTAAATGTGTAATTTGATATCCGTAGAAATAGTACAATACACGAGTAGACAGAAAAAGTCAAAAGTTTCAAAATATCAAATTACAGAAACAGAAAGATTTGCTAGTTTCCATTTTTTATTTTAATAGTATGAAAAATTATTGTACATTTTAGAATCGAAATAGTTTGAATTTTTTTAGATGCATTGCATTATAATCGTATATTTCATTCATAGTAATTAGTATCATACAATTAATGTAGATAAAATATAATTATTTAATATCGGTTTTACTTTTTATCTTTTAATATTTTTTATAGCTGTTGTGTAATAAAGGATAACTAGTGACTTAAGGTTCAAAATGCACATTAAATTGCTAAATTAATTTCATTTTTGTCAATAGTAAATTAATAATCTTTAAATTCAGGCAATCAATAATCTTTATTATTTAAATAATACAAAAAGTATTATGTATAATTCAGTGGATTATATTTTTATATAAATTTTACTCTGATAATACTTTACACATTTAAGCAGAAATATTTCTTTAGTAATTTTAACTCTTAAAAAATACTGTTACAAATATTGCTCTTAAAATTTACGTAGTTTGATTTAAAATATATATATATCTATACATTTATTACTTTTAACACAGTTATTATAATTGGTAAATAAATCAAATGCCTTGTGAATTTTTCCAGCAGAATTAAAAAGTGTATAGGTGTGGGTTTGAACCGGGTACTTTTGTGAGAGTTGCCGATGCTCTACCAGATGAGCTACTATCCTGGATAAATCTGGCAGACGCAAATCAGTCAAAGAACTAGAGTTACATACTAAGTATAGTTAACCAATGCCAGACTGACAACTTAAATTAAAGATCCGTGATTCGAATCCTGCCCTGGACGCTTTTTCACTCATTTGGTAAAATTACAGGATAGTAGCTCATCTGGTAGAGCATCGGCAACTCTCACAAAAGTACCCGGTTCAAACCCAGACCTATACACTTTTTAATTTACACACAAATTTACACACTTTTTAATTTACACACACTTTTTAACTACACACAAAATTTTCTTGAACGTTATCGGTTAGAAATAGTAACTATCTGTAGTACTTTACATGTGTGATGATAACTTTGGAAGTTAAAGTGAGCAAAAGTTTTTAAAGAGAGTACAAAAATACATTTAACACATACAAAAAAATTTTAATAATTTATTAAAAAAGAAATAAAATGTATAGTTTTATTTTACATGGCAACAAGTGAAAAGAAGAAAATAGTATTCCGTCCGTTATAAATACAATTAAAGTTATACCATTTTCAGAATATGGAGAAGAAAATGTACATGTATTTCTAAAAGAGAATATTATGAATTTATTAAAAACAACACAAGCTGTTACAATTGTAAGATAGAGTGAAAAAAGTTTAATTTTTAACTTAATTTAGAAGACAGTCTCCACGCTGTCTGTATTCAAATTATACATCCCTGTTCATAAATTACAATTCGGATTACAAAACATCTCTGACATAAAGGAAATAGATTATAATTTGAGACGACCCTGTTTCTTGTAAATTAAGCGTATAATGATTTGTGGTCTTGCTTTAAGTCTACAAATCTGGTAGAAAGAAAAGACATGTCAAGCATATGAGTTTGTTCTTAATTCAATTTTATTTCGCGATCATGAAAGCATTTTTTTTTTCAATTTATACGTCAACACATAACATAAAGCTATGTACACAAAACTGTGCATTTTAAATATTACACAAAAATGCGTGTTTTGCATGTTGCGCATACATATGTGTAAAAACAGAATATTACATACAAATCTGTGTATTCTGTATATAACACAAACATATGTGTAATTTGCATATTACACAGCATTATGTGTATTTTCTTATTACGCAAAAACATATGTAAAAACAGAATATTACACAGATATATGTGTAAAAATAGTACTCAGAAATATGTGTATTTTAGTGCAATTCACACATTAACGTGTGTATTTTAAGTGTTATCAGATAACTTTTACACATTTGGACTTATCATCAAATTACACATTAAAATGTGTATTCTGAAATTTACACATTTGGCGCAATTTACACACAAATTTACACATATAGACATGTCGTTTTTGTATCATCGATTTACACATTTTTGTGTGTAAATTTACACATTTTTTTTTTAGAGTGTAGAAACAACATACAGTAATTTGTAAATACTGATTAAAAAAACACTATTGAGAGCTTATTTACTGAGATGTTAGGAAACGTCATGTTAAGCGTGTAAATACAAATAACAATAATAATAATAAAAGACCAAAAAAAAAAAAAAAAAAAAAAAAAACTGGAACAAAAAGACAAAAAATTATCGACTAAAACGTACATTTTACACGTCTGTAATAAACAGAAAATTGCATACTTCTCGTAAATATTCTCAATTTTTTTATGCAAAACTGTAAAGTACAGTAAATATTCTGTAAGACGGACTCTGTGTAAGACGTAAAACTGTGTAATTCGAAAAGATTTCCAAGTCCCTGCGAATTCATATAGACATAGAGTAAAATTTGTCTAAGGCAAAATATTTATCTACTACGGAAATTTTCTCAAACCCGATCGATCCAGCTTTAGAGTTACTTTTGAAAAAATCTTTCGACATCTCCAGCTTTTTAATTTGACAAATTGAGGAATGTTACTTTATTAATAGAGATGTGAAACTGTTAAAATAATAAATAAAACGTGGAATGAAAAATTAACTCATTATTGCCGATCTGTTGAGAATTCTACGAATAATTGATATTAACTTTTACGTGAAAATAGCAGCAATAAATAAAATCGTCCCAGCTGTATAAGCAACATTAACTTGGGGTATGTTGCAGATATGCGATGCAAGTGATACAAAGGATGTATAACAATACTATCTTACATGATCGACAGGCATTTGACTTTCTAGAAGAGCATCAATTTTAACTAAATTTGCTGTTGTTCTGATAAGAAGCAAAACTTTGTAATCTGCATTTACTTTTGATTTCCTTTATGTCTTTGAAACTGCAACAGTTTTTTTTTTTTTTTTTTTTTTTTTTTTTAATATTATGTTTTTCTTTCTTTCTTATTATTTTTTTTTCTATTATTTTACAAAGATAACGTTAAAATTTAATTTTAGCACCAGGTATTTGATTTGAATTTTATTTATCCAACATATTTGCCCTAGTTTTTCGAATCTCACTAAAGATTTCAACTTCAGCGCCCTCCCCCCTTTCCCCACCCTTTGAAAGACCACTTTAAATTTAAACCTTACTTTTAAGCATTCTATCCAAATTTTATTTACAAAACATATTAATCAATCTGTTTTTTTCAAATTTTACTAAAAAATTCATTGTCACTGAATATTATTTATAGATTGCTCATACTGTAATATGCATTCAATTTAATAAATTTATTCGTTGTCAAATTATATTATAATAGTTGTGTTAGATATGTCTTACTTTTTGTTGCACATACAAAAATAAAGCACAATAAAAAATAAATTTTGTTAATAGTTTCTTTCGATTCTTATAAAAGTGAAATTTGATTTAAAATTTAATTTCAAAATAATAATAACTAGTCTGCATTCTTTTGGTTTAGTATGAAATTTAATTTTATCACTCCAAGTAATCTCAATTTTTCATTTACAATTCAAACGAAATTTTGTTTTATTTAAATTTGAAATTCACTTTAAAAATTATGATGTTTAAAACATACGCGCGTCAATGAGAAAAGTGCAGAAAGACATAGTAAAGAAACCCAAATGAAAATTAATCCCAGTAAATGTATCAGAATTTTAATCATTATAAAAATAAAATTTGTTTATAGACGTCAATATTCTTTTCTGCTTTTTTTTTTATTTGATTTTGCTATTTTAATTAATTGTGATGCACACATTTTTTTTTTTTTTTTTTTTTTTTTTTTTTTTTTTTTTTTTTTTAATGTTTTTTTTTACTTACTATCTCAGTTACATCTACTTATTATTGCAATTCTTAACACAAAAGAATTTCTTTTAAAAATGAGATTTAATTACATCAATTATTTTTCAATAATGAATTTTAAAAGTTAACATAAAATTAATATTATAATTGGTTGGAGGGAAATTAATAGTATAAAGGGTCACATGATCATGTTCCTCAAGTGGAATCTTCTGATTAGTTATAAATAGATGTCACGTGCTTTTGTATAATAGTTTATATTTTCTGTGAAATTATTTATTGCAAAATTTTGTTTCAGAATTTCTAAAATTATAAAATAAACAAAGTTGGGGTAAAAGATGTATTTTTATAATTATGTTCACGTAAAAGATATATTAAATTATACGAAAAACACGTAATTTTACGTTTTAATCTCAAATCTTTATCTGAAATTTTAAATTTTCGTTCGTAGATTTTTAAATTTCTTTTCATGTGCTAAAATAGTTTCCAAGTTTCTCGTTTAGGTAATATTATGTTTCGTTACCGTTTTCTGATACATTCGTAAAGTCATTTTATTTTCTAAATGCATGACATTTGCAGGTTTTTTTTTTTTTTTCTTTTTTTTTTTTAATATAACACGGAATTGAACGTTTTTTGTTTTCAAAAAAAAAAAAAAAAAAAAAAAAAGGTAGTTTTTAAAAAATTGTAAAATGTTTAATGTAAATTGTGTAATGTTTTTAAAAAAATTGATGTTTTGAACCGATTTTTCAAAATATGATCTTGACGGAAGGCTAATCGCTTGATATATCTACATTGGATATGAGGCAAAATATATTGAATTTATAGAAAATTTAGTTGAATTCATAGACACTTTTGAAAAAATCGCCAGTACATGAGACAGAAAGGAAGGTAAGTTTGCTAGAAGTTTTCTGGTTGTTTCGGAAAAATAAAATAAAGTAAAATTTGAAAAAGCAAATTAAAAAAAAAAAAAAAAAAAAAAAAGTAATAATAAAGTCCGTTTTAAGGAGTGGTTTCATCCTTCTCGCTAGCAAGATAACAGTAGCTCGCTATTTACAAAATGCTTTTACGTTCTCGCCAAAATCTATTTCAGTTATGCATGCATATACACACACGCATGTATCAATCTCAATTAAATATTTTCCAAAGGTTTAAAGTTCAAGATCATGATATATATTTAAAAATCCAGACATTTTTACTCTAACTCTTTAGTTCCATTGGTCTAATCTCTTTGTAAATATTTTCGGGCCGTCAGCCAAAATCAATTAATTTTTCTAAAGGCAATGATGAACGTAGTCACAAAAAAAGACTCTGACTGGAGATAGGAGATTTCAAAACGAGATTAAATGCAAGATTGATTGTAAGCTTGTTGATTAAGGGAGCGAACATTCCGTTGGACATTGGTTAAAGTTTCCTAAAGTAATTTATCATTGGTTATCGGTAATCGGTTTGAATTAAATTAAAAATCAACGCTCGATGTGCATTCGACGAAAAACTTGTTACTTGAAATATATTGTAGCTTGTAAGTTTTTCGCCAAACTAAAGCCATTCAGGATATGCGAAAATTAAGTATAGAAGTAAACGATTAACAATGGAAGATAAAATTTCCCTCATATCTCCTTTGAAGAATAACAGTATTACATTTTATATAAACCCGCGGAAGTAATGCAATTATATATAGTCAAAGTAGAATACATTTAATTTCTAGTAAGGAAGAATTAAGATATTGAAAAGTAAAACTTAAAATTTACTGAACTGTGCCTCAAATCGATTCATAAAGTGCTTTTTATTCATACCCTTCCCCCCACCAAAATAAATAAATAATGCAGCAATTGTCTAATTTCATAATGAGATACCAAGAAATTGAATAGCAATAATATTTTTCTGTAAAGGCAAAGAAGCTTACTCAAATTATGTCTGAGTAAGCAATGTACGTAAGAGAATGAAAATATGTGTTTTATATCAAGAAGGATACACAAAAAAAAACAGTGTTTTGACTTTTTTTTAACGTAACAAATTATTACTCATAACCTCGAATACTGTCAGTATTAGTTAATTAAACTATCCCGAATCTTTTGCTGGCTATATATATATATACATATTAGAAATCATTCAAATAAAAGTAATTGGATTAAATTTTTACATTTTTAATATAAAAGAATTTAAAAAATATATACATTTATTCTTGTAATACCGACATAATCTTATATGGATTTTTTTTTTAATGCTAAAAAGTGAAATTAAATGTGTATCTGTCAAAAAGTTTTTTAATTTCACTTTACAATGCACTGCTAAAAATGTTAACTTTTACTGTAAAAATCTCTATGTTTAGGTACAAAATTTGCGTTTAAAACTTGAGCTTTTTAAAACTAAATTGCAGTTTCGAAAACCCATGCATTAACATTTTCACGCATTTTAAGCAGAGTGTTATACACTGGTGCGTGCAAACGTAAAGCTTTTAAATACATCGTCTTGGAAAGATTTTAAATTAATGAGTATAGTGTTTAATTTAAGAGTTAGAGGGTTAGCACATGAATCGTGGCTTAATTTATTTCACAAAGCCCGGGGCTTAAATAAAGTATTGTTACAAGTAAAGATTTATTATTTCAGGCACATTTTATAATGTTAAGTTTAACACATGGCTATACATACATATGTGTATATATACATTATATTTTTCAGTCAAAAATTAATCCTCTCCAAGATTTTGTAAATTAGTCTATTATTTATTAAGCTAAAAGAAATCGTTTTACGTTGAAATATTTTTTATGCTATAATATTTAACGCTTAAAGAATTTTAATTAAAATATGTTTTTTCATTTGAGATTTAATTTTTATATCAGTCGCATATTACTAGTCTTTAATGCAATGTATGTATATATATATATATATATATATATATATATATATATATATATATACAGTGAACTCCGAATAAGGGACAAAAGTTCCGGTCCCATTTGGAAGTTTCAATGTAATAAAAACTCCGAATAAGGGACACCTCTATTTAAGGGACAAATTTTCCGGTCTCATAGATGCCCCTTATTCGGAGGTTTCACTGTATATATATTGTACGAAATAGTGATTGGCAGAATTTTCAGTGCATTAAAAATTAATAGATGCAATAAATTTAAAGGAGGAGGATTATTCCAATCATGTAAGAAAAATTATTTTGGGTATAAGTTTTATGGAATAAGAATAATAATGGTACGTAATGATAAAACTGGGACACATGTAAATTTTTCTTTTTTGTGTGGTAATAGTTTAAGAAAGGTTCGAAGCGACGTCTTAGATTTAAAAAATTACTTTTTTCGTTAACTCCGTTTTTTAGGTTGCTGGATGTGGTTTACATAATATTGGCAATGTTGAATTTAAACATTTTTCTCCGAGAAAGAATTCTCTTAGCTCCTTGAACCGTGGACATGATAAAGTTCCGGGTGGGTGTTTGACGCAGCATGTCCCAAAAGGGACTTTGCGCCATAAACCTCATTCAACCAACCGGGTGTGTGTGGGTGGGGTAATACTATTTTAACCATAACCAAACATTTCGGAGAGAAGGTTAGTTAGAAGCTTCATGGAGAAGAATGTCAATCCCTAAATTCATCATTAAATATTGTACTTAAAATATTTAGGATGGTTGTTTCTATGCTTTTGGCCAGAATAATAAAAATTAAAGAAATATATATGTATGTATAATTAGCTTCATATGAATAAATCTTTTAATCAATGATCTTACACAAATAAATAAATAAATAAATAAATAAATAAATAAAGATAATAATGATTTTTCGTCATTCTAGTTTATTTTAGACACAAACATCTACAAATTATCAAATTAGTCATATTTTTTCTATTTTAGACAATTTTTCAAGGCTGCAAAAATCCAACCGTTCAGTCATTATCTTCGGCCTCCATTCAACCACAGGTTTATCGTCTCTTCTGTAACTCAAAGTAAGTTGTCCATCATTTTAATTGAAAAAAATATATATATATGTGTGTATATTTAGGCTATATAATTCTTCCTTCATTAGTACTTTCTTATATTCTAAGTCATTTTCTCTGTTTTTAATGTTATAACAATGTGGCACTCCCTTCAGCATACAAAGTATCTTTTTTATGACACATTCATAAAGAAATTTTCATTTAAAAAAAAATTTGAATTTTCTTGTGTTCTTATTTACATTTTAAAAAATGCCATTTTACATTTTCTATAAAGGCAAAGACCTTTCGGAAAATATTGTCAAAATCAGTATTATATGTCAGTTTTGGAATGCAAAATACAAAAAGAATTCTCTTCACGGAAATATTTAATGATTATGAATTAAAATATTTGCCATTTATGGGAAAATGAAAACGCGAATTGATATTTTGATATAATGGGCATAAGTTTTATGTATGTACAGGCTCAATAAATTCCTGAATGTGATACTAATGCAAAAATTGCGCATTTCTAAGCAGGTGTGTTTGTTTGGGTTGCCTTTAAGATTATAACGTCCGGAAAATTCACACAACCTTAATAAAAACATTTTACAAAATAATTTTTATTTAAAAGTAATTAATTGTTTTTTTAACTTAATTACTTGTGCTTTATATATTATTTATTTTATCAAACAATTTCTAGTTCGAATCTACATTTTATCATTCAATCGGTGTCGAATTGACACACCAGCTGGAAACTCTAGTGTTAAAAGGTTTCTTCTGAAAGTAAATTAACAAAAGTTGGACTTAACAAAATATTTTGAGTATCAAAATCGTAAAAAATCACCAGTAATCAGCTATTTAAAAATAAATTTTGTTTTTATAGAAATCCTCTATTATTAAAATTAAAACAACATTACTTTTACAGATAAATAGAAATTTATAAATTAATTTCAAGTACAGGAATTATTTCAGAACCATTACAGTTTTTATTTTATGTGGATAGTAATGAAAATAATTTCTTCACTATGACTCATGATTTAAGGCGGTATTAAAAAAAAATGCTTTTCCAGGCTGAAGAGCTCGAAATTTTCTGACGCATTTTTTCAGAAACATTTTTAAAAATAAAACATGAAACTCACTGACGTGATTTTTGAAGAGATTTATAAGCAAACTGTGTGTTTTTTTTTTCTTCGTTCAATTAATTAGAAATCTGTGTATAAACAGTTATTTTATTAGTACTTCCATTGTTTTAGTTACCAGAGCACGATGGCTTCGGAAAATTCGGTTCAAAATACCGAATTCGACAGCATTTTAAAAATATTTTTAATATTAAAAATATGTCTTTCGTTTATCAAAAATTCGAACAATATGGCATGTTACATACTTCCCGAATAAGGGAGCTTGAAACTTGGATGCATTTGAGAGCAAAAATATATCTAAAAATGAGTTCTAAATTACAAAAAACAATTGATAAATTGTTTTTGTAATATCAGTATATTTTGAAACGAGTAAAAAATGAGTAATATTTAGTGTTTATAAGAGAGTTTTTCAGCAACAAGTATATTCTTTTTATTAGAAAATATTTTTCTTTCAACGTTTTTTTCACTCTTTTGTGAATGACAAGGTGGTTCTCAAATGGGGAAGTTGCACTCATCTTAAATTATGCTTTCTTTTATGTTTATTTGATGAAGACCATCTTACATTCCCTGAAAATCAACTCAGAATTGTAAAAATAATTTAAAATAACTAATTATTGCAGTTTTAAACTCCGTTAAAAGCAAAACAAAACCACGTGATGCGAAAACGGGACGGGATTGGTTTGACGTCACTACACATGAAACGCGGATTCTTCCTTAGCCGTCTGCATTGTGATTGAAGGCTGTTTCCCATTGCTTTCTGTTTGTTATCTACTATAAACATCTTTTAAAAACTCATTTACACAAAAACAAAATCAAATTAGAGTCAAAACATTATTTTATTTAACACATTCAAATATAATGTACTAGTGATTTATACATTTGTATTAATTTTCATTTAGAAAAGTGCTGTAGGTAGTTGGGTTATAAGATACAAAATTATACCTTCTTGAAATAGCTTTTTTTTTTTTTTTTTTTTTTTTTTTTTTTTCTCAAATTTATTTTAAGGGTATAAAAAATGCATTTCATGTGGGTAAAGATACAAGGAGCTAAAGCTAAAAGGCACATTTGTTTTATACTTACTCTGATTTACTTAAAAGAATAAAGAATGAATTATAGTTTTATTAAAAAATAAATCGTAAGTAAAATCGTCTTTATCTAGTTTTTGAAATGTATTGTTTCCTTAATTCATTGTAATACTTAATAATTCGTTTTGTTATGAATAAAATTTCGCGTTGTGCAAGTTATATTACAGATAAAAAATTAACTCGAATTTATTATGAGAAAGTTAAATTTTGAACTATTGCGTAAAAAAAAAGAAAAAAATTAATACTGACTTATTGAATAAAATTTTAAATTAACTACTGTCAATAATAATTGCGTATTCATGGATTAGAAACAAATTACTACAACATACGTGACTAAATTTATAAATTTTGTCTTTTATTTTTTTATGTGCTTAGTTAAAAATAAGTATTAAAGCAAAAACTTATGATTGTGATTCATTTTTTACTTTTTATTTTAATAAAATGTCCAATATAATACGATAATTTGGCATGGTTATCGAACTTAATTATAAAAAATTCACCGCCTTTTTTTTTTTTTTTTTTTTTTTTTTTTTAAGCACATTTGGTAGAAAATGTAGGCTTGTGAAATTATTTTGGAAAAATAATAATATTTGCTCGATTTCTGTTTTAATATATAGAAAGAAAAGAAAAGCATTATTTCAACTATCATTTAGAATTTCTAAATTGAATTTTCAACTTATAATCATTGTTCATTTATTATGAAAGTGTTAATTTATTCAAGCATATTTCTTAAATATGTCCACCCCGAACAACCCCTGAATTCAACACAGCTTATAAATAATGCATTTGTATTACTCAGATTCAGATACCATTCTATATGTATACATGTAAAATTTTGTTTTCACATGTTAACATTTCACTTTTTTTTTTTTTTTTTTTTTTTTTTTTTAATGAAATGTGTGATGTGTGAGAGAAAGGGGGGTGGGGTGGGGGAATCCATTCAAATGCAGCCGAATATGCCAAAGATAGCAATATTAAAAATATATATTTATTTGATCTTTATCAAGGAATACCTTTGTCAGTTGAAATCATTGATACGAATCATATATAAAAAAGGGACTCTTTATTTTTTACTTATATTTTCTACTTTATACTCTATAAAGTATTTGCAGCTTCACAACTATTTGAATTTTTTTTTGGGGGGGGGGGACGGGGGGGACCGTGGTTTAGAACATAATAAACTTAATGTTGTTGCAACTTGTAACGACAAAAAGAATGCGACAATTTATCAACTGTTTTGGGCTAACGAAAACCCCGTTAAAATTAATGTATTGATTTATAATTAACTTCTAAAAAATATTAAGACGATGTATTGTCACTGGAAGCATATATCTTATTCCATATTTTTTACATTTCTTAATTTATCTGAAAGTGGGTGAAAAATCAAATGCACAATCCTATCCTTACATGCGAAAACCAAGTTAAGTTAAATAAAAAAGTGTACAAATAATTTAATTAGCGTTTTAATATTGTTTGCTTACGAATAATTTTTAAATTATGTAGTACTTTTTATTTGTTTGAAATGTAGTTTCTCAGAATGTTCTGCTTAACATTTATCAAACTCTAAACACATAAGTCCTTTTCTCAATGCTCTAACTTTCATTAAATAATAATAATAATGAATTTTTTTTTATTATCTTGTTAAAGAAAATAGTATTTTCATTTTGAAAATAAGCATTGTACTACATAAAACTTCAGTACGTAAATTTACATAAAAGTTTACAGAGCGCATTGCTTATGTATGTCGGGGGATTCCTGTTTCTCTCTTTTGGATCTTTTAACTTCCGTTAAAATACTGTTAATTTATAAAAAACATAAAAAATAGAATTCATAAACCAAATACTGATTTATAATCTGCAGGTTTATAAAGCATAAAATTTTCAATCCCAAAGTCTGATGGAGTTCATAAAAACGACAGTATTTAAAATAATTACTTGTTATTTTTTGTGTACGTAAAACATTTTCGAAAAATTATTATTATTTTCTTTTTTTGTGTATAATTATATAAAAATTCTGTAAAGCTACCTTAAAACCACCTGAAAAAATTGGTTTCATTCTGAATTTATCTGTTTTCCGATTCAAAAATAGCTTATTTAACAATTGAAAAGATAAAACGTTTAACGAAAGCAGAACAAATTCTCATTTCAAATATAAAATATAAATACGAAAACTTTTTTATAAGTTGCCCAGACCTACTCGATAATGAAAGAAATACTATTTGAACCAGTTTGTAAAATTAATTATTGAGAAACATTAATAAGAAGGAGAAATATATGTTATTCTATAAAATACAATTGTAGTATAAACATGTATTGATATTTTAAAATGAAAATCCTTAGAACAACGAGGGGGAAAAAAAATCTCTCTCGAATTCACAATATTATTTATTTATTTCAGCAATTTACAAGGCCTTTAGTTTGTTTTACGAACCATTTTTAAGAAAAGAAAGAAATCATTCAGCGTAATCCAAGCTATTCTCATAGAAAAGTACAGGGGAAAATACGGCATAGGTTTGTTTTCATGTGTAGTGACGTCAAAACCGCTTTCGTCACGTGACGCGGCTTTTTCCCGCCGAAACAAAATCTGCATTTTTAAAGTTAATTTAATGAACTTTCCGAGTTTCAAAAAAACGTAAAAATGGTATCAAAATGCTCGTACGTTTGTACTCTATAAAATGCAAGTTAAATTGAAAAACGTGCAATTTCCCCATTCCCTCCTCAGCTGAGCGAAAATATTTGAGACATTTTTTGACTGATTTTTAATGTAAAATCATAAAAATTGGCAGGCTTTACTATTGAATCAATTTGGAATCAAATAGCACTTTCCATTTTTTAATAAATGAATAATTCACCTAGTTATAAAAGCGTTTGTTATCACGTAAAGACACGTTTTTAGGGTTACCTTCATCGACGAAACCCTATTCGTATCAGTTCTCTGTCTGTCTGTCCGTCACAGTGTCCGTACATAAAAACTGTACAAGTCAGATACTTCAGATTTTGTGTTCTTAAAGCTGAATACCTCGTGTCACAACAAATCATAAAATTTTGAAAAAGTTTATTTATTTAATTAAATTAATTTTTTATATCTCAATCGTTTATTTTTACGATTTAAACATTAAAAGATAACTTTGATTTCAACTTTTTTTGTATAGACATCCTAGCTTAAAGGTAAAGCATCTCGCTAGTAAACAGATGTTTTTTAATTCAAGTTCCGTTGCTCGAAGTTCACATTTTCATATGAAGATGGATTTAATGAAAAGAAATTTCGTATTTTTTTGCCAATTTAAGAGTGTATATTATTAGGATTTCGTTCATCTGACATTCGTAATAGTTCTTGGAATTCAATTTTTTGTTCTATTTTAAAAGCTATTGCGATTTATTAATGGTTCTGAATTTTAAATTTCGTTTAAACATTTTTTTTTTTTTTTTCAGAAATTAAAATTTTTATTTATATATGTATCCGCTATTTATTTATTTATTTATTATTTTTTGGGGGGTGGGGGGGGAGAAGGTTAAAAAATTGGATTTATTTAAATAACTTGATTTGAATATTTTTAATTTGATTAAAATACATAACTTCCTTTTATAATCATTTTAAAATTAAATTTATTGGTGCTACCATCTGTGTAAGAATTTAATAATTATAAATTAACAATTCGGATTTATTAATTAAAGGATAAGAAAAAATATGAAACGAAACCTTCTGTGCAATCTGCGATCACACTTATAGTTTTTCCCCTTTTCTCGTAATGCCTCTTCGGGATTTCTGTTTAAAGTGATTCTTTGGCAGTATTTTATAAAAAAATCTTTCACATTTATCAAAAAAAGAAGAAGAAAAAAATAAAAAAAGTACCTTTATTGCATAGTTTTTAAGTAAAAACGCCTGTCAATTTCATGCATTTCTGGACAAAAATGAATTCAGTGATGTGTCAGAAAGCAGATCCTACTTATTTGGTAACGATCTTAAAAATTCACTATAGTTTATGCCAATAATTAGAGATAAGACTGATTATGACATTAGTGAACGATGAACGTATTTCATACATATATATATATTAATAAAGAGGAATTATGCTGAGGCTAGTTTGAAGGTCTACTGCAAATTACACAAATCACACAAAACCTAAAAGATTAATTTCAATTAGGAAATTAGAATCTTTAAATATTTTCTGCATATTATGAACCACTGATTACCATTCAGCAATTCTACTAGTCACTAATTTATACTAAGATTAAATATTTAAGTCCTAATATTAATATTTTAAACAACATATACATCACATATTTACTTAAAATTTTAATATTATGACTTGAATGTTTCAGATCGTGATAGATGAATCCTGCTTTTTCATACACTTCTTATCTACTTTTGCAAATGCATTCGCAACCAAAGAAGGTGTTAAGGCATGTACCCTTGGAATCACGTGTGTTTACGCCATCATCAACATTGTTTCACATCATCAATATTCCTGTTTTTTTCCAGTTGTCAAAACTTGCACCTGAGGCTGGCGCCTCACTTGCTCCACCCAAAAGTGTCTTACTATCTTATTATATGTTCACGTTTTAGAGAACCCTGACCATTCTCTTGGGGTGGGTTACTCTAGATATAACCTATGCTAAACAAAGGTTTAAAAAGAAGAAAAGAGACAGGGAACAAAAGTTAAACTGCGTTCATGATTTTCTCTAATCTCTACATAAAACTAGAGAAAATGTAAATTTTCTAATTCCAAATTATTTTTTGTTTTGTTTGAAACAAATATATATACCTAATTGTATTTACCTAAAAATGCAAATTTAATTCGTATTTAAAAATGTATATGATTGTCTGTGTCAGAAGGAGAGAGAGAGATACTTATCTGTACATATTGTATATTTTTATTACCTAAATAAAAAATATATAAATAATAAATAGGAAATATTTTTACAAAGTTAAAGTTCCTCGCTGTATCAGCGAGGAATGAGAAAGTGGGTGGGCTAGATATTTTAAACTAAAATATTTAAGAAATTTTACCAATATATCAAAAAGATTGCATATAATTTACGTAGTCAAAAAGAAAATGCTGACTCCCAGCCTATCATAAAATAACTATTTTATTTTTCTAAAGAAACTACAACTGGAACTACTTTATCAAAATTGTAATTAACTAAAATTACCCATTTCAATTTACATTTTTTATATTTCATCTGTCAAGATATAGTTAATAAATGCGATTTAAAAAAAGGCGGTTCTAAAATTTCCTGCTCAACAGACGAGGAAATTTCTTATACATTTTCTGATTTATTCCTAAACGTAAAGACAAAAACTTCACAGAGCTGACTACTGAAGTGATTTGGAATCGAATTGCGTGCTCTATTTTTTTTAGATAAATAAATTAGTTATTGAGTTATAAACAATTTTTTGTCACCTGATAACAGGTTTTTATCTTTCAAAACTGTCGCGTCTGGAATTCGATTTAAAAAGCCAACTTCGATTGTATTTTCCGAAAGATATTTTGCCTTCACCAAAAAAATGGAAAACACATACATAGTTATAACACGGTTACATAGTTTTTGAATAAAAATACCCCCCCCCCCTTTCAATCCGTAAAAAGTTAAGAACAATAAAAAAAAACGTGAGAATATTTTATATTATTGTCAAAAATTGCGCTGACTGCCAGATTATACATATTTATAAATTTTCTATCTCTATTATTCGCAGAACAGGTAGAATCATAGTTCCTTTCAAAACTTTTGGGAAGAGTGCCTCGATCCCAGAAGGTCTTGGTAAATTTTAAATTCAATAAGTTAATGACAAGGACCCACTGATTCGGAAAGACTAGAATAAATAATAACAATAAGTAAATAGACAAGTGTTTTCAGCTGGAAAATTTATTTTCTTAATTTTGATTTTAACCCTTGGATTTACCAGTAAGTGCCAACGCGCGCAGCAAAAATTTTTAAAAATATTTACGAACTCATTTTTAAAAGCAAAAGCATGGAATTGACAGATTGAAGTGATTTGTAATCAAATAGAGTTTTTCATTTTTTTTTTTTTTTTTTTTTTTTTTTTTTTTTTTTTTTTTAAATAAATACATGTAGTTTTCGAGTTGTTACTTTCGTTATATTTCGGTTTAAAACGCCGCATTTAACGGCATTTTCTAACTTATCATTTCCTTTATCGAGAAATAAAAAACGCTAGACTATTTTATAGTTTCTGAATAAGAGCACCTGCCAATTTGTTGAGTGTAAGATAAATTGACTTGGTGAAATGTATCAGAAAGTTAGGAATTTCGACTTGAAAATAATTTTAATGTTAACAATAATCTATGAATTTTCAATCTGAGATTGGAGTAAAAAAAAAACTTTTATTTTTAGTAAACAAGTAAAAAGGCCATTGGATGTCATTTTTGTTGTTTTGCGTACGCCTCGATTGGTTTTAGCTTCCGTTTTTGCCTGATACTTTTGAACACTTCATAAATTTTTAAAAAGTTTTAGTAAACTTTTGACAATACATGCTCTACATTACAGTTTTTAATAAAGCTGTGTTATGTCACAAACAGATGACCGAAATCATTTATAATTTCCGCACGAATTTCTGTGTTAAGACTAATACGAGTTTCCGGACCGCTTGTCGTAGTATCAGTAAAAATCTAATGCCTAAATAATTTTTAAATTATTTTATCAGCTTTCTTATCTGATACTACGTGGGGGGTAATCGAACTTGAATAATGGCACAACGCTGTTACAAGCATTCATGTTTCTGTTTATTGTCACTGACACGAAAGGTGCTAATGAGGCTTGTTGAAGATAAATTTGCTATTGTTCCTACGCATGATATCAGCAGGCGAACAGCGTGAGGCGGCTATTAACAGATTTGATGTGATAAAGATTGAATTACAGCCTTTAAATATTATTTTAATTTTTGGTAGAATTTAGTGATAATCTATCCATATACTTCATTTCCTTTGGTAATCCATTAATCATAGAACATGGCTTTTAATTTAGTAAGACCGTCCTAAAACATTATAAATAATTTTATTTTGTTACTATTATTGAGTAATAGTTTATCAGAAGACATATCAAGTTAAGCTAGATAAATATTTAAATCTAAGCATGTATGTTAAATAATTTTTCTTTCTTTATCTATTGTTACTGACAGGTAGGTCTCTTATCTATGCGAATGCATGATAAGAATGCTTCTGTATATTGCATGAGTTACTTTACATGAATAAATTGAATGAATAGATTCACTAAGAGAAGGCACGTTTATACAAATATATAATCTGAAAAAAAAATAATAATAATAATAATAATAATAATAATAATGATGATGATTAATAAGTATTAGCGTTTTTTATTGATAGTCTTGTAACAGACCACTCAATGCTGAAATTAATGCTCATGTTGGGCCCAACGTTGCATTCGTTGAAATTCATTTTCAATGATTGATTAAACATTCGGAAATAATGGGTGTTTAAAAATAAGAAGTTTTGGTAGTAATGGTACCGAGAAAATAAAAGTATATTTTAAGAAAGAACATAAATTAATATATAGATATATAACAATATTTTATCATTATTATAAAACAATCATCATATTACTTACAAATTCCAGAATTAATCTTATAATTCCAAATTTCTCCAGAAATTTCCTGTTTCCCTTGTGACTTTTTGAAATAGAATTTCAAAATGAGGGGCGTAGAAATCATATTTCTAAATCTGGCAACTATATAATAAATAAATAAATACAAGAGATTAAAAAACAATAATAAATAAAGGTCACATTTAAAGGGTAAGTTTTCATACGCATATGAGGGGAGAGGGGGGGAGGAGGTCTAAATAAGACTTTTTCAATTACGTAAACGAAAATATTAAGAAATTGACAAAAATTTTGTGGGTTTTCAAAAATTTTTGTGTGATAAAAAATAATACAGACAAATGTTTGTGTGTTATTTGTATGTAAGTTTATCAGCAGTTTTTAAAGAGACTTTTGAGTGCTTAACTGTAGGATTTGGAAGGCAAGTATGGAATTACGCACGTAGAAGGCATTTTTTTCCCCTTAGATATTAATTTGTTATGCTATTTTTGGCGTTTTTTCGCGTTTTGCAGCGCTTTTTCTACAATGTAATAAAAGGAGTCCGCATTTAATATTTTTTGAATAATATGCTAAATTTTATCCTCTTTTCGATTAAGTTCGGGATTCGGACTTGAGGGATATTTGAACTTTTCGTGATTTTATTATTATTATTATTATTATTATTATTATTATTATTATTTGACGTTCATAAAGGAAATCTGGGAAAGCATTTTTAGCTCAATATAGTAATTTTCTTCTTCTTTTTAATACAATTTATTCAGTACAATGATTTTTTAATTTTTCTCCCCCTTTTTTTTTTTTTTTTTTTTTTTTCCTTTTATGCCGAAAATGAAGACGTCCGAAAAGTTTAAAAGTGTAACCTTTTTTTAAATGTGCAATTTTTTTTTTAATTTAATTATTAAAAAAAGTAAGACAACATTTTTTTTTTTTTTTCTGAAATGAAAAAGAGAAACTATCCTGTAAATTTTATTACTGTCACGATTAAATTCAGGTTAGGAAGAAATGACCAATCCGTTCCTATAGCAACGGGCATGACGATGATAAAAATATGAATTTAATTTGGTTCGATCGTCATGTGCCATGTACGTTACCGACGGCAGTGAGGCCCTAACCCCACATTCGTTCCATCCGGAGTTTGTTTAGAAAACCCTATCACAGAAGATTTGTTAGTTAGAAATATACTAAAAAAAATTAAATCTCATTTGATCCACTAAATATATATAACTTAGTTGCCTAAAAAACAAAAATTTTAAACATGAGGAAATGAACTCGATGAAACACTTTGCGTAAGTGACTGGTAATTATGTATCCAAATAATCGTTTGCAGGAATTCCTGTATAATAACTTGTAATTAGCAATTTGGCAGGTGATTCAGAATTGCTGCGTTTCATTCTCTGATTCCATCATGGATAATTCTAGATATTTAAAACACTTATTCATTTTAATATAAAATAAATCAAGACAGCAAACTAGAGCCAAAATAAACAGAACTTATAACACTAATATAGTACTCATATCAGGAAAAAAGAAAGAAACATTTTTCGGATGCATGTGTTTATTTGATTAGAAGGTATTATGTATAGGTTTTCGGAAATAAATTTTATTTTTAATGTTTGCGGAATGTTTAAAATACATAAAATATAAACTTTTTATGTGTCAATTTGTAAAGTATTAAAAAGCGGGTTTTATTAAATTATACACTCTCATCCTCCCCCACCCCCACCCACATCCTCAAAAATAATTTATTTTCAAAACGTCGATTGTATAAATATTATTTAAATTAAATGTTTGAAATCAGTTAATAAAATAACTGTACAAATCGGTTTCATATTGTTATTTAACAGTTTCTTATATTTAAAATGTAATTTAAGTATAATAACGTTGATAATTTTAAACTAAATTATATATTAAAAAAATATTTAAATGTGAAATTTTCAAAATATTTCCAGCAAAGTTTCATGCATAAAATTTAATTTTTCTGCACGTAAAATCGAAAAATGTATAATTAAATTCCATTGATATTTGTGATAAGACAAATGTTTCATTAAGGGTCCCCCCCGCCCCACACACACATGCACTCTTTTCCCGCTCAACAATTTGAATCTTTCTGACCATTCACAAAATTATTTATATATATAAAGTTCGCAGTTGCCGAGAGTCGAACAAACTTCTTATTTTCCTTAATTGTAATACATCTTGATTGCCTGATAAATCATTGATTTTCCATGTTAATTAATTGATTTTTCCAGGATAATTGTTTGTTCTATTGGTGATTGATTGTTTCTCTGACAGTCCAGACAGATCCGCCAGATTGTACATCATCTAAATATATAGGCTAAAACACTCACTTTGACAAATTTTCTGATGGATCATTTTTCTCTATAGTGATAGAAACGCTGTTCGATTTCTCAGTATCTAAATCAGAATTTATGCAAATATCATTTACAATGGGTGTTAAAAAAATCATTAATGTATCAGAAAATAGCGAATTTTAATTTGAGAATAACCTCCAATTATCCTGGTGCTTTGAAAAATTGCTAATTCTAAAAAATAATCAATTGCTTAAAAGTTATTTGAATGAACCCTTTTTAAAATATCCTATTATACACGACACTTTCTTAATTAAAAGAGTTACACAAATATGTTTAAATGCTTATTTAAAAGTTTCTCATATATTTTAAGTAATATTAACATAACATGAGAATATTAAACTAATAGCTTTAATTTAAAAGAAAACTTTAATTAATACATTTGCTAAATGCTTGAAGATAACTTTTAATTTTTAAAAACAGCGAAACACAGCTTTACAAACAAGAAGACAAATATTTGGTTACCTGTTAATTCCAATACTATTTGAAGAGAACTAGAAATATTTAATTCAGCTGTCATGCTCAGATTTGCTTTATCTCCAAAAACAACAAACCGTTTCTAATCTTGAGTGAAAAGAAAACAGAGAGAGGGAAATGGTTTGGAAAAATTTGAATCGGATCCAAAGCTTCTTAATTGAACTATAACGTGAGTCTCTCTTAACAGCCTCTTCATAAGCTCTCTGCAATTGATTTTTAGCTTGGTTACAGAGAAAAGAAATAATTCAAATCCGCCGCGTTCTTAATGTCTTTTGTCATAATGCGAAATTAATGTCTAAGCGTTTTACAAAACCTTGCATAAACAAGATAAACATTGATAAACGGTTTGCAAGGATGGTTTTTGAACAAAAGGATTCCCGATTTTTTGTTTCCTTTTCTTTCTTTTCATGCAGATATAGAAATGCTTTCTGTTCTTCTTTTGAGTTTACCGCATTGAGTAATTGAAAAATGAAAAAAATAATGATAAATTTACATTTATTTAAATTGCGATTTAAACGATCCAAGCCAAAGAACGAAATGAGTGTGCGAGACAGTTCGAATTTAAAACTGAAATCAACTGCGTGATTTTTAGATTTCTTAAGAATAATGGATTCAATTTTTAAAAAGCAGGGCATAAGTTAATGGCTTCTGAAAACGTATGTTTAAAGGGCAATAGAATCCAGTAGATATATTTTTATTCTTATTATCAACATTATCATACATATTTATTTAAATTATTATCTCTATAGCTTGAAGAAAAAAAAAAACCACACTTAAGAGTACGATTCTTAAAGCAGTTATTCTTTTCTTTTGCGAATTGTATTTGATATGAATAGCTAACATGCTGAGTGCCATAGTGACGGACTCTGAACTTTCCGTTTAAGCCGCGTCATTCAGCGATGACTCGCAGTGTAAAATATGCTATAAAATTTAAAAAAAAAAAAAATACACTGTTTTAAGTTATTTTTAAGAAAGTATAATCCTGTAATAAATAAATTTTAAATACATTTTCAGTAATTACTTAAAAATAAACACTTTTTTCAGTTTTATATCATATTTTAAACTGTCAGTAAAAGTTCAGCGTCAGGCACCGATGATTGACGAGGCATCAAACGTTTAAATATTTTCTACTCAATGTTTTATTATTTTTTCATTAAAATTTATGTAATGATATATTATATTAAAAACTCACATGTTTAAAAGTCTCTAGTGATAGTAGTATAGGACTCAAAACAAAATTTCACTAGTATGTATAGTTAAATTTGGAAAATTAAAACAAACAATTTATGTTTAAGATGAATCTCTCAACCGAATCTTCATAATATTTATCTATAATTGATTATTAACTTAGTTACAAAGAAAAGAACAATTAAAATCCGTCGTATTTTTAATGTCTTTTGTCATAATGCGAAATTAATGAGTAAACTTTTTACAAAACTTTGTAGAAACAAAATAAACAATGATAAACGGTTTGCAAGGAGAATTTACGAACAAAAGGATTCTTTAATTATTTTACTTTTCTTTTGATGCAGACGTAGAAATGTTTTCTCTTGTTTTGAGTTTGCTGCATTAGTATATTTTATCCAAAAGGAAAAAATACAGCAAATGATAAATTTACATTTATTTAAATTGCCTTTTAAACGATCTAAGCTTTGAATAAAACGAGTATTCGAGACAGTTTAAAGAGGGATGTGTTTAGGAAAAATTTAGATCTTATAAAGTATCCTTCACAGAATAATTTATTTTAAAACTGGATCCTTCACAAAATTTGTTTCTTAAATAGATCTTTCACAGAGTTTTTTCATCTTCAAACAAATTTAATCACTTAAAAATGAAATCTGAGTTCTAAATAACTAGTTGAAATCCTTCAAAAATATATTACTTAGCATTTTATACATGAAGGATAGAACCTGAAGACATCGATAATTTAAAACTCACAAATTTATGACTAGAATTTTTATAAATATAAGAAAAACTTCACAATTTCACAAAAACAGGACTCTGTGAAAAAAGTCTAAACAGACCCCGAATTTAAATTTAAACTAAAATCCACTTCCTGACTTTCCTGAGATTTTCTTTCATTTGTATGAATTCATTTAGCACTTAAGTATACTAAAAACTATTAGTTTCAAAAAACATACATTAAACACAAATGTCAGTAGAACCTTACTGGTATCTTATCATTATTATTACCTGTATTTAATATATTATCAATGCACCATTCTCAAATCCAAACACACCTAGCTTCTGTCGAATTCACTAAATAATTTTCATTCTTAATAGCCCAAAATTTGCAGTCATTCTTATTCAAATATCAAAAATTCATAACAACGTTTCTCGTTTCTCTAATAAATTAAAGCATTCTTTTGAAAATTGAGTCACAGTTCAAATTTTAAGCCCCGTGCAAAAAATTGCGCCAGTGAACATTGTTCCGCTTGGTGCAAATTTGGGCGGCAAATTCATGAACGGGGAGTAACTAATTATAATGAAAGAAATATCTTATTGAGTGAAAAATGAAAAACGTTTTTCGAGTTCTTGATATTCAAATTGCTTTGTTTCTAACACTGGCCCAAATCATTTATATTTGTTTGAAAATAACCAATGTTAAGGAATGTGTCAAAGATTTTCCTTTTTTGTTTCTTATTTTGAGTGTATACAAAAAGAATTATATATATATATATATATATATATATTCGTTTGTTAGCAAATTGTGTCTCATCTGAATAATTTATTCAATTGTAAAAGAGACGATTCATGTTTTAAATATTATAAATTTCACAAGCTCTAAGATTAATTTTTAATTTCAGTTTGAGGCAGTTAAAGCAAAATCGACATAGATTCTATCTATTAAGGAGTCTTTTATATGGGATAATATTTTTCTACACATTTTAATCAGTCAATAAGCAACGAGCTTGTTATTGCCTTCAACAAATCACTAAGAATTAAACAGCAAGAAAAAAAATTAATAATTAAAAGCAAAGCTTATTAATATCCTCCTCCCTACATTTCGATAAATATAATTGAATAGGGGAACGACTGCTTTCTAGTTCTTTATTCCAAATTATTTAAATTTTGAATGGGACTCTAATTATTGTTATCCTTTATAATCACATATTCAAAATTGTTATTAAGAACAAACGAAAATAAATATTTATAAATAAAACAATAAAAAAAAGTGTAAATCGCTGACAAAAATTTATCCTCTGTTAATTAAATTTGACAGTTTTCTAGATGCTGTAAAACTGAGTACCAAAACCATTTGTGAAGAAAATATTTTTAAAAAAATATTTTACTATCTTTTCACTATAAATGTTATTTAAAAATCGCCAAGGATTTAGATTTATTTTCTTTTATAAAATTTCGTTTTCCCTTCTACGCAAATAAATTCTGAATTTTTGAGCCAATCAATGAATATGTTTTTTTTTTTTTCTAAATTTTTCTGCATAAGCACAACATTAATTTCTTATGTGATCTCCAATGCACATTGCTGATTAAAAAAATAATTAAATTTCCTCTCACGATTTTATATTATAGCTGTTCTCTTTCTTCCATTAAATTCTCTTCTGAGGAAAAAAATCCCATATTTTTGAATTTTTTTTTCCATACATTAAATTAAGAAAATTAATTTAGGAACACACATTATCTGGAATTCAGTATTTGACGTAACAAATCACATTTTCTTTTTCGTAATCAGTGCAATAGATGGCGCGCCTGGACAAATATTTTTGTCAACTGTGGCGTTACCTTAGAGTTACCGAACTGTTATTGTAAACAATTTCATATTGTTTATTTTTTTTTTCTAAGTTTCAGTGGAAGCAAAATGAATAAAGACACTAAGATAAAATTGAGGTAATTATAGCTTTAATTTTAAAATGAGATTTTCTGCATTTTAAATAAAAACTATATAATAATATAAATAAGTTACATCACTTTCGTTTAAGCCTATGAGGTGTATTTTATTGTTTTTAATAAAAAATATCACATTTCAATAGATCCATATTTCGATTTTAGAACACTTTCAATGAATTTTTATTTTTCAGTCTTAGTAAAAATGCAAATTATGAATATTAGTAATAGTTGTGGATATTGTAACAGAAAAATATAAAAATGTGAATCTAAATATTATATATATACCACACATTTATTTTATATACTGATGACTGGCATAAAATTTTTTATTTAATTTTGTATTTTACAATAGCATAGCAAATTCTGCCAAGAATCCAAAATATATCAATAATTTAATTTTTAATAAATTTTTTTAGCATTTGAAAATATTTGTAACATTTCAAATGCTGAAATATAATTAAGAAAAGTTAGATTTGCATCTGTAAAACGTGTTTAAAAATTTTGTAATGGAGAAAAAATAAAATTAGAAACTTTTATGCACCGGAGGATTTTTCTCCCTGTGTACTGAAGGGAGGGGGAGAGGGGGTTGTTTTAAAAAAGGAAAATTATTTTCGCTAAATAAAATTTAAATGGCTGATAAGAACTCAAACCAAATTATTTGTTATAAAATTCTGACGTATGTAAGTAAGTAAATTATTATTGATTAAACGATATAGCTTACTCATATTGTTTTAACCATTAAAATTTAGAAAATATGAATGGGATAAAATATTAACAATACGAGCTTTTCTCTTAGTATATTATTGGTATGTTCAAGTTGAACTAATTTTTCAACTAAGCATTCTAATTCTGTTTTCCATGACCAGAAAAAAAAGTCCTTTGAATTAAAAACTTCACACTTATTTGTTTAATGCTTTATAACTAAAATCCTAAAATTATTGTTAAAAAAAAAAAAAAAAAAAAAAAAAAAAAACTTTTGTAAGTTTCTAAAATATTGTTTATTTTATAGAGTGTTTTTTTAAATGTATGAATTATGTTACATACATATTATTATATAAAGTAACCAAAGAGGGAAAATCTTTAAAATAATGTTTATTGCACAGTGTTTAAATATATGAATTATAATACATACATATTATTATATAAAATAACCAAAGAGAGAAAATAGCAAACTATTTCGATAAAAATTAAAAAAACGAATGAGGAGAGAGGTAATTAAAATTTGCATTGCGTTATTAAAATACTCTTTATGTATTGAAAAAGCAAGATCTTTATAATGAAAGTTCTCTTAATAATGAAACTCACTGATGTCTAACTAAAAATTAGGGACCTCTAAAAATTTAAACATAAGTTGCCAATATAAATCAATTAATGAACAAAATATAAAACTACTCTTATAAATTTAGTTGGATAGTCCCAGTAAACTTCTAAATGTATTCACATATGTGTAAAAAAAAACGAATTTGACCATACTTTTTTATAAATATGCATGTTTAGCTCTGAATATATAATTTGATATTTTTTATAATTACCATTCAATGTTTTACTTTTATCTTTTTTTGTGATAAGGTATTCATTATACAATATTCATTACACATCACACTAAAAAATAATGTTATACTTTATTAGTAATTTATTTTTATTGTTAGTTTTTTACGGGGGGGGGGGGGGCGGTGAGAAGAATTGTCCCTGTTTTAGAATAATTTAGAAAACAATTTAATTAAACTCATAAGGAAAAAACAAAACAAAATAATTTAACATATGTTAAAATCCTTTTAAATGATACAAAGAAGTGGTATTTTTAATACAATTCTTTTACTGATTTGCAAATTGAATAGCATAGTTATTAAAATACTTGAGTACGCGGTTGAAAAAAAAAAAAAAGCGGACGATTTTACGGAAGTACTATTGGTAATCAGGACGCCAGTACAATTTACTATTTTTTAACGGAAAAATTTCCTTAAATTCCAGAAAATTTTGCGTACACTGTTAAAAATTTTTGCAGCATTTTGTACAGTCATTTCACCCTTTTCTGAAAAACCAGTAACATAACCGTAATTTAACTCTATTCTGACCATAAAATTGGTAATAATAAGTTCAGAATAACGTAAAAAGACGGTTGTTTTACTTTTTTTGTAGAAAACGGTCAAATGCCTGGATAAAATGCTGCAGATTTTTAACAGTGTATTTTCCTGGAATTTACGAAAATTTTTCCATTAAAAAACAGTAAATTGTGCTGGCGTCCAGATTATCAGTAGTATTTCTATAAAATCGTCCGGGTTTTTTAACAGTGTACCTCTCTTTCTGAATCGTAATCTTCATCTGACTGTCAGTTAAAGTTAATTTTTGTATTCGGCAAAGTGGTACCCAAAAATCAGAAAGTTAGTTAACTAGCTATAATAGCAATCTTAAATAATACAAAATCCTGGAAAAAAAAAAAAAAAAAAAAAAAAAAAAAAAGATTGATAGAGAGAGAGTGTGAGAAAATTACAAATATTATCAGTGTTAAATTCTGTAACAGTGATATATATATGAATGTGGAAAATAGTAAATAAGATTTAACAAACTCCATTTCATTTTGCATACATTACGTTAAATTTAGAAAATATTTTTCAAATTCGCAGGCTATGCTGCTAGTTAAATTAAACGAAGAATTATTTTCCCGAAGGAATATCCTTATAAGAAAAATCAAACGTTTTATTTTCATAAAAAATCAAACGTTTTACATGAGATTAATTGCTATGTTATTAAAGAGCAATGAGAGTCATTTGCAAGAAAAAATCATTTTTTATTTCTGTCCATGTATAAAAGATTAGAATATTTGCATATAACCTTCAAGTAAAATCTGAACTTAGGAAATGCATTATTAGCTTCGAATGTATTAAAAAAATGATATTTTTTATTATATTATTATCATTGTTTTTTATTTGTGAAAATCATAAAAAGCTTTCATTGCTTAAAACTGCATGAATTGGGAAAAAAAAGTGTAATAAAATTGAATTTAATTTTTAAGATAATAATTTCGATTTCATATGTATTGTTTTTTGGCTTTAGCCACTCCGCAATTTCATATAGATAATGTAAATATTTAAATTAGTGGTTTTTTCAAAAAAGAAAATGGAACATTTTAGATACTTTATTTGGAATTTCGCATTCTTCTAGATACTGTAAAACTGAGTATCACAGTCATTTGTGAAGAAAATGTCTTTTTAATATTTTACATACTTTTCACTGTAAATGCTATTTAAAAATCGCCAAGGATGGGGGGTGTCTACAAACTGTGATACAAATCATTCTTGTGACATCACATCTAAGATACGAAAAATAAAATCGATACATATACACACGCGCGCACACACAGACACTTATATATAATAATATAATATAATATGATTTTCTTCGTAAAATTTGCTCAAAAATTAGTTATGCAAATATTGTATTGAACAACAAGGGGGAGTATTTTTCTCAAGAGTGACGGCTTTTGACATAAGGGAGAGGCCTTTGACATACGGAGTTTGTTTTACGTAATTAATGAATGAAACCTAACCACTCAGAATGATTAATTTGTGCATTTTAATTTTCTAGCGTGAATCATTATTTATTACAAAAGAGGAAAAAGTAGTACCTGTCTTACATGAAGGAATATGTAAAAGCCAAAGTAAAAAAAAAAAAAAAATAATAATAATGAATAATCTTTACCTTCATTAAAACTTTATAAACTTAGTATCCATGAAAAGGAAATAAAAGATAAAATCAATTTGTCAAACTCCAACGTAAAGAGATTTTATTAACCCTTAACTTTTGTAGAAGAAGTTGTTACAAAGTTACTATGAGTGGTCTTTGATACCGTGTGGTAGAAAATAAATAAGTCTAAATTAATTTATGTAGGTTACTATTTCTCCACTAAATTTTATGTAAGGACTATTTTAATTAACATACATATATCCAGATATCTCTAGCGATAGTATTAGGATTTCAAACGAAACAAAATTTCACTAGTCTGTAGTAAAACTGAAAATTAGAAATTAAACTGTGAAAATTAAAACGGTTTTCTGTAACACCACTAACAGCTTTTAAGGGTTACTAATTATTTATAACACTAAATTGGCTTTTGGGGGAGAAACAGCTATTTAACGAGACGGAAAGTTTAGTTTATTTTTGATAATTTCAAACCTTAAAATGATTTTTTTTAATTGAATTTGAAAAACACTATCTAACCTTCATTTACACCATGATATTTGTGTTTTTGAGGACAATATATTTTGGTTACTGACTTAAGAATATACGAAAAACATATCCCTTATTTGAGCAAAATATTACGGATCCTATAACAATTTTTCATTATATTTACATACGGATATGATCATTTTTAGGTTAAAGCATTGACAATACTTTGAAATTTTATCGATTACAAAGTCCCTCATAATTTAGTTCGATAAATATGCGTATTTAAACATGCGAAACTAAAAGTAATATATCGAAAGTGATTGTGGTAACCGATGTCTCATAAAATATTGTTTTCATTTACGAGCAACATTTTTTTTTCATTTAAAAATAATAACTTTCACTCAGCGTGATAAATTTCAAGGTAATGCTCTTAATCTGAGCATCATTCGTTATCACTTGCACATCACTGTTGATATAATTGGATTTTTCTTTCATTTGGTTAACTAAAGATGTCTGACTTCTTGATTACCTTAATGTGTCACATATATAACACAGATGGAATACAAATGCTCATTTAGGATTGAAGGAATCATTTTACCTTTTTATTTTCCGTTATAAGATAAATTTTCTTTTTCTTTCGCATTTTTTACGCATTTAATCTTATTTTTATTCAGTTACTTGTGGTAATCGAATATTCAATTCTTCTTTAATTTGATAACGAAAGATGTCTGGCGATTTTCGATTCCCTTAATACATGTTTTTTTAGTACAGGTGAATGCCAAGGACCATTTGGATTGGGGAGGATTATCTTTTCTTGTTTTGGTTTTGCTACAGGCATACTTTATTTTTCCTTTCCAATTTTTTGTGCACTTCATTTGCTTTTGTTTAAAAGAAAGTACAGTAATGGGACTTTTTCAGATCAAAATTATTCATCTAATGATCAGAGTGTAATATTTATAACACGGATGATTTTCAAGGTCAGTGCATTGGCAGTTTTTACGTATATTTCTCGATGACAATTAACTTGAGGTGTTCTGTAATCTTTCTTTCTGCCATAGTAATCATCATTCATTACGACCATCTTTTTGAGACATGCTAATTATGGTGTTTTTCTGACACTCAACAACAATTTTATAGGCGTGGTTGGGTTGTATTTCCATTATTTTCTTGGTATATATTCTGTCTGTAACGGAATTTTTGAATTTGATATGGATGCAAGCATCTGAGTTTTCTGTGACATGCTTTGAATAATGTCTGTTATGTCTCTAGTCGAGATTCTTGAAGTTTCGGTCTAATTATAATTAGTTATATTTATGGTTTAAATTCTGTTGTGCTGTCAGAAGAATATAGAACTTTTAAATAATTGATATTGAAGGTACTATTGTAGAGATTTGAATCAAAGCAACCATTTTGTAATTAATCGTATACTTAATCGGTTTTTTGTATTTGGGAGATGTGAAAATTTCTAATAATATAAACAAACTTCCAAAAAATTGATGTGTAAAAAAATCATGATTTTTTTAATTAAAAAATCTGATTTTTAAAAATTTAAATAAGATTTTTTTATTTAAATCTAATACATATGGTTTAATATAAAAGCTTTCTTTTGTCTATTTATCCATCTGCTTTTCATAATTTTGGTAATCTATACTTTCTATAATATTTCAAACTTCAAATGTTTTTTAATAGAAATTCATTTTTCATGTTCATTATTCATACAGACAGTATAAATACTGGTTTTACTGAATTTTTGTTTTTGGTAATATTTGAGTTATTTTGGATTTATTTATAAACGATTCTTAATCAAATATGCACAATAACAAAAAACCAGTGATAATAAACATTGTATAAAGAATAGCTATGAACTGGTCAATACTATTATAAAAAATCTTAAATGTATAAAAAATATAACTACGTATGATTTCAAAGATTTTTTTAATAATATAGATTTATTAGATCTACATAATGTAATAAATGCACTATTTAAACAACGAGCATTGATACTGATTATTTTCTTACTTTAACAAATTTCATTGTCTATAATAATTTTATAATGCAAGATAACATAATATATATACAAAAAGTTGGTATACCACAAGGTCTATCTAGTTTATTATCAGACTTATATCATTATGAACGTAAATATTTTAATAATAAAATAAATTTATATCGATATATTGATGATATAATTTTAATTGACACATATAATACCAGTATATCTCAATTCCCAGTAGATTATCCAGCTAATTTAGAAATTACAAAGAACTTGTTGTCTAATAATACCATAAACTTTATAGATCTTAAAATTACATTAAAAGAAAACAAATTAATAACTGTATATATGACAAACGGAATGAATTTAATTTTAAAGTTGATACATTTACTAATTTTAAATCCTGTCTTCATAATTCTGTATATCGTAATATAATCCTTAATTATTTATATAGAATTAAATGTTTATCTTCTTCTCATCTAATTAATGCAAATATTAAAAAGCTAGTTTATGATGCGCTAAATAATGGTTTTCCTAAAAAACTCATACATTCTTTAATATACAATTAGTTATTACATGATCTCAAAAATAATTAACACATTGCGTAAAAAAGCACACAAAAATTATTAAAATATAAAAATAATAATAAAAAATAAAAATGTAAAAAAATATAAAAAGTATATAATAGGTTGGCTGGGTGGGTAGGTGTTAAAGTACGGAGGAGGGCGGTGTTGTTTGGATAATACGCAATGGTTAATTAATATTAAACATTGAGAGTGGGAAATGCATTTTTTAAATTGAAAAACATATTATAATGGATGTTTAATTGACACTATTGTATGGATAATTGTATAGTTACATCAATTATGTAAATTTTGCGATGATGAAAATTATATCGGGTTTAGATTTCACGTGGAAAATTTCTGTGAATGAGTCAAAGTGGAATAAATTTTACTGTTTTTCATTTTTGGAATATCAAGCATAAGAGTCTTAATTAATAACTTTATCATAATAAGAGATATTTATTATATTTTATTGCTTACATATATGATTAAAAATTAAATGTAATAATTTCTGCAACTGAATTTCATAAAAGTGGAATTTTAGGTTTAAACATAATTTTCTTAAGCGTTAAACTTACCAACATAAGGCTCATTTTTTATTGTACCTTATTTTGTAAGTTTATCATAAATCATTGAAAAGTTCCTTCTTAAATATTTTTTTACGTCGAAATTCGACGGGTGTGCCTATAATGTATAAGTGGGGAAAAAAAATCTTTAAAATGATTTTATGCATGTGAAATGAAAATAAAATTGTGATGTGCATTGAAAATGTGACTAAGGGGATTATAATTAAAGATTATGCCTTTTAAATATGTATTAGCAGTGTAATTTATCTTTTAATGTAGTTTACTTTTTACGAGGTCAACTTTACCCCATATTTGGGGTAATGTGAGACATTTTTAAATATTAAAAATATTTTTTTTTTTTTTTTTAATAAACAAAACTTTTTGCTTTGAGGGAAAAAACAAATAAAGATGAGTAACTACGGTACATGAAGAAAGTTTATTTGATTTTTGTATAAATATCAAAAGAAAAAGTTAAAAACGTCAATAGTGATCCATTGTTGCCCCATCCTCCTTTATACAATGAAGCCCATAATGTATCCGTATTTTATAATATGAATTTTAATTTTATGAAAAAATAATCATGTATCATTCTTCCTTTTGCATATCACATAAATGCATGTGATTTTTAGACCTAGTATTTTTTATAAAAAATTTCTGCTTGAACTTTTTTTTTTCTAAATATTTCTTTCACTTATGTGAAAACGCATTAAAAATTATCTTTCTACAATATTCAGGCTTATTCGGATTTCTTTTGTTTATATTAAACAGAGCAATGTTTTTTAAGACATATTTCAGATTCAAAATTAAGATGGTTCTATTAAAATTCTCTATCAACCTCCCATTAAAAAAAAAAAAAAAAAAAAAAAAAAATGAAAGAAATTTTTAAAAAGGGGAGGAAAGCAGAATTGAAGAAATGCGTTAAAGATGTTAAGTCATGTTTTTCTTTATTCGTTTTAATCGATGAAAGTGTTATAAAAAATCTACCATATGGTAAAGTTAAAATATTAAGATTATATTTACTCTCGAATATATGATAAATCATTTTTAAATATTTAATGTATGTTTATTAAATAATTTAATTAAAATTAATTTTAATATTAAAATTAAATTCTAATACGTTTTCTGTGAAACTAGAATACTGCCAGCTAAAACTTTAAATAAAAGGGGAAAAAATCAATAAAATTAAAAGCAAATTATTTCACTTCTATTATTTTCTAATTTATAGAGTTATTCTTCAAGTTTCCCTTGGTACTTTTTTCTAAAATTCAAAATATAGAAAAAAAAATTGATATAAACTAAATTCTAATTTAATTATTTTTAGTTTAATTCAATTCAATTATCGACCAAATCAACAAAAGTGTGCCACAGAATTGTTCGGCCATTCATTGCATGGTAAGTTAATATTGCTGATTTGAATCAGCTTTCAAGGGGTTTTTTGTGCGATTTCCAGAGTATTCTCAATAAATCTATATCTTAGAATCCGATGAATAAATAAGATAAATGCAATCAAAATAGTAATATCGTTAAGATATACAAATATTTAAATTTTCAAAATATATATTAATAGGTATGAGAATTTTGTCATGAAATTTGGGTGTGGTGCTATTTCACCGAATGTTTCCTTTTGTCTTGAAACCGACAAAGCAAGTATTCCTTTAAAAGGAAATATTTATTTACAATTTTTGATGCCGCGTGACACCATTAGGCTTTACTTCCAAGTCTTTATTATTTAAAATCTTTTACCATTATTTACCATGACATAAATGTAAATATTGGGAGGAGACTTTAAATGATGCTTATCTTACCATTTCGTGATTATAGCTTCCACATAGGCTGCAGAACTATCAAAGTCTATTTTTGAACCGTGAATCTAGTCTAATCTTATTTCACTTTGTGGTTCGGAGTTGGTAAACCTATTATTCGCAATGATGAGAAAATGATTCTATTTTTTCCCTCAAAATAAATTCAATTTTCTTAACCTATAATTTTTTTTTTTTCGTTTTTGAGTAAAAATATTTACTTGGGAAAATCATTGGAAGAATTATCAAGTTTATCTACTTGTAATAAGAGTGCACAAGAGTCAAGCAAACATTTAACGATGAGGAATGATCTGATGAAGGCTAGAATTTTAAATTTCTTGCTCTCCCTTATCAGATTATCTGACATGAGAACTATTGAACAGGTGTTTGTGTAAGTTTCGCTTTTGAAGTGTGAGAATTATGTAGCGTTTTCAAATAGCATTTTTTTTTTTTTTTTTTTTTTTTTTTTTTTTTTTTCGGAAATAAGAGCAAATCATAATTCCACCTCGGTCTTCATATATGGAGCGTTGAGAATCAAAATTATTATTTCTGAACGCAGTTTGAGATGAATTCTTGATCGATAGAGAGTAATTTATTCAGAGCTGTAATAAATCAAGTCACACACATATATATATATATATATATTCGTCTGAGAGGCTACGCAAGCTTAACCCTTAAATGTCTGGTTTTTCAAAAAACAATTTAACAAAATTAGTTTTTACGATTGTAAGACAAGTTCTATTTATTGTTAATTTAAGTTTTACATTTATATGATTTTGTAAACCATTACATCAAGATGTAGAGGAATGATATTACTATTATTTTAATAAAACCAAATCAAATTGTATTCCGAATATAAATATTTGAATAATTTAGTGAGAGATTTGACTTTCATTTTTTAAATAAATTATGGGAAAAATGCTTTAAAAAAGTCATATTTTATTTTAATTATGGTTTACAGTCAAAATACTGTTTGTTGCCAATCAGCAACACAGAGCTTTAATTTAAAAAAATAATTTCCTTGATAAGATTCTGTAATATTAAGCGCACATGAATTTTAAGAACTATGAATTAAGAACTAAATTTTACTTCCTCATTGCAGAACAAAATATAGTAATCTCGTAAGCTTCCAATCTATCTTTATCCTTAAACAGAACTATTGCTGCCATCAATATGTTGAAAGTTGATTTAATCATAATTTAAAATGTATTTTATTATCAACATTAGCATTAGAGCTTCAATACTATTACGTTTTGGAAGACTAAATTGGGTATGTTTCCATAGTTAGGGAAACACATGACATTTAAGGTTAATTTATAGCAAAGATATACTATTTCGTTGATTATTAGGCCATCAGCATTAAACGATTAAACCTAATATAACAATATTTACCTACTCGTAACATATCAAAAAGTACCTAAATAATTGAAATAAATTAAATGTTACAAAAAAATAAATTATTATTACATCAGATATACAGAAAATAAATTATAATACAACTAATATTAATAAAACATAGAAAATTAATATAGATAACTCACCAGAAAGTGAAACGTAGTTATATAGAGAAAGGTTGAAGAATCTGAACCATGTGGACTAATGATAGGTAGTAAAATCTATGACACACAGAAAATACAATAAAAATACTACTGATAACTGTCATTAAAGAGAGAAAACAAAATAGCAAAATCATTACAAAAAAGCATTAATTTGTGTGTATTAGTTTTGCGTATTAGTTTAATGCTTATCTGCATAACCGGATTAGCTGCAAGATAATTCAAATTACGATCCAATACAAAAAAAGCTATTTTTTATATTATATAAATTTCTCCTTTATATATTATAGTATTTTATTTTTCATATATTTATTAGTGTATTTAAGTAAAGAGAAAAAGGAAAAATTACATTTTTTAGGAGTTATAAGGCTTATTGAATTTTCTTTCCTAATGAGAGCAAGATCATACTTCCACTTTGATCAACATATAATAATTGTTTTAAAATGAAATTTCTGCATGTTTTCCGAATTAGTTTAATACGCTTTTATATCTTTTTCGAAATTGCAAAGTGTTTCTAGTGTAATTAATAATGATTAAAAAGTAAATTTTCCCTCTTTTACTAGAAATTTTATAAGATCTCATATTACTCTATTTATTATTACCATTTTATCCGAATATGCATCTAAAAAAGTAAGAGTTAACGTTAGATTTATAACAATAAATTAGAGCAAAATCGCATTCCTTCCTCTTTGGTCATCCTATATGATTTTAATAAAAACAAACATTGGATTTCTTTTCCATAATTATTTTAATGTATTTTTTTCTTCTTGAATTAACAGCGAAATATTTATATTTCTGTACGTATGCTTGTCAACGATCCGTATTTATTATATTATTTTTTTTTCTGAAACTTACTTAAGGCAAGAAAATCTAATTAATTAAATGTGTATTGCTTCAATATGATTGTCACATAAGATTTACTTTATTCATGCATTAAAGAGTAAATATGTTTATTTGATCAAGAATCCGTCGCTAAAATTGAAAAGTAATGGAAAAATTTATTTTAGAAATAATTTGTTACGAAATTATCGTTATTATTTTTATTTACACATGTATAGAATTGGAGTTGAACCGCAGAAACTCTGTTTGCATTTGGTATTTTTTTAAATATACTGATTGTCGGTGCATCAGAAATGATGCTTTATATTGCCAATAAAGTACGAATTTATCTTTGCGCTTAGTGCCAAGGCACCTCTCGCATTTTTTTTTTTTTTTTTTTTTTTTTTTTTTCAACGGCTAGAGAGATTTAACTTTTTTTAATTTACTCTAATGTGATCACTTTTAGAAAAACAATAACAAATTCTTTTGAAAATTAAATGTCTTAAACAGTTTTTTGCTGATATGACATTAATCGATTCCCTTATATTCAGTTTATTTTTTTTTTCTGTGCATTATTTTTATTAATTTAAAATTAGTTTCTAAATTAAGTTATTATAAAATCTCCGCATATTTTAAAATGCAAATATTAATAAATATGTATTTGTAATACATTATATTTCAAAAAGAATGCAGAACATTTATTTTAGGAATTTTATAATAGCGGGGGGGGGGGGACCTTTATGTGAACGCATGGATTTGTTTTATAAAATGCTTTAAGTCTGTTCATAAATCCAAAAGGGCAACTTAATGACATAAGTTTTAACTTATTTTTGTTCCGAAATACATGAAACTAGCAGGTGTTATTGTGCAGAACTATCTAATCGCACACATGTTACCCTTTTATTTTTTGCAAACGCAATAGATTTTTCTCAAAGTATTGTCAAAGTGGGCCTTTTGAAACGACTTTCCATGCAAAAGAAGAATCACCACTCAAACAGGGATTTTAAAAAAAAGTGTCTATTACGTAATTAAAATCGTTTAAAACTCAATGGGTAATTTATTGATCACAAAATGGAAAACAGAATTCGATTCCAAATCGCTTCCATGATTGGACTTTCTAATTTTACATCTTTCCGTTAAAAAAAAGAATTTGTAAATATGTGAAAACGTTTTGCGTTTGTTGAGAACATCCTTAAATTATTTAGTTTCTTATTGGTAGAAAAAAGTGACCATATATATACTTTTCCTCCGCCTATATTTTCGTTTCCTTCAATCAAGGTGGGACCCCCTGGGTCGTAGAATATACCTGGATCTTCAACCCTTTCACTACTTGAAGAAGGTTTAACCCTTTCACATACTTAATCTTATCTTATTGGTCAAGATAGAATTTCAGTTACACATTGGCTAAGAAATGTGAAAGATCCAATCTTAGTGGTAAATGGAACAGGTAGGTCAAACTTGAAGGAAGAAATATCATTGGATCAGATTTCATTCTAAAATATTAATCATATATGATACTTAAATATACGAATTTTGATTGGCAGAAATGGAACATCGCAAATTAAATAAAACATTAGTTTTAAAGACATCACATTTAAAACAAAATTAGTTTTTACGATTGTAAGACAAGTTCTATTTATTGTTAGTTTAAGTTTTTCATTTATATGCTTTTGTAACCCAATACATCAAGATGTAGAGGAATGATATTACTATTATTTTAATAAAACCAAATCAAATTGTATTACGAATATAAATATTTGAATAATTTAGTTATATTTTAATTTGCAATAAGAATATGTTATCAGTTAAAATAAATAAATAAATAAAAAGATTTTAATCATTTATTTCAAAATGAATTGTTTTTATGTTAATCTCATAACGTGAGCATTAAATATTACATGTGTTCAATAACAAGAGATATGGCTGATTGGCAGTTTATTTTGTTTTGTCTTAATTTTTCAAGGGAAGGCGGTGAAATCTATAAACCAATGTTTAAATGCACACTTAGCAATTGGGGGATTTAAACATATCCAGGTTGATATTTGCATATGCAATAGTACATTAGGATTATTACTTTATTATTTGGTGATATGTTCATAGATGAAAGTTTAGATGATTGATTTTTTTTAATTTATTGTTTCTATAAAGGAGAAAATTAGATATATCTTAAATAATAATATCAATTATTAATTTATATTATCAATTATTTTATAATATTTTATATTATCAATTATATTACTATCAATTATCAATTTATATTAATAAATAATATAAATCATAATAATAATATAAATAATAATATCTTAAATAATAATATATAAATAATAAATAATAAAAAATAATAAATAATAATATAAATAATAATAGAATATATCTTAAATAATAATAATGAGTTTCAAATATTTAAATTTCGTATAGTTAGGGGAGGGTTATCTGAGAAAAGCTAAATTATACTATTATTTATTTATTGTTACAAAAAAATAATAAATAATGCTAATTTTTTTTTTTTTTTTTTTTTTTTTTTTAGTAGTAGAGTTTAAAGATTTTAAACTTTGTACGCTGGGATGGGGATGGGGAAGCAAATGTGGGGAGCGTAAACTTCGGAGGGATGTAATTTGGGTGGTTATTTATTTTTTATTTATTTAAAATTTTTATTTATTTATTTATTATTTATTTATTTACAATTTTTATTTATTTATTTATTATTTATTTATTAACAATGATGTTATTTATTAATGATTTTTTAATTTTTTTAATTTTAATTTTGATTTATTTGTTTATTTATTTTTAAACACAAGTAACAAATATGATATAATATTTTTATAAAGAGTTTTAAAGATATTCAATTTTCTGTCCTTAGTGGACAAAGGAATCATGTGTCACGAAAATGCGGGAATTTCTATGGTATTATATAAAAAAGTTGAAATCCTGTATATAAATGTATGTAATTATATAAGTATGTAAGTATGCATATACTGTTTACTTTTGTAAATACGTTCTAACCGTTGCATTATATTTCTTTGTTGAATGGGGCTAAATTCGCCTTATTCAAGTACAATTCACTATAAATTATAAATATTTGAGACACACTACACGTCAATTCAAGTTCTATCAATGATCGCCAAGCTGTAAGAATAACTATCTGACATCTAAAAAATAAGTATTCATCTGCTTAAAATTTAGCTATGATTAATGAAATCCATACAAGAACTTTTGTCACTGTGAAATTATCTACTGATCGAAGATAATTAATAAAGAAAAGAAAAAAAAAAATACAGCAAGGAAAATCATTATGTGAAAATCAATAATTAATAGTAAAAAAAAAGAGAAGTTTATTATAATTCATATCACACTTTGTCTTATCCTGAACGAAATTTCGAACGAAAGAGAGAGAGCTTTGACGGGGTTATTAATCACTATTCGAACTGCCAATAATTTTTCTTTCATACGTAATTAATGGTTTTTCTTCTGCTTTTCAAGTTACCATGTAATTCCTTCGGACACTAATGTATTATGTGTAAAGTAATTTGGAAAACTGCTATGTTCAGCACTTAATAGTGTTCTTCATCAAATATTCTATATTCGGATTCATGCATTAATTAACTCTTGCAGCACTGTTCACCTGGTTCATTCTTCGGGTTACTCAAGGACGTTCTTAAAAAACTCTAGTCCCTCAAGTCCGGCTTCATTGTTTTAGGGGATAAGATGAATCTTTGATACTCCACTCGAAAACTGAATTCAATAAACCATTTAAATAACGAACTCTTATCTTAATCTGCTTTGGGGGAAAACAAGCATTGTTTTGTACAGTGCTAATAATTCAGGTTGCTTCATATCACTTAAATATATGCATTTGTTTGGCATAACGCCAAATTCCCATTAGTTGTGTCTATGCGTGTTTAAAATGTATTTTTTACAGCCCTATTATTTGTTCTAGCAGTTTGGAGAAATTGATCGTCCTGCGGAAAGAAAATTACTAGTTTAAGTTAATGTTTTAGTATAAACGATTTTCTACATGCTTTGAAGGTATATAGGAAACAGTGGCTAGTTCAGTTACTTCAACTATTTATGGATTATGAAAGTTTGGTATTTGACTAAAAGCTTTTCCATAAAAAAAAATTAAAAGCGTGACGTCATTAAACATGTACTGTACATAGAAGAGGAGTAATATTCAATCAGTAACATAATTTTATAAAAAAGGTACATGATTTTTTTTTTCACTTTCCCTTGTTTAAGTATCCTTATTATATATTTGCCACTATTACAAAAGAAACAAACTATGTTTTTTAAGGAAGCCTGTGGGTCTACACTAGAGCTAAGAATTTAATTCACGTGTAGTTTATTTTATTATTATGGTTATTTGGTCAAATGTTTTATCACATCACAAAATTCACCCCTCTCCATTTATTTATTTATTTATTTATTTATTTATATTTATTTATTATTATTACTTTTTTTTGTTAAGTACAACCACAAATTTTGATTAAAAAGATATTTGTCACATTGCAGTTTACAGCTTAGTGCCCTTGTAGTTCAATGGTCACAGGAAATTTCTTCAGAACAAATGCCCGGCGTTTGATTCCCGGCTCTTAATCTTGGTTCTTTATAAGTCTCAAATTAATATTTTTGCTTACTTGTTCGCAGACTTAGACTGTGAAACTTACATACGTAAGCTTTTCCCCACGAGGTTCAAATAACATAGAAGTGTATATTTTAACTCTTTTCTGTAGTCGTCAATTCTGGCCACTTTTCTCGAGTAGAAATAATTTCTCACCCCCCCCCCCCCACACACACACACACACACTCTCCCACCCGTATAATGTATAAAAGTAACTTATCTGCTTTCATTAAGATTTCTCAACACATGTAGCGCATTTAAAAAACTAATCTAATTTTTATAACTCACTTGAATGATACAAGTGATTTTACACAGCTGTGAAATTAAAAATGGATTTTTTTTTTTTTTTTTTTTTTTTTTTTTTTTTTTTTTTTGGGAGGGGGGGGATGTGCAACTTCTTAGATAACATTTTAGGAAACAGTTTACAGATCATGAATTTCCCATGTTGAAAACGCGCCTCTGTTAAAGAACTGTCCGATAAGGTCATGCAAATTTCACAGCAAATGGGAAAAAAATTCGAATTTTTCATATCTAAATAAAAATAGAAGAGAATTTAAAACATTGTGGAGTGAAAATGTCTTCGTGCAATCAGCTTGGTTCGAAAACGTGTGTCAACAAATATAATGCAATCTGTTAAAGGATATTGTTCTGTTAAATTGATGACATTGTGCTCACAGGCTATTTACATTAATTGCATATTATAGCCTTATTTTTTCTAGGAATAATGCCTCTCGAAAAAAAAATTAAGTGGGGGATTAGCAGCTCCTTTTACCTGCTTTATATTTAATCACTGAACTCCTAAAACTAATAAGGGACACATCTTATCACAATGAACCTATATCAGAAATTCGAAGCAAATCTGATAATTCAGCATAAAACCCCATTTATTTAGTTTGAGGGGTTGCCCCCGTTCTCCCTTTTATACTTAGTCACGAAACCCCGATTCCTGTACCTAATCAGGAATTCGCCTTATCAATATGAACCTAAAATTATTCAAAATTTGAAGTAAATTGATTAATTCTGCATGAAAAGCCTATTTATCCAAATTAAGGAGGGGGGTCCCTATTCCCCTCCCTTTATAATTAACCAATGAATACCCTAACTAATCATGGAGGCACCTCATCAGAATGATCCTATATCTAAAATTTAAATAAAATACGATAATTGAGCATAAAACCCTATTTATCTAACTTAAGAAGGGGGGGGGATTAGCCCCCGTTCCCCTTATACTTATCCAATGAGGACCCAAAACTAATCAAGGAAGCAAATTATCACAATAAACCTATATCCAATATTTGTAGCATATCGGATATTTTTATCATGAGTTATCGCGTTACGTACGTACGTACGAACATAGAACAAACGGGCACATAAGCTCTAAGGTTTTGATAGCCTCAGCCTGTGAGGTAAAAACTGAAGATAAATATTTTCTAATGCAACTCGGAGATTAAAATAAATTTCCATATATTTTGTAAATTACACGTATACCGTAACTGGGTTAACGAACAAAAGTTAATAATTAAATACGCAAGTTTCCATACGATAAAAGAAATATCTCATTCGAATAATTAACATACGTTAAACTCCTAATATCTCGCAAATGCGTCTAAGTAGTGCCGTGCTATATAATTCTTCTATGCGGAAAAGCTCTCCCGAAAAGAGCACGCAAAGTGAAAAGAAGACCAAACACAAACTGCTAAATTTTCAATCCAGTTTTCAAGCTTTTGGTGCATATATACTGCAAGAATGCGGTACTGCAGATTGTGGATCGCGAGGCACGTGCACTATTCTGCGGATCATTGGAATGTGCTGGAAAATAACGGAGAACTGGCCAGAAAATTCCTCCGCTATAGAAGTTCCCCCTTTTCCCATTTTAGATGTTTATTTTTATTCATGGTCGAATGAATAAACCGGGAGATTGAGGCCCGAGAAAGGTCAGGGGAAGATCAGAGATTTAATGAAGATTAGTGAAGGTTTCAAAAGTTATCCGAAACGCGTGTACAAGAATTTTCCTATCAAGCACTATGCTGAGAATGAAGCTTACATGTATATATAAAAAACAATTTGCTTGTGAAATTTGAAATATGTTTCATGTGTTTTACTGCACTGTAAAATAATATATCGTTATTAAGAAATTTACAATTGTTCAAATAAAGACTAAGACATTAGCTTAAAATGAAAGAAATATGTGACTCTGTTAGCAATAAATTTCTAATTTTATTTAAATAATTTAATGAAGAAGTCTTGCAATTTACTAAAATAAAGTCATTACACTATCACTTCTTATAACGCATGTCGCACACAGAGACGACATAAGGAAAACGAATTGCGACTTAGGAGACCAAAGAGGTCGAAACAAAGAAGAAAACTGTCTCAAACCTGTTTTTTCTCTCAATTCGCAATTTGTTTTTCTCTTGTCATCTCAGTGTGCGAACTGCCTTATTAGAAGTGATAGTATAAGGACTTTACTTTAGTGAAGCAAATTTTTATTCGCCATTTAATTATTGAATTCTTTTACCCGAGCTTTGATGCTAAAACGTGCACAAAAAAAAAAAAAAAAAAAAAAAAAAAATTCTTCGAAATCTATAGGAATATTTGCATTACATTTGTTAGAGTTAAATCATTTAAACTACATAATTTCAAGAAAAAAAAAATGTTAAAAATATTCTTCAAATGTCTTTACAGGACAAGGCAAAATTGCATAAAGTGGTCATTTTCTTTATTATTATTATTTCACTTTTTTTTTTTCTCTTTGAAGTACCAATATTAAAAGTTTTCAGTCATAGTAGTAGATTTAGAATATAGGGCAAGTGTTGTGTGCTTTAATGAAATCTTCTTCATAGGCAATTTGTAACCTGAGAAATAAATTATATTAGTTTATTTTTACATCCCTTCCGTAATTATAGTAGTCCTATCTTTATATCGCATATGTCAGGAGACAAGAAATTATCTCTCTTCATCTAAAAGTGGAAGATGACTAAGTCGTTAATACAATTATCAATCGGAAATTTTGTTTTGCAGTATTTTAATTCACTTAAACATAATAAATACTTTAATATTACACTATAATTAGTGACATATAATTACATTTATCACGATTTATGTTATAAAAGAGTAGTATCAAATATATATGTATTTATATATATGTTATTTATTTATTTGTGTGTGTGTGTGCGGGGGGGGGGGGGGGAGAATGATTTGTGATATGTAATATGCACAATGAGGAGCAACATAATGGGACTACTGTATTTAAAATTTATAGCAAGTGCTTTTGCTTGAAACCTAATCAGTTCAAGATTCGAAAAAACGAAAAAAGACCGGAGGAAGTCAGTCTTCAAATTTTTTTTTTCAAAGTTCAATGTAATTATCTTCATACAACCACCAACATAAGATTCACGTTCAGCATTATGTAGAAGAAGGATTTTATGGCGAGGCTCATATCACAATATTTTCTGATGTTTGATGTCATAGTGCATGAAAATCATCACCATCAACTATTGAAAGGAGTTTTGGAAACAATGTTTTATCTTAATTTAATAACAAATAATTAATAGTTATAACTGCATTTTCTTGGTTGAATGTGGCAGATGACAAAATATTTGGCATCACGTTTAACCTGCTTACATTTTATGCACATTAAATCCTGAAATATTCCAATTTAAGCAAGAAATTGGAAAATCAGATTCTTTTTATTTTAGAATATTTTAAACTCAGTTTTCAATAAGAATAAATTTAATCGAACAAATTGAATAATGTCTAATCAAAAATCCTGGATTGATTATATTGGGGGACAAAAGTTTCATTCTCTGAAATATACTTCCCATAAAATACGAATTTTGTTTAAATTTTTGCTTTGTTATATAATATTTGCAATGAAATTTTGAAATATTGTTTTCTAATATTGCTTTAATCTTTTCGGCCCCCATTCGGGGGACCTCTGTTCTTTTAATTATAAAAACTAAAATGTCTCACATTTTTACATTTTTGCATCACTTCTTTGATGAATGTTTTATGCGTTGAAAGCAGACGAGTAAATATCTGTCTTAATCTATAAGCTGAATCTCTCATGAAATGAATTTTAATTCCATCTGAGTTTGCAAAATACGTAAAAATGTGCAAAAGACAGTGTGACCAAGAAAGTGATAAATTTTCATAAGTATTTAACTCAAATATTTTTCAATTATTATAATTTTTTTTTTTTTTGAGGATTTGTAGATTATTTACTTATTTAATGCTATTAAATTTGTAATTGCATTAATTTAGATTAATAGTTGTTAAATTGATGTTTTAAGGAGGTTTGTAGTTTTATATCTAGATTTTTTTAATTTAAATTACTAAGCGCCTAAAGGATCGATTTCAGAAAAGATATTTTTTCTGTCATTTACAATGTCATTTTTTATTTATTTATTTATTTATTTATTTATTTATTGACAAAACCAATGAATAATTATTTGTATTATTAGTTTAGCTTCGGAACTGAAGAGTTTAATATTGTCAAAAATTTAAACGCCCTCAATCTTAGGGCAATATTTGATGCCAATATCATTCAAAGTTGTATGTGTCAATATTGACCAAAGTAAAATCAATACACGTAACATTGTCCCAATATTAGGACTAAACTCGAATTAACCAATATATCGGATTATCCAAATTGAATTTAATCAGACCCTTCTGTATACATATTATCTTAAAAGTTTTTTTTTTTTTTTAACTTGCGTGTTTCAGCATACCTCCTCAATGCAAAACTGTAAAAGGAATAAAGAAAAAGGGGTGATCTCAATATTCAAATTTCGATGCAAATATCCTCCGCCATCAGAATCTATGATTCAGATGGCTACAAGAAAGATTTCCGGCGACCATTCGCCACAAAAATTCCCTGACGTTTGAATCCAAAGTGCAACACCATCCATCAAAAGATGTCCTGGGCATGATCTTTTTTCTTAATTTGCATCTGTTTGCTATGGAAATGTTTTTGAAATCGAATTTTAATGTTTCCATCCAAAAGAAAATATTCCAGCGTTTTAAATAGGTTAAGCTCCTTTAACTTGTGCTATTACTTCCTTTTTGAACAGGATTTTATGCAAATTCGCAGCATAAATATCTTTTTATATATCATGTTTACATGCTGTTCTGTTATTTGGGCGTTCAAATGAATGGGTGTGTTAGCATTTTTATTGAAAGCATCTTCAACCGCATGGAATATCAGGGAAAATCTATGACGAAAGGGTTTTGAATTTCTCAATGAAAAACGTTTTTTAAAAGGAAATCAAAGTATAAGCCTTATCGTGTTGTGGCCTTTAGAATATTTAAATTGGTAAGATACATTTGGAGGTCTATTGTGTATTTGGGCATTTTAGAGAATCTAAAATTATTAAACTTTGCATGAATATTTCAGACTTAAATGATGCATGGAATTATTTTATCCTCAATCACGCTTGATTATCAGAAAAAGAAAATACGTATACACAAATATATATATATTTGTGACGCAGAAAGTGTATAAATAGTTTTAGAAACAAATCTGCAAGAGTAAGGACTATACATATTCAGAATTCATTACAGAACAACGCAATCAATAAGAGTTCACCAATTTTCAAAATGATTTTGTAGTATAGAGTTGTATAGAGTTATACAGAATTATATAAGAGTTATCAGAAATTTTATTGTCAGTATATTGTAAAATTCAAAGTGCAGCTGAAATACTTTTAACTGGTGTGACAAAAATAATCAGCTACTCTTGGCGGTCTCTGAGGAGACCACTTGATCGAAGCATGAATTGAAAGTTTGATTTTCTTACAGGATATTGTTTCTGTACTAAACTTTATGTACAGTGTTATTATGATTAAAACTGACCTATACACAAGTCTTTATCCACAGTACTAGAACTCCAAACGAAAAAGAATTTCCCTATTATTTATAGAGTTAAACTGATTATTACATGTTAAACTATCAAAACTGAATGCATTGCGGTCGGTGAGACTGCCAACACCATTTAAGGATTATTGGAAAATTCGAAACAAATGCAATTGATAAATTCTTTGTAAATATTCAATATATATTAAGCTTATATAATTATAAAGCATTTTTGTTAAAAATAAGTTATTAAATTTTTATGTGCTTATATTTTAACGTTGATTTTTAATTATTTCTTCATTATATTAATTATTGGATTAATTATTAAATTAATATTACTAAGTTTGCAACATGCTATACAAATCTGGCATCACATATTTAAGTAGTTGCATATAGCCGTATAAATAGTTGTCTGTAAAACTAATCTATAAACTCAAACGTGCTTAGAATGAGAGCTATATTGATAAATAGCGAACATTTGATTTAAAAAATAAGATTAGTAATTCAGTTTTAGAAATCTATGAATTTGTTATATTTAATAGAAGACACTTAAAATTTAGATTAAAATTACCGTAAGATAATTAGTATTTCAATGTCCAATAATAAATTTTTATAAATTTTATTTATTTATTTTTTTTTTTTTTTTTTTTTTTTTTAAGAAATATTTTTGTTACCGTATAAATCTAAAATTTTTTTATAATAATCAACTAAATTTCATAAAATTTACTATGATGGAAATAATACCATCTCCAATATATATTTCTCAAACTTTCATATTTATGCAAGAAAAAGAATGAAAAAGATATGTTTACTAATTTTAATTTCATATTGCGCTATTAAAAATAAATCAACTCAGCATTTCGTAGAATAATATTCTTTTATTTAAATAAAGATAAATAAAATAGGCATGCATTATTTATATTTAGCAAGCAAAATATAAAACATTAGATTTGTTTTCACAAAAACAATATGAAGATACATTTATTGAGCTTGTATTGTTAAAGGTTTTTTGATCTAGTTTTACGTTTATCCAATAGAGGGCAGTGGTAGCCAACAAAAATGTTAGGGGTTGCTCCAAGGTACTTCTCATTGATGTCATTGGTTTTTGACATGCATTTAAAACTCGATTAAATAAACAATAAGATGATTTTGCCTTCATAATTATTTTTCAAGGGCAAAATTAAATAAAATAAAGTGTATCATTTGTTTTTTTAACGCTCTACGCCCCAAATTATGAATATGTATCATCTTCCCAAAACTTCTGTTTTTTATTGTAAAAACACATTAGGAAATTAACAGAATAGAATAACAGTAATAGTAATAATAATATTAATAATAATAATAATAATAATAATAATATAAAGTTAAAAATAATTCATTAATAAAAGTTAATATACCTAATCTTTAGTTTTAAATACAACCAGACCAATAAAGATAAAAATATTTCTCAACTTTAAAAAGAAGGAAGAGTATATGGAAAATAAATTTGAACAAACCAATAGCTATTTTAGCTAAAAATTAGAATTTTTTTTTTTTTTTTTTTTTTTTTTTTTTTTTTTTTTTCATATTAGGTGGCTTTCGAAAATTACTTTTCCTCCTCTCACCAACACGGAACTTACTGGCGCAATTTTTTACTCATTTTAAAACGTTATATGGTACTTGCAGGTATGGTTATGGATGTGAAATATAATTAATCAGTTTTATTTATTTTCAGATGAACAAAATGGTTCACGAGTTACAAATTCTCTTTTCTCAGTAAGGAAGTTTTTTTCAAGTGCTGCTATTTGCGATCATTCTGTTAAAAATGACAAATTTGACAGTATTTTCTGAAAAATCTTGTGCCATATGTTTGCGATCAAAAATGAATTAATAAAATGTACCGGAAAGTTTGCCCCATTTGCATTTCAGAACAGTCTCGGAAAGGCATAAAATTACAGGTGTTATTCAGAAACTATGTAATCGAAGGGCATTTTCCATTTTTTTCTTCTCTTTTTTGGTAAACGTAAAAGAAAAAAAAAAAAAAAAAAAAAAATTAGAAATTGTAAAAAATGTGTTCCCGAAACTGAAACTGAATTTTGAGATGTTTTCCTATATTCGGGCAAAAATGCCCCCAAATTTTTAAAGTATTTAAAATATACATAAATATGCATAATTATTAATTAATTATACATATTTATTAACCATACATAATTATTAATTAATTATATGTGTGGCCCAGGTTGCATCTGTGTGTCTAAGACCTAAAACTTTTTATTTTCATATAAAACAAAATGTCATTAATTCATCAACGACACAGAAAGATTTCCTAATTATAGGAGTTTCATTTAATTATAAGATATTTTAGTTTTAGGTAATACACACTTCGATTTATCTTTTTAAATGTTGCTTGTAAATGATTATCTCTTACACTAATACTCAAAGACTTTCTCAAAGAATATTCGAAATACTTCTGCAATTTCAAAGTAAAAATTTTCTAGTACCATTAAGTCTAAAGCTTTTAATGAGCACGTGAAAGTTTAGTCAAATATGCGTTGCTTGCTTTATAGTTTGCATTGATGTCTTGAATCACTCATGGCTGATAATTATAAACAATGAAATTCATAGCAATTAATAGTCTCATTTGAGCCGATACAGCTCCAATCCATGAGTAATGTTGAAAAAATTCCAAAGAAAGAATATTTTTGGAATGCAGAAAGTTTCGGTCAAGTTTCTGTCCGACCGGATTTTCCGCAGAATTTTCACCGAAACTCAAATTTTGGACCGAACACACATAAATAAAAAATTAATTAAAATTAGTATAGTCTTTACTTTTTTAACCTAAAAATCGTAGAATTTAAAAACATGCCAGAGTGGATTAAGCATCTTTCGATTACTTTCATCTTTTACATTCAAAGAACATGCTAAATAAATATTTAAATAATTAAAAAATGCGCATAAAAATAAAATAAAATTAGTATAGTCATTATTTTTTTAACTAAAAATTGCAGAATTTATGCGAGAGTGGATAAAACACCTTTCGGTTACTTTCATCTTTTACCTTCAAAGTACATGCTAAGAAAATATTTAAATAATTAAAAAATGCTCATAATTAAAAAATAAATTAAAATTAGTATAGCCTATATTTTTTACCTAAAAATTAATGAATTTAAAAATATGCCAGTGTGGATTAAACATCTTTCGGTTACTTTCATCTTTTACATTCAAAGAACATGCTAAATGAATATTAAAATAATTAAAAAATGCGCATAAATAAAAAATAAAATTAGTATAGTCTTTATTTTCTTAACCTAAAAATTTTAGAATTTAAGAACATGACAGAGTGGATAAAAACACCTTTCATCTTTTACCTTCAAAGTACATGCTAAGAAAAAGAAAATATTTAAATAATTAAAAAATGCGCATACATAATCTTAGGATTTCGTAAAAAAAAAAAAAAAAAAAAATAGCTGTCAGAAAAGACTTCAGTTATATAATATATATATATGTATATGTACACACACACACACACATATATAATGTATTGCGGTAAATTCTACTGATTTAACAGAGAATTCTAAATAAATACAGATTTTTCTCGTAAAATAAACTACTTTTATTGTTAATAATAACACATTGCTCAGTGGTGCACTAAACAGGAATTTTTAAAAACATTAGTACATATTAAAATAAAATAAACTTTCAACGTTTCGCGCTGTCTTCTGCGGGCGTCTTCAGGAAAATATGAAATGGAAGGACTACGTTTGCATCTTGTTCGAGAGATAATATTTCTACTAAATTAAAAACTAAATGAATTAAAATTTTAAAAATGTTGCCAATAACACGTGAGTAAAAATTAAAATATTGCAAGGAAATAAAAATTTTAAGGTTTTATGATGTTATGCCATATTTTTGGTATATTGTAGGATAATTCGATTCCATTTCATATTTTCCTGAAGACGCCCGCAGAAGACGGCGCGAAACGTTGAAAGTTTATTTTATTTTAATATGTACTAATGTATATTAAAATTCCTGTTTAGTGCACCACTGAGCAATGTGTTATTATTAGTTAAATTTTATGGTGCAACTGTCCTATATATATTTACTTTTATTGTCTTTCCAGATGACGATTTAATAGAATTGTAAATTCTAATTCATAATCGATCTGAAATATATTCAGGCGGTTTGAGTGCAATAATATGCGCTCAGAAGCTTATCGAAAACAATTTAATTTATCACATATAACCATTTTTGAGAAAAGAAATGTTGGTGAGGTTTGTATTTTTAGCTCACAGGCTATCATAGCCTGAGAGCTTATGTGCCCGTCCGTTCTGTATGTATGTGCGTATGTGCGTAACGCGATAACTCATGATAAAAATATCGGATCCACTTGAAATTTTGTATATAGGTATATCCTGATAAGGCGCTTCCCTGATTAGTTTTTGGAGTTCATTCGATATGTATAAGAGGGGGAACGGGGGGCTCATGCCCCCCGTTAGTTGATATAAATGGGATTTTCATGCAGAATTAAGTTTTCAAAATTTAGATTAGGATCATTCTGATGAGGCGATTCCGTGACTGTTATTAGGTGTTCATTGAATAAGTATAAATAGGGGGAACAGGGGTTCTAATCCCCCCCCCGTTAGTTGATATAAATGGGATTTTCATGCAGAATTAAGTTTTCGTTCAAAATTTAGATTAGAATCATTCTGATGAGGCGATTCCGTGGCTGTTATTAGGTGTTCATTGAATAAGTATAAATAGGGGGAACAGGGGTTCTAATGCCCCCCCCCCCCGTTAGTTGATATAAATGGGATTTTCATGCAGAATTAAGTTTTCGTTCAAAATTTAGATTAGGATCATTCTGATGAGGCGATTCCGTGACTGTTATTAGGTGTTCATTGAATAAGTATAAATAGGGGGAACAGGGGTTCTAATGCCCCCCCCCCCGTTAGTTGATATAAATGGGATTTTCATGCAGAATTAAGTTTTCGTTCAAAATTTAGATTAGGATCATTCTGATGAGGCGATTCCGTGACTGTTATTAGGTGTTCATTGAATAAGTATAAATAGGGGGAACAGGGGCTCTAATGCCCCCCCCCCCGTTAGTTGATATAAATGGGATTTTCATGCAGAATTAATTTTCGTTCAAAATTTAGATTAGGATCATTCTGATGAGGCGATTCCGTGACTGTTATTAGGTGTTCATTGAATAAGTATAAATAAGGGGAACAGGGGTTCTAATGCCCCCCCCCCTTAATTTATATAAATGGGTTTTTCAAGCAGAATTGTCAGATTTCGTTCAAATCTCTGAATAGTTTTGGAAGTTTAATGGTTAAGTATAAAAGAGGGGGATAACTCCTTTTAAATTATATAAATGCTAAATGGGTTTTTATTAAGAATTATCTAATTTGCTCTGAATTTTGGATATAGATTTTTTATATGATAAAGCATGTCTTTGATAGTATAGGAGGTTCAATGATTAAGTATAAAAAAAAGAGGAAAGGGGAGAGCTGTTTCCCCTTCTTAATTTTTTTTTCGAACGGAATTAACCCTTGAAAATATAAGGCTTTAATGTGCAATTAGTATTTGTAGCCTGTGAGCTCAATGCCATCAGTTTAACTGGGCAGTATTCTTTTTATTGAATTTGAAACTCAATTGGGAACAGTTTCAGTTTTTTTATATCCAGTGACGATTTATATTTGGACCACATGAGTATAGATGAATGATGATGTTGATTGATGTTACCTTTAAATTAAGAAAAATTCCAAAAATTCGTATTTAGATCCCTCGAAATAACGTTTCTTTTCTCCTCTTCATAAAAATAAAATTTTATGGTGTAAAATGTAGGATCACTGTAAAAAAAATTTTCCGTTAAAAAACGGAAATAGTACTGGTAATCTAGACGCCAGTACTACTTCCGTTTTTTAACGGAAAAACATTTCCGTAAATTCCGTAAATTTCCTTATGTAAAAATTTTCGTTTGAAAAGTTTAAAGAATTTTTCAAGGGCTAACTAACATCTTTGTGATTTTTATTTTTTACTTTTCAAAGACACGTTAATATCAGGGACACATTATACACAATTAATTTAAACAACAGTGAAGAAATATTACATACCTTCCATGGGGTTCGAACTCGGGGCCTTTTGTGTCGTAGCAGTGTAATACCATTACACCAGAATTATTCAAACGGCCCTTTCAAATATCTTTAGTTATTTCGGATACATTTCGTAGAGTAAAGATAAGATTTTGAAAGCAGGTTTATTTTTGTAGAGATAATATTTTTCTATTGAATGGATAATTCTAAATGTTTTACAGATTTTCTTTGCATAATTTCGAATATTTAGCTTATTAATTTTGGCTTTATATATATATAAATTAGTCTTTAAAATATTACATGCATGAAAGAATTTATTAAGAGTTTTGTTTCCTTCTTTTTTGGAAAAGTTTTAAAATTCTATTGTAATATTTTTGACATTTATTTATTTATTTGAAAAAATACTAATATGCTGAAAGAAAGAAAAAAAATGTGCATTTTAACAAATTATTTTATGACGATCGAAGGTAAACTCAATAAAGATAATTACAATGGATTATATATATAATAATAATAATAAAAATCAGTTATTGGTTTTTTATAACATATGTAATCCCCAAAATTACCTTTCTTAATTTCCATAACTTCTTTCCATAGTTTCGATTTTCTTTCCATAATTTCGAATATTTAGCTTATTAATTTCAGCTTTATATGTATAAAAATTAGTCTTTAAAATATTACATGCATGAAAGAATTTATTAAGAGTTTTGTTTCCTTCTTTTTTGGAAAAGTTTTAAAATTCTGTTGTAATATTATTGGTATTTATTTATTTATTTTAAAAAAATACTAACATACTAAAAGAAAGATAAAAAGACGTGCATTTTAACAAATTATTTTATGACGATCTAAGGTAAACTCAATAAAGATAATTACAATGGGTTATAAAGTAAATTTCAGTTATTGATTTTTTATAACTTATGTAATCGCCAAAATTATAAGAATTTCGGTAATATATTTCGATATATTTTTAATTTTATGTGCGAACTTCTTAATTTGAATAAATTAAAAAATATATATATTAAAATTAAAAAAAGAATTGTTTTCCACTTTTTTCAAAATATCCGACGCACTTATATATATATATATATATATATATATATATATGATAAAAATAAAATAAAAATTACTTTAAAATCACAATAAACTTTCCCTTTCAGCTATTTCAAGCTTAAAAAGAATTAATATATATATATATATATATATTTTTATTATTATTATTTTCTTAATATTTTAAAAATACGTTAGCTTTTTATTATTAAAACAGAATGAAATAGAGAAATAGTCTAGCAAATTGTTTAAAAAACATCAACTCAGTATAAGGTTTTTATTTTCCTGGTAGATGGCACCACTAAACTCTACTGTTTTCGAAAAATTGACAAAAATAACAGAACACTTCCGTTATTTAACGGGATTAGTGACTCCAAAATGTCAAATACGGAAATTCTTCTGTTTTTTCTTTTCGGAAAAATGAAACTATTCCGTAATTTTTAAGGAAAAGTTTGTGTACATTAACGGATATTTTTTACAGTGATTTTAAACAAATTTTCAGGGCATAATAAGTCACAAATAATTAATTATGCATTCAAGATGATGTCCCACATTTATAAGAATAATTTAAAATGTTGCTCAATTCTTTGCCTCTTAAATAGTAACGACTGCACATTTCATCCATTTATTTATACAAATGACTTCATGAATGTGTCAAAAAGTTTCGCTTTGCAAAGTAACTTCATAAAAAATTTCGTAATATCTATATATTATTAAGTATTCAATTGAAAAAACACAATTATTGATTATTGGCTATTCTAATACTCTATTTCCCACTAAACGAAAGTGATATGTATTTATGTTATCAAAGTTTACTAAATTTAAAGTCCATATTATTTTTAAATTGCACAATTGTTGCAAACTTTCGCCTTGTTCTTAGGCTGTCTGAGTAAATATCAGGGTGTGGGAGAAGTTCTATAAATCAAGAACTCTCAGCAAAAAGTGTGCCAACTTTTGTGACCCCATCTCACTCCCGAGAATTCTATTGTATACATTTAAAACTTCTGTTCAGCCCCCTATCCCCCTACTATGCATGGTTGGCGAATCTGTTGAACTAACTTTTTTAAAAGTGGGGAGGTTCCTAGGGGGATGTAGTGTTCCAACAGATCGCAGTTTAGCCATTCTGTAACAAGAGGCATTTACCAGTGAACCCACTGATTCGCTGGGGGGGGGGGTAACATTTAGACAGTTTACAGATGGCGAAAAATTATGGGTTTCTATTGAAAAAATTCTTCTTTTTTTTTAGAAAGCGTCAACTATCAAACACTACTGATGTGCCTGCAATCATCCGGACTGTAAAGCTATATTGTACAGTGCTTGAGTTTTGACAGCAAGTTAGTCCGAGAACAGTATTATTCATTGAAGCACTTACGAGAATGTCGTATCGTTTGACAAATAGTCAAGGATAAAACGTTTTGCGTTTATTTACCAACAGTACTTAACTCACAATTTATTGTAGATGAATCGGCATTGAATTAAATGTCAGCTGGAGTTATTTGCAGGCATCATTGATTTTTATAGAATTAAACATCCGTCATAATCTGTACTTCAATATTTATATTTGCTAAAAACTGATTTTTTTATTTATTCTTTTATATTCGGCAGTCGAATTTTCCATGGTTACACGTGCGGAAACTTGATTTCTTCCCCCCCCCAGTGGTACTTGGAAAAGAACAATGGCTGCTTTTCTTTCGCTTAGGTAGAAAAAAATCCTGTCACTTACTTCTTTTTTATTTTTTGGTCTCCTTAAAAGTGTCCGTGGAAAAAGTAATGATTGAAAGTCACGATTTCATTGGTACAGTGTTGTTCAATAGAAAAAAAAAAAAATAGGAAAGGTTTAGTTTTCGGCATATGTCGTTTTAGACCATTTTCAAAACACATATGTAATAAAATTTAAGTAAATGATAGTCTAGTATTTTAAACATGCTTTAAAATTTATTTCAGGTTTCAATTTTTCTAAAACAAAAAAAAAAAAAAAAAAAACAAAAAAAAAAAGGATACCTTTTGGATCTATTTGATTTTTTTTTTCTAACTTAGAGTCTATATATCTATATTCTTTAATACATAAGAGTTTATAAATATTTTCTTTTATGTTTTTTATGAACACACAATGGTGATTTTTATCACAATCACCACAGTGTTAAATAAATTTAGTTAAATCAACTTCATAATTAGAAAAATACAATTACATTTTCATTCTTATTTGTTTATATATATAAAATCCTGTTGAGAAAACATTTCTTAATAATTGTTTCTGGAAATTCTTAATAATTGTTTTTATATATCTTAACTTTCTTAGAGGCATCGCATTTGTAGTTAATAAGATCATAATCTATAGTAAATAAGATACACAAGTGAAGATTTACTTAGTAATTTTAATATCAACTGTAAGCAATTTATTAATTATTGATAAAGGCATATTTTCTTTTATTTACCAGTTACTAAAGTAAGATTATATATTTTTTTCTTGCTATTTAGTTTTCTTTAACATAAATTCTTATTGTAAAAATATTTAGACTATTTACAAATACTCAACTGTTTTAATATTTCGTAATTGTATAGTTAGCAAATTGAAAGTTATAACTTAAACATAAGATCGCAATTAGGTGAGTTTATTTTGAAATATTACGTTTTTAAATGCTTATAATTAAGCCTTTCTTTCAGTTTTATACATACTGATAAAAGATCTTATTGAAGAAATAAAAGTATTTTTTATCTTTAAAAGTTTATTAAGCTAAAAATTATTATTATTATTATAAGCTCAGTTTATTATTAAGCTCAGTTATTAAGTTCAGTTTATTATGTATTACGCTTTCGTTTAAAAAAAACTCCAGTTATCAACGATGAATATTTTTCATATTTCATTTAGTTATATTTTTACTTCTAACGTAAATTTTATTCAAAACATTGTTTACTAAGAGTAATAATTCAATTCCAAAAATACAATTACTCAACATATAGTGTTTAATATTTCCTCTCCACGGCTTATCAGAATACAAACTTTTAACGCAAATTAATAGTTGCGATCCTATCTACCTTCTTCAAATTGTTACTTTGTGAAAATCTGATAGAGGAGTGGAAAATATTAGCATTAATTTGGATCAAGAGTCAGATCCCTTCACCGGTCGAAACACAAAGTAGCGTGATCCGAGGCAGTAAATAAAATCGCATGATTTTGATTTTTGCTTAGGGATTACTTTTTACCACATCGTTTTTCAACCCAATCGCGGCTTAGAGTGTGATAATGCATTTGGTGTCTGATGCATCAGAGAAGTGTTATAATCACTTGGGTAAAACTATTTTTATTAAATTAAAGACTGAAGTAGCCGATTTCCATTTGAGGTATGAGCATATTCAATACATACTTCAAACAATTATTGTTTTATTAGCATAAAGTTTAAAATGAAGTTCCTGCATGCAATGGAGAATTCAAGGAAAACATAACGAAACATTAAGGGTGTTATTAATATTTGTATTCGTCCCGTCTTACAACGTGAAACTTTTTGGCATATTCGGAAACATTATTTCGCCTGAAAATACATGGAGTTATCGGGTGATACATTTTAGATGCTATGAATCTATCGTGTTTTCATTTTTATCATTAATGGATACATCTTTGAATTATTCTTCATAATGACTTTTCTTTAGGTGTCGTGTCCTGTAAGCATAAGATTGAACTGCACATTTGATAAAATTTTCTTGAAGATTTTTTGCATTTGTAAGGAATTTATGAAATACTATTAGCTTTTTTCTTTTTTAATTTAACAGTTTCAGATTTCAACGCGGAATTAACTGAATTTACTCAACAACATTATATAAAGAGTTTCACTTATTTCTCAGCAGCTAATTTCAAGTGTACATTTAACTGTAAAAAATGCTTGAAGTGTTGCTCTTCATGTTATTTATTTAGGTAAAAAGAGAGATAATAAAACTTTTACATGATCCCTAATTTCTATAAACTATATAGTTTAAAAAGTTTCATAACCTAAGAATTAAAAACCCGTTTTCGTTTTATAAAATTTATTGAGTTATAGTAGTTTGAATTTTATGAATTTTCAGAGATTTGTGGCACTAAACAATAAAAAAATTCGTTTTAATGTCGGAAAACGCTAAAAATTCATATGCATTTCAAAATATCGTAACTTGGTACTTTTTTTTAATTTCGTGAAAATATGATTTTATTTTACTTGTTAAAATACGGAGAATTTTCTCTGAATATTACATAGAAGTATTGTATGAAAGTTTTAATATCGCAACATTTTTAAATATAAGTAATTTGCCTTAAATGTTCTTCATGTGAAGAACAGCAATATTTGAACGATTTTCTGCAACAGGAAGTTACATCTAACTGCTAACTGCTTACAAATTAGCTATTGGTCATCGATAATTTTAAAATTCAACTCAGTCAATTTTTATATGTGTACTCAATGATTCATAAATATGAAAAGAAAAAAAAAATTCCTTTAATTACAAAATATCGCCAGACATTAACATTTAAATGATTTTCCATTAATTTAATTAATCAAGGAATTTATTTAAGGAAAATCCAAAGAAAAATCATTTATTTGACAGCATTTTAATATATTATAAGAAATTGTATCACTTCGGAAGCAAAGCACGTGGATCACCTATTCTCTCAGGAGATGAAAAAGAGGGTTCCGTAAAACGTGTGATTGGTTCGGATATAAAAGCACCTTTTCAGGGGCAGGAGGAAATCAAATCCCTAGCTTCTCCTCCTGCGGATTTCTATTGTTAGGCTGAGAGCTACTGGTTGGGGGAAATACAAAATCCCCCATATTAATTATAAAGCATACTGTTCGCATTTTATTCGTAACACGCCTCAAAGTAAACTTATCGAATCATATATGAATTATTTGGTTCATATAATGTGAAATAAGATTAAAAATTACAAAAAATAAAATAAAATAAAATAAAATAAAATAATAATAATAATAATAATAGTAAAAAATTTTAATTTGTTATGTTGTTTTATGGCCCAAAAATATAAATTCTTAGTAAAATTAGCAGTAGAAACCTCTCTTCGATTAACATTTATATCTGATTTTATATTAAATTGGCCTTGATTTTTTTTTCTTTTGTATTTAAAATGTATGGTGAGTGTCCGGTATTTTATGTATGCATTTGTTGAGCCGTCACTTAAAAACAAAAAACAAAAAATTATAAATATGAATTTTCATTTGAAATTGTACAATTAAATTAGATATCTTGTAATTTTTTTTCTCTTTTCACAATTTTAATAATTTGAATGTATTTTAGAAGTGTTTTTTTTTTTAAGTAGAAACGAAAGTTAAATTTGCTTAAATATATGCGCATAATGTTGGATAGTGCACAAAAATATGTGTGCTATATTCGTAATTTTGTCGCGATTTTTTAAAATTATTGTTATTAAAATAATTGCTTTTATTATTACTGTTCATATTAAGGTTATAATTAATGATATTTAGATTTTTCAAATCTTGCATTAGTTATTCTGCCTGTTTGCTTTTTATAGTTTTGAAGAATATTTTTAAAATTTAAGTGCAATTATTTAGGAAGGTTTATAATTTTTTAAGAATTCCTTGTTGTAGCACTTTCAACATATTTTGCAAGTTTCCAAAGCAGTAAGCGACTGTTTAATGCCGAAGTTCACGGTTCAATCCTTCACTTCCCGTATGTATGGATGCTTAATACCGTTCTTAAATCAAAAAGGACAACTTTATGACATAAGTTTTAATTTATTTTTGTTCGGAAATGCATAAAACTAGCTGGTATATTGTTCAAAAACTATCTAATCGCACTCAGTTTTCCATTCTTTTCAAGTACAATAGATTTTCAGAGAATAGTGTCAAAGTGGGCGTTTTGAACAGAATTTCCGTGTGGAAAAAGAATAACTGCTCAAACTGGGATGAAAAACGTGTTAGTCACAACATCGAATTCGCTTATAACTCAGCATAGATAATTTATTGTTGAAAAAAATGGAAAATTTCGTTCGATTCCAAATCGCTTCATAGTCATGCTTTCTAATTTTATAGTTTTAATTTATTTTTGTTCGGAAATGCATAAAACTAGCTAGTGTTTTGTTCAAAAACTATCTAATCGCATTCATTTTTCCATTCTTTTCAAGTACAATAGATTTTCAGAGAACAGTGTCAAAGTGGGTGTTTTGAACCGAATATCCGTGTGGAAAAAGAATAACTGCTCAAACTGGGATGAAAAACGTGTTAGTCACATTATCGAATTCGCTTATAACTCAGTATAGATAATTTATTGTTGAAAAAAATGGAGAATATCGTTCGACTCCAAATCGCTTCATAGTCATGCTTTCTAATTTTATATTTTTCCGTAAAAAAAATTAATTTGTAAATCTGTCAAAACGTTTTGTGCTTTATGAGCAGAGCAGTTGAAAACAGTCTTAAGATTTTTTTTTTTTTTTTTTTTTAAGTTTTCTTGCATGTAATCAGAAATTCATGTCAGCATCCCTTGAAAAGTCTTTTTTGAAGATAATTTACTATGTCGATATCACCGAAACTTTCTACCTGGTTCAAAAATCTAAGGAAAAATAGAACTCGACAAAACATTTCCCTCTCATTATACTTCTATGAAATGATTCAACTAATTACTTTTACTAAAGATAGCTTTATTAATCAGATTTTAATTTTCTGGGGGAAAAATTCTGTCTTTGTTTCGAGTATTAAATAACTTATTTTGCACGCATTGTTATAAGTGCGCACTTTCTTTTAAAATTATTAATATTGGATTAAGCTACGGTAGCCAGATAAGATCACGGTTTGAGATAAGTGAGCATTAGAAGCCCTTCTGCCACTTCAGTTAAATGCTTATTACAGTAACCCAAATAGTTCACAAACAAAAATATGGCTAATATTTGCCAAAGCCTAATTTTATTATAATTACTACTGTAATCGTGGCGCTATCTTTGGCACTCGACGGAACTCAGCATGCCACCAAGAGCATTGGTAATTACCTACGGTGACTAACATTTGAGCCAAAGCATTCAAAATTCGATACACGAAATTGTGCCGCCTAGGGCAGCTAATTACATAATCAATAAAACGAGGAAAGACATTACACTGTAGGAGGTCTCAAAATCCTACAGCCTCCGTTCTACTATCATCAATAATAGATAACAAAAGGGCGATAGAATTTGCCTTGTGTCCCGTATACTACACATACTGCAAAATTTTCTATAAATTCTTATAAATATAATGGCGCTTTCCGTTAACACATAAAACAAATAATTTTTCACGACGATTGATTTGATCGAAGAATTCTTTTCCTTGATTTTATCGCATAAAATGAATGATTTTTAGAGAAAAATTCATTAATACATCCATAATGCTATCTGAAATCTTTTGTGCTTCATCTGGAGCCCAGACAGTATTTTTAAATTTCAAAGTTGTCATCTCTGACTGGGGGTAAAGTATGAATTCTTCGCAATGATTGGATTTCATTGGATTTTATGTTTTATGCACAGTATCTATTATTTCAAGGCATATATGCCAACTTATAAACGAAATATAACATTTATTAATGCTACTTCTGCAAAAAGAGAGAAAAAAAAAAAAATCAAAACACTTTAAAGCTTAATTTCGCATTCAAAATATCTGTCCCATCTAATATATTATGCGCTAGGTCTCTTCTTTTAAAATAATTGCCATAATTAATCAGATATTAAAGCATAGAGTTGTACACTGTTTTTCTGAATTATCGGCTGCTCCTCAATCATGTTTGCGAGAGGCTTAAATTACATTACATTGTACATATCATTGTGACAATTGTGATTTTGTCTCTTTTATCGTCTAAACTATCTCATTGTCTTGCTTATATTAGGTTGTTCATACCCATTTAATAATGTAATTAGTTATTCTTGTAAAAAATTTCCGCGTGTTCTTTTATGAGAAATAACGAGACATTTTAAATTTCATTAATAGTAATTATTCAAATTATTAGAAGTGTTCTTCAAAAGAGTTTCCCGTTGTATCGAGTTCATAATAGTTTTTCATATTACATAAATTGAGTTGCTTTTAACATGAATTGTTTTCACAACCCCGTCAAAATTAACTCAAAAAATTAATATGAACAGAATTTTAATTCATCTGAGATATTCATGTAACCGAAATTCACTTGTTTTTTCTGTCGAAATATCATTTTATCATTCTGGCATAGACAAATTCTTTATTTGTAGTAAACAACAGGAACTGTATATACATTAAGTGGACTTTGCGTTTTAAAAAACTTGCTTATGATTCCAACTATCCTTTCAAAAACTTTAATTATGTATTCAGAAATGTATTATAAATGATTTCCAAGACATTCTTTTTACTGTCTTCTCTGATGGGAGAATTCTTACTCGAGGGTACAAATGTTTGAATTTATAAATGCATAATTCATATCACATCAAGGATAGCCAGCTACTTAAAGAATATTTCAAAGAATCGAGGTGGTTCATTTGAAGGAATTATACGATGCGGGGAGACAACGATCTGAAATTTGCTTTATCAGATCATATCAGCAAGTTTTAAAGAAGATCTCAATCGCGTATTACCAAGCAGAATCTCATTAGCATATTCGCTAATAAGACAGATTACTCTTGTTTGTATGAAGTTGTTTCGACTAATCTAATGCATTGTCCCACTATTGTCTCGTTTTTTGGCGGTTTAAGCTTCTAAGAATATGAAATGACACGATGATGATCTCAGTAAAATCTTTATAATACTTTTATTCGGCGTTTTTAAATAAATATCTAACAAACGTAATAATAAGTCTTAGTAGTTTCTTAAATAAATAATTTGAAATCGGCGAAAGTATTTTCAGTTGCGCTCATGTAAACTCAATATTTTATCCCATCATTTTAATAAATGTAGATTTCTCTTTCTTGTTTCTGAAAGTCTGAAGCAATGGATTTGTAAGGCTAGTCTCAAATCCAAACTGGCTACTTTGACATAATTTTAATTCGTTTTTATTTGAAAATATATGAAATTGGCAGGTGCTCATATTCAGAAATTTTATAAACGAATGTTTTTCCGTTTTCCGTTAAAGTCAGAAAATCTTTCCGAAATTGCTGTTAAAATTGTGTTTTGAACCAATTTCTGGGAGCGGCAACGCGGGAAAGAAAAAAGTGATGTCGTGAGACAGTGGTGAAGATATGATTAATTTATCAAAAAATGAAAAAACTGCTCGATTAATAATTATGCTGCATACGCTTGCAAGCATCATTATTAATCATGCTTTTATACAGGGTGTCCCCTCTCAACGGTGGCCAATGGCTAATTTCTAAACCGTTGGTCATAGACATATAGTTCCAATTGCAAAAATGCTTTAAAAAAGGCAAAGAATTGTTTTTTAAGCGATTTTGGTCAAAAAAAATTTTTACTAGAAAATTACGAAAATTAAATTTTTATACGGTCCCCCGGTCCTATAAGTTATATTTAGTAAAATTTTTTCAACACTCTAGCAAGTAATACAGAAAAGGTCCCATTCATGTAACATTAAAATTGACCGAGTTATGAAACTTTAAATTTCATGACTTAAACCACTTTTCTATAGCTGAAAACGGATGAGTTCGACGGAGCTTTAAGGGAATGTACACTAAGTGCTTAAAGTATTATAAAGGGAGTTGATTTCCAACGCTGTTCAAAGGCTACTTCCTAAACTATTGTCACAGACATATAGTTCCAATTACAAAATGTTTTAAAAGAGCGATTTAACTGAAGGCGCTGTCACCGTATAAGTTTTACGGTAGTGTTAATTATAATTAATTAACTTCTAGATTGGTTATTAAAATAACTGAAGACATGAATTTCAAAATTCTCTTTATCGAAGAAATCAAATTTTGGGAAATAGCGAAAAAACTTTAAATGCATCTATTGGTTTTCATTATAAATTTTTAGATTGCATTGTCACAATAGTGGAGGTTTGTATAGACTGATAGAGAAATCAAAAAGCGAGAAGTCAAGTTTTGAAATTCATATCCTCAATTGTAATTTTACGTATTTTTTATTTTGTAAGCAAATAAAGTTGATTCTTTTCGTGATTTTATTTTAAAAAGGTATGTTATTTTGATAAGCTTTTATTTTATTCATAGTTTTCGTATGTAAATTTTCCTAGTTCAAAACTTATATTCAAATTTTAACTCACTTCCAAATATCTGATTGAGGTTCAATTCCCATACTTATTTAAACCCGATGACAATATAATATTAATACGATTTTATGTGCGTTCCATTTATTTATTTTATAGGACTACATCAAATTCTATTAGGTTGAGTAATCTAATAGAGCTTCAAATATGTATCATTTTGTAACGATTTGTGACTGTTGCTTTTCATAGTTTAATTTAACAAAATTTCTGTTATTTTTTTACTTATATTTTTAGCACAAATTGCATATTTTACTTTAACATGTAAATGTCAACAAAAATTCCGAAACAACATTGTAATAAAAATTTTACTTTCAATGTTTAAAGTTAAATTTTCTATCTGATGTTTATTTTTATTTCCAGTAAATTTGTGACTGACCCCTATTTTGCAGCAAAAAATATGCTTCAACTTTGAACAGCTATAACTCGGTCAATTTTGATCGCAGAGGAATGGGACTTTTTTTGTCTTACTTGTTAGAGTAGTGGTAAAAATTTTCTAAATATCACTTATAGGACCGGGGGACCGTATAAAAATTTAATTTTCGTAATTTTTTAGTAAAACATATTTTTGACCTAAATCGCTTAAAAAATAATTCTTTAACTTTTTTAAATCATTTTTGCAATTGGAACTATATGTCTATGACCAACGGTTTAGAAATTAGCCATTGGCCACCGTTGAGAGGGGACACCCTGTATATAGAAATGAGTTAGAAAATATGTCAGAAAATTTCGCGTTGTTGAGCGAAGAAAAATATTTTTTTTTTCGTGAACCACACCTTAAATCACAAATTATTACTATTATTTTGTTTGTATTTTAGCTTGATAGTAGTTTGTATTTTAGCTTTAGTAGGATTATCTAGAATTATGAATTGAATGGTCACGAAGAATAACAGAGATTGATCAATTTTTTTAATTTTCATATACCAGCGCCATCAGTTAGATTACTTATCATACAATCGTTTTGCAGCCTTACGTCGAATCAAAAATGAATGTAGTCCTTTGAAAAATATATATGAACAGAAATTTTAATGGCAAGAACAATGAAAATCTTTGGAAAATCACAGTTGAAGATTCGTATAAGTTGGAAGGAACGTTGTAAATCAACATTCCTTATAGAGAAAAAGGTGAATAAACACACATCTAACTATCTTTGACAGATAACTTTTCTATTTGGTCTTTTAATTATGTTAAGTAAAAGTTGCAGTACGTTATTGTTACATATATATGGCAGTTAAAATGGTTATTTTACTTCTTTCAGTTTTTATTAATTTGGTATATTTGTCCCTATATATATATTATATATCTTGTATTTTTGTTTTTATTGCATTCATCACAATTTGAAAAATAAATTTTTTCTCGAGCTATGCTTTATTATTTCAATAAAAAATCCTTACAATAAGAGGACAACACAATTATGCATGTATTTGTGTTGTTATCTACATTGCAATAAAAGGGACATTTTTGAGCATGGTAAAATTCCCTGTGAGACCTGGCAACTTTAAATTTATTACTTATATATTTAATACACAAATCTATATCAGACATAATAAAATTAACAACATGATCGGGAAAGCAATATCATCCAAAAATTTTTTGTTGTACCAGTAATATACTCTGGTGTCCAAAAGTTAAGCATAATTCGTAAAATGCTAAAAACGTCTAGTAAATATTCGTAAAATTATTCAAAATTGCTTGCGGAGATTAATTGGTTGAAGAAGAAACATTGGGTATGTGCAAAAACTTTTCAGTCGACTACGTCATGCGCGAAATACCTGCGCATGTCGGAACACTTATAAACGGGTTTATGTAGTATAGGCATTTCAGACGAATTTTGTACAACTGATGTGCCAAGAAACAGTGTTACGATCAGACAGGATTAATGATGGCCCAAAGACGCCAACTGGACATATTTGCGAAAGGAAGAATCGTTGGAATGCTGGAATTCGGACGATCACAAACCGAAGTGTCTCGAACTCTGAACGTGGAGCAGTCTGTGATCTCAAGACTTTGGCAGAGATTACAAAGTATGGGGGATGTTACCTACAACCAGTACCAGGTCGACCAAGAGTCACAACCCTTCGCCAAGACCGATATCTGGCAATAAGTGCGCGACGTCAGAGGGGCAGTACTTCCAGAGAACTCGGTTCGGCGCTCACAGTCGCCACAGGAACACGAATTTTGAGACAAACTGTTTGCAGGAGATTCAGTCATTCTGGCCTGTATCCCAGAAGAGCAGAAGTTTGCATTCTCCTTACATCTGCACATAAACGCGCTCGTTTAAACTGGAATTTGATACTAATAACAACACATTGCTCAGTGGTGCACAAAACAGGAATTTTAATATACATTAGTAAATATTAAAATAAAATAAAACTTTCAACGTTTCGGGCCTTCTTCTGCGGGCGATGCAATGTGTTAGCACTGTGTTATTATTAGTTAAATTTTATGGTGCAACTGTCCTATATATATTTATGGAATTTGATACATCAACATTGGAGTGAGGGAGAGTGGGCCAATGTGATGTTCAGTGACGAGTCCCGATTTAGACTGAGTAGTGATTCTCGTCGGGTAACGATACGGAGAGAACGTGGAACACGTTTTGAACCAAGAAACATAAGGGAAAGGCAACTTTTTCCATCAGGGGGAGTAATGGTATCGCCAGGCATCATGTTGGACGGCCACACAGGCCTCCATATCTTTGATACGGGGTCTATGACTGGTAAAAGATACAGAGACGAAGTTCTTGAGCCTTATGTTCGTTTGTTTCGAGGTGCTGTCGGTCCTGACCATTTTCATGGGTGATACTGCGTCTTGTCACCGTGCATTACTGGATGACGACTTCCTTGAAACGTAAAACATCCAGTACATGTCGTGGACTGCGAACTCCCCGGATTTAAATACTATCGAGCATGTATGGGATATGCTCTGGAGACAACTTGCAACCCTTTCGCATCCACCATGCTCCGTTCCAGAACTGAAAGGAGCTCTCAAAGGAGCTTGGAACTGTTTGAGCCACACTCATTCATAATCTCATAGCAGGTTTAGGAAATCGCTGTGCATCGTGCCTGGCTGTCAAACATGACCACACGCCTAATTAAACTGCAGCATCACTATTTTATTTAATGTTTTCTTTCATTTTTCCTTTAAAGTATGAACCCTTACTATGCTCAGTTTTCCTTCAAACTGCTCATTTGGATAATAAAAGTAAATATTATCGTTCTTATGAATTGTTTCCTTACTTTATAACCGTTTTACACTCATATATCACGTTTCACCACACTCCGATTTAAATTTCTGTCATTACTTACTTAATTACCAATTATGCTTAACTTTTGGACACCAGTGTATTTTTACTAATTCTTTTCAAAATACATTTTTTTGCTGCTTAAAAATATTTTCTGCTCAACTATAGTTACCAGAAATTTGTTTTGGAATATAACACTTTTCTCTGTGTATCAGAATAGTTATGCTTAAGTACTATTTAAACTCTGTTTACTTTTCTGCTTCGCTTTATTTTACTGTCTTGTATCCTTTACTAAGAGGAAATTAGACAATTGTTTATCCTAAGTAGAAATCACAATAAAGTCATTTTAAGAATCAAACAGGGAAATAATAACAAAAATATCTAATTTGAATTTATTAACATTTACATAAAACGGACATGAAATTAATACTTTGATTAATCATTCCTATTATACTAATTGGTAAATTTCGCGAACAAAAGCTAAGGACTTAACTCCAAAGCTGATAAATGAATCGATAATTTGATAAATGAGGAACTAGACGTCATGACAATTAAAGAGGACATCCACTGATCAATAGCTCTTCCAAACGAGAGGATTAAAATAAAACTCCATAAAGTGCTCATTCAACTATGGAGTCATTTTCCAATAGAATGTCAGTAGAATAAAATTTTGCGAAGCAAAGAACAAAATATGAATAAGTTAGAAAAAAAAATTATTAGACAATTGATATTCTATTTCATGCATGATATTATATCGGGTAATTAATAAAAAATATCTATCAAAAATAGAAGGGCAGATCAGAAATACAAGGGGGACAAACTATATTTACATAGAAAGGCAGGATCGCTATACACTTATTGATAGAAAAATACAGATGCCTCATTCCATGTCGAACCTGATTATATTAATTTAATAAAAATATTTTACCTCTTTTTTTCATTACGGATTATTTTGATTTGGGATAAAATTGATGACATCTGGATAAGAGCTTTAAATAGCCATCATTGTGTCTAAGCAACTTTTTGCTAGATGTTCTATATTTTGGATAGGGGTATGTTGGTGTCACTGATACTCAAATTTTCTCCATTTTCTTTCAAGTATTGGGCGAAAATTTATGTATTCAATTTTAAATGACCTCCAGCAGTAACATCCAGGTGAAGTAGAATTTTTCACAGATGAGGATATTCCTTTCAAAAATTCTTCCTAAGAAGATATGCCATGGATTGTTGAGAGGAAAGAACAGTTTGATCAAGACCCCACTAAAATGAAATTTGGAAATAAAAAAGTCAATTGTTGCTGGGAATAGCTATGCGTTCTCTGTATGAGCAGAGATAGTTTTTTTGGAGTAAGCACGTAGCAAATGCCATTATATGAAAAACCAGAATTTTGACTCGTGGAGTTATCGTATAGAGAACTGATGTAGTTTTTTTTTTTTTGTACATAATATATATTTTTTATTTTTCATTAATTTTTTAGATTTTTACATTCAATTGCGTGTTAATTCAATTATTTACTAGCTGAGCGATTTCCCCCCCCCCCCCCAGTGGCGATACGACACAACTTCAAATAAATATGTGAATTACAGCCCAATTAATTTCGCGGTTTTTAGTACTCATGATTAAGCCTTTCATTTTTGCTAGATATTTTGGATTCACCCTGTTCTGTGTCATACTGTGTGTGTGCAGTAAATCTGCTCATGTTTGAAAAATCATTAAAAATTCAGAAGTCACCGTTATCGGACTATGATTTCAACGTAAGATTAGCAAAAGTGCCGGATTGTTTGCTGGAAACGAAAAAAAAGGCAGTTGAAATATTGGTCATAGGTAGCGCTAGTATATACTGTGTTCTTGGTAAATACCTATATTGTGTAATCTTAGTAATTTTTGTGTACGTGTTTTTTAAAACATGGGTTTCAATAGCTCCACCTAACAAAATTTTAGGTGTCATTATTTATTTTGTTGCAGTTATTCTGGCACAAAATATCCGACGTTTTCACAAATGCAAGATGAACTTCGATAAAAGTGTTATTTTTTTACGATTTTTTAATATGAGCGGATTTAGTTTACTTGAACGATGGAATATAAATTTTAAATTTTATTCAAAAAATTTATATGCACTGATTATTACACTTTAACTAAAATTATCTTAATTTCGGTTGCTATAAAAATCAAATACATAAAAGAAGACATATCTTTTTAAAAAAATAATAAAGATTCTTTGGTGATTTATTTCAATTTTGACCATTAATCTAACTCTGAAATATCCAGTGAAAAATGTTTTTGTAACAAATCACAATCCTACTGCTTTAAGATTACTTGTAGCGGTAAAAAATATGAAATCATAACTGCCAGACATAAAATATGGAAGACATCGTATATAATACAATTCAAGACTAAAAGTGGAAAAACGTATTATTGTGGCGATAATATTTCTTCTGTGGGACTAAATAAAAGAAAACTTTAGCAGAGAATGGGTATCTTTCCCCTTCATTACAAGAGTTCACTAGAAATGAAATATATTAAGATTAATCATTATAACACATTGAGAGTAGAATCTGTTTACTAGAAATGAAAAAGGAGCATTAGTTTCCCTTGCAAATATAAATAATTTTCGTTTCCATTACATCTAAAATTAAAATCTACAAAATTAGGAAAGTTGAAATTTTTTTGTTTTTTGAAGCAGTGGACACTGTTGCCATCTGAAAACAATGCTTTACTAAAGATTGATTTCTTACGGAAAGCCTGTGCGATGTATAAATGCTAGAGGGAGTAATGTCTTACTGTGATCTTTCTAAGGGAATCTAACAAATCGTTTTCATTCCTTAGAATGGAATAAATTTCTAAAATTTATTATATAACGTATTAAGAAATATGAAGATAAAAGAGCTCAAAAAAAAAAAAAAAAATATTTTCAAATAGCAGATGAAAGAATTTTTTTAACGGATATTTAAAGCAGATGGAAACGGATGAGACTTGAGAATTTCTGTTTGAAATGATTTTCTAAATAATTTACTATTTATACAACATTTCTTTAACAATATTTTATGACTAGTATTAATATAATTTACTAAGGGATCTCTAGAAATAATGATTTTCTTCATGTCTTTCTTTCGTTTAACTAAACATTAGTACTCACTCCATGTTAAAGTGTAGAATCAATAACATAAATTTTAGCAATTTGTTCATGCTTCCGTAATTTTGAACAACTCTTCTCGTACATTGGTGCGAAAAAGAAATTTTACGGTTCATTGTTTGGAAATCCCAATCGTAGTGATAAAACACGTTGTTAAATGGTTCATAAAAAGTATTATTTTCCATTGATATTATGTACAATATTACGTAGGTCACAATTTTCACAACGAATGAATCACCGGTGATACACAGTCTTTTCACCAGTCGTGTGATAGGACAATCGGTTTGTATATAGCCATATCTTTATCAAAAGACGTGTGACCACCGTTGTTATACACATGGTAAAATAAATCCTTAAATTTGTAACTCAAGTTTATTTTTAATTATTATTAGACATTTTCGTCTTACCTAACTTTAAAATTTGCAATATTGATGCTTAATTTGACATCATATTTTCATTTTTCGGTAAATTTTGCTTTCGGATTCCAAAAGGGAACCTATTCGGTCAGGTAGTTTAAAAAATAGGCAAATATAAAGTTTTGAACAGACGTTCAATGATAACATTTTTAATCGTTGTAATACAGATTGTAATATGCGGCTTGTGTTTCCAAGCATAACTTAAAAACTGGTAGAATAAGCTGTAATGGAACATCGAATTGTACCTTCCTTGGAGGATTTCTAATTTTATAACACTAAAGTTCTACAATTTCCCTTAAATCCGGACGATGTAGAAACCTCTGCGGGATTTTTTTTTTCTTCCAAATTTAGAAATGACCTTTCATATACAAAACTTTTCTTCTTTATTTCACATCTTGGTTCTATGTGGCGCCCCATGATGCTTTACATTAAATAGAAAAGAAATAAAAAGATATTTCTTTTCCACAACATCCGCTTTTAAGAATTTTTTAATAGTTCGTAACCTATAATTAACGGTCGAAAAATATGATTTTGATTTTCGTCAAATCATTTTGACACAAAAGAGCAAATTATCTTTATTCAAATCAGGGAGTAGAAAATCACAGATATTTTCTTTCTAATTTCCACCCATGTTATTCATATTACATTATTTTTAATGATTATTATGATCTTTTCTTTTACTACTTTGGTTATAAAGTTCTTGATATTCAATATAAATTTCAAGTAATGTTTATCTTTTTTAAATCAGTTGTAGGTTTCCTGATTAACAAAAACATTTGTAAAGATTTTATAAATTTTATTGTGAAAAAATAATATTACTCTCAAAATTTAAAAGCAAAGTCTACAGGTTCTTGTATCATTTGAGAGTTTAAGGTGAGATTCCAGCATCTTTTAATAGTTTAAGAAATTATTAGGTGAGATTCTGGTTATACATTATGGCTACATATATTTATCCAAGAATATGTAAGTATCAATGAGCATTTTTAAAAGATTTCCTGTTTATTTTTTCCTCAATTATTGTTTATGGTTTGATACAATTAGTTGCATTTTTTTAAAAATAAATATATAAACTTATTTTTTGCAAACAATACTTTATTTTTAACAGTTAAAGTTAAATAAAGGTGAAACATCACGAAGAGATTATCATTTATACAGTCATTTTCTTCCTAAAGGATTTATTATTATTTTTTAAAAACAAAATAAAGATGTGATAGTGTCTCTTTCTTTCTGAATTCATTCAATTTTTTATATAGTTATAGCTACCCTATCTATATATTATAAAGGAGAAACATATCTGTGTGTAACGAATACCCCCTTCTTCGAATGGCAACACTTTATAAATTTTTTATGAAATTTCAGTTTTACAATTTTCTGTATTATAATTTTTAAAACTTCTAAAAATCGCACATTTTCAATTTTTACACCGTCATAAAGGAAAGAAAAGTATTTTAAAATGTTTGAAAGCTGTATCTCAATTTGTTTTACAGTTATTATTATTATTATTATTATTATTTGGAGTTTTAATACTTTTTTTTTGTCATCGTGGCAACAGAAGTATTCCAAAAATGCGGACATCACAGAGATTCAGATATGTCTCAGATCTATCTCAGATATATCTATTTTCGACCGAGAACAACAACCATTTTTTAATCGTAAAAAAAAATTGTTCTGACAATTATCTTCCGATAATAAAAAATTCTATCAAAATAAATACATAAAGCTAAAGTTTTAAAAACAACTATCTTAATATTTATTAATCAAATATCTCTGAAAAACTCGAAAAAAATATACATGTATTTATATATTAGTTAATAAATCAAAAAATCTTCTTGTAATTAGTAGAGTACATATTATTTATGATAAAAGAAAAAAGAGTAAAGACACATCTAGACATCTCTACGTTAATAAATAAACCTAAAATTTTTCTTGTAATTGATGGAATTCCAAACGTGAGAATTGCACATCAAAATTTCCAAATGGTCCATAGTAACATTTTCTCTTTTTGTATCTTATGTGAAGACGAATCGAAAATATATATATATAAAAAAAAAAAAAAAGGTTACAAGAAGGGATCTAGCAAGAAGAAAAAATAAATAAATAAATAAACAGCTGAAAATCGGAAGGAAGCCAAGAAAGATGAAAGTTAAAAAGAATGAAAATCCAAGCTAAGCGAAAGAATTACAAGAGCAAAGTGTACTAAGCAAACAAACAAACACGGCAGAGGGCAATGAAAAGCAAAGAAAAAATCGTTCTCTTTTTCGCGATTTTTTTCTTCTGCAGCGGAAGAGGATGGGGAGAAAGGAGTCTGGATGTCTAGTTAAGAATGCATTTGGGAGATATTTTAGCTGCTTCAAAGTTTTTGATTGATGACTGAGCAGGACAATGGATGACAATCAATCACAAGCTCTGTCATCGGACGTCATACAAACTGTATTTATGAAAAGATTGGGAAAAAAATTTCTTATAGACAGCTATGTTTCGATAAATATCAAATTTTTGAGAAATAATGTATTTCTTACGAAACTGCAAGCAGAAAAAAAGCCGCTGTTCGATCATCCGATCCTAATACAGCAATTTCAGTTTAGTGAAAGTTAAAGTTAGAGAGAGTAGTCAGATCTTTAAACTGGAGGTATTTTGTTTTTGATAGTGCTTTTTAAGTTTTTTTTTTCCAATTTATGAGCAAATATTTTATTTTATATTAAAAAATTGAGCTGGTTCTAGTTTCATACAGTCTTAAGCAGTTCTTAAACAGACTTCTTTATCTAACGAGCAAAAAATAAAGAAGAATGAGAGGGTCTGTCTCAGAGAGAAAGAGATATTAAATAAAATGAAGCGCCGTTTATATTTTTCCTGGCCGACGAATCTCTCGCGAGCCAATTCTATTCCTATGAGGAGGTTATTTTCTAATATCTTGTTTGTTTTTCGGCATTTATTATTATTATTATTATTATTATTATTATTATTATTATTATTATTTTGCATTGGATAGCTGAGGTGCATGCCTACATCGCTTCTTTTTACTTTTTCGATTTTGAATGCAGATATTTTTATAAAGTTAGTTTCTTTTTCAAAATCGGTTTTTGAAAGCGAAAGTGCCTTTTTAAAAAAATATCTGAAACCATAATCGAAAAGGTAAAAAAAAAAAAAAAAAGGAGCAATGTTGGCATGCGCTTCTACTATCCAAAATGTAAAATGAAAAAAAAAAAAAAAAAAGGTCGAAATGCAAACCTAGATATTAGAAAATAACTTCCCCATGCGAATAGCACTAGCTCGCGAGAGCTTCATCGGTCAGGGACAGGAACCTTAAGAGCGTCCTTCTCTATATGGGCAGAAATAGTTTTTATGGAGTAAGAACGTAGCTAATGCGATTAAATGAAAAGCTACAATTTTGGTTCGTTAATTTCTCGTATAAAAAACTAATGTAATCATTTTTTTTTTTTTTTTTTTTTTTTTTTTTTTTTTTTTTTTTTTTTGTACATAATATATTTTAATACCGTCTCGATTCATCCCGATGTATTTTAATGTTATAATGATTCGTTCTTCGAACTATAGGTATTTTTTATATAGTTATTAAAAATAGTTTTTCTTTTCAATTTGTCAGAAAATATGTTATTTTGCATTTGGAAAAAAAAAAAAAATATTTTTTTAGCTTCTTGTTTTAAACAATCTTATATGTCTCACAAAATTAAGAAAAATTAAAAAGAAAATAAGAAAGAAGAATGAGAGAGTATCAGAGAGATTAAATGGAGGAAAGTACCGATTGTCGTTGCAGTGCCGTGCTGATGCATCTTGAAAAAGAAGTAAAGGGGGAAAAGGGAAAATATAAAGAAGAATGAGAGGGTCAGGCTCAAAGAGAAAGAGAGATTAAATAAAATGAAGCACCGTTTATATTTTTATCATAGATATACGTCTTTTACATTTATGTCATTTCAATGCCGTCTTGGTTCATCCCTTTGTATTTTAATGCTATAATTTTTCGTTCTTCAAACTAAAGTTTTTTAAAAATAGTTTTTCTTTTCAATTTGTAAGAAAATATTTTATTTTACATAAAAAAAAACTATGTTTAGCTTCTTGTTTTAAACAATCATGTATGTCTCACAAAAATAAGAAAAATTAAAAACAAAATAAGAAAAATTAAAAACAAAATAAGAAAGAAGAATGAGAGAGGATCAGAGGGGTTAAATGGAGGAAAACGCGGTTTATACGTTTCTCATATATACGTCGTTGCAGTGCCATTCTGATTCATCCCTATGTATTTTATTGTTGTAATGTTCTTTAAACAGACTGTCTTTAAACAGATATTTTATTTTCTTGTGGCTTTTTTAAATAGTTTTTTTAATTAATAAGCAGATATTTCATTTGATATTTAAAAAAAAGTAATTAAACTAATTTTGTTTTCTTGTTTTCAACAGTCTTATTTGTGTCACAAATATACATAAAAAAAGAATGAGAGAGAATCAGAGAGATTAAACATTCTTACAAAATTACCGTGGAAAAAAAGTAAATAAAAGACGAGATACAAATGCATAAATTTCAAAATTACCTTATTGACAGATTTTATTTACTCATCAAAATTAATGGGTTAATATATATATATATATAAAATACATGTACTTATTTTAATTTTACAACACTGTTGCATATAAATAAAATCAGAAAATATCGTACGTGCATACCTGCCAACATGTCAATTTTGAAATCCTTACAATTTTCACGATGTATTCTTACATGCTTAAAAATGCATTACATATGCATATGCAACAGTAACAACTTAATTCTTAACAATATTTTCCATGCTACTTTTATATTTATTTTTCTATTTATATTTTGAAAAATAAAAACATGAAGTTGCACAAGAAAATGTTTTTCCAATTTCATACTTTGGTTTCCAAAAAACTGTCCTACATGATGATCTGTAATAGATAAGAGCAGATTAATTTCCCAGCAAATTTCCTGAAAGGTTACAGCAATTTAGGGGTTGGGAGGGAGAGTATATCTAACGGCATTAATTATGCATTTTTACTTGGTGTCTTTGATGAAATGCCCTTTTTTCAGCGATCCTTTCAAAAATTCACGTTTTTCCGCGATCTTTTGTTGAAATCAACGTTTTTCCAACGATCTTTTGACAAAGTCTGCATCTTTCCCGAAATTCTTTGAAAAAATTCACTGTTTCCGCGATCCCTTCACGAAATTAGTGCGATCTTTTCACGAAATCGGCGTTTTATCCGCGATCTTCATATGAAATCGGCGTTTTCCTGCGATCTATAATCGAAATTGGCAATTTATCTGCGATATTTTAGCAAAATCGGTGATGCATTGCCATCTTTAGTTGAAATCGGTGGTTTTTTCACGATCTTTTGATGAAATCGGCTTTTTTTTTACAATCTTTTGACAAAATTTGTATTTTTACGCGATCTTTTCTCGAAAATGACGTTTTTCCCCCGCGATCTTTTGACAAAATCGGCGTTTTTCTGTGGTCTTTTGCTGTAATCGGCATTTTTCCAATGATCTTTTGACAAAATATTTTTAAGCGATCTTTTATCGAAAACAGCGTTTTTCCCGTGATCTTTTGACGAAATTGGGGTTATATCTACAATCTTTAGAGGAAATCGACGTTTTCTCGCGGTCTTCAGACGAAATCAGCGTTTTTTCTACGATAATTTTGGTGAAATCGCCGTTTTTTCCGCGATCCGCATAGGAAATTCGCGATTTTCAGCGATCTTTTGACAAAGTTCGTTGACAAAAACATTGACGAAATCGTCGTTTTTCCATGAAATATTGATGAAATCTGCACTTTTTTCGGCGATCCTTTCACGAAATTTGCATTTCTCCACGATTGTTTTTTCAGCGCGTAAAACCGTACAATCGTACTGTTCATCCGTACAACCGTACACTTCGAACAAAATCCCCACATTGTACAGCCAAACTGTACAAGTTGGCAACTATGTACCTGTAATTAATTTTTTTTTATTTAAATTTTAAACTTTAATATCCAAAATGCATACAAATGATTCATTTTTTATTTCATAATTATTATTATTTAAATTGAAATGGCACCGAAAACTTTATTTCGCATACGCTATTTTAGCAAACTCGGAATGTCAATAAACTTAGGAAAGTTCCAAAACCTCTATATGCTATCTTAAGATGTCGTGAGAACTAGTAGTCTGTATATTTTTGGTAAAACTATTACATTTGTGTAAAAACAGCATATGCTGCTAAAAAAGCACGCAAAGAACATAAGCCAAATAAGAACATAAATCCAAAACTTTGAACTACTATTGAGCATCGTAACTAGCAATAATATTTGAGTATGATATATATGATTGATATAAACATTGCTAAAATTGTTAGATCTAAGTAGGAAATTCATAAGTGGGTAACCAGAAAATCCATAGATTGGGTACTACTACTACTAGTAATAAAGAATGGTTAGGGGGTATTATTGATGTTTTTTTATTACACAGATTCGCACATCTTTTTTTTATTGAAATATGGAAAGTAGTTACGCTCTAGCTTATCTAAATGATGATTCTTGAACAGCAAACCAGACAGGATTTCGTAATTTATCAAGTTAGAAAATCTACTTTCTGTTACGTAAATCTATTGTCATTGTGCATATTTTTTTCCTACAACAATAGATTTGTTGAATTACGAAATTCTATCTGGAACCCGAAGTTAATTTGATTTGCTATACATTCCACCCACGACAGCTCTTATCAATGTCAAATCTGATTAGGGGTTTGAGCTAGATCTTTTCTGCTATCAATAAGAGCGGTTATGCGAAACTTTCAGCTATTATAACCTATTATCAGAAATGGACATTCCGGTGATTAGTATTTTAGCTAAGAAGCGTTAAAGCGTTTAGAATTAGAAAACTGCTGACCATCTATCCATATTATAAAAGTCAAACGTGTCCGTACGTAACACTGACGTCATATTCGTATTGCAGATGGTCAAATTTCGCCATTGCTGCAATTTTTTCTGAATTTACAGACCTCGCACCGTTTCAAATTTTCAACCGTCCAATAGTAAACAAAAATATGTATGCAAATTCATGTTTTTTTTTTTTTTTTTTTTTTTTTTAATTGTATTTAATTTGTTCATTATGGTTTTAAAAATATTTTTTCCAATCATTTTTTTTATTATCTTTTGCATGCAGAGTATTATGTAAAATAAATTTGTTTGCATTTAAGTTAATATAAATAGTTTGGCATTTGTTTCACACTAATATTCCATAATGAAAGAAAAAACTCATCCGTTAAATAAAGCAATATAAATAAAACAACATTTTATAGACTTCTAATCGAACTACACGCTTAATTAATACAAATGATCAAAATTAAAATGGACTGCTGTAACTAAAAAAATCATTGCCGATTTCTTTCTTCAGAAGTATCACTTTTAATGCATCTAACACTTTATTTGAATGCAAAGCTAATATTTTTTCATACAAAAATGCTTTTTAGCAGTTGTTAGTTTGAGTATTTTAAATATTATGTATTAATGCAAAACTTTTTCCCTATATTTTGTAACTCAGGGGGCTTGGATCGGATCACCCAGGATTTTTTAATAGTTACACCGTTTTTACACCGTTAAAGTTAATTATGACCTACATAACATATATATATATATATACAGAGTGTCCCAAAAGGTCGTTTACAAACTTAACATGCTGGTCTGTCATATCATGATGAACAATATTAAATCGGAAACTAAGGGTCCCAAACGTCTTCCAAAGGAGATACAGTCGAACCTCGATTTAACGTACTTTGATTTAACGAATTCTCCGATTTAACGAATATTTTTTCTGTCCCGACAAAAAGGATGCTAAAATGCTGTGATTTAACGAATTTTTAGCTTTGATTTAACGAACAACAATCGATGAAAAAAAAAATCGCATTCGCAGATAAAATTTAAACTTTGAATTTTTTGCACATAAAACTTTAAATCTTTGACATCCCAATTCAAGTGTTACATTTTTTTCTTATTTCTGGTTGATTCAAAAGACAGTCTTTTCCCTTTTTGAACTAGAAACATGACAAAGATATAAACAAATATGCAAAGCTAAGTGCCTGCGATATTGAACAGAAAGAGGATGAAAATTCTGAAAGTAGTCAAGATGATGAAGAAACGGAAATTCAATTAAAAAAGGTGACATTCCAAGAATCAATTTGCAGCTTGAACACTTTAAAAAATATTTTTTGTCTCACGAGGTTAATGATGTTGTTCTTATGAAGTTAGAAGATATCGACAAAAAACTTAGGAAAGTCAAAACAAAGCACTATCAAGAATTTCTTTCCAAAGTGCCAGTAAATATGTATGCATTATGTATTAAGTTTCAAAGGTAAATAGCATTAAAGAATTTAGATAATTTAAAAATTGATCTCGTAACTTATAATTTTCAAATTCGTAGCTAACAATAATCATTTTTTCTTTAAATCTGTATATCTAAGGGTATTTTGTATTGATATTTTTATACCATACTCTTTACAAAAATGGATATTCGATTTAACGAATTGCTTCGATTTAACGAACGGATTTGTGGGTCCCAATCAATTCGTTAAATCGAGGTTCGACTGTATAAGCCATTAAAGTGTAGGGTCCAAAAATTCAAATGAGTATAGAAAAACAGAAAAATTGGTCGATTCGTTTGCGGTTTTCACTAAATCTATCCTTTATGTCAGTATTTTCTTGAAAATAAATTATAAAGATAAATTTCAAAAAATGTCGATAGAGGGCGCTTTAGACTTTGGAGTAAGGATAAACTAGTTTTACCATTATTTTTTTTTTTTTTGCATCTCATTAAAATTTTTTAGAAGCTTAGACATAAACTTAAATTTTGAGCTCAAAATCTAAATCGTTGGAAGTGATGGTTAAGTAGTGCAAACTGAATTGCGGGGGGAGGTCCGAATTTCAAATGATTATAAAAACCGGAAAAATTGGTCAATTGATTTGCGATTTTCACTAAAATTATTCTTTATGTCAGTATTATCTTGAAAATAATTTATAAAGATAAAATTCAAAAAATGCCGATAGAGGGCGCTTTAGACTTAAATACTTGCAAAAGTTTAGACTTAAATTTTGTGCTCAAAATCTAAATCGATAGGAGGGGTTAAGAAGCGCAAACTGAACTGTGTTGAGGAGTTGAAATGTTACCTTCAACACCCCTCGAACGCAGTTCAATTTTTGGCCGCTTAATTACTCACATTGATGCAGATTTTGAGCACAAAATTTAAGTTTGAACTTTTACAAGCATTTTATTAGATACAAAAAATAACGGTTAAAAATAGTTGTTGGTTACTATAAAGTTTAAAACGCCCTCTGACGGAATTTTTTGAAAGATATCTGTAAAATTTATTTTCAAGAAAATATTGATATAAAGAATAGTTTTAGCGAAAACCGACCAATTTTTCCGTTTTTTATAATCATTTGAAATTTGAAGCTCCCCACCCCCATTGAACACAGTTCAATTTGCGTTACTTAACCACTCCCAACGATTCAGATTTTTATCTCAAAATTTAAGTTTATGTCTAAGCTTCTAAAAAAATTTAATGAGATGCAAAAAAAAAAAAAAAAAAAAAAAAAAAAAAAAAAAAAAAAATGGTAAAGACTAGTTTATCATTACTCCAAAGTCTAAAGCGCCCTCTATCGACATTTTTTGAAATTTATCTTTATAATTTATTTTCAAGAAAATACTGACATAAAGAATAGTTTTAGTGAAAACCGCAAACGAATCGACCAATTTTTCTGTTTTTTATAATCATTTGAATTTTTGGACCCTAAACTTTAATGGCGCATATCTCCTTTGGAAGACGTTTGGGACTCTTAGTTTCCTATTTAATATTGTTCATCATGATATGACAGACCAGCATGTTAAGTTTGTAAACGACCTTTTGGGACACCCTGTATATATACAGGGTGAGTCATATATATCGAAACAATAGGCTATCTCCTTAAATATTGCCCCTAGACCCATACTTCCAATTGCATAAATTCATAAAAAAGGGTGAAATTTTTGATAAGATAAGTTGCAACTCCATGGGGGGTCTATTTGAAAAAGTACGAAAATTAACTTTTTATACGGCCCCCGTAGGATAAAAATTCCAATTAAGAAAACTTTCCTTATGCAGTCCTGAATAATACACAAAAAGTTTTATCTTCATATCTCCAAAATTCGCGGAGTTATAACCGTTTAAATAATCCATCAGGTTTTAAGGGATTAAACACAAATTGAAATGCGCGCAATTCAAAAGATAATGTTACTTTAACAGTTGTAAGAAACGCATAAAAAATCTACCTTTTGACTTAGAATTTCGATTTTTTTCTCTTTTGTGATGGTTAGCCATATAATTTGCTAAGAAAATCACATCCTAAAATTTATCATAAAATTTATAAAAATTTCATATGGTTAGTGCTGGTTTAAATGGGATAGTTAAAAATCGTTATAACTCCAAACATTATTTATCGGATTTCAATTTCTTTCTATTTGATTAAAAATAAAAATCTGATTTTAGTTTTGTTTCGGAGTTTTTGTTTTACAATATTTATTTTAGAACTATTAAAAATATTTATTTAAAAAATAATGATTTTTAAAAAATCATGTTTTCAAAAGTAAATAATTTTTAATTTTTTTTTAGACAAAGCTAATGTAAAATAATTAAAAATGACATGTTCCAAGTTTGTACTTTTTTCTTTAACAATTCTTAACTTTTAATAATTTAAAGACAAGAAATAATCGGGAAAAAAAGTCATTATACAGAAAAACGAAATGTACTGTTTTACTGCCCATCAGTTATTTAAAAGAATGCTTTTCTAAGATGCAGATTAAGTCCTTTTTAAAAATTTAGCTCACAACTTCAAGCTTTTTATCGTCCTGGAGGGGCTGTTAAAATATCTGTATTCTCGGCTCAGGTCAGATCAGGACCGAGATGTTACTTTTTTCTCAAGACTCGCCTATCCGGGTTTAATGTATTTTTCATACCGGAGGGGACTGCTTCCTTTTTCCCAGGCCTGCACTGAACGAAATTTTCAATCCCGGCCTCGAACAATCCGTATTAAAATCACAGACCTAAATAAGTAAGATTTGGTTTAATCAATATTTTTACGAAAACCAAATAAATTTTAAAATCGCTTTTATTTTACAAAAAAAAAAAAGGATAGTATATTTAAATGCTAAACAGTTAAATAAAATAAAACCAGAGAAAAAAAATTTTCCTATGACAGAATTCCGTCTTAAACAGAAATGGTGTTGATCCATGCAAAATAAATACAATAATACCTGAGAAAAAAATAAATTACATTTAATCCTCCATCATTTAACCCTCGGAAGGGCATTTGTCTGTTACGTAGTTTTTCTTTCCTACGTAATTCCGTCTTAAAAGGTTTTACTGTATAACATTTTTCAAAGTCTCCAATGCACGGGATATGGATTAGCGATAATAAAATATAAGTGAAATATTTACATATAAACAGAGATTCATTGATAAAATAAATATATCACAGCCTTTGGCTCTTCTTTAATAATAAAAAGTATAAATATAAAAAACGAATTTCTATATTAAGTATTTTTGGTCAGAACTCCTCCACGCGAAACAATTTTTAACTATACTGAAGAAAAAACTATGTAAAAATTCACGGCTGAGCCGGCTATGATTTAAGCTTTTTTCCAGGCTGGTCCGGATTATGATTTTAACATTACTTTATGCCGGGCTGAACTTTTTTCCCTATGGGTCGGTTTAGGACCGGGCCTAGATATTTCGATCTATTCAGAACTCCAGTGCTAATGATCAACATGTTTTAAAAACAAGTTTTGATTTAAATCAATACGCTGCTTTATTATGTTCAAATAAGAGGCACGGTCTTAAACCGACATATAATAACGGGCAATTTGTGGACGATCCCTTATTTGCTTTTAAAATCGATGCAAAACGCTTCATTTACAGGCATAGTAAAGTGGTGTAAGTCACGAATTTTTTAGAATTTTGGATTTTAATATCTCTGTCAGGTTTTCAGATACGGAGATGAAATTTTTTTGTTCAATTTAGGAATGGATAAGGAATAATTTCCTAATTGGGAATTTTGCTCTACGGGGGCCGTATAAAAATTTAATTTTCGTATTTTTTTCAAATAGACCCTCCATGGAGTTGCAACTTATATTATCAGAAATTTCACCTCTTTTTATGAGTTTTTGCAATTGGAAGTATGGGTCTAGAGGCAATATTTAAGGAGATAGCTTATTGTTTCGATATTTAAGACTCACCCTGTATATATGCAAATTTTTAATATCAGAAACTAATTAAAAAAAAAGGAAAACCGTTGTTTTCTTGTTTGTTTTGGATTTTATTTCAGTATCGCACAAAATTGTATCTTATATATATATATATATATATTTTTTTTTTTTTTTTTTTTTTTTTTTTAAATAAATCATATTTTTACAACAAGAATATACATTCTCAATTTTCTTTTGATATTTAAAAATTTTTAATTCAAAGAATTTGTTTACTTTTTCTCCGCCAATGACAGAAAATTTATTCTTATCCCAAATACGACCCAAGGTACCAGCATTAAATTATACCCAACCTTCTTTTTTGTTGATATGCTCACGTCTTAAAGGCTTCCATAAATTTTCCAAGAAATAATCTGTGCAACTTTATTTATTTGTACCTCACAAATCCCTGCAACATGCGGGGCAAAATTAAATTAACGTGGCTGAGCTCTTCTCCTTATGAAACACCAAACTGTAGTTGTTTGCTTGAGAAAATGATCGATCTAATTTGCATCGATCGATTTTGTTTGTTTATTTCTTCCACTGCATTCGTTTTTCTACAAAACTTATTTAAATCCAATTTTCCCAATATGCATAAATCTATGCATTTAATTTTCGATTTCAAGTTTTCTTCTATGATTAAGGGTTACCGATGTAAATCAATCACCCACGCCTGACATTTTTCCCGATAAATTGTAGCATTTTTAGAGGAATTTCTTTTGTACTCTGTTCGATAACAGACATTCCATGAAAAGCTCTTCTGTAATAAAAAGATTGGCAAGTTATATAATTATTACTTAAACTCTAAGTGGTGCTACCTTTTGTGCGATGGATGGTGTTTACGTGCTCGCGTGACTTAGTTTTTTAACAGAAGTTTAGCTATAAAAAAAGAGAATTTATCGTCACTTTTTCAATATTCTTGTTTCGGAGCTCCAATGTTTCTTGTATTCTTAAAGAAACTATTGGTTTGGGATTGTGAAGTCCAATACATTTGTATTGAAATGGAACTAAAAATTGTCTATGTAATTGTTTTTAACCTAAATTTGGGTGAATTATTTGTTTCTTTCGGCACTGTAATACGTAAAAATAATGTATAAAATACGTACCATAAAAACTAAGAGTGTGCATATTTAAAAAATGTAGCACTAAAATAAAATATTTTTAATAAAAATATCATAATATTTAATTCATCATAAATATCATAATATATAAAAAATATAAAGTTCAAAATATTAAATTTATATAATAATATCTTCCTTCAAATGATATGCATATGCGTTAATAAATACGAATTTATTTCTTAAATGAAAAACCAAAATTTCTATAAATCAAAATTTCTAATAAAAAAATTCCCTGTCGACTTGTCCTATAGACGAAGGTAGATTTCAAAGAGTGCTCATTTCAACAACAAAAAATAAAGTATGATTAGAGATAAACCCATTTTAACGACTTTATTTGGCAGCTTTTAAAAAAATTTTAATTTCTCTTTTCTGTAAGAACTGGTTTTATCAGAATCATCCTAGGTGAAATTCGGAACAAATGACCATTTTGACAGCATATTTTGAAATATATTCTGATTTAATTAAAAAATCGACCAATACGGCACATTATATAGTTCTTCAATAAGAAAAAACTTCCAATTGAATGCGTTTGAGAGCAAAATTGAATTTAAAATTGAGTCACAAAATAAATAATTTGTTTTTTGAATGCATCCACAATTCTTCAATCACGATCGATTCGAGAAGTTTTGTGCGAAATTCCCATTTTGACAGCCTTTTTTAAAATGTATTCAAACATTATTAAAATATTGACCAATACGGCAAAATATACAGTTCCTAAATAAAAGAATATGTCAATTGGAAGCGTTTGAGAGCAAAAATGGATTTAAAATAAGTTAGAAAAAAAGCAATTTGTTATTTGAATACTTTCTCAATTCTTCAAACATGATTGCTTTGGTATCTGTTCAAAATACCCGTTTTGGCAGTCCTTTTTTAAATATATCCTTCCTCTATCAAAAAGCTGGTCATTACATCACTTAAAACGTTCCTAAATAAGAGGATCTGCCATTTGGGCGCGTTTAAAATTAAAAATGAATTTAAAAAGGAGTCAGAATGTAAGCAGTCTGGATTTGAGGTTTTTCTTCAACTCCTACTTTTTAAAATTTATTTTTGCCATAAGAATTTATCCTATAAAAAACATGCCAGTATAAATGTTGTAAATATTATTGAGAAGATGCATAAAATATTTAACCGGATTTAATAGTTTAGGAATTGACGAAGTTATGGACTTTTTTTGTTTTTCCACCCCCCTTTTTGTTTTAGTTTTTAATTTCTTTTATCGGTAAGATTTGGTTCTATCAAAAACTTGTAAGTACAAAAATTTTAGATAATTTCGAGAACATTTATAAAAAATTTAGTTAGATTTGATATCTTGAGAATTGACGAAGTTATGTTTTTTCTCCCAAAAAACCTTATTTTTTTCGCCCCTTGAGCACATTTTAAATTTTATCAGAAATCTATCATGCATAAACTTTGGCCCATTTTTTAGAAGTTATATAAACTTTAAACTGATTCGATATCTATTTTAATTAAGAAGTTATGGCGGTTTTTTCTCTGTTATCACGAAAACCCTCCCTTTTTCCACCCCCTTGGTCCAATTTGCCCATTAACGAATTCCAATGAGATTTTATGCACCTTGATTTTATGTATCAATTTGGAGGAGATTTGAGCAGAATTAGAGAAGTTATCGTGTCCATAAAAAAGTGATATATATATACCGGGTGTCCCAAAAATGACTGATAGATGTTTAAATTCAGCGCCACCTATTGTTTGAAATTCGAACTAAAATAAAAAATTACGGTTAAAAAAACTCCTGACATTATACATAACCCTCCTGCAAAAAAATTTTAAATAGCTGTCACCGTTTGCAAGTTATTGAATTTTAAAATCCATCAGTCATTTTTGGGACACCCGGTATATATATATATATATATATATATATATATATTATAGATAGATAGATTGATTAGTGTATAAAATGCATATATTACTTATCTATTCTTATTAAAACATTGAGTTCAGGTTAAGCATAGTCTAATTAAATGATTTTGTTTTATATCTTATTTGTGTAAACTATGGTGTATAGTATATTTTTCCTGTTATCACATTGTAAATGCGATAATTACACTTCTTTGGTCTTTATTATCCTTTTTTATTTTATTTTATTCATTTATTTATTTATTTTCAGTTTTTATTTATCTATCGAATTTATTAATATTGTTGTGTCTTCTTTTTTATGTTTTTTTTCTACATTTAATTTTAGTTTTATGTGTGTTGGTAGCCCCGAATTCGTATTATTTTGTCTTTTCATGGCTAATACGAAGATGAAACCACACACTTTATTTGTAGTTCCAAATTATTTGGGGCTTGAGAATTCTGCTTTGGTTCTACAAATGCCATTTGTATTCATTTTTTCCCCAATGTTTCAATGTGGTAATTTTCTATTAAATTCAATGGTTCTTATATTGTAATACAAGTAATGTTTATATATATATTTATTTATTGATGGTAATTTTGGGGTCTAGGGGTCAGATGTGCAAAATTTTTTCAGAAATTCCAACATAGAAATGATTGCAGTAGGTAGTATTTCATACAAAATGTACCTAAAAGGCAAAAAAGGTTTCGAATTAAAAATAATTAACAATTGCTTTTCTCATTCATTCAAATGTATTCACAATTTATTTTTTAAAATTGAATAATGTTAAATAAAGTTGTTTATAAATAAATACAGGGTGATTATAATTAAAGTCCGAGTTTCAAAACGCTCTAAAAAGCGAACCACTCGTTAGAATGGCGTCAAACTTTAACAGCGTATTATTGAAGAAGGGGGAAAGAACATGAACCAAAAAAAAAGTTCCAAATTTGAGTGACAGATGGAGCTGTAAGAGTCAGTATATGTAAATTAAAATACCTGGCATGCGCACGACAATTTCAGGTGTTATAAAAGCGTTGGGTAAACGGCGTTTCCTCATTTCGCTTCTCAGACGTTGGTCATGAGTGTCTCAATGAAGGATCGTGCTCTGCTTGTAAAGCTTTATTACAAGAACGGTGATTCTGCACCAGTGGCTCTGCAGAAGTTCAGGACTCTCAAGGGTATGAAAGAAGGCGCTGGACCGATGACTGTCAGAGGTCTGGTGAAAATGATGCAAAAATTCGTAAATACAGTTTCGTTTGATGTGCAGTCTGGTAGAGGAAAGAAAAAATGCGATTCGGCGGTAGTTGAAGAAGTGGCCACAGCAGTTCAGGAAGAGTCTAGCGGTGGTGAGCAAACTCGCAGTGCGCGGAGAATTGCTCGAACATTGAACAGGCCTGTGAGCACGGTACATAACATTCTACGAAACATCCTGCAATGCTATCCGTATAAAATTTGCCATGTGCAGGAGTTTGTTCCCCTTTGACCTGGCAACAAGAGAGGGTTTTGCTTTGGAATTTCTCGCTCGCATGGAAGTGGACAATGATTGGCCGTGGAAAATTCTGTGGACAGACGAAGCCCATTTCCACCTGACGGGATATGTCAATACACAGAATTGCCGAATATGGGCAACAGAAAATCCACTCGCAACGAACCCAATACCACTTCATCCTACAAAGGTCACTGTGTGGTGCGGATTTACGGCATCATTTATCATAGGACCGTATTTTTTCGAGGAGACGGGTGCTTTAGGTCCTGTTACCGTTACCGTTAATGGTCAGCGCTATGAGTCTCTTTTGCGTAATGACGTCATTCCAGCTCTGCAACAGCGTGAATGTCTGGATAGTATCATTTTTATGCTATATGGCGCTCCTCCGCACATTGCAAATCGAGTGAAGCAGTTGTTGAGGCGGCATTTCGGAAATGCTAGAATTATCAGTCGTCATTTCCCTACAGCCTGGCCGGCCCGATCACCTGATCTTAATCCGTGTGATTTCTGGCTGTGGGGTTATCTGAAAGATATTGTGTTCAGTACTCCGATTGCCAACGTAGCTGAATTAAAGACACGCATTGCGCAACACATTCTGAACTTGACCCCGGATATACTTCGATCGGTTGTGGAACATGCTGTTTCCCGATTTAATCTTGTTGCACACGGCGATGGACAGCATATTGAACATGTTTTGCGCCAGTCTCGCCAAACTTAAAAACCGATTGGAGGGATGCTTTTTATGCGGTTTTTGGCCTCAGGACAATTAAAAACCGATTTTTCCCATCCGATGTGGTACGACCTTGCCGTGGTGGAAGGGCTTACGTAACTAACAGTATCACACGCGTACAGTTATGCACACTGAACAATACAGTTGGTTTATATCGTGTAACTTACGCCTTAGCCGTTGTTTTACGATTTGTCCTTTGTAGTCGAAATTCTGACGCTTACAGCGCCATCTGTCGCTAAAATTTGGAACTTTTTTCTTGGTTCATGTTCTTTCCCTCTTCTTCAATAATACGCTGTTAAATTTTGACGCCATTCTAACGAGTGGTTCGCTTTTTAGAGCGTTTTGAAACTCGGACTTTAATTATAATCACCCTGTACATTCGCATTTAAAATATACTTTAAGGGAACCGATTTAAAGATATTTTAATTAAAATAATTAAGTTGAAAAAAATTCTTATTGAATAAAAATATGAAATTTCTATTTCACCTCTAGCAATCTATGTAAAAATATTTTTAATTCATATTTTTATCCTGTATTAATACTAAAGTATCAAAACCAATGGAACAGTATCATTAAAGACTAAATCTTCTTGAAATTAACTTCAAAATTAAAAGTTTTTTGTTGAAATTGATCAAGAATTTTCATATTAAAAGCTCGTCGAATTGACCCAAATGAAGCAAATTTATTTACTTCAAAGCGTTTTCTTGTTGTATGACTTAGCTCAGTGCTCGCTTGCTCGTCTCGTAACGGTGTTATAGCTGGTTCGAATCCAGCGTCAGCCACTTTTGCTTTTTCCGAACTGTATTGATAGATATTTTACATCTTGTAACGGAAAAAAAGAGATATTTTTAAATTTGCGGAAATATATTGGCAGCACTTCTGCCAGTAGAATTTCTGTGAGTTGAGGAAAGTTTCTTGAGAGTGTGACGTTAATTCATCTGTACAAATTTCCCTGAAGAGACCACGAAAAGTCACCTCATTATACTATGTGAACTACTATGGGAAAATGCCTAATATCTAAGGCTAGATATTTTGAAAAGAATAAATGGTTATATGTAGCAAAATTTCTCAAGACACTTTTCACTTTCGAGGTAGCTGCACAATTTTTGCTACTGAAAAAGAAAAATAATATCACTTTAAAAGTGTTATGATTTGTTTGCTTTTTATAGTATATTTAAGACGTCTCCTTCAAAGTTATTTTGCTTACTATCATGCTCACGTAACTAAAAAACTAAATAAAAAAAAATTATTAATTTATTTTTCTTCCATATAATGCACAGAAAGAAGAAAGCAAATAGAAATTTTAGAATAAATTAAAATTAGTCGATAAAAATAAACACCTTAAATTGTACTATTTTATCCATTTATTAAAAAAAAGACATAATTGGAATAAAAGAAATAGTGAAAAAAAAAGACCTTGAGCACGCTAGTATAACGTGCTATGCAACATATATATTTTATCACATAATAAAAGTATATGGAACCGTGTTTTCCCTATGCAAATTCAATATCTATTTTCTAGAAATACGTGTGGGGTAAGAATTTTATTCCCAATTCAGATTGATCCAGAAATTGCTTTGACAGGTAACGGTGTAGCTTTCTTTATATCGAGGGTTGAGGAAAAATATATTTGCTTATGTATTACGAAAATGAAATTTAAACGTTTCGTATACTTATTTATTTAGATGTAAAGTTATATATATATATTTATATTAAATTTATAAAACATACACAAGAACTAGTATCGTGAAAATAGCCCCAGAAGAATTTAGCATGAAATCTATTTATTCTGAAATTAGGAATTTGTATAAAAGAAATTAATTTTTTGGCACTAAATCTAAAAATAAGTAATTGGTTCTCACTTCTCTAAAACGTACATATTGTCATCATAAATATTCAGTTTATTAATATATTTATTAGGTGAAGCTTTTATTATACTTCTGGGACTTTCATTAAATATTTTTATATTAAATAAGTTTCTTCTGTTGAACAATGAGATAATAATAGATAATCAGTCTCAATGGCAAAATAACCCTAAGTGAAGAAAACGTGAAATCACCGCATCCAAATGCAACTCTGATTTAGATCTTTTCTTCACGTGACGTAGAAAATGTTATACGTATCACAGTGAAGGGAACATGTCTCATTTCGTAATGAGGTGCAATTGACTCAAGAATAGGACACAGTGATTTCAGAATGGAATCATGAATTGTTGCGAAGATCAACAGAGAGTCATAATGTGTATTGAAATAAAATAATATTTTTAGTCAGTGTGTTTATGCAGTAAAAGAGTATTCTAGCTCATCTTAATCTAACTCATCTATTTTGAAAATTTTCCATTGACATTGCGATTCTGAAAAGCAATCCTTTATTCTTTAGAAACCTCTGAAAATAAGATATATCGGAGATTTAAAGAAGAAATTTTGAAAGAAATTTCTTTTCTTGCCCTTAGTTTTCGGAAACGTTTCCGAGCAGTTTTTTAGAGTGCATAAACCAGTTTAACACTGTAAAAAAAAAAACGGACGATTTTACGGAGATTGTCCTGTCAATCGAGACGCCAAAACAAGTCGCCTTTTTTCAATAGAAAATTATCCGTAAATTCCCGAAAATATTCGCCCTTTTTTTATCAGAAATTTGCGAGAATTTTTCTGTTAAAAACAGTGAATTGTTCTGACGTCCCAACTGCTAGTACAATCTCCGTAAAATTGTCCGTTTTTTACAGTGTATTTACGGCAGTCTAGTACAGTGGCGTATCATAAAGGAAAGGTGACAGGGAAATAGTTTCCCAGAGAGCATATGCTTTAGGAAATTTTAAGAACCATTTACTGAAAGAGTTTTTAGCATAAAACTCCTGAGTAACTATTAAGAGAGATACATAATATTTTTTATTGCCCCGCATTATCAAAACCGCTAGGACACTACATATCTAATCCGATCTTCATCAAAAAATCTGATTTTTTTTTTTTTTTTTTTTTTTTTTTCCCTTTAAATCAACACGCTGCGAACACGTTTCTGACCTGTTTTTTAAGGCATCTCAGATTACGTTTGAAACATCAGTTTCAATGAAAATTCGCATTATTATTATTATTATTATTATTATTATTATTATTATTATTATTATTATTATTACTTGATTTTCTAATAGAACTATAATTTCTGTTTCCAAATCTGTTTTTATTTTTCATATACGCCTTAGAAATAAAATGAGAGCTCTTAAAAAATAAGGCTGGCGACCTTAATTTAAACTGAAGTTAAAAATTTTAAATGCGTTTTCTGAAATATTATATTCTTACTGGAAAAGGTAAGCGACTATTGGTATAACTCAAAATGTTATAATCCTGTAGCCATGAAATTTTTTGTGTAGCTTTTCGATAATAGTAGAGGTTAATGAACGAAAGAATCAGCTCTAAGTGACTTATTTGTTCATTGCACGTAAAGTTACTGTAGAGTTACTTTTCTATGTAATTGTATATAATCAGCTGTATGTCTTTCAGATTTCCTTATATTGACTAATTTTTAGTTCATTACACTAAAAAGTGTCTAATATCCATCTGTTGAAAAAATATTTGTGTTATATGAATTATTTCTTATTTTAGAACCGGGGCCGTTTTCATAATAAATGCTAAAAAATGACCAAAGTTCTTAAAAAATTTCAAAAGTTGCATAGATATTGTATATATTTTTTATTAATTTTCTTTATTCTGTGTTAGATTACACAAAAAAATACTAAAATATGTGCCAAAAGTAAAGTTTTTTTTTTTTTTTAAATGTCTCCGAACTTTATATTCAGATATCCTAACTAAATAAAAACAATGCTTTGAAGTCTGAACAGCAATATATAAGTTAATGACTAACTTCTCAAGATGAAATAAAAATTTCTCTCTTTCACCAATGTACAAAGTCTTACAGACTGCAGCAATATATTTTTAGAATGCTCACCACTCAATCAATTTTAGCCATACTAAAGAGTCATTTTAAGTGATTCTAGAAAGTTAAATTATCTGTATGAAAAGATAACTCTAAGTAAAACATTAATAACCGCTTCCCTGATTTGCCCGTACGTCATACGGACAATGTGTTTTTGCCAATCATGATTTTCGTTACCACGTACGGGCATCTATATTCTAATCTTGATTTATTATTCTCTCAGTAAATTTTTATTGTAAATTTTATTTTGTTTAATCCGAGCATTTTTCTGATTGAATTGACAAAAATTTCTGTCTTGAAAAACCGGTGATAAAAGATTAAAAATTCTGTAAAAGGGATGAAAATAATAGGCATTATTTGAAGGCATTTTTTTTTTTTTTTTTTTTTTTTTAATATTGATCAGTTACGAGGATAAACTAAGTAAAAGCTACCCCCCCCCCCATCCATTTTTAAATTACGAAGCAACTGGGATAAATTACAAAAAATCTTGTAATAAATGGATATTCTAAAAAAAATTACTAGTGGAGCTAATCTATATTCTATGAGATGGGTAATAAACGGAGATCCAAAAATAGTTACAGGATCTTTATTGGACGTAAATTTTCAACCAATTGGAAACTATTTAAATTCGGCAACTTTTTATTTTGACACCGACTTAATTAAAATGAAAAAAAAAAATCCGTGTTTTCGTGTGCAAGTTAATTAAGTTTCTTTCCACTATAAGCAGTCCTGATTATTTGTTCTAAATTCTTTCTCTAGGGATTCTTACACTTTTCTGTTCACACTACTGATTTAATTACTTGTAGAGAGTGTATTTATATTTTATCTAATAGAAAATAAACGTTATTTTGTGCGTACACATTGTAAAGGCATGTAACACAAATTTTCTAAACTTATCATTACGACAATGTGAAAATTGCCTATCGGACTTTTACTCCTTCGTCAAACATATAGAAAAGGAAAAATAAAAATTAAAAAATAAATAAATAAAAATTCTTACATACAACACCCCAGTTTTCGTTTGTAATTGCTAACAGTTACATTAACGTATCAGCAGGAGATTTTGTTTTTGTTTTTAATATTTCTATAAAACAATTTCGAACTATTGCCTGTCATTCAAAAGTGCCAGTTATTTCTTGTTTTAAAGGCGTGGTTAAAACCATCTTCGTTCCATCTGCAAAATAAGGACCCTCCAAACCTTGAAATCGGATACGAAATTAAACAACATGGGCGGTGCTACATTTTGAGATGCAATAATAACATGGTAGCAATATTCCACATTATATGTTCGGATCATTACTGCGTGAAACTTTTAGGGTAATTTAGAATTTGGGATTGTGACGATACAGGACCACCAAAATAGACAAAAATAAAAGAAACTATCAAAATATTCAACACTAATTCTTCATTTAATTCAGAGGTGTGACCACAACATAGTGCCATGAATAAATGTTTCGAAAAAAGACATAATTCAAGAAAAATTTGAGGAAAATTTCCAAATTACTGTGTGATAATAGGTTTATGTCTGATAACTCATCGAGTTCCGAAAAAACCTCAGAAAACTATAAAATATGTGTGATGATGAACGAAGAACGCCCTTTAAATTAAAGAACTAACAATTTTTTTATTGTAGTTTTGCAGTTTGCGTTGGTAGTTGGTTTTTGATACTGTTCCAAGTTTTATTCCAAAATCTGATGATAGTAGGAAATTAATGGGCGTCTACATGGGGCACAAATGTAGTTGCAGAACACCCAAGACGATTGATGCTAAAAGCTCACATGATATACACATTTGATTGATGATAAATTGAAATCCATATCTCGGTGATTAATCATTTGAAAGTCAATGCAATACACTTGACATATGACATCGTGCTTGTTACTCCTTTTATTCAGATAATTCTCTAACTCAAATAGTAAAAAAGAAAAATCTAAACGTGTTGTTATTATTCAAGGAGAGTATGCTTGATTTATAGAGTTTTGATAACGAAAAATCAAAGGCTGATAATAGCGATTACAGTTGTTGAAAATATTGCGCATTTTGGATAAAATGTTGTAATGTCAGTTTCGAACCCCCCCCCCCCCCCCCCCTTCGCTAAATCCAATTGAAGCAAGTTTAGAACATAATACTAAAAAAAGCTATTCTGATTACATAACATTCTTTAGATACGGAAAATTTTCAGAAATCGAAAAAAAAAAAAATAATAATGGAAAAATTAAAAGTAAAGCTCTGAAAGTGTATTGTGGGAGTGTCATTTGAAATAAGATTTATTTAAGACAACATCGTGTAAATTATTATAAGAGTAATTTTTGAAAAATAAACAGTGAAATACACAAGTACTTCTTTTCTTTCAAAAAGCTTATTATAACAAAATACTTTTTTATTCTAAAAAAATATGGCTGCTTTCATAAGCAAATACAACTAGACGCAAAATCTAAATCGTAAGCGACAGGTGATCATAATATTTTTGGACTGAATTACATACACACACAAAATAAATAAATAACATTAAAAATCTCTACTTATCTAATAAATTTTTATTCTGTATGAAATGTAGAAGCTCACTTTGTCATTTTAAATTCATACGTTGTTATCAAAAAGTTCGGTGAATATGTGTTAAAATGTGCACATTTTAATTTATGGCAGAGTGATATGGATAGAGCAATAATTCCTATTATGGAGACCGATAAAAATAAAAGTTTGCAAAAGTTTCTTTTTTTGAATAATCAATTCTTGTCTTTTTCTTCTTGATTAAAAGCAATTATATTGTGAAAAATGAATGTTACAGGAAAGTAACATAATACAGTTTATCTATAAATAGAGTTAATTTAATATATAAAAGCAATAATTTTCTCTTATGCTTACTCTTAACCCAGGTATTTGGAATTAAGACGTGTAAAGACATAAACTCAGTGAAGTATGTTCATCCTTATGCATCACTAGAAATCGCCTATTTTAAGATGATGACTAAGTCTTGTAGTCCATACAGTCTATACCAGTCTTTGTCAGGAGGGGGGTAAATTTTGGCACCACGTTCTTTCCTCTCTCCTCCCTAAATCCGCTTGATCCGCATCCTGTGGAGCTGGATGCGGATCTGGAGAGGAGTGCAAAGAAAATAAATAGCTGTCCGTTGGGCGGAAAATGCAATTGAGTCACTGGAAAAACGGATACGGATTCCGAACGCTCCTTTTCTTTTCACTTGCTTGTCCAAACACCAATAACAGATGGGAATCCAAATCAAGGCAGCGGGCGAGAAACTCCCGGTCATTGATCAGCATTATTTACACAGAGTCACACTCCTATGAGTTGGTAACTGTTCATCAAAACTGTGTTAAAAAATTGTTACTTACAAAATGCGGTTATGATATTATTAATGTACTCGACACGGAACTGAGTACAGTTTTTATACAGTTTAGAAAAATATCTATGCATAAATATCAAAAGAAGAATTAATTATTTTATATATTAATTTAATGTATTAATTCTAATTAATTCTTCTAAAAGAATTAATCAGAAGAATTAATTGATTTTATGTATAATTTCAAAATCAACGTCATAAAAACTACAAATGTTTTGTGGGCATGAGTCTTATTGATAGATCATTTATTCTTTTCACAACTTTCTTCAATTTCTTTATAAATAAATACTGCTCGGCTAGATTTAAATTATCAAAAATTTATTCTTTAATTATTTATTTAAATTTATATTCTTTGTGACTGTTAGCCAAAAAATATTTTAATGCGACTCATTTCTGCACCTTGTTAGTGTAAACCAAATTCTAATTACAGATACCAGATTTATAAACGGAAAATTTTAAAAATAAAATTCTCTTTCATTATTTAGTTTAAAATTAAAAATGCTATTCCTTATACAATAGGAAATGATCACGGAAAATAATTATGAGCATCCAGAAAACAAAACATTTACTTGCAATTTGGTAATTTATAAAATTAGTAGCTGATCTGGCTGGCATTGTCCGGGAATATAGATGTTTTCGAAAACATTGCGAATATTTAAAATCTCCATTCATACTAAAATAGAAAAAATATATAATTATATCTGAAGAATATTTTAAATTTTAACTGAGTGAACATAGGTACATATTTCTGTTACGAAAACCATGTTTTGGAAGAATAAAGAAATAAACTTGTTAATTTTAGTTGTTTTGAATCACAAAAAAAATGCATTAATTGAATTAGTTTAAAATTCGTTTCTTCAATGAGACCTACTCCATGCAAAATCTTCTGAGTACACGCGCTGCACTTCTGAACAAACCCTAAGAAAATATAAAAGAAGTAATTACCTAATTTACTACGCTGTTAAAAGTTTGAAACTTTTGCTGAAGCGTCACTCCACCGCTTTTATAGAATATCTCTCTTTCCACCAATGAGAATGCTCTATAATACAATGAAGTAATTGTTTTCTATAAAAGCGGTGGAGCGACGACGCAGCAAAAGTTTAAAATTTTTTACAGTGATACATTTTATGGATGGTGCCATGGATGGATTTTAAAGATTGGTTGTAAAATAAATCAGGAAAAATAAAATCATTAAAACAGGAAAAATTAACAGATGCATGTGCAATTTGTTGCTAGCATTCAGCCGTGAAATTCAGCCGTTAAATCCCATATTTACCGCCTGATCTCATTGGCTGGCTGCTTCGTTGCCGTGGATTGGTGGCAAGCAGCAAGTAGCCTCTAACCAGGCTGCTTCATTGCCGTGGATTGGTGCAATGCTGCAAATATCCTCTTACACAATTTAAGGTTTTTTTAAATTTTAATCTAAAATGAATTTTAAAAATCCGGCTGCGAAGTACACTTTCCGTTGTTAGTATCAGCACATGACAATAATTTCTGAGACCTAAATATTATAATTTCGGCATTATCCGCGGTCAGGCAGACAGATATCTCTTACTTTATATACACAGATATTTGTCAAATTGCATTTGATATTTACAATGGTAAAAATGTCCTTATTAAACTAGATTATTGATTGAGCGTCTTTTTTATTGTTCTCGTTTGAACACGGCTTTGTTTCTTCTTTTTTTAAGAATAAAAGAAATGGGAATGTTATATTTTGGATAAATCACATTATACACGATTGCCACAAGCTATTATTATTTTACTTTTTTTTTACCGTTATTTCCAAACAATAACATTGCTGGTATGTTAAATCCTACCACGTTAATTTTTCTTTGAAAATAGCGATACATAAAATATGTTAACAGAATATTATCATACCATAATCCTGTAAATGAAACCAATAAAATATGATTAAACTATAGTTTTCTGTTATGATGCTGTTCAAATTCAAATTATTGTATGTACTTTAAAATTGTTGACCGCTACTTTGAACTCTTTTGCCTGAATAGCTATTACAGGTTGTGCATATATAACGCTATGGTTTTAGAGGGACGGGGGGCTGAGAGTCTGGCAAAAACTATATCGTAAGATATCTCTATGTTGAGAGGGGATTTGTCTTTTGATATCGTTGTAATTTTTGATCCAACCAAATTTTTCTTTTTTTATTTGTTACTTGGTCTTTGCATCAAAATTAGTACGTTATCTTTTATTTTATTTTATTTTATTTTTTTTTTTTTGTCTGTTATCAATTTTCAGGAACATACAATGTTAATATTAAAATCATTAAATGATTATAAATTATTTATTTCTAAAATATCGATTAAAATAACGTTTGGCATTTCTATTCTTCTGTCACATGCGGATGCATATATAATTTCTCCGTTTGAGAGACCATATATGCGAAGTGTGTTTGAAGTGTGGTAACAAGTGCAAGAAGGCATTATTAATGTTGAATGCAATATGTAGCAAAAAGCTATGCTCAAATACTTTTAAATAAGAAATATTTCTTTTAAGTGTTATTTGATATAAAATTGGCTCATGTATAAAGTGATATTTTATTGATATTTCGTTAATTGATAGTTCATTTGAATCAATAAAGTATGTGAAAAATAAATGTAATCACATTTGTGTATCACACTAAACAAAAGAAAAATAAAAATAATTTTTAGACATTTATTACAATATCATTACAAGGAGAAAGTTCAAGGGATGATGAGGTATGATATGATATTGTAAGTGGTATGATATCGTTATGCGAATAAAAAATGCAACTATATTTGTATATCACACACACACACACAAAAAGCAAAGATTTTTAGACATTGATAACGATATCTTTACAGCGAAGGAGGTTTGAGGAATGATAACGTATGATATGATATCGTAGCTGTGTGTGTGGCAGGGGATCATAATTTCAAAAAGTTTATAACGTTATATATGTACAATCCCATATGACAAATTGATTCTCTCTTTTAACCGCCATTTTGTTACAATAATAGCTGATATTCTTTAACATTAAAAAAACTTTATTGACAGAGTTGAACTCAGTTATAATTAGCACAAAGGTGACGCAAAGTTGCTCGTAATAGCAGAATTTTCACAATAACAAGATTTAAAATAAAACATTAAAATAAAACGTGTAAAATTTGAAATTAATTATTTAAACTTCTTAGCTTGATTAGCGACAGAAGCAATTTTATATTTCTAAACCAAAATCACTGAATTAAATTTTGATATATATTTTAATTTTTAAATTACAATCTGAAAATTTCAATAAAGGAATTGAATTAAACTTGGACATTTTATTTATTAATTTAAATAAATTTTAAAAGAAGTTTCTTCTCTTTTTTGTTTTTCTTTGCTACATTCACTTAATGCATGTTTTATTATTATTATTAATCCGATGAACTCTAAAATAAAAGAAAAAAAATTGTTATTTATTTGTTTTGTTGAAAAGAAATTGAATACTTTAGGAATAATGTTTGAATAAATGCTAATGTATTCGACATATTTCACTCAATATCATTAAAAGTGTAGACTTGAAACCACACACTTTTTGTTTAAGAAAAGTGTTGAAAACGCAATTCTTTTATTAAATTTTTCAAATATTTTCCTAGTTTATCAGAGATTTGTTCATTATAACAGAGTTTCATGCACTCTGTTATGTTATAATGTTATTTTATTTTAAACTTATTAATTCATTGCACTCTGTTAGAATGTTATTTTTATTTTTAACCTATTAATTCATTGCACTATGTTATAATGTTATTTTCATATTAAACAAGTCATTTTCTTTCCTTTTGCATATTACAAAAAATGTTCTATTATTATCTCCTTTCACTATAACCGAATTAGGAGTGCAAACTATTATTGTAGTGATGTACCACGAGAGAAAGTCCTTTTTATACGTGCTTCAAGGTTACTAAAAAGAAAAATCCTTTTCTTTCAACAAATGATAAAAATCAGTCATATCAAGTGGGACATCAATTTGAGCTTCCCTTCATGTTCTTACTGTATTACTGCTATCCGATAAAAACACGCCACGGACTTTGAATAATCAATGCTAAAATTTTGATGTCATCAGGGATTTTGTATTCGTAAAAAAGTCTCTTCAAGACATCGGTAACTTTTTTTTAGTAACTTTTATTTTATTTTATTTTTTGAGATAGCTAGTCACGCGTGGTCTTAAACTGTTTGTTTCCCTTGTTTCCGTTCATGCACGAATCGATTCTTTCTGATACATATCTCATTCCACTTAGGAATATGTATCTGCATATCTTTTTTTGTCGGCTTCTTGCTGATTAAAATAAGAAAAAAATGAATGGTGAATAAGTCAGATTTGATCAGAGTTATTTGGTTTGATTGTTTAAACACTCGTTGCATCCGCTGCATTTTTGATATGGTGGATTGCATTGGTGAAAATAAATTTTTGAACGAAATATGAGTCATTACCGTTTAGACCAAAATTTAGATAATTGGCTTTGCTGTAGATTTTCTTAATATTAATTAATGAGAAAAAGAACGATGCATTTACGCCCAAAAATTTTACATTACACGTACAACACTTCCCAAAAAAAGATAAAAACTTGCAACTATCTACTATATTTAAGAAGTCATTTTCATTCGTAAATTACAGATTGCGCACGTTTACCAAAAAATTAAAAACGCCTTTCGATTACATAGTTTCTGAATAAAAACATCTGCTAATTTCATTCGTTTCTGAACAAAAATGAATAATAATATGGTTTAGAAAGTATCCCCATTGCTTTTGAGAACAGCCTATGTGCCTATGTAAATTTTTGTCAAGTTGATATTTTGAAAAATGTGGACACATGTTCTGTTACTTTTGGAAACAGATTGATTTTCTGATGCTTATGACAGTTTTTTCTTCTAATGGTACCTTAAAACAAAAGTTGTCAGATCGGGGGTGGGGGGTAACTGTGAGGTTTTACTTAATTTTTATAATCATTTGTGGTATGTCAGGAAATATTTTTGGAATTTCTTATTTCATTGCTATAACTAGTAGTATTTTGAAACGCCCCTCATTAAGTCTTTCCTACAGCAATGTAGCCAAAACTGATCTATTAATAGTAATATTTAAAAGAAAAAAAAGCAATTTTTACTAATACATATATAGAACATTATTTTTATTAGCTCTGGTAACAATAAAATCTATTTAAAATTTTTATGGTCATGACATTTTTCCATAAAAAATGATAATAAATAAAAATAAAAATAAAGTAGAAAGAAGTTTTAATTTATTTTAACTTTTCTTGAATATACCATGCCTCAAAATGAACAATTTCCAAAATCTATTCATTAATTTATCTAATAAACAATAATTCATTAATTGGTCTAATAATCAAACGAATCTATTGTAGAATATTGCTCATAGTCACTTTATAAATGTAGTTGCATAAAATAAGAAAATTTGAATTTCTAAAATGATAAAGAAGACGGCAAAATTGCCTAAATCGATTAAAATGAGTTTGTGGACATATTGATATATGTGCTTCTATAAAGTAAAATTCCAATCTCTTGAAGGCATCAAACGAACAAAGAAAACCAGCTCTATATGGCTAATACATATCAATAGTTCTTAAGTAAAATTTTTTAAAGATTAAAATAATTAAAATAATTTTATTTCAGTCTAAAATGAATAAGTATTTTTATGATATCATTAATTTTGTTGTAAAATTAATAAACAATTTTGATCCAGTCTGCAATGGACAAGGATTTCTATGATAACACTAAATTATGTCATCGTTCTAAACTCCTAAAAACGACGCAAATCCTTCTCAACATGCCAAAGTGCGAAGATATTAAAAACAGAGAAAATGATTTCAACTTCCTGAACTCTACGAAACCTTTAAATCAAACCCAATACTTAAAAAGAAATCAACGCGCTAGTGTATCTGATATGAATCATGGACATTTTGAAACAGCTGGTATTGCTTTCGCCCGACTCCCAATGGCCTAACTTGACCCCTGGACTGATCTGGATTAAGTTTTGATGGATGGCTCCTATAGCAACCAGGACGATTGAAATTCGAATAATATGGAAATTTCACTGAGACTAGGGAGTAGAAAATGAGGTTAAACTTCCATATCCGTTTGAAAAATCGTTCTTATTGAATTTCCATTATGCCAATCCAAGCAATACAGGTTGGTTTTTATCGAATTTCGAAGTTATTATTCGACCTTTTTCGAAGATGTCTTTTTTTCCCCCGTACTTGATTCTGAAGCTGTATGATGTGGATCGTGATCTCTTGAATAATAAAGGAAAACGATGCTCTTCTAAAAACAGTGCATTAGGAATGAGAAGTCGAAAACCTTCTGGCCACAAAGTGCATTGGATTTGATATTTGATTTTGGTGAATTGTAATGAAGTGTAGATCAGTTTCAATAACTGAAAATCTATTTTTATTTTTATTTTTTTTTTTTTTCATAAATTAGTGTTTAACGGTGGAAATTTTTGAAGTTTTTGAACAAAACAGATTCTTCATCAAATATTTATACTTTCGGTAACAAAAGAAACGCAAGAGAAATGTTGAAATAGCATAAGCGTTAAAAAAAAATCTACCTCATCAAAAGGGTTGTGGTATTACTACTATAGAGCTGAAGTAAGATACAGTAGCACAATCAAGAATATAGTTATAGCACGTTTTTTTTTTTTTTTTTTTTCTTCGAAAAAGAAAAGTAAAAATTTTGAAACTCGTAATTATTTTTACGTTTTTATGATGTATTCACGATGTTATTTATTACATACTGCGCTAGTATTTAAAAACACTTTATTAGCTGAAAATGTTTGTTAAAGTTCGACCATATATGGCATATGTTTCAGACAACTTTTAAACAATATTAGATGATTAGTTGATAAGTTATTTAAGATATTGTGTCGGACCTAATTTTTATTTTTAAAAATGCATCTATACAAAGTTTACATTATTTCAGAAATTGAGTTAAGAAGCAGAATACCTTCGCTGGTTGGAATTTAGGTGGGAATAAAAAATTCAGAAATTGTTTTTCAAGTCGTAATACCGTCGAAAAGTAGCAAATTAGGGAGACTAAAAATTGTATAAAAATATAATAATACAATAAATAAAATAGGTTTATATCTTCCGGTCGCGCATATGTTGTAAAGTTTGCTAAAATGTGGAAAATTTCGTGTTATCGCACTTTAAAAAAAATTAGCCTCTTCACGAATGCAGCTGCTGAAATTCTTATGTATTGGAATAACAAAACCTATTGTTGAAATATTATTTAAATCTACCAACATCTTCCGGTCGCACATGTGCTCTAAATTTGTAAAGATATACTAATCTTAAATATTGACTAACTAAAAAAGATTATCGTAAAAATGTGATTCTTGCCAAACTTTACATCTGCGTGACCGGAAGATGTTGATGGATTTAAATAATATTTCAGCATTTCGTTTTATTATTCTAATGTATAAGAATTTCAGCTATAACATTCTTGAAGGGCTAATTAAAAAAAAGTGATAATGTGAACTTTTCTCCATTTCGGCAAACTTGACAGCACATGCGCGACCGGAATTTGTAAACCAATTTTATTTTTTATTTTTTACCCAATTTTAAGTGTTCCTAATTAGCAACTTTTCCCTGGTATTACGACATAAAAACATTTTTTAAATTTTTTTGTCCCCCCCCCCCTATTAGACATATCTGCACTCCATAACTTCAAATCTGATGATGCAACCGACAAAGCCTAGTAGCGAAACAAATTAATATCAACAATATCCCTCAGTTTTTCATGGTAGATGTATCTGAAACTGAAACGAGAAACTGTGTATTCACGTTGTATGGTATTCTAGGAAGAAGAAGGCAACGGGTATCTATGTCCAGAGAGGAAGAAATCAAAAAGTGGCTTTCTCACTAAAGTAAAATTATTTTATTAATATACTAATGTCTATAGCATATTATCGATATCAGTCCCCTACCCTCTCTTCCTTCGATGCTTCGTTTAGCTTGAGAGCGCACACGCAAGTATACTTTTAAATAATTATTGTCATTTACTTAATCGCAAAAAATTATTACAAATGCTGTGATAAAACAAGCCGAAGATGACTCTTCGTGAAATAGTGGTAAATGGTAAAAACTGTACGCCCTAAGTTTTGTCATTCTCTTCACGCATGCTCCTGGGTTAATCTTAAAATAAAACGAGATTCATCTGATTTTGAGAATGCAAAGAGTTAACAGTAATCTTTAAACATGTCATATACAGAATGTCCCAGCAAGATTGCGAAATTCTAAATATCGTGAATCAGGATCGGAAACGCTTTAAACAAATGACTAAAGAAGCACATATCTACGATCCTCAGTTTTTGAGGAAGTATAAAACAAAGTAATTGATATTACACCCGACTCGCTGTAAAAAGTTTTGCGGTCTTGTTGAGATAAGCTAATAACCATAAAGAAATTAAATAATTAAACAAGTAAATTAATAATTAAAAAATAGTTTTAAAAGCCCTAAATCATGACCGAGGTGAAAATAATTTTATTTCATACTGGGAAATTTAAAAGTGCAATGTCACTGAATAAGAGTAAATGGCTTAAATTGGGTGGAGGGAAGTGTGAAAAACAATGTGAATCAAATATTTCCTGAAAATCTCGAATGGATTTTCACCATCTTTTTTTCCTTCCACATAGCCGTTGTCAAATGAGTTGTCACTCCGAGTGTCATCTGTTTGCGGGACAACTCCTGATCAATGCGGAAATAAAGTAGCTTTAGGTGTTACCTGATAAAACTAAATGTGATCCTGATATAAAAGCACTAGGTGGTCTAGAAATTTGATGCTGCAACCGACAAAGCCTACAGCGAAACAAATAAATGTTAGCAGTGTCACCGAGTTTCTCATGGTTGATAAATCTTAAACGCGAAAAGGTGTATTCGCATTGAATGGTATGTCGGGAGGGAGAAAGCAATGAATATGTCTGGCGGGGGAGTACGAAATCAGACGCAAACAGTGGCCAACTCATGTTTATCGCAACGTGCCATAAATTTTGCTGTCTCCACCTCTGTTGCATAGAATGATATTAGAGTAGGGGGATGCTAAGTGTTTATTTACAGTTCACTAGTTTTCTAGGATGATTTTAGAAATCATTTCAGTTTCTCTATGTAGTGAGACCTGTTGCCATTAGTCTATTTAACATTATTCATTTTCCTCGTAAAATATGGAAATAGCAGGATAATGACAGGAAAAGTTTTTCGAATATTTTGAACTTTGTGAATAAGTGAAAATTGTGAAATGTTTATCAGATTTCTAAATTTACACTTTTTTCATTCGCTTTTTTTTTTTTTTTTTTTTTTTTTTTTTTTTTTTTTTTTGTAAGAATGGCACAAATGACTTACTTGATATTTTAAAGTGTGATTTAACGCTTATAAATATTATGTTTATCATTTTAAGGCTTTTAGACTTCTTGGTGAAGGCTGGTATATTACTTTTGTTTTATTAACTATTATATCGTTCTCCTCCCTTTGAAGTTCGGGTATTCGATGGCAGAGAGATTTGAGTGCAATGATTGTGCAATGTTTTCAGAGCTTTCTGTGTATGACAATGAACTTCATACCAATACCCTTTGAAAAATAGTCCATAAATTTGTTCAAATGTCAAAAACAAGTCTTATATTCCCTTGCTCTTTATTATAGTAGCTTAGTTTCTGGACTTTTATTCTTATATCGTGCATTACTTAAAAGGTATGTTATAGTTGTTCTCCCTACCGCTGTTTAATGAGTTCAGAATAACCTAATAGAAATATTATCTTTATTAAATGGCAAAAATCTTGCTATTAAATAGTATTGAACCAAATATCTTGCAACTAATAATAAGATGGTATAATTCTAGTTATTCATCCAATTGACCACTTACAACAAACAAGATAGTTGAAATCTATAGGCAAATAGATTTTCACTTTAATCAAAACGAAAACTCATTTAGGCTTTTGATAACTTCATCGATAGGAAAAGGAATTTGATGTGCTGAATTAGCAAAATAAAGTTTCTAAAATTCCATAAGAACTCTTATTAATAACTTCAATCTTCGCGAACGCTAAGCTATGCATAAGCATTAATTCTTAAGAGTTAGCTGATAAATTCTTTTCGTTTCTCATTATTACGTTGCCCAGTATCTAGGTCGTGATGCATTATGCATAAGACACTAACATATCATTATGCAAATGTCAGGCATTTCATCTTGTACTTTGCATTAGCATAGATCCCTGTATGAAAACACTGGCATTTATTCTTGCTTCACATGTGTTTCTGTTTGAAAAATGAGTGAGTTGCCACAATTTGTTTATAGTTTCCTTCTGTTAAAGGCCCTCATTTCCTTAACATAGCGTTAGAAAAGTCATCAGGCCTTTCCCGTGGATACATGAATGAAAAATTTGAGCTATTCTGGTCCAAAACAACATGGCACCGTCTATGATTTAAGCATTTGATTTTTACTTTAAGCATTATTATCAGAATCATTTGATATTTATTTCTGGTTTTAGTTTTTACAGAAATCTCTATAGATTTTTTTGATGTAACGAATAGAGTCAACTTTAAAAAGTGTTCTTGAATGGTAATATAAAATTGTCTAAAATTAAATTTCCTTCCTCAGTTGCTTAACATTGGCCTGTTCAAATACCATTTCATTTTACGTAAATCACAACAAAAAAAAAAAAACAACATAAGTATTTTATTTAAAATTAATTCTTTATTTATTTGTGTGTATATTTTCAGTCTGTAAATAAAAATTAAGTGCTTGCTTGCTATAACAATAGTAACTGAACCAGCGTGCAAAAAAGATCGCAATTATGAAATATTTATGGAGTACTATATACATTTAACCTAATATGCATACTCTAAGTGCTATAAAACTGATCAAAATGATAACTAAAGTGTCTCTTTATAGAAGGTAACAATCAAAATAATATTTTTCAGTTTTTTAAGAAAAGAAAAAAGAAAATCCTAAAACTTTGATGCTTACCAAAGTTAAAATTTTTTCCTTAGCTTTCCTTCAATTTCCATAAACGTCTCTTGTTTTAATATCAATAAAAGTAATATAAATTTCAGCTTAAAAAAAATAATAATAAAGAAAAAGAAAGAAAAAAAGAAAAGAAAGAAAGAAAAGAAAAAAGAAAATTCTTAAACCTTGATGCTTACCATACTCTAAAAATTTGTTCCTTAACTTTCTTTTAATTTCCATTCTATCGACATATTTATTCAACCTGATCAAAAATTTCGTTAAACACCGTAATGCAAAAAGTACTAAATGGGGATATCTAAAAAGAAATAATTTTATTCTAATATATTTTTGAACATTAATTGTTATACATGCAATTATTTTGGTAAAAGTGCATTTTCAGACAATTACGAGGGCAAAGCTTGCCAGAGTATTAAGAGCTGATATTTTTAAAGGAACTTTTATTTTATTTTATATGAAGTGAATTTATTACTTGTATCTTCAAATTATTTTCAATTTTGTAGTTTTTAATAAAAGTGTTTTAATATATGCTTAAAAATTAAACAGAAGTCAAATGAAGAAATTGCGTGAAAATTGTCTTTATGTTTAAAACAATTATTTTAAATGTGGTGATTTCAATAATGCATCCAATATTCATTTAACATTATATGTGTGTTTTTAAAATATACACACTCCAAATTTCGAAATATTTTTAACAATGCTGATTCACTTTTTCATTAAAATTCACCAATTATTATAAACATACTTATTTTTCAAATAAAATGCAATTATATTCTAATATCATATTAGAAAATAAATATATATTTTTTTATTTTTAAAAAAGTATAAACCTATCTTCCACTGTAAAAAAGTAAAAAGCTTCTATAATCACGTAACTCTATGCCGTGGATTGTAGAAAACATCATCGCGGATATATTTTATAAAATGTGTTTAGTAGAAAGTATTTTCGGTAATTTTCGTACAGGCTCATCAAATTTCGCAAACATTTTATAAAACTGGTGTAAAAATAAATTATCACACTAGTAAATTGTTAATCATTCTTGCCTAGAAAAAAAAAAAAAAAAAAAAAAAAAAAAAAAAAAAAAATGACAGATAATATCATATTTTCTTTTTATTTTCAGCCATTTCTAAGAATGTATAAGAAATCAACGAATTTATTCGATTGGCACGCTTTCCATATTCTCATTAATCTATAGCTATTTTTTATAATAAATAAGTGCCCGAAAAATTTTGCTAGTATATTCTGCATATCTAACGTGTACAATTAAAATAGTTTATACAGCAACTTTTAGTCGTTCATTCTAAATAAAAGATCATGTATTGTCACACATTTTATTATTTTCAACAATTTCTAAGAATATTGAATTAAATCATCTAGTTAATTTGACTGTATCCTTTTTGAGATTCTCATTATTCTAGATACTTCAATCAATATATATGCATGCGAAAAAAGAGAGAGAAAAAAAGAAATAACAAAAAATAACAACTACAAAAAAATTCCCCCACTCTGGATAATCAGACAAACCTATATTAGTCCCGAAGTTTTTGATAACTTTGAATCAAGCTAAGTATCAGGTTTCGGAAACTATTTCTTTCTGCAAAAGATATACGGTCTTTGAAACTTCGGGCAATAAATCATAGCCATCGTTCCCTAACCGTGACGAGAAATATTGACGGCCGCTCTTCGGTAACTTTTGCCGGCCAAAATCCCAAGGCCTACGGCAAGTCCATATCAGGGTCCATCGCGCCGATGAGCAGAGTGAAACTCGGCGGTGGGGCCAAGCGAAATTAAATCAGGAAGTTGAAGTATGGAGTCGATAAATAAACATGCGATGAAATATGTGGCTTTGAATTGTCACTTTCCCTTCGTTCTATATCTAATTTATTTTCATAGAACAATGGACGGATATAGACGCAGTAAGTCAGGTATTCAGTGGAGGATATACAAATAGAGCGCTACTTTTAAAAGTATGTAAAGAATAAATATTTAACCGTGGTTTTTAAGAATGAAAATAGATTTGAAATCTCTACTTTCAAGATTAGGTATAAAAAGATTTTCACATGTTTGCAGCATAATAAATTGTCTTTATCGATAAGGATAATTCTTTTCATAGATGTCTGTTAAAAGGTTGAATTAAGATAAATATACTTAACATACGCAAATTAAAAATTTAACTGTAATTTTACAATATATGTATTTTTTCGTAAATGCATCTAAACAGAAAAATAAACTAGCACATATGTGTCACGGTAACTATTTAATATGAAAATTTTGTAATAATAATATGAAAAGAATTTGTGCTTTTTACGAAATTTTCCCTCGAGGCCACAAATAACTAAGCGATCGTGATTTTGAACAATATGAATAATATATATAAATTTATCAAAACAACGAAAAAACGATTTTTCCATTTAAAAATTATCGCAATAAATATTTAGCTCCAAATATAAGAAAATCGGTCATGATTAACGATCTATAAAGTGCTTAACTTTTTATTAGAATTTATATTGTGTCATAAAGAAATGCAAGATATCTGATAAAAAAAATATCATTCTTATAGACACTACATTAGCATGCTTACAACTTTTATGCGTAAAACTATAACAGCAGGAAAGTAATTGAAATAAAGTTAGAAGTTAGTCTAATAATTTATAAAAAATACCATCTAATAAAAACACAATTTACGCTTTAAATTTCACTTTGTTCAATATTGTATTCAAGAGTTATTAAGCTCATTAAAATGTATTTAACTTAAGCTTTAATTAACCACATAACCGATGGGTGTAATTTATGTAAAAAGTACATAAAACACACTTGGACAAAGACACTTAGTGAAATCTAAAAATATATATTACGTAAGACAGAAAAAGTATTTGTTGAGCTTTGTTTGGGTTGCATGTATTTTTTTAAGAGTAAATTAATTCAAATAAATGTACAAAATCATTTGAATTTCTTTTGTTCGAAATTAATTTCAATAATAATACATTTACAACACTTTGGACAACTCTCTGTTTAAACTTTTAAAATGACATACTGACAGGTTATTAATTGAGTATATCAAGGGGAAAAAAAATCTAAGAACTACTTTGAAAAGAAAGAATATTTTTATATTTTCTTACATCGCTTTGTTTTTATTTTTTTACACACATATTTTCTTATGAGCTATTCTGTGCAAATTTGAAGACTGGATGCCCCCCCCCCCCCTACACACAGAGAGACACAAATAAAAATAAATACATTAGAAGAAAATAAAATATTCAAATAATCATAAAAGAAAATATCAACGGTATATTATTTTGAAATAATAACAGTAACCATACAAAAAAGTTATAAAATGCACTATAAGAAATTCCGATGAAAAATTGTCACTCTGTATATATATTTACTGCAGTTTTAAATTTTCGAATGAACTAAATGCAAACATTGAAGTCAATTTAAAAATTGAGAGGTAAGCATTTTTTATTTTCTATTTAAGTATTTTGCAATATTGGTAAATGTATTGTGGAGAAAACAATATTATATATATAAAAGAATATCGCTACAATTGGGGGGGGGGGGGTTACTATCCAAGGATTTAAAGAGACATGATGAATATGTCTTTAGGGTACAAGAGATATGTCATGTGACTTGTATAGTTATATTTCAGAACTTGATATAAAATTACTACTTTTTTACCCCTATCCCTCTTTAACACTTAAAACAGAAATGGGGACATTTGACTGACTTTATTAGTTAGATGCAAAATAATAATAATAATAAATCATAAATCAAAATTAAAAAAGAAATTTTCATCATGTACAAAAATTATATTAAGCTATTTTAAATATGCATAAAATAAAATGAATATAGAAAGATAAAAATAGCTACGAAGAGTACAGTGATTTAAACAGCTAAGTTGTTCTATGGTGAATGAATGATATTCTGGTATATATATATTCTGCACATCTGTTACCTCTCAATACAAATAATGTCGTAAATTGCAAATAAAGAATATGTATAACAAACCGCAAGGCATAAACATATGATAAAAATATTAAAGATAAATCAATATTAAATAGATATATATATTACATATATTTTTTATATCATTCTAGTTTGTAAAATATACATTTAATGCATACAAGAACAACATACAACATTTCAAAAAAAAAGAAAAGTGTTCTTGACCAAAGTACTCTTATAAAACATAAGGGATGTGTCCAAGTATTTTACACTTTCTACAAAACCGTATATTACACAATACTTTTTTTTTTTTTTTTCAATCATACTGCACTTTTTATTTAGATGACACGCATTTTTTCCAATATGCAATAATTTTAGCTTAAGATAAGTATCACTCATAATTTGTTAAATAATCTTTCATGCGGCACAATATACTTAATTACACAAAAATAATGATTCTGGAAAAGGCAAATAATTATGTTGACTAATTTATAGATTCTTCCCTTTCAGCAGTAATAGCAATTTTCAGTGATCATTAGTTAATATAAAGGAATTAATGTTATCTAAAGAAAAATTCTTATATCGGTTGTATTTTTTTTCTGCTGTTATCTGTTACTATTATCATAATAATGAAAAATAATTAATTTATGGATAAGTATTAATTTGCACATTAAAGTTATCTTTAAGTAGGGCACCTTCCTACCTTTAAAATGCAATTTTCGATCAAAACTCCGATTTTCTATTAAAAATATACATATTTTTACATGCTAATCACAATTCTTAACTATATTCTATAATATAGTGCACATCAGTAGGCAATATTTCAGATTTAAAAAAAAAACTCTTTTGAAGGTATGCAGGTACATTAAAATTAAAAAATAAATAAAATAAAATAAAATAAAATAAAATAAAATAAAATAAAAAACTGTTTACATAAAATTAATTTTGTTTTAAAATATACTAGATTTTAAAATACGATTTATTATGAAGTATTTGATTTTAGAGAAAACAATTCCTCAGTCTTTATTTTGTGCAATTTTTTTTCGAAATAAGGCCATTTTATGATGATAATCTTCCGAAATAAGCTTTGGCAAATTTTCACATTATTTGTCTTACGGAAATTTATTTAAAAATTGGCTATTTATAATAACACAGAAAGATAATATTTTTCCATATATTTAAAAGTTTTATATAAGCGTTTTTATATTTCACACAAATATATTAAAACCTTTTACAGGCCAATGTTCCCAATTGGGAACATAAGTTAAAAAAATTATTACAAATTAAATTTAATCAAACTTGACTCAAAAAAATTAGCCGAAAGAGTAAAAAGAACCCTTGATTTTTTAAAATAGAAGTTACATTCCTATCGTTAATGAGGAAATGTACAGAAAATCATAAAAAATGATCAATGCCCACTATAAAATAATCAGTCATAAGAATGATTTTTTGAAACAGATTTTTTGAATTAGATAACAAGATTTTTTTAAACAGAGGTTATATTCCTATCATTTATGGGGAAATGTGCGGAAAATAATGAAAATGAAAAATGAACACTGGAAAATGACCACCGGAAGTAACCAATGTTCCCAATTGGGAACATTCTGAAAATTACATATAAAAAAATTTGCATCATATTAAATGACTAATATCCCTTAACTAAAGCATAAGAAGGCATAATATGCAAAAAAATAATGTAAAATATGCCTGGATCTGAATTTGGCCTGTAAAAGGTTAACAATTCTGCTTTCATAAGCTTAGCATTATCTAATTTCTATAAATATATGGAAATTGGAGCATAGTTTCTTACTGCTTAAATTAACAGAATAAATTTACTTCACACATGCATAGTTCAAAGCTACAATGAAAATAAAAAAAAATCCTTATATCAGTCAATAGTTTATAATATGATTACTAGGTTAAGCAATCTCTTTTTCATACACAAATATAATAATTTATCATCAACATTTTTTATGATTGTGATAGCATGCATTAATGCATTTCAGAACAACAGTTCATCGCAAATTGTCTTCAAAGAATTCACTTTCGAATGAAATTAATTCAAATTAGACGTAGCGAAATGCAGTTGTAAAGACAGCCCCAGCTGTTATCATTATGTTTTGATATACAAAGGCTTTTCGCGGCTTCATCGTGAGTCTTCGTCTCGTTTTTAAGACAGGCAACAACTGCAAATTTCAAGGCAAATAACTGATGTCAATCAAGTTTGAATTTTTGCTAGGAAAAATATCATGAGACGTGGTCTAATGTTCTTCAAACCTTTCATTACCTATAATCAGTCTTTCTATAGCGGGTAAAAAGAAATGAAATTTCAGTAATATCTTTGTTTTGCTTTTTAAGCATAAGGTGCGTGTTCTTTGTGTTCACGATGCAAACTCAAGCATCAGTAAAGGATAATAGTAGTTTGAAAGAAAAATTTAATGGTATCTGTCTGGTGGGCTAGTGATGTCAATCCTGCCCACTACTCGAAAAATAAAGGTTCAAGACTTTTCATATGAGGTCAAACTAGAAAATGGTTTTGAAAGCAATTTTATTTTAAATCTGATATGGTGATATCGTATTAAAACTGTTTTTATTTAAGTGTTGTATTGAGAAATATTTTAAAATTCAATCGCCCATATGGATAGCTACAAGGGAATGCAAGAGAAAGGAGGGGGAGGGTGATGTTTCCTCCCTTGATTTGGGAATTTCATCGAAATTTCCTTTATTGTTTTAATAATATATTTTTTTAATGTTACTTAAAATAATCAATCATTAAAACTTCAGAGTGGGATTAAATTAGTATATGTGTGTGTGTGGGGGGGGGGGGGGTCCTCCATGGATTTCAGAATTTCATCAACATTTCCCGTTAATCCTTAAAATCAAAATTGTGATTAAGGTTTAAATGTTTTTACGCAGGTCTTTACTAGAGTCCAATTTCCAACCCCTCCCCCCCCCAAAAAAAAACAACAACAACTATTACTTAAAATATATATGAATAAATATTGCCAATCGTTTGATTTACGTCCTGCTAATGATTATGCCTGTAATAAAGTATATTATGAGCAGTTTCAACTAGCGGTCTTGAAATGCACTTTTATTTTTTATTTATGTATGGTACATTTTAAGTTTAGTTATATGATTTCATTGAAATACATTAACATTTTTTCGTAAGTAGGATAGTCTGTAATAAATGCAAAATAAATTTAACCCCCCCCCCCTTTTTTTTTTGAACAAATATAGCGAATGTACATAAAATAAATACATTGAATTGGATGTTTTAATGAGTGAAATTCAAATTCAAATTTAAATTTTATATAAATTAAATAATCAGTTTAATATATGTAGAACATATAATTCACAACAAAATAAATTATTTTGCATGCATCTGTAAACGACAAAAATATTTATTTTTGTTTTGTGTTTTGTTGATTATAACATTAAATATCGATGTTAATTAAAAAATAATAATAATTTTCTGAGTTAAAAAAATGAAAGTTTAATAAGTGTTAATTGCGTATTTTAGATGCAATTAATATTGTTAATTTCTTTATACAAAAAGGCTTGTTATAAGATACATAAATTTGCATACATTAAATTAATGTATATAGATATTATATAATGCATAATTGTGATATTTATTTGTTAAATAACATTTTAATGCATTTAATAGCTAATCAAATATGTTTTGAAATCATATATTAAATAAAAATGTAATCTTTCGAGTCTATATTGATTTTTCTTATAGGAGATCAGAGCACAGGGCTTCACATCGATCTAGTACAATCTGTTTTATTATGCATTCACTCTATCTCCTTTAATTATAAAACCTGAAAAAAAAAATCAGCGGATTCATAATGAATAATTGTAACTAAAACTTCATTTATTATTGCTTATATTATTAGTATAATATTAAATGTAAGAAATTATTATCTGAATTATATTTAGAATCGAATTATATCGGATATTAATTAAAGCATACAGCGATAATTTTGCTACAAGCTGATAAAAAACCGAATATGAAAATAAACGCATTTCAATTAATAATAACAATATTATTTTCCAACTGCTGAATAAATTTAGAAACATCAGTAAGTTAATATTGGTTAATTTGTAAGGAAGCTACAAAAAATCAGTTAAGCCCAGGGGCCCTGAACGCATGGAAATGCCCAGTCCTGTGAATCATAATCCGGAATATGATAAACAAAATAAAAACATCAAAAAATTCGAGGGGAAGTACATGAAATTACCTGTGTTCACCACTTATCCGTTATGAAGTTGCAAAAAACTAAAAACTTAATCTCAACCATTCGGAACACAACTATCATATAGACTAACATCTCTGTTTGTAAAAGTGGCTAAAAAAATGTTGGGGGGAGGGGGGGGGGGTTAGTGAATGAGAAATCACCTAAAGAAAATGGTATAATGTTTCAAGCTGTGGAGACGATAGGGACATAAAAAATGGACTGTCTGTTGCCTTAAAAAAAGGGGTGATAGGGCGAGTCATTGTCTGACTCTAAAATACAGGTGTGCTGCCGAAGGAAAAAATCTTTCCTATCTATGGCTTGACTCAATTGTCCAGGCCCCCGTAAATTACCCCGTAAACAACTTTAAAAAAAAGTAGAGAAGCTTGGCTGTGTCGTTACTCTATGGGCATCCTGAGGGGAAAAAATGGTTTCTAAGATATTTTTGCTTAAAAAAAGCATGGCTTTTGAATCCATTGTTGGTGTACCTTTGCGAACACAATAGGATGAGGGTTTGGCGGGAGAGAACAAGAATGCCCACGTGGCCTAAAAATATCTGTTTTTTAGGGAACTTTGTGGGGTAGCGCCATGCCAGTCAAGCGTAAAGATTTCAAGGACCTCTTTCCAAGGACGATTTTTTACGATCCTCGAAAAGAAGAGGTAAGAAAGATTTCTTTCTAAATAATTTTGATAGTTGTCCCGGTTATGTCAGTTTATAACTAAATTTTACAAAAAAGAAGTTGTGAGTTTCGAAACTAGATTAGTGGTTGGCAAATTTTGTTTCGAAACATATTTTGTTTAGTTTTTCCTATGTCATCAACTAAATTTCTTTTTGTCCGACACAGAAATTTAAGCTTATTTATATATATATATTTTAAGTTCACATTATGTAAAGATTAATTTTACATATTTCGGAAATTTAAATTTGGAGAACGAGGTCGAAATTAGGAATTTTTTCTCATGTAGGAAGCATGAATTTTGGCGCCCCCACCCCATTCTTTCCAAAATAAATTTACAAACAGAAGTTGGTGGTCGATTCCTTTGATTTTTAAAAAATAATGATTTTTGCTTATATAATTCGAGTTTTCTATCAAATTTAACGTCTGTTTCAGAAAATTTGTTAAAATGTAATAAAACAGGTCCGAATTTAGGGGGGGGGGGGCTACAGTTGGTAACATATGCCCCGGGAGCCAGAACGAAAGATTGATTGGGGGAGAGGAGTGCCAAATGAAGATTTTGTTTGTCTTTTCATACAAAAAATAATATATGAAATGATGGGAAATATCGCTAGCTAATGTTAAACCTAGGAAGAACGTTCTTTAGAAATTTGTGAAAGTGGATGTAATTTAAATCGAAAAAGTAAACACAAACTCGGTTAGAATTCAATTTCAGCTATTCAAAGTAAGGAAAAAACAATTTAAATCTATTCATATGCAGGTGAGAAAACTAACATAGATTTAACATTAGCGATCCTCTTTTTTTCGTTTGACAAATGTAAGTCCCTAAACACTCAAGCTAATATTAATCCTATGGAAGCGCTGTTTATATATCTATTGCTAACATTTTAATTATTGTTAAATTATTTTTATTTTTAAGGATTTTTTCTTCTCTTTTTTTTTTTTTTTTTTTTTTTGCTTTGGGTACCTACGGTTGATAATTTTAACTGTGCGTGAGGACGAGGGGTGGGGAGGCCAAAATCCATGTTTACTCCGAGTGCAGAAAACACTGAGTATAAATTATATAGTGCAACTGAAATTTAAGTATATTACACAAGTGGTGAAATATGAGCAATTGTATGAAATACTGTTTATCTACGCATGCGCGCAGGAAAACGAATATATATAATTTCATGATTTAATTGCCAACTCTACGGAGCAACTCGTAAAGAAAAGCTTGTCAAATACCGTTAAAATTCAGGAAGATATCAATATAGTTGACTGATTTTTAGTTATTATAAAAAATGACTAAATGATAAGGATTTCTGCCTAAATTGTCATTTTTGGGGTTCCGTATTTAAAAAGCTAAAACCGAACGATTAAGATCACTCCTGGTCTGTGAGTGACTGGATACAGACCACTGGGTCCATCTGTGGTCTGTCTGTCGGAGCCATTTTACTAGTAAACTGGAATGAAGAAAGTTCAAATTGGTGGAAGTAATAAAGGCTCACATATTTATATTGGCCCACATATTTATAGATTATTTAGGGAAAATGTAGAGGAAACTTTTTAAATTACTTGAAAAAAAAAAAAAAAAAAAAAAAAAAAAAAAAAAAAAAAAAAACTTTTGTTTATTGAGTGGGGTAATCGTGTGAAAGCTTTCGTAAAGCTGAATTCAAAAATACATTTAATTTAATTTTAAGTGTTATATTTTCAGAGACATCGTCAAAAATATAGTGCACCCCCCCTCTTCCAATTCCGAATCTACTAAAACTAAAATTACGGGGGAAAAAAAGAAAAAAAAACAGACCTAGTAGATATTAATTTAAACCTTGCAGAAAAACTATATCGATTACTTTAGATGGCCTAATTTTTGGGAAAAGCGTATTTTTCTGTTACACACAAATTTCGATTTGCGGACATTCCTCAAATTTGTTGAAGAGCGCTAGATGTACCTATCGTAGCAGAAGTATAAAAGCATTGTTGATAATGATTTTAGAAAAAATCATAAAAAAATAGCCGATCAAAAAAATTAGCCCTTAAAGGCACGGAATATTTAGATATACATAATGATAAAGGCGATGAACTCTAAGTACCATCGGCTTTCAAAGCCTAGGTAACAAATTTTAAAAATACATTTGTGTTGCAGTGCAATACCTAGTAGTAGAATAAAAGCAATAAACGTCAAATTGTTGAAAACAGATTAATTTTATTAGAATTAATTTTATTGTACCGAATCCTCTGAGCGCGAGCTATACTCACACTTAACTACTTATTTTTAATTTTTATTGATGCTTTAATTCTTTTTGGAAAACCACCGGAAGGAGCCTATTCCAAAGAAAGAAAGAAAAGAATAAAAATCTAAGCATTTCTTCTAAATCTACTTGTTGACATTCATTAAATCCTAACTCATTTGCAGAAATCCAGTTAAACAATAATGAAAATTTGTGGAATATCCCTCATCATTCAGCAGCGTTTAGAGAGCAACTAAAAATCAGTTCGCTCTATCGCATATCTTTTTAACGTTTCATGATATTTGACTGGCTTTTTTAATGAGTTGCTCTATAAAGTTGATTATTAAATGATGAAAAAAAATATCTGCTATCGTGCGCAGATGCGCATATAAGAAAATTTCATACAACTGCTCCTATTTAATGAAATGTTTAATATACTTACATTCCAATTAGACTATATTATTTCTACTATACAGGCATGAGATTCTTCCGCGGATCCGCGGTTTTCCGCTTTTTTGTCAATTTCCGTTTTTCCGATTTTTTTTATCGGCAAACGATCGCGGAAAAACTCAAATTTCATCAAAAGATCGCGTGAAAAAAGTATGATTTTCGTTAAAAAAAGACGCGAAAACAAATGCGATTTGTGTCTCAAAAAATCGCGAAAAATACTAATTTCATCAAAAGATCGTGAAAAAACACTATTTTTGTCAATGGATCCTGGAAAAAACACTTTTCGCCGTACGATCGCGATTTTCGTCAAAAAATCCCAAGAAAAACGGAATTTTCGTTGAAAGATCGCAAGAAAAAAGCGATTTTCCTCCAAAGATCCAGAGAAAAATGCGTTTTTCGTCCAAAGATCGAGAGAAGAACGCGTTTTTCGTCCAAAGATCGCGGAAAAAAACGCGTTTTTCGTCCAAAGATCGCGGAAAAAACTCGTTTTTCGTCCAAAGATCGCGGAAAAAACTCATTTTTCGTCCAAAGATCGCGAAAAAAAACGCGTTTTTCGTCCAAAGATAGAGGAAAAAACAGGTTTTTCGTCCAAAGATCGCGAAAAACACGCGTTTCTCGACCAAAGATCGCGAAAAACATGCGCTTCTCGACCAAAGATCGCGAAAAACACGCGCTTCTCGACCAAAGATCGCCAAAAAAAACGCGCTTCTCGACCAAAGATCGCAAAAAAAACGCATTTCTCGACCAAAGATCGCGAAAAAAACTCGTTTTTCGTCCAAAGATCGCGAAAAGAACTCTTTTTTTCGTCCAAAGAGCGCGAAAAAAACGCGTTTTTCGTCCAAAGATCGTGAAAAAAACGCGTTTTTCGTTAAAAGATCGTGAGAAAAACGTAAATTTTGGGAAAGAAACGCACAAAAAAACATTGCATGTCAAAAGATTGCAGAAAAATGCAAATTTCTTCAAAAAAGCGCAAAAAATTAGCTGCAATTTTAATGTTTTTAAGTTTTTTTTTTTTTTTTTTTTTTTTTTTTTTTTTTTTTTTTTCAGATGATTTGCAAATTTAACTTCCCATGTTTAAATGATATTTTAAGTAAAAATATCTTAAAATTGGAATTGGATGACTAGCTAAGATTGCTGTGCAAAACATTGCATTAGAAGTACAAACTTTTTTTGCAGTTGAGTGGCAAATTAAACATTAGCTTACCATGTTTGTTGAATGATTTTTTTCAGTGAAAATAGAAACTTTCATTTCAGAATTACTTAGAGTCGTATTTGCATAAATTGATTCACTCTGACCCCCCTCCCCCCCTTTTATTATGGCAAATAAAATAACTTTCTTAATTGCCTTTAACGTGCGCTATTTTAAAATAATTTCTCATTTTCTGGCTCACGCGCTTTTCCTCTTTTTTTAACTTTTTGCAATCTCATGCCTGACTATATTTTGTCAAATTATCTGCTACTGGCATCAAATTCCGTTAAAAATTCTGCATTAAACAAAAACATGCAAGATTTTTTTGAACTTTTAAAAGAAATCGACACATCTTCATGAATATACGCGTTATTCTTACACAGATTAATACACATATTGTACAATATCCACATATTCGTAAGCTATATAGCAATAGATGATTTCGTGCATTTTATTTAGGGGAGACCCGTACCCCATTTTCGGCCAAAAATCCTCAAAAGTTCAATTTTTTTCCCCCTCAGAAAACGATAAAATACATATTTGCGAATATCCATGCAAAATTTCAGAACTCGGGGACACTTGGAACAGGTAGAAAATGAGCTTTTTTAATTGTACTCACTATAGAGTTTAAAGGACTAGCGGCCATTTAAAACGTGTTTTCCTGAAAATAACTTTTTTCCTACTTTACCTAAGTTCAAAATACTAAGGCTCAGTAGTAAAAAGATTTAGAAACAAAGTGTTTATGTTTTTAGAATCTTAAAAAAATTTGCAACAAAATTAAGGAGGGATATTTATTTTAACTATTTCTGAAAATTTTACATAAATTGGTGAACATGAAAATTATAACGAATTTAAGGAAATTTACCATGCGTATTTTTATTTATTTTTTTCTTAGCCGATTAAAATAGAAAATTAAAAATATCTCTCCTTAGTTCTTTTCTATATACTATAACACTATTAAGAAATTTTAGTAATACCAAAATATTGAAAATTGAATGAGGAGTAGTAATTTTGAAAAGTGTATTTTTCGACAAAAAAAAAAAAAAAAAAAAATCATAAAAACCCCCATAAAAAATATACTTTTTAATAAAAAGTGAATTTTTTTGCTAATTATTCCTTACAAGAAGATTCTTAAATAGTACACCAAAATTCATTAATTTAAAATCAATAATAAAAATTTTGGGTTTTTGCTTACGGGTCTCCCATAATAGGATGGACTCTCCTTTGATTTTTTACTGCCTCCTTAATTGTGCTTTTGATCTAATAGCCATTGATAAGCATGAAGTAAACATATTCTTCATAACCCTGAAATTCCAGCAAAATCCCGACAAATACATTTTTAAATATTCGACAAAATGTCTAAAAGGGAAATTATGCTGTGATTAAAGGTACGGGTTATTTTGTGTGAAAAAAGATTCGAACATTTGAGAAAAGATTTGGTCAACTCAAACCCATAAATTAGTCTAAAATCTCGGTAAGAAACCAACCCTAATTCTAAACAATTAAAGCCAATCTAACCACCGACTCACTCACCACCACCACCAGCACCACCACCACCACATTCACACGCACGCACAAATAAATAAATATATAAATAGCGCCAACCCGAGTCGGGTTCCTTTAAAAATAGGTTACCTTTGCCGATGTGAGATTCCATATCGTATTACTCTTAAGTGTTTCTAGTAAATTTAATTTTATAAAAAAATAAATTGTTGCCTGTACGTTTTTGATAAACGACAACCACCACAAAAAATATAAAATATTTTATTTCATAACATAATCTTTTCATTCTGCTTGTTCCAATTATCTGGATTTTCTCATATCGGGACTATATCCGGAACACTTTAATCAGATAACTTTGGACTGCGCCAAAATCATTCGTATTAAAATAATGGTTGAAACTTTTAAATCTCATCTCACTAAATCAAAATATTTTAATAAATTATATGACACTGACCATTTTATAAGTGGAGTGGTTGTTTTTAAAATTAAAGCTTTTTATGTCATTAACATATGTAGAAATTTCATAATGTGTATGTACATATATATTAATAAGTAAATAATGTATATCTAAATGCATAAAAACATTAGCTAAACTGCAGTGGAAAAGAAATAAAGATATGTTAATTGATACTGCTGGACACGAAAAAGGGGGAGATTCTGAAAGAACAATACACAAGACAAACATTAACAAAATACATTTTCATGATTTGTTTTATTGATTTGTTACTATGGCAGAGATAATACTATTTTCCTGTTTTTAATTTTATCTATATTGTAAATTAACATGATTATCCCACATTATTTCTTATATTAGAAACTTTTTCTTTGAAAATATGGAACGTGTTGTAGCAATTTGGATGCGAGATTTAGTAATGTGAGATCTAATAGATTTTATATAATAGGTTTCTAGTGAGACAAAAATTTTATTTTTTCGCCGACCAGCATAATTAGAGTTTCACTGTATTTATTCTCGATAAGATTTTTTTTAATAATTTGTCATTACTGTTATCCGTTAAGAATGCACCTTCAATCTATTTATTTATTTATTTTTTCTAATCCTTTATATAGACAAACTTATAAAAACTATTGATTTAAAAAAAATAAGGTGGAAGATTTTTCTTTTAACTGTCAATAAAATAATCTTATGAAGAATGTTGTCGCCAAAATTACTGGCAATTGAAAAGAATGTTTTCACTAACAATATGCTTGAAAGTATGCTTTAACAAAAAATCCACCCCTTGCACTTCAATAGGTCTCTCTTGAAAAATCGATGCTTTGAAAGTGTATTTAAATGACATGAAATAAGTAAATTTTTTGGTTTTTTGAATTTTAAATAGGAAAAGATATTCATTCAGAAAGTTACGTCGTTATTTGAGTTTGGATGGCTTACGATCAAGACGGTAATTTATTTTTTCTTTATTTTAAACCGCTGGATATATCTTATTTTTTTAGTATATCGAAAGTTATTAATCTTTTACATATTCGGAACATCGTGACCATAATTACATATGTGTATCTTAAAAAATTACATACAGCAATTATTTTTGTTGCAAGTATTAAAGAGTATTAATTGCCTTTTTTAATGAGAGTATTTTCATAATAAAAAACAGTTAACTATTAAATAAAGAGGGGTGCGCAAATTGAGTGAATTCGTTGAGTAAATAACGTTAATCTTGTGGTTAAGAAACAATTCGACACTAAGTATTGTGTCTCATCTTGTATCCAAAATTGAATTCACACGTTTTTCTCTGAGAAAGTAATTTTCAGCTCTACGAGGAGGATGTGCTTTTTATACTCTCGGGGAAAGTCTTCCAGTTTCACCTGCCGAATTCTTTACTGGTTTGGATCTAAGTTATAAAAAATTTTAATAAAATAAATATGCAGTCATTTTTATCTTAAATTCAGTTCTTCTGTTTATCTGTATTTTTTATTTGGATCAGGGGTAATGGATATTTATAATTAATACATATTTCTAGAGATTCTGGAAAATCTTCCTTTTTTCTTAAACAAATGATATATTTTAATGAGAAAGTTAAATGTTCAATATAAAACAATAATAAAATAAATGTATGGGAAAGTTTAGAAGTTGCAGAAAAGAAAAGGAGAATGCCACATATATCTGAGACGACATAGATCAGGGATGGTCAACCCGCATTCCAGTTGACAATTGTCATTCTTATTTTCGAATAGCAATTTTCGTCTTATTTAAAGCAATTTAGGTATTTTTTAAAACATTTTCTTTATTTAATTAAATGTACATAATTAAATAAATTTAGATAAAACCAAAAAATTTTTAATTATTGATAAAATAAAGTGAAGATTATTATTTAGAAAAAAAAAAATAGCGACTAGTGGAGTGCTTGCACAAGGATTCATCTTGTCTCAAAAATATTGAAGAAACGTATTAAAAATGGATATCAGGGTTTACTTCTGTATTTTGTGTGTGAAGTGTTAATTCTAGCATAAAACAGTAAATTGTATTGGCATCGCGATTACCAGTACAATTTTCGCAAAATTGTCCATATTTCTTTTTACAGTGACACTACTTGGGCTTTAAAAGAAAAATTCAATCAAAGTTATATAAGAGTTAAGCTAGATTACCGACAGATGTAAATTTAAATATTTTATTACAATGTTATTCCTTAAGCTTGCTTTCATTGTATGCATTATAAATATATAATAGTTTAAAATGCCCATAAGGACAAGTAATTAAACAAAAACTTTATCAATTAATATTATTTCTTTCTTTTCACACACCCATTAAGTTTGCATTTAGTATTTTAATAATTCCTGTGATGTATATAACACTAATTGGGTTCTTTTTATTTTCATGTGCAATTCAAATTTCGAATCTTTAGATCGTAGTATTCATTACAAATTTGAACCTATTCAAACGTAATTGCATACTGTATTTCCGTTATTTTCTAAAGTTTTATTAATAGCCATTTAATAGGTGGATGTAATATAATTAACAAGGTGAGGTTTCATTTTAATTTTTGTTTTAAATATAAATTCTTATCTTTTTATTGTACTTTTCAATAAATTATAGATATTTTGCAATGTCCTATTGTTCTAAAGTTATTTGACTCATATTCATAACATAAAAAATCTACAGAGTTAAAGGATTAAAATTAAATAAGGTTAACCTTTACGTTCCACAAATAATCATTTTTAAATCTGTTGCTTTTAATCCTAATATGCCGGACGGAAAAGTAATTCTTTATCTTATGTTGTGCTATTCTTAGTCTGGTGAATATTATAAATACATACAATATTCACTCCTGGAAAAAGAATAGTCACTCTAAATGTGGGTAAATAACAACTCTTTCAAGGGAGTGACTACTCACAGTTGCGAAAAAAGTACGTTTTGTAACCAAAACTCCATATTTTTCATAGTATTATGAAATGATTGGTGAATGAAATTATCAAATGGTGTATTTGAAAATTAAGAAGCACCATACAGTGGTGTTTTTCATATTTTATTCCATATATTGAATCAAAGTTAAACGGAATTTTTTTCAAGTGAATAATGCCAGGCTTTCACTGCGTCATCTGCGGAATGTTGTATTTCACTCTCGATAACGGAAAGACATATTTCACTCCTTACTGGGGAGCGGAAAATTTTATTCTTTAAAAAGTGTATTTTTATAGATTTCACCAAAAATGAGTGAAAATGCCTTTCTTTCTTCCAAAGAGTGAACTTTTCACATATCCCAGTTTTAGAATATGAAAGCAAAGATACATAGCTGAAATAATATAAGGAAAAATTTAAAATGTATAATGCCAGGTTTTCACACCCGTAAACGGACTGAAATATTTCTCTCTCGGCAACAGAGTGAAGTATTTCACTGCTTTTAAGTAATGAAACATTCCACTTTTTAAGGTGTTTATTTTTACAAATTAACTCCAAAAAGAGTGAAAATGCCTTTCATTTTTCCAAACAGTTTTTCTCCGGAAAAAGGATTTTTCTTAAGTGTATAATGCCAGGCTTTCACTGTTATCAGCGGTATGAGATATTTCACTCTCGACAACGGAGTGACATATTTCACTCCTTTCTAGGGAGCGGGAAATTTTATTCTTTAAAGCCTTCGCGACTGGAGCTTTTTACAAAATTTTTAATGTTTTGTCACCGGTTTAAAAAAAAAAAAAATTGAGCCTTATTGAATCGAGAAAATGCGCCGATTAAATAAGGCAAATTTTACAGTAAAATTTTACTGGTGGGGATAAACATGGATTCGTAAGCCTTTTTGTTGCACGTATATGTGTCGCTCGTCCCAAAGGGGTTAAGAAATGTATTTTTATAGAATTCACTCCAAACAGAGGGAAAATGCCTTTCATTCTTTCAAAGAGTGAAGTTTTCACCTATCCTAATTTTAGAGTGTGAAATCAAAGTTAGATAGCAGAAATAACATAAAATTTTTTTTAATGTATAATGTTTTGTTTTCACACCCGACAACCCGTAAACAGAGTGTAATATTTCACTCCTTTAAAGTACTGGAAAATACCCCTTTTTAAGGTATTTATTTTTACAAAATTAACTCCAAAAAGAGTGAAAATGCCTTTCGTTTTTCCAAACAGTGTTTCTTTTAGTTTTCGAGTGTGGAAGCTAAGTTAGATAGCTGAAATTAAAAAAACAAAACAAAAATTTTAATGAGAATAATGCCGGGTTTTAACTCTTGTGAACGGAGTAAAATATTTCACTCCTTTATAGAAAGTGGAAACTTTCACTGTTTAACCCTTTCCGGCACTGGCAAATTCTGTTAGTAAAATGAGAAATTATAGACTGACACAGGAGTTTAGAAACAACTTTTTGAGAAATTAAGAACCCCTTAATTTAAGCATTTACTGTAAAAGCAAAATTTGATTAAAATATTATTAATGCAGTTTGCAAGTTTGGAATTAAAAATAGATAACCCGGACTGGGCAAGTGTGCCAGAAAGGGTTAAGGTGTGCATTTTTGTAAAATTATTTCATATAAGAGGGAAAATGATTTCACTCTTCCAAATAGTGAACTTTTCATTCCTCCCAATTTTAGAATGCGGAAGCTAAATTAGACAGTTAAAATAACATAAACATTTGTATTGAATTTTTTACTAGAAAGTAATGTTTTAGACACACACACACACACACACACACACACACACACAAAAAAAAAAAAAAAAAAAAAAAAAAAAAAAAAAAAAACTGTCCAGGGAAAAAAAAGTAATTTGTGTAATGAAACGAACTATAGAGGTGGTGAACTTTAAATGGCACTTTGAAAGAGAGTCTTCATGGAAAAAATTTCAGTTCAGAAACTCATTTTCTTTCAAAGGTGTTGTGCTTAAAGAAGCAACCTCCGCGTAAAGTTTCATCTCCTACTATGAAATGTAATCTGAATGGCGAGGCCACTGTAGATCATCTGACTAAAGATGCTTAAAAAACGTACTTTTTGCTGTATGTATATTTATGCTTATTTTTTAATTTTAATCTCAATTTATTTTTAAAAAATGTTTTTCCATTTGTTTTAAAATGACGCCGATATATGAGACTACATAAAATACCTTTGCTTTAATTATTGTTGTTTCAGTTTTGTGATTTTTTTTGGTTTATTTCAACTGTGTATAGTACTTTGAGAAGTTGCTTCCAGAAAACTCTTCTTCACAAGCTTTGAATTATAAGCTGAAGGATGGAATTATTGCGCAACATTTGTTGAAATATGTTTTGTGAAAGTTCAAAATATTTTCTGATGTAACTGTTTCTACATATTTCTTTATTTTTGTAAAATAATTCTGTTTATTTTAATCGTGTACCGTTTAAAGCAGAACCTTCCACAAAATGTTTTGCCCCTTGATTTGAAATATAACCTGTGCCACTGCTCATCAAATCATTTGAAGGAAGATGTTTTGAAAAGTATAATTATATACAGGGTTTCCACTCTCAACGGTGGCCAATGGCTAATTTCTAAACCGATAGTCATAGACATATAGTTCCAATTGCAAAAATGCTTTAAAAAAGGTAAATAATTGTGTTTCAAGCGATTTAGCTCAAAATAAAATTTTATTAAAAAATTACGAAAATTAACTTTTTATACGCTCCCCCGGTCATATAAGTGATATTTAGTAAGTTTTTCCCACTACTCTAACAAGTAAGAGAAAAAAGGTCCCATTCACATAACATTAAAATTGACAGAGTTATGAAGCTTTAAATTTCATGACTTAAACCACTTTTCTGTAGCTAAATATGGATGAATTGGACTGAGCTTTAAGGGAACGTTCACTAAGTGCTTAAAGTATTATAAAGGGCGTCTATTTTGAACGCTGTCTAATAGCTAATTCCTAAACCATTTGCCACAGACATATAGTTCCAATTACAAAAAGATTTTAAACGAGATAAAGAAATATTTTTAAAGCAATTTAACTGAAGGTGCTACCACCGTATAAGTTTTACGCTAATGTTAATTTTTATTATTTAACTTCTATATTGGTTAAAATAGTTGAAGACGTGAGTTTTAAAATTCTCTTTATCGAGAAAATCAAATTTTGGGAAATCGCGATTTTATTTTAAAAGGTGTGGTATTTTGATAAGCCTTTATTTTGCTTAAAACGTTCGTACTTATTTTTCCTTTGCTCAAAATTTCCATTCAAATTTTAACCCACTTCCAAATATCCGATCGAGGTTCAATTCGCACACTTATTTATATCCAACGACAGTATAATATTAATACAATTTTAAGTGCGTACCATTTATTTATTTTGTAGGATTACCGTATTTTCGGGTGTATAGTCCGCACCCTGTGTATAGCCCGCACCCCTAAATCGAGCAGTGCAGTAAAAAAAGTTCGTGTATAACCCGCGGAGATGCATCGGTGTATAGTCCGCGGGCTATACATCATTTACGAACGTATATTTCGATCAGGGTTCGAAATTAGAAGCCATTAGTCATAATTTTTAACACAAATTTACCAAATTTTTTCGTGATGCATAATACCTACAGTAATTCGGCAAAAAATTAAGATTATCAGTACCGTAATTTTCGGAAGAAACGCCGCGACGTTTACGTTTTTTAAGGTAAAATTTTAAGCGATGCGGCGTTTACGCGCAATTTTTTTTTCAAACAAGCGTGATATTTTTTCTGAATTTTTCCGAAAATTAAAAAAGAAAATCGGTGATAAATTCAAAATTTCGGACATAAAATGTATACGTATCTTAGGTCATTGGTTCCCAAAAAGATCGAATCCTCGGAATCGGTCCTAAAAGCACCAACTCCGAAAAGGAACGATACCTCGTACTCAATCTGAAACAATGATCTGAAATGAAACGAATCCGCAAAAGTTCGATTCCTTGAACTCGTTTCGAAATGAAACAACTCTGTAAAGGAACGATTCCTCGGAATCGTTTCGAAAAAGACCGACTGCTCTGAATCGTTCCGAAATGACATAAATCACGTACTTTTTTGTTCTTTGCAACAGGTTAGGGTACCAACTCCGAACAGATAAGATTCCAACGGACTCTATCTGAAATGAAACGACTTCGGAAAAGTTCGATTCATTGAACTCGTTCCGAAATGAAAATACTCTGTAAAGGAACGATTCTTCGGAATCGTTTCGAAAAAGACCAACTGCTCTGAATCGTTCCGAAATGACATAAATCACGCACTTTTTTTTGTTATTTGAAACAGGGTAGGGTATCAACTCCGAAAAGAAACGATTCCTCGGACTCTATCTGAAATGAAACGAATCCGGAAAAGTTCGATTCCTTGAACTCGTTCTGAAATGAAACGACTCTGTAAAGGAACGACTCCTTGGAATCGTTTCGGAAAGAACGACTGCTCTGAATCGTTTAGAAATGACATAAATCACGCACTTTTTTTTGGTTCTTTGCAACTGGGTAGGGTAGATTAATTTTTTTGAAAAATAAACTAAATCTTAAATGATCTTAAATTCAGAATCGTCGAGGTTGGAAGGGTTCCGGATTTTGGATTTTGTACACTACAAACACAATGGGGTGCTGCAGCACCGATTCACTAGCAAATTATTTTCTGATATTTGATTTATAGATTTTTTTTTAGGTCTCGCGTATAAGTCGACCCCCCACTTTGAAGTTCTTTTTTTTGCCTAAAATTTCACGACTTATACGACAGTTCTTCCAAATCCAGAAATAACTGTATTTAAGCAGTAAGAAAAAGCCTTTACAAACACGGGAGAACTCTCTAAATTTCGCGACATAGCGAAAAAAATTTACAATTTTTGATGTTTTTTTCAAATTTTTTGAGATTTAAAAGTTGTAGAAAAAATGTCACGATTTCCAATTAAAAAAAAATCTTTGTATAACCCGCACCGTGTATAAGCCGCAGCGGCTTTTTGGAAGGTTTTTTTCTTGTATAAGCCGCGGACTATACACCCGAAAATACGGTACATCAAATTCTGTTAGGTTAAGTAATCTAATAGGATTGTAAATATATGTCGTTGTAACGATTTGTGACTGTTGCTTTTCATAAATTAAATTAACAAACTTTCTGTTATTTTTTTACTTATAATTTTAGTAGAAATTTTTCTTTAATATGTAATCATCAACATAAATTTAAAAATAATATTGTAAATATTATTTTACTCTCAATGTTTAATGTGAAATTTTATATCTTGCGTTTATTTTTATTTCCAGTAAATTTGTGACTGACCCCTAATTTGCAGCAAAAAAGATGCTTCAACTTTAAACAGCTATTACTCGGTCAGTTTTAATCGCAGAGGAATGGGACTTTTTTTGTATTACTTGTTAGAGTAGTGGGGAAAATTTACTAATTATTACATATAGGACCGGGGGACCGTATAAAAAATTAATTTTCGTAATTAAAAAAAAAATATTTTGAGTTAAATCGTTTGAAAAATAATTCTTTACCTTTTTTAAAGCATTTTTGCAATTGAAACTATATGTCTGTGACTAACGGTTTAGAAATTAGCTATTGGCTACCGTTGAGAGTGGACTCCCTGTATATATGTGTGTATACCGGGTGTCCCAAAAATGACTGATGGATTTTAAAATTCAATAACTTGCAAACGGTGACAGTTATTAAAAAAAATTGCAGGAGGGTTATGTATAATGTCAGGAGTTTTTTTACCGTAATTTTTTATTTTACTTCGCATTACAAACAATAGGTGGCACTGACGGCAATTGAAGGCCAGGTCGATGCTTCACTCAGCACTGATCACGTGGCCTTCAATCGCGTCAGCGCCACCTATTGTTTGAGATGCGAACTAAAATAAAAAATTACGGTAAAATAACTCCTGACATTATACATAACCCTCCTGCAAAAAATTTTTAAATAGCTGTCACCGTTTGCAAGTTATTGAATTTTAAAATCCAGTTATTTTTGGGACATCCGGTGTACATATATGTTCAAGATGCACTCAAAAATAAAATCTTCAGAAAAGGCCACATATTTCAAAAGAAGACTACAACAATTTCTATCATCATTAAGTCAATGCACTATGGCTGACAAAAAAGTACATTATCTTTATGACTAAATACATCCGTTAATAAGTTTTATTTTAATTTTGAAAAATATATAAAGCATAAACTAAACCAGTCCTTTTCTACAAATTTGGTTGTGAATACTAATTTTCATTTTCCAGTTTCTTTTTTTGCACTGCACCCCAATACTATATTCGTGCTGAAACTGACTCGGTTTTCTTTAATGTACCATGCTTTGCAATCGATTTACAAGAGTGAGGGACGCTTGTCACGACTTTAATCTGATTTATGTAGATGCAAATGAGGAATTAGATGAATTCCCTTCTGTTTCTCTTTTTTTCCATTTTCTCCGCGTGACTGTTTGAAGAAAATAGATTAATTACTCACGTTGAGCTGCGGGCAGGAAAGATTTAGGGTTTGTGGCTTCTTGGGAACAGTTTAAAAGTACATTAAGTTCTAATAAGTGTCTGGAATGTTTCGTGTGTGTCATAGAAACAGAAGACAGGAGCATCTAACTGTAGACACATTCCTACGAACATACATTGGATTATAATTTTATATTATTTGCGTATCTAGCACATGTGCTTTAGCATAAAACTACATTTGGTTTTTTGAATAGCACAAATTTAAATTTATGTTTATTTATTTTGATTGAAATTTGTATTAATACACGAGCTAATTTCTATGCAGCTCACGATTCTGCTCCTTAAAGAAATAGTTTTTACTTTTATTAATAAGTAAGCTTTATTAGTTCTCGTAGACACATTGTTGAACACACGCACACACACATATACACATATAAATATATGTATGCATATATATGTGTATGTATATATATTTATACATGTATAGAGGAAAAATTAACTAATGCCTTATAGAATATTGTGTCGGATCTGATTGCTATTAACACATAACATTTTTTCCAACAAATTACTAATCCTCAACAAAACTATGTTATTGCATATGTAGATAAATCTCCTAATAATTATGAAATTATATGCAAATCCTATTACAACAACCTCTTACACCCTGCATTTCTTCTAATTATTCTTTCCAAAATACTAATGAAAACATAATTGTAAACAATCGTAAAATTCATAGTTATAAATACTTTACTAATTAGTTCCTCTGCAAACTTTAATTATCCTTATTTAGTTCTTATACACAAAACTTTATGTATATACAAAATCAAAACAAGTAAATTGAGAATGGACATTGGGTACTATTGGATGCAATACGTATAATAATAAAGTTAAAAAGCAGCCTTTTTTTTCTTTCTTTCTTTTCTTTTTTTTTTCTTTTTTTTTTAATGTCAAATATATAAAATAACAGATAATCCAAAATATATAAAAAATAATTATCAACTGATAAATATGGAAAAAAAACTTAAATGCATAAACAATATAACGACATACAATTTCAAAAATATTTTTAATAATATAGATTTATTATATCTACATAATATAACAAATACATTATTTAAAAAGTATCATCACCAATTGTATCTACTTATAAAAAAAGCGACTTCAGAGACTGTAGGAACGGTTCCGGCATAAACCATTCCAATTTGGATATCGACTGTAGCTAAACGTCACGTTAGGCTTAGCTGAAAACAAATGTTAAAATGATTGTTTTGAAATTTCTTCCATTTGAAATAATGTTTGTTCAGCATATTTTCATATAAAACCCAACTATAATACATAAAGATAACAGCGGAAGTGTGAACTGAGAAATTTTTAATCATTTAAAAGTATGATTGTATATTATCGGCTCAAAACGCCGTTTTTCTCTGATCTCACAAAACTTTAGTGCTGCCATCTATGAACTAACAAAGGACTCGCAAACCTGTTTTTAAATAATTGTTCTACTTAACTATTGCGGAATTTTAAATTTAGTTTTATTAATTTTTTGAAGATGCTAGCATAAGACGTTTATTTTTTTAAATTTTGTTTCTTATTATAAATAAAATAAGCTTTTTTCCCCCTTCAAGTTGTAATTGATATATCACATATTATTACTGCTGCATTAGTATAATTGAAAATTATTTTTTCACATCCTCTTAAATCAAAATTTTATCTGCTTTGATGTAATTAATATATTTAGTGCATGATATGGAACAGATGATTTATAGATGTGCACCATAAACTTAGCGATTTTTTTCGCGGCAAAAAGCCGTTTTTGAAATCGATCGGCAAACTGAAACTGCATCAGAAACCCATTTTCAAGCACAGCTATCACTTTCAAAACTCCTGAAAAATTGCATTTTTGTAAATATAAAAAATGAATAATTTAGACTATGTCATGGGGGTCGGAGCCCCCCTAAAGCCCCCGGTTTTTTATTTTTATTTATTTATTTATTTATTTATTTATTTTTTTTTTTTTCAGGAGAAAAAATTTAAAATATTTAAGTGATCGCCATATTTGAAAACGAATTATTTTGCTAATAATAATAACGTTTTATTTTGCAAATTATTATTATTGTTGTAATAAATACTGCTCTTGATTTGGAAATTAAAATTTGTTCAAAAACTAAAAATCAAATTAAAAAAAAAAAAAAAAAAAAAAAGTTTTTATTATTGGTATTTGAAGAAATTTATTGCTATCTTTTAAATGTGCTTTTCTACAATACAAACTCTTCAATAATATAATCTTCATTCTGTTTGTTTGTATGAAGTATTATGAAATATTTTATCTGCTTTGATGTAATTAATAATTAATATATTTAGTGCATGATATGTAACAGATGACTTATAGATGTGCACCATAAACTTAGCGATTTTTTTCCGCGGCAAAAAGCCGTTTTCGAAAACGATCGGCAAACTGAAACTACATGAGAAACCCGTTTTCAAATACAGAGATCACTTTCAAAACTCCTGAAAAATTCCATTTTTGTAAATATAAAAAATGAATAATTTACACTATGTCATGGGGGGCGGAGCCCCTCTAAAGCCCGCCCCCCCTTTTTTTTTTCTTTTCAGGAGAAAAAATTAAAATATTTAAGTGATCGCCATAAAAAATCAAATTAAAAAAAAGTTTTATTATTTGTATTTGTAGAAATTTATTGCTATCTTAAAAATGTGCTTTTCTACAATACAAACTCTTCAATAATAAAATCTTCATTCTGTTTGTTTGTATGAAGTATTATGAAAATGAAATGCAAGTGAAAATTCCGTTATTTTTGACGGGGTTATATACTAGTCTACAAATGAATATCGATACAGATTATTTTAAAACAAGCTAATTTCGATATTGATAATAATAATATATTGAGAGATTAATACAATTTATCAAAAGAAAGTCTGTCATCACAAAGAGGATGTACTTCACATTTATTATCCGAATTATACCACTGTGAACGTAAGGAACATACATTTATATCGTTATATTGATGACATGATTTTAATTGCCAAATAACACTAACAGTTCGCAATTTCCTGTCGATTGCCCAATTAATTTAGAATTAACGAAAAACCTTTAACTTTTACTTATTTTACTCTTTAGATCTAAAATTACTGATCTATATGACAAACACATAAAATTTAGAATCAAAGTTTATGTATTTGTTCCTTTTAAATTATGTCTTATATTTCAGTGTATCGTAATATACTCCTCAATCATTTCTATAGAATAAAGAACTTATGTTATATTTTAGTCCATTTCTTTTCATCTCATTAACAATAATATTAAAAAGCTAATTTATGATGCATTTAATCATGATTTTCCTAAAAAAATTCATATATTCTATAGTATAAAATTAGTACATAAATGATCTTACAGCAAAATAAATACATTGCGTATACTATAAACCATTACAAATTAGCCACAAAAATTGTGAAATTAAGGAATTTATTAATTGACTATAAAACTGATCCTTTTAAAAAATAGCAATATACATTTTAAAAACACGGGAAATTAATTACCTTCACTGTAAAAAAAAAAAAAAAAAAAAAAAAAAAAAAAACGCTAAAATACGGAAATTGTACTGGTACTCTAGACGCCAGAACTATTTCCGTATTTTACCGGGGGAAAAAAGGTCTTTCACATCTTCAGGGCTCCCAAATGGTCCGCGAACTGAACGCCAATATTTTTAACAGAATGGTAGATTTTCATGGTAGATTTCTCCAGCATTTGTACTAAATCTAACCTTTGAAGGCGATTTCTGCTCAATTTGCAAGAAAAATGTAAAACGAAAATCTTTCTAAAATATTGATGTTCAGTTGACGGACCATTTGGGAGCCCTGCATCTTGGATCATCTGTGAGTGACATGTGGCCAGTTTGAAAATTCTTTTTTATCTAGCAGTAGTGTCATATGATGGAGTAGCACTTCCATAAGCAGTCAACATTTCAATATGAATTTGCCGGGCACTGGAACATTTCAAAAGCTGAAACCGCGAGGCTCTGTCTTCTCCACACTGCGGCTTATTTCAATCTTCAACTACCTGAAAATAAACGAATCAACAATAATAACTGTAATTTGTGACATTAGGTACACAAGGTTCAATTAATATGCAGAAAATATTTTAATCCAGATATCTCAATTATTTCCTAGTGATAATTACCCGTAAGGCATGGTGACGTCACTGCGACGTTGTTGTGAAGTCACATTGTGACTTTGTGACCATCGATTGTCGATGTGAAGTCACAGTGACTAAAATGTGAAGTCGTTATGGCCGTTTTTGAGCTCGTTTGTGACGTTTCACAAAGTGGTCACAGTGTGACAAATTTGTGAAAAATGTGTCATTTGTGACCAATTTGACATTAACATTGTGACGAAACTGTGACAAAAGCAACGATATTTAAATTGCCAGAAACATGTTTTTAAAAGTAAATAACATGTTTTGAAGGATATTTATAATTTTCTTAAAATTTTTAAAGTCACATCTCAGTCACAATGTGACGTCACTGACAAGGAAGGTCTCCATTGGGGGCATACTCAGAATTTTTTGAAAAAAATACGAATTAAACTACTCATGTAGGTAATAAAGGATCAGTGAAAATTAGCGGCGGAATTACATTATTAGATATGTAAAAAAATAAAATAGTTTGGAATAATTGGCGTGAAAATCTGAAAGCGACGCGGGATTTGGCGAGTAGTGCATTTCCTCGCCAAAAGCAGACGATTTTAACGAATCTGAAAATTGATTTTAATTGACTTCACTGTTAAAAATCTGCAGCATTTACTGCAACGTCACTCCACTACTTTTATAGAATATCTCTCTTCTGACCAATGAGAATGCTCCATAGCACGGTGAACACTGTTAAAAATCTGCTGCATTTTGCTGCAACGCACTCCCCTGCTTGTATAGAAAACGGTTACTTGGCCGTGAAATGGCGCTTTCTCATTGGTTGGAATAGAGATATTATATACAAGTGGTGGAGGGCGTTGCAGCAAAATGCAGCAGATTTTTAACAGTGAATTGACCGTGTGGTACACTGTTAAAAATCTGCTGCATTTTGTTGCAATGCACTCCAACACTTGTATATAATATCTCTATTCCAACCAATGAGAAAGCTCCATTTCACGGCCAAGTAACCGTTTTCTATACAAGCAAGGGAGTTCGTTGCAACAAAATGCAGCAGATTTTTAACAGTGTATTTTTCAATTTGGAACAATTTTAATCAATTTAAATTGTGTTTTAAATGATAAAATATATTAATTTCATTTTGTTATAAGTACATATAAACGTATATGACAAAATTACACTTAAAGTAAAGTAAAAATGCAAAACTAAAATTACTTAAACTAAACTTATTTAAATAAATTGAACATAGAAAGTTTTTTCTTTAAAAAGTATTCGTAGCGTAAAAGCGTATTTTTCAAAATTTCGTTTTTTCGCCAACCGGAGATAAATCGCCAAATAAACGAAATTTTATTATTTTTTTACGGACGTTATAAGGAGATTCCGCCGAAATTTTTTTTATAAACATATATAACTAGATGAGAAGAACATTCTGTAATTTTTTCAGATTTTTCTGAGTATGCCCGTATGGAGACCTTCCTTGTGAGTAGTGGCATTTTGGTCACAGATGTTATGTGACCATGCATGCTATGAGGGTAGAATTTTACGATACCCTTCACGCGCATATATATGCATTATTATTTAAAATAATGTGCGGTATTTTAAAACACTACAGGGTTAGCCTAAATTAAATATATTTAAATTAATTAAATAAACATATAAATATAAATATACAATTATCATACGTGTGTGCCGATTCAATATACATTATACAATGTTTTATTGCATTGTAGAGATACCTCCCTTTTTTCTTTTTTAAATTAACCATTGCGTATTACCAGACAACGCCGACCTCCTCCGTAATCTAACATCTACCATCCATCCGTTTTTATTATTATTTTTTTGCCTTTTTTATTTTTTATTTCTTATTATTTGTGATTATATATATATATATATAGAACCATTAATTGTAAAATAACAACTATCAACAAAAAATGAAAATTTAATTAAATGGAATATTTGGAATTCACAGAACCATAGTAGACTCGTCAAGCTCCAAAATACTATAGAGGTACAAATAAAGTGTGCGATTTCTTCGCATCTGCCATGAAAAGCAAAAAAATACGAATTTGGGGATACCAGCACACATAATTCCAAAATAAAGTGAGTAAAAACATTAAAACAAAATTACAACACAAGATTGAAATGGATAGGCAAATCATATACCGAAACTCGAAAGCCATCCCCAAAATGATGTAGTAAAAAAACAGCACATCATGACCACAAGCGACTGTTGCCCTCCCCCCCCCCCTCAAAATAAAATAAAATAAATAAATAAATAAATAAAAGGACCTGCAAAAGGTAGACCAGGGAGTCCCAATCCTAATAGACAAACCTCGTATTACATTTGACCAGCGCCCTCCAGTTTAATGAAACCATTTTATCATCCTATAAATTGCATTAGTTCTGCCATCTTGTGGAAATAAACGCAAATAAATGATTATATACATATTATTATGAATTACTCAAATGCGTTATATCTATTGGAAGATGACTTGCATATTCTCAGTGTAGATATAAGTAAAATTAAAAATATTTTATTAAAGGAAAAACGTAAACAAAATTGATTTTTTAACTATTATAAAAATTAAATTTTGAATTGGATGATTTATTATAATGATTTCGTGATTAAATGAACAATATTATGTAATATCAATAATTAAGACACTTTTATTACTAAATTACAATAATACATCAAGTACTGGATGTTGAATTAACAGATATATATATATGAATAATTGTAAAGTTATATTCATTAAATCTATTAATATTATTTAATGATGAATGTTATTGATTAACTTGTATCGAACTTTTATTAATTTGGACAAAATCTAAAATATTATTTCTAAGTTTATAAAATACATACATTATCTATTATTCACTTATTTTATCTTATAATACTGTATTAATTAAGTTTAGGTTAGTAACGTCACACTAAATGAAATTGATTTCAATTTTTATTTTTATTTTTCCCCTTTATTCATTTTAAATATCTAAACATTATGATATTGGTTATGAATTTATTACCATTATTCTAAATGGTTATTAAGTATTTAGGATATGATATAAAACTGATTTAATGAAAACGAAAGACAAAATTATGTGCAAAAATCACAAAGTTTGAAATTTAATAACTATGTCATTTTTTTGTTACACGTAAAAGAAACTTTTTATGGTGTATCTGTTATGTTATGCCTACACTTTTACTAAATATAACTATAAGGATTGAGGGACAGTATAAAGAATTAGATGTCGTAATTTTTTTTTTAATTGACTTTTTACTTTTAACAATGCCACAATATAAATATTTACCTCATTTGAAACGATTTTGTAACTGGAACTATATATCTACGACCAACGGTTGAAAAATTAAAGATTGGCGATAGATAACATATTGCATCCTGTGTATGTGGCTGTTTCTTTGTCTATCTGCATATGTATATATCCAAGTAAACACACACACACACACACACACACACACAAAAAAAAAAAAAAAAAAAAAAAAAAAAAGTGCGATTTTTGAGAGCAGTTACATTTGTTGCGTAGATATGGTCAAATGGATTCGGATGTCGTCATTTATGCACTTTTTCTTGACTTATCATTCAGGCAAGTTTTGTTTGGTGCATTACACATTTCTCTATCATTTTTGTAGGAAGTGCAATCTTTGAAAGAACATGACGTTGGCAAAAGAGATTTGGAGGCCTATTTTGCTCTACGAGTTCAAATTTGTAAACAAAGATGCAGTTAACGCTATAAGAATATGTTCCGCGTTAGAAAGGACTTCGGTTAGTAAACGGACAGCTCAAAACTGGTTCAGCCGATTTAAGTTCGTAGATGAGAGACTCGAAAATAAGACCCTTGTAGGGCGTCCATTTCCCTTGACAAAGTCCAACTGTAGGAGGAAATCAAACAAAATCTTCATCAAACTTGCCAGACGCTAGCATACACTGGTGTGCAAAATTTAAGGACGAGTCCCAAATGCCAATTTTCAAGGGATTTTCAAGCGATAATTTTCACGCGAATATTCAAAATGAAGTAATATAATTCGAATAATTACTATCCCTGCATAACAGCTAGTCCATATAACATCTCTTTCAGGTCACACATGTTCACAAGAGTCATAGTCACTACGCCGAAACAAAAAATAGGAAATTACCGTAATTTCGGGTGTATAAGCCGCAGATCAAACAATTCTTTTTCGACCCAGAATTTTTTAAGAAACAAATATGACTAGTTAGATCGCCGTAAATATTTGTCTTCAATCACTAAATAAGATTTCTGGGTCCAAAAAGAATTGTTTGATCCGCGGCTTATACACCCGAAATTACGGTATATACGTCTCTTTTATGAGTCTCAAATGACTACTATATGTGACTTCACTGACAGGTCATTGGGACTGCTGCTTTGTGGCGAGTCACAAGGGGACTTTACAATGTCGTTTCATTGAGACTCTCGTGTGACCTCTCATCTGGAGACTCAGTCATTGTGAACGTTGCATTATGATAAATTACCAAATAATATCCCATTAAAGTCACATGGTTACTTCACAGTAGGGTCTCTGTCATTATTTGCAAGTCTTGTGACAGAAAGTCACCATGTGACTTTAATGTGACATTATTTGTTGATTTATCATAATGCAACATTCACAATGACTTTGAAATTGAGTCGCCAGATGAGAGGTCACACGAGAGTCTCAATGAAACGACATTGTAAAGTCACCTGGTGACTCGCCAAAAAGCAGCAATCACAATGACCTGTCAGTGGAGTCACATTATAGTAGTCATTTGCGACTCATAAAAGAGACGTATGGAATTTTCTATTTTTTATTTCACCGTAGTGACTGTGACTCTTGTGACCATGTGTGACCTGAATGAAATGTTATATGGACTAGCTGTTATGCAGGGATAGTAATTATTCGAATTTTATTACTTCATTTTGAATATTCGCGTGAAAATTATCATTTGAAAATCCCTTGAAAATTGGCATTTTGAGACTCGTCCTTAAATTTAACACACCAGTTTATATTGGCTTGGTATGTATGATGAAATCATCCAATCGCAGTTCCTTGGGATGACATGGAAACTCAACAAGTGAATTCCTCATCGTTTGAACCTAGAAAACAAGCTCCGACAGTTAAATTTCTGCTTGTCATTGCTCTTACGCTGCAAAAAAGCCCTGATTCTGGACCAGATATTGACATGTGATGATAATTGGGTCATATATAATAGCCGGAAGAGAAAACAATATTGCTCGGCTTTTGGTTCCATTTTATTGGCCTTCAAACCTGTCATTCATCAAAAAAAGGCTAAACTTGTGTGTTTGGGGGATCCAGCATTATTATAGTTTATTATAACTTCTTAAAAAGCAAAAAAAAAAACCATCATGATCTGTGTCTTACTCGTCACACTTGCTGGTTTTAGCTAAATGTGCTCCAAAATCATCCAGTGCTGGTCAACAGGAGAACAGTTCTCTTCTTTCACGACAATGCCGGTCGTAATATAGTGAACGCGACCAGGGACGTGATCAAAACACTGGGCTGGTAAGTTTTGTCTTACCCATCTAACTCCCTGGACGTTGCCTCATCGGAATATTATCAGTTTTTGTCAAAATATAACTAACTGTAGGAACAGAAATTCCGAAACCATGTGGCGGTCACAAAGGTTGCTACAAGATTTTTTTCGATTCTAAATAAAAATACTTTCACAAAAAGAGCAATTATAAGCTTCTCTCCCATTGAGAATATGTAATTGTAGCCAATGATGATTATATCGAATGAAGTATTTAGAAGTTTTATGTTTCTTGTCTGATTGAAAACTGCACCAACTTTCTTGGTTATCTGATATATTGCAGGAATACAAGTGCTGCGCAAGAATGGGTGATTGCTACCATTAAATTTTAATAGTGTTTCTTGACCTCATTTAGTGATAGAAACTCTGAGATTTTATAAGCGGAAGAATAACATTGAAAATTAGTGGTGAAATTCGCCCACTTTGGGCGAACCGCTTGCATCCTTGATATTGTCATTTTGTGATTGACAACCTCTATTACTACAGGCAGTTATATTTCAGAGTCTGGATTATGGTGAGTTGCTCGGTGGTTCCCTGATCATGGTATTTTGTCACAGAACAGTATGTGTATGTAATAGGGGACATTGATGGTCAGCTGTAGTAGCTTTGTTTCATATAACTACAGACTTGTGATGCCATAATCATAAGAGAATGGTGTAAGGCTGACAAAAATCTGGCCTTAGAAGAAGAGAGGATACATCTCCCTTTCTAGTGAAGAAATTTAAAGAAGAGGAACTTTTTTCTGTTGATATTTGGAAACAGATAGAAATACCAGATAACGATTTGAGATGATTTAAGTAGGATCTCTTGTGGGATCTCTTATCTTCAGATTGTACTAACACGAATGATACTTTGTAGCTACACTATTTTGTCAGTGTGTTTGTCTGAACAATATTCCGATCATATAGTTGTTTGTAATAGTTTTCCAATATTTATCAATTTTTTCGGTATTTGTTTCTTAATTTTATCTATGCGTCTCTGAAACAAGGTGACAAATTTCTTGATATTTTATACACAAGCTGAGAGTCATAAAGCTATTTTATATAGCACCATATGATGTTATTGATAAGAGCTTCTATAATCTTTAATATATAATAAGTTGTTGCATGATCTTAAAAATAATTAACACATTGCGTAAAAAAATGTTTAAAAAAATTATAAAAAATAAAAATAATACAAAAAAAAATACATAAAATTTAAAAATATGTATAATAAGATGGATGGGTGGGTTAAATATTAGATTACGGTGGAGGGCGGTGTTGTCTGGATAATACGCAATGGTTAATTATTTTATATTTAAACAAAAAAAACTTAATTTTACACATAGTATTAAAGTTTATGTTTACCTAAAAACTAATATACATAACTTAAAAATGATCAAGTTATTGAGATAAGATATGGTTCTCTAATGTATTTGTCTTAAAGAAATTTTTTGTAAAATATTAGAATAGAAATTATTCTTGGAAATTCTTAGCTATTAAATAATTTATTTTTATTCCAATAATTTTTTCAATAATAGATGGCAGCACCATAAGTATATAATTTAATTAATATATTAATCATATAGATGGCAGCACTAAAACATTTTTTGTACTAGAAGTTGAAGTAACATATTCTAGTTAAATAATTAATATAGTAATATTAATAATTGTTTAAAAATATAATGCTTCTAACAGTAGCATTTATTTTTTTCTAAATGTATTATGAATTTTATAGTATAATATATATTCTACTAATTTTTATAATTATTGTTACAATTTTAATTTTATTATCTATGTGACTTATACCTTGACCATAACTTTAACTGTTACAAAATCACATGTAATTTACATCTACTGTAGATTCACTTGAATTACAAATCATGCTAGGATTTGGGTATGGTAGATATTTTAGTACATATATGCTTTTTTTAAAGAATATTATATTATTGTTATTTTGTCATATTGTTTTTATTTTCTTCAATGAGTATCTTTTTACTAATTTGTAATAGTAAATAGCTTCCAGCCAGTCGGGTGCATTTTGAGTCGAATTCTTAGCTTTTAGCATGACTCATAACAGAAATTGGTTGGATGTTTTTGCTCTTTTGTTAAACTATGCATCCCTGATGAGTAGTTTAATTAAAAAGACTTCTACTGTTCTTTTATTCATTTACCTTTCATTATTTTGGTAATCTGCCTTCTATTTCACTTCAAACTTCAACTGTTTTCAATAAGATGACTGTAAAAATACTGGTTTCATTGGTTTATTGTATGGTAATACATATATGAATTACTCTGGTTATATAATGTCCATTTACATTTATCCATATATTTTTTTAGTAATTTTTTGGTAATCTGCCTTCAATTTCACTTCAAACTTCAACTGTTTTCAATAATATGATTGTAAAAATACTGGTTTCATTGGTTTATTTAATGGTATTGTCTGAATAACTTTGGATGTATTTATAAAAGTATGTATATATATATATATATATATGTATATATATCGAAAACGGTTGATTATGATGATGATATATACATAACCTTTTCTTTCTTTTTTATCAGTAACAAATAAGATGTTCTAAAAGTGAATTTATTTTAACCTTTTATTAAATTAAAATACCGAAACATATTTTATTTTTTAAATTTTTTTTTAAAAATAAATATATATATATCGCTATAAAAAGTCATTATTTTTTCATTTCTTAGATTGCGTTACACACATGTATTTTTAAAGCCTAATTACTTTTCTCAGTCAAAAAGTAGTACTGATGCAGTTTTTCTCCCTTTTAAATTACATATAACTAATTTAAACGAATCATTAGATTCGATATTTAGACAGGAAACAAATTGATGAAACAAGAAACAAAACGAAAGAATAATCTATTTTTTTAATTAATGCAAGCTTTTTTTTTATCTATATATGTGCGGCTTCATTAGAACTCCAACAGAAAAGAAAGTTCCTGCTCATAATTAAAAAACTATTCCAAAAATGTATTTCTGGTTAAACTCAATATATTTAAGGAATGAAACATGTCATTAACGAGGCGAGAAACTCTTTAATTTTTGTTCTTAACTTCTCTCTAGATTTATATAAAATCGAAATTCGTTTCAAACTGTTATTTTCCGGAAAAATGCATCATTATTTTGTAATTACAGCAAAAAAAGAGAGAAAAAAAAATTCTTTATTATATTCATCTTATCAATATTTTCTTCTGAGGAATTGTACAACAACAGAAACTTATAATGACAATAAAATTGTCCTTTTTTTTTCTGAACATACATCAGTGACGGTTGTAGACTTCTTCATTTCTTTCTTTTTCCCTTTTTATTCATCAAACGACCACAGTAATTTTTTACCACAGATCTCTGTCCCTTAATGGTCAGAAAGAAAGGGGAGGAGGAGGGGAGGGACAAGAAAAAAATTTACAGATCCTGTCCATGATCATTAAGGAAATATTGAAGGAAATCTAAGTGAATGCAAGGAAAAAAACAACAAAAAAATTTCAAAGCTGTAATAGGTTAATGATTATAGGTTTGAAATGACTGATGATTTTCAAGGTCTGATATTTTTTTCAGCAGTCAGGGTCTGGTGGCTTGAAATAGTCTAAAAACAACAAATACTTGGAATGCTTACAAGATTTCTTTTTTTTTTGGGGGGGGGGATTTTGATGTAGTCTTCGTAAATGTTATTAAGCTGAATACATAATAAGCTAAATTGGTTTATTAATTTTTCTTTTCTGATCTCTGAATTTGATACATTTAGATTAATTCGAGGCAATAATTTTGTAGAAATGAACAATGATTTTTTTTTTCTTCTTTCTATAATGAAAAATTAATTTTTAGCATGGTGAATGGTGAATCTGTTGATGGTGAATCTGTTCCCAAACGCCAATGTCATATTTACAGTTTTATGTTTTAAATTATTTTGAGTTATTTTATTATATATATATATATATATATATATATATATATATATATATATATATATATATATATATATATAGTGGATAATTTTAGCAGCAAATAAATTTTCACGAGTATATACCACGTTAACATATGAAACATTCCATGTATTTTCTATGACAATACTGGTATAGTTGAAGATTTAATTAAGAAGATTGCTAACGAATTATCTCGTATCTGACAAGGAAATTCAATTTATCAACAATGAGTAATCTCGTAGATGGAATGAATGTGTTAAGGTAAAAATAAAATCATTTGTGTAAAAGATTTGATTTCGCATTTATAGTTTCTGCAATCGCACAGATAACACGACCACATATTTAAGATTTACAGTATTAGTAGAAATATGATAATCTTTAAGAGTCATTCCACTTATATTTTCTTTTTATGATTCTATATTCCTAAAATAAAAAATAGGTAAATTACTAAGAGTAAATTAATGCAATGATGTATTTCGTTCGATATAATAGGTTCTAAAAGGTTTATGATTTTAAGGTTTGAAATGATGGATGAATTTTAATTCTTGTTTACTTCTTTCATTTGTAAGCTTTTCAAATAGTTCAAACACAAGGAACATTTGGAATGCATACTGGATTTTTGATTCTGTTGCTTGGTGTTGATGTTATCTTAGTAAATAATATCAGCTAAATGTGTAATCAGTTAACATATTTTGCTTCCTTTTTACATCTTCTGTATTCGATAAATTTAGGATTAAATCAAAATATTAAAACGGTGTAGCGTTGTATATATTCTCAGTATTTCTAAATTATTGGATGCATTTTTTGATCAAGTATTGGAAAACCATGTATTTAGGATCAGTGAAACAAAATTGGATGATTATGTCTGAAATGAAATACAGTTGGCAAAAAAAGTATTTGTACACTCTAAAATTTTTAATTTTTAACTAAATAAAAACAGATATTTTGTCAAATATAGTTTTAATACAGTCTGCTTACCGTCCGTTTTAAATTACACAACAGAAAATTTCGATAAAGATGTAAAATAATTTTCTAATAGGAAAAGTTTAAAAATTTCTTGCAAAAAAAGTATTTGTACATTTCTCCATCCTGATATGTACTGTGTTTGTTTATGGTTCAAAGTACTACTTTTACAGAAGCTGTTAATAATTTTTAACTTCATATTATATTTGTCTGACATTTAATCTAATTTGCTCTTGAAGTAATTGAGTATAGAACCTAAAACTAGAGAGGCACCTCTAGATATATGAAATCCTATGATTGAACATAATAAAAATTTAAATTCGCAACAAGAATTTGTAAAAGCTATTAAATTACCTTTACAACTATTGGATGTATAGTGAGAAACTATGAATAAATTAAAAGCATTGAAATTCAATGAAAACCAGGACTTCTTAGCAAACTAACAATGAGGGAAAAAGGGAGTGTTGTTAAAAAAGCTTTAAAAAATCCTATGCGTTCGGTTCAAAAATTTGCTGGAGACCTTGCAACATCTTTTCGCATCAGAGTAATACCTCAAACAATAAAAAATATTCTTCTCAATGCAGATTTAAAAGGAAGAACCTCAAGGAAATATCCATTCATCAACGAAACAAATAGGCGAAAACGCATAGTATTCGCTTTCGCATACAGAAGTAAATCATTGGATTTTTGGAAAACAGTAATTTTTTCTGATGAGGGAAAATTCGGAATTTTCTTACCATCAAGCATTCGAAAAAATTGGCGTAAAAATAAAACTGTTCTAGATCCAAAACGTATACTTCAAACTATCAAGCATGTTTGGGGGAATATTATAGATTTGGGGTGTAAAGCTTCTAATGGAGCGGGACATTTAGAATTTATTGACAATGGAAGGACAGGTTTAACATACATTGATGTGTCGCGCCATAATTTATTAAACTGTGCCAAGAAATTATGCATAGAGGAAGTTTTCACTTTCTGCAGGATAACGACCAAAGCATACTGTTGTGATCACCAGCACATGCTTACGACAATACTCGAAGACGACTGGTAATAACTCCTCTAAAATCTCTAGACTTGCAGATCTCTAAAATTTGCAGATGCTATTGGATGCAAAAATCCGAAAAAAAATATGTATCAGTAAAAAACAGTTTTAAAGAAGCTCTTATTGTGTCATGGAATAACACTAACCAGACCGCTACAAAAAAGTTAATGGAATCTATGTCACACCATTTAGAAGTAGTCATAAATGCTAAATGAATTCGCACAAAATAATAATTTGTATCATTTTACTAAATTTTCATTAATTATATTACATTAATATAGTGTACAAGTACTTTTTTTGCATTATATTTTTGTATATTTGTTTATTATAATGTAAAAAATCGATTCGTTTAATTTTGTTTTTGCTTCTATAATATTATAATCCATTAAATTAATGTATTACAGTATTTTTTGCTTAAATATTTTGTTTAATTTCATTATAATTTAAAAAAAATGAAGTGTACAAGTACTTTTTTTGCCAACTGTATATGATGAAATTTCTGAAATTCGGACACTTAAGTGTCTGAATTGGGGTATACAGTTTTCAGACGTTTCGACGTTTCAAAATGTTTTGATTTTTTCAAACACTTTATGCGTCTGAATTTCAGAAACTTCCAGCGTCTAAATTACAACGAATTTTTTTGTAACCATTATACGTTTAGCCTTGTTTGCCCACGTTGAATCCCGGAAAAATATTTGGCCATGGTTCTGCAACCTCCATTTTAGGAGATGACAAAGTTGGTATGCAATAATCATAAACAAACAAATTTCGTAAAACAACAACAACAACAAATTATATTGAATCTTTATTGCTTTTAAAAATACCCGATTTCATTCTTTTTCATGAAGTTATTGATTAAATATATATGATATGGTAAGTAAAACCAACTTGATGAAAAGCATAAGAAAACAAAGTAAATTTAGCATTCAGCTGCTTTAAGGGTTCACGATATGATCCCATTTTTTAATATCCCGAAAACGATAAGTACTGTATGCAGCAGTAATGCATGTTTTTGCTGATGTTGTCCCTTGTTCCCTTTTCCATTTATTTTGCACTAAATAAAATTCATTCATTTCAAAATAATTTACCCGAAAATGCGCTGTTAAATATTTGCTTAAAAATAGTCTTGATTTTTATGCTGAAATTTTTACCCCCCCCCCCCCCCAATACCAAATAATACTAATAAATAAATTACAGAAAAAAGTAAAAAGTATTATACTTCTATCAAATAATATAGTTATGAATAAAAGAAAAAAAAAAACTTCGTTTAGCCTGTTAAAAGAAAAAAAACAATTTAAACCGATTAACTGATGCACAAATTTAATATTAATTCTAATATTAATTCGTTAAAGTACCGAAGATATATTTTTTTACACCCTATTATTTTAAAAAGAGATATCAGCCATTATTTTTTCATTTGAAGAAAAGGTATGTATGAATGCGAGTGTGTGAGTGGCCGGGGGGGGGGGGGAGGTATATCTGCTTCTCACAGCGACTGTCTCTTTGAATGAACTATTAAACCTGACCTTGCGTTTAACAAGCTTTCAGCATCGGAAACGATAGTTTTATTCTTCATTAAAACAACATTCCAGAACCTTTCTCAGGCTCGAAGAAATTCTGTATTACAATAACTAATTGACAAATACAATTTGTAAAATATTAATGCTAATAACTGCGACTAATTTACCACTATACCACTAAGTTCATAAATAAATGAAAATTGAAATTATAATAGTAAAGTATATTGTCAGAATATTGTCAAAATAATTAAGTTATATTAAAAACTTTCATTTTAGTTTTTGATTCTTACAGTTTAATATTTGTTCAACTGTTAAAAAAAAAAAATAAAATAAAATAAAAAAATAAATAAAAGACTGTTTTTTAATACCGATTTTTTTCATTCCCAAAGGAATCTAAGAAAGGCAACTGCGGAAAAAGAAGCTACGATAAAAATTAAAAACATTAAAATAAATCTTTATATTATCTTCTCAAAAGGGAAAAAAAAAAAAAAAAAAAAAAAAAAAAAAGATTAGCTGTTACACAAATTTATTAATTAATTCTAATGGAGATATTTTGATATATTCTAAAAATTAAATAATAATAATAAAAGAAAAACCTATCAAATACTCATAAATTACCTTATTTTATTTAAACAGAAAATTTATTTCTAATACCACACATATTATGCTTTGTTTGCTTTGAAAATGATTAGATAAAGTTACTCCTTATCGGATATTTAATCGCCCATTAAAGTACTGAAGAAATATTTTCTTTACACCTTATACTATTAGAAAGATATATTGGTCATTACTTTTTCTTTGAAGAAAAAGAAATAAAGAAACAAAAATGTGCTCCTGTATATCTGCTAAAATGAGTAATAAACACAGCTGACTGTCTCTTTGAATGAACTCTTAACCCTGACCTTGCGTTTATCAAGTTTTCAGCCTTGCAAACGGTAGTTTTATTGGGCCATAAAACAACATTGCAGAACCTTTACCTCGGCTCAAGAAAAATCATTAAATATTCAATATGGCCGTCACCGAACGGCCATGTTCTCTCTACTGATTCAGCAGCCAATCAGAGCCTTGGATTTACGCGCCTCGCCAGTTGGGAGAAGAAATGAATTAGTCGAATTACAAGGGTCCCTTTTCTTTGCAATTTTCGTTCTTGTAATCATTATTACAAGAAAGCGTTCGATCACGCGAATAAAGCTTCCTTTAATAAGAAGAACTACATTTTCTGGGACGAAATTATACAAAATTTGGTTTAGATTGATGTTAAGTTAGACTTGTGACTTTGATATATTATCATGTTTGTTTGTCGTGTAGGGGAAAAAACGGAAATTTGCACAAAAATTACAGGAAAGGATCTAACCAAGTTAATCATTATTATTGATTACATTTTTTTTAAGGGGCGGGGAGGGATTACATGATATGAAGAACGGTCGGTTTTCCCTTTAAGTAGTGGATTAAATATTTTTATTTGTTGTGTAATATTATTTTAGTTCATGTGCAATTTAAATGGTTTACCAAGATAAAAGAACACGTGAAGCATTTGCTGAACTTAAAAAAATATATATTGTTTTAAAATAGATACCTGAAATGTTAAAAAGTAAATAAAAGCTGTTTAACCTCACAAATCGGCTTCACAATACGTATATACACTCTTAAAAAAATTTCCGTCTTTTTACAGAAAATGTACTGGCAGCACTGCTGCCAGAAATTGTCTGTATATTGACGACTTTCCGTTTATTTTTTTCTCCGTCAAAAGAGGAAAAATATCCGTCACCTGAAAAAAGTTTGGAAAAATCAATGCGGAAGAGGTGGGGATCGAACCAAGGACCCCAGGATTACAAGACCAACGCGTATCCACGGCGCCAGGATTGCTTGTGAAGGTTTTCGCTTTAAATAGAAGTGTTCATTTCATATGGGTGTGGTTTGGTGTATTTCGTTAAAAAGCTTTTAATTTTGCAGTTATCTCGGAAAGACTTCATCTTTAATGAAACTGTGGCTGGGTTTTTTTTTTTACTTTAATATTAATATAGTATAAAAATGTGAATTTTAAATATATTACGTAGATTGTTAGAGAAAAAACATGGATGTTTTATTTTTATTCGATAAGATTTTTTTTAATAATATCATTTTTTTTTTTTTTGCATTTTATTTTTTAATTAAAATATTTTTTAAATGTGTTCACTTATAGTATATTTTATATGCGAATATTTATCATAGAAATAACTTAGTATATTGAACTTTATTCAACTTATCCAACTTTGAATAACAGATTGTGAGAATTTTTGAACGAATAAAGAAAGTAATTGTTATTTATTTTTAAATTCGAAAACATTTTTGTCTTTTAAAACTAAATTAGACATTTTAATCGATATAATACTTTTGTTTTTCATTTAAAAAATAAATTCGAATTTATTACTAACAGACCCAATGCGCATGCGTGCTAGATATAAACGGAAACGTTTCCTCATTTTTCGACTTTCGGAATGAACTCACAGAACAAATACGTCTTTTGGGAAAACAGAAGTTATTTGTGAAAAAATAACGATAACTTAGTGTATATTGACGAATTTTTCTGACAGTGTATCTTATAATTTACCTTTGCTTTGTTTACCCTTTTCTTCTACGGAATAAATTCGATAAAAACATGATATGTTTGTTCAATATTAAGACAAAAATCCTCTAAAGAAAATAGTAATTATCTTTAGAAACTCGCACAAAAATCGTTACACAATTGTGTATTATAATAAATAATTATAAATATATTAGGCGATATATTATTAATAATAAAAATAATGATAATTACCTTCGATAAAAACCACTTTAGTGACATTTCACCAATTCAATGTTTTTATGAAAGCACTTATTATAAATATACAATTTATTATTATAATATATATATATACTGATCGGTTTTATATCTTTAGAATTTTAATTTTTTTTTAATTTTAATTAATTTATTAATTTACTAATTTTAGATACTTCTAAAGCTCTTATTTAAAAAGGGACAGTATAATCATATTCTGATTCTCATTTTTTTTTTTTTTTTTTTTTTTTTTTTAATGCAAAATGCATAACTATGAAAGAGACATCATAAAAAAGGTTTTTGAACAGAATTTAGGAATAGTACATACACGTTTCGTTAAAATAATAGTTTGATTAGAAAATATATTCGTGCAATTAATTAAGAACAATCGGAACCTGTTTCGTTGAGGAAATTATCCTTACACACACACATTTTATATATATATATATATATATGGAAAATTGATATTTACACATATTAATATGCAAACGAGATATTTAAAAAACGTGTCTCCCATTGTACGTATAATGATACAAGATATTTAAATCAATTAACATTATTCAATATAGGAACCAATTTTAAGAAAATATATTATATTTTGAAACGTTTTACTATGTATGCATATATTACTCTTTCTTTGTGTTTACGAGCCCCTTTAATTTTCCCAGATTATTCTTTAAAAAAATATATATTTAATGTTCCAAATGCAAATATATTATCTGAATTTCATATGTTTTTCGTTGTCGAGAGCCTTGAAGAGACCGAATTTGAGTTTCAATTCTTTTCTTACGTAAACACACCCATTCAGCATAATTTATGATAAATAGTTTTTTAAACGGTGATATGCATAAAATATGAAAATAATGCTTTCTCTTTATAACAAATTTGTATGGTGTAGTTTTGAATCTAAGAAACGTGCGAGTTAGTAAGATCTTTGTTTTAAAATCGTTGTTATTTATGAATATTAAATATCGCAGTTAAAACACACACACAAAAAAAGAAAAACATTCAGCATAATATTTAATGCACGCAAGATATAGGGGAAGATGGGGATACTTGAGCCATTTTTTAAATTTTAATTTTTTTAAATTTTTTATAATTTCTTAGAACAAAATAAAATATTGAAAATGAAAATTTGACATTTTTTCTTCAATTGAAAACCACTTTCAATTAGTTTTGAACTATTTTTCTATGTCTAATAAATTTTTACTTTTTCTTTTACAACGTGGCTCAAGTATCCCCATGGAGGGGATACTTGAGCCAGATGTCACATTCGCACCAGTATTTTGCAAAGAAAAAAACCGATTTACAATATACGAGAAAAAATGCATTAAACCTTTTTCAAATAAATTTGGTCGAATTTTCTGGTGTCGTTGTGACATTTCAGAATTAAAATTATGTGGTAGAAAATTCTACCAGCGGAGCTCAAAGGGTTAATCACCATACTTTCAACATGGTACCAAGGTATGTGATTTCTTTTTCACATGTTCAGAACTATAAATATGTTACCATGTTGCCAGTTTTAGAAAGAAAAATTGACCAACTGTAGAGATAATAGGGGTGGCTCAAGTATCCCCTATGCTCAAGTATCCCCACTCTCCCCTACTTAATTATTCGACATTATTTATCTCATTGTATTTATTAATTGTATTTAAATTTTCGTATAGAGTTACAATTTTTATGGTTGAATTTATTTGCTCTTATTATTACAACTTTCTTAAATTCCATGAATATTTATTTTTGTTATCGGATTTCGTATTTATACAAGCAGTAGTAATTAATATCTTAGAATATATCTCACTTTTTTTTTAATACAATGACAAAAATCTTATATACACAATTAAAGAAAAAGTAAAAAGTTTAACAGTCAACAACACATTTAATCTTTTTTCTTCAGGCAAATTATACAGGTTAACACGTAAGAGATATCCAATACAAAATAATTTCATTTAAAAAAGATTTCTGCGACTTATATTCTTTTTTAATATTTGTCGAAAAATATTATAAATAGTATATTCAGCAAGGTGTAGAATGATATATTTTGCAACAGTATGTACGATATCTTGTGTTAAGACATTAGTAATTTTTTTTACTTTTATTCGGTAGGGAAGAAACACCAGTTTGCCATTCTGTAAATTTGTCTTCAGCTTCTTGCAAAATCTGAAAATAAATAAATTACTAATTGAAATATTACTAAATGGTTGCAAAACAATAGTTTATGAAAGTTTTTGATTTTGTTAATGGAAATAATATTGCATGCTGAATAACAATAATTTTGAATTTTTCTTTTTGCTATTTTTCAGTCTGAATCAGTATAACATTTACATGCTTAGTATAGATATAAACTATTGAATTTAATATAAAATTACCACATTGAGTCATGAAAAAAAAAAAAAAAAAAAAAAAAAAAAAAAAAAAAAATAGAATGATTATAATCGAAATATGTAGAACCAAAGCAGAATCGTCAGGCCTTCAAATGCTTTGGAACAACAAATAAAGTGTGTGGTTTCGTCTTCGTATTAGCCATGAAAAAGCAAAATAATACGGATTTGGGGCTATCAGCACACATAAAACCAAAATAAAATAGAGAGAAACATTAAAAATAAATCATAATAATATTACTAAAATGGACAGTAATGGAAAAATACATTCCAGACACCATAGTTACCCCTAAAATGATGTAGCAAAAAATCATTTAATTTGGCAATACTAACCTAAACTCAATATCTTAATACAGTCGAACTCGTTAAAAACGAGCACAAAGGGACCGTAACATTTACTCGTTAAATCCGAGTGCTCGTAATAAACGGGTCCTTAAGGCAGGCACGCAACCAGAAGGAAGGGGCGTTAGAAGGTCAAATGATTGAGTTTACTTAAAATTTAATTACTACTTACGAACTTTAATTACATTAATTAATTTAATTAAATACTTTACAACTTTTTCTCAATTTAATTACAATTAATCCGGACTTGTGAACCCTCCCTATTGACATTGTAATGTTGAATGAATTTTTCCTACAAAAGTATTAGACCACGGAGAAGTAAAAAAACACAAAATCAAACAAACAAACAAAAAAAAACTAACAAGACAGAAAAATATTGCTCGCTAAAACCGGGTCTTGCTCGTTAAAAGCGATTTCTGTTCCATAGACTTAACATTGATCCAACCAAATATTCTCGCTTTCCTCGGTAAATCCGAGTTCTCGTTAAATCCGAGCTCGCTATAAACGAGTTCGACTGTATAAGATTTTTAAAAAAGGAATAAGAATGATAGTTAATGTATGTATTTTATACACTTAGAAATAATATTTTAGGTATTGTCCAAATTGTTAAAAGTTAGATTCAAGTTAATCTTTAACATTAATTATTAAATTACATTAATATATTTAATTAATATAATATACAATTATTCATACATATGTGTCATCTAGTATGAAAGGTATTGCGATTTGGCAAATGCCTATCCTCCTCAGTTTTTTTAATATAAATTAACCATTGCGTATTATCCAGACAACACCACCCTACTCTGTACTCTAACATCTACCCAACCAACTATCCTATTATATATATTTTTTGTAAATTTTTTTGCATTTTTTATTTTTTATTATTATATAGATTTTCTTTTATAAAATAACTTTATTATTATTTTTTTTTTACAAAATCAGCTACTTTAGCATAAACATTTTGTCGAACGTTTCCTCTTAGCCCGCACAACTTTCAAGAAAGTCCGTAGTAGTTATTGCTGCCACCACCGATATTATTAGGTGATATCGGTCACCCACTGTGAGGATTGTGTAAATGAACACCAACGCTGTCAATTAACTAACTTAATAGTTTATTTATACTCTATGTACACAATATAATACACTATTTACATTTATAACTCGGATATAGGCGATTCGGTTCTACATTAAAATAAATACAGTAAAAAGTTGGCTGTGTACTGTTCAAATTACACCTTCTCCCTCTCACTCTATATACGTTAGATTAACTCTACCGGAGATCAATTCCGAATCTCCCAACACATGGGTTCTTAGCCTACGCTGTTCGACCAAGAGCACTACACCAGGGACATCCGTCCACACCTGCTCTCACGGTCCGATCTGAATCTATCTCAGCCAAACACGGCTCTTCTACATTCCTGCATTTCCCCAATGTAAACCCCCCCTATTCGTGGAAATCCTTTATTTGCTCGTCTCTCACCGACAGCTCAGAAGGTCGCACACGCCCCTCTGAAAACTTATTTTCTCACCTCACCACCTGCACATGCTCACATGTTCACTCCCGTTTTATACAAAGAAAGAAAAACACCTTGAAATTTCAGTACACAGCCAATACAATACATAAAATATTAAGATAAAAAATAACATAAATTCCAGTTATATAGCAGATGTTTTCTCAGAACCTGACACATTTCAATATGTAAATTTAACTCATAATGTTTTATCCCATAGTGACCATCTTTTTCCTCTTTTAATATCTGTATAGGTGCGGTTGTATATGGTATTTTCATTGTTGTGTTCTTAATGTATTTTATAAGGATTAAGGCGGTATTGTCCTTAATAATGTTGCAAAGGAGGATACAATTTGTGCAATACTTTGTTTCATAATAATAATCATTAGCGTAGAATATGAAACTCGAATTAAATATTGAAAAAACATCTTTACATAGTACAGGAAATAAAATATAATTCTTATTTTTATTAAATAAATGATGCTTACATTATCAGATGCATCAGAACAGAGGCTATATCTGTGGCTTCCTGTAATAACCCAGGTAAGGCACATTTTTGAAAAAATTGAGATAATTTGGGAAAATCTAGCTTTAAAAGAGTACTTTCATATGATATAGTACTGAAAAATGAAAATCGAATACTTCACGTCATAGGGCGACTATAAATTTTCATTTAAAAATTGAAAAAACAGTAATAATCGGGTAAGTGCATAAAGTAACGGTAATAACCAGATAAGATTTCTATTTTTTTTTAATCGTCTAATAAAAATAACATAAAAATGGCTTGTATAACTTATAACTATCTCTAAATAATTAAATTAACGTCAATAAACTACAAAAATTACCTATCTGTGGCGGGAAATTACAACCAGCTAGTGGATAAATTTGCAAAATAATCACACAAAGTAAATGATCTGGTTAATGCTAAGTATTCTTTTAATACAATATAAATAAACAATTATAATAGTAAAAAATTGATAAAAATGAAAGTTTTTTTTATCATAATTAGAACAGAAATTATAAATTTAAATTAAATATTATTAAAAAAAAAATTTTAAGACAACGCCACAGATATATTAATTTTAATTTAATAAAAAATGAAATAATTTAATTTAATTTAATAAAAAAATGACAATGTATTTAATTGTTGTGAAATTATTGCTTAAAATGTAAATAAATATTTAATTTTGTTTACATTTATTAAAAATAAATGTAACTTTATCTGGTTATTACCGTTCTACACTTATTAAGAATAAATGTAAAACGGTAATAACCAGATAAAGTTACATTTTTTAATTGGTTCACAATTAATAAAAAACAATTTTATATAACTATTTTGACAAAAAAAAAGAGGTTCTTATATCCTAATTGAATGTAGTGAAAATTATTACGTTCTAATCTGTTTTATAAAAGTAATGATAAAAAGACCTTTTTGGAAACTTTAAACGTTAATTACTCAAAATATTAAAAATGTGAATTACCTGGTTATTACCGGAAGCCACAGATATAAAGATCAAGACCATTTATATATCAGCTAAAATACTTCAAAATATCAAACGACGATCTGCACATCCTGGCTAACAACTGAAATCATAAATCAAAAAGTGGTTCCTCCTTGCTTTTAAATATTTTTATTAGATGACAAATTAGTATTTTTTGAGGAAATAATTGCACACAATTTTATCGTAAAGGAGTACACACGAAAGGCTTGTAATAGTGATACAAAAATATATAGAACAACAGTGCAAATTTAACTTAATAATACAATGTAAAAATACTCAAATATTTCACCATTTAAAAGAGGATTAAAAGCGTCATTAAACTGTATTATTCATTTTGTCGGTAGGGAATTATTGGGTATTTTTATAAAGAAATTAAGAATTTTTTTAATTAAAATTTAATTTGGGTGTAAAAAAATCCCCCCCCCCCAAAAAAAAAGCTGAATGAATAATATATTTATTACAGTGAAAAATGAACGAAGATGATTATCGAGAAAATTAGGAATGATAAATAATGTAACGTATACGCGCATAACTTAGTTAATTAACTATTTAGGGTATGGTGTACTATAAATAATACATGTCTTTTCATTGAGTATTTTGATTTATTAACAATTGCTTTTGGTACTATCAATCTGTAGTAATGGTAGTGTGTGCCTATGCGTTTTTTATTATGATTCCCTTTATCCTTTGGCACTTAGTAATAATAATAATAATAAAAGCTTGCTCAATTCACTTTGCACCGTTGGTGATTCATTTGTTTTAAACATCTATCCCACTCTTAAAATTTAAAATATAGGTTACTTTTCTAAACGTGTCATGTGTGATGAAATGCAAAAAATATTAAAAAGTTGTAATACCTCTCAAATTTTGATGTAATACGACATTTTTTCAATCGTCTCCAAAAACTCTTCATTAACCTATATTGTCTTATGAATATGAATGGAATAGACCCCAAACTAACTACTTTTTTATGTTTCAGACAGTGACATATTCGACAAACTTCAGTAAATTTATTTGGATTGATATTATTAACATAAAAGTAATTTTCTTCAAACATCTAAAAAAAAAAAAAAAAAAAAAAAAAAAAAAAAAAAAAAAAAACCTAAATTTGAAAGAATTGAAATAAAATATTAAATTCCCAAATTATCAATATCCCTGAAACATATATTTTAAATGTTCTCTATAAAAGTCTTAATGCTTTTTTTTTTCAATATTCTGGAAAAAAATAACTACACCGCATACCAATAAAATAAAGATTTTTTTTTTGTGGAATGACCCTACATTAATATCCATAAATTTATAAGAGCTTTAGTGAGGAATTAAAAAAGGTCTGCCAGCACAAGTATGTTAACAGGAATTTCTGTAGTTCTTGATGCCTGCTCTGTATTGTTATTTGAGATTATTATACAATAATTTTATTTTTACGCATGACAACTGCTATTTTTCAAGCAGTAATAATTTTCTTGTGAGAAGATTGGAAATTTTGATCTGATGGAATTATCTGATTTCGATAATACTGCGTTTGCATATTTTAGAAAAAAAAAAATAAATTTAAATAGTGCTACTTGCTGCAAGTCGAAAATCATATGTGAATCTGTCAGCGGTGCCTAATGTACTTGCATCATCCAAATGATCCTGCATGTATTAAATTAAGATTTTATTTATATTACCAGGGTTCTTACGGTTGCCGTTATATTGCAGGTGAAATATCAGTCTTATCTATATATAATAATAATAATAATAATAATAATAATAATCTAGTTCAAAGGTGCGAAATTTCGTTTTATTAAAGGAGAGATTTTCTATAAGAAAATATTTTGGTACTGAAGAATTTCATAGTCTGGAAATTTCAAGATCCGTACGACCCCTGATTACACAATTATTACGTTTCCTCAAATAAATAAAGTTAATTCCAAAAAATCATTTTTTTTTCCTTTTTAATGAAATTAGCAAAGTAATATAAGGTTGATTTCCGGACGTTACTGGGTGAAAGAGCTTAATTGAGAACAATTATTTTACATTTTAGTTTTGGCAACCCAAGTATCTAGGTCAATGCTATTTTTTTGAAAGGAAAAGGGATTTTTTTTTTCTGTTAGACGAACAACCTTGCCATGATTTCATGTAAGTTTAACTTCAGATTCAATCATACTAATCCCTATCGTATATGGATGATCACGATGTACATAACAAAAACCCAGGGCCAATGCTTCACATTTTTTAAGCTTTTAGTTAATGTCTTTATAAGACAAAAGTCAATAAAAAATATGTAAGTAATTTTTTTTTTATATTGTGACAAGGGTAAACTTTCCACAAGTTTTTCCGATTGAAAATATTTCGCTATGCACATTTCTGTGTTTAAATAAGGCTATTAAGAATAAGGCTATTAAGATAACTATTAAGAAATATTGGTAGAACTTTTTCCCTCCAGTAGACCCTCTAAAATTCCAGGGCTAACGTCTAAAATTTAGAATCCTATTTAGAGCTATAATAAACCAAGAAAATACTAAAAGTGCATAACGTTTTTAACGTGTACTTTTCAATTTTAAATTTATTTATATTTATTTCAGAGTTATAAACTTACTATTATAAAAAATAAAATTTATGTGTAAAAAAATTATATTTTATGTGTTTAAAGAACTTTAAAATATTTTATTCCTCGCACAATCTCAAAACAACTAGATTTATCATTGTCCATCTTTTAAAATAATTGGCATCATGCCTCTTTCTAATATTCCGAGCCACGCTTAAAGTTCATTTATAACCTCTGTTTACCTAATTTTAAATATCCATTACTAAAGTGTTCTTTCATAACTTTCTTTAAATGTAAACTTTGGAAGTTTACACCTCTAGTGTTTATGTCCTCCCACACTCTAATTGGAAAACTGGAGCGTCGGCCTTATACTGATAAAGGCACTTGAGTTGTGGGGCGCGATATCTCGTTGGTTCCACAATGTTTATGAAATTAAAACCGTTGCGATATTGGTACCCAGCACACGCATATCGTTTAATCAGGATGCATGTTTAATTAACGCGCCAGTCGCTTTGCGTCCAAGTTGCGCATTAATCATTTTTGTCCCCCCCCTCACTATAGCTGGACAAATCCGTCGTGCGGAAGGCCTAATTTATCACGAGGCCCCGAGTCCACACATGTTTGGGGACCAAATTTGTATAAAGTCCCGAAAATGTCGCCTCCAGTGTTGTCATAACAACATGACAGATAAGCTGTTCGTGCTGTTAATAGAACGAGCGAAAATTTGCTTAGATACTAATGAAGTCAGGTAAGAGGTGTGGGTGGGCACGAATATCATACAAGTAGATCGGCATTCGTCAGAAATTAACACCTTGGGCGCACATGATATTGCGCCATGCTCCATACACACAAGTGATAATTGAATCAATAACGTAAAATGCAAATTTTCTAAAAATAGAACGAATGTTCAAAATACCCGCATTGGTTTTATCCCGCATTCTCTCATTCCTTCGTTTAATTTATTGTTTAATACTCTGCAGTGTCTAATTTGGATATTGTAATAGCTTATATTCATCGTATTTATATATTTCTCTCTCTCTATATATATATATATATGTGTGTATGTGTGTGTGTGCTTGAGATTACAATACTTATACAAACAAAAGGGAGTTTTTAAATTAAATTCAATATCACATTTAATTAGATAGCCGTATGTAAGGAAAAATATACAAATAAATGAACCGCTCTCCCAAATGAGTTTTATCTCTTTGGTACATTGTAATTTATGTTGTTTCAAATGCAGCTCTTATTTTTATTATTTATTTATTTTTTGATAACAATTAAAAAAGTTATATTGAACAACATGATCAAATTCTATAAACCAGTGCACCGACCCCAGGTCTGCTGAAAGCCTATTCCTTAGAATTTTCATAATTTTAAACGATTTTCACTGGAAACATAAATATTATAAATACAGATAAATTAAAAAGCTTTTTCGCGTGCAGTACTACCTTCAACATACCATTTTTATTGTTGCACTTTTTCTTTCGTAAATTATCTAAGATCTGTATCTATGTCTTAGTAAGTTCATTCACATTTCATAATCAATAAAGATATAACAAACTGTCAGACTGAAGTCCAATTTATTAAAAAGGTGGTAAAAACCACAAGACCTTTCAAACAATAGGATTTTTTGGTAGTTGAAGAAAATATTTTCTCTCATAGTTGATCTATATTAAGGTTCCTCTTATTACAAGAAGTAAAAAAGTTTTGAGATTATACAAAAAGTATTTATCAACACTTGAAAAAATATATTCACAAGTTATAATCGTACATAGAGAACGACAAGACCTGTCGTTCAAGACCTGTTTTAAAATTTCAATATTTTTATATTTTTAATGTTCTTAGTCGTAACAGCGTCACCTGTCGGTGAAAATCTGATTTTTTTCCCCGACAATTTGATGTAAGAAGTCTTTTAATGTAAACCGTACTCTGATTCAACAATTGGTTAAATATTTTTTAATTTTAGAAATGTATGAACGTATGAGGCAGAGGCATCTAGTGCTCTGGCTGGGCTGTGTGATAAGGTTTCAGACTTTGGAAGAGTTCTCGCAACCCCTGAGAAAGAGTGGTGTATAACATGGCACAAGTGGTGAAAAAGATATTGTTAATTGAAAAAAAAAATTGGTTCCAATAGCTTCACGAAACACTCATCTAAATTTTCATGATACTAATGATACACCCGTGTATACAACTAATAGCGGCCAGGTAAGTCTCGAAACGCCTTTTGACATTTTCAGAAAGTAACTAAATCTGCAGCGCGATCGTCTCATTTAAAAATAATCTTTCGAATTTAAAATTAAAAGAATAACAACTTAAAAAAAAGGGGGGGGGGATTTTCGTCTGTTATGACTGAGCAGTCTTATAACTTCGGCTCTTTATAAAAGTAAGCCCCAAGTCAGAATATCAGCGAAATACTCGTATCGAAATCCCGGAAAACGCCAACTTTGTACTTCTCACAATCTAGAAAGATAACTGAGTTTCAATATCCATGGATTTAGACAGTATTTTCCTTTGAGAATGTTTCCCCTACAATAAAAAAGTATTAAGGTCTGCCCATCCAATTGAGTTCACTATTTCATACGCTGAGTCGCCTCCATCCCAATGGATCTAAAAAATAGGGGGAGTTCGCTCAATTGGGTGAAGGAGATTAGATGAGAGAGCGCCGTGGACCCTACGGGATGTGGTAGGGAATGCTAAATCAAAATTGAACCTCAGATGAACATCGTTCGCTGAATTCACTTGTAGCTTTTATTAAAGCAAAGTTCCCTTATATCCTATGCTTTTCATGTTCTCACTGTGTAACAAAACATATAAACCTGTTGTGTGTTTTTTTTCATTTCCTTTGCTCCCTAATTAAAGATTTAATTCTACAAAAAATATAATAATAATAATAATAATAATAATAATAATAATAATAATAATAATAATAATAATAATAATAATAATAACTTATAACAATAATAATAGTGGAACATTTATTTAAAGAAATTTTTTACTTTGCTTTTTTCCATTTTTTTTAACTCTACTTAAAAATTAATCAATCGGTGATTGTTCTTTTCATATAATATTTAATTATGCTCACTGTCCTTCATCAGTATCTTTTTTGCGACTGTCATTATTCAAAAATATAACACTAAAATTTTCTACTTTAATAACAAAATCATTTTCGTACTCACATGGTTTACAGTTAGTCTGGAGAATAAAAATAATTTTTTGCTATGTTAAAATTGAACATGATTTCGTGGAAATCCCTAGAAATTTTTATTAAATAATGTTTCTCCATATTCTATCCTTTCCATGTTCTCGCATGTCACAAAACATAAAAACCTATTGTGTTTCGTTAATTTTTGTTATTTAAAAATTGATGATATCAAAAACAACAATAGCATATAATAATACAAGAAGAAAAACTTTCTTATTTTCATAAAAAAAAAAGAAAGAAAAAAAAAGAAAAAAAAATTACTGCATTTACAAATGAATCAAGCAGAGATTTTTATTTCCAAGTAATATTTAATTCTGTCGACTGCTGTCGAATGATTACTTTTTCGTGATTGTCAATTCTTCAGAAATATGACAATGTAAAGTTTTCTACTGTAATAACAAACATTTTTTTTAAATTTATTTCCGCCGTTATCATTAGAATATGAATTAAATTAAAATACAAGATATATATACATAAATTAATTAAGGGATTAGGAACAAGCACAATGAAAGAAGGGTTGGAGGTGCCATTGATGGACAGATAGGGCATACATGCAGAATTATGATAATTTAGGGTGATAATTTTAACGTGAGTGGCAGTCCAAAAAGTTTAATGTTCTTTGTGAAAAAAATTCTAATTTTCACCCACAGGTGACGCTGTTACGATTTAAGACATTAAAAATATAAAAATATTTAATTTTTACAACAGGTATTTATTATAATTTAATCCTTTAGGGTCCGAATTATTCTTCAATTTTCAGAAAAAGGTACTTTTACGTTAATAATATTAAAAATAGCTATCCAAATGAATTCATGAGTGTTTAAAAAATGTTTCATTGTTTTAATGTGTGCACCGTTACAAAGAATTTCTGTGAAATTACATAGAATCGTCTGGTAATACATTCCCTCTCAGAGAAACTCGTCAATGTGCACTAAATTATTCCTCAATTTTTAACAAATAAATTTCGTACTCTTAGAAAACATGTTTTATCTGTGAATGCTTCCGAAAAGTCTGAAAAAGAGGGAGAAATTTCGTTCATTCCTTGCACGAATGAGTTCTATTAATACTAAAAAGCAAATTTATTTAAAAAGAAAAAAAATTCTATGAGTTAAGATTTATAATTCAATTAAGAGAGAAAAAAAATGTTTTCGAATTTAAAAATATATAATAATTACTTTTCTCATATGTTGAAATATACTCACAATTTATTTTTTAAAGGTGAATAAAGTGAAAGAAGTTTAAAAAATATTAATTTATAAAGTTGCTTATTAAAAAAACATTCGTATTTAAAAGATATTTTAAATGAATACATTTAATTTAAATATTAAAGGGGAAAATATCGACTTTACTCAAAATAATAATAATAATAACAATAATAATAATAAACCCTCATCGAATAAATATATAATATAATTTCAAATTAAAATATAAATAAACTATTTATAATTCATGTTTTTATCCTATTGAAATATTAAAGCATTAAAACTCCATCCACAATCTCATTAAAAACAAAATTTTCTTATCCTTCAAAATTCAAAACTTTTTAAAGAAATTAATCAAATCAGACCTGTCGGGTGATCCTCTCAGCCCGCACAACTTTGAAGAAAGTCCGTGGTAGTTATAGCTGCCACCACCAATATTATTAAGTGATATCGTTCACCCACTGTGAGGATTGTGTAAATGAACACTGTCGCTGTCAATTAACTGAATTAATAGTTTATTTAGAATATATGTACACAATAAATACGCTATTTGCAATTATATACAGTTACAACTCGGATATAGGTGATCCGGTTCAACATTAAATTAAATACAGTAAAGGTTGGCTGCGTACTGTTCAAATTACACCTTCTCCCTCACACTCAATGCACGTTAGATTGACTTTATCGGATATCAATTTCGAATTTCCCAACACATGGATATTCGGCCTACATTATCCGGCCCAGAGCACTACACACCAGGACGTCTGTGTCCCTTGCTCTCCAGATACGAACTCAGCTACAAACTGCCAAAATCTCAGACAAGACTTGCTCTTCTCAAATCACTGCTTTTCCCCAATGTAAACCCCCCTTTTGGAGCTTCTCCATTGGACGTATTCCACATTGCTTTCTTGATTCGTGGCATGTTCCTTGTTTGCTCATCATTCACATACATCGCTGACGGATGAACAAGCCTCTCGGCAATATTCCCTTTCTCACTTCACCACCTGCACATGATCACCTGTCAATTCTCATTTTAACAAAGAAAGAATGTCACCTTGAAAATTCCAGTACACAGCCAGTACAATACACAAAATATTAAGATAGAGAAATAACAGAAATTCCAATCTGTAGCAGATGTTGTCTCAGAACCTGACAAGACCTATTTGAAAAAATGATATTTACTTCAAAGCGTTTCACAACTGTCCAAGCGTTTCACAACTGTCAATCTAGTGCGGTCGTTAATGTATACACGTCTCGTAACGCTAAATTGGCTGGTTCGGTTCCAACGTCCTCATTTTTTTGCAGACTTTCTTCAATTGACGTCTATTTAGCTCCTGTAAGGGAGAAAAAAAATAAACGGATATTCTTCAATCAAGGAAGATATACAAGCAGCAGTGCTGTCGAGAAATTTTCCGTTAATTGAAGAAAGAATTTCTATGAGTGTTATCTTAATTCCTGTGTAAAGTTACAGTGATTAGAAAAACAGAGTTTCTGTTAAATAACAGACAATTTATTTAGTAAATTTACATTAAACTGTGAATTTATTCATTTTTAATGACAATAATTTATTTTTTATAAAGTAAAGAATTTTTGAACTTCGACAAATTCGAATTTTTTAAGTGAATTTAAACTTCTGCACCATTAAATTTTTACAAAGATTTGTTTCAAACCTATTCAGAGTTTGAACCCCAGTCTTCTGAGTTGAAAGTGGAACAAATACCTTACTGACTGTATTATAGGGCTGCAGATAGTATATTCAACGGCTGAGTGATTGGTGATGAAAATCCCCGCTAACTCACCAGAGATAATTTTTTCCCCTCTAAAATGTTCTGATTTTAGAAAGGGAACAAACAATATAATGAATAAAGAATACTGCCCAGTTAAACTGATGGCATTGAGCTCACAGGCTACAAATACTAATTGTACATTAAAGTCTTATATTTTCAAGGGTTAATTCCGTTCGAAAAAAAAATTAAGAAAGGGAAACAGCTCTCCCCTTTCCTCTTTTTTTATACTTAATCTTTGAACCTCCTATACTATCAAAGACATGCTTTATCATATAAAAAATCTATATCCAAAATTCAGAGCAAATGGGATAATTCTTAATAAAAACCCATTTAGCATTTATATAATTTAAAAGGAGTTATCCCCCTCTTTTATACTTAACCATTAAACTTCCTAAACTATTCAGAGATTTGAATGAAATCTGAAAATTCTGCTTGAAAAACCCATTTATATAAATTAAGGGGGGGGGGCATTAGAACCCCTGTTCCCCCTATTTATACTTATTCAATGAACACCTAATAACAGTCACGGAATCCCCTCATCAGAATGATCCTAATCTAAATTTTGAACGAAAACTTAATTCTGCATGAAAATCCCATTTAAATCAATTAAGGGGAGGGGCATGAGCCCCCCGTTCCCCCTCTGATACATATCGAATGAACTCCAAAAATAATTAGGGAAGCGCCTTGCCAGGATATATCTACATACAAAATTTCAAGTGGATCGGATATTTTTATCACGAGTTATCGCGTTACGCACGAACGAACATACAGAACGGACGGGCACATAAGCTCTCAGGCTATGATAGCCTGTGAGCTAAAAAACTTTGAAACCAAATTTTCTTTTTCAATATTTATAATGAAATTGTAAAAGAATTTTAAAAGTGTGTACTTTGAATTACGATTCATAACAAAAATAAAAATATCTTTAAATAAAGACATGCGAATCTCTATAGGGAATTTAAGAAAATAAACGGTGAATGTCTGCAAAATGATGGCAGGGAAACTCAATCGAATGCAATTAATCGAGAACTAAAGTAAATTTAGAGAAATTCTCGGGGGGGGGGGGGATATGCGTTTTTACAGAAATTTTTAACAGTGGGACTGTTCTACAGATAAATTTGAAATATTATTTAAATTAAAGGAAGAGTATATAATACAGAAAAAAATAACAAAAAAGGCTCACTAAATGCGATCGTTATCGTTGCAAATCGTTTTTTATTTCGACTCAATTTATATATGCATGTCCTTACGAAGTTAATACTATGTATGTATGAATGGTTATCAAAATAATTTTTTCCCTTGAAAGTATTAGAAATTGTCTCTTGGAAAAGTAACCTGATCGCATGAATATTAAAAAAATTGAACAAATGGTGTGATACAATAAAAGCAAAATAATTCTAAATAGCCCCATAAAACTGAGAAATACGCATGGTCTTTTTCAAAAAAAAAAAAAAAAAAAAAAAAAAAAACACGTGCTTCTAATTTGAAGGCAAGAACAGGACTCAAGAATCTTGACAAAATTATTTGAGATAGGCCTGGAGTATTTTTTAGTTTTATGCTTGTTGTTGTTTTTTATGTATATTTTTTAATCTTTACTGAGGAGATCAAATAATTTACTCACTTGTTTTCAGATGAATTAAGCTAAGATGATGCTTCAAGATATCAAATTCCATCTAAGATGCAATGAAATTTATTTATAATTTCAAAAGTGTCCTTACTCTGCAAAAGAAATTAATAATAGAAAAAAAAAAATGAAACTTTTTAGAACGAACATATAGTCTTCAAAAGAAGGTGAAGAATAGTTGTAGAACAAATGGTTTTAGAGATAACACTTTTAGTACAGACACTATGTAAATTGAGTTAGAATATTATGATTCTTAAGTCAATTAACACGTTGAATGCCACGTCAGACGCCGATGACTCACACTGAAATTTCGCGTTTAGGTCGCGTCAGTCCCAGGGGCTGACATTCTAAAATATGGTATAAAACTAAGCAATTTATGACGTTTTAAGTAATTACTGAAAATTTATTTAGAATTTACTAAATATTTAATTGTTATAGGATTATAATTTCTTAATATTTACTTGAAACAGTATGTATTTTTTAGTTTTGTATCACATTTTACACTGTCAGTCACTGGTGACTGACGCGGCCTAAACGGAAAGTTCAGGTCAGCCATCGTGGCACTCAATGTGCTAAGAGAAATTTGATGCGTTTAATGAGATTATGATCATCAAAACTTGTATTATATAATTTGGCTTAACAAAAATTTATGATTATATGATGGCAAGCTCAGTTTGCGTGAAAATGTCGGAAATACATCTGTTCCTCTTTTAGCAAGAAATAATCAATTTTTCCAAAAAGATAAATTTTTTAAGTCCATCGCTTACAAAACGATCATTCAAATACAACTTATCATGTTTACGCAAACAAATTATTATGAATCGAGCAGAAATCTAATCGAATAACATTACGCGAAAAAATAACAAATTTGGAGAATTTGATTTAATTTAAATAATTTTATCAGTCAGGGAAATATGAGGAAACATTTTTTTTTTTTTTTTTTTTTCAGAAGTTTGGATAAAGGTAGAGGAGTGATAGGAATTGTACCCATATTTAAGGGGCTATTTCAGTCAAATGAAAGGATCTGATCGCTAATACTAATCCTATGGAAGAAATTTATAAAGATATTTCGGTTGCAATTTAATATTTTTAAATGTTTTTTCACTGGATAGTTGAAATTGATCTAAATGCAGGCTGTTTTTTACTTTTTCGATTTTGGTTGCAGATATTTTTTATGAGGGTGTTTTAGCTTTCCAAATCGGTTCCCTAAATGAAAGCGTTCTCAGAAAAAATATCTGTGAACAAAATCAAAAAAGTAAAAAATTTGACTGCATACAGATCAATCTCAGCTATCGAATGCAAAAAAGTCATTTAAAAATATTAAAATGCAACTGAGATATCTTTTTTAATTTCTTCCATAGGATTAGTACTAGCGAACGGGTCTTTAAATTTGAATAAACTAGCCTTTTAACTGTAGTTTGATATTCCTACAAGGAAAATTCCATGAAACTTGCAGAGTTACACTACTCGGGCTTTGGAAAATGAAATCTACGAACTGCGGCTTAGAGGTTCTGATATTTAAATGATTAATCCTCACTCCTCTCTCTTTTTCTGCAAGGGCTTTATAATTTAGATTAAGTAGTTAGAGGATTCCAAACAAGAATTCACTTACAATACGATATATTTTAAAGCTTGCTTTTTACTAAAATCTAATGCATTTTTTATTAAAATATGTTGCTGACAGTTGAGTGGCTAATTGAATGATAAAGAATAGCTGTTTTCTGTTCTGAAATTATTCCTACAGATAAAAAAATATGATTATTTTACAGAAGTATTAAATAAGCAAAATTTGTGATAATAATAGAAATTGTGCATTGGAGGAAAAATACATTTCTCAAAATGATGTATTATGTTGATGCAACATTTGTCACGATCACACGTTTTATTTTTAGCACACATATATTTATAAAGGATCCATTTAGAAATATGTTTTTGATCGAAACACGAAAACGTTTTTTTCAGTTAAAAACTACTAAATCTAGCTTGTAACATATCTGACTTCGATGATTTATTTCTCGATACTTCGATTTCTCCAAGCAACAAACGTGACTCAAATGTGCGAGTGGTTTTCCCCTGTTTTCTAAGTCCCCAAAGACCCACTGAGGAGGGAGGATGCAACGTAAAGCTCGTCAATGACTGAGCAATCCGTCAACTTATGCCACTATCTTTTGAAAAATTCAAGCTGTTATTCTGAGTTCTTTATCATTTTTCTGTGTACGCAAACATAAGATGTGTGTATGCTACTAAGATACATAAATTGATGTATTTATGCTACAAAAAATAAAATGTAACCACAATGACTAAAAAAGAAAAATCTGACATAGCCCGATTAGTTAATAATGATAAATATATCTTAACTTCTATCTTAAAGTATGTGTTTTGCAAACTGTGTATTCCAGTAGAATCAGAGATGAGATAGATACTTAATGCTTTCAGATGAGTATTAAAAATTAATAAATCCTGCTTCAAAACGTAAGATGGTGAAGGATATTGCTTACTTTTTTTTTTTTAGAAACAATGCTTTGATCGTTATTTGAAAAAATGCTATGTTGATAAAAATTTATTTCAAGTGCTAGAATGCAAGTTAAATACCCTCATAGATTTTGCAGGGTGAGGTACTAGACAATATATCCCTTCCTCTTTATAACTGTTTAAATATATATAATTGTTAACAGTGCGATAAATTAGTAAGGTACACAGGAACCAAAAACCAATGCATTAGAGGCCTTGCCTTCCGACTGATGGTTTTTAAGTCCTGATAAGCACTGCATCAGCACCGTCAGTTATCATATATTCAGACGGTATTAAGGTGTAGACCACACGGACCTATAAAGTGTTCGGCCTCTTTTTTTTGGTAACACGGTGTTTTTGAACTTTAATGACTTTTAGGGGAAAAAAGCTGTTGTCTTGCAAAACAGAAACCTTTCCGTCAAGTAGGGTTGATCTTATCTGCTTATCCATTGTTCATTTCCTTCCATTCTATTGTGAAAAACCGCAGAAGGGTTCTATACAAAGGATTTCTTAGAAATCAATTGACCGGGGCAGAACAAGCGTATGCCCAACGTCTTAAACGTAGTTGTAGCATTGATGTCATCGAAATTCACTCCCTGCAACATTTTGATTTTAGTACTTGTACGTTATGTTTCTTCTAACGGAATAACAATTGTCATGTCTTTTTCTTGCTTTTCACTTTTCACATCTTCTGAAGTTAGTGTGTTGCACTTATTCACTTTCAATAATGAAAGGATTTTTTTTTTTTTTTAATTTTTACAACACATACTGCTTTAAAAGAAATTGTCATTTCTAAATTTAGATTATAAAATCTTTAAATAAATATATGTGTGTAAATAACAGACTTTTATTTTTACAAAAGGCGATGAAGAAGGGAAGTGAGAAAAAGTAGCTTTGTTTATGAGACTAATGCTTTTTATAAAATATTTTAACGTTTTTAACTTAGCGTACATTGTAACGAGTTTTGAATAATTCGTGTGTAGAAAGAAAAATGATGAAATAAATAGGGTGTAAAATAACCAGACACAAAATTAAATGAACGAATTTAATACGGGCACACCATTTATTAGAGTAGTATTTAAAATGATGGGAAAAAAAAAAAAAAAAAAAAAAAAAAAAAAAAAAAACTTAATGTTTATTTTAAAAACTTTCTTTCTATTCTACAAAAACCTGAATCGTTCCTTTTTCTCCTCAAATCTAAGTTTCAGAAATGCAAAAGTGCATCATAAATTATTATTCCAGTATATTCTGAAATAATATATGAGCTGTTTTCATTCCTGCTCTAGTAGCGATTTTTTTTCTTATATATTTTTTTTACTAGTACCATTTTTCCGTATGTGTTCGGGCAAATATGTAGAAAAAGTTTCTTCTTACATTTTTCTTCAGATTTTTATACTGTAAGTGTTACCATTCGCATATTTTTTTTCCATTTTGATTTTTTTTTCTTTTTGAGTTTTTGGAGGTTGGCTGTATATTGTTGCATTCAAATAATTTTTTACAAAAAGAAAAGAAAGGCAATACAAAATTTATATTGGAGATGATGCATAAGTTTTATTAGATAGAAAGAAAAAAGGGTAGGTTCTTTTTTGATGTTTTCCAACAAAGTTGAAAAATGTTCATGATTTCAGTTTGTTGTCTGGAGGTCGGGCCGTCCTATATGACTCTCCCAAGTATACTCAAAACTGCTATGTAATTTTCATATACCATTGAGGTACATTATAGAATTTTTGTAAATTCAAAACGAAGTCTGTTGAACTTATAGTCCGTTTGCCGGGACAGAGACATACGAAGAATACCGCTACATTATGAACTTTCGGAACAACCAGCTTTGTGAAATCTACTATATATCACTGGAAAACCCTTGTCAGGTTCTGACGTTAATGAGCGTTTGACTAATTAAGATTACAGTTAATTAATATTAATTAATTTTATTGTATTTTATGCATATGTTACAGGCCAAACCCGATTTTAGGCCAAACTAGATTAGCCTAGGCCAAACCGGTCTATCCTGACGCCCATCGGATAAACTAGTTTTTCCTAGGCCAAACCGGTCTGTCCTAACGCTCATCGGATAAACTAGTTTTTCCTAGGCCAAACCAGTCTATCCTAACGTCCATCGGATAGACTAGTTTTTCCTAGGCCAAACTAGTCTATCCTAAGGCCCATAGGACAAACTAGTTTTTCCTAGGCCAAACTAGTTTGGCCTAACTCTTATAGGATAAATTAGTTTAGCCTGCTGTTTATTGGTCTGAACTAGCTTATAATAGGCCGATCTAGTTTATCCTAGGCCAATTCAATTTGGTGTGGTTTTATTGAATTCCATGACCGCCTCAGCGCCAACATTCTAGTTTGTCCTAGGCTGATCTAGTTTATCCTAGGCCAATGTGATTTTATGTGTTTTTAGCTCACAGGCGCCAAAGCCTGAGAAATAATGGGCATGCAGGTTCTATAAGTATGTATGTACGCATGCATGTACCTATGTACGTAACGCGATAATTCTTAATAGAAATATCCGATTTGCTTCAAATTTTGTAGGTTCATTTTGACAAGGTACTTTTCTGATTAGTTTTGGGAATTCATTGGATAAGAATAATGGGGCGAGGCTATTCCCCCACCGTTAATTTACAGAAATAGATTTTTCATGCAGAAATATCAGTTTTTATTAAAAATTTTTGATATAGGACCATTCTGATAAGGCGCTTCCGTGCTTAATTGTGGATGTTTGTTGTTTAAGTCTAAAAGAAAGGGCAATGTATTTAACCCCTCATAATTTAGATAAATGATTTTTGACGCAGAATTTACGGATTTGCTTCCAATTTTGAATATATGTTCTCTCTGATAAGGCGATTCTCTGAATAGTTTTAGGGGTTTAATGGTAAACTATGATAAGGAAAATGAAGAATTGCCCTCTTACTTAGGAAAAACTAGTTTATCCTATCGACATTTAGATAAACAAGTTTTGCGTAGGAAAAACTAGTTTATCCAATTGGCGTTACGATAAAATAGTTTGGCCTAGGCTAATCTAATTTTGCTCAAAATCGGGTTTGACCGGTAAAAAATATATTTTTCACTAGAATAAGTATAAATGTGTGTCAAGAGTCGTTGCTTATATTATCAATACAGAAATTTAACATGTTTACCGTAGAGACATGATGCATTGGACATGGTGTTTGCTTTTTTTTTTCTGTAAACTCGTGCCGTGCTGAGATCAAACTTGCATTTATTATTATTATTAATATTATTATTTGCATATTTAAGCCAGATCGGAGCTTAATATAATTTGGAATTGAACAGCGTTTTCCATTTTTGAGAAATTAATTACCTGTCGACGTATAAACTATACTTGACGGTGTCAAGTTTTTCTATTCCATGAAGTCGTAACCGGAAATTCGATTCAAAACTTAGCTTTAATAGTATTTTCTCAAAGGTACTTCGCTTTTATGAAAAAATGGTTAACGCCATTCAGTTACATATTTTCTGAGTGAGATTGTCTGAGTGCATTTCCGAAAAGGAATTATTTCATAAATGTGTTAGGATGTAGCTCTTTTGGATTTGAGAAAAGCCTTAAGGAATGACAGAGAAATATATTCACATATCTAACTTTTACTAAACAGATTCAAAAGTTATGATGTTTATAACTCTTCCTTTTTTCTTTTATTCTTAAACCATATTAATTATTTAATGAATCCCTATTTGAATATTGAAAGGTTTAAGAATCTAAATAATCAATAATATATTGTGTATTTTCCATTCTGCGAACACATCGTAATTTAAAAATACATTGTAAATTTTTCCAATAGATATGTATGAAGTATTTTTTTAAAGGAATATTAACTGTATGTGAAGCAAAATCTGATTTTTTTTGCAGAAACTGAGTAGGGCCAGATCGAGCCGGACTGAGTCTCTTTTCACTGATTTTTGTACAGGCAGGGCTCGGGGTGAACTTTTAATTTTTAAACCGGCTCAAGGCAAAATAACATTCTTTGGTAAGGGCGTGACTCGAGCCTCGAAATTCCGGCCCGTACAAACCTCTAACAGTATTCTACTACCCTTCGAATAAAATACATTATACAGGGGGGATGGCAAAACCACTTTGCACAAGGTTAGCAATGGATCAGTAGTCGGAATCAATATTAAAAAGAATATTGCCCAGTTAAACTGATGTCTTAGCATTCACAGGCTGTTTACACTAATTGTGTATTACAGACTTATTCATTAAAGAATAACACCCTCGAAAAATAAAGTAAGGGGGATTACTTTTTCCCAATTCCCCGAATTATACTTCAACAGTGAACATACACAATAAAATCCTATAAACCAATAAACATCAACAACTTTTCACAGAGGCGCATGGTCAGAATGATCCTATATCTGAAATTTTAAATGAAAACTGATAATTCTGCATCAAAAAACCATTTCTCTAAATTAACAGTGGGAGATTAGCCTCCCGTTCGCCCCCCCCCCCCTTTATTCATATCCAATGAATTCCCAAAACTAATCAGAAAATACCTTATCAGAATGAACCTACATCCAAAATTTGAAGCGAATCGATATTTCTGTCAAGAATTATCGCATTACTTGCATACGTATGTACATATGTACCTACGTACATACATGCGTGCATACATATATACAGAACCTGCGAGCCCATTTTTTCTCAGGTTTTGACGTCTCTGAGCTAAAAACACGTAAAATTACATTAGCCTAGGATAAATTAGATCAGCCCAGGACAAACTAAAATGTTGGCGCTGAGGCGGTCATGGAATTCAATAAAATCACGCCAAATTGAATTGGCCTAACTAAAATAATGATAAGCCAGATGATAAACTAGATCGGCCTAGGAAAAGGTAGTTCAGACCAATAAACAGCAGGCTATACTAATTTATCCTATGACAGTTAGGCCAAACTAGTTTGGCCTAGGAAAAACTAGTTTGTCCTATTTGCCTTAGGATAGACTAGTTTAGCCTAGGAAAAACTAGTCTATCCGATGGACGTTCGGATAGACTGGTTTGGCCTAGGAAAAAGTAGTTTATCCGATGGGCGTTAGGATAGACCAATTTGGCCTAGGAAAAACTAGTCTATCCGAGGGGCGTTAGGATAGTCCGGTTTGGCCTAGGCCAATCTAGTTTGGCCAAAAATCGGGTTTGGCCTGTAACATATATAAATCATGTTCTAAGTACTTGGGTTATGGAGACATTTTTTTAAATATCTAGATCGGTATAGTATAGTCGACATACCAAATAAGAAAATTAAATAAAAGAACAAAAGAAGCTCTTGGTTATCTCTAATTAATAGTTGGGTGAGGAAGCAAAGTGCAGTGGGAGATAAGGTGATTCTGTGATAGTACAGAGGAGATTTCACGTGTTTCTCTCTGAAGTAGAAGCTAAGAGAAAAAGTGTAAGAGAGTTCTTGGCTAGAGATTTGTGGATAGAAGCTGGAGGTTTGAGCGTGGATTTGAAAATGAAAGTTTTCCGGAAAAAATATTTATTCTTGCAAGAAAAAATATGTATAGTAAGGGCACCTAGGTGGTTCTCCGGTAAGCTTGTTGAGTTCAACAAAGTGAGAAAATAATAGCGCTTATTTTAATAATATTACTCGGTACGTAGAGATTATTTGAACGTATAACTTAATGTTTGACAGGGTCTGCTATATCCGAGCCTATAATTATAAATAATGTTTTGAAAAATTGAATAAGTTAATATTTAATTATTATCTTTCTCACATTTCACATTGTGCCCGATGTCAGGCATATATCGTTGATGGCAGCTTATCAACGAAACATCGTTTATTCAAAGTCTTACATGCGGATGACTGGATTTAGCATAATCATCATCGTGTAGACAGCAGAAAACTCATGACACCACTAAATACTGTTCAGAACCTAGCATAGGATAAAACCGCATGTGGAGCCTCTGTTCGAAATTTTGACTAACAAGGGGACCACCAAACATGGTGCTCATCGATTTTGATGATTTCAAAGTATGTTGTAGGGGTCACACCACTAATTATTCAGCTGGAAGGGTTCCTTCAAATGGGCCTTAGTTTTTGAGAAATGGGAGGTCAAAGTTTAGCGCTCATTTCAAATAGCCGTTAGTATTGCAAACAGATTGTGGCTCGGTGGCGCTGCGGTATCGAGCGAGACTCCCGACGGTTCATCTCCAAGTTAGATCTTTTTTTTTTTTCTTCTTTATATACTTTTTACACGTTGCATATTTTCAGCAGAATTGGGAATTCTACAGCTTTGAACTTTTTGATATTTTCTTAATAAATTAAATTTATATTTTCGAATTTATTTCATGAAAATTTATTTTTTGTGCAATTTTTAAACTAATATTTTTATTGACAAAACTGCAAAATTAGTTTATGCCTAGAACTCTTTTTTATTAATTATTATGTAATTTCTTTTTTTTATTAAGCACAATTCTGAAATAATATTTTTTCTTTTTTTATAGCCTTTTTTTGTGGAATTTTTTAAATGAAAATTTATCCTTTTTTGTATAAATTATATAAAATTTCAGGTGCAATTTCTCAAACACTTATAGGATTAGTTAATTCAAATAATGCATATCTTCGAAAGTGTAATAAATATTAATGCAGTAGTGCTAAAATATTATCCAAATTTTTACTAATCTTTAAATACATTCATCGCTAAAGTTCAACCTAAACATTATTTATCGTTTGCACAAATAAGAAATGGCAGATTACATTAAAAAAATTATATATACGTTTTTATTTTAACAAATTAAAACACTATTAATAAAAAAATAAACTAGATCGGAAAAGTCGTCTGCTAATGATTTCAATGAGATAAAATTTACGATACATAAAAAATATATATGTATTTATTTTATTCATCTGCTTTTATTTTCTTGGTAAAATCACGCAAAAATAGAAATACTTTTTACTAATGTCATTTAGCTTCTTTTGCAGACAAATAAAAGACTTTCAATATTGGTATGTATATGTAGGATTAAAATGCTAAAAATACTATAATGAAAGGAAACAGCGCTAGTATAGAAAAGTTCTCGTTTGGAAAAGGAACAAAAAGGCGAAATTACTAATGCATTAAAATATTGCGAAACGTTGTTACAAAATGATAATCTGCTTACAATTTCTCCAGCGGATGATATTTCCTGTGCTTCTATTGCTATGGCTGAAGAATTTCATAATTCAATATTAAAAATATTAGATGATCGAAAAATTATTGAGGCATATGAAATTATATTGAATGAAGAATATGAATTAAAAGAATTTACAAAGGTATTATTTTTTTTACTTAGCAATATATATATATATATATATATATATATATATATATATATATATATATATATATATATATAGATGTATTTATACGTTATACTTCATTCCGAAAAAATCGAAAAAGTAAAAATTGAAAAAATAAACTATCCCCATAAGAAAATATTAAAAAGTTCAAATCTGTAGAATTCCCAATCCTGCTTAAAATATGCAACTTGTAAAAAGTATATAAATATTTTAAAAAAAGTTCTAACTTGGAGTTGAACCCGCCAAGTCCGAGTCCAGAGTCTCGCTCGTTACCGCAGCGCCACCGAGGCACAATCTGTTTGCAATACTAACGGCTATTTGAAATGAGCGCTAAACTTTGACCCCCAATTTCTCAAAAATTAAGGCCCATTTGAAGGAACCCTTCCAGCTGAATAATTAGTGGTGTGACCCCTACAAGATACTTTGAAATCATCAAAATCTGTGAGCACCATGTTTGGTGATCCCCTTGTAAGTCCACAAGTGTACTGAAAGATTAGAAACGATTCGATTGGTCATAATTAATCATCCTCATTTGCATTAAAGTGATAACTGTTTCTATGTGTGTGTTTTTCCAATCATGTCGCCAATTGCGTAAGATTATTGAATAATATCATGAAAATGTCTAATTTTTTTACGAGTTCTTGAACAAGCCGTTTGCCTAAGATCTTTCAAGGAAAAACAAATCTGATTGAGGTAGTCTGGAAGATTATAGTTTAAATTTAGAGCAATATTTTGGGACAAAATGTATAAAGTTGTAACATTTAATAAATTCGAGATTGTTTAGGATTGAAATCCAGGTCTCTAGAGCATAGGTGACCCTCTCGGATCATAGACATTATCATAAAACAACTTATTATAATAAATCCCTTTTTGAATTTCAACAACGCCGCGGTGCTTTATTTACCAGAGCTCAACTCCCGCGGTACTTAATTTCATTTAGTCAATATTTAAATATTAGTCGGAGCACACTTGTCCTTATAAAAATTACGGGCCAAAACTCACCAGAATAAAATGAGTAGCTAAGAAGTTGCTTTCTACTCTAAAGAAATATTAGAACTACTAACTGCCGCTGAGATTCTAGGGAAAGACACATAATAAAATTATCTTGCCCAAATCTAAGTGGGCACAAATGCAAAATGTTCAACACCGTTAAAAAATTTCCCTAGTTTGAACCAAATTTTGGTGCTCAATAGTTGTTTCCATCAGCTGGTGAAATCTCATATCATCATTTGGAGCTTCCTATTGCAATGTTGTGCCAACTATTTTTAATTCTGCTTCAACCAGAGCTCCAAATGTTGGTACGATGTTTCACCATCTAATGACGGTAGGTTCTAAGCACCAAAGTTCTTTACTTACTGTTTATTAGAACATAGTTTGTCTTAATAATAGAATTGAACCAAATGTTTGAATAGAATTGTCAAAATAGAATTGAACCATATGTCCGTTCATGACTGGCAAAAAATTTATGTACTTATCGCTATTAAGGTATATTTTCCTCATTAGATTCTGTTATAAATGTATTTTTTAGACGATTTTGTTATGTGTAAGCTCATAACTTATCTTCAAAAATTTCTTTTTTATTTTTATTTTTTATGTATTTTTTATTTTTACAATAATGTTAAGCTACAAATATGTAGGTTGATGGCCCGCAGTGGATGGTTTCTTGCATGGATATGTGACATTGAGCGATATTGAAGAATATCAAGACTGCTGCATATTTTTCATTGGGAATAAAGACATGAACATGGCTGTGAATAAACTTTATGGCCATTATAATGGACTTTCTATGGAACCTTAATCAAACGTTGGAAAGTAAGTTTATCTATTTATTTACTTTTCACATTCAATTTTTGCGTAATGGCTTCACTTTAAAGTTCGGATATCTGTACTACGACTTTATGAATTGCTTGATGCGTCAAGCCCGAGTGTATACGCTAAAACCTTATTTAGATATTACTTCAAAATTTTGTAGCCACTTTTACACAAATGTATACTGCTATAATTTATACTGTTCAAAATATATAGTTGTTAGTGGCATATTAGGGTATATATCAGGATAGAAGCACAAAATACCACACGATGTTCATAATATAGGCTTATTCGACAGCACGAAGTACGGGGTGTTACTTTTGTAATAATTCAGCATTTTTTAAATTGCGCATGAATTAATAGTGGAAGTAACTGTCACAGAAGTGATGGATTTGGCCAGAGAATCCAACTCATTGTGCTTGAACCCATCTCTAAGCACTCCTCTCGCAAAATGCGAGTGAGACCAGCTGCTGGACTGCAGTGACCATCTGATGCCACATTCCTAACATAACTACGTAACTCGACTTTCAGTAAGGCTTCTATTATAAAAGACCAAATGCAGGCGCGATGTATTCAGCATTCTTTTGGCTGAAGTTAATACGTTATTTCCCCTCGCGCTGCTATGCCCATTTATTTCTCTTGCGTATCAAAAGAGGAAACATCAGGAAGTCTTGCCACGAAGAGCAAATACCAAGGTATCCATATGTGAAAATACGCGAATGCCCCTAAAGATGAATTACCCCAGCTGGCAAATAAAAGAGTGTGGGTGCACTTAATATCTACTGTACGGTGTAATGGACTTCTTACAACCACCTGATTTTCTGTACGGCAAGATATTTGAAGTTGAATAAAAGAGGAGAAATATTGTGAATGAGAAAGAATGATTGTTCTTGTCCATGATAGTATTAGAAGAACACAAAATATTTTTATTGATTGTTCCCAAAAGCGAGTTTCATAGGAGAATAATTTCTATGTTAAAAATAACAGTATTTGTGTAAGCGAAAACGTTTGCTCTAAAATTTATTGCGAAAGCGTCTAAAAATGTAGCTTTTAAAATATATGAGAATCATTTAAGTTCTTTTGAATGAATGTGTTGAAGAATCTAGTGTGATCATGAAGGAGTCATTCGTGTAATTTTTATATGCGTTGTACGTCAAGCTGTAAATTCTGAAACTTTTGATATTAATAAACTGATGAAAAGTTTCTCTATGTTCTTCAAGTAAATGTTTGATTTCAGAATACTGAGTTCATTTTTCATTAATGTGAGTTATGAAATATTTCTGTTTTAAAGCTCATTTCAAATTTCCTATTAGCCAACGTTTCAAAAAGAAGTTAAGTTTTAGTTATTGTGCTATATAGTCATTTTTCCCCCTAAAATGTCAATGTTTTATACACGTTATTAAAATACACTTTTAACGGATAAAAACAGATAGAGTATATTTATTTGTATTCAAAAAATTAAAGTTCGAATTTGAAAAAAGGTCTTAAAATTTTTGGCAAATAAATATTTATTACTCTTTATTTCCATATTGTAACTCACAAGGAAGGTCTCCATACTGTGCATACTCAGACTTTTTAAAAAAAAAAAAAAAAAAAAAAAAAAAAAAAAAAAAAAAAATACGAATTAAACTACTCATGTAGGTAATAAAGGATCAGTCAAATTTAGCGGCGGAGTTGCAATAGGAGATATGTAAAAAAATAAAATACTTTGGAATAATTGGCGTGAAAAGCTGAAAGCGACGCGCGAATTGGCGAGCAGCGCATTTTCTCGCCAAAAGCAGACGATTTTTACGAATTTGAAAATTGATTTTAATTTACTTGTAGAATGTGCAATATTTAATGAGTTTAAACCTAAACCATGGAAGAATTTATTATTTTTTTGTTATTATTTTGTATTATTTAGGCTGCTACTTGCTACATCTATTTAGTTTTATTATTGAAAAAATATTTGTTTGCATTATGATTTGTAAATATCTATTTTAAGTTATAGGCAAACTGAAATTTCTTTTCAATTATTCAATTTATTTCTTTTATATTTTGAAAGTTACAAAAAATTACTTTAACTTTCAGTAAACTTTTAAGTTTTTTTTAGTATCGGGAATATTAAATCGCTTTGTGTTTTTGTTTAAAAATAACGGTTTTGAGAATGAACACATACAATGTTATTTGGATGCTATTTAAAGAATATATGGAAAGGAATATAAGGCTGACAAATGTTACAAAAGAGGAAATTCAATTAAAAAATTTCATAGTGGAAATTTTAAAAGAATACGAATGTGAAATACATACTAATGTAAATCACGAATCTATTGTTAGTGCATATCTCTCATCGAACGAAGCATTGCAAAAATCCGATGAAAGAGAAATCTCTGGCGTATTATCTTGTGTATCAAAACATAAAAATATAAAACCTGTATCGTTGGATTATAAAAAAGAGGCTGTAAATTTCTGGCGTAATGAGTATTCGGGAAAATCAAATTGCAGTTTCAAAAGCATACAAGCGACGTTTAAATATATAAAAAGATTACGTGAATTATACAAATGGGAAAAGCAAATTAAAAATGTAACTGCTAGTTAGAAAAATTGGAAGGAAATAAAAAAAATGTGTACTTCAAAACATTTCCAATCCGGAAAAGAGGTTTCCATAACAAAAGTGTCTAATCGTCTGTGACATATTTTTCAGTTTGGAACAATTTTAATCAATTTAAACTGTGTTTTAAATCGTAAAATATAATAGTTAAATTTTATTATAAGTACATATAAATGTATATGACAAAACTATACTTAAAGCAAACTAAAAATGCAATAATAAAATTACTTAAACTAAACTAATTTGAACAAATTGAACATAGAAAGTTTTTTTCTTTAAAAAAGTATTCGAAGCGTAAAAGCGTACTTTTCAAAATTTCGTTTTTTCGCCAACTGGAGATAAATCAACAAATAAACGAAGTTTTCATTATTTTTTACGGACGTTGTATGGAGGTTCCGCCGAAAATTGTTTTATAAACATATATATCCATATGAGAAGAACATTCTGTAATTTTTTCGGATTTTTCCGAGTATGCCCGTATGGAGACCTTCTTTGTCAGTATCATAGTGATTTCATAATAATTTGCCACAGTTTATGGTCTATATTAATAGAGGAAAAATAAAGAATACTGCCCAGTTAAACTGATGGCATTGAGCTCACAGGCTACAAATACTAATTGTACATTAAAGCCTTATATTTTCAAGGGTTAATTCCGTTTGAAAAAAAATTAAGAAGGGGAAACAGCTCTCCCCTTTCCTCTTTTTTTATACTTAATCATTGAACCTCCTATACTATCAAAGACATGCTTTATCATATAAAAAATCTGTATCCAAAATTCAGAACAAATGAGATAATTCTTAATAAAAACCCATTTAGCATTTATATAATTTAAAAGGAGTTATCCCCCTCTTTTATACTTAACCATAGAACTTCCAAAACTATTCAGAGATTTGAACGAAATCTGAAAATTCTGCTTGAAAAACCCATTTAAATAAATTAAGCGGGGGGGGGGCATTAGAACCCCTGTTCCCCCTATTTATACTTATTCAATGAACACCTAATAACAGTCACGGAATCGCCTCATCAGAATGATTCTAATCTAAATTTTGAACGAAAACTTAATTCTGCATGAAAATCCCATTCATATCAATTAAGGGGAGGGGCATGTGCCCCCCTTCCCCCTCTTATACATATCGAATGAACTCCAAAAACTAATCAGGGAAGCGCCTTGTCAGGATATACCTACATACAAAATTTCAAGTGGATCGGATATTTTTATCATGAGTTATCGCGTTACGCACGAACGTACATACAGAATGGACGGGCACATAAGCTCTCAGGCTATGATAGCCTGTGAGCTAAAAAACCCAGCATACACTCAAATATTTTTTGAACGAAAAAAATGTATAGTTCTGATACAAATACTTATCTATAGTAAACTGCAGTAATATAATAATGTTAAAACAATGTGGTTAACTTATATTTCCCTCAAATTTCATCGAATTGATTTTATTATTAATGATATATCGTAAATAAAACTAAACATAATTTGGACTTTTTTAAAAACAAAAATATATTTTTAATTAAATAATTTTTGATAAACTCATATTAAAAAGTATGAATTATGACATACATAATTTTTCCATAAAGCTAATCAAAATCCTGGAAAACATGGGTGTGAAAGTTTACAGCTTATTCCAATCATTAGTTTGCAACTCATTCCCGTCATTAGTTTGCAGTTCATTCTAATCATTAGTTTTCATGGTAATTTTACTTTTCCTGGGGCTAATGGTACTTTCTCCTGTTTCGTTGATATCGACAGAGAAGAAAAGCAAATTCACCCAACGGAATAATTTAATTAAACTTTCTCTCTTATAAAAAAAAATTAATATACATATATACATTTTGAATTTCTATACACACACACACACACACACATATATATATATATATATATATATTGATAATTGAATGATCCCTAAGCTTTTCCTTTGTAATTCTATAATTTTGTTTTCTTACATTTATGGATAACTCTCACATAATTTCTTTTCAGTTTATATGGAGATTTATGAAGAAGTACATGATCTACAATGTTTTAAAATGTAACATCTCTTTAAAAAAACAAAACAAACAAACAAACAAACAAACAAACAAAGACAAATAAAAAAACTGCATATTTTTTTAATATGAAAACCAATTAACGACTGCTCAGTGAACCAATCCGAGCAAGCATTGTGGCAATATAAATAGAAAAATAATGCTTTGGATAAATGTGGCTGAATTTCGTTGATACATCCCTCATCTTCAAGTGAGGATGGTCGTAGGCCTCTTTGGCATAAACCTTAGACTGAAAAAGAAGAAGAAAAAAAAGAAAAGATAATAGGTCCAAGAATATTAAATTATGTTATCTAGGGGCAAATTCCGATCACTAAAATAGGAAATTATATTTCCAATAAATTATTCATGCATAAATTGTTTCTCGGGCTGTATAACATATGACAGTGATGTGTCATTCACATATTTTGTAATTTGGATACAAATGGCGCAAAATTAAAATCGTGGATGAATTTTGGGGCACTCAGCAAAGCCGTGGAGAATTTTTACCCGATATATGTGGCTTTTTCATATACAGGGTGAATCATAACTATCGAAACAATACGCTAACTCCTTAAATATTGCCCCCACACACTTTTTCAGAAATGGATACTCATATTTCACGAAATATTTTTCATTCTTGACGAAACCGTTTCCTGGAAAATGCTCCGAGCTAATATTTCGTAGTTTTGAGTAAAGTTGTTTCTTTACTTGTTTGACCATAGATATTTCGTCAAAAGTGCTTATTCGAAAAGCGAAATAAGATGGCTAGTGGTGCCATCTATTGAACAATTTAAAAACTTCTGTACTTATCAACAGGGGGAAAGACGATCTTCGTGAGGATTCAATCTCACAACCTCCTGTTTGGGAGACCGTCGCTCCAGCTGTAACGCCATAGTATCTCGAATGGAAGTGATTTTAAATGTATGGTGAGGATTTTACTGTGTGTTTATATTTTTAGAGGTCGATTATAAAGTTTTCGATGTTGTTTTAATTCTTGCCAGTTTAAATTAATAAGGTTAATTTATTATTTTCGTTTTTCTATGATTAAAGCTAATAATAATTATTATTATATGGCTTGATGAATATAATTTATTAACAAATTTTCTTTTCTTAATGAATGATTAGAATATGGTCTGGTTAATTTGTTGTTGAAAAATAACGAATTTTGAAGTGCATATTGTTGAAATTTTGATCATTCTCAGTAGATTATTAAGATTTTAACACTTTACTGTTTATAGAGGGTAGAAGGATCAATTATGTATCGTTTTTTATTTGATTGTTATGATAATATATTTCTTTAACAAAAAGAAGATCTTGGAATTTTGAAGTTTTACTCACCATTTATTTATTTGTTTATTTATTTGCACATTTTTGTAGAGCCAAGGAAAATTATTCCTATAAATGTAAAAAATAATGAACAATGCAAATAAATAAATAAATAGAAATACAGTAAAACCCCGATAATTCGGATTAATTGGGACCGGACCCAATCCGGATTATCCGGAGAATTAGAAAAAATGAAATAAAACAAAACATACTTATAGAAAATCATCTTTATGTTAAACTTATTGAATATTTACAGACAGTAAAAATGTTCGCTTTGCTTAACTCTTCCGAAAAGATTTCAGAAAAAGTTTTTTTTAATTCAGAATATGACGATGAAACAAATTTATATTATGGAAATTAGCCAATCGCTTTTCAAACTTGAAAAAAAGAAATGGCCAAACCGATCCGAATTATCCGGAGATCCAGATTAACGGGGTCCGGATTAGCGGGGTTCTACTGTAGTAATAAACATTCCTAAACCTTTAACAAGTAAAAAAATATAAACTAATCTAGAAACAATTGCTACAATTATTTCACTATTCTCTGGGGGAAAAAATGCTGTTTTTTAAATAAATTGTGACAGGAATAACATATACAGCCTATTATCTCTTGCTAAAACCGCAGGATTTGAGGAGGTACAGAAGGGATCCTCTCGGCAAACAGTTATCTCAGCTATTTCTTTAAAATGTATTTAAGTCTGGCCGCGAGGGAAGAAAAAATTTCGTCAAATATTTGAGAGTTCACGTTTCGTTAAAAATCATGTGATTTAGATACAAAATTATTTTCAAAAACGACGAAATACAGCTCAAAAATTACAGAATCGTCAAAATTGAGAGTTTTATTTCTGACAGTATAGGAATATACTTCCAATTTTCATTAAAAAAATTTTCCAAAGTTTCACAAAAAAAAGGGGTGCAAAATATGATGATATAAGTTGCAACTCCATTGGGATCTATTCGAAAAAATACGAAAATTAAATTTTATACGGCCCCCGTAGGGTAAAAATTCCAATTGGGAAAACTTCCATTATCCAATCCTGAATTGAACACAAAAAATTGCATCTTCAAATCTGCAAAACTCACAGCGTTATAGCTCTTTAAATAATTCATCAGGTTTTAAGGGATTAGACACAAACTGAAATGCGCGCAATTCAAGAAATAATGTTACTTTAACAGCTCTAGGAAGCACGTAAAAAATATATCTACTGAGTTAAAATTTTGATTTTTTTTTCTTTTTTTGTGATGGTTAACCGTATAATTTGCTAAGAAAAACGCATTCTAAAATTTCTGACAATGTTTATAAAATTTTCAAATAATTAGTATTTTTTTTTAATGGGATAGTTTAAATTCATTATAACTCGAAACATTGGATTCATTGGATATAATTTCTTTTTCATTTAGTTAAAGAAGAAAATATAATTTTAGTTTTGTTTCAGGTTTTGTTTTTCAATATTAATTTTAAAATATTAAAAATATTTATTTAAAAATTCCTGTAACTTATTTTTGAAAAAATCATTTCTTCAAAAGTAAATATTTTTGAAATCTCCTGAAACAAACTTAATGTAAAATAATCATAAAAGACAAGTTGAAAGTTTGCATTTTTTTTCCTTCAACGATTTTACAATTCTTGACTTTTAATAATTTTCAGACAAGAAATGGTAAAAATCATGTAGTGAAACGCATTTAAATTTTTAAACAAAGATTTACTCCTAATGCTTTATTAAAAATTGCAAGCGAAAAGTAATCCCTCTCTGTAGCTTAAACTTCTGATTCAGTTTAACTTTTGCCGTTTACATTTCCTTTCTGTACTCTTTAAATGTCTGTTAAATATTTAAAACAGCTCTTTTTTAACATGCCGATTAAAAGCTTTTTCATAATTTTAACTCTTACAACTTCAGGCTTTCTATCGTCTCGACGATGCTGTTAAAAAACAATCTGGGACCAGGCCAAGTATTCTGGGAGCAGGCCGGGTCAGATACCAAACATTATTATTATTATTATTATTATTATTATTATTATTATTATTATTATTATTATTATTATTTTGAAGACTCGGCCAAGCCTTGTCTAACGTATTTTTGTTCCTTCTCGTTTGTTTCATACCGTACCGGAACTTGTTCCTTCTTCCTAGGTCTGCACGGGCCGAAATTTTCAGTCCCAGTCTTGGCACAACCAGTACCGAAATCATAGTCTCTGGCTGACCTAATCGGTGCATGAAATAAGTAAAATATGTCTCAGTCCAAAAATTTTTACGAAAAAAGCATACATTTTAAAATTGTCTCTATTTAAAAAAAAAAAAAAAAAAAAAAAAATCTAAAAGATTAATAGATTGAAAGGCCAAATAAATAAATAAATGCAATTAAATTAAACTAGTGAAAAAGAGCCTGCCAGTGACGGATTCCAGTCTTATACGGAAAAATGCTTTGATCCATACAAATTTATTATAATACCCGAGAGAAAAATAAACTACATTTACACTTCCTAAGAAGGTATATGCTGCATTTGTTATCTTTCCTATGTGATTCCGTCTTAAAAGATTTTACTGTATAGCATTTTTTAAAGTCACCAACAAATGGGATATAGATTAACTATAGTAAGAGTTTAAATTAACTATAGTAAGAGATTCATTAATAAAAAATATATATCACAGTCTTTGGCGATTCTTTAAATATTAAAATTATAAATGTGTAAAACAAAAAGCTAGAATAAGTACTTTTGGTCAGAACTCCTCCACATGAATAAATTTTTATCAGTATCCAAGCAAAAAACTATGTAGAAATTCAAGACTGTTCTGGCTATTATTTTAACTTTCTTCCAGGCCAGGCCATACTTTTTCCCCTATGGGTCGGTTTGGAACCGGACCTAGATATTTTGACTCGTGCAGACCTCTAGTTCCGACCAACAGCATATTTGTAAAACAGCAACGTAAAATCTATATGCTGCTATTTTATGTTCAAAGGAAACTCATTGTCTTAAATCGATTTTTAATAACTCACAATTTGTGCACGATTCCTATCTTGCATTCGAAATGAGTCAAACACTCATCACTCAGAAGCATGGTTAAGTGATGCAAGTCACAATTTTGAAGAATTTTGGATTTTAATATATCTGTGAGATTTATAAATATAAAGATAATTAAAAAAAATCAGGAATGGATGAGGAAAAAATTCCTGATTAGAAATTTTACCCTATGGGAACTGTATAAAGATTTAATTTTTTTTTTTTTTTTTATCAAGTACACCCCACATATATCTGCAACATATCTCATCAAATTTTGCGCATTTTTTTTTTTTTAATTATTAAATTTAGCAATTGGAAGTATTGAGCTTATGGGCGATATTTAAAGAGGTAACCTATTGTTTCGATAACTATGACTCACCCTGTATAATTATGTTCTGTGCAGTTTATAAATCATAAATGAATTGCAATTTTCAATTACAAAACCTGTGTTCTCTATCATAATTACTTCTTGAGTGAATTTTGGGCAATACTATAAACTTACTTCTAGGGTCGAGACTCAGAGTTTTCGCAGTGACTAATAGTTCCATGGGTCTTTGCAGCGTATGTCACATAGCTGATAACTGCTGTGGTTGCTGGATACTGTTATTTTTGAAAAGTTTTCTTCGCTTTATTTAGTTAATGAAATACCTCCAATAAAATTAGTCACAGTTTTCCGTTCTAAAATACTGGTAGCCAAAAGTCGTAGCACGTGACTTACTAAGAGGTACTCATGGAACAAGCTACAAGTACGATAAATAGTCCGATGCATAAGGGCCATTTTTTTAAAATCATACAGCCTAATCACCAAATTATCAAAATATATAATAGTAGTATTAGTAATAGTAGTAATAATAGCACTCATACAGCCATTTGACTGGAAATTAAGTCTTCTTTTAATTTATGTTAAAAAAAGAACACCTATTTTAACATCAAATTTGGAAGAAGCAACATTACTCAACACAGTATATTATTTAGTATGCCAAAAATTATTTATGAAAAAATCGTTTGACCTGTGGACATTGTAGCTACGAATAACTCACATATACGTAATGTAACATTACTATTTTAATAAAATATTTCCCATGATCGAGGGAAAATAACTCTCACGGTGTTGAATAATATAACAAGACATAACACTGGTTTTAAATTATAATTGTACGTTTATCTCACTGGACAAATTAAGAGGCATCCTATATTAAGGCGGCTCAGGGGTTGAAAACTTTTCAAAAAAGTGATTTTTTTATGATCTAGTTTGATTATTCAATTAATTCTTAACTCAATGCAAAAAACCGCATAAAAATATTAGCATTTTTAACGGAGTTATAAGCATTTATGTATCAATACTTACATAGCCGCATCCATGTAATTTCAACTTTAAGTCGTGTTTTCTCAAAACTTGATTTTTGACGACTAACACCAAGATAAAAAAAAAAAAAACTATTTGATGGAATGGCTTAAAATTTTTTTTGCATGCATATAACATCATAATCTAGATTATGAATTAAGGATATAACTATCACTTAATAAAAACAGTATTAAAAAATCTCTCAAAGTTGAAAATTTAAAAAAACCCTAAAAAATACAACTTTTTTTCCATTAAAAATACTCAAAATATTAAACTATCTAAAATATATTAATTCATAATCTAGATAATGATGTTATATGCATGCATGCATGCAAAAAAAAAAAAAAAAAAAAAAAAAAAAAAGCCATTTCATCAAATACTTTTTTTTTTTTTTTAATCTTGGTGTTAGTCATCAAAAATTAAGTTTTGAGAAAACGCGACTTAAAGTTGAAATTATATGGATGCGGCTATGAAAGTGTTGATACATAAATGCTTAACTCCGTTAAAAATGAAAATATTTTTATGCGGTTTTTTGCATTAAGTTAAGAATTAAATGAATAATAAAATTAGATCAAAAAAAAAAAAAATCGATTTTTTAAAAAGTTTTAAACCCCTGAGCCCCCTTAATACATTGCTAAATAAATTGATATTAGGTTGAAATAGCCATTGAATAACATTCCAGAAATACCTATTTTCCCGAAGATGGTGGCTCAATTATTTCTGGATAGCAATCAACGTTCCCCGAAATTCTTTAGGCTATGTGTGTCTTCGTAGTTTGCTAAGAAATTCTTTCTAAATTTGTTTTTATGCCATCTCCTATACTTACCAAACCAAATTAATGAAGAAATCACTTTTGAAAATTATTTATATTATCGTTCTATTTACTTCAATAAATTTTGTTTCTTTAATTGGTTTCATTATTAAAAGTCCTAGCGGCCAGTACTGGGAGGAAGAGGTAGCTTTCATATTCATTACTTCTTTTAAAAAAAATTCAAGTTATGTTGTTCAGCCGTAAAAAGCTCCAATTAGTGGAACACGATAATAGAAGATTCAATACTTGTTTTTGTCAGTACTGAATATGAATAGAAATTTCAAGAAATTAATCAACTTTATACAAGCTGGTTTTATATGAAGCGATTTTTATTTGATCGCCAAATTCGGGGATATCATGAAGTGCTTGCCATTTTGAAACAACATGATGGGTGAAATTAACCAATGAGCTTGATCAAGATCTTAGTAAGTCCTGTGCACATGCTCATTCACATCGAAAACATGTTGATAGATGCGAGAGCTGTCGCAAGCAAATAGATTTTTCAAAAAGATACCCACATTATAAATTCAAATTGTTATATATAAGCCATTTTTTAAGGTAAAGACAAAACAAAAAATGCTTCATAATCCTTGTATCAAGGTCAAACACACAAGGAAAGAAATCTTTTTCAATTTCTAATTGTTTTTGTACCTCATTTTAAATTTTAAATTTAATTATTAAAATTTAATTATACTAACTTAATTAAATTTAATTCATTCGCGTCGGACTGCGTTTCTATAAATAATTAAACATTTTTGTTACTTTATAGTACATATACCAGATGTTTCTTGAATTCAGAATTCCCATTAATTATAATATGTAGTACATACATATGTACTAAATATTATAATATGTACGTATGTACATATGTACTACAGTAATTTAATATTATCTTCGAGAGTAAGTAATAGGGTTATTTATCCTAATATTTTAATTCTCTAATGCACATGACCACCTTTATGATGATGGCGAACTTTACTAAAACCCCGTTCACAGTTGAAGAAAATAAATTTCAACCCTTACAGAACGGAACACCCTTTAGGAGATATCTATTCCAACGGACTATAGAGGGGTCGATGCTCTCGCAACTTTGACTTTCATAAAATTTATCCAATTTCGTGGCGGTAAACCAGGTGATGTATTCCCAGAATGTATTTTAATCAGATTTTGAAATACGGCCAAGAATAAAAAACGGGTTCAAAAATATGGACACACATACAAGTGCATTTTCACATGTCTGTTTATTTGCAAATAAATTTTTGATTAGTATGTTTTTACGTCATTTTTTTTTACTTATTAATCTTCTGAAGGATAAAACTTAGTTTTTTTATCATATTGTTTTGCTACAATGAAAATAGGTTCCGAATGTATAATAGGTGCAATTTGTTATACATTTCTGCATATTCTAACTTATAACATATGTAAAAATTCCTTTCAGTCTAATGAAAAAATAATTCTGTCGAATATGTCATTTATTTAGTTACTGAGCATTGCGTACATTTAAGTAACTGCTTTTATAACAATTGCATGCTAGGGAATCGTGTATTAAGCTATTGATTACATTATGCAAATACTGAATATTACAAACATATTACAAATCTACAACCTATCTATTATCTTCAATAATGTAAAATAAACAATTTAGGGAACAATGTACGTAAAATAATTACATTTGTAAAACAGAGAAACTTAAAAAAGATATGATAAGTCCTACGGTTTTTTAATGCAAACAAGGAATGTTTTGAAAAAACGTTGTCAACGACTTCGTTTCAAAGATGGCAAATTACATTTAATGAATTATTTTTATTTTGAGTGTTCATGAAAAATTATCCATATCTGTGTATTTGGAACTATACATATTGATAGGAAATAAAAAAAGAAAACGCAGAAAACTAAATAAACGCATAGACCTCCAGTAAGACGCTATTTATTCCATCTCTTTTGTTACTATGTGGATGGGTAATGGTATAAGAAACGCATTATTTTACACAATCTTTAAAGTCTAATAGTATATTATTTGAACTGACATAGTACATAAGTGTAATTTTCTAAATGGACTCTTGCATTCAAAGAAGGTAACTTCAGACAGACATAACGAATTTAATGTTTCCTGACTTTTGAAAGCAATATAATTAAGTTCATTTGCTGAATAAGTTATAAAATTTTACATATTTATAAAAATCAAGGGCACCACGCCTTTTCTATTCCTTTTTCTAACCTCATTTTTTAAAAGAAGTATAAGGCTTTGAAAATATCTATAAGGATTGCAGCAATTTTCATTGGTTATTTTTGCTCATTAAAAAGGTATATTAATACAGCAAAATTTAATTTTATCTTTTGAGAATTCCATTAAAATAGAATGCTGGCAAGAATAACACGGTTTTCGTTTTTTTTTTTTGAATTTTTAAAGCGGTCCTCGAAAAGGCAGCTCTTGAATTTCTTTGTTGCACAGCGGCGGATTTATGAAGTGAGGGGCCCCTCTCACTAGAACTTTTTGGGGCCCTTCCAAATTGAAAAATTGGGGACATTTATAATTTAAAAATAATGCATATTAAAAACTAAATTGCAATAATTACTTAAACAAATTAATTACATTATTATTATAAATTAATTAAAACGTATTCAAATCGTTAAAGATTAGATGCACAAAATTAATTTCATGTTCAAATTTCATGAAATTATTTTACAGAAACTTAGATACTATAGCGGATAAATGTGATAAAATTATGTATCTTATTTTTCTTTTCATATTCATCACTTTCCAAGAAGTCGAAAAGTGATTATGCATTATGTTTGTTTATCCATCCTCTGACCGTCTGTCTACGCTCCAACTCCCATAAATATATTCGGATTTTCATGCAATTGATAAAGCTGATCACCAAATCATGTTTGATATTGCATATGAAGTATGTACAATTAATAATTCATTTAAAGGGGCATTCAAAAGAATTAGATTGCATTATATAAGAAAAAACCGTTTGCAGATATTTTAATGACATTACGCTATTTCTAATGCATAAATTACTGAATATTATTGATATAAATAACTGAATTTCACGATAATCACGTTATAACAGAGCATTCTTAGCATTTTTTTGATTTACAGGGACACACAAAATAAATCGGTTACAGTAATGTCTTTTCGTAATAATTGCTGGAGAGTACAGTTTAAAATTCGGTATGCGCTTTTAAATGTAATTATTTTTTTGGATATTATTCTTAATTCTATACATCATATACAGGGATGGATAAAAGTATATTTACATATCATTTTCTTTATTAGAAGAAATTGATGAAGGGGAATTTTCAACTGAAGTATACATGTCTCTTAAATGAATTAAATTTTGGAATGGCTATCGTTAATTGATAGTAATCTCTATATCATATACTGGGCTGCTAAAATAATCGGATAATTTTCCAATTGTAGATGGAATAGTTGAAATTCGGTTTTGAAATGTGTTATAAATTTCCATATGGTGAAATAACGCAATAATAATATTTTAAAATTTTAAACGATGCAGTTTTGTTAAATTATTCTGAATGTGTTGCAATGTTTTGTTCTGAATGTTTCAGAAAATATTTAAATCGTAATCTACGTTGAACGGACCAGTTCCCGTTGAAATCGGGCCGATAGAGCTCGAGGAAAGAATGGGCTCCCAATCGATTGTAAATGCCCTCCCTAATAAATTTGCCGCAGTACCTTTAACATTAACCAAATATTTATTTTGTGGATGACCCCCCCCCCTCCTCTATAAAGTCAATGACTTACCTTTAACATAAGCATTATTTTTAATTTACGTCTGTAGTGAGTAAACGTAAGTTGATGCCGAAAAAAGATTAATATTCGAAAAAACATGGTAGCAAGAGCTTAGGGCCAGAGGACCCTAGAACCATTATAAAGAAAATTGCAAGAGAATAGGATCATTTTTAAAGACAAGGAGGCGATTAATATTCAAAATTGCTGAAAAAACAGCTGAAGTCTGAGAAATTCTTTGTTCTTCATGTAGTAGCTGAAGAGTATAAGAAATTCTTAAGAAAAAAAAAACTGGTGAATCAGATCATTTTTAAGGAAGCTATGGCAAAGCGCATAAAGAGGGCCAACATGAGCAGGGCCCTAATATATGAAAACATGTTAAATGGTCGTAGTTCTTAGCCCTTTAGATATCCAGTTAGCCAAAATTAAGCATAGCTATAAAATGATCATTAGAATCACACTTTGAAGAAATGTGCAAAAAATTGGGGGAAATACTTAAAACAAGGTAGGTTAATAGAAAAAATTTGAGGGTGTTGGTTCTGAGAGAGAAATCCAAGACTAAACTTTAAAATTCCGCATTGAATTTGTAAGAAAATTAGGAGAGGAGGTGAAAAAGGCATGCCGCACAAAAAGTTGGAGGGGTCCCGGATCGGGTCCTACATGATCCTAGGGTGCTTAGGTTTTTAACTGGAATGTAGAAACGGGAGAATAACTAAATGGAAAAGGATTCCAGAAATGAAGATCGGATTAAGAGGGAGCAATTTACTAACAATTTATGGTGTAAAAAAAATTCAAGGGCTGGTACCGGGCCTCAAAGTGCTTGGATTTTTAACTAGCATGTTGTTCCGTATAAAGATATTTTTAGCATTTTTTAAATAACAATTGGGGGCGCTAGAATTATATTTTAAATAATTGCATGCAATTCAAATTAAAGAAAAAAAAAGCTGCACTAAGGACCCCAAGAAGCTTATTAATTTTCGAAACTGGTGGTAGCTAAAGTCTGACAAAAATTTTTTTGTTAATATAGTAGCTGAAGAACATATGAAATTTTTAGTGAAAAAAACTGGTGAATCGCACCATTTTTAAGGGATCTATAAGAGAAGGCTCGAAAGCGGAAACTTATAGTTAAAAGCAGGTCCCTAACATGAAAACTTGTTAAATGGTCTTAGTTCTTCGCACTTTAGATCTTTAATAAGTCAAAATTACACAGTTAGGAATTAATCATTAAAATAAAATTTTGAAGAAATGAGCAAAAAAATGGGGAAGCTTAAAATAGGCCCCTAGGTTACCAATAAAAATATGAGGGTGTTGGTCCAGAGAAAGGAGTCCAAGACTCAACTTTAAAATTTTGCATTGAGAATGCCAGAAAATTAAGTGGTGAAAAATGCATGCGCACAAAAAGTTCATGGAGCCCTAAATCGTTCCCTTCATGATCCTAGAGTGCCCTGGATTTTAACTGGAATCTAGAAATGGTAGAATAACTAAATAGTTAATGGTTTCAAAAATTAAGTTCGGATTAAGAAAGAGTAATTTTTTTGACAATTTATGGTGCAACAACTTCAAGGGCTCTGGTACCGGGCCCCAAGTTATACCTGAGACTTAATTGGTACGCCGTTTGATATAAAGGTATTTTTAATAGTCTTTAAATTAATTGGAACATGCTAGAACTATGTTAAAGAAAATTGCATGCAATTTAGATCTTTTTTTTGTTGTTGTTGTTCCAAGAACCCCATAAAAGCGATTAATATTTAAAATTGGTGTTAGCTAAAGTCTAAAAAATGTTCTTGTCATTCATGAAGTAGTTGGAGGACTAAAGAAGTTGTTAAAAAAAAGCTAGTGAATTGGTCCATTTTTAAGTGAGCTATAATAGGGGGCACAAAAGGAGCCATCTGATAATTAAAAGCAGGGTCCTAATATGAAAAACATCTTAAAAACATTTAGTACTTAAAGCTTTCGATCTAAAATTAGTCAAAGTTATATTAATCGGAGAACGCTAGAACTATATTTAAAAAAATGCATGCAATGTGGATCATTTTTAACGAAGTTATAACAAGGACCTCAAGAAAGCAATTAATATTCAAAATTGGTGATATTAGCTAAAGTCTGGGAATTTTTTTTTCATGTAGTAACTGGATAGACCTAAGATGTTGTTAGGAAAACAAATATTACATCCGATCATTTTAAAGAAAGTTATAATAGTGGGCCGGAAAATTACGAACTGATAATTAAAAAATTGGGACATGACATGAAAATATGTTAAACAGTCTTAGCGCTTTGTGAGCAACATCTTCAATTAGTCAAAATTAACACAGAGTATGAATTATTGGTTCAAATAATATTTTAAAGAAATGCACAAAAAGTGGATAAATGTTTAAAAAAGGGCCCTAGGGCACCATTTAAAATATGAGGGTGCTGGTCTGAAAAGAAGAGTCTAAAAATCATCTTTAATAAACTAAAAGATTCAACTTAAAATTATGTACTGAGAACGAGAAGGTGAGGGAATCAAGGGGTGAAAATCGCTTGGAGCACAAAAAGTACAAGGAGACCTGGACCGGGCAATGCGGTATCCTTGGAGGCCCCAAAATCTAAACTGGCATGTAGAAACGTGAGAATAACTAAAAGGAAAAGGGATCTCAAAAATGAAGATCGGGTTTAAAAAAGAAAAAAAAAATGCAATTTATTTGCAGAACAGTTTCAAGACGCCTGCTATTGGGATCCAAGGAGCCAGGATTTTAACTGCAGGTTAAAAATTCGAGACTAACAAAATATAGAAAGGTCACTCAAAATAAAAATACTGCATATAAAGATTACAAGTTATTAAAAATTCTGTGCATAAAAGCTTAAAAGGGCCCCGACCCTTAAATAGGTAAGCCTAGTATGTATCATGATCTGTTTTGGACTATCCTCACCCAAATTTTCAGACTTTTATGTGTGATATATTTCGCTAGTAATCCAACACAGATAGAGCGAAACTTTGTTTTACTAGTACAGATTTTGAGCACAAGAACTTCATTGATAGTGTACCGCGCCAAGATCTTAACTAAAATATATAAAAGACGATAACGAAATGAAGAAAGGGTCCCAAAAACGAAGAAGATCGGGTTAAAAATGTTGGGCATAAAAACTTGAAAGGGTCCAGGGGGCCCCGGATCTAAAAAAAAATTAAAAATCTGATCACAAGGAAGTGTACCAGGAACTGGCTTAGACTATCGTCACCCAAATTTTCACTTCGATGTGCAGTAAATTTTGTTAATCATCACCCACAGACATACAGAAAGAAAGTTTCTTTTATTAGCATAGATAATCAATAACAAAGTAAACATACATTTAAAATATAGGTTTTATGAAAACTGCATTCCAAGTGCAGGGCCCCAAAAAGTCAGGGGTCCCATGGTTACGTCTCAGGATTTAACTAGTCCTTCAATCTATATAAATAAATCGTCATAAGAAAGTTTCTAACATGATTCTTTTCGGCTCAGACCCAAATTTCCTTTGAATCTCGCCCCTTTCCTCAACAACCGATTATTGCCTTCATTAATTCTTAACGAGGAAAAAAAAGAAAACTAAAACCTCTCTAGTAGTAGTAAATAATTTAAAAAAAAAATTATTACGTGAAAATGGTACAATATTAACTGAAAAATTAAAAGGGAAAAATACATTTTTGTAAACGTCACATTTTTCTTTGAACTCAGAAGAAGATGGGGGCCCTTGGTATGCGGGGCCCCTCGCGATTGCGACCATCGCGACCCCTTAAATCCGCCCCTGTTGTTGCATCCTGTTAGGGAAAAAAATGTAGAATTTGTACAATATTGGTTTCATTAATAAGTTGATTGTGAAGAAAAAAAAGTAATATTTCCCTGCTCATGAACTCGAAATTTTCAGATACATGTTTTCTGACTAATGTAAAAAACAAAAGCAATAAACTTGCTATCATGATAATTGAAGTGGTTTGTAATCGAACAGTTTTTTCATTTTTTGTTATATATTATAGTTGCGTCTTCAGTTATATCCGACTTTATCTTGTGATTGTGGTATTTTTTCCTTTCCTGTACTTTCACATCTGAATAATTTTAAAAGACTCTTTGCAAAGGGTCTTTTGAACTTAGTAAAAGGCAACTTCGACGTCATTTTTCGGAAAAAAATTTCATCTTTACAAAATATGGAAAAACTCTTCGATTACACTGTTTCTTAAATTAATAGATAAATAAACAAAAAAATACCTATGACATTTACGCGTTTGCAGTCGAAATCGCATTATAAATGTGCCAGAAATTACGCACTTTAGGTTGAAAAGCCATTATAAAACAAGCATAATCTCTCTCTCTCTCAAAAAAAAAAAAAAAAAAAAAAAAAAAAAAAAAAAAAAAAATTGTATTTTATGTTGTCATTTTCCAAGCACCAGTACTGTGAAAATTAATTTAAGCAACAAGTGAAATAAAAGTCGAATTTGATTTTGTCACGTGATACATCACGCAGCCTACAACGGACTTTCCATATACTTGAGAAATGTTATAGTACTATATTAAATAAGGTCGCTTGTAAATTTTACAAGCATTTACTGCATTGGCAGTCGGGGTGCCAGCACATTTTGTTGTAAAATACAGATTTTCTTTTTTAACCATTTAGATATGGTAAATTTAGAAATGGTTGACGTTTTTTTAACCAATTAGAAAATGATTAATGGTGTAATTTGTTGTTTTCGGTTGGGAATGGGCCTTGTGGTAGTCTGCATTTTATTTTTTTTAATATCTTTTAACGTACGTCAACCTCTATTATAGTTTTTCTTTATTGGGACTCTCTTGGGAAAGCCAGGTTCAAAGATCCCGATCCACGTTCTGAATAGCCGAGTTTCTAGAGGAAGCCAGATTGGTTTGTATTTATTTATGTCGGCCAATTATCTACACTGTGGGATATAGGCCCTAAGAGGTGGGATGCCCTCCATGGGGGGTTCTTTCTAAGGGAACCTAACCCGTATTTACGCAAGGAAGTCTAAGGTTCGAAGAAAACCACGGAAAACTTCGAACGGTTAGGCCGACAGTCGCGATTGGGTTCGACCCAGCACCTACCGTCTACCAGTTACGAGGTCAAAACCTCGCGGCCACTGGTGGGGCAGAAGTCAGATTGGGGAAAAAATCAAACCGGATTATTGAAACCGGACAAATGTAAAAGGAAAGTTGATTAAATCAAAGACACTTAAAAGAGAAAAAGATAGGCTCGAGGCTTTGAAACTACGAAACGACCGCAGCTGCGCCGAGCTTATTATTACTAAGGCATTAGCTGATCATTTGCATTGGATGAACTCTAATCCGAATTTGTAAACTTAAATAAGCTAAACTTTCGTCATCTGAATCTGAATCTAGCATGTCAAATTGCTTAGAATTTCTTTTTTCAAAGAGTTTTTATAATTTGATAAATTACATTTTTTTTAATAACTGTTTTATTATTATTATTATTATTATTATTATTATTATTATTATTATTATTATTATTATTATTATTATTATTATTATACAGTGTACAAAGATTTTAAAGTTCATTTTTCAAAGTAGACTTATTATTATTATTATTATTATTATTATTTTACGTTTATAGACATCGAATGTATCAGACTTTTCTTCTTTTGATCCCCTCCTTTCTTTCTGAAAGGAATAGACTGCTAAAAGAAAACATGGTGAGTAACAATATTAAATAAATATTTTAGTTCAATGAATAATTGCTGTATAAATGAAAAATAGTTGCTATTTACTCAATACCAGAGCCAAAATATGCTCAACCTCTTTAGAGTGACTATTCACTCTTAACAAAAGTAAAATTTTTTACTCTGCGAAAGATAAATTCTTCTTCCTGAAAAGTGAATATTTACTCTAAACAGGAGTAAATAATCACTGTTTCAGAAAAGTGATTATTCACTCTTACAAAAGTAGTATGTTTTTCACACATGATAGGAGTGAATAGTCTGACTTTCATAGATGTCACTATTCGCTCTAGCAAAAAGAGTGGTTATTGTTGTCTATCATCCGTTATTGTTGAAAAATGCATATTAATACTATGCTTATTACATAACGATACATCTAGCCATATTTGATTGAATTTTTTAATTATCTAATGTTTTGTAATTTTATATTATAAACGAAATAGATTTTATAGGTTTAAAGGTTGATCTAGAAAAAAAAGGGGGGGGGATAATAAAAAAAATGGCTGCATATGTACTGTTCCTCATTCTTTGAAAAACCTTTTGAATGTAAATAATAGTTAATAATTCCTTTAAAAAATATTCAATCCTATATTATTTAAGTAAATATGAAAACTTTAAACTATATACTAGTTCTATCATAAATTTCATATCGTGCATTCATAACATTTTATTTAAATGGTTAAATATTATGTTCCGTTTTCAGTGACGATAAATACCTGTATCATAAAAACGTAGCAAATGCAATCGAAGAAAATTTAATAACTGATACAGAATGTCTATAATTAATTGGTTTGCTATTACTAAATTTTTAGACTTTAAAATCATAAATTGATAAAAAAAAGCTTATATGTAATTTAAAGCATGAACATATCAATTTAAAAAGCCTTAACTGTAATAATTTGTATTTTATAACTATGCAATTAAACTACAACGTAAACTACAAGAGATGAACAAAATATATTGTTAGATTTAACAACATTTCAAAAATATTGCCATATGACATAAAAAATTCCTATTATTTTTAGAAAATTGGTAAATGTTAAATACATCTGAAACGTTTAGTATGAAAATTTTGGTTTTTAAATACTTGTTAAAATATTATTAGTAATAAAATATCATCTTTCAAAATCTGAACTTCATAGATTAAGAAGTGTAATATTTAACAGAAATTTTCTCAATATAATGCTATTTTTCAAACTGAAACCTTTTCTATAATAGCACAATTTTCGAATACCATACTTTACTCAATAATAAATAATAATAAATATTACTGTAAAATTTTATAATCATAATGCAGTAAAATCTTTAGCAATCCATCTGAATAAAGTTTATCATTATTATTATTCACAAAGACACAAATGAAGTCGCGATTAATTTTTGCTAAGCATTGTCTGTTACTTAACTGTTGAAAAAATTACATTCCAAACCATGAAGAAAGTGTGTAACAGACGATCACTTGTGAAATCAGGAATTTAGCATTAAGCTTTACAAACGATTTCGATCTTTTTCTATAAAACATAAAACTGTTTACTAATTCATATTCGCAAAATACAAAATCTACAGGAATGAAAGGATTAAAATTACATAAGACTTATCCTTTCGTTCTACTAATAATCATTTTAATATTTTCCGTTTCTTTTAATCCTAACGATATAGTGGGTGAAATGTAATTTTTTTCTCTTATCTTATAAAAGTGTCGTAAACATGCTGGCTGCATTGATTGCCTAATGACTAGTATGGAAAGGTGTCTAAACTTATACCAACTCATCGTCGTTTCCTAGTTTATACCATAAAATTGATTTTTTTTTTTTTTTTTTTTTTTTAAAGATGTTTCATTTATTGGTAATCCTTATAATTAGTTTATCCTTATATAAGCTCATTTCTAAATATGTCAAAAAAAAAAAAAAAAAAAAAAAAAAAAAAAAAAAAACTTTAATTTACAATCAGCATGTGAGCTGTTAGTTCTTCATTGTAAATATTTACAAACAAGCGTAGATCTTGAATTAATCTTGAGAAGAAATTGAAGGCATACGCTCATCCAAAAAAGTCAATGTTTGCAAAAAGTGATCTACCAAATATATAAGTAATAAATTCAATAAAAGATAAAATAAAATTGAATAAATAAAATAAAATAAAAAAAGCTGTTAATCCTGTGTAATTAATTATTAATTTTAGAAAAATATGAAATAAAAAATTTATTCTCTCTCTCTCTCTTTTTTTTCTTTCTTTCTTTTTTTTTCTTTTTTTTTTTTAAGTTTTTTTGCAATCAAATAATTAACATTTGTGAAAAATCACCATAAACATAAAATACAAAGGACCCGTTTCGAGGTCGAAATTTTAACAGCTCGTTATCAGCGAAAGTAAATATGTGTCCTTATTTGTGCAAGGTTACAAAGGTATTGAAAGGTAACAATAGATAATAGTAAGCAAAACGAGAAAAATAAAAGAAAGAAAATGTTTTTTTAATAAATCAAAAGAGACAAGGTAAGAGGGGAAAATTAATTCAAAGCTGTATGTAAATATTGTAATAAAGCTGTGTATAAATATTGTAAGTAAAATACTGAATTGCACAAAAGTATTCAAGTGTCCTTCCATTTTATGATATAAATTGCTGAAATAGAAATTTAAAATTATTATGAGTTTCTAAAGTCTTCCAAAATAGTTGAAAAGTGTTTTTGAATTCGGTTTCCCTGTCCATATTGTCTTGTGCCTGCTTGACCAAATTCGAACTTGCGTTAATATTGTTCAGTTGCTCTGCAACTGATTAACTCTGTAATTGTTTGCTCCGTATTCGAATCGTGTTATTAAGATTTACTATGCTATGTACGGCATTGAAAATAAAGTATATAACATTTATAGTTTATATATATAGACACTCAAAAGTAATCTATTATATTATGGTCTATGGAAAAAATGTCATTTTACAAATACGTGGCACGTTTAGTCGTCGTCCATTTATTTGTCAGTCTATTATTTTTATTAAATTATATTATATATTTTATTAATTTTTATGAATCGAGAAAAAAAAAGTTAAAAAGGTCATAGTTATTGTTTATATTTATTTCTAGTTCAGTGAAAATATTTCAAAATGAATATCAAACGACAATGGTACATTCACAAGTAACAACTGAAATTTAAAAAAAAAAAAAAAAAAAAAAAAAAAAAAAAAAGTGTCTTGGAATTTAATATTTTTACCATGTAAATAACACTACCATGCATATGCATATATTTTTTTAAATACTGCACATAATTGTATAATAACGGAGAATAAGAAAGGTTTTTAATTTAAATTCGAAATATAATTTTTAGCGAAAAAAAATTAATATTTTTTAAATAATGAAACTTAATTCACATATAACGGAATTTTCAGCAAGGGAAAAAAAAAAAAATTAATGAAAAATAAATTTACCACATTCACAAAGTATGTGAAAATATCAACAGAAGAAAATGAGTTGTTGCATGCAACGGATGTATACAATTATGCCTCTGTTCCTTAAAATAATAATAATAATGATGGTGATAATAATTCCATAAATCAATACGTAACAACACGCAGTTTGTATTAAAATATATATTGTATCAAAAATTAACTTATCACGCACATTTTCTATAACATGTCACTTATGTATCATTATTTCAAGCAAATTGCAAGAAATCAGTTATAAAACAATTTAGATGATTGGATGAGATTTTTAACACTATAATTTTGACATATTGTTTAATAAGAGCATTATTCCATCTAATTAATAGAAGCTCTACACATTATGTATTAGCAGCATATATTATGTCATATATTTTAGTAATAAATTTTCATGCATTATAATATTTTCACCTACTTTAACTTATGCATTGTCCTTTATTCCTTAAAAGCAGCTAAAGTATGCCATATGTGAAAACAATTGTGAAATTATGAGCCACAATTTATGTGAACCACGCTCTGAAATTAGTTATAATTATAGAATGGCACTCATTAGAGCCTAATGAGTTTGTAGTGGTTGCGAATTATTATGAAGCGCCTAGATTATCACTAGAAATTCATCATCTAGGAAAATGATCCACTTATCTTTCGATAATTTATGATAATTTTATTCCAATATCGCGATTACCGTTTGATAAATCATAACTGATGTTTTTTGTTTTGTTTTGTTTTGTTTAATGCACTGTATTCTATTACTAGTTTTATAATTGTTGTCACTCAATAAATAATATTAATCAGTGCATTTATTCTAAAAGACATGTTTTAGGAATTCTCTCAGTTTGATTCAAGAAAAAATGCACTTGGGAGATCTTTAGTTTGACTGTGTGTCTGTAGATTCAAAGGTACATAGAAAAAAAATATAAAAAACTATATTTTTACGGCAAAAATACTGGCAGTATTGTGCAGCGCGTTCTGCTGCGAATTTACAGCAATTTCATGTACATAGTATGTAATATGTTAGTACATAGTTAGTACATAGTTTGTATGTAATAAGATTTTAGCATTTTTAAAACTCATCATTGTTACAAATCCTGTATTCTGTACACAAGCAGTATTTCTAATGCTGTACTATGCAACTTATATAAGCTAGTTTTATAAAAGTAACAATAATTTAAAGCAAATAAAAAATTTATGTAAGATTCATTATTCATTTTTCTTTACCCGGAGATCAATTTAAATGATCTGGAAAATTTTCGTTTTATTAAAAGCATATATTAAAAAACTTAAAAGCATTTGTATTTTTCTGTAATTTTACACAGAATTTGTCATTGCTGTACAGTAAGTTTTGTAAAATCTTAGCGAAAAGCATTTCTTGGCTACTCTCCAGAACATTATCAGTTTTCTTCTAAGGTGCATTCTTTTGTCTGATCCTTACTTAGTTCATTTTTCTTGAAGAAATTTCAAGAATTTCAACTGCATTCTTTTCAAAACAAATCTTGCGCTTTTTTGAAAAAGAAAAAAAACCTGAATAATCGGCTATTTCTTTCATGTCTTATACAGTGAGGATGCCGAAAATTGCTATGCGCGTTTTTAATTTTCTTAAATTTATAATGATTTAAAAGAAAAGTATACTTTAAAATTAAATGTTATTTCTTTCTTTATAAGTGCTCTTTCCCTACCTATTATTCCGTCTGTTATGTTTTCTGGATTGGTTATTTCTTCTGTTTATATATATATGTGTGTGTGTGTGTGCGTGTGCATGTATATATACATTTACATAAGATAACTAATATTCGAACATTATCTACTTATAATAAAATGATTCGGAAGAAATGTGTAGAACGGTTCCAGGTTGTGGCACTCCTATCTGGATTCAAATGTTGCTAGACGCCACGTTAGGCTTCATCGAAAACAGATGCTAAAATGATGCTTTTAAAATTTCTTCCACTTGAAATAATGTTTTTTCAGCATATTTTCATATAAAACATGTATATCAAACCCAATTATAATATATAAAGATAACAGTGAAAGTGGAAAAGTTTTTATATTATCTGAGTACGATCGTATTTTATTTATCACTCTAGCACCGTCTCTCACAACTTTAGTGCTGCCATCTATGAACTATTTTAGAAGCCTTTTGGGGAATATATTATAAAAGATAAATTTAGTTTTTTAGATGAATTTAAATTTAGTTTTATTATTATTTTTTTTTAATGCTAGCATTTATCCGGTTAATTTTTTTAAATTTTGTTTTCTATTTAAATAAATAAGCTCTTTTTTTTCTTCAAGTTGTTATGGATATATAAGATATAATCATGACTGCATTAGTATAACTGAAAATTATTTTTTCACATGGTCTTAAATTAAAACTTTATCTGCTTTGATGCAATGCATGCAAATAAATCAAAATTGCTCTTAAATTAAAATTTGATGATTTTTATTTAGTTTATGATATTATATAGTCCTTACATATAAATGGCATTTGATAAAAAATACAAATTTCGTTTACAATGTAAGCAAATTTTGAATGGATATAATCTAAGCTTTAAAAACTGGTAGATTTAATTTAAAATTTTACAAAAGAAACAATAATAATAATTTTGTTTTTCATAACTTACGGATTGAATTTTTAAAGTTGCAAGCTGAAGTTTTTAAAAATTGATTTTGATTTAAATCAATGCCTCCTACTATAGAAAATAGCAGTATTTTCTATAAGAAACTAAGATTTTTTTTAAAAGTTGTTTTGTGTATATTGACTGCGTATAGATGGCACCAAATTTAAATTTAAAAAAAAACTCAAAGCTTCATAATCGATGCCTAAAAGCATCGAACTAAGAATCTGTCATATACCCACGACTAAAATCGCTGCCGAATCATAATAAAGAATGTATTTTAAAATTTTAAAAACTTCAATATTTAATTTAAATGTTTTGTGAAATCTTCAGAAATTGAGTTTTATTTTGCCAATTATTATTGTAATAAATACTGTTCTTTGTTTTGAAATTAAAATTTGTTCAAAAACTAAATATCAAGTAAAAAAAAAATCATTTGTATTTGTAGAAATTTATTGCTATTTTTAAAATGTGCTTTTTTACAATACAAACTCTTCAAAAATAAAATCTGCATTCTGTTTGTATGAAGTATTAAAAAGATGAAATGCAAGTGAAAATTCCGTCATTTTTGACGGGGTTATATACTAGTGTGATTTATAAAATGGGAAGTGAAAATGAAATAAATTTAATTTTTAAAGTTGTTTTTTCAATTTCTGTAATCGACAGTCAATAAAGCTTAATGAATATTTCTGCTTCTCTATCTGCTTTTTATTTTCCAGTAAAGGAACTCCTTTATGAAGATGATTTCTCTGAGACTTTACAGGTTTGTCACTTTACCAATTAATTACCTATGGACAATTAATTAATTATCTATATATTCGGCTTAATGTTGTTCTATAGTTCGTAAGGCGTTTTTTTTTTCATTTGCTTTGGTGGGTAACCTACTTATGGTTGTTAGAGCAACCTCGCCCCAAAAATGTTACGGTAGATTCGTGTCTGACAACATTGTGTGCCCCATCTCAACAATAGCGCGATTTTTGCTTTTGGAGACGCCATTCTGTGTACTACAGTACGACGAGCGCAATTGGTGTTGAATCTCATTTTCTGTTACATAATTTTCAAAACTATATCCGAGGTATTCCTTGACACTTTCTGATCGATTTCCTATTATTATCTTCTCGAATTTAATTTTATTTTAGGCTATAAATTGTTTTAGTTTTGTTACAGCCTCCGATTTACATGAAATCAAGCATATCATGGTAAACCGACTGTAATCGTCAGTGAAAGTTATTAAATATCTTTTTCCGCTAAGGTTATCTGCTTTCATAGGGCCGCAGCGATCTGGTTGAATAAGAGTTAATGCCTCTTTAGATCTGTTTGTGGCTATTTTCTTGTAAAGTGAAATTGATAGTTTGCCCTCAATACATTTTGTACAGGTCGTTTCGTGTCTATAGTTATTTATGTCTATGCCTTTGGCTAGTTTGCTTTTAATAAGATACCTAGTCGCATCCAAGTTTTTGTGGCCTTATAATTTGTGAGTTGCACTTATACCCAGTTCCATACTTTTAATTTTTATAATATATTCTTCTTTCTCAATTTTTAGAAAGGAATAGGTAAGAAATTCACTTACCTCTTTTCACATGGTATGCGTTCGGACAATTCGTCTTCACCTTCACTCAGCAGGACCTTAGAATATTGTTTTATTTTTTATTTTTATTGTGAATTAAATGTGTGACTTTCAAAGGATAATAATGCAGCAGTCGATCGGATGATTTGGATAATTCTTTAATAAAATATAATGGTTAATATAGATGTATGAAAAATATTCCAAGTTAAATGTTTAACACAATATTATAGATATAAAACACAAAATAGGCAGCATTTAAAATTCTAAGGAAGCATATTGCTTCCCAATTACAATTCCGAAGCAGTTTTTACGCCGGGTAAGTTATGCAGCCAACAACTTATTAAAACCGAACATGTACATTTAAGGGAAGGAAACATCCAAAGTCCTTTTCATAAAGAAAAGTGCAATAGTCAGCAAATTCAATTGTCTTTCGCAGATTTAATTAATCCTATGCGCTTTCACCTTCAAAGACTCTTCTTTTTACTCTGACTGATGTTGACATCTATGATCTTGTTGACTAACTCTTGTTTAACGTTGTTCAGAGTTATTTCACACGTTAAAATCAATGTCGGAATCAATCTGCATATGCATAAACAGGCAGCTTTACAACGAAACATATAGGGTTTGAAGTTTAGGGATTTCTCACAAAATGGATCTTCAATTTTTGTTAGCGCAAGTTGGAGGTCTGTGTACTATATCCATAATCGTCTTTAAGTTCTAAATTGTATAAATTATTGTTCTGTTTTGCCGTCAAGATCGTGTAATTGTTTTTGACAAATGGACAAAATTGTTTTCGGAATATTACTTTAAAGGTCTTTTTAACCGATAAATGATCACTTTGTAAGTGTAACGCAATGTTTTGGTGGTCCTATCGGGTAGTCCGGAAACGATCCCTTAAGTATGGGAAGAGACCTGGAACTTGACAAAACTCGCATTAGCGATGTAGGACGGGGCCGGTCGGGTACGTAGCTTCACCTCCAAATGTGACCATTGCGTGCCCGGCGGCCACGGAAAAATATGCGTCGTACTGTGTTTCTTTCGAGAGTTTTTGTGTGAGGTCACCGAGAGCCACAGTTTTCGAGGTAACTTGGGAAATGGCGCCCGTAGGCTGATCTCAGAGGCGGCCTCCGGGACTTCGGTCTTTGTGAGGTTGCATGGTGACTCTGAGCAAAGGCTAAACTAAAGAGCTAAGACCTTGACCACCATTTTACTGAGAAGGAGCCTTAGAGACCCTTGTAGAGTAAGACGTAGGGAATGTCTAATGTCGTCAGGACTTGCACGAACGACATGCAGGGACTCCCAGAGGTACTGTCGGGAGAGGCTTGGCCAGTGCCTGGTATGAATTTTTTCCGTTAGGAAATCCAGCCCTGCACCCGCTGCAGCTGGGTCAGTGGTGTGCACACTCTTAGGTAGGTAAAGAGTGGGAGTGATCCCGTTTAACAGGGAGTGGTCGCTGCGAGAGGCCAGCATGGCGCTAGTTACCCCGCACGTGCCCTCTGTCTTGAGAGGGTGTCGGCCGGCAAGCTCGCTTCCACTATCTGTCCCCGCAGAGATTTGGGCCGGACGCTCACGGTTAATGCCATCGCCTCTCAGAAGAACTCTCGGTCCGTTCCGGGTCTACCACGTCTATGCGTGACTGGAGTTTTCTGTGCCCAATGTTTTAGGCATAGCATGAGCTCAAATGTAACTGTCATCCTTCTAAATCCCGAGTCAGGAGTCATCATGGTTTCCTCGTCCACCAGGGATGGCTGGAGGTACATTATCTTTCTGGTAGGAGTTCTCATTGCACGGGGAGGGGGCAATCATGCCTATGAACCACGAGGGCTCCCAGATAAGGTAGTAGTTGATGGGTTCTTGTGGGCACTCGTGCCGTTTCTAGCCAGAGGACGGGGAGACTGTGCGGGATTCCTTTCGGCCCAACCCCCTAGCAAGGTGATGTCTGTGTCGTTTAGGTGGAGCTTTCCTTGCCCTCCTGGGTTCACTAACGACACCTAGTCCATAAACTTCGAACCCTGTGCAAGCTGAAAATTTCCACAGGAGTGGTGGATGAGTCGAACTCAAAAACCTGGGCTAGGCGATGTCTGTGTCGTCGAGGTGTTTCCCATTCCTTTTAAGTGCAGCTACAAGCATCTAGTCTTATCTCTCGGGTTGGCACGGGTTAGCATGTGCGTCATAAGGATCGACCATAATTCGGTACAATTAGGGAATGGGGCGAAAAATTATTGAGCGAGAACGTGTCTGTGCGGTGTGGGAGGTCTTTATCTATCCTTCCGGGGGCGTCTTCCCCCATTCCGGTAGGCCCCAACCGATGTCTTTCCTTTTTGAGGATTTCATCTTGGGGATCTTCAGCATTGCAACTCAACTTCGGGGATCCTCGGCATCGGCTTGTGAGCCTCGGCGTCTCTGTAGGTGTCGTTGTCTCGCTAGTTTCTGGGGTGACTCGGTGGGGGGATGTCGGTGAAGAGAGCGTCTGACTCTTCGAGTGTTGAGTCGTAAGGACTGTCGCAGTCTGCTTTTCGTCTCACGTTTGGGAACTAGGCCGTGTTGTGTGCGTTGGGCAGTGCACGGCCTCTGACTGGAAGTATCCGTGAAGTGCGACGGGGAAATGTGATGACCAATTTAGTAGCTCGAAAAGGGTTGCGAAAGGGATTACTAACGTTGGAACGTAGCGTGAATGGAGCTGAAAAAGCCTCGCGGGCCTAGGACTAAGTATTGGTGCCCCACTTTACGCACTGTTGTGAATCTGTTTTTAATTATGTCGCCCAGACCTTGTAAACTCAATTTTTTGTCACCTGCAATTGTTATGTCGTCAAGATTTTCTGGCGTAAAATTCCTAAAGTTTTTTCTAGTCCACCTGGCATACCTAGAACACTCTGAATCTACGATATATTTAATTGCGTTTGTCACCTATGTTCTGTTTGCAGTGACCTAATCACTTTCAAAATTAATTTTTATTAAGGTTGTTCTTAAATCAAAAAGCGCAACTTTATGACACAAGTTTTAATTTATTTTTGTTCGGAAATGTGTTCGAAAATGTTCGAGAAACTAGCAGGTGTTGTTCATGAATAGTACTCAGTTTTTCGTTTTGTTCTGCAGAAGTAGTAGTTTTTTCAGGAAATACTGTCAAAGTTGACGTCTTGAATCGAATTTTCCGATGAAAGAAGGAAAACCACTCAAACTAATGTGGAAAACGGGGTAGTCACATGATCAATTTCGCCTATAACTCAATAGGTAACTTATTTATCACAAAATGGAAAACAGAGCTCGATTCCAAATCGCTTCCATAATCAGGTCTTCCAATTTTATGTCTTTTCATTGAAAAATAAATTTGTAAATGTGTCAAAACGTTTTGCGCTTGTTGAGCGGAGCAGTTGTTAATATTTTACATTCACTAGGGGGAGGGGGGGTACACGTCATTCATATTATCATTTGTTTCCATTTTGCTCCTGAAACAAATGTTTGACGATTCTTTGAGACTGTTGACGGTGGTTTTGTGACTGCGTTTTTTTTAAATTGCTCGAGTTAATAAAAGTCTTATTATTTTTCCACTCATTTTTTGCAAAGTAGTTTGGATTTTTGTTCTTTAAATTATAGCACTCGGATCTAACGTGATTTTCGCGTTTGCAGAAGTTACAATACTTCTAAGCTTTGTTACCTTTGTTTATCACTTCATACACGGCTTCTCACGTGTTTGAAGTCGTATTCTTATTTTTCACACCAGTGTCTGAATTCATCGATGAGTTTATTCTTCACAAATTTTAGAGTAAGGTCATTTTCCATTCTCACCTTCAGGGCCGTAATCAATGGGTCGTCTGAGTGTGATAAACTGCTTATCAGTAGAGTAACTATTTACGAATTCACTATTTCTTCTGTGGCGTGAACTGTTATTCAAAGTTAATATTATTGATATAGTTTTTAATGTCATTTCCTTCACTAAATTTCTTCAAATAAAGTTTTTTGAATAAAAGTAATTTTCATGATAGTGTAAAACGTTGGTGTATGGCCTTTAGGACGCATTTGTTTGGCTGTTTTTAAATTTTTAATGTGCACTATTTGAGAGTTGATCGTGGGGTTATGAATCCTAGAAACCGTCGAGAAGGATTTAAAGGGTCATCGTAGATTTAAACGTAGCTTTCTGTCACAGTATTTTTGTTCCGTCATGGTGAAGTTCCTTTATGCAGGTCAATCTTTGGACTGTTCATAAAATTTCAATTTATATTTAGAATTTCCCAGCCATTATTTTGAAATTCGGACAAAAAAGTGATACTTTGATAGTTGTATATCCTTTAAATGGCTTGATATTTTTTTTTATGTTGAAGTAAATCATATTTAATGAATAATGTGTGATTTTGAAGCCTTCAAAAAAAATGTTCTCTTTCCTATAGAAAATGTCAAAGTTCAAGGTTGTGAATGCCATTTTTCATGAAAAATGAAATGCTAGTATGTATGGAGTGTTATATCTCTGGCAAGCAACTACATCCCAAAATTCTTTTGGCATAAACTATTAGTATAACACTACATGCTTATTAAAAAAATTTTGTTTCCATGGAGCATTGTTTCTTTACATTGTTATGTTGCTACAAAGTACAATCAAAATGACGATATTATCCATTTTCCGCACTAAATATCTCATTTAAGAAATAGTACCCCAACATTTTTCTTATAGAATATGAAAATGTACTACTAGGACTAGCTAAATAATACCGTACTGCATCGAGATATTGTTGCTGTTAGCAAATATCGTCTGCTAAATATTCAAAATTTTCAAAATCTGCAACATTTAAATTAGTGTTATCTCAAAAAGCGTCTCAGTTTAATTGAACAAAATATATCATGCAATCATGCAGTAGTTGCACATATGTACACAAACAGGGGGAAAAAACGAAGTGGTGTCTCATAATATTTTTAGGGAAAAAATGAAGAAATTCACAAAAAAACTATGCTAATGATCACATTTTTCTCCTATCAGAAAATGAAACATCACATTTCTCTTTCGGAAGGGGAAAATAAAAAGGGATATTTCATTTCCTCGTAGGGAAAAAAACATAGAAAGAGGTAAGAGAAATAGGATATTTCATTTTCTGATAGGAAAGAAGTATGATCATCGATATTGTTTGTTTGAAAAAATTGCCATAAAAAATATATGAAGAAACCCCACCCCTTTTTTTTCTTTTTTGCATGTTTTTGTACATATGTTCAACTGCTGCTTGATATATTTTGTTTTATTCAACAGTGACGCTTTTTTGAAATAACACTAATTTAAATGTTGCAGATTCCGAAAATTTTGAATGTTTAACAGATTATATCTGTTAACAGCAACAATATTATGGTAGAGTACGATATTATTAAACTTTTTGTAGTAGTACACTTTCATATTTTATAAGAAAAAATTTTGGTACTATTGCTTAAATAACATAATAAGTGCGGAAAACGGACAAAAGCGTTATTTTGATTGTATTTTGTGGCAATGTAACAATGTAAAATAATAATACCCCATGGAAACAAATAAATTTTAATAAGCGGCTAGTGTTATGCTAACAGTTTATGCCTAAAGATTTTTGGGATGTTGTTGTTAGCCATATATATAGCACATAAAACAAACTAGCATTTCACTTTTCATGAAAAATGGCATTCATAACCTTGAACTTTGACATTTTCTATAGAAAGAGGAAATTTTTTCAGGGATTCAAAATTGAATATAATTCATTAAATATGATCTACTTCAACATAAAAAAATAATGCAAAACAAAAATACAACTATCGCACTTGATAGTTGTATCCTTTAAATGGCTTGATTTTTTTTTTTTTTTTTTTTTTTTTGTGTGTGTGTGTGTGTGTTGAAGTAAATCATATTTAATGAATAATGTGTGATTTTGAAGCCTTCAAAAAAAAAAAAAATGTCCTCTTTCCTATAGAAAATGTCAAAGTTCAAGATTGTGAATGCCATTTTTCATGAAAAATGAAATGCTAGTATGTATGGAGTGTTATATCTCTGGCAAGCAACTACATCCCAAAATTCTTTCAGCATAAACTATTAGTATAACACTACATGCTTATTAAAAATTTTTTGTTTCCATGGAGCATTGTTTCTTTACATTGTTATGTTGCTACAAAGTACAATCAAAATGACACTATTATCCATTTTCCGCACTAAATATCTCATTTAAGAAATAGTACCCCAACATTTTTCTTATAGAATATGGAAATGTACTACTAGGACTAGCTAAATAATATCGTACTGCACCGAGATAGTGTTGCTGTTAGCAAATATCGTCTGCTAAATATTCAAAATTTTCAAAATCTGATTTGTCTGATTTTCAAAATGATGGCTATACAATTCAAGATAATTAAGTCAAGATAATTAAAATCATATTTCAAGTTTTTTCAGAACTGGAGCCACACAATAATCTAATGGTTACAAAATAAACTAATGCTTTTATTTTCAACACAAATAATGCATACTGTTTATATCGGTGGTTAGAAGAGATTTAATTAGTACTGGATTCCTGAATTTTTCCTGATGGTGGGTCAAACGTTTGGGAAAACAGTTAAGCGTATTTTTTACCTATATTTATTTAAACTGTGAAATTAAAGAAAAGAAATAAAAGGAGGTCTTGAACTGTGTCTATATTTACAATAATAACCACACACAAAATTAACGCATTAGGATGATAATTTTTAGAGATATTTATAAAAAAAAATGAAAATGCAATTTTCATAGCTCTAAATTTTGAAGGTTTATAACTCAAAAACTTGTCATCCAAATACTTGAAATTTTGATTCGAGTCGTACTTTTATCCCAAGATTCAAATTATATTATCAAAATTGTGTGTTGCCATTGAAAAAAACAATGCATGGCCTGGTTTTGATTTGTATATGACCCCCCCCCCCCGAACCAATTTTATATACATTATTTAAAAGAAGATTTTATTTCCAATCGTTTGTTACCAGTAACTTTCTTTTATTATAATTAGTTACAGAGTTAGTAGGTGGTGTTTATTTTTTTTCCACGATTGTACATGTTTATTTTATAACTGAATATCTATAATAATGAAAAAGTTCATAAAATCTAACCGAATTATATTTATGTACATTGCTCTTTATTCTAAAAAAAGAAAAAAAAATGGTGTATGTTTCTTGAGAAATAATGTAATACAAAAAATGCAAAAGGACCGCCTGTGGGCGGAATCAAATGTGTCGAAAGAAGTAAATTCGCGCCGCACGTCAGCAATGTGTTAAGAGTTGTTCTCAACATTCTTTCTCAGTCCATGTTTTTTACAGTTAATAACACGAAAATTTCACCTAAATATTATTATTTATGTGTTTCACTAAGAAAATTCTTCAAAATACAAAACACTGCACATTTCATGTACTTAAAATAGCTTCACAGTGAGGTTGAAACATTTTCTGATCGCTAAATAGGGATGAAACAGTTGATTTTATTAGGCAACTGTGCTGAGCTGAATTTATTATTCGTTACAGTGATTGGATGCACATATGTTATCATTCGGCTGTTCAATTGGGTAGCATAATTTAAAAGCTTAACTTATATTTGAATGGCTATTACTTCTTCTTCTAAATAAGACTATTTGCTGTAAAAAATAAAAACATTTTTATCATGTGCTGATACATAATTTTATAAATTTCATTTTCAAACATTATTTTGTCTATATTTTAACTAAACAAACAATCTTTTGCTCCATTTTAAAGCTTCATTACTTAGTTACTTTTAGATTGGTAGTTGTTTAATATTATGTGTGTTACTTTGATTGGTTAATTTTTTTCTTATGAACCAATCTAAAAAGTTTTCTTTATACGGGTAAGTAAAGGCGTGAAAGTAGAATAGGGCTCCGCCTACGTGAAATTTCCTCTAATTTTTCTGAAATTTACTTTATTTAGTGAATTTTTTCTATTTTTTAGATATGTAAGAGTAAAAAATTATTTATTTTTGAAAATTGTGCATAATTTGTAATTATTGGACATGAAAAATAAATAAAGAAGTTTAACAGCAAATATTTTCGTATTCTCCAGTTTTTAGAGTTATATTTTTATAAATAAGTATTTATGCTCCTCAAGTTTAGGATATAATGAATTTTCAGAAAATTTATAGAAAATATGAATTTTCAAAATTTCCATCGTGATTATTAAATTAGTATTTGCATAATTATATAGAAAGACGTTTAAATAAAAATCTTGTACAAGAAGAAGAAACCATCACCACATAAGTAATTTAAACTACAACATTAGCATAAATATGCTGCATCAAACTTGTGTATATAATTTATCATTCTTTTTTTGAAGTTGCAGAAGATTTAAATGGTATTTTTAATGAACAGAATATCGCAGAATTCCATGTCGAGAAATATGCGTCAATTATGTATATTTTTTTGCTAACAATTACTTTTATTAATGCAATTTGAGAATTGAAAGTTCAAATTATTTATGTCAAATTCGAAATTCTTGGGTACAAATCGTATTAAATCGTTTCTTCATTTCTCTGCATTTCCACTTTGATAAGAAGTCATTTAAACCTTCACAGCACTTTTTTTTTTCTATTTTTATGGAAAAAAAAAAAAAAAAAAAATCTATATATCTGTCTAATATTGGGAAAAATAATTTTTAAAAAGACTAAATCTCAAAATTTCAGCTAAAATTTGATATTTTATGGCGTGTATTTTATGTACGCAATTAATGTTTTAAAAATTGTATTGTTATATTTTGTAATTAAATGGGCATGAATTAATTAGTTTTATCTGCGTAACAGTCTTAAACTTTCTTTACATTAATACAGTGAAACCTCCAAATAAGGGACACTCCGAATAAGGGACACCTCTATTTAAGGGACAAAACTTCTGGTCCCAGTCCCTTTGTATAGGACGTGTAATGTATTTACCTCTGAATAAGGGACACTCTATTTAAGGGACACTTGAAAATGAGATTAAAAGGACTGGCTTTTGAATTTCAGATAATGAAGTAGTCTGAGATAAAAATGAAAATACAGATTTTTGTGAACTTATTAAACTGACAGACAGTCATGTTGATACAGAGGCATACGACACAATTGACAAGCATTTATTAACCCACAATTTTGATTTGACTTCAGTGCGTTTATCCCCATTGAAAGTAATGCTGAAAATTAAAAGGATGATTCTGAAAGTGGAGAAAAAAAGAAAATTGTGAAATAAAGAACTTTAACGATGTTTTAAGACTATTCTCAAATCCAAAAGGGCAAATTTTATGACAAAAGTTTTAATTTATTTTTATTCAGAAATGCCTGAAACTAGCAGGCGCTGTTGTTCAGTGTCAACTATGTAATCGAACTCTTTTTACTGTTTTTTCTGGTTCAAAAAAACAAACTCAACAGATCTTTTTCAAACGCAATAAATCTTTTAGATAATAATGTCAACCTAAGTGTTTTGAACAGAGTTTATATGCGAAAGAAGAATAAGTACTCAAGAAGGGGTGAAAAATGTCTGTCACGGGATCAAAATCGCTTAACTCAATAGGTAATTTATTCAAAACTTGAAAATACAGTTCGATTCCAAATCGCTTCCATAGTCAGAAGTTCCAATTTTATACCTTTCCGTTAAAAAAAGAATTTGCAAATGTGTCAAAACGTTTCCTGCTTACTGAGCTGAGTAGTTGAGGGATTTGTTGCCTTAAAATATGCAAAATAATTAAATAGGTTTTTTTTTTTTTTTTTTTTTTTTTTGTAAATTACTGCTGATAATGAAGAACTAAAATCTTTAAGTATGGTAAATGAACACTTGAAAAATTTATTGTGAAAAATTGAAATTTGCAAAACAATAATTTTTGATTGATTACTTCAAGTATGATTCTTTTAAATGTTTTTATACTTTTTGCATGTATACAGTTTGCATAAAAAATACAAATCAATAATTCTACAAATAATTTAATGATCTAGTAATCCATTAAAAGTTTTAATTAATTCTCTATACCTTTTGTGTCTGATTAATGTAATTTATACGCTTTGAATTCATTTAAACTTCACCTTTAATGTATTGTTATTTTCATATCTTTCAGGACGATTAATTAAAAAAAAAAATAAAAACTCCGAATAAGGGACACCTCTATTTAAGGGACAAAAGTTCCGGTCCCAAAGGTGTCCCTTATTTGGAGGTTTCACTGTATTTGTAAGTAATCGGTAAAAAAAAAATAAAAGTAAATTTTGCCTCAATTGCATGATCGAAAAATTTTCTAAGAACAATTTCTAATTTTTTGTCAAATGCAGCCATTTGACATGGGCAAAATAAATGTTATTCCATTCTTTGGACTGTTCTTGATCACTTATAGTGATCATATTGTCCTAATGTATGGTACAGAAGAAGAATTATAATGTCTTTAGGTATGTGCCAGATGTGGCATACCGTGCAGTGGAGGGTTAACCACAGAAGGTGACTAGTATGACATAGGCAATGGACATGGGGTGGGTTGGAATTCATTGGCTGTTGTTGGCTCTACTGCTAAAGGAGAAACTTTTGAAGAGAAAGTTATCCAAATAATAGTTTTCGTACAAAAAGAAAAAAAATCCTGCAAACTTTGCTGAGCCTCTCCGTCCAGATTGCGCTAGTTTCGAACCCAGGGCCTGATTACTAATGACGCAAACTGCCAACAGTTAAATGAAGTAGAGATTTTTGCCTTATTCCAGACAGATATTCTGCATGAAAAAAGGCATTTAAATAACGCGAAAATGTCTATTAAAATATGCTGGTGGAATTTTGGCAATCAGGCCCTCTTCGAACCCGCGAATTTCAATATAAGTTACTCATTTTACAGACAATATGCTCACCTACAGACTGAATGGGTCCAGCGGAGAAGAAGATGCATTATTTAATAAAAAACTACATTTTATTTGTCACATAAATCAACTGGAAGATTCATGTAAAATTGCATGACTTCATACAAATGAATAGCTGTAGTTAGTGTTTCATTTATTTACATGACGATTTTGTTTTTTTCCTGCCATATTTTCAAATTCACTCACGCATTTTATCTTATGGGAAGCATCTCAAAAAGGATCAAAGGGAACCTAACTCCTATTTAAGCCAAGGTCAGAAGAAAACCACGAAAAACTCCGAACGATTAGGCCGACGTGCGCAAATGGGTTCGAACCCAGCATTTCCCGTCTACCAATTTGGAGGACAGAACGAATCGGCCACTGGTGGGGTCTTTTTTCAAATGAAAAGTTGCATTTGTCACATTATATTTGCACTCTTTCAATAGACCTCAAGCCATTAACTGCCATTAGCCACTAGAACCGCAGTGACGGGTCATTTTGACCCGTTCCAAATGGATAGGTATCGATTGAAACCAGAAATTTTTTCACAGAACAAGTTACATATGTCTTGAATTAATATAGTTTAAACAAATAAGTTAAGTAGTTTTATAAATAAACATTTTGGTGTAAAACATTTTTATGAAATTTGAGTAAAATTTTCCGCGGTTCTAGTGTTAAAGTTTAGTCCTTTTTTTCTGCATGTGTGTTCTGCATATGATATCAAAAAAAGAGAAAGAAAAAAAAAAAGACTTATTGCGCATTACTTCGAAATATCAAATTTAATGAAAACGATCTTTATCCATCAACTTCAAATTGTTTATTCACGAGGAAAAAAAAAAAAACAACTATATTTGAGTATTTGAATTTTCTGTAGTAACATAATTGGAGGTTCAATAGTTGCTTTTATTAACGAACATGAAATTGAAAAAAAAATTGTATCTTCTGAACACCATCTAAATACTTGCCAATTGATCATCTGTTTCATGAAAAATAAAATAAACGAAAAAGAAAAACGAAGCCTAAAATAACTGTTCATTCATCTTGGCGTTTTTCAAATGAGTTTCAAACGACGAAGGCAATTAAAGTTACATTTGTGATCATCAATAATTCTGAAACTCCATTTTCTCTGGCAGCGGAATGAGTCGCTTAAACATAATTCCGATATATAAATTTCCTCAAGAGAACTCGGTCTGAAGAAACATAAATTGTTTCGCCCCCAAGGAATTTTCTTCTAAGTTAGGCGTATCATGGGCCGACAAAATAGTAAACTTGTTGGTAAAGCTTAGAAGTACTGCTCAATTATACCAACAGTAATTGTTGGATAGACGCGGGAAACTAAAAAGACTCCCTCCTAGCGAATTTATTAAACAGTGACTTTCCCCCTCTTAACTGAGACAAATTTATTCTAAAACTAGATTTGTTAATGAATGATATTTTCTTTCGCTATGACAAATTTGTCCCAAAATTATTTTTCGAAACTTAGGTTCTAAGCCTGAAAGTTTTTTGTCTTGATTTTTATTCGAAATTGTTCTAAATACTGCTTATAATGTATAGGCGTATCCTGACCGAGATTTTTTTTTTTTTGGGGGGGGGGGGGGGGGTATTAATATTTCCGGTACGCACACACATATCTCTCTCTATAAATATGCAAAAAATCTATCAAGACTGTTCTCAAATTCTAAAGAAGCTACTTTTTGACACACTTTAATTTTTTTAGAGATTATGTAAGTGAATTACGTTTTCCATTTTTGGTTATCGCAAAAGATATTTCAGAAAATACTGCAAAGTTTGAGTTTTGGACCGAATTTCGGGACGTAACAGCAACAGAAAGGAGGAAAAGCTGTAGTCAAAAGCGACAAAAATAGCTTATAATTTAATAACTAAGTTATTTATAATTTATCATAAAAAGGGGAAAGCATTTCGATTCCAAATCGCTTCAACTGTCAGGCCAGCCAATTTCTTGTCCTTACATTGGTATCCCCTATACATGTCACGCAAAAAATGAGATAAATTTTGTCGAAAATTATTAAAAAACAATTATGCTCGTATTCACCATCCGTTTCAACTGCTGGTTATCACTAAGACTTCGGTTACAAGCTCAAATGGTATTCACTTTAACATGGTTGAAGATAATAGCGGGTGAATACCAATCAGGTTAATCGTGAATGTCATTTGGTCTTTCGACGAGGTTTTTGGACTTAACAGGCATTTGAGGTAAATGAATACGAGAGTTAATATGTTCAGGTAATATGATTTTAATAGTCACATTGATTTACAAGTTTTCTGATTAATTCTAACTCATTTCGGATATGTGAGCGTCATATTTTTAAAATAATTTCCATTCCTTTATTTTAATGTATGACAATATATCATTCGTCAAATGTTATGTGTTTAGAGCTGCCACAGGTGGCTATTTTTATATTTTGTTCGCACCAGTATTTTTCAAATGTAAATTTCGAAGTATTTTTCTTTTGCAAATGTTTTTAAAGTGTGTACTAAGAATTTCTGTTTTGACAAAGCGGTGCGGGTTGGTTGGTTGCATAAAGTTTTATGGCGCAAAATCCCATTAGGGACATGCTGCGCCAAACTAACTTGAAAATAATAAAATGTGGATGTGGTGAGGGTGAGAATTAAAAACTAGTCACCTGTGGCAGCTCCTTTATTTGTGTTCGATCTATGAATTGAATACTGAATCGACAAAATGCTGCCCCTCTTTATTTTATTACAATAAAATTCTTTTGGAACACATTTGATTCCAAATAGTTATTTGTATAACTGTTTTTACAAGCTCATTTATTTCTATAATTTCAGGCGCTTTCTTATTCGTATTTCAGAGCTCCATTTAGAAATGCTGCTTAATTTGAAAACTTGAATATCACTAAAATTAAAATTGTGGTTCTTTCTTAAAATATACCATATATCCAGCATTCCCATCAAATTCCTCTTTTCTCATCGTCTCTAACTTTCAACAAAGATGGATAAATAACCAAACTCCCATTGTATAATTAACTATTCAAAAATACTTGCTGAATTTATTTGGCTGCACTTTTCGTATACTTTTAAATGACGTTGAAACAGAGGATGATGTTGTACAGTGAAGTGGGAGAGTGAAATAGATCTGCGGGTCTGTTCTCACTTAACAAAGAATTTTTTTTATTTAATCAAAGATATTTAAATAGTAAAATTCTGGAATAGATGAGCATTTACAACATTTAAAGAGCGTTCAAAACAACTTTCAATCATTTGTAATTAAAGAAAAGTTCGGTTATTACGCCACTGAATTTTAGTTAAATTGACGTTTGGTATTCAGTCAATAAGTCTGTACACTCGTAAGTCAGTTATGAATAATAACTTTCACTCCTTCTGCTGGAACCATTTCTACTCTCGGGTAGAATCTACTTTAGTATACGATACGCACGTCTGTCATGTGCTATCAGTCAATGCTCTACACTGTTAAAAATTTGCAACTTTTGTCGCGGGATCACTCCACCGTGTTCATAGAATATCTCTATTCTGACCAACGAGAATGCTCTATAATATCGTCAAGTAATCATTTTCTATAAAAGCGGTGAAGTGACTATGCAACAAAAGTTGCAGATTTTGTACAGTGTAGCCTATTTTTCTCTCCTTAGATGGCAAGTCAAAAAGCCTTACCGTTTTCCAACGTATTCTGTCTTCGGATGGTCAGAGGGAATTTCCAATACAGAGATTAACCTTTTGATTACGGACTAAGATAATAACGACTTTTATATTCATACGTACCAGAATTAACAAAAGAAATTTCCATTGGTTTACTTCGCTTGAAATTTTTCTAATGTAAGTATATTGAAGAAGATAGTTTCCAAAAAGTGGTGCGAATAAAGTAGAGAAGTCGTCTTTGGGATGGCTTATGTCCCAACCCCGTAATCAAAGGGTTAAACTCTGTTACGAACTAGAATGTCAGTTTCGTTTTAAAGCTATAACTCCAAATCTTCCTAAAAATGCTCCGGCATTTTCATATATTATCTCGGTATTTCTATAGCAAGAACAAAGGCTATTTCTTCCAGCCACTTAACACATTCGCTGCCGATCACGCGTCAGCGCGTGATATGGCGCCAACATTAAGGGGCCACTCACGCGCCAGCGCGTGATGTGGGGAGATGTCCAATAGCCAGTCACGCGCTGGAGCGGGAAACTTTTTCACTGATTCATTGTTATAAAAAGTAAATCGGCTTCTGGGAAAAACCCACTTCTACAGTGCAGCATTGACCATCATTACATCTTCACGTAAGCGGCAGCGAACGTGTTAAATCATTAGTATGTGATATCACTAACAAAATTTAACCTCATAGGACGACAGGAGAATTTTTGATCTCATGGTGGAGACAGTTTCAGCTTGAATTCCTACGATATGCAAGTAGTCATGAAAGGGTTGCTTCACCGCCTTCTTTATGATTACGACTGATCAAAACCTTTTATGTTTTGCGGAATATTTCTTGTCTTAGACGAAAAATCGAGCAGAGATGGTTTTTGATGCGTTTTTCCTGTACTTGCATCTGATCATTATATAATGCTTTTAAAGTGATATATAGTAAGATCTCTCACAAATTAACACTAGAACGCTCAGAAGGAGTCAATTTGACTCCAACTATGTGATTACATTTTAATTCGAGCCAGAATTTTTTTCTTGAAATAAGTTAAATTTGAAACACGCAGATTTACGTTAAATAAATCAACTAAATAATTTTGAATAAAAATTTTGGTGTGAAGTATTATTATGAAACTTGAGTAAAATTTCCGGGCGTACTAGTGTTAAAATGAATAATTAGTTTATTCATTTATTAATTAATGCATAAACATTAAAATGAAAGAATTTTTGGAATAAAAATTTTTTATGGTGCAAGTGATTTAAAAAAATAAAAATGTATATGAAATTCAATTTAAGGAAATTACACTTATGGATCTATTAAAAACACACAAAAATTTTTAATTTAATTATCCCACAAACTGAGACTATTGATCCAGTTTTCGTACATTAGCTAAATCCAACCTTAAAAATTGAGGTTAGCTCTTTACAAGCAATCGATAATTTAGTTTTCGAGAAAACAGTTTTTCAACAAACGAAAATTATATTTTTCTTTTTCGTCCTCTTTTCACAAATGTAATTAGGAGCAGAAAAAAAAGTTTAAAAATATTTCAACGAATTCCAATTTTTTCTTTAACTTCTTTTCTAGTGGGAATAATCTCAAATAACGAAAGTTTGTCTGAAGAAATATATTAACAATAAGGAATTTTGCATTAAATTTAGAGTTATCTCAAATAATTTCTTTTATCAAGAAGCATTTCTTTTTTTAGGTATTCGAAAAAAAAAATAAATAAAAGGCATAACTTTAATGGATTTCTCTTTTAATTAATGGAATGGGGATTTTTAGATTGATTTTAGTCCAATGTATCTTTCTTCCTCTTTCTCTCCCACCCCCTCCCTTTTTTTCTATCAAATTTTGAACTTAATTTGATTAAAAATATGAACTACTTTTCGACCGTATACAAATTGCATGAAATATATAATGAAAAACTCTAGAGTGGGATTTTGTGAAAGCGTGCATTTCAAATCACCAACAAATGTTGTTTTAATATTTATAACGAGGGGTTGCTTGATAATTTTAACATGAAAAGGGGGGTAAACCGATAGTTATTTTATATAATGGGTGTCCACTCTAAACGATGTCCTGTGGCTAATTCCTAAACCGTTATTCATAGACATATAATTCCAGTTACAAAAGTGTTTTAAACGAGGTCTTGGGTCAATAAGAAAATTTCTTTAAAAAAAGTTTAGTTTTAATATGGTCCCTCTGTTCTAAGTTATATTTAGTAAAATTGAACTGTTACACTGACAAGTAAGACAAAGGAAAAAATTTTCATTTTTCTACCTAAATATTATTCCAGTAACAGCCGTTTAAAATTAGAGCATATGAGGACCCCACAATCAGAGGGGTATAAATGACAAAACAGGGAAAAAAAGAAAGAAAGAAAAAAAGAACTAAGTGCTCAGACGACCTGGGAATATGCTTTTCTCTTTTCAGGTAAAGAAGTATAAGTCTATTTATGTGCTGCGTTCTAGAGATAAACCACTTTTGCAGAATAATAATTAATATTAATTAATTTTAAATTTTATAAAAGCTATACTTTTTTTTTTACAGTTGATGAAATTAGTTGTTGGGGGCCACCTTAATACTTACCCATCATGGATATGCATATTATAAAATATGAAAACAAAACGTGTAAACTATTTATAAAATGTATCTCCATTCCAAAATAAAATTTAAACGTATGTTTAAATATTTTAATACATGGTAATGCTCTATTAATGAATTGCTGATGAACCAATTTCGATAAATTATATAAAACACCAAACTACTCAAGTAGTATCGAATTGTATAAAATAAACATATTATAGCTCAAACATAATAATAATCATGTTAACTAACAATTTACTTTGTCGGATTAAACGTCTCATACCCAATTAAAATATATCTTTGAATTGAAATTTGAATGAAATACAGGGTCGGTTAAAACCAAAGAATGTAGAAAATAGGATTACAAATATATCGGCAACTAATTATCAAATCGACTTCGTTTTTTATGCAAAATTTGTCTTATTTTATTCTCATCCTCTCCTTAAAATAAAAAATTTCTAACATTTTTATATGCCTTTCATCAGAGTGAATATTTCGACAGACAGACAGACAGACAGACGGCATTTCTTTTTTCTAAAAATATGTTTTTCGGAATCTCCAGTGTCTGAAACGTGTAAATCCGTCAAAAAACTTTTTTTGATTTTCAATACGATTTCAAGATTTAATTGGTAAATAATAAAAGGTAAAAGACCACAATAAAGCGAGCGGCAGTTTTCTATTTCAATTCTGTCAATTATTATTGATGTTCAAATTTAACGTCAATTATCTTTAAACTCAATTTACTCCAAATCAAATTTTTATTACTTTTCCACTTGGCTTCTAAGGTCGTCATACATTGTTTGCTCAGAAATAGGGGTCATTCATAAATTTAGTAGAAACATAAATAAACGCCACATATGTTAAAAAAAATAGTTGAGAGTTAAATTAACATTCCAATATAAATTTGAAATCTAAGATCATTCTAAAATATTAATGCAAAATATACATCTTGTACTAAAACATAAGAGGAAAAAAGTAACAGAATTTTTCTTAAAGAAAATGGTGAAAAGCAATATAACTTTAATTCTTTATTAATTGATATATTTTTTAAAATGCTATTAGGTTACACTAACTACTGCTATTAGGTTAATCAAATGATTTCATGAATGTTTCAGAAATTAGCGTATATGGATTACGAAAAAGATATTTACTTTGTCGCTTTTTTCAGTACAATTTCCGTATCTTTACGGATATTTCTTTTCTTTTGGCAGCGTAAACATAAGTAAATTCCCAGCTGTAGAAAAATTAAAAATTCAGCATTATATTTGTCAAAGATATATTCCAAAATCCCTGTCGGCTTGGCCTATAGGCGGAGGTAGATTTCGAAGAATGCTCATTTCAACAAAAAAAAAAAAAAAAAAAAAAAAAAAAAAAAAAGTATGATTAGAGATAAACCCAGTTTAATAACTTCATTTGGCCGCTTATGAAAATTTTTAATTTCATTTTTCTGCAAGAACTGGTTTTATCAGAATCATCTTAAGCGAAATTCAGCTCAAATGCCCTTTTTGACAACATATTTTGAAATATATTCGGAATTTATTAAAAAATCGACCAAAACAGCACATTATTTAATTCCTGAATAAAAACAAACTACCAATTGAATGCGTTTGAGAGCAAAATTGAATTTAAAAATGAGTCATAAAGTAACCGATTTGTTATTTGAATACATCCTTAATACTTTAACTATGATCGCTTCGGAAAATTTTGTGCGAAATGCCCACTTTGACAGCATTTTAAAAAATATATTCTATCTTTATCAAAAAACTGGCCAATGCGTCACATTATATAGCTCCTAAATAAGAGGATCTGGAAATTGGATGCATTTGAGAGCGAAAATGGATTTTAAAACGAGTCCGAAAAAACGCAGTTTGTTATTTGAATACTTCCTCAAATATTCAATCACGATGACTTCGCGAAATTCTGTTTAAAATACCCTTTTTGGCAACTTTTTTTGAAATACATTCTGTCTTTATCAAAAAACTGGCCAATGCGTCACATTATATAGTTCCTAAATAAGAGGATCTGTAAATTGGATGCATTTGAGAGCAAAAATGGATTTAAAAACGAGTCAGAAAAAAACGCAATTTCTTATTTGAATACTTCCTTAAATTTTCAGTCACGATGACTTCCGGAATTTCTGTTCAAAATACCCTTTTTGGTAACCTTTTTTGAAATATATCCTGTCTTTATCAAAAAACTGACCAATGCGTCTATTTATACAGTTTCCAAATAAGAGGATCTACCATTTGGATGCGTTTAAAAACAAAAATTAATTTGAAAATGAGTCGGAATATAAGCAGTTTGGATTTGAGGTTTTTTTCTCGAACTCCAATTTTTGTTTCATTTATTTTTGCTATACGAATTGGTCCTATGAATATGTCAATATAAAAGTTGTAGATATTCTTGAGAAGATGTAAAATAAATTTAATTAGATTTAATAGCTTAAAAATTAATGGAGTTATGTATTTTTTTTCTTTTTCACCCCCCCCCCTTTTTCTTTTTAATTTTTTTCATTGGTAAAGGTTGGTCCTATCAAAAACTTGTAAAAACAAAAGTTTTAGATAATTTTGAGAACATTTATAAAAAATTCAGTTGAATTTAATATCTTGAGAATTGACGAAGTTATGAATTTTTTTCTCCCCAAAACCCTGTTTTTTTTCGCCCCTTGAGCCCATTTCTAAATTTATCAAAAATCTGTCACACATAAACTTTTGGCCTATTTTTAAGGAGTAATATAAACACTAAACCGATTCGTTATATATTTTAACTAAGAAGTTATGACTTTTTTCGATTTTCACAAAAACCCTCCCTATTTCCACCCCCTTAGTCCGATTTTGCCCATTAACGAACTCGACCGAGATTTTATGCCCCTTCATTTTATGTAAAAGTTTGAAGAGGATCTGAGCATAATTATGGAAGTTATCGTGTCCAGAAGAAAGTGATATACACCGATAGATAGATAGATAAACTTTTTTACTGATTGTAGTTTTGGGGTCTAGGAGTCATGATCGGTGTAGATCTGCAAAAATTTTTCAGAAATTCCAACATGGGAGAGAATGCAATAGGTAGTATTTCATACGAAATCTATCTAAAATCCAGACATTTTTGACCTTCACAAAATCATTTTCATCCACAACAGAAAAACAAATTTCCTAAACTTACAAAAATTGTACTGATAAAAGGATTTATTTTTCAGGGATTTTTTCGTAAAATACAGGGTGTCTAGTTCTGAACCCGAAATTATCGTTAATACAAATTTTTTGTGGTTAGTGGTTTCTTGTTATATATATATATATATATATATATATATATATATATAATACCATTAAAAGTATACAAGATTCACCAATGGATTTTATCGATAAAACAATAAACCAAAACGAAGAATTAGAATTAGAATTGAACTGAATAATAATAATAAAAATAGTGAAACGAGGAAATCTGAATAAATAGATAAATAAAATGAATGCAAATGTAATTTGTAGTACCAAAACAGAATCGTCAGGCCCCAAATGCTCTGGAACTACAAATGAAGTGTGCGGTTTCATCCACGTATTAGCCATGAAATAGCAAAATAATACGTATTTGGGGCTATCAGCACACAAAAACCAAATTATTAAACAAAGAACAAAGTAATAAACGGTGGAAAAAATGAAAAAAAAAATATTAAAACAGTAACGAGCAGCAAATAGTATCAGTAACAAAAGAACAAACTAACCCTATTTTTGCACGTGGCAAGCATAAACATTACATTCATATATAAATTGGAAAAAAAGTAAGATAACAAAATATTGAGAACAAAAACAACTTATCTGTTGATCACTAATCATGAAGAGGACCTTGAATAAAATTATTAATAAATCATTGATGCGTGAAGCAACAGTTAATTATACAAGCTAACATACTAAGACACGAGAAAAATCAGTTCGCTCGCAATGCACGCATCGGAACTTCGCCAAATCAGTAGGGTTGCTCTATTTAAATAGTAAAAGCCAAGCGCGCCAAGTAGTAAATAAGTTGAAAAAAAACTTGCTATGATTTAAAGTGATACAAAATATTGAAGAAAATAAAGAAACTGAATAATAGTAGCAGTAAATATATTGTTATATTACAAAAAGGAGTTGAAAGTGAGTAAAAACAATAGTTAAATCCACATGTAGACTAAAAAGTAACCATAACAAGAAAAAGCTGAATGGAAATATAATTGAACCGGAGAAAATATTAATAATCGATCATAACATAAAATTAAATTAATAAAATAATTAAAAGTAGAATTAAGTAATAACATTCATATTAACATATAACTTAAAATACCATTTTATTACTTTAATAAGTAACATTTATTTTGACTTTACTTGGTTAAAAACTCATTATCTTACTATAGGATGATAAAAAAAATTAAAAATTATAATAATAGTAATAATAATAATAATAATAATAATAATAATACCAACAATTATATTAATAACATTAAAATTAATTCGATAAATATAATATAGCTATTTAAGTATAGATATAACAAGAGAAATATCCATATATTGGTGTCTATTAAACAGTATAAAAATTATGTTAAAATGAATAACCCACTCTCTCTCTCTCTCTCTTTTTTTTTTTTTTTTTTTTTATTATTATTAACCTTTGCGTTTTTATCCAGACAACAGCACCTTCCTCCGTACTCTAACATCTACCCTCCCAACCAACCTATATATATATTTTTGTATTACTTTTTTTTAACATTTTAAATTTTTTATTATTATTTTTATGTTTTATAATTTTTTATATAGATTTTTTACGCAAAGAGTTAATAATGAGATCATGTAATATCTAATTATAAATTAAAGAATATATGAATTTTTTAGGATAACCATTATTTATAGCATCATATACAAGCTTTTTAATATTAGTATTAATTAAATGAGAAGAACATAGACATTTTATTCTATATAAATGGTTAAGTATTATATTACGATATACAGAATTATGAAGACAGGATTTAAAATTAGTAAAGGTATTAACTTTAAAATTAAATTCTTTCCTTTTGTCATAAATATCAGTTATAAATTTGTTCTCTTTTAATATAATTTTAATATCTAAGAAGTTAATTGTATTATTAAAAAGCAGGTTTTTTGAAATTTCTAGATTGGAAGGATAATCAACAGGGAATTGAGATACACTGGTGTTATCAGTAATATATATATATATATATATATATACATACAAGGTGATTAAAAAAAAAACGTGGACAAAATGATATGACAAATCAAGCATACAACAAGGATAAAAAATCACATAGGAACATAGGGTCGCAAACTACTTATTGAGTAAAAAATACAGGGTGTTTCATTTTAGCTGCACCTGGTTTGAAAGTAATAATTTCGAGGAAAATAAAAATATTGTAATGAAAATACAACGATATGTACCTAATTTTGTTTAAAATGTGATAATGTTACAAAAAGATCTGGAAAAACATACTGCTCAAGCAATCGATGGTACCGTATATAAACTGATTGTCACAGTACAAAAAATGAGGTGCCAAGTGCATATTGCTGGTGCGCATAATGCAAACTTCCACTACTTTTGTTTGGTGTTATCACACTTAAAACAAAGATGAGAATGTCTGTTTAATGTTTTATTATAATATACTTCCGTTTTTTGAAAATTATTAACGTCAACTCAAATTGAGTTAGGAAGATACACCCTGCATTTGTGACTTAGGAAGTGATTTACGGCCATCTGTTCCTATGTGATTTTTTATCCTTGTCGTATGCCTGATTTATCTATTTAATTTGTCCACGTTTTTTTTAAATCATCATGTATGTATGTATATATATATATATATATATATATGTACCACACACTCCATTTGTAGTTCCAATGTATTTGGGACCTGATGATTCTGCTTTGGTTCTACAAATTCCAGTTGTATTCATTTTATTCTTTTTTCCTTTCATATTCAGTGTTATTAAATTCAATGGTTAACTTCAAATGGTCAAATTGTTTACTATTTATGGTCTTATATATATATTATCTTACGTTTTCCAAATAAACGGTGAACTGCCGTAAATTTTATGTACAAAGCTCAAAGTTTATCTAAAGGCAAAGTCCGTCAATCTAGGAGCAAAGTCCGTTTTTTATTAAAGGATAAAGTCAAAAAAAGCAGTTTCTCTTCCTGGAATCTGTGCTGCAGTAATTTTTTACAGTGCAAAGATTTTATACATATGTACATACACATATATAGAAATCTTATTTTGAATGATATTAGAAAATTTTAATATTTTTCCTTCTATTTGTATTACATAACAATGAATGTCAAATTATGAAGTCTGAATCATATTATTATTTCTCGAATTAAATCCATAACAAATACGTTTTCCAAGAGACATTTAATTGTACTGTTATTTCGCTGGATTTTACAACATTTTTTATTTATAACTAAATTTTATTTATTAAGAGATTTTTTTTTATTTGAATAAGACAATTTGAAAAGAATTCTTTTTTTCGAATTTTTTTATGCGAATTTCAAATAATAAATAAATTCGAAATCAATACAGAACCCAAAACTTTCCGATTGTTTTAATATAAAATTTCGAATTTTTATTGAAAAGTAATTTGTAAATAGAATTTTGGTTAAAATACAGAGAATAGCATAATAATCTATTATTTGATCTATACAATAATCTACATATTCTTGTTTTTATTTCACGCCATCTTCAAACGTCTATCTGGTTTGTCATTAAATATACATTATACATTTCTTGGCAGTTCTTTTTTAGAGACTGGTTGTATATTTCATATTATAGATATATTTTTGGCTTTAGTTATTTATTATTTTATTATTCATTTTCAGAGTTTAAAAGCGGGAGAAATGACCGTCTCGAAAGAAAATCACAGTCATCTTGAGCAACTAAGTCACGATTTGCCAAATCCACACATTGATGATCAAGGTAATGCATGAAATGGAGGTTATGCTGCAACTTAACACAAAAGCAGGGAGTGGTGGGGTCCGTTTGGAAACTGTTCCAATTTTTATTTTCTACTATATTATGCTACAAAAATGGAAATTTTATAATCTGAATAAGTGCTGAAGAAGAAAAAACGAAAAAACGAAAAAAAAAAAAAGAAAAACTTTATATCAATTTTGTATAAGGAATATCAACACAACTCCATTATACGCATGCCGCTAAGATATGTGGCACCATTAAAGCCAATAAAATTTTCTGTAACTGAATAATGGATTCTGCTACAACTTTTTTCTTAAATTTCAGTTTTACAATAATTATTGCATATCTTGATTTAAAGGGTTCAAAACACAATAGAAGCATAGGCAAAAGTTTTTTTTTTTCTTTTTTTTAATGTGGCAAATCATAAATATTTTTCTCGCTCAATAACAGGAAACTTTGGCACATTCAAGAACTCTTTATTTATCTATTTTTAATACGAAAATGTATGAATTGCGATGGCATGAAAATATCATTTTTCGTGTGAAATTGACACAGGGGCCATTAATGAATACTGAATTACTTTTGAATCGAATATCAATTTTCTTTTCTGATAAATTTATTACATAACTTCTATAATTGATATATGAGCAATTAAAACATTTCCAGGTCTGTGGTGTCTCCGAATTCAATGTTCAAAATGTCAAATTTTATGCTATTTTCTAAAATATCCTTATTTGTAGTTCAGAAATGAAAATCTCTTCATTTCATTTTTATTTTCCTGCTTACAAAACATAAATACTGCTACAAACTGCAATTCTCCCTACTAAAAATAGTTGAATTTTTTGCAGATATGTAATTCATTCTTCTTCATACAAAACTGTTACAGAAACAGATTTTTGGTTTTCCATCATTGCGAATTATATGCTGCTATGTTTCTGTTCTATATAATAATTTAAAACCGAGTTCTTTTTATAATAAGACATTTCTGTAAGGACAACAGTACATTATGTAAACATAAAAGTTAATTTATGGTTTTATTTGAAATTAGGTTAATTTATTTTTATCCCCAATATTGGAAAATCAGTATCCTATAGGATACTGATTTTCCAATTATTACAATTAAGACATGTTACTGAAACTGACAACAAAATTTCACTAACTTAATTAATATGATAAATAAGCATAAGAATTTTATGAATTAGGGGAGAATGAATGTAACATTATTTGTAGATTTTTTTTTTATGTCATTTAACATCATGAAGATTATTTAGAGAATAATAATTTTTTAACGCTTATGTTTTGCACTCCATTTTTCAAGGTTTAACAATTAAGCGTCCCTCCACCGTCCTCTTTTTTTTTTCTGTATGTGTGTGTAAGAAAAGAGGAATTAGTTTTTTTACTTTCTTCTATCTTCAATAGAAGAAAGTATTGTAATCGAAATTTTTTTTCGACTTCCGGTTTTCGACGGATTTACACGTTTTAGAGGTCAGAGATTCCAAAAAATATGTTTTTAGAAAATGTCTGTCTGTCCGTGTGTCTGTGTGTGTGTCTGCGTGTATGTCGCCATTCTACCATCAAAAAGTGTATGAAGTTATGCATAGAATTGAACCAAATATTTTGTGAATGTTTTTGGCTGTGGTAAGCAGGTCCTCCTTCAGTTTTGAAATATTCCGCCCGAAGGGGGCGGTGCAATCGCGATTTTTGTGCCATTTTCAATATTGTACCGACCAAAAGTATATGAAGTTATGCATCGAATTGAACCAAATTTTTTGTGTATGTGTATGACTATGGCTAGTTGGTCCGCCCTGAATTTGAAAAAAATCCGTCGGAAGGGGGCGCTACAATCGCGATTTTTGTGCCATTTTCAATATTGTACCGACCAAAAGTATATGAAGTTATGCATCGAATTGAACCAAATTTTTTGTGTATGTGTATGACTATGGCTAGTTGGTCCGCCCTGAATTTGAAAAAAATCCGTCGGAAGGGGGCGCTGCAATCGCGATTTATGTGCCATTTTCAATATTGTACCGACCAAAAGTATATGAAGCTATGCATCGAATTTAACCAAATTTTTTGTGTAAGTGTATGGCTATGGCTAGTTGGTTCTCCCTGAATTTGAAAAAAGCCGCCGGAAGGGGGCGCTGCAATCGCGATTTTTGTGCCATTTTCAATATTGTACCGACCAAAAGTACATGAAGTTATGCATCGAATTGAACAAATTTTTTTGTGTAAGTGTATGGCTATGGCCATTTGGATCAACCTGAACTTGAAAAAAAATTGCCGGAAGGGGGCGCTGCAATAGCGAATTTTATGCCATTTTCAATATTGCACTTCATAAAAGTGTATGACGTTAGTTCTAGAACTGAACTAAATTTTTTGTTTATGATTATTTTTTGGTAAGACAAGTAGGTCCTCCCTGAATTTGAAAAGAAAATCTGCCTATTCTTCTATTGTCCATCGGCTCGTGCAGAGACGGAATTTCGTTTTTACTCCGATTAATGGATTGAAGCAGAAATTTAAGATGAAAATCAAAGTTGGTCTGGCATTGAATTAAAATTACTAAAGCATTAAAATGAGTAACTATTTTTTGTTTAATATTAAAACGTACGTATAAGATAGAAGAAAGTTTTGGGATTGGCACATCCAACTAGTTTTTTTTTATTCTAATAATAAATTGTCAGTTTATCTTTATCATAACCTGACTTAAAAAAAAAAATCACAAATGTATTTCGCAAGTCTGAAAATACTTGGGTTTCTCTTCATAATTTTCCAACCAATACTTGTTAGTAATCTTTTAACATACTTAAGTCATGTAAATATATGCATGTAATATAGTAAGGTGTAGAAATACAAAGAAATTTTTGCATGAAAATTTGTGCAAGTCACATTCATGGTTTATTATTTTTTTTTTCTTTACAGAAATTTCAAAATTGAGGAAGATTTCAATTTAATTTATTTATGTAAAACGTAATAATTTATTAATAATGTATATGTAATGATAATAATAGTAAATAATAATAATAATAATAATAATAATAATAATAATAATAATAATAGTAATAATATTTATGTAATAATTTATTTATGTACAAACGAAAAAATAATGTTTGCGCATAACTTTTACAAAAGTGCACATATTTTCATAGGATTTTATGTAAAAATAAATAAATAAATAATAAATGATTTTTAGATAGGTTCATACAATCTTTTTTTCGAATACGGATTATGTACTTCCAAATTCAGCATGTACATACTATGAATGGCGTAATATAGACGAATAGTTATAATTTTAATATTTCTTTATTTGTTGTAAATAATGTTTTTAATAGTTTGTTCATTTTATATATTTATATATAATTTTGCAGTCTGTTCTCTTAGAAAACTGTTGAATTTGCTGCAAGCTTTTGAATTCGTGTGACATTATCTCATAAAACAAAAAATGTGAACTAAGGAATTTGGCAAGAAATGAATGGATATTTATTGATTTCATTTTTCAAATCATTACTTACCTATAACTATTCCGCTCTTTAATAGTCCTACATATCCCTAAAAACATTCTCAATTATATACTCATTTATTTTATGCAAAATAATTACATTAATTTTAAAAATTATTCTTCGTTTAAAAATATCAGCGAAAACACTGAAAAATTCGCATTCTATCAAGAGTAATTATTTGTTATGCAGGGTTAGAATTTAATTATATGTTGAACAAGCAAACTATTAAAAAAGCTTCACATTATTTTATAAAGCATTCTTCTTTTGCAGCAATCGATTGAACTTAATGGACATTTCTCTCCATAGATTTTATTAAAATAACCCTTTGTAAAAATTTTATATAAAAGATAAAAAAAGAAATAATCTATTACACTCGTTGATTTCAGTTTTGATGGCTAGTTTTTGAAATAATTAAAATATCATTAGAATTTTATCTTAATCTATCTTATAATTTAGGGTTAGTAAAATAAGGAAGAAGGAAAACACAGCAGGAAAGACGATGCTATAATTACTGTTTTTAAAACTGGATTTTTACAGATATTTAAAAAGGCTTCTTTTAAAAACAGCATTTTCCTGTTGCAATTTATTTCCTTAAAGTGAAAGAAAGAAAAAAAATGAAAAGCATAAATACTTTTTCTAATACCTTACATTGCATCACAGAAAAAAATATTTCTCATTGGAAATAGATGGGTATTGAAAGCAGTGTAATTTATTATCTATAAAATATATTTACACTGTAAGAAAATTGTAATTTTTACGGAAAAAATTGTACTTTTTTGTTGTTACAGAAAAAGTTTTTTTCGTAAAACAAAATGTTGGTTTTGTAATTTTTATTAAAAAATCGATTTTTTAAAGGAAAAAACTCTTTTGATTGAAAGTTATAAACAATTTCAGTAAATTAAACAATTTTCCACTGGCGGAAAAATTGATAGTTCTTTTCCCCCCTGTCAATTTAAGATTATTTATTTATTTATTTATTTAATCCACAGTGTAATATTTTGCTGTTATCTTATCCCATGGTTTTACTTGAAAATATAAGCGTATATTATTTTTCAATCCTGACAGACCTAATAAAATATGAGGGCAGGTTTTAAAGTACATAAGACGGATTTTTGGACCAAGTAAAAAATTATGTCCTTAACCAGTGTATGTTTGATTTAATGTCATAAAAAATAAGGGAAAAAATTCAAAATCGTTTATTTAAAATTAAAACTATAATGTAAGATACCAAGAAAAATTCACGTAGCAAAATGACATTTTTGTGCATTTAGTTTAATTTTTTCTATGTGTCTAGAAAGAAAAATTGCACCAACATAAAATCTATCCTTATCATATATCATTCTTATTATATACATATATTATATATGTGTAATCTTTAATTGTAAAGCAATATGTATAAACATGTATGAAAAAAAATGAATTAGAAGGAATATTTGGAATTTGCAGAACTAACTCGCCAGCCCCCAAATACTATAGAACTACAAATAAAGTGTGTCGCTACAAAATAAATAAATAAATAAATAAAAATAAAAGTAAAAATTGAAATTAATTTTATTTAATTTGACAATACTATCATAAACTCAATATTAAATATTTTTTCCAATTAATCTTTTCATTTTTTGTTGACACATATTGTTTTACAATTATTGGTTTTATATTAGCATTCAAATTATTATGCTGCTTTGCGCAAGTAATTATGAATGTAAGTCCGTTTTGATATTTCGTATATACCAATTTATTGGTATCTTTTCATTTTAAATGAAGTATTCATTTTGAAATATTTTCTTATTATTGGTATCTTATATATTTTTAATATATATAAATATATATCATGGTTGAAAATTATATTAAAAAAGCGTGGTATTAATTGACAAAGATTATATTCTGACTTATTTAACATTTTTTTTATTAAATTCTAGTTTTCATATGTGAATAACGCAAGTGATTACGTATTATGTGTTGATAGAAATCCTTCTCTTCTGTTCTAAATACACTACTAAAAAAAAAATAATAATAAAAAATAAAAAAAATTGTGGATAATGGGGAAGGGGATGGTTGTCGGCAATATTTCCATATATTTATGTAACTTTCTAGCTTGAATTAAAAAAAATTAACATTTGCAATATCAATAAATAAATAAATAAATAAATAAATAAAAGAAGAAGAAGTTGATGATGAAGAAAAAATAAAAAGTACGTTAAAATACACGTATAAATGTAAGTCTTTGACCTATTTTTTATATAATCAAATAGACTATAGAACATTATTTATCAGTTTTCAAAAAAAAAGAAAAAAAAAATCTGATTTTGGTTTGTTAAAATAATTAAATAAATAAATAAAGTGGATAAAATAAAAAATAATAATGATAGCAATCGGTCACAGAGCAAGAAACTATTTACCTCTTCATAAAAAAGGGCAAGAAAATTGGCTTATCCGTTTGCCCATTTATTATACCTGATAAATGCTGTAAATATATATGCTACATATTTGTACATTGTAAGTCTTTTTCAAAATTGCCATTTGTAGAAATCAGATGCTTTAAGGCTGTTCTCAAATGAAAAGCGCGTTTTGGGCTCTACTTTGTGACACTTAAACAAAAAAGTTTTTGCTTTCATGTGCTTCAAAAAATTTGAGATGGTAATTTTGTTTCTCTATAATTGGACTCATTCTTTATTTTTCTTTTAAAATCAATACTTTAGGCGCAAAAAATTGTCAAACTTTGAGTTTTGGCACTTTTTAACCGGAGAGTTTGTGACACTTACATTCGCATAAAAATATACCAAGAAACATTTTTTCAACTTTCACGTACTCATCAAAGTGTTTTTAATTGGCTGCAATCCTCGAAATTTCGATGCAATATCTATTTTTTCTTTAAATTCTTAATTTAACTGGGGCTATCAAATTTTCCTTCATTTTTTGCCTGCAAAAATCCGATTTCGTAACGATAATTTCCGTAACGGTAGTTCGTATGTAAGAAATAGATGACAGCACTACCGAAAAATAACATTCCCGATAATTCATGGCGATTTCAGCAGTAAAATGAACATCCAATCAAAATATAGAAGAAGGTTTGCCATACATGTATTAGTACATACGCCAAAATTGTCGCCAAATAGAAAATTCAATATTTTACAGAAAAATTATCACGATTTGATTCTTATGCGTCAATCGGAATCGCATTTTTCCGGATAGTGTCCAAAGTGTTAATTGAGATTAGTTATGAAGCCCGATTTTAGGTCTGAAACTGCCTTTTCCTATTATGGATGTCTTGTGTGTCTCCCTCCGCTCTGTCGCCAGGGGCGGGGGGGGGGGACACATTTCTATTATCTTTACAACCCCAGTCCTATGACACATCATTTGAAAGGTCTGCAACTGCTTATTCATATTATGGATGTCTTGTGTGTCACCCCCACTCTGCCCCCCCAGGGGGGGGAGGGCATATTTTTTATTTCTTTACAACACCTATCGTGTGACACATCATTTAAAAGGACTGGCACCAATGAATTGTTCTTGATTAGACTAATAAATTAACAGTTCTGAATACTAGTACATTTTCTTAAAAATAAATAATAAGTAAATAAATAAATAATAGCAATATTTGTACATTGTAAGTTTTTTCAAAATTGCCATTTGTAGAAATCAAATGCTTTAACTGACACCAATGAATTGTTCTTGATTAGACTAATAAATTAACAGTTCTGAATACTAGTACATTTTCTCAAAAAATAAATAATAAGTAAATAAATAAATAATAGCAATATTTGTACATTGTAAGTCTTTTTGAAAATTGCCATTTGTAGATATCAAATGCTTTAACTGACACCAATGAATTGTTCTTGATTAGACTAATAAATTAACAGTTCTGAATACTAGTACATTTTCTTAAAAAAAAAATAATAAGTAAATAAATAAATAATAGCAGTGTGAATCAGGAGTTAACGCTGAGATTAACTTCTTATTCCCTGAGATTCCCCGAGATATTTCAGATGGAAAGTTAATTGTTACCAGATGAATGTGTTGTCTCATTAGCTTAGATTAGTGCTAAACATCCCTGTACATCCCCAGTAGAGCCTAACTGAAGTTATGGACCTGCGCCAACTAATTTTGGTATCCCCAATATTAGGTATGAAATTTTCGTAAACCTGATATTTACTTTATTATTATTATTATTATTACTGCTCATAATCATTGTTGCTATTTTAAAGTAGGATAATGCATAATAAACAAAAATATATTTAATTCATTATGCATCAATGTATTCATATGTATATTCTATGATACCTCAAAGTTTGAATTTCTGTGACAGGAAGGGGGAGGGTCTCTAATGAATATCAGGACCTAAGAATCCCATTAGCTTGGTCTTTCCCCATGTGACATTTTCTGTCCTGAACGACAAATAAATAAATAAAAATACTGAAAAATTAAAGCTAGTATATTTTATAAGCTAGAGTAAAAGTGTCAGACTTTTTTCGCAGTGTGCAACTAGCTTTTTTGTAAAAATAAAAACAAAATTGAACAAAATAGGGTTAAAATTCTACGCATTACTGTTTTAAGAAGTTTAAATTGTATAAAATATACTCGAAACGCAAACCACTTTCCATCGGAAAACCAAGCAGGTATATCTCTAAAAAAATTACATTGGATAATATTCTTCAGCAAGGAAATCAGGAAGAAGAATGGCCTCGGTCACGTGCTCTTTGTAAATCACATAGTTATCTTCAGAGAGATAAAGCCAACAGTATAAAGAGCTCTATTAACAACGCGTCAATTGAATTTCCACTTGTTGCGATACAAATTGGATGCTATAAAAATAAATCACCAACTCCTATTTTGCTTGAAGAAAGTGCTATAAAACGTTGTCGGACAAGGTACCGTAAAAACTAGCGTGCTGAAGGCCCGTAAATAACTTTGGCTCGTGGCTTGTTTTTTTACGTGACGTTTTTAGGTGATTAAGTTCAGAGTTTATCAGTTGTGGCATAGTAACAGTTTCGCTTAAAATATGAAATATTTTTCTCTGTTTCCCGGTGTTCCAGATATGGTTTTGATTTTGAATATTTTGTTTTTAAAGATTGCTTATTAATTTATTTTCGTATTTAATGTAATTTATTATTTCCTGATTAAAAGAATTAAATGATCTTAAGCGTAGTACATTGTAACGTTTAAATTATTTAAAAAATAATAATAATTTCATTTATTCTAAAGTAAAATGAGGTAGAAATTTCAAATCTCTGTGGATTCACTTCGATTTATTCATTAAATATGTAAATGATTTACTTTCACTAATCATATTACTGATAAAAGTTATTATAAAAGGGTATATTTTATTAAACCAATAGCATAAAGGGCTTTATTTAACAACACTATGCATCAATTAAATTTCCACTTTTTGCTTTACAAATTAGCGCGCCATAATATAAAAAGATGTGGTACTAAATAACTTTGACTCGTGCTTTTTAATTTTTTTTTCTTTTTTGCATAGAAATCAGAGTTTTTACTCACAGTTTATCAGTTGTGTGATAGTAACAGTTTCGGTTATGAAATGATTTTTTGCTTTCCAGTGATCAAGATAGAAATATGATTTTATACTCCATGGGACATGTTTGCTGAAACGTTGTTCATTTATTTGCTTTTTTTATATCATGCACTTATAAATTTGTTTATTGAATCATTTTAAACTAGGTTGAACAGAATCCAATGTAGCAGTTTAAACCATTTTAGAAAAAATATTTTAAAACATTTTTAAAGTGAACCAATGAATGTACTTAATTAATCCTGTAGATCTTAATCCTTAATTTCATTCATTTATTTTTGGAACTGCTATAAAATAAGACATTTTACAATGCCAACAGCTTAAACAGCATACTATTAACAATGCGCCTGTTGAACTTACACTTATTACGATACATAATGAATGCTATAAAAATAAATCGCTCTGATATTTTTAACACTAGAACCGCGGCGACTGGTCATTTTGACCCGTATCATATGGAGAAACATCGATTCGAACCAGAAAACTCTTAATAAAGTAAGCTAAATATATGCTGAGCAAAAATATTTTCAATAAACAACTTAAATTGTTTTAAATGAAAATTCCGGTGCGAAATATTTTTTATAAATCTTTAATGAATTTTCCCTTGGTTCTAGTGTTAAAGATGTGCCCACGAAAAGGCGTACAGACCTATAAATAATTTCAGTTCGCCTTGTATCTTTATGTTAGGTGTGCAAATGATATATGTCACACATGACATTTGAAAAGTTTATATTTTTTGTTCCTTTTCTTTTTTGCGTAATTGTATTGTTCTTAAGTAGTTTTAAATATAAAATTTGAATGCATATTTTGTTGATTTTAAAATGTTGCTTTATCAACAAGTACAAAAAGACATA